>JAUIMM010000482.1:2452500-3834702 GCA_031769625.1 Taudactylus pleione
ACACTAGGTATGTCATTGATGCCCAGTAGTCGTCAGCATTTGGTCGCAGTGTGTGTCACACTTGGGGCAAGTGTCCTGCCCTTACATGGAGTCACTTTATCGTGGCATGTGTATCCGTGTCTTGGGTTTGCTTTCTGTTTTCTACTGACGCTTAGTTTCTTACAGCTCTGATATATTTTCCTTTTTATTCTCAGGGTTTCTTTTAGGTGAGTTACTCCCTGTTCTCTGTGAGCTTCCTTTAGTTTGTTGTTAGCTGGGGCGTTTGTCTGGTTAGTATGTACTGTCGGTGCCCTGTAGCTGCCCGGAACTCTGGGCTGACCTGAACCGTCTGCTTCCAGCTTCATTGTATGTCCATTCTTTATCCATTGCTGTCTCTGCATATTTAACTGTTTGGGTTTTTTTTGTGTTTTTTGTTTTATTTATTTTTTTTATTATTTTTATTTATTTATTTTTTTAAAATCCGAATTAATAACTCACAGTTGATGATTGTTTAAAACCGTATAACTATACCATGGTACAAACGGGGTTCTCATTTGTTTACAGGTCCAACGCTGTCCCGGCAGAATTCTCATATACCCCAGCAAGTGCAGAATGGCCCCTCGCAGGAAGAGCTGGAGATCCAGAGGAGGTACAAGAACCGTTTCCCTAAACACCGATATTTCATTTGCGGGGTAGAAAGATTGTTTTAATGCATACAGATGTGTCCACGTACTTCTTACCTCCGTCCGTGCGCCACAAGTCGCGTTAAATATAGCAACATGTGAGCACCGAGCGTCTCTTCGTCTGACTTTTTACCTCCAAATGCGTCGTATTCGCAAAGTGCTGCAAATAGGACATGCAAGCAGCTTCTGGTGATTTAAATCTGCGGCATGCCTATCTTCAGTGTGCGACTGCGCTTACATCTGCACGCGAAACGCTACGTTACAGTGTGACCGCTGCTGACTAAACGGAGCGTTTCGGATGCAGATACGTCCGCAGTCGCACACAGACTATAGGTGTGCCACAGATCATTTTAATCAGCCGCTTGTGCGCATCCTATGCGCACTGCTTTGCAAAGAAGACGCATTTGAAGGTAAAAAAAAGTTGCACAAAAATATGCTCAGTGTTACCGAGTCACGCCACGGCATGCCGCGACTAGAAGGGCTGTTATAACGTGCAAGGAAGTAAGATGCATGTGGGCACATCCGTGTGTGCCCCCCGAGTGTGTCAGCGGTATGCTGGTAAGCAGGAGAAGTGGGCAGGGACGCGAGGCGCTTCAGCAAGGTCTGATCGCCTGTGGGTCATGGTGCTATGAGCAATGGGAAGCGGATCATGGTAACGATTGTCGCCCCAGACCACCTAATTGTGAATGTGTAGTTCTCTCCTCAGTATCTCCTGAAGGGTACACCTAAAAAGTTGTCAGGTTTGCTTAAATGTACTCACTTCATCATCGTGCCGCATAATGTGGGATCCTGGTCCACGACTAAATTGATTTGCAGCAATTTGCAATAGATTGTGTACACAAATCTTTCCCTTTTTTGTCAATCGATTTTAGAATTGCCACAATCGATTGTGTGTAAAAATCTTTCCCTTTTTCAATCGATTGCAAATTGCACGATTGCTGCAATTATCTCTGACGTATGGGGACCTTATGCCGCACACTCTAGAGCGCTGTATGTTATACGCGTGATGCCGCCTCTTCCTTGTATACAAATCCACTGCCCAGCAGCCGGGTAGCTCGGAGACTTGGCAGGAGAGAGACTGGCGATCCTCCAAGGCCATGGCTGTTTTTTCTCTCAGAGATCAAATGTATTTTACTCGCTCAGAAAAAAACATGTCTCATAAATAGCGGCTGGTGTTGTACATGCGGCGCAGCTGCTGTCGCACGCGAGGCGTGGCACGGCTGGTGTAAAACATGGAGGAACAGGTAAAGGGAGCGCTGCTGGTGTAATATCTGCACAAGGGCGGGGGGCAGTCGCAATTGATGTAAACCAACATTTAGGACTTTATTTATGAAGCACTGGCTTTTGTAAGCCGCTGCTTCTTGGCGGGTTGCAGGTGAAAAATTGCGGCAACCGCAGACGACCTGAAGCACGTCGGGAAGCAGCAGCTCTTCTTCATAAATAAAACCCTTCGTCTGCTTAATGCGTTTACCTCCCGTGACCTTGCTTTCCAAATAGATGTAAGGCGTTTTATCTGCGCTTTCTGTTAAATACTGTGGTCAAGAGTTTGATGTTTCCAGAAAAAGTTCCTCACTTGAACTTTTTTTTTTTTTTTTTTGTAGTCTTGTCTGGAACATTTTGTGTGTGAGAACCATGTTACTCAATTTTAAATTATTCATTGGGTCTTCTTTCCCCAAGCGTGCTGGGAAGGAGGGCAGTTTTATGGGTATAGTTTGGATCATTGGCGCAGGGCGTACGAGTGCTGTCTGGTGTAGTGTCCATATCCAGGACAGATGTCATTTTACTACATTTATTGGAAACTGCTCATCCCTGATTCTGCGCTGTGTCCCTGCTGCAGTGTGACACTGGCTGCTGTGTACATACCGGCCTGTAGCACCTGGTCCTGACTGCGCTACCTTTAGCGATGGTGGTCCTTGGCAGACGCAGGCTCATCCCTGGTTCTGCGCTGTGTCCCTGCTGCAGTGTGACACTGGCTGCTGTGTACATACCGGCCTGTAGCACCTGGTCCTGACTGCGCTACCTTTAGCGATGGTGGTCCTTGGCAGGCGCAGGCTCATCCCTGGTTCTGCGCTGTGTTCCTGCTGCAGTGTGACACTGGCTGCTGTGTACATACCGGCCTGTAGCACCTGGTCCTGACTGCGCTACCTTTAGCGATGGTGGTCCTTGGCAGACGCAGGCTCATCCCTGGTTCTGCGCTGTGTCCCTGCTGCAGTGTGACACTGGCTGCTGTGTACATACCGGCCTGTAGCACCTGGTCCTGACTGCGCTACCTTTAGCGATGGTGGTCCTTGGCAGACGCAGGCTCATCCCTGATTCTGCGCTGTGTCCCTGCTGCAGTGTGACACTGGCTGCTGTGTACATACCGGCCTGTAGCACCTGGTCCTGACTGCGCTACCTTTAGCGATGGTGGTCCTTGGCAGGCGCAGGCTCATCCCTGATTCTGCGCTGTGTCCCTGCTGCAGTGTGACACTGGCTGCTGTGTACATACCGGCCTGTAGCACCTGGTCCTGACTGCGCTACCTTTAGCGATGGTGGTCCTTGGCAGACGCAGGCTCATCCCTGGTTCTGCGCTGTGTCCCTGCTGCAGTGTGACACTGGCTGCTGTGTACATACCGGCCTGTAGCACCTTGTCCTGACTGCGCTACCTTTAGCGATGGTGGTCCTTGGCAGACGCAGGCTCATCCCTGATTCTGCGCTGTGTCCCTGCTGCAGTGTGACACTGGCTGCTGTGTACATACCGGCCTGTAGCACCTTGTCCTGACTGCGCTACCTTTAGCGATGGTGGTCCTTGGCAGGCGCAGGCTCATCCCTGATTCTGCGCTGTGTCCCTGCTGCAGTGTGACACTGGCTGCTGTGTACATACCGGCCTGTAGCACCTTGTCCTGACTGCGCTACCTTTAGCGATGGTGGTCCTTGGCAGACGCAGGCTCATCCCTGATTCTGCGCTGTGTCCCTGCTGCAGTGTGACACTGGCTGCTGTGTACATACCGGCCTGTAGCACCTTGTCCTGACTGCGCTACCTTTAGCGATGGTGGTCCTTGGCAGGCGCAGGCTCATCCCTGATTCTGCGCTGTGTCCCTGCTGCAGTGTGACACTGGCTGCTGTGTACATACCGGCCTGTAGCACCTGGTCCTGACTGCGCTACCTTTAGCGATGGTGGTCCTTGGCAGACGCAGGCTCATCCCTGGATTCTGCGCTGTGTCCCTGCTGCAGTGTGACCCTGGCTGCTGTGTACATACCGGCCTCTAGCACCTGGTCCTGACTGCGCTACCTTTAGCGATGGTGGTCCTTGGCAGACGCAGGCTCATCCCTGATTCTGCGCTGTGTTCCTGCTGCAGTGTGACACTGGCTGCTGTGTACATACCGGCCTGTAGCACCTGGTCCTGACTGCGCTACCTTTGCCGATGGTGGTCCTTGGCAGACGCAGGCTCATCCTTGTGGATAGCCATTCGATATTTGGCTCTGCATAGCACGATACTTGGCTCTGCATAGCACGATACTTGGCTCTGCATAGCACGATACTTGGCTCTGCATAGCACGATACTTGGCTCTGCATAGCACGATACTTGGCTCTGCATAGCACGATACTTGGCTCTGCATAGCACGATACTTGGATCTGCATAGCACGTCACAGCAAACGGTTTTGGTTTTTCTCTGTAAGCGTTAAACACCATCAAGTTTGAGGCTCTTAAATACCCTGAACACAATTTACCTCAAAAGTCATCTAACGTTTCTTTCTTTGTGCGTTTTATTTATAGTGTGATTAGTATTAGATCTCCATTTGATTTTTTTTCCGGTAATAATAATAATAATAATAATTACAGGTTGAGTCTTCCATATCCAAAATGCTTTTGGATATCGGAATATTCTGTGTTTTGGAATATAGGCTTACCATAATGAGAAATCCTGGGAATGGGACCCAAATCTAAACACAGAATGCATTTATGTTTTATATACGCCTTATACACACAGCCTGCAGGTCATTTTATACAATATTTTCAATCATTTTGTGCCTTAACCGAAGTGTGTGTACATTGAACCATCAAAAATCAAAGGTGTCACTCTTTCAGTCGTGCTAAAAAAAAATAAAAAAATACCGTATTTCAGGATTTGGATATGGGAGACTCAACCTGTATTATTAATATGGAGCCACAAGGGTTACACCATGTAATATAAGGTATCCGGTTGTCTGATCGACCTCAGATCGACAACACATACATCAACCACTGTACATAGACTCCCATCGAGGTCGACAGGTACCTCTAGATCGACAAACACGAGATTGACAGACATTAGATCGAAACAAAGCATACCGACAATATGAAGATCGACAACACACTTGATAGACATAATAAAAGATCGAAACCAAATAGGTCGTCGGTTAATAGCGTCTTTGAGAAAGTGGTGAAGAATAGCATTTAGCAACTTTTTGGGGGCAAAATAAGTATTCTCATCAAATTTGGGGTACATGAAAATAGGTGCAAGCATAGTTCAGAATCACTAAAATCAAGCTTTAAAGGGCACCAAAAAACGCACCTTCAGCAAGCACCTGAAATAAAAAAAAAATCTCCCCCATACAAGCTAGTTTTTGAAGTTGTTCCCCCACTTTTTCTAAGTGCTTTTTTGGGGTGTCCTTTGTGGTTTTTTACCATTTTTTAACTGTTTGCTTCAAGGGGGCTGTATAAAGGGTACAGTGTGGTTTCTGCCCTTTTTTTTAGATGCGCTATTAGCGGGCAGCGTCTTAAGCTAGACGGATGCGCCCATGTCCAGGATAGCGGGGAGCACAGGGGGTTTTGATGAAGGGGTGCACTGCAGTGCATCGGGGTGCCCAGCAATTAGGGGCAAGGCCTGCAAGGTGTACGATGGGGCTAGCATTGCCAGGAGCGCTTGCATGGATGAAAGGGCTGGCTGGGACCTGTAGTTCCACGGTTGAAAGTAGCGTCGGGGGATGCTCTATTAGCAGGCAGCATGTAGCATATATATACCTTTTTGTATTGTGTAAAAGTAACGTGCCGATCTATCAGCTGTCGACCTAGTTTACATTGATCTATTAGCTGTCGATCTGTTATTATGTCTATTTGTGTGGTGTCGATCTTATTCGTCTGCCTATTTGGTTTCGAACTTGGAACTATTAGTTGTCGATCTACATTGTGTCGCCCTTATATACATTTCGATCTTACATATTCGATATATTACATATCGATCTAATGTCCTGTTCAACTGTATTACTGTCCGACTATTGTTACTGTCGATCTATACTTTGTCTAAACTACATATCGAACAAGTTGTGTCAGATCTAATGATCCACACCCGTAATATAGCACAACAGATTGCCCAATTCCTGTACCGTAAGTCACTTTTGTCTTGTCTGGTTTATCCTGTGTATGTACTGTGTAAGGTGCAGCAAGACCCCTTGTGGCTCCATATAAATAAAGGATAATAATAATTGTGGACAGTTCCAATTTTTTTTTATTTTTTTTTTAGAGTGGGGGGGATTTAAAACAAATCTACTCCTTACACCCTCCCCATGGAGTGAGCCATTTTGTTGGCTTTGCCTACCTTTGGGATAATGCTGCCTATACAATCAGTGTTTAGTGTTAGCCGTGCCACAGCTGAAGCAGGGCAGGAACATCAGTCACGTCCCAAATCACAGACTTAAATCACCCTCACTAAAAAAAGCCGCAATTGTGAGCATTGGCAAAGCGCCAGCCGGCGCAGGTTGAGTGCTAGTCCGCAGTAGTGGCCTCAATGCCAGGAGTCCGTCCGTAACAGTGCTGCAGATGGGCGCAGAGATTATAGAATGTGGCTGGAGCTATACAATGCGTCTGTGTGTGTGTCAGGCAGAGACTTATGTATAGGAGGATATTTATAGGTCTCCGTCACTGCTATTTATAGCTCATTTCAGGCAATTGCTTGGCTCCCCCCGGGCTTTCTCAGGCATTCCTCATAGCACAACACATAATCTATGTGGAAGTTGAGCCGAAATGTATTTTGTGTTACTGATGTAACTCACCGGGATTATATCAGGACACGCAGATGCCGATTCTGACACTCGGCCCAAGCGCCAAACTTTCCAGGTTTGGTGTCGCAAATAAGTGGTCAAATTGAGATCCAACCTCAGAAAGTTGGGGGAAGGCTGAATAGCTGCTTCTCTTCCTTCATAACAGGGCGAGGGGGACTGATTATCTCTGCGTATGCTGACATCATGCACTTCTGTAACGAAGGGTGTGTGACCGGTGCTGCCGTCCAGGGTGTGAGGCTGTGGAGGCGGAACGGTCGCTTGTCCTGACAGCCCCTGTTTACAGCTTGCAGAATGCTTTGTGCGGCCCGCAGCTGATCTTCCTATACCCCCCCCCCCCCCCTACATTTGTTGTGTAGCACCATGATATCACATCTGCAGGGGGTGGTGATGCGGTGTGGGCAGTTCTGATTCCTGCTAAGGCGCTGACCTCATGCACATGTCATCAGATGTCTTCTGAGGGGCAGGCAGACAGGGGAGACACAGAGAGGAGCATAGAGCGGTGGGTTAGGATGAGGGCTTACTCTATAGGGGAGGGGCAGACAGACAGGGGTGACACAGAGGGGAGAGCCAGTGAGGGAGGAGCATAGAGCGGTGGGTTAGGATGTGAGAGCTTACTCTATAGGGGAGGGGCAGACAGACAGGAGTGACACAGAGGGGGGAGACACAGTGAGAGAGGAGCATAGAGCGGTGGGTTAGGATGAGAGCTTACACTATAGGGGAGGGGCAGACACAGTGAGAGAGGAGCAAAGAGCTTTGGGTTAGGATGAGAGCTTTCACTCTATAGGGGAGGGCAGACAGACAGGTTACACAGAGGGGGGAGACAGTGAGAGAGGAACATAGGGCCTGATTCAGACCCGCTTGCAAGCTGGTCGATGGCCGGGCAGTGCGCACGCGCAAGTCCCGGAGCGAGAGAGAAATTCTCTTGCTCCGGGGCTCGCTACAAACGGGGCGGCTGTCGATGTTGATGGACAGCTTGCCCCCTTTTGTAGGCAGGGAGGGGGGGTGGCTGGCCAAATGGAGGCGTTCCCGAAGGAAAGCCTGCAGTTTGGGGGTGGCCTTACTGACATCACGAGTGATGTCAGTAGTGAGCTTCCGGCTCTATTAGAGCCTGAAGCTCACTGGGGCTTGCGGCAGACGAAACCCTACCACAAGGGTCTCGTCGCAAGCCCCGATGGTCGCGACCATCACCTGGCCGCTCGCTAAAGCTGTGGGTGGTCACCTTCAGACTTGTGAGCTGCCTCCGGCAGCGAGCGAGTCTGAATCAGGGCCATAGTGTGGTGGGCTAGGATGAGAGCTGGAAGGCTGTGATAGAGAAGTGTGTCTTGATAGATACAACTGTCTGATTCCCAGATCTGTTCATCTGGCAAGTTGGCCTAATTGTGCTGGCAGTGCAACCACTGAATAATGTCTCTGCTTCATGCATATATGGGTTGTGTGGCCCTTCTAAACCAGAGGTTCCCCAACTCTGTCCTCAAGGCGCCCCAACAGTCCAGGTTTTACGGATATCCAAGCTGGACCAAAGTTGACTTAATTAGTTCCTCAGTCAATTTGATTTAACCACTTGACTATTTTTTTTTCCTGCAAAACCGCTCAGAAATTGCCGGGTTTGACAGGGACAAAAGGTCAACACTAAATGTCAACATGTGAGAAGGTCGACATGTACAAATGGTCGACAGGGTCAAAAGGTTACCTCAAAAATGGTTGATACGTTTATTTGTTTTTTTTTATATATATATATATATATAATAATTGTTTGTTTTTTGTAGGGTTAAGCACCAGCAGGGAGGGTTAGGGTTAGGCACTAGAAGGGCCTGGGTTGTCTCTTAGGATGACTTACAGGAAATGCGTCTATGGGTCTGAATTGCTGACTTGTAATTGCCTACATAATAACGCTTTGCAGCCTGTACCTGGAGACAGACGTTGCAGTAACCTTTTGTCCAACTAGTGATTTTCAACTCTTAGCACACCGAACAAGATTTTAAAATTGCTAAGGAACGGCACCCCCACGGGAAAAAGAAACGCACGCATTGGCCTCCATGGTAAAAAAACACTCACAAATTGGTCCCGCACAGGAAACAATAAAACACATTAGGGCCCCACAGAAAGAAAATACACATTTGCCCTCTGTGCATTGGTTGGCCCCCACAGAAAAAAACCCCAAAACAATCCCATTGCTCCCCACAACACGGCACGTGTGACTCCTGTCATTCTTCAGCGTCTCCATAGGTCACGGCCCGAGCGTCCAGAAGAGTCCAACACTGCCCCGGCCAGCAGAACAATTAAGCCACCTCCGACTTAGCTGACCTCGCGGCACACTTGACAACCGCTCGCGGCACACTAGTTGAAAAACGCTGGTCTAGATGCAGTTGTTTGTTTATTTCAGTTGTTCTTGTATAAAACCAGAGGACCAGATCTGGGCAGCGGAGGCACTTGTATGTACATAGCAGGTCTCTTGTGGCCATAGTTAGCCAACAATCCTCTTTATACAAAGGGTTCCTGTTGCCACCTCACAGTGGAAACAGCTGAACCCATCGCTCCGCTAGGCCCAAACCCGGCTGGAATTCTCATCAACAGGTGCATTATGAAATAATAATGTAGGTCCACCTTTGTCAATGACCTCGTTGATTTATTCCGTCACGGGCCAATGGGTAACTCCTGCGTAAGCACCCCCATGGCTGGCCGTGTCAAGGAACACATTGCAGGGATGGTATCAGCGTGACTCAGAGCCGCAGCTCATCTCCCAGTGTCGGAGGGGGCTGCACGCACTATTTATAGCCTGGGAGTCACAGCAGAGCCTGAACGTGCTTATAAAAAGAAAGTGATCCCCACGAGGCAGGAGTTACCGGGTGCCTCGCCACTATGAAGCAGCACGGTTACTACATTGTGCTTCAGAAGGGAAATGGACCAAAAGTGGACCGGCTTCTGCTGTAAGTACACCTAGCGAGGAACCAGGACATGGACTATTCTGATGATGGATCTATGTAGATGTAGTGTTGCTAGAGGAGCACACATTGGGGTTGACCCGAGGAGACCACCAGCACAATCCCTCCCTCCCCCTATTAGAGACGTTAATAGCCGCCAGCTTAGTATCAGGGACGTGGTAAGCCATTGCGGTCTTTGGCGACTACAACAATAAGTCACGCTCCGCCATTAAATACCAGCGATGCTTTTTTCAAAATAAAACGTCTAGAGACAGCGTATAATAGCTGGATAAAATAAAACCTTAGGGGGCCATCTGACCTCTGACCTGTTCCCTCTCCCATCCTCTGTGATTGGTGACCGAAATCGGTATCTGTTCCTAGGTGTTATGATTGTGGGGTCATCACCATAGTTACTCGTGTAATATGGTTTCTTGCTTGGAAGACATAAATGCTAATAAGCAATGAGGCTCCTGGCTACAGCGGCTCGGTTGGCGGACAGTTCGGGATAAGTGGAACTTTGTGCGCTGAATGTTGGTGTTTTTATTTTGCCTCCTCCAGAAGTTCTTTGGTAGATGCTCCGATCTCCATTACTTACATGATAACACTATTAGGTCTATACGCTTTCTGTTGCCACGTAATTTATTTCTGGGTAACAATCAGGACGCTTATAGGCGCAGCAGTGCGTCACCGAAAATCACAACTGCACAAAGCCATGCTGCAGAGAGAGAGTTAATAATAATGGTAATAAAGAGTATATGTAGGGTGAGTATTGTCTCATTATATCCTCCTTTACATACTAAGGGGATTAGGAGCAGCAGAGGAGACCGGTGACCACACAGAGGGCCTGAATCAGGTCCGGGCTTTTTTTTGGAGCGGCCACGTGGACGCTCGCATAGCTGTGGGTGACCACCCACAGCTATTGCGAGCGGCCAGGATGATGGTTCGCGATGGTCAAGACCATCGGGCTTGCGACGAGACCCTTGCGGTAGGGTCTCGCCCATCGCAAGCCCCAGAGAGCTTTCGGCTCTAACAGAGCTGGAAGCTCTCCACTGACATCACTTGTGATGTCAGTGGGGCCACCCCCAAACGGCAGGCGTTCTCATGGCAACGTTTCCGTTTGGGCAGCCGCCACCGTCTCCCACCCCCCACCCCCGGCCCGCCAACCAAAATGGGCAAGCTGTCACTCAACATCGACAGCTCGCCCCCTTTGGTGCGAGATCCGTCGCTAGCCAGGTCTCGCGCGTGCGCAAGACGGAGCCGGCTCCGTCGTGCGCATGCGCTGTGGGCCACCATCGACCAGTTTGCTAGCGCTCAGCGCTTGAGACCGGGTTTGACTGGGTGCGACTGGCTTTGAATCAGGCCCAGAGGGCCTGACTCGGGGGAGGACCCTAAAGCATGCGTGCGTGGCAGCGATACCGTATGCAGGGGTTGTGCGAAGATATGCAACAAATGTTGCAGCCGCTGGATCCGTCCCAGAGACAAAAGGATGTCCGCAGAGTATGTATGTGTACGTATATGTGTGTGTGTGTGTGTGTGTGTGTGTATATATGTGTGTGTGTGTGTATATATGTGTGTATGTATGTATGTATGTGTGTGTGTGTATATATGTATGTATATATGTATATGTGTGTATATATATATATATATATATATATATATATTTTATTATTATTTTATAAGGTTCTGTTGACTTCCGTTACCTTGAATGAAAGCATTTAGAGTAGGGTAACGGGCCAGCTCTGCGAACGTTTTACTAATGGGTAAAAGTGGGTGTAAAAAGCATGAGCCGCTTATCCAGCGTGTTTTACAGGATGTCTCTCTCATATATAAACCTCACGTGTGTTATAGGAGATGGGCACCCGGTTACTGCCAGGGCAAGTGTCTGGCCGTGGGGTCTGTGCAGTTCCCGTGCGGCCATGACAAAGAGAACTGATTGTTTTTCTATTAAAATATTAATGGGAGTTGAGCTGAGCATTTATCTGGTAACCATGGTTCCCTTTATTCCCGCATAACACTTCTTCTTCTTCTCTCCGTCTGTACTCAGGCAGCTGCAGGATCAGCAGCGGCAGAAGGAGATGGAACGAGAGCGGATGGAACGCGAACGCATGGAGCGCGAGAGGCTGGAGCGCGAGCGCATGGAGCGCGAGCGGCTGGAACGAGAGAGGTCGGAGAGGGAGAGACTGGACCGGGATCGCCTGGAGCGCGAGCGAGTAGAGCAAGAGCAATTGGAAAGGGAGCGAGAGAGACTGGAGAGGGAGCGACAGGAGCAGCTGGAGCGCGAGCTGCAGGAACAGGAAAGGCTGGAACAGGAGCAGCAGGAGAGAGAGCTGCAGGAGCAGCTGGAGAAGGAGCAGCTGCAGTGGGAGCGAGAGAGGAGAGTGTCCAACGCTGGTAAGTGCCAGTCTGCCCCTGAGCATCTCACACCTAACCAGGGGTGCATCGTGCCGGAACGCTGGGGGGGTAGGACCCAGGGGACATTCACACAGGAGACGTGCAGGCTAGTGGTAATGGATTAATGATGGACGGGATGTGTGGGGTCATGTCTTTCATCCTGTGGCGTTCTTTTTGCTGTAGGACTACAAGGCTCAGCATGCCGTGCCGATCGCTGGCACTCATTGTTCCACAGCATCTGGCAGGCCACAGGTTGTTCTTACGGCTGTGACGTGCACAGATGGGTTCAAGGAAACTCTGGTCACGGTGAATGTTTCAGTGATTGTGTAAATTGTATCCGTGCGTTCTGTGATGTCACAGCGCACCCACCTCTGCTGTCTGTGATGTCACAGCGCACCCACCTCTGCTCTCTGTGATGTCACAGCGCACCCGCCTCTGCTCTCTGTGAGCACAGCACACCCGCCTCTGCTCTCTGTGAGCACAGCGCACCCGCCTCTGCTCTCTGTGATGTCACAGCGCACCCGCCTCTGCTCTCTGTGATGTCACAGCGCACCCACCTCTGCTCTCTGTGATGTCACAGCACACCCGCCTCTGCTCTCTGTGAGCACAGCACACCCACCTCTGCTCTCTGTGATGTCACACCGCACCCACCTCTGCTCTCTGTGAGCACAGCACACCCGCCTCTGCTCTCTGTGAGCACAGCGCACCCGCCTCTGCTCTCTGTGATGTCACAGCGCACCCGCCTCTGCTCTCTGTGATGTCACAGCGCACCCGCCTCTGCTCTCTGTGATGTCACAGCGCACCCGCCTCTGCTCTCTGTGATGTCACAGCGCACCCGCCTCTGCTCTCTGTGATGTCACAGCGCACCCGCCTCTGCTCTCTGTGATGTCACAGCGCACCCGCCTCTGCTCTCTGTGATGTCACAGCGCACCCACCTCTGCTCTCTGTGATGTCACAGCACACCCGCCTCTGCTCTCTGTGAGCACAGCACACCCGCCTCTGCTCTCTGTGATGTCACACCGCACCCACCTCTGCTCTCTGTGATGTCACAGCACACCCGCCTCTGCTCTCTGTGAGGCCCTCCAGCTGCTGCGGGACCACACACCCCAGCTTCCTCCGCCACAGTCTTGCTATCAGGGCATGCTGGGATAAGTAGCTCAACAGCAGCTGGTGGGGTTTGTTACTGACTTTATTTGTCAGTAGGGCAACTGACCTAATGGTGACTGCTCTTGTTTCATTACCTATGCCCACTCCTCTGCTGCTTATCCCTGGCACCATGCCGTGTTACTTTCTCCATTCACCCTCTGGTGACTACCAAAAGTGCAATGTGGCGGAGAATAAAATCAGGATCACGCAGAGCATCGGCACCTGCCTATGCACATTGCACTTTTTATCTAACACCTGTTTGAGTCCAGTGCAGCCTGCTGTATGGTGTGCGGGAGGGCCCGATGTACACTCTGGGGGTCATTGACGTCTAGTTGCCCCTGTAATTATGGACATTCCGTGTAAAAAGTCTCCTTTTTAGCTGGAAATCAGATTTTTCAGAAAGAACACGTTCAGGCTCCGGCTTTCTAAACTTCCATTTCATCTAATCAAATCCTTTCCACCCATTGAGTAAAGCTGGGGGGGGGTCTTGTGTGTCAGCAAAAGCCTAGAGCCCCATGTCCCGCTGTCATGAAGAAAATGCTTCTTTTCTGCATGAAATTCCTGTAAAACGCAGCTTACGCTCACCCGCGAGTGATGCTCGGGGGGAGCTGGGACCGGAAGGATCTGTGTCACTCCAGCGTGGTTACCTGACAGTCTGTGGGGTGATTGCAACAAAATGGATCCATTCAAAGTAATGAACAGAAACTTTCTTCCTACAGAATCGTTCTTAAACTTTATGCCAAGGGAGTTTCACACTAGCGACTGGAAGGGGTGCTCAAACTTGGCACTGTAATGTTTTGGGGGGGGTATTTGTTTTGTATTTTGGACTGGGGAGGAGTGGAGTGAATAGTATTGATACTTTCAGATTTATTGAGGAAGGTGTGTGTGTGTGTGTGTATATATATGTGTGTATATGTATGTATGTATGTGTGTGTATGTATATATATATATATATATTTATTTATTTATTATTACATATCTATCTCCAAGTGAAGAACATTTATGCTGAGACACCGTTCGACCAGGGTTTCCTAGATATTTGCACACAAATGTATCGTGTCTGTACAACACCTTTGGATGTTGCTTGTGGTTAGGAGACGGGCAGCCTGTTCTAACATCTAACATACTAATGCTGTGTCCTGTGGTATGTAGTCGCACCGTTCTCAGACATAACCTGACTTGCTTTCAGTTACCCATTTCCCCCACATTGCTCTCTGTTACATAATACAAATATCAACTTGCTAATAACTTGCTGACAGAGGGCGCTGTTATCATTTAGTATGTAAGTTAATACCTGGGGGGGAGGGGGATACATTTTATATATGTTTTTGTGTCTGATATGATTCATTTTGCTGCTTTGCAGAACTGCGAATAATAAAATAAGATATTGGGAAAAGTAAATGAAAACTGTTCCGCAATGATTGTACAGAAAAGTGTATTTTTCTGTAGCAAATGCTCTTTTCTAACAGTCATTTTTCTACTATAGTTTGAAACCATGGGGGGGCAGCTAGATCTACTTATAGGTACCTAATGGGTGGCCCTGTAACCTTTTTAAAAGTACCGCACATTACCATTAATCTTAGTAATAAATTAAAAACCATCCATTTAATTAAAGAGCTTAGACACCTATCTTAATTTAAAAACTAAGCTGAGGATTTTGCCCAGTGATGGTCATAAAATAGCATCCCGGATGCATTTGTTGGGGAATACCTCACAACTTCATCAGATGAAGGGCCATATCCAATTAGCTGCGGTAAATAGCTCGCTCGGAGCTATCCAATTAGTTCTGAAGTCAGCCTGACAAATGGCACTTATCAGGGTTTTTTTTTCGGGACTTGAGATGTCCCAAATAATAATCCACGATAAGTGCCGTTTTTTTCGCCCAAAAAAGGTCGAGAACACATAGGTCCCGCAAGCTTATCGCGGCTCCTTTGTGTTAACGGGCGAACTATCCTATTATTTCGTCCAAAATAATAGGGAGAAAAAAAATATCGCCGAAAAATCCCAGTTTTTCGCCGATCGCGGGGATCAATTAGCGCCCGAACAGTGTTCGGGGCTAATTGGATAATGCGCGAAGTTGTGGTTTATTCTACAGTGAAACGCGTTACTACTTTGGGACTACCACTGGGCCAATCTTTACAAAATCCTAAGCTTTTTAATAACATATCAGTAGTATTTTTATGCACGTCACAGCTATAATAAACACATCTAACCATAAAACAGGAGTGAGCTGGGGCCCACAGTTGAAGGCCCTGAGGACCGATGTGGTCTTTGGCCACCTATTGCCCATCACAGGGCGCACAAATTTATTTATGCATTCATAGATCCTATAGCTGTTTAGATTACTTAAAAGGACACCCTAAAGGAAAATGGGTGGATTAATGACCTAGGCAAGACCGAGTCACATATCGCAGGTTTCAATTTTAGAATTATTATTAGAGTGGACAGTACTCGCCCATATTTCATGAATAGACAAAGCCGGTTACTTGATTATAACCCGCTCTCGTGCGCGTGTTACAAAGCTCTCAAACCCTTTCGGTATCTTTTGTGCATTTACGTATTTTATAGAAACCGCTTGATTGTTAATGTTTTAATAGAGATGTACATACAAATGATTTACGTATAGGGGTAAGTTCACTGGAACCTTCCAGATTCCGCACGTCGGGGCTCCAATATATGATGGTGAATTGTGGTCTGGGTGATGGTGAATTCTGTCAGTGCAATAACCTCTTCTTTATCTAATCTTATACTAACCGTAGATCTCATTTAAACTTTCTTTGAATGCTGGTTTGGTTGCTTCATTAGCTCCTTTTTTTTTCTCTTCTCTTCTCTTTATTTTCTTTCTTGTCCTGTCTGTCGCTGTTTTTTACTCATCAACCCACACCAGACTCATCGTTCGACAGTTCTTCATATAACGCTCAAAATCTCGATTTCTCGAGCTGTCAGCCTCACTCAGTATCTCCCATTTCTTACGCTAAAGCCATTTCCGTCCCCATCTCCTCTATATGTACAGACTCCATTGCCGACTACGTCATTGTGACCTCTCAGTCCATTAACTCAACGCCGCCCACACCTCCACTCCGACACTCCGCATCGCGTTTCGCCACTTCTCTAGGCTCCGCCTTCCATCCTGTCCTTCCCCATTATGCAACAGTTCCTCGCCCCATAAATAAAGTCACCCGACCTCCTTCTCCTGTGAACGCTGCACCGCCACCACCTCCCCCTCCTCCCATGAAGCCTATCTCCTGGTCTGCTTCTAATTTTGCCCCGCTTCCACCATCCCCACCTGTAATGATTAGCAGTCCTCCTGGAAAGGCAACCGGACCTAGGGCGGTCCACCTGGTCTCTGCATCTCAGCTGGCACTCATATCCACAGCGCCCAACGGGCATGCAGACATGTCGTCTTCATTTGAAATGTCCTGTGCCCCCACGCCACCGCCTGCACCTCCATTGCCATTGTTTGCACCCTATTCCCTGTCTTCATCTCAAGCTGTCGCTCCTTCTCCAAACACTCCTATTGTCTCAGCTTCTTCATCCCAGCCTAGTGTTCTCCCTTCTCCTTCTGCAGCCTCCCCTGCCTCTGTTGAGAATTCTTTAAACTCTGTGCTGGGAGACCTCTGTGCTTCTCAGCCAGACTTCACCACAACCTCTCAGCCGATCGACCCTGCGTGCCATCCGGGTAAGGCTTCCTGTCGCTGCGATTAACTGACTAACCTTGACATGCATTTGTTAAGCTTGTGTTTGTTTTTTTTATATGGAGTTGGTCCGAAAATATATCCACGTCAAATACCTGAATTCAAAGGCCACTTCATGAGCATAAAGAATGGCGTATATGTTTTGCACCCATACTGCACAATAGTACATTAGCAACAGCACCAATTCTCCCCCGTAGGATGACCTCAAATGCTAATCTGAGAGACTCAGTTCCGGATGTTATGGACAATACTGTGTCTCTTCGTTACTACTACCGTACTAACCCCTTAGTCCAGGACTACACTGGTGATTATTTTTTTTTTAATTGCCACAACGAATGGGGTTCAACAGATTACCGCTGTTGTGTTTGTATTCCAGTGTTGTCAGATACAGACTTAGATATTGTGTCAAGGTGCAGATGGCTTAATGCAATGTATTTTGTCATTTTTACTTCGGTACTGTAAGAGCCTCCAGCTTATCCCCTGTCCTTTAACCAGCTAGTGCCCTCTTGTGGTTTACTAGCAGATTGCAAAGTAGGACCTATGCCTCTCGCACCCTCTAATTTTGTCTGCTTCCTATTATATTATGATCTGATTGCATATTTCAATTTACTACTGGTGTCTTTCTGCTACATTTCTGATCACTTCTTTGTTTCTAGTTTAAGTGCAGACAATATTATTATTATCTTAATGGTATTTTTAAAACCAATGAAACCTTACTGAGCTCAAAAAAAAAAAACCCCTTTTACAGAGCGGGCAATGATTTATGATGATTTGTGTCTTATCTTTTTTGACTTTAATTTATTTCCTTTTTAGGTGCTCTTCCAGGACCTCCATCCCCCCCACCTCCGCCCCCTCTGCCTTCAGGTGCAAGCTTGTCTCAAGTAACTGCCCCTCCTCCAGCCCCCCCTCTACCCCCTTCAGGTCCTGCACCCCCTCCACCGCCACCTGGGCCTCCACCTCCAGCGCATATGGCCGCACCTCCTCCGCCGGCTCCGCCACCAGCACCGCCCCTTCCATTCTCCGCGGCTTCCCTGGGCTCCGAAGAGAACCGTCCGTTATCAGGCCTGGCCGCTGCGCTGGCTGGAGCCAAACTTAGAAAAGTCTCTCGGGTGATTACGTTGTCTTGTTTGCTTCGCAGTATTACGCTATAGTCCGCAGCTAGAAAACTTCAGCAGAACGTGCCGCAGTGGGAGGATGTTCTAGATCAGGGTTTCTCATCAAATTTCTATCATCCTCCCCACTGCTCTGATGATATTCGCCAAATAGCCTTATTGTGTGAGAATATACCAAGAGCTCCCTTATGTGTTTTTGAATATTTTTAATTCTACTATTGTGTTGATTGCAGCACTGCTTGTCTCTGTCCGGGGCATTCCTGGTGCGTGTATTACACATTGACAGACCTTGTAATAGGTTACGTGCTATAATCTAAGGTCCCAGGGTGGTGGGACTGAGTGGTAGTGCGACCAGTGAATTCTAAACTGGTCATTTTATCTTCGATCAGGCCTGGCCAACCTGTGGCTCTCCCGCTGTTTTAAAACTACACATCCCAGCATACCCTGACACAGTTTTAGCATTCCCCAATAACAAAACTGGGACAGGGCATGCTGGGACTTGTAGTTTCACAATAGCTGGAGAGCCACAGGTTTGGCCAGGCCTGTCCATGGATAACATGGAATATAAACAGCGTGTGTATGTATGGTACAGATGTACAGTTTGGTTCTCCAGAAATCCCCCCAAAAAAGAGAGAACCAAACACTTAACGCAGAGAAGAATCCAGATCCAAAATCCGGGTGTGTGCGCACATCTCTACTGTATGTACGCTATTAGTTATATAGAGAGAGATGTCTGTGTATTAGTATTTAAGAAACAACAGGAAAAATCCAAATCTATATGTAAAATGCGCCCGAGAGGATTTAGCGGGATTCTAGACACTCGCACCATCTAAATATTTGTAAAAGTTTCATTTTCTTTTAACTCTTCTTTTAATGTTTGCAGACTGAAGAAGCCGCCAGTCAGAGCAGCGTAGGTTCTGTCGGTGCCGCTCCGTGTCCAGCAAAGACGGAATCTAGTCGCGGCAACGGTCCCCTCCCGATGGGGAGTAGCGGGGGATTGATGGAAGAGATGAGTGCGTTACTAGCAAGGAGGTGAGTTTGGGCGAATCGTTTATTTCATAGGGTAGAAAAGAAGTTTTCCCGTTAAACCAAAGTAATGGTTTTAGCGCCAACAACTATTAGGGGGCTAAAAAGGGGAAGGGTCCATAAAGGGTCAGTAAAGAAAAAAAAGGGGGATGTTGATTCCATAATCAAATGGTAAATACTGAGACAAGCCACACAAAGCAGATAAAAGCCCTAGCATCCGATCCACAATGAACAGATTTATTGAATAAGTTACTTATAGCGCCAGCATATTCCATCGCGCTTTACAATTGGGAATATAACCGTAAAAGAAGAAGACTGGGTAATAACAGACAGAGGTAAGAGGGCCCTGCTCGTAGGCTTACAGGCTTACAATCTATTAGATTTGATAAGAGAAACCATTTAGTGGGCTTTTGGAAAAGCTCTAAGGTGGATTTAATGCGTTATTTTTGCTCGTGCCAGGAGAAGAATTGTAGAGAAAACACCAACAACAGAGCCGGACGTAAAAGAAGAGAAAACGGTAAGTGAGGATACGCGCCGGTCTCCGCTGTAACCGACTGCGTCCTGTCCTGTATGAGCTGGGTAATGAAATACATGCAACTCCTGTCTGTGTACGTAAGGCAGGGGGTCTTCAACCTTGGCCCTCCAGCTGCTGTGGAACTACACATCCCAGCATACACTGCCATAGTTTTAGCTTGCTGTTATATCAAAAAGGTGGCAGTGCATGCTGTGATGTGTAGTTCCACAGCAGCTGGAGGGCCATGGTTGAAGACCCCTGATGTAAGGGGAAAATGTAATATAGAATGAATTGGGAATGCCGACCTTCCCTGTTTTCCTAATCATTTTAGACGTGTTTGTTCAAAGAGAGCAAATAATTGAACCTCTCATATACAGATATGTAGCGCCAAGCGTCTTTTTTTCGTGTGACTTTTTACCTTCGAATGCATCTTAACACAGTGATGCGAATAGAACGCACAAGCAGCTTCTGATTAAAATGATATGTGACATGGCTATGTTCTGTGTGCGACTGCGGGTGTATCGGCATGTGACATGGCTATGTTCTGTGTGCGACTGCGGGTGTATCGGCATGTGACATGCCTATGTTCTGTGTGCGACTGCGGGTGTATCTGCATGTGACATGCCTATGTTCTGTGTGCGACTGCGGGTGTATCGGCATGTGACATGCCTATGTTCTGTGTGCGACTGCGGGTGTATCGGCATGTGACATGCCTATGTTCTGTGTGCGACTGCGGGTGTATCGGCATGTGACATGCCTATGTTCTGTGTGCGACTGCGGGTGTATCGGCATGTGACATGCCTATGTTCTGTGTGCGACTGCGGGTGTATCGGCATGTGACATGCCTATGTTCTGTGTGCGACTGCGGGTGTATCGGCATGTGACATGCTTATGTTCTGTGTTTGACTGCGGGTGTATCGGCATGTGACATGCCTATGTTCTGTGTGCGACTGCGGGTGTATCTGCATGTGACATGCCTATGTTCTGTGTGCGACTGCGGGTATATCGGCATGTGACATGCCTATGTTCTGTGTGCGACTGCGGGTGTATCGGCATGTGACATGCCTATGTTCTGTGTGCGACTGCGGGTGTATCTGCATGTGACATGCCTATGTTCTGTGTGCGACTGCGGGTGTATCGGCATGTGACATGCTTATGTTCTGTGTTCGACTGCGGGTGTATCAGCATGTGACATGCTTATGTTCTGTGTTCGACTGCGGGTGTATCTGCATGTGACATGCCTATGTTCTGTGTGCGACTGCGGGTGTATCGGCATGTGACATGTCTATGTTCTGTGTGCGACTGCGGGTGTATCTGCATGTGACATGCCTATGTTCTGTGTGCGACTGCGGGTGTATCGGCATGTGACATGCCTATGTTCTGTGTGCGACTGCGGGTGTATCTGCATGTGACATGCCTATGTTCTGTGTGCGACACGGCATCCCGCAAGTACAAGGGCTGTTTAACGCACAAGGAAGTAAGATGTATGTGGACACATCTGTAGACCTTTGTGCCTAAACCCCACGATGGTCCGTTCTTAGTAAAGGACTTTGTATCTCTATACTCTCTGCTTACATGTTGGGGTATACCTCTGTGGTTGCACTGGTTCTACCTCCTGGGGGTTCTGGTGTCTGGGTAAAATCATTTGAAGCTATTAATGACGATGACCTCATGTCTCTCATATATACAATGGAACCCAGTCCACACCACACACACCCTGATATAACTAGATCAAGGGGTGGGCATTTTTCTTAATCCTATGTACAGTGTATTGTTACATATCTGCTTCTCATTCATGTTTTATTCTCTGCCTGGTAACACAGGAGGAGTCGGAGCCTGCACCCATAAAAGCGCCTTCTGCTGGCACACCTGGTAAGCACTAATAAGCCACCTTAAATTCATCCGTGTCACCTACTGACCCCAGGTCTCCTATTATATCAACCAGCTGCCACATTCGGGGAGACCCTCTGGTGTCTTAGCAAAGATCATTGATCTAACCCTATGTTTTTATTAAACGTTTGCTGTCTGTAACGTCGTCCTCCCTCTTTATCGCCTCCAGAACCGACAAGGAAACCTTGGGAAAGAACAAACACAATAAATGGTAGCAAATCGCCTGTTATCTCCAGGTACACGTCACTTCATTTTATTACTACTTGAGTGATTTGCACGCTCGGCTTTTGTATCTGTGTATTTAGTCTGTCAGTCCCAGCTGGTGCATATTTTGACCCCCCCCTACATATTCCACCACTGTGCTCTACATTAACACTTTATACTAACACCTACCAGTCTCATACGTGGCTATTTCTTAATTCTGAAAACAATTTTTTATTTTTTTGTAGACCAAAGTCTACACCAACGGGGCAGCCGAGTGCCAATGGGGTTCAGTCAGAAGCCTTGGACTACGACCGATTGAAACAGGTACCGGATAGTGTCGTTCTCTGTTTGCAAACAGTTTTCTCCATCCCACGTATTTGCGGTAATAGTAGACAGTCCCTGCAATCTCTATAACGTCAGATCAGAATATGGCGGCACTTCCATCAAGTCGCACAGCAGCTGCTAATGGACGAGGCCTCTTCTCTACGCCGTGGTTTTTGTGTTGGGTGTACGTTGCTAAATAACTACATCTAAGAGTATCAGGCTCAAGGAAGACCACTAAGTGGGGTTTAGACCTAGGGCAAGATTTATTAAACCGCCTCTACTCTGCGTGTTGGACCACGAAACTTAAAGTGGCAATGATATTATTCTGCAGGTGTCTGATATCTCTTAGCCCCTCTGGTATCATTTAGGCAGCAACAACAGTGTAAACGCTAGTTATCTGCAGCTGACAGTTCACATGTTTCTTTCTGCGAGCAGCGTGGAAGTCTGTACTATAGATAAGGGAGGCAGGCAGGGGACGGTCTCCTTATCCTGAGCTGAAAGTATTACAGGACCCAAGGATTCCTTTTCTCACACTTTCTGTAGTAGCTTTTAAGTGGGTTACCGATCGACAAAATGTGTTATACTGTCTGTAGTCACTGTATATTCCATTGAGAGTCCTGTGAGAAAGTGCAGTGACCTAGTGATGTCACTGTTCCACAAGCATGATACTTTACACAGCGGTGACATCACTCCTCTCCAATCATGTATTAGGTCTATTCATAGTGACTTTGTATTTGCTGTAATGTCTGTACGGTTTATATCCCTGCGTTCATGTCTGTACATGTGAATCTGTTGGCACTATTGTCACACGTCTTATGGAGTATGGTTCTGTATATGGGGAAGGAATTGGGTCAGTAATTAATACATGAAGTTATAACTGTTATCTTCATCTAATGCTTCCCGCAAGGGGGAAACTACTGAAATGCGATTTCATCCTGGGACATTCTCCCACTTGGGGAGGGGGGAGAGAGAGACCCACTGATTCTGCGTAAGCTGTGGAATAAATGGGTTTCCCGGTGTGTTAATCCTCCCCGATGGTGCTTCTCTGATTTTCCTCGCAGCTCCTGAAGCTGTGAGGAAAAGTCGCCAATTGCATTGGCGGGTGGGTAATTAATTCCCCCCCTTAATGTCCATATAATGTTTGCGATTATAACAATATTGCAAAGTAACATCGGCTTTCCAATTTTTAGAATATGACTGCTCCCATCTTATCCAGAAGCAATATGCTAGCACTTGCCAAGGATATTTGAACCTGTTGGGGAATTGATTTAGAAGTCCCTTACTTGGTGTAACATATCGGGGAGATTGATCTTGCACCCGTGTGAAGTGCTGCTCTATGCCCATCATACGGTACCTCCAGACTCAGACTTTTGTTTGCAGACCCACAGAGTTCAAGCTAGGTAGGAAGTGATATTTAATGCCGCTGCCGACGTTTACTCACAGCGCAATGACAACACGCCCCGTCGCGTGCGGCTGCCAAGATAATAGCCCCTAATTACGTTTCCCCCATAGTCCATTTTACGTTTATATCTGTCACCTTCACACAACTGTACGTTCTATTTCTAAACATTGGTCACATGTATTGTTATACAGCTGTATTGTTTCTACAGGATGTAGTCGGCATTTAGGGTAAGGCTAAAGTGAGCGTCAACATCCTCACTGTCGACATTATGCCGACCTATTGAACAGGTAGACATTCTGAATGTTAACATTCAGAATGTCTACTTGTTCAATATGTCGGCATAAAGCAAACATACACATGCTCTAGTTCTGTTTCTCTGAGCAGCTTTGAATATTCATGTGCGTTAATGAGGGGGGACAGGCAGCCCTTGTACTGGCAAGAGTATGCTCAGCGCTGCTTTTGTCATGTAGCTGTCAGCTTTCAGCACATTGGCTCTGAGTGATCACATGATCTCAGTGTGACTTCTGCACACACCTCCAGCCAGTTAAAATGATGCATAAGGCGTTTGCGGCCCAGAGAGGGAGGGACGCAGTGTTGTAGCTGTCTTTCCTCAACATTGGTTTATAGGTGCTAGTTTGCGGGATACACTTTGAAATGACCTTGTTAAATACATTGGACAAAGAGGGTTTATTTTGTATTCACAATTCTATTTCTCTTTAATTATTAGGACATTTTAGAAGAAATGAGGAAAGAATTAACAAAACTAAAAGAAGAACTTATTGATGGTGAGTGCTGTAAATGCCATACTGGGGGGGGATCAGGTTGTAGATGGGGAAAGATCTCTGTGCCTGAATAAGAAGATTAAATGACTGATCTCTTTACCTGTGCAGTGACGGCCAGACCCTATAGCCTTTTACTATAATGTGTGTAATGAAGCCAGGGCTTGGCCAGCAGCGTTATCAGGAGACGCAGGTCTGGAGGAAATATAGCCACAGGCGCTACAAAAGGATAACCAATATTAACCAACTGTAGATCCGATATGTGTTCCACGCTGCCGTGTGTAAATTGGCTAACCAGAAAGAGTTCCAAATAAAGAGAAAACTAGCAGCGCTGTGGGACACATTACACAATAAACTTCATTTAAATGAATGATTCTATGTATAAATGAGTTAAAAAGAAAATCAATTATGCCATAAAAAGTTTCATTTATTTACACATTGAATCAATCCATATCCATGTGTAAAAGAACATCAGTAATAAATCTCACATACAAAAAATAAACTGGCAAAGAAATCATCAAAAAATAAAAAAAAATGAAAAGTATGTAAAATTGTTGTACGGTGTGATCGGATCGGATGGCCTCAGCCCGACTCCCGATCACAGGTTGGGATTTCGATCCCCACTGGAACTTGGGGTATCAGAGATTCCCGCTTAGTCAGTGACCACCTGTCACTGACTCCGCCCACTGCGCCTTGGGCGTGTAACGATGCTGCCACCACCAAACTCTACCATCAGCGTTTGGAACAGCTTCTTGGGTACACTCAGGCTTCTACCTCTGGCACCTGGAACCGAGTCTGCTGCGTATGCGTCAACCAGCTGCGGTAACACTTCCTGTTTTGGTGTCGGCTGTTCTCGCCTGATCCCTCGCAATGAACCAGGCTCTGCACGGTAGCTGGCAGAGGGCTTGAGCTTTGGAGACGCTTGGCTCAACCCAGAACAGTAGGAGAACTGCATAGCGTTTGACGCAATTCTGTTGGTCGCAGGATTCAAATGCAATAGTAGTCAGGCAAGGTGTTTATTGCTCAAAGTCTTAAAAACTCGTCCTTCAGATTGAAGGGGAATATCGGCATACAGAAATCTTAACTGCAGTTCTTCTCCACAAAGGATATACAAAGATCAAAGATGTACAATTTTACCAGGCACGCAGCCTTCTTTTATGCCTCTCCAATACACATTACCATAGGGGGTAAGTCCACCCTGTGGTTTCCAACCAATAATTTTAAGTGCATGTGCTGGCCACATGCACGTTTAACATTGTCCCCTATGGACAGGGGGGAGTGGTCACTCCCCTATGCCTGAGCCTACCTGGTGTTTTAGTCGCCACCCAGGAGCCGGCTCTTCTATGGCCGGGAGAGCTTTCCCTCCAAAACAGACTTCCAGGAAACTGCTAAGGGACCAAGCCTGCCACCTCTACCTGAATCTGCGCTCCAGAGGTGGGCGAGCAGAGACCCCAGGCAGGGTTTCCTGGCCACGGAAGGGAAGCTCTTTTGGTGCTCCCTGAAACAGCTGGCTGCCTTAGCCAGCTTTCCCTCTACCTTCTCATGCCACTTCCATGCATGAGGCCTTAGAGGAGATCATTTAAAATTCCTCTAGGAGAGAGGCTGGGGGACCCAGCAGCCCACAGAGAGCTCCAGATCCTCCTGGACCTCCACAGCTCCATGGCAAGTGCATTTTACCTTCAAGGCAAACATTTAAAATACATTTACGCCATTTTACCATATGTATATATATTTATCCATATAGCCTCTGCGCCTGTGCACAGCATCAGGCTTGACCCACAGCAGCACTGAAGCCCAGGACCTGCTTTCCTGGCTCAGTGCCGCACATACATTTTGAATACATTTTTATTTCACATTTATGTGTGTGTGTGTGTGTTTTTTATACACTGTGCCCAACGCTGAGCTTTACTAGCCGAGCTCCCATTCCCCAGCATAGGGCTTTTAGCTCTGCAGTCTGGGCCCATGTCCTGGCTGCTGCAGCTGTACTTTTCTCCCAGCAGCGCTCAGCTGCTGTCCCCCTTCCAGTGCTGGGGGTACAGGGAGATGACTTTCCCTGCCCCCAACGTGCAGCCAATCTGCCTGAAAGTGTTGGGGCGTTGGGAGCTAATCTCCCTAGCTAGGACGGCGCACAGGGAGCGGGCTAGTCCTGTCCCCTCGTGTAGCTCTCAGCCCTTCAGTCCGGGTCACTTGTCCCGGCTGCAGCGGCGTCTGCCCCTCTGTCTCTGCACGGGGTAT
Organism: Taudactylus pleione; assembly: GCA_031769625.1. Taxonomy (NCBI): domain Eukaryota; kingdom Metazoa; phylum Chordata; class Amphibia; order Anura; family Myobatrachidae; genus Taudactylus; species Taudactylus pleione. The sequence continues at coordinate 2,478,824 of JAUIMM010000482.1, forward strand.
CAGGAGCCAGCGCTCCCGACCCCACGTGTGTGGCCACTCCGCGACGCACTGAGTCGGCTTCCCTGGTCTCCCAGTGTGCGGCCCCTCAGCCCTGCAGTAAGCAGCCAGCACAGAGGGAACAGCGGCGACCCTGTGGAGCCGGGAGCTAGGCTCCCGGCCCCCGGCATGGAGCCCTCACCCTGCCGCAGCCACCAGAGAGGGACCGGGCTGCGGCAACATTCAAAACCTCTTTTCCAACACTCTGTGCCTAGCGCCGCTAATACATTACAAGTATGGTGCCCAGCACCCTTTGTTCATTTAAAAATGGCGCTGCAGCAGGGGAGGGGTGTTAACCCCTTCAGTGCCGCGGCCACCGTTAAGCACGCAGGGCCGGCCTCCGGCCACATGTGGTAACTTTAATCATATGTACCGCAGCAGATAATCAGACGCCAACAAATGGCAAATCTGTATTTGTTGTTGTAACATCAGGTGAGACATATTTGCCATTTGTTGCCGTCTGATTATCTGCTGCGGTATAAGGATTATAGATACCATATGTGCTTAATGGCGGCTGCGGCACTGAAGGGGTTAACACCTCCGTGCTGCGGTATATGATTACAGACGCACCATACAACAATTGTACATTTTATTTTATTTTTTTCGTTTTTTGATTATTTCTTGACCAGTTTATTTTTATATGTACTGTATGTGTGATTTATTACTGATGTTCTTTTACACATGGGTATGGATTGAATCATTGTATAAATAAATGAAAAATAAAATGATGGCATAATTGAATATTTTTTACATAAACGAATGATTATAAGTTTACAGAAGTTTGTTGTGTATTGTGTGTTCCACAGCGCTGTTATTTTTTCTCTATTTGGAGGAAAGGAAGTGTTCTAGCCGGGGCGGCAATATGGCTCCAAGGCGAAGGTGGAGAGGAGAGACGTATGGTGTAAAGATGGGTTTACACTGGGTGGCATATCGTGAGCGCGTTACAGGGTGCGTAGCCCTGAGATGTCTGTGAACTGCATCGTTGGCATCGGCTGTGGTGTGTACGGGTGACCTGCTGATCGTCCGTACACGTGCTGCAGGGCCCTGGCATTCAGTGACCGCTCAACTGGCCGGGCAAATTAAAATGCCCTCCCATTTGTGACGTCGGGCCCAACACATTGGGTGGATGATTGGTAAGTGCATATGCACTTACCAGTCAGATTGGTCTGCCAAATGAGTACCCAGCATTAGTCTTCTAGGAATAGAAAGAGAGAGGGGGGGTGTACACGGGGAACTGCTGAAGGTGCGATTAGGAGATAAGTGGATGTCTTGCTAATGGTGCATACACATGGTCAGATAAAAAAAAAAATTGATATAAATTATATCGTTTGATCGTTCTTTAACCCCTCAAACGATGCTTGGGCACGGATTGTCGATAGCGACCGCGGGTTGTTACGCCGTTTGGCGGTTGGTGCATGTTGCTGGATGTTCAATATCGAACATGCAGACGATCAGACAATATCCTCTGACCGCTGTCTGTGCATCCCCTGTGTACGGGCCATTACACTTTGTGGGTCAGGACTATAGTGTGTATAAAGGATGAATCTCCATGGTTCAGTTATAAATACTGCTGTCCTCCGTGTGTGTGTGTGGCAGTGTTTGGCGTTGAGAGCAACACTAATCTGATCAGTAAATAACACACGGGTGCTTAGTAGTGCAGAGTGTTTTGTATAAAAGGGAGCTTCTAATACCTATTTAAAAGGACCCTTACTAACGCTGCTGCCGTAAATTGTACGCCTGTCGTGATTAACGGTTTCTCTAACTTTCTTTCAGCCATCAGACAAGAGCTGGGAAAATCCAACAGTGCATAGAGGAGCGCGGCGAGAATCTGCTCACATGCCCTAATTAGAAAGAACTCCTTTTTCTAAGCTGTTTTAAAGGCAGAAACTACACCCGGGGAACAGCATATAGAGACCTTTCAAAGACTTCACTTTGGATGTATACAAAACTATCTCCTGGTTTTCTGCATAATTTTTTTTTTTTTTTTTTTACTTTTTGCGCTTCGAGAGCGAAGGGGAAAATGGTCTTAAAAGTTTCTAAACACTTTTGCCGAAGTTACTTTATTTTCCTGTCCTATGAGCTTGCCGCGCATACACCAGGTACCAATCACTCGGATAAAACAAGCAGCAATCATTGCACATACTTCAAAATGTAATCAGCAAGCGGTCCGGCAGGTTGTAAAGTTGTGTGCTGCAAGTGTAACTCAGGTTTGTCTTCCTATAATATTTCATATTTCGAATTTAATAAGCTAAAACACACACAAATTGTAGAATGTATGATGTAGGGTTACGTCCTGGGCACTTGGTCATTGAGGTTCTAGGAGACGTGTAATCACAGCGCAATATTTGGGAGAAGTTTAGAAGTGTCCCACGTCAAGGGTTTTAATTTTATACATATTATTTTTTGATACTCTAACAAGAATGACTCTTAGCATTTTATTTTTATTTTTTTGTGGTTTCATTTAAGACGAGAAAACAAAACCACAAAACATAAATGCCTTCATAACTTGTTATAATGCTTTACCAAAACGAAAACTTTTTTTTTTTTTTTTACGAGAGATCTGCATTAAGTCAGCGGTATGTTTTTAAAGCTTTCCTTTATCGTGAATAAGGGAAAAATTCTGTCAGTCGCGTAACACATTGGAAGGACCGGGCCGCTTCGTTACGGAATCTATGACTGTCCTCCGTTTCCAATAAACGCTTCTCTCAAATCTTGCAGCCAAGGGTTCGAGCTTCCCGTTGGGCTTAGATGCCCTTGCAAACATAACAGTTGACCATCTTGTGACTTTTCTCTCCCTTTTGTGATCCACATCCCAAGCAAACGATTTGCTGTTTTGCAGGATTTTGGTGTTTTGTAAACATTTTATTATGGCATTTGATAACGGAGTGGGTTATGCTGCTGATTGGCATGTTAGAGGAAGGATTAGTATTTAAATAAAAGCGTGTGTGTTTGCACGATCACTAGACTATAAAAAAATAAATAATTCCAGCTTGATCTTCGACATCTAACTTTCGCTGGAAAAGTTCAAAGGCTTCCAGTTAAGAATGGCGCTGGTGAGTTACGTTGCAATGTAAAGTTCAGGAGGACGTGGTTGAAGATGAGTGCAATGCAAGCCTTGTTGATTGGAACCGTGCCATATGGAAATTATTCTCTGAGAACAAATTTCACTGCAGCTCAAAAGAAAGGAAAATGTGAAACCTACCCCTCAGTAAGTTCCAGCCGCCAAAGTGAAACGCGTCTACAAGAAGCTTTGACCATGGACAATTCATCACCTTTAATTCCTCCTCTTGTATTTGTCAAGGCCAGGACTCTTAATATATACAAACTGGAAAACAAATATACCAATATCACAATGTGCGAAGCAGCCTTTTATTTTCCTAAAAAACTCTTGTGCATGGTACGAAGTTAAAGGCATTGTTGACTAATGCAACAGGCTTATCCAGGACTGTCTCGCCCGAAACGCGCCGGGTCATAGTCATCTTTAATAACCTTTTACTTCTGTTACTGCAGACTTTTCGACTATTAGAATTCAGCCATGTATGTGATGCTCTCGTGTCATTTCTGTTGCTACGTAATAATCAAGACTAAGCCAACTCGTAATATGGCACACAACTACGAGCAGTCCAAAGTCAGACAGTCCATGGGTTGTGCTGCCCCTTCTCCTCCCCCTTCCCCCCGCGCGTATTGAATGAAACCAGTTTATGCACTATGCGTTTTTGTGCCTTGGTCTAAAATGAACATGATTTCAGTTCTAGAGTAATCAAATGTCTACATCTTGTATTCACATCTTGTCTCGCATATCAGTTTAATTTTGTTTTTTACAATCTCCCCACGCCCCTTCCCTCCCCCACATTGATTGATTTGGTTATTGGCCATTAGAGATTTCAGTGATTCAATATGGGGGCGGCTGTTAATGTTTAATGTCCAAACTGGGAAGTGCTGTAAAAGAACAAAACATTTCTAGGTGGGGGGGGGGGGTTTGGGGGTCGGGGGTCTAGTTTGTATTCAGATGGTCTTAAACCTAGGACAGTTTGAGACGACCTCTCCACTCCCATGATGGCTTTTAATTTTTATTTAATTTTTTTCGCAACACTGTGACCTAAGCTGTGATTTAAAATAACAGAGGGGCTGAAATATTAATATAAAAAAAAGAATCACGAGGGAACTGAATGTACAAATCACGTGCTGGTGCTGAAATCTCTACTCACACGTGTCCTGGTGAGACACTTGTCCCCCCACTCATTTTATCTGCGTCTCATTTAAATCCGGAGTCTGAACACTTAAACGAATGTCACAACTGTCCTTTTTGCTTTCCACTTTTAGTTTTTTGTTTTCGAAGTCATCTTTGCTATTTTTTACCATTTGTTGTTTTTTGTTTGTTCTGTTATAAATTTACTACATGCTAACTTTTTTTTTTTTTTTTCCTTTTTGTTTGAGCAAATTAAATAAAATTGCAATATACGTGTTGCCACTGTTGGTCTGATGAACGCTTCTAATCTTTGGACTGCTGTAAAAGGTTCCTGCCAGGTATATTGAATGTGATTTAAAAAAAACAAAAACTGAATGCCCTATATAGATATCTATATGGTATCTTCTCCTTTTGAGGTTTACAAATTGCTATTATTATTTTTCTAACTTTGAAGATACATTTTAACAGAATTGAATATGCTCCGATAATGTTAAGACTGTAATATGTATAAATGAAAACTGTATCTAAACACAGTCGTGTGTGCGCGCTTATCTTGAGTAGGTGGAATATAGGTGAAATGCCTGGTGGTTCCCCCATTGCAGGAGTGTTTTATAACAAACATTAGCACACGTGTAAATTTAGTAGACATGTTTTATGTTAAACACTGGTCCTGACGCTGCGTATACCGTAAGGTCATTTACAGAGCTTGTGGTGTATGTTTTCGCATTGCGCATACAAAAACGGGCGATCTGCCCTTGCAACCGTAGGGTTGTAACTGGGCTGTTACTGGGTTTTCTTATGTAGGCCGTTCTCAGTGAGGGCATGTGGCTGAAATTGTCGGCCATGTAAAGTTTCCTAGTAAGCGTGAATAGAGCTAAATGTTTAGATAGGGGTTGAGCGGAACACACGATCTATACATCTCTACATACAGACAGATATATGCAGTTGTGTGTTAACAATTCTGGCTGGTTAGCGTACAATTCTGCGTCGCCCCCATACGCATGTGGCCTCAGTACAGAATGTGCCAAGGCCAGTGGACTCTGGATGGTGATTTATGAAAAGTCTTCTAACAAGTAGTTGTAGAAAAGTTGGTGCCATGTTTCTGATACAGTGTAATGGTGTACGTTCAGGAAGCCGGCGGACGCAATGCCGACCGACGGCTTCCCGACTGCTTAATCCCGGCGAGGGTTAAATGACAGGCGTCTAAATCTAGACGCCTGTCATTTTACCGTCGACGGGAGACCGGCGCCCGGCATCCCGATTGAAAGGGGGGGGGGGGATGGGTTTTAGGTACCCCCCAAGGGAGGTTAGGGGAAGGGTGGGGTTAGGGTTAGGCACCCCTGGGGGGAGGTTAGGGTTAGGCACCACCCCCTGGGGATAGGTTTAGGCGATGGGGAGGGGAGGTTAGGCTCCCTGAAGGAGGGTTAGGGGGTAGAATTAGGTTAGTTTATACTTACCTTTAGGACGATCAGGATTTCCCCCACTGTCGGCCTTCCGCTGTCGGAATGCAGTGTAATGAGCAAAAGCAAATAGCTGGCGTCTGAGGGCATCACCACATTTTCATAAATGTTCCTCATTCAGGTGTAGAAAGAGCAGCACAGGTGTACCGGCCCATCTGGGCCTCAGGGTGTAGCATAGCTGGGGCGGTGGACCCTCCGCTTTGCATCATTTGTCCCAGCAGATGTTGGGTTGGGACCTGCTGCCCTCCACTGTCCTGTTCCTCGAGCCAGTCCAGGGTGGTCCCTAGCCTTGTGGACCTGATTACTGTATGGCTGAAACACCTAGCCGTCCACGGGTGGTAACTTTGCTCCCATGACTGAGCGCACCCCGGCTGTTACAGCATTCAGATGTCCTGTGACATTGGAAGCCTTCATATAAGTTGAGGAATCTGCACAAGGAAATAGAATAACTATTTGGGAAGGGTCGGGCGTTCCTAATACACCGGCCACCCAATGTCTGTTTGGGTCCCTACTATGATATATAGGTGGATTCAGGAATGGATAAACCACCCCAAAAATGTGATTTTAATATACAAATTTTCTAAACCGCACAAGTGGGATCATTGCCCTTAGCAACCAATCATTTGAAACAAACACTACGCAGTTCAATTCAGCGTGATGAGAATACCGCCGGGATGGAGTTCCCGGAGCTATGTAATTGACCATGCTGTTAAGTCCCACTAGAGCCCTCCTGAGGTGCAAACAGAAATTCGTCTAAAGGTAACCGCCATCCCCCGCCTAATTGCAGGACAATTGAATAGCTCCGCTCAAAATGCTCTGAATTGAGTCACCCCCAGTGTTGGAAAAATATATATATATAATATATATATTTATATTACACACAAGTACATGCAGTCTGGCACTCCAAACAACAATAATCACAGCTGCACACTGTGCCTTCACAAAGGATTCATACCATAAGTGCGGCACTCGTCACATTGACCGAGCTCAGAGTGGTTTGTTAAGACGAGTGCCGCACTTATGAGAATATATACTAAATATATATATTATAAATTTTAATAAAACAGACAAATAATTTCCTTATACCAGGTGACCCGTAGAAGGACAGGTCTACATGGGGCAATTATTCAGCAGCCACACGCAGTAGGACCAGCAATCAATAGGTATTTATGAAGTTGTTTCCTCAACTGACATCTTTCCAGCATTGTCCACATCTGGAGATCTTTGTGCTCTGTCTCTTTAGTAGAAAAGTGGGAAACCAGCGTCTACAGCCAGGTGACCCCTCTGTTGTGTCCTATTGTAAAGAGCCTGGTTTTGTGGCGAGGATCCGGCTCGCTGTATATAGGCGCTTCCTGGTGCGAGGAGCATAAACAGTGCTCGGAATGGAATTGATAGAATAAGCCCCAGGCCCACAGTGCTTCTGACTGATCAGGGTGAACGCAGACCGGACCATTGAAAAAAATGCATGTCCCATTCATTATTCCAGGAAACGCGTGTGTGTGTTGTACAGCATGTCCTTCACAGGGGTAAATGATCGTTACTCCCAGTGCTATTTTGGGTAGCATGCATCCTTACAGTACTGGGAATCCAGGTAAGAAACAAAAACGTTGCAGTAATTGCTAATTATTCTGGTCTGTGAGATGGATTTCTGCAGAATAAGGACTCTTACAGGTACAATCACAATTCCATACTGAGGAACATTGGCCGGGTCTTGTGTTCCAGGTCTTTCCAACAAGGTCATTAAAAATAAATAAATTCTATCCCTGATACGTGGACTGCATCCAGCCCTTAAAGTCTGTCACCTGCTGCCAGTGTAGGGTGTTCCCAGCATTGTGACCTAGATCACTGTATAACTGCAAAGGCCATTCATTAACCCTTCATAGGTGCTTCATTTACTGCCATGACGTAGCATTTACGTGCCCTGTGACATCGCTCAGCTTGGGAAGAGTTGGCCGTTTATGGAGTTATTTCCACCAGTGACTGACCGGCTACGCTGGGTTTCCCTTCCCAACATAGCAAGGTAATGTCTGGAAATTCTTCATGCACCTCTCTGTGCAGAAACTGTATAGCCAGGTGCCCCTTCCATCGCTTCCTGGTCGAAGCAGCCCGTTGTGGTTTTTTTTTTTGGATGGGGGTCGGTCGGTCGGTATGCAATCGGGAAGCCGACTGCCTAAATACCTGCAGCCGGCTTCCCGACTGTCATATCCCGGCATGTAGACGCCCGGCATTTCACCGACGCCGGGAGACCGGCGTCCCTATTGTAGTGATGCCGGGTGCCGCGAGCAGACAGCCGCGAGGGGGGGGGGGGTAGGTTTAGGGCTCCCGGGGGGAACTTAGTGTTAGGCACCCCCCCGTGAGGGTTAGGCTAGGGGGAGGGAGGGTTAGGTACCCCGGGGGGGGGGACTTAGGGTTAGGCATTCCCCCGGGGGACTTAGGTGGGGTGGTTAGGGTTAGGCACTTGGGGGGGAGTTTAGGGTTAGGCACCCCTAAGGAGGGTTAGGGGGGTTAGGTTAGACAATACTTACCTATCCACGATAGGGATTTCCAGCGCTGTCGGGCTTCCGCTGCTCGGAACTCTGCTGATGTCGGGCTGCCGCTGCCGGGAATCAAACCACCGGCGGTATTTCATACCGATTCCGGTCGGTCCCCTTCCCTATATACCCAGCCACAGGCATTCAATTTTTTTTATTTGGTGCGCGTTAAGTATCCAGACGCACCGTTTTAACAGCGGGACTGTCTAGGCAATCAGTCCCAGACTTTTTTTTTCTTTTTTAATTAACCTTAGTTTTTTGAACTTCTGCATTAGCAGTATTAGGCGCCGAATACGACTCGTATACTGCAACTCCTTCTACCTCTGCCGATACCGAAAAGCCAGTACCACTATATGCCCTGGGGATTTTGGCGCAGCTCAGCGTGGCTTAGCTAGCGGCATCGCTAGGGTCCAGACTGCGATCGGATTCACAGAGATGGCTCCTCGTGGGGAATCATGCGTGAAGCAGTCCAGGCCTCTCATGCGTCCCCTGCACCGGAGGCCTGGACTGCTTCGCGCATGATTCCCCACGAGGAGCCTTCGGTGCAGGAGATGCATCGGAGACAGCTGCGGGTGAAGGTCCCGTTTAATGTGTCCTCACTAAGGTGGCCGGAGCCATATTGTCTGTCGCCGAGGAAGGGTAGACGCACTAGAATACACTAGAAGCGTCTACTACTATGAGGCCAGCATACCCGTGCCGTCAAAACCGCAGCTTAGGGGAGATAGGCGCTCCCACGGCCGCCCCTCCCCCAACCCAGACGCAACTTCCGGTTGTGGATTCCTGTGTCTGGTTTGCTACTTCCGACAACCTCGTGTGTGAGACGCTCACAGTCCACCTTGGGTGCGCTGCTGAAAGCTGTTGGTCTCATAGGTTAGGTCTGCCCCCTGTATACCTCTCCCTTGGGTCAGATATTGCACTCTATATCCTACCAATACCCCTGAGGGGCTGGTTAACATTTATGCATTGTATGTGACTGTGATGCTAGCTGCTGTATGTATACTGCCTTTTTGTTTTCAAAACTCAGATCTACAGTCAGGTCCATAAATATTGGGACATTGACTGAATTTTCATAATTTGGCCTCTATTCACTACCACAATGGCTTTGAAATGAAACAAACAAGATGTGCTTTAACTGCAGACTTTCAGATTTAATTTGAGGATAATTACATCCAAATCAGGTGAACGGTGTAGGAATTACAACGGTTTCTATATGTGCCTCCCACTTTTTAAGGGGCCAAAAGTAATGGGACAAACTAAACAATCCTAATTCTAACTTTCACTTTTTAATACTTTGTTGCAAATCCTTTGCAGGCAATTACAGCCTGAAGTCTGGAACACATAGACATCACCAGACGCTGGGTTTCATCCCTGGTGATTCTCTGCCAGGCCTCTACTGCAAATGTCTTCAGTTCCTGCTTGTTCTTGGGGCATTTTCCCTTCAGTTTTGTCTTCATCAAGTGAAATGCATGCTCAATCGAATTCAGGTCAGGGGATTGACTTGGCCATTGCATAACATTCCACTTTTTAGCCTTAAAAAACTCTTTGGTTGCTGCTTCGGGTCATTGTCCATCTGCACTGTGAAGCGCCGTCCAATGAGTTCTGAAGCATTTGACTGAATATGAGCATATAATATTGCCCGAAACACTTCAGAATTCATTCTGCTGCTTTTGTCAGCAGTCACATCATCAATAAATACAAGGGAACCAGTTCCATTGGCAGCCATACATGCCCACGCCATGACACTACCACCACCATGCTTCACTGATGGGGTGGTATGTTTTGGATCATGAGCAGTTCCTTTCCTTCTCCATACTCTTCTCTTCCCATCACTCTGGTACAAGTTGATCTTTGTCTCATCTGTCCATAGGATGTTGTTCCAGAACTGTAATGGCTTTTTTAGATGTTGTTTGTCAAACTCTAATCTGGTCTTCCTGTTTTTGAGGCTCACCAATGGTTTACATCTTGTGGTGAACCCTGTATATTCGCTCTTGTGAAGTCTTCTCTTGATTGTTGACTTTGACACATATACACCTACCTCCTGGAGAGTGTTCTTGATTTGGCCAACTGTTGTGAAGGGGTTTTTCTTCACCAGGGAAATAATTCTTCTGTCATCCACCACAGTTGTTTTCCGTGGTCTTCCGGGTCTTTTGGTGTTCCTGAGCTCTCCGGTGCATTGTTTCTTTTTAAGAATGTTCCAAACAGTTGATTTGGCCACACCTAATGTTTTTGCTATCTCTCTGATGGGTTTGTTTTGATTTTTCAGTCTAATGATGGCTTGCTTCACTGATAGTGACAGCTCTTTGGATCTCATTTTGAGAGTCGACTGCAACTGATTCCAAATGCAAATATCACACCTAGAATCAACTCCAGACCTTTTACCTGCTTAATTGATAATGAAATAACGAGGGAATAGCCCACACCTGTCCATGAAATAGCTTTTGAGTTGATAGTCCCATTACTTTTGGCCCCTTAAAAAGTGGGAGGCACATATAGAAACTGTTGTAATTCCTACACCGTTCACCTGATTTGGATGTAATTACCCTCAAATTAAATCTGAAAGTCTGCAGTTAAAGCACATCTTGTCTGTTTCATTTCAAACCATTGTGGTGGTGAATAGAGGCCAAAATATGAAAATTCTGTCAATGTCCCAATATTTATGCACCTGACTATCTATCACTGTGTTTCTCCTCATCCCTCTGAAGGTGTGTGGGGTTTTCATCCCTGCTGCAATGGATTCTGTCTCATCAGGATGGTCGGTATCATCGGATAAAGTCTCAGATAATCCGCATCTCGCCAGAGGTTTGGCTCTCCCTTGCTTGGTGGCTGCAGACAACTCATTTAGACAAGGGTCGCCCGTTATGGGTCCCAGAATGGGTACTCCTCACCACGAATGCAAGTCTGCGAGGATGGGGAGCAGTAACAGGTCATCACTCCTTTCTGGGAAGATGAACAGATCAGGAAAGTCACCTACAGATAAATGTTTTGGAGCTTTGTGCAGTGCACAGACCGCTCATTCTGGCACAGGACATACTCCGACAACACGACTGTGGTGGCCTATATCAATCATCAGGGAGGCACACGGTCCAGCAGTCATGAGGGAAGTGGGGAACATTCTGCAGTGGGCAGAATGCCATCTTCCAGCAATCTTGGCAATATTCATCCCAGGAGTCCTCAACTGGAAAGCGGACTTTCTAAGTCGTCAGGACATACACGCCTGAGAATCGACTCTTCATCCGGACGTTTTCCAACTCCTGGTTGACAGGTGGGGACTACCAGACGTAGACCTCATGACATCACGTCACAACCAGAAGGTCCCCAGGTACGGGTCAAGAACAAGGGACCCCTCAGCCGCCTTCGTGGACGCTCTGGCAGTGAGATGGAACTTCAGATTGGGATACCTTTTTCTTCCAATCTCCCTCCTCCAAAGGGTTGTCAGAAAGTTCAAGCAGGAGAGCGGCAAGATAATACTAATTGCTCCTGCCTGGCCCAGGAGACATGGGTTCACCGATCTGACATGTCTATCTATAGACAGTCCACTGCCTCTACAACTGGATTTACTAGTGCAGGGTCCCTGCTTATATCCGGATTTACCTTGGCTGGCTTTGATGTCATGGCCCTTGAGTCTTCTGTCTTAAGGCCAAAGGTTTCTCTTTCTGTGATTCAGACTATGCTTAGGGCAAGGAAGCTGGCTTCTGCCTGCATCTATCACAGGAATTGGCATTAATTTTTTTCTTTGGTGATCCCACAGAATATATGACCCTAAAGTTTTCAGTGACTCGAGTGCTTGCTCTTCTTCAGGTGGGTTTAGACTTAGGTCTTCGCCTGGCTACCCTGAGAGTTCAGGTTTCTGCATTGTCAGTATGGTTCCAGCACAGAATTGCTCCCCTGCCGGATGTTAGAACATTTTTGCAGGGGGTTCTCTGTCTGCAACCTCCATTTGTTCCTCCGGTGGCAATCTTTGGTTCTCAGGGCACTGCAAGCTTCTCCTCTTGAGCCCTGGGATAAGGTTGACCTTAGATGGTTGACAGTGAAGACTTTTTCTTCTCGCTATTTCCTCAGCTCGAGCAGAGTTTCTGATTTGGCAGCACTGTCATGTCGCTCTCCATATTTTATTTTTCTTCAAAATAGAGCGGTTCTTCGTACTAGAGCGGGTTACCTTCCAAAGGTAACCCATTTTCATATTAATGAAGAAATTGTAGTCCCGGCTGTTCAGTCTTCAGATCTTTCTAATGGTGAAGCTTCCTTGGATGTGGTTCGTGCCCTACGTATCTACGTGGATCGTACCAGCTCCATCAGGAAATCAGATGCGCTCTTTGTGCTATATGGGTTTTACAAACTAGGCTGGCCAGCAAACAAAGACTTTGGCTCGCTGGTTGCGTATGACTATTTCTCAGGTCTATACACACAGGCTGATCTCCCTGTCCCGAACAAGGTGACAGCACATTCTACTCGGTCTGTGGGACCATTGTGGGCGGTTAGACATGGCGCCTCGGCTGAACAGCTGTGCAAGGCGGACACTTGGTTTTTTTTGTCCATACCTTTATCAAATTTTATGCATTTGATACTTTTGCCTCCCGGGATGCTTCCTTTGGGCGGTGGATTCTCCTCTCTGCTCAGGAGCGTCCCCACCCTTAAGGAAGCTGCTTTAGGATGTCCCCAAGGTAGATCCTGTGGATCCTGAAGAAGAAAATCTGAGTTATAGTATAACATACCTCAGTTGACACTTTTTTTTTCGAGGTCCACAGGGCGCCCACTCTGATGCACCTGGCCTCAGTTGGGATCTATTCTTTGCTTTTTTGTATCACTGATTCCTCTTCGTGTTTTGAGAGTGTTTCTTCGGTACATTGTACTTCTCCACTTTTCCGTCGCTTGCCGTTAGGCTTGTTTACAACCTGAATGGCTGGGGGCGGGGTATAATAGGGAGGAGGACCTGTGCATGCTGGGAGCTTCAAAGCTGTTTGGTGCAATGGATCACTCCAATTATATACCCCAAGGTAGATCCTGTGGACCCTATAAACCTCGAAGAAAAAGTTAACTGAGGTATGTTATACCATAACTCTGATTTTAGCATGTACAGAGCTGCCTGCTCACTCTTTGACTGCGGAGCCTATTCCTCAAACGATAAATGCCCAGTAACCATGCGGCAACTCTGCATATTTAAGTTACCGGGCCATTCATCATCAGGAGTCAGATAGGACCCCCTTGGTATTCGGCAAACTCCGAACACTGAAAGTTTTCGGAGTTTGCTGCCGAGAACAAGCGCCATTTTCAGACGTTCTTGGATCCCCGCTCCTTCATATGGGAAAGAGTTCCGGGGTATACAATCGGGAATCCCGGCAGCCGGCTTCCCGACTGCTTTATCCTGCCATGGGATAAATGACCGGCGTCCTTATCTAGATGCCGCTCATTGCCCCGACGCCCGGAAGACAGGCGTGCCGTGGGATAAATGACCGGCGTCTATCTAGACGCCGCTCATTTCCCCGACGCCGGGATGGGAGTCAGGCGCCCGGCATCCCGATCGAGCGGACAGCCGCCTAGGCGGAGGGCTAGGTTTAGGGCACCCGGGGTGGACTTCGGGTTAGGCATCCCCCCCCGGGGGACTTTAGGGGTGCCTAACCCCCCCCCCTTCCCCGCTGCCTAAACCTAAGGAGGGTTAGGGGGGTTAGGTTAGTAAATACTTACCTTACCACGATCAGGATTTCCAGCGATGTCGGGCTTCCACTGCCGGGCTCTGCTGTTTTGTCAGGCTGTCGGGATTTGAACTCCCGGCCATGCGGGAGCCGGGATATCATGACGATTCCGTTCTGGGGATGCGAAGAGGGATCTTAGTGTATCTCGCTGCCGCATTACCTCCCTGGCGGTTTTGCGCATGCATGACCTGAGGTGTGACAGGGAGCAGGTAAGTAACGCAGCTACAGAAATAGTTGCCATACTAACCCCAGGGACAACTTTTCGGAGCAGCTGTCCCATCACCGGAGCAATGAATTGCTCCATTGTCATGCTTCCCCCGCTGCAAGTTGGATACCCCTCGCAGCGAGATCAATACTTCGTCATCAGAGGCCATACGGCCTTCCATGATGAATGGGCCCCTGTGTCTTAGTGCTCTTCCTTCACTGAGCGCATTGCCTCAGAGTCCTGACACAAATAGTCTGTCCCTCCTAGTGGGGAGGAGGAAGACAAGAGGCAAGAAAATATGACCCGGGCATTGGCCCCAGCCCCCATGACAGGAAACTGATACCCCCAACACCACCTCATCTGTATCAGAAACAGGAACGTTGGGGAGAAAAATAAATATTCAATAAGCTTGGACCTGATTAACTCCTGCTCTACACCCCTGGGCTGTAGGGATATGCTGCAGGTGTGCTGTGAAGATAGAGCCAAGTTTAGGTGATTGTTATTGAATAATATAAATTATTTCCAGCAGGTGGCGTACTCTCCCGATGAATGTCTGAATGTATACAAAGTAGACTCGTTTGTATCATATTGTACAGCTATTGTGACTGTGGGGTCTATTTGTCAAGCAGTGAAAAGTGTAGAGAAGTGAACCAGTGGAGAAGTTGCCCATAGCAACCAATTAGCTGCTACCTATTATTTTATAGACTGTACTTGACAAATGCTGTTTGAAAGCTGATTGGTTGCTATGGACAACTTCTCCACTGGTTCATTACACCACACTTTTCACTGCTTGATAAATAGACCCCTTTGAGTCATAAAACAAATATATGTAATATGGGTATGTATGTGTGTATGTATGTATGTATGTATATATATATATATATATATATAATATGCAGGCTAGTCGAATGTGGTATTATTAGAGATATACCAAGCACTCAGTGCATGTGGCAGAGATTCCCAGACTCCATCATTACAGTCCAGGTTTTAGGGATATCCCTGCTTGAGTCCAGATGGTTAAATCGGGATTGACTGAGGTACTAATTAAGTCACCTGTGCTCAAACATGAATAGCCTTAAAATGTGGACACTAATGGTGGATTTTGGGAACCTCTGGTGTATGGGTCATGCAGAAGCACTTACTGCTTGGGTGTAAAACATAATAACATGCACATTATTATTTATTACCAGCTATTTATAGAGAGCACACATTCCACAGCGACTATTAGTCCATTCACATCAGTCCCTGCTCCAGTGGAGCTTACAATCTACATTCCCTGGCCAATTAACCTACTAGTATACTTTTGGATTGTGGGAGGAAACCCACGTGTGCACAGGGGGAGAATATACAAACTCCACACAGATAGGGCTGTGGCGGGAATCTAACCCACTTTCTCAGTGCTGTGAGGCACTAATGCTCTTAATAATGCTTTAAGCGCTACTCTGAGGGACAAAGGGAGTGTTAAAGCCATTGAAATCTTTTTGTATCCTTCTCCTCTAACTTGTGCCTTTCCACAGCATTATACCAAAGCCCTGTTGAAAGCGCCTTTCCACCTAGGGTGGAGTCTGCATCACCAGTAGTGGAATTGGAGCCTTAGCAGGGCTTCACGGTGGCCTGTTGGCCACACCTCCTGCCGCATGTCATGTTGAGGGGGCGAGGCCGCCAGCGTCGGTATGGGCGGCAGCACTACTGAAGTATCCGGATGATGGTGCAATATATATCGTTACAGGTCTAATGTAACTATTATGCATCGTCCTTGCTGATGTGCAGCACATCCAATGGGATGCCTGCGTCGCGTAGCATCGGTAAGTGCCCGGTGTTCCATCCCGCAAGTAACCCAGTGACCAAATTTTTTTAAATTGGATACCGTGGGTATCAGGAGCGCGCATACTCACGGTAATCCAAAATTAGTCACGAGAGCCACGTAAAGTTTTGCGGGCAAAATCCCTCATTTGGCTATGCCCCTTGCTCTGTAATACTCAGGTAGGCTGACATTTCAATTATGCTATTAAGGGCTCTTATTTATGGCAAGAATATATTCCACACATCATTCCACCGGGAGACGGAACGCCCATCATTCCACCGGGAGACGGAACGCCCATCATTCCACCGGGAGACGGAACGCCCATCATTCCACCGGGAGACGGAACGCCCATCATTCCACCGGGAGACGGAACGCCCATCATTCCACCGGGAGACGGAACGCCCATCATTCCACCGGGAGACGGAACGCCCATCATTCCACCGGGAGACGGAACGCCCATCATTCCACCGGGAGACGGAACGCCCATCATTCCACCGGGAGACGGAACGCCCATCATTCCACCGGGAGACGGAACGCCCATCATTCCACCGGGAGACGGAACGCCCATCATTCCACCGGGAGACGGAACGCCCATCATTCCACCGGGAGACGGAACGCCCATCATTCCACCGGGAGACGGAACCGCTGACAAAAACTAGGATGGATCTGTGGTTTTTTGTTGTTGATGCTAAATTCTGACCTGACATCCCCATGTCACAGCAGAAACCGTGCTCCCTCAGGGCACACTGTACAATGTTTTTCCAACATTCAACTGTCCATCTGGTACAAACAAATCATTCCATGGCCACAGTCTCTGAGACCACATTTCTTACCCATTCTGCTGCTTGGTTTGAGCAACAACAACTGAGCCTCTTGACCATGTCTGCATGCTGCCACATGATTTGCTGATACATATTTCATATTTGTATTGAGCAATTTTACCTGATGTATATGGCATATACCCATATACACATGATATATGCATCTTATCTTATGGTGCGTACACACTGGGCGATTAAAGTGGACGACTGAACGATAACGATATCGTTATCGTTCAGTCGTCCACTTCATCGTCCATTTTTAACACAAAAAAGATGAACGATGACGACGACGCGCGTTCCCGCGGGTCGTTCGTCATCATCGTTCATCGCGCTGACATGCAGGCCAACCTGATGATCTCGTCAGGTTGCTGTATGTCAGGGAATGGGGGAGAGAGCCCGGCGCTGAACGATATCGCTAATGATATCGTTCAGCGGCTGTGCTCAATGTCATGAACGACATTGAGCACAGCCTGCCAGGGACAACACTAGACGATATCGCTCAGGGAGCATATCGTCTAGTGTGTATGCACCATTAGTATATTATACATTGTACACCCCACAGTTAATCTACATTTTGGAATACACACACCCACACACACCCCCTCTCTCTAAGCTTTATTATAGGTTAAAGAATTGTAAGTTTATTATTGGTGGTGAGTAATGCCGCCCGTTTTATAGCTGACACACAATTTTGGCACCTACAGTAACCATTTTCATTCTACCTTATGGGGAATATCCAGTTAGCTGTGGGATTTATTTTTTATTTTTTTTCCCAGCGCATAATTTTTGTCCACTATTTTACACTTGAAAAAAAATGCTGCGTTATACTATTGATCCTGAGTTTCAAAGTTTATGTTCAGGCGCTCAAAATAATTTTTCAGATGCTCAAAAAACATGCACGAGCATGCTTTGTACACACCTATAGAAAAGAACTGGCCAATGGCTATTCCAGTGATCTTGCGGCTGATTTCTTGCACTCAATTTAAAAAAAAATCTTGCGTGTTTTTTCTTGCATGTCAGGGGAAGATTGTCTATTTGTTTCAGTTAAATCTTGTGTGAAGTCTCCACCCCTCCCAGGAAAAGTGAACAATCCAATCCACCCCCTGTTTTTGAGAGAAAACAAAGTGGTACATCCCCCACCACAGGTCTATCGCAGGTTTCTTTAGGGAAAATTTTTTTTTTTTTATTATTAAATTAACTAGCTTTATCTATCTAACCAGGAAAAATAAGTAAATAACTATCTAGGTAGATAAAACTACTATCTTCTGTTATACTAGTTAAAGTATAGAAATGTAATAAACTGAAAACTACCAAACTACTGAATAAAACTAACACACTCTCAACTGCCTATAAAACTACTAACAAAGGCCCTCATTCAGAGCCGTACGCTCTGAGCAGAGCGTACGGCTCTGAATGAGGGCCACCCTCCATAATTATGGAGCGTCCTCCTGGACGCTCGTATAGCTGTGGGTCACCACCCACAGCCTATACGAGCGTGCAGTTTGATGGCCGCGATGGTCGCGACCATCGCTACTGCGAGCCGGAGCCTGCGGTTGAGGTTTTCAACCGCAAGGCCAGGAGTGATTTTGGCTCTATCAGAGCCAAAATCACTCCCACTGACATCACTAGTGATGTCAGTGGGCCGGCTTCTGACGGTAGGCGTTCCCTTGGGAATGCCCCCGTCTGGGAGGCACGCCCACCAAAGGGGGCGTGCTGTCAATCAACATCGACAGCACGCCCCCTTTGATCAGACACAACGAGCGAAGGAAAGTCCTTCGCTCGTCGCGTCTGGCGCATGCGTACGACGGAGCTCCCGCCATCGTGCGCATGCGCAGTGCACAACATCGACCCACTTGCGAGCGGACAGCCGCTCGCGAGTGGGT
Organism: Taudactylus pleione; assembly: GCA_031769625.1. Classification (NCBI taxonomy): domain Eukaryota; kingdom Metazoa; phylum Chordata; class Amphibia; order Anura; family Myobatrachidae; genus Taudactylus; species Taudactylus pleione. Next base: position 2,497,443 of record JAUIMM010000482.1, read on the forward strand.
CTGAATCAGGCCCAAAGTGAGCTGTACTAGATAACTGTACCTAAAAATGTTAAATGAAAAAATAAAAGTTAACTAAGGGCCTGATACAGCTTGGATCGCAACTGCTAATATGCACACGCAATTGGCCGATTGTTACGTACTGCGAATGCATCACAGTGTGCGAACCAGCCACTGCAATCGGGACTGAGATAGCAGTGACTACGCAGACTCAGGAATGATTGACAGGAAGTGACAGGGCGAAACGCAGGCGTGCCAGTGCATTTGAACGTCATTTCAGGGGCGTGCATAAATTGTCCACGGCGATGCCTTACGCAGCTTGAGGACTCCTAGCGAGCAATGAGGTTAGCTATTTCTGAGTAAGGTCAGCTTGTGCAAGTGTCTGAGGCTGTGATGGTACTCCATGTTACTGATGGTTTCTCAGTCTTGTGTAATCACTGTGCGTGATGAGGTTAGTAATTCCTGAGTAAGGTCAGAGCCTGTGTAAGTGTGTGTGAGGCTGTGATGGTACTCCATGTTACTGATGGTTTCTCAGTCTTGTGTAATCACTGTGTGTGATGAGGTTAGTAATTCCTGAGTAAGGTCAGAGCCTGTGTAAGTGTGTGTGAGGCTGTGATGGTACTCCATGTTACTGATGGTTTCTCAGTCTTGTGTAATCACTGCGTGTGATGAGGTTAGTAATTCCTGAGTAAGTTCAGAGCCTGTGTAAGTGTGTGTGAGGATGTGATGGTACTCCATGTTACTGATGGTATCTCAGTCTTGTGTAATCACTGTGTGTGATGAGGTTAGTAATTCCTGAGTAAGGTCAGAGCCTGTGTAAGTGTGTTTGAGGCTGCGATGGTACTCCATGTTACCGATTGGTTTTGCAGTCTTGCTGAAAATTACGGATGTGTGTAAGGTAAGGTTTGCGTCCTCATGTCGTGCAGCGAAGGATGTGCGTGGTGTTTGAGGAGAGGGGTTGATTTTGCCTAGAGAAGGGAGTACGGGTGTGCCTTGCAGAGAGAGGCTGTGTGTGGAGGGTTATATACGGGTGTATATGTGGTCAGGGGTTGGGTATGTAAAATAAACTATGTACAGTGCAGTGGGGAGGGTAAGTAGAAGTACAATAAAGAAAAGAAAATATCGGGTATGACCAGCTGGCTTCCAACGCGTTTTCCACAAAATGGATGCAGCAAACACACGGGGGGAGGTTTATATATGACGCGCATAATTTGTGGACCAGTGTTTGTATGTTTAACATGGGCGAGTCTTGTTTTCAATTTTATAACACTCAAAACGTGCACCTTAAAAATCATGCGCAAGAGCGACTGGAAATTCAAAATGGCGGGGGGAGTAAAAACCTGCGCCCAATTGAATATGCCCCTATGTATTAGTCGTTCCCTGCACCTCTTCTACCCCTTTTACACCAGAGCTAAAACCTGGGTTATTGCTGGGTCTACCCGGGTTGCAGCTCAGAGTAAAAGGGTCTCTGAAAAATAACCCGGGTCAAGTTGACCCTGCAATCCAACTCAGATAGCTACCAGGGTCCGACCCAGGATGGACCTGGGTAATGGTGCAGTATAAACGGCGCAACCCAAGTTATGTGACCTGGGTCATGCCTAAAATGAGCTGATTGGTGGTTGTGGAGCAGTCACCTCCCACTTTTTATGACCTCACAAGTTTAGCAGGGGAGACCCAGGTTCATTGAGAATAACCCAGATCGATGGTGCTGTGTAAATGGTGTCTGACCTGGTTTGGAACCATGGCCCGTATTTAATTAGAGACGAAAAGTTTTGCCTGTCTGACTTTCCACCTCAGGTGGAACAGGTGGAACATACTGTCAGAAGTGGGGAAATCAGTCTGTACCCCAAAAAGATGCACTAACATAGGGAATGAATGTAGATGTGTACTAATAGCCCTAATAAGTGTTTGGGGTACTTAAGTAGTTTAAATTGCTTGTTATTAGCGTCTATGTAAAAGTGGTGAAGAATGGCATAAAGCTGTATTTTTGGTGAAAATAAGGAGTCCAGTCAAATTTGGGGTACTCGAAAATGGGTCCTAGCATATTTCTATGTCTGTAAAGTGAACTTTTAAAAAATTTGAAAAACGCACTTGCTACATGCACCTGCAATCACTTGGTCCCTCCTTATAGCACCCCAAGAAGTCTGTTTCGCTGGTTTTTATAGTTGTCCCCCCACTTTTTACTTTTTTGCCCCCAAAACGTACTTTTTGGGGGTTTTCTGAGGTATTTTTTTTGTTGATTTGTCCTTTGGGGGACTGTCCCAAGGAATCTGAGTCATCTCCCCACATTTGCACCCCAAAAATAACGATTTTGCACTTTTTTTCACCTGCTATTCATAGGAGATACTTTTCCGCCTATTACAATACATTGACTTTCTGCTTAGGTGAAATCGTCCTGGAATTGAATATGGAGACACTTTGAGGACAGGCGGAAACTTATCTCCAAACGGCACTTTTCTCCTCTAATTGAATCCGGCCCCATGTCTGAAAACCCAGGTCGTATCCGAGTTTTTGGTAGAAAAGAGGTATTAGAGTGTAAGCTCATTCGGGTAGGGACATCTCTACCTTCTGTTTCATGTTGTCTGTCTGTGATTTGTTTGTGTCCCATCAACAACACTGTTGAGAGGACACAGACATATTTTTGTGCTTTATAAATAGACTATAATAATGATAAATAGCAATAAGATCAATTTCTACCAAAATAAAATGAAACTTCATACAAGATCTGCTGCAGATATTATACTCTCTGACAGATGGAGCAGGATGTTTCCGAATACCGATAACAGATGTCTAACGCCTGGTGAGTCCCGTTGTGTGAGCCATGATACATGCAATTCTTAACTCCATAATGGAGGCTCCTTTAGTAGTAATAATAGACACTTGTATATTCCTCCTGTATTACCTCAACCAAAATATTGTCTTAATCTATGTGGTAGAATGTTCTAGATTTCATCCATTTTATGCACGAGTTAAAATATGTCTGTATGATTGTAAGCTGGCGAGCAGGGCCTTCCTACCTCTGTGTCTGTGTGCTATTGCTCAGTCTTGTTCTTTTAATATTACTAATAGTGAAGCGAAACTGAGTATATGCCTGCATAGAAGCATTCTGCAACAGGACTCAGTCACCACCAGACCCTAGACATCCCTGACAGAGTGCAATAACTGAGTCACCAGGCAGCGTGCATTGCTCTCAGAGGGGCTAATTCAGCGTGCATTGCTGTCAGAGGGGCTAATTCAGCGTGCATTGCTGTCAGAGGGGCTAATTCAGCGTGCATTGCTGTCAGAGGGGCTAATTCAGCGTGCATTGCTGTCAGAGGGGCTAATTCAGCGTGCATTGCTCTCAGAGGGGCTAATTCAGCGTGCATTGCTCTCAGAGGGGCTAATTCAGCGTGCAATGCTCTCAGAGGGGCTAATTCAGCGTGCAATGCTCTCAGAGGGGCTAATTCAGCGTGCAATGCTCTCAGAGGGGCTAATTCAGCGTGCATTGCTCTCAGAGGGGCTAATTCAGCGTGCATTGCTCTCAGAGGGGCTAATTCAGCGTGCATTGCTCTCAGAGGGGCTAATTCAGCGTGCATTGCTCTGAGGGGCTAATTCAGCGTGCATTGCTCTGAGGGGCTAATTCAGCGTGCATTGCTCTGAGGGGCTAATTCAGCGTGCATTGCTCTGAGGGGCTAATTCAGCGTGCTATGCTGTCAGAGGGGCTAATTCAGCGTGCAATGCTCTCAGAGGGGCTAAATCAGCGTGCATTGCTCTCTGAGGGGCTAAATCAGCGTGCATTGCTCTGAGGGGCTAAATCAGCGTGCATTGCTCTGAGGGGCTAAATCAGCGTGCATTGCTCTCAGAGGGGCTAATTCAGCGTGCATTGCTCTCAGAGGGGCTAATTCAGCGTGCTATGCTGTCAGAGGGGCTAATTCAGCGTGCAGATTATCGATTATCACCTCAGTCGGTTTGTTATTGTGCCAAGGCCGGGTCTCACCTGGAGAAGAGGACCTACCTGCACCAGGAGATAGGTATTTCATTTTATATATTTTTTTAGGGAAATCCTTGGATTACTGAAGGGGACCGATCACTGGGGAGAAGGTATGTGTGAGTGTGTTTAGTGTGTAATAACATTTTACTATCTATGGTGTGTGTGTGTGTGTGTGTGTGTACGGGCTACGGCCACCTGCTTGCACTTGTAGTTCCACAAGTGCCAAAGGGCTGGCACACTGGCACCTGTAGTACCACTGTAAAAAAAACAATAGTACACAGCTATTCCTACTATCACCCCTGCACCGACCAGCCAGGGGTGCTGGGAGCCCCGGGCTTCAGCCTGAGGGAGGGGAGGTCAGGAGAGGGGGAACCCCTTTATTGGGGGGTCCCCACCTCCCCTGAGATTCCCGGCCTGGACTGACCTGCTTGGGGCTGTTAATGCTTTGACCGAAGTGACCCAGAGGTGAATGGGTCCGATTATTTTTAAAACCAGACTGGCTCGCAGAAGCCAGTGCTGGTTGATAAAATGTGGGGGACTCTTACACATTTTGTCCCCCGTATTTTTAGAACCAGGACTGGCTAAGGGGCTGGTAATGTATTTTTTTTTTTTTTTTTTTGGGGGGGGGGGGGGGTGTTATAATTAACCCTTTCTTTTAATAATTATTACACACAAGCAGCCTGCACGTATCTCACTGATATGTGCAGGCTGCATGCTCAGGAGTATTTGGCTGCGGTCAGACACAGGGAACTCGGGGAGAAACCCGATTCAGCAAAACACGATTCATGGTAAATTTGAGTGTTTCAGATGTCAAAAGTCTCCTGTGTGTCAGCGATGCTGAGCGTGTTTCAACTCAGGCAATCTCGGACCAAACACATTACTTTGTAAATTTACCTCCCAGAGTGCACTATCCCAGTCACAAGTCCCCAGGTAACAGGCATTCCTGTCAGTGTGCTGTAGCCCAGTCACAAGACCCCAGGTAACAGGCATTCCTGTCAGAGTGCACTATCCCAGTCACAAGACCCCAGGTAACAGACATTCCTGTCAGAGTGCAGTAGCCCAGTCACAAGACCCCAGGTAACAGACATTCCTGTCAGAGTGCAGTAGCCCAGTCACAAGACCCCAGGTAACAGGCATTCCTGTCAGAGTGCAGTAGATCTTCATACACACCGCATTCGCACGCCAAGACAATGTGGGCGTGCTAATGTCTTGCTGTGCGATCGTGGGATTTGCATACTTTGTCAGCTGATGGCTGCGTGCGAACGCATCTAGCGAGTGAGCCTGAATCGAGTCCTCAGTCTTTGCATACGGATCCGCCACAGTGCAACCGAAGAATACAGGACATTTCATATAGAAAGAACACAGTATATGTGAGTAACCCAGTACTGTACAACAAAGGGAGTAAAGATGGAGAGAAACAAAATGGCTGGCACTACAGAGCTTGGCTAAAGCACAGAGGGCCTGATTCAGTATTGCACAGCCACAAAGAGGTGGCTGTGCAATACCATCCAACTCAATGCAAATGCAGCAGGAGGCATCTGCAGGGAATAGACACCTCTAGCATGCATCTGCGACCCCAGTGCAGCGTCCGTAGACACTGCCTCGGATCACCATCAAGACCAGCGGGTTACTCAGCCTGGCCGGCTCCTGGCTGCTTGCGAGGCCAGGAAATCTGCATCCAGCTATACTGTGAACAGTAGGTGGTGCTGTGTCTAAAACTAACCTATCACTGTATGGTCTCTCTAGTTTGTGCAGGTAAATAGCTACAGTATAACAAAAGAAGCACATGCTACAGTAACTGGTTTTGTCCCCTAACTCTAAAGGCCGGTACACACTAGACAATGTGTGTTAGCTGGTGCCGACAGCGAATGCGGGGGCCCTGCTAATGATATCACCCCCCGGGGCTGGCATTTCGGGAGCAAGCATCAGCAACTTAGCGAGTACACACTAGACGATGTGCCTGATATATCGCTCCTATACGCCGGATCGGACGACGTGGTCTAGTGTGTACCCGGCTTAACAAATCAAACTCGTCACCACTCGCTCCCACAAGGAACGTCACACACTCTCAGGTCTCCGGGGGTTACACATCTGTATTGTGCTTTATGCCTAAATAAATCAGATTTGCCATCAAAGCCTTTGCAATATGATGTCTCTCAAAATCAGCAGTGCATTGTGGGAGAAGAGAAAAGTGGTTTGATGTTCTGTGCACATTGTCTATGATGACATCTGTATTATATACTGTACTGTATATATACGGGTGATTAGTCTGCTACAGCATGCTGCACGTCCCATTTGTACGCTCAGTTTAGTTGCTGAATAAATTCAGTGACTTTCCCACAAATGTGGCAGCGTGCAGTGACAGCGTATTAGATGACTGATTTGTGTAATGTACAGACTTGTAATCCAACCAATTAACTAGAATAAATGAGAGAAAAGACAGGTGCGTTCCTGTGCTGTTAGGGAGGTGACATTTCCTTTCACTAACAATGTAGGATATTGGCCCGGAGGGACCGGGAATTTGTTTCCTGGTTTACACCGAGAGATTGGCTTTCATCTTCCAGATCCGATATCAAGTCCAGTACAAGTTGCTGTAGCGTTAACTAGGATTAATGGTGCATACACACGGTCAGATTTTTCCTTCAGATCTGAACGATAACGATTTAAAAATCGTTCAGCCGTTCATATCTGAAGGAAAATCTGATTGATCTGTCAGATGAACGATGCGCGTTCCCGATGGTCAGATAACGATATCTGACATCTGATGTGTTTGCAGTCAGACTTGGACGATTTCCATTCATTTTAATGCAGTCAAAAATCGTTCAAATCGTTCATCTGACCAATCTGACTGTGTGTATGCTCCATAAAGCTGCATACACACACAACGATTTTGTTACCAACGATTTTATGAACGATTTTCTGTCAGATTATCTGTGAGATTTTTTAAAGTGTAATGAACGATTTTTTTGAACTACAAACGATTTTTGCATATTCCCTGAATGAAAATCGTTGAGTTGGCCAGTCTGACTGAACTACAAACTACAAACGTGAACGCGCATGAACGATAATTGTTCATCATTTGACTCAGAAAGTGAACGATTTTTTCAAACGGTTATCGTTAAACTATATTTAACAATAATCGTTCAAAAAATTATTGTGTGTGTATATGCAGCTTAACAATTAGTTTACAATACAGCTAATATAAATAACATAACAGAAATTGGTATGCACATCAATATAATTTGCAGTGGTGCACACAGGGGGGGTTCTGAGTACCCAGAAACCAATACCGATGAGCCAGATTTTTTTTATTTATTTTTTTTAACGTATGTACATGAGGTCTTGTGCACAATAGGAACTTCCGTTGACAATAAAAACTGTTATGTATAGTAAGCGCTATGATATTGCAAAGAAGAATACAATATAATACAGAAAGCCGGAGAAAGAATGCAACTGGCTCTGATGTCATTTCGGCCCGCCCTGGCGCAATAAATGCCGCAAATCGTGGGGTAATGGGGAGAGGAGTGAAATCTGTATTTTTAAATACATTAGAAAAAGTATTTTAACACTTGGTTATGATTTAAATATAGGAACGTCGATGCTACATGACTGCGCAAGGTCGGCAGTGACACTGTTTTAGCCACTAAATGTATATTTAAATTCTGCACATATTCACATTAAAGTAAATGCCAGGTTTCCACTCAAATTAACAGTTTATATTTCACCTTATTGTATTATTAGTGTAATCTGTTATCTATAAGGTGTCACCACACGTACGCAGTGTTATACAATGAAAACAAAATACATTCATATAGCAAAAATACAAAAGATAACTATTGTAATTTTGCAAGTACTGATACCACCGCATTCATCGGTGCTGCTGGCAAAAACGCAGTCCAATGTGCTGCTGCCAGGGCCGTAGCTAGGGTGGTGCGGTCGGTGCCACCGCACAGAGCGCAACAGCGCTGAGGGCGGAACACCAGCCGCGCACCACCTCATTCTATATGGGCTTCATTTATCTGCAGACAGCTGGCACTGGGTGGCCGTGGCGCCCAGCAGAGAGGAGTTGGACAGCCGCAGCCTCCTCTCCTCCTTTTGACAGACACAGCGGCAACCTATTGGGATGGGAGAGACGTCATGACGTCGCTCCGCCCAAGGCTTCTGCAGTTCACTGAGGAGCTGCTGCTGTGTCGTTGGGGAAGTCAGGCCGGCAGGCGCGGCGCTGTGGGGATTGTGGACACTGGATGACAGGACCTGTCACGTGAGGTTCGGTCCAGTGTTGAGGCAGCGATGGGGTGGCCATCAGCCTGCCCCGGCCATTGCCACTCCTAGGCTGGGCTGTGCAGATTGAAGATCATGCATTCAGAAATAAAATAAAAATATATATGTATGTATGTATATATGTGTGTGTGTGTGTGTGTGTAAAATATATTTCTACTTCAGGGTCCATAGGGTATCCACAGGATACCTTGGGGTATAGGTGTGACGTCAGTCGCAGGGCACCAAAGAGTTAAGCTTTCAGCCTCCCAGGATGCACTAGGTCCCCCTCCTATACCCCGCCCCCGAGCCAAGGCACCTCAGTTTAGTTTGGTGCCCGGCCGGAGTCGGGTGCGCCTGTTGGAGTGGGGGCTAGAAGAGCCCCTGAAGCTTATTCTTCATGCAGCTGTGGCTGCACAACTGGATGAACAGCATGGACAGTCAGTCCTGACGTCCATGCTGTCTTCCCTACACCCCGCCGGTACCAGAACGCCGGTACTGATCCGGGGATGCTGGTGGGCGTCTGGGGTCACAGCTAGCGGTGACCCCAGATGCTCCGGACCATGGCCGGATTCAAGGGGGACAGAGGTAAGCAGCGGGGTCCCGCGGTGGGTCCCCGCTGATCACATGGTCCTAAGTCCCCAGGCAGGGGGCTCCCTGGGGACTGGCTGCAGCGTGGAGCCAGGCGACCAACCTGCGCTTCCACTACCCCCTGGGACAGCGGACCGCAGCAGAGCGGTAGCGCTGCGGCGTCCCAGGGGTTAAATGCATGCCAGGGGAGCGCGCTTTCCCTGTCTCACAGCCGGCGCCTCCCCCGCTGCACACAGCCCTCTCTGCATGCTGCCGACTGGTCCTGTGGCAGCGCTCCTCCCCCAGGCCAGCCTCCTCTCTGCTCCTCGGCGGCCATCTTCTCCAGAACGCATGGTGAACGCTGCTGGAAGCGCTGGAAGGAAGCATCGTGGTCTGGGTCCCCCCGCATACCTCTCCTCCGCTGTGGTCAGGTCTGTGTATGCAGCGCTGTGTCCTACCAGGCCCTGTGTCTGTGTAGTTGAGTGATCAGCGCTGTTAGTGCAGGAATTGTTATTTTTCTGCATTGTATGTGACTGTGCTAGCGCTGCTGCCTGTAATCTTTTCTTCTCTAAACTGTCAGCTTTATTACTGTCCCTGTTCTTTCTGCTAAAGCCCTTGCGGTGCGGTGCTGCAGGGTGGTCTCTCGCCTATTTAATACTTAATTGGTGAGAGAGGTCACATACGTGGTGCCATCATGTCTGAAAGTGATTTTCCCCTCCGGCTACAGTGTACCACGTGCAAAGTACCGTTAGCGGAGGGGGAGGGTAGCGCGGAGGGCCTTTGCCGGCAGTGTTTGTCCATGGCGCGGCCTATTACGGTTACAGCACCGGTACAGGAGCCGCCCTGGGCTTGTTTCGCTCAGGCGTTAACAGCTTTAGTGGGCCAGTTAGCTCCGCAGCCCGCGTTTACTCCGATGGGTTTGTCCCAGCAGTCTGTGGTGTCGTCACCCATGCAGGGGTTCCCACGACAATTGGTGGTACCCCACAGTCTCCCTATTTCCCCGCTCCCGGGTTCTCAGGAGCCAGCGTGGGTTAACTCCCTGACGAGTTCTGTACAGCACTTGTCGGATGTGTTGCAAGGGGAGTCTGTGATGCGGTCTCATAAAAGGCCGGTGGCGTCTCTGTCCGCTCCTTATGAGGATGACGAAGGGACGTCTGATGATGGGGAGATTCTAGATCCTTACGATCAGGAACCTCTCCATACTAAGGACGCTGATGCTAAGTCCAAAGTATATATTCCTGGACTTATTCGGGCGGTCCGCACAGCCTTGGTGATTGAGGACGAAGTTCCCCCAGCGGCTAAATCTAAGTATGCCTTTTTCAAAGATGTGAAGGGCGATGCCACAGTCTTTCCTCTTTCGGGTCAGTTGGTGGACCATTTAGAGGAGGCGTGGAAACAACCTGGCAAAAGATACCAGCCGCAGAGACGCCTGGCGGTGGCTTATCCGTTCGCGGATAATTATTTTGCGAAGTGGGAATCCCCTCCACAGGTGGATTCTCACGTGACCCGTCTTGTCCGTAGTGCCACATTGCCGATGCCATCCATGTCCTCCCTTAAGGATGCTACGGACCGCAAGGTAGAAATCTGCCTGAAGTCCGCTTATTCCCTTGCAGGGGGGGCAGCACGGCCGGCTATGGCCATTTGCTGGGTTGCCAGAGCGATGGAGCGCTGGGCGGATTCATTAGAGGCTTCTTTTGAATCCGACTGTCCGGCCGATCAGGCGGAGTTGATTGGCAATCTCCGTGATTCGGCCACCTACATCAACGAGGCGGCTCTAGACATTAGTACTCTGGTGTCTAGAATTTCTTCAGCAGCGGTAGCTGCTCGTCGCACCTTGTGGCTGCAATCCTGGAAGGCGGACGCAGATTCCAAGAAAGGTCTGGAAGCGTTGCCGTTTACCGGAGAAGTTCTCTTCGGTCCGGATCTGGATAAGATTGTGGCCACGCTGGCGGCAGCCAAATCTGCCTGTCTCCCGTCGGCCGCTGCTCCTTCTGGTTCGGGACCATCGTCCTTTCGGTCATCTAGGGCCCAGGGCAGGCCCAAACCACAGTCGTTTCCTCGACAGGCTGGCCCTAAGAAATCGGTCAAGCCCCGGAAGCAGGCATGGAGTACCAGACGTCCGGCCCCCAAGCCAGATGACAAGCCTGCGGCCTGACGATCCGGGCCTCCCTTTGGGGGATCCCAGGGTGGGAGGCCGCCTGCTACAGTTCGCCCAGTGTTGGTCGACCACTACGACAGACACTTGGGTTCTGGAGGTGGTTTCCCATGGATACGCCCTCTCCTTCCGGCACAGACCCCCGGCTCGCTTCTTCACCACGGGTCTCCCATCAGACCGGAACAAGGCTACAGAGCTGCGGAAGGTATTGCACACTATGCTCCAGGCTGGAGTTATAGTGGCGGTTCCATTCTCCCAGAGGGGCCAGGGTTTCTATTCAAATCTATTTTTGGTACAGAAACCCAATGGGTCATATCGTCCGATTCTCAACCTCAAAGCACTCAACAAGTCTTTGCGGGTCCCGAAGTTTCGGATGGAGACCCTACGGTCCATCATTCTGGCGCTGGAACCTGGGGACTACTTGGTGTCATTGGACATACAGGACGCTTACCTGCATGTCCCTATTCTTTGGCGCCATCAACAGTTCCTCAGGTTTGCAATCAGCAGCGACCACTTCCAGTTTCGGGCGTTACCTTTTGGCCTGGCAACAGCACCACGTGTTTTCACCAAGGTGATGGCGGTCATGGCGGCTTCTCTGCGGCTGCAGGGAGTCCGCATGTTGCCGTATTTGGACGACCTGTTATTGGTGGCAGGATCTCCAGAGCTCCTGTTACGCCACTTGGACCTGACCATTGCACTGCTGCAACGGCACGGCTGGCTAATCAACTGGCAGAAGTCCACTCTAATCCCGTCTCGGAGGATTCTGCATCTTGGAGCCTTATTGGACTCGGGACAGCAAAGGATCTTCGTGACGGAGGACAAGATCTCTGCTTTACAGTCAAGGGTGCGCAGTTGTCTGCACAGCCGCCGGGTGTCTTTACACTCGGCGATGAGGTTACTGGGCTCCATGGTGTCGGTGTTCGACATGGTGGAATACGCCCAGTTTCACTCCAGACCTCTGCAGCACCTGATCCTGTCCAAGTGGAACGGGCTGACTCAGTCTCTGAAGTCCCAGACGATTGTGCTCACCCAGGAGGTTCGCCTGTCCCTTACGTGGTGGTTACAGACGACCCACCTCAACAAGGGACGTCCGTTCTGGGTTCCAAATTGGGTCCTGTTGACAACGGACGCCAGTCTTCGGGGCTGGGGAGCAGTTTCGGGTCCACACTTGTTCCAGGGCAGGTGGACGCCGACAGAAGCGGAGCTTCCAATAAATATCTTGGAACTCCGTGCGGTCTTCAATGCTCTCCAGCAGGCACAGCGGTTTCTCCAGGGTCGCCCGGTGCAGGTCCAGTCGGACAACGCTACCACCGTGGCCTACATAAACAGGCAAGGAGGAACTCGCAGTCGGGCGGCTCTCGTAGAGGTCTCTCGGATCCTGGTTTGGGCGGAGCGCAATCTTCCGGCCATATCAGCGGTCTTCATCCCGGGAGTGCTCAATTGGGAGGCGGACTTTCTAAGTCGCCAGGACGTTCATCCGGGGGAATGGTCCCTGCACCCGGACGTTTTTCAACTACTGGTGGACAGGTGGGGTCTTCCAGAAATCGACCTCATGGCGTCCCGGCACAACAACAAGTTGCCGGTGTACGGGTCTCGCACAAGAGACGAAGGGGCGTCTCTGGTGGATGCTCTGTCCGTCCGGTGGACGTTCCGGTTCGCATACCTGTTCCCTCCGGTCTCCCTTCTTCCACGGGTAATCCGGAAATTCAAACAGGAAGGAGGGACGCTCCTGTTGATATCTCCCGCGTGGCCCAGACGGCACTGGTTCTCAGACCTTCAGGGTCTGTCCGTGGACATTCCTCTGCGGTTGCCGCTACGACCGGACCTTCTGTCTCAGGGTCCTTGCCTTCACCCGGACCTGACTCGGCTGTCTTTGACGGCGTGGCTGTTGAGACGGCCATGCTGAGGTCCCGGGGGTTTTCCAGCTCTGTGGTGCGGACCATGTTACGAGCTCGGAAACCGTCTTCCGTGAGGATATACCATCGCGTGTGGCATACGTTCTTCCAGTGGTGTCGACCGAGAGGTTATGCACCGTGGGAGTTTCGTCTGTCTCGGATTCTCGCCTTCCTGCAAGCGGGACTAGATCATGGGCTTCGCCTTGCTTCTTTGAAGGTACAGGTTTCGGCCCTATCTGTCTGGTTTCACCGTAGGATTGCTACAATCCCGGATGTGCGCACCTTTATGCAGGGTGTTCTCCGCATTCAGCCGCCCTTTGTTCCACCTGTGGCGCCTTGGGATTTGGCTGTGGTCCTGAGGGCTCTCCAAGGACCGCCGTTTGAACCACTGGGCTCAGTGGATCTTAAATGGCTAACAGCTAAGACTGTTTTCCTTCTGGCCATTGCTTCGGCCAGACGTGTTTCTGAGTTAGGGGCTCTTTCTTGTAGACCCCCTTTCTTGGTTTTTTATGGGAACAGGGCAGTGCTCCGCACTCGGCCCGAGTTTCTTCCCAAAGTTGTTTCCCAGTTTCATATTAACGAGGAAATAGTTGTTCCGGCCTTTAACTCACCGGGTCTTTCCGTGGGTGAGGCCTCTTTGGATGTTGTGCGGGCCTTAAGGACTTATGTTGACCGCACTTCTTCGTTTAGGAAGTCGGACGCTTTGTTTGTCCTCTTTGGCTTCCGTAAAAAGGGTTGGCCTGCTTCAAAGCAAACTTTGGCAGCCTGGATCCGTATGGCTATTTCTGAAGCTTATCTTCATGAAGGCCTACCGGTCCCTCCTTCTCTGAAGGCTCATTCCACTAGGTCTGTGGGTCCTTCGTGGGCAGCTCGACGTGGTGCCTCGGCAGTTCAGATCTGCAAGGCTGCTACGTGGTCTTCTGTCCATACCTTCGTGAGGTATTACAGGTTTGACACCTTCGCCTCTCAGGATGCTTCCTTCGGGCGGCGGATTCTCCTTTCTGCACAGGAGCGTCCCCACCCTTAAAGGATACTGCTTTGGGACATCCCCAAGGTATCCTGTGGATACCCTATGGACCCTGAAGTAGAAAATATGAGATATGGTAAGAACTTACCCTTGTTATCTCTATTTCTACGAAGTCCATAGGGTTCCACAGGACTCCCGCCCTGTCGCACCTGTGCTGCAGATGGGCTTTGCTCTGGTCACCGGTTTTCCGTCTCCCTCTGGTGAGAATGTGATTCTTGTATGTGTCCAGATCTTTGTTCTCTCTCTTCCTTCTCCTCCTCCGGCCTATGGCTTGGTAACTAACTGAGGTGCCTTGGCTCGGGGGCGGGGTATAGGAGGGGGACCTAGTGCATCCTGGGAGGCTGAAAGCTTAACTCTTTGGTGCCCTGCGACTGACGTCACACCTATACCCCAAGGTATCCTGTGGAACCCTATGGACTTCGTAGAAATAGAGATAACAAGGGTAAGTTCTTACCATATCTCATATTATATATATATATATATATATATATATATATATGCAGGCTAGTCGAATGTGGTATTATTAGAGATATACCAAGCACTCAGTGCATATGGCAGAGATTCCCAGACTCCATCATTACAGTCCAGGTTTTAGGGATATCCCTGCTTGAGTCCAGATTGTTAAATCGGGATTGACTGAGGTACTAATTAAGTCACCTATGCTCAAACATGAATAGCCTTAAAATGTGGACTGTAATGGTGGATTTTGGGAACCTCTGGTGTATGGGTCATGCAGAAGCACTTACTGCTTGGGTGTAAAACATATATGTATATATACACGCATGCACATATCTATATCTGTGTTCTATATATATATATATATATATATATGTGTGTGTATATATATATATATATATGTATCTATATATGTATATAAAATATAGATATATATCTATCTATATATACATACACTCATATATATATATGCGTGATTATGCAAGTGATTCTTGTTATATAGGCAATGGGGGGGGGGGGGGACGACATCAGTGAACTTTCTCGCCCAGGGCACCAAAATGTCTAGTTACGGCTCTGGCAGCTGCTATAACTTTAGTACACTGGTGCCATTGTAGGAATTGAAAACTACAAAACACCTACAGGTGTGCAGGGGACATTCCCAGTGGTCCCCACTGTCTGAGGACCCCGCCCCATCTTCTAGGGTTCAGCAATTTGCTGGAGCAGGATCATGGATGAACTTGGGTGCTTGGTTTGTTTCTATGGAAACATCACCAAGATTAGCCCTCCTGCCATTCAAAGTGGTCCTGACACATCCCTGCCCCCCCCCCTTTCCTTTTATAATGGGGTCCTGTTTATGATGTCCTCTCTAATGGTTGGCCAAATCCCAATGTGGTGGCTAGCCACACCCCTCCTGTGGCTGGCCGCACCCCTCCTGTGGCTGGCCACACCCCTTAAGCTTGTGCCCCTACCGCTGCATTCCTTGCTAGGTCCTTCATGCCCCAGTCCTAACCAGAGGCCCGGGCCTGGGTAATTTGTACACAATCACCCTTATTCGGTACCCCAGGTGTTGTAGTTTACATAATTCTTTACAATGTCAACTGATTCTACAGGTAACCTTGTCTAGCGCACCAGAGAAAGTTACTGTAACCCCGAGCAACATTTGATTTGATTTTCTAGACTGTGGGCCGTATTCAATTAGACGCAAAAAGCAGTTTTCCGCGAATAAGTATTGCGGATGACTTCATTTTCGCCAGGCGGAAACTTTTTGCCGGCAAAAACTTTTTCGCGTATTGGGAAAGTCAATGCAATGTAATAGCTGGAAGAGATTCGCCTATGAATAGGTGGTGAAAAAAGTGCAGAATTGCGGTTTTGGGGTGCAAACATCGGGAAACCACTCAGCACCCTTGGGACAGCCCCCCAAAGCATAACTGGGTCAAAAAACCCTAATAAAAAAAAAAGAGGAACAGCCCAAAAAATTACTTTGAAAATAGGGGCGAAAAAGTACAAAGTGGGGGTACAAACTTGTAAACTAGCGAAATAGACTTTGGGGGGTCTGCAAGTAGGGGGATGTGTTTTTTGATTGCTGGTGCTTGCTGAAGGTGCGTTTTTTATGTTTTTAAGAACTTCACTTTTGCGAATTTAAACCCCATTCTTGCACCCATTTTCATGTACCCCAAGTTTGCTGGGACTACTTATTTTCATAAAAAAAAACTGCTTAATGCTATTCTTCAGCACTTGTGCAAAGACGCTATATAGAGGCAATTGAAAGCACTTAAGTACCCCAAATAGCTCCAGGGGGGCTAATAGGCGACATCTATACTGATCCCCAATGTTAGATGTTAGTGCATCTTTTGGGGGGTGTTAGGGTGATTTCCCCATCTCTGACAGCACTTTTCGCCTGTTTGAGTTTCGCCGGGACGCGTTTTTGCATCTTTTGGAATTGAACAGGCCGAATAGCGGGGGCACGCCTGATAAGTTTCTGCGTCCAAAACACACGATGCAGGCGGAAAGTAGATTCCGCCAACGGTGGCGAAATTATTGCGGCTAATTGAATATGGGCCAGAACAATGAATATGAATATGAAAATGAGTAACTAGAACCTGTTGGGCTGATTTTTCCTGCACGCCAGATTCTGTAAGTGTCCTGAGATCCAGCATATTGTGAGCTAAGTGACTGCGCAGGCTAGCTGGAGGGAAAATAACTGGAATACCTTCATAGCGTGGAAGGATAAACTCTAATCACTTAGATTCCGGGACGTCTCTGCAGATGGTCGTCTCCCAGCAGACATCCTGCACAGAGGGAAGTGAAACAGATCTTTGGAAGCAAGAAACATTCCACTCTGTGGATACAGGGCCTGATTCAGAGCCGCTCGTAAGCGGCCGCTCGTTCGCTCCGAGCGATGTTCGCACATCTGCGCATGCGCCAACCAGTCAGTGCGCTCGGAAATCAAGCGCTCGCAAAATAGCGAGTGCCTGCTAATTTGAGTGACAGGAGGAGGTGTTTGTGGGTGGTAACAGGGGAAGGTGCTTGAAAACGGGGAGTGGAGATCAGAACGCAGGCGTGCCAAACGGTCAAAACGGGCGTTTTAAGGGTGTGCATAATTAACAAAGCAGCGTCATCGGCCACGTCACTTGGTTGTCTTTTAGCCTGAACTGCTCGCATGATTGCGGTAGGAAAATGCTACCACAAGAATAGCGAGCAGTTCAGACGCCTTTCGATGTACTCGATTAATCTAATAAATAGCGGAGATGACGTAGTATGCGAGCGGCCAGGGGGCGTCTTTACAAAATAGCGAGCGCATGTTTCGTTCGCTCGCTCAGACATAGAGGCGTCAACAGACCGCAAAGAGCGAGCGCTCAATTTAAATATCCGGCCCCTTTTTCTGAACGAGCGTCCGCAAATAGCGTCCGGCTCTGAATCAGGCCCACAGTGCAGTGAAGAGGCTGGAGGCGTTTATACGAAGCCTACAGAGCAGGAGCATGGAGAATAGCTGCGTACTGCCGGCCAGATTCAGCTTTAGGACGGACTCGCAGGCAGCTTTGCCATTCCGTCCATGCAGATATGGTAATGCAGCAGGAGGTATCGCACCCCCGCATGCATTACTTATCCAAGCTGCATGTCCAACGCAGCAACAGTAAATCTGCGGGAACATCGGCCGGATAAGTGACCCATGTGGTCCCACAGCCAGCCGCCGCAGACAAGAGAAAGAGACCAGGAAATCTCTGTCAGCCGATGGAGATCCTGGCTTCTTCCTTCCGAGACACACCTCCCACCCCGACGGCAGCGACACACCTCCATTTTGGGAAAAGGAGGTAATCGCCGCCCCCTCCCCGATGAACGGCAGCAGATTCAATTAATGACAGTCTGCTGCTAGTCTGCATGGAGAACCACAGATGCGTTCATCACGTGCGTAGAACGGGTCAGGCGCCTGCGCATATTCTCAACTATGATGGTCAGCGCTAAAGATAAATATTTTTATTGAAAACGCCATTATGCTGAGGCTGAAACATTTTATGTTAAACAGCAATAATCATTTCTTTGTGTATTTTTGTTGATGACAAATATGGGCACGGGCAGGTCTGAGGGGCCTATTCCTCATACCATAAATGGCCGGTGACCATACCGAGAGGACCCCTTGATATTCGGCAAACTCCAAAAACTGAAAGCTTTCAGAGTTTGCTTCCGACAACAAGCGCCATCTTCAGACGGAAGGAGTTCCGGGAATGCGAAGAGGGATCCGAGCGGATCCCTCCGCTGCCTCCTCACTACCTCCCCGGGCCGACGGGGAGGAGGTAAGTAACACAGCTACATCTATAGTTGCGATACTAACCGAGGGGACAACTGCTTTTCAGAGCAGCTGCCCCCTCACCGGAGCAATGCTGAACTGCTCCGGTGTCACGTTCCCCCCGCTGCCCGTTGGATACTTAAGCGTCTCTCACAGCGCACGCCAACATTCACATATAAACGTGTCCACCAGGGGCACTGTCCCCATTGGCTGATATTACAATTGACCCCAGCACAATACCAATATAGAGCTCACATTAATAATTGGCTACTCATAATAAAGATGTACATTTTCATATTCTCACAGGCCTATTCATTAAACTGGGGGGGGGGGGGGATAAGGCTGATTTTCTATCACCGCTTAACATGGCGATCGGGTGTGTGCAAATCCTGTCACGACTGCCATTCCCTACGCAGCATTTTTGCAAAAACTCTGCTAATGCTGCAGCCTTTGGGGTTCGGCGACTCTAATCCGCTGCTCGCGTACAAAGACACGACATCGGTAGCGCCATCCATTTCCTTGCGGCCTTACGATTGCCCCTTCCCCCGTTACATCCCATAAACGCACACTGACTGACTGTCAATCACTCTGCGTCCTAGTTCTCACTGTGACCGCCATATGTAATCAATAAAACAAGTGTCCTGTAAGTGGCGCCCCCTAGGCACATGTCACACTTGCGTAATGAAGAGTCACCACTGCCTAACTGTCTACAATCAGAGGTACCAATGTATGCTCCACCTCCCCAACTCTGGGTGACACCTTGACTGACTGAGGGCCTGATTCAGACCCGGTCGCAAGCGCTGAGCTTTCGCAACCGGGTCGATGGTGGCCCAAAGTGCATGCGCACGACGGAGCCGGCTCCGTCGTGCGCATGCGCAAGACCCGGCTAGTAATCCGTTGCTTCGGGTCTTGCACCAAAGGGGGCGAGCTGTCGATGTTGAGTGACAGCTCGCTCCGTTTGGTGGGCGGGCTGGTGGGGTGGCTGCCCAAACGGAGGCGTTCCCAACGGAACGCTTTCCGTTTGTGGGCGGCCCCACTGACATCACGATCACCCACAGCTATGCAAGCGGCCAGGAGGCCACTCCTAAAAAAAAAAAAAAAAACAGCGCCCGCCCTGATTCAGAGCGAGCGCTCGCTTTTTGCGAGCGCCTCTGAATCAGGCCCACAGACACAAGATGATGCTACCACAAATGAGCAGGATGTAGATGGAAAAATGATTTGTTCAGGTGTAAAGAGAAAATTGCACCATCACAAGTTACATGTGAAGTTTAGTCAGTGCCGTCACCAGGGGGTGGGAGAGAGAAATGATGTAAGAGGTGAATATAAATGTAACAGGAAATCTCTGCAGTAACGGAAGCGGCAGCACAGGGTGCAGGTCTCTGCCAGCTGTAACCATAGAGGGACAGACACTCAGAGATCTTCTGCTGAAAGTGACTGGCTGGGGAATGCAACCTGTCTTATACGGGAAATGGCTGCTATTAGCTTCTGGTGCACAGAAAGATAATTACATTACTTTGTATTTCTTCAACACCTAATTCTGCACAGCCAAACACGTCCTTGGGTGGACGCTCCGTCACCAGTGACAAAATATCTAAATGACTCCTGTCGGACACAGATAAACCAGCACGTCAAATTGCTGTGCCGTATAAAGTTTTATAAGCCGCTAAGAAGTATATATATATAGCGCCATACTTGCCGACTCTCCTGTAATGTCCGGGAGGCTCTTAAAAATCGGATGGCACTCCCAACCCCCCTGCAGGAGAGGACGCCTCCTCCCGCACTTACCTGTTGAAACTAGGAGGTCCAGAGGGGTGAAATGACGCGATTTGCACTGAACTGCGTCATCGTTGCCCCATCCCCTGCCTTACAATACTTTAAGTATCGCCCGCACCATTCACCATTGCCGCCGCTACGCCCCCTGCTGTGCCGACATGGCTGCCCCCTCCCAGAAAGTCGACAGGCAGAATTCAGAGGTGGGCGCAAATTGGCTTGGTGCTGCGACTTCGGTCGCAGTGAACCTGAGTGCATACGCTAATGCTGCTGAAGCTGAAAAGATGCCCACTGCCGGCTTCCCAGATCCGCTTCCTGCGTCCGTAGGTTTGATCAGGTCAGTGAATCCATAGGTTTGCTGAGGTCAGTGGCTCTGCGTCAGAAGATGGTCTATGGCTTCGGCAAGCCCCCAAGGCAGCAGTGACACCTCCGTTTTCTCCAGCAATCCCCTTCACTGCCCCCAAATACCCGGAGACTGTCCATCAAGCTGTGTCTAGAGCCGCACTGCGAAACGCAAGACCATTGTGGCACATGTACAGAGCGGTTCAGACACATGCTCAGAACAGAAACCATCGGTCGACTGCTACTTAATGGAAATAGCGTCCACGCCGAATCAGGCCCGATGCGCAGAAAAGAAAACTTAATATTGATCAAGCATGGAAAATGAGCTGTGGCCTAGTGAGCACGTGACCTGCGGCCCGACAGCCGTTCCAGTGTAATGAAAATAAAAAACATTGATCCAACTGGTAGTTATAAAAAGGAAATTGACTCCATAATAAACATGGGCTTAATTAATACCTGGATAAGTGAGCAGACTGACACAGGGCCTGATAGAGCCAGATGCTATTTGCGCTCGTTCGTTCAGAAAAAAGGGGTGGCTATTCAAATGAACCTTTCGCTCTTTGCGGTCTGTTCACGCCTCTAGGTCTGAACGAGCAAACAAAACATGCGGTAGTTTTTTGGAAAACTACGCCCCCTGGCTGCTCGCATCCTACGTCATGTCCGCTATTTATTAGATTAATCGAGTACATCGACCAGCGTATGAACTGCTCGCTATTCTTGTGGTTGGTTTTTCCTACCGCAATCTTGCGAGCAGTTCTGACTATAAAATAACCCAGTGACGTGGTCAATGAGGCTGCTGGATTAATTATGCACACCGTTAAAACGCCCGGTTTGACCTTTAAGCACGCCTGCGTTCTGATCTCCACTCCCCGTTTTCAAGCACCTTCCCCTGTTACCACCCACATACGCCTCCTCCTGTCACTCAAAATAGCAGGCATTCGCTATTTAGCAAACAAACGATTTTCGGCCGCACTGACTGGTTCGCGCATGCGTATTACGATCATTACGCATGCGTAGTTGTGCAAACATCGCTCGGAACGAACGAGCGGCCGCTTACGAGCGGCTCTGAATCGGGCCCACATTTCTAATACAAGAACATTCGGTGATCCCTCTGTTACATACTTTACCCAAATACATAAAACTTTACATAAACCTTCCGGTAGACCCATCATTTCATCACAAGGGTCTTTGGGCCTGATTCAGACCCACTCGCAAGCGGCTGTCCGCTCGCAAGTGGGTCGATGTTGTGCTCTGCGCATGCGCACGACGGCGGGAGCTCCGTTGTGCGCATGCGCCAGACGCGACGAGCGAAGGACTTTCCTTCGCTCGTTGTGTCTGATCAAAGGGGGCGTGCTGTCGATGTTGATTGACAGCACGCCCCCTTTGGTGGGCGTGCCGGGGGCGTGCCTCCCTGACGGGGGCGTTCCCACGGGAACGCCTCCCGTCAGAAGCCGGCCCACTGACATCACTAGTGATGTCAGTGGGAGTGATTTTGGCTCTGATAGAGCCAAAATCACTCCGGGGCTTGCGGTTGACCCACAGCTATACGAGCATCCAGGAGGACGCTCCATTTTTATGGAGGGCGGCCCTCATTCAGAGCGTGCACTCTGCTCATAGCGTACGGCTCTGAATGAGGGCCTTTATGTCACAGTTTAGACCTCATTCAGAGATGGACGCTAAAATATGCGATAGCAGCAGGAGGTGTCTCACGTAGAAAGACGCCCACACGCCCCTGTTTTCTGGAGCTCTCCCTGATGCCGCCCCATCAGCGCCTCCTAATGCCAGCAGCATGTCAATCATGGTGTGGCTATGGATTGCAAGCAGATATGCACATGCATCATCAAACGCCCTTGCAATCGAATTTATATTGGCAAGAAGAGCCCATCACATGATCCTCTGACCCGTGGAGAACAGTAGCAGCTGCCTCATGGTAGGGATGGCCATTGGTGAGTTCATTATCGATGGTGCCATAGGTGGTTAACCTCTACTGTGTGTAACCACCGGCATGAAACCATTGATGGTCCTGCCCACCGATGGTCAGCCCTGCTCTATTGGGCAGCAGGCCTATCAGATTTTGTGGGTGGAGCTTCGCGGGTAGTGTCGGGGGGCTGATCTATGCTCTGTGTACTGATGCCAGGGAGGGGAAAAACAAAAATATTGTGGGGCTCTCTGCCATTGACGGCGGAGAACCATTGGGTCAAAACCATCGAGCATTGTGGTTAACCATCAATGGTTGGTAATCATCAATGGTTGATAGCTGTCCCTACCTCATGGTGGGAGAACAGAACAGCAACAGATAAGTGGAGATGGGGGGTTGGGAAGGGAAGAAGGCATTGTTGGGGAAAGTTTATAAGTTGTGTGTGGGTTTTATTATGAGGGTCAGTTATGAGGAAGGGTTAGGGCTGTTTTGGGGGGTTAGTTAACATGTAGGGTTGTTGTTTTTTATTAGACAGAGGGAGGTGCAGTAATGACTGTGAATGGGATTGTGGATAAGGAATGTTTTTATGGGGGCTGGTCAGTTATGGTGAATGGGGCTGCTGTAATCATCCTAAAGTAGATAATGGGGGTGATTCAATTGGTATTTTTTTTTGTCAAGCTAATTAATACGCGCCCGATATAGCAATTAAAAAGTGGTTTTGGACACCCATTTATTAACGCGCTTTTCACCCCCCAATTATACCGGGATTAGCCACATAAAATGGTTATTCCCATTTAAAGTCCCGGTTAGTGCGCTCAAACCATGAACTTATCGCACACTCACCACCTCAAGAGGGTGCAAGCAGAAATGCGTGCTCCTGCGACTATTTGCGCCTGAACAGAGCAACAATTGAATTGCTCCACTGGACGCCCGTTAGTAGCAGCCATAGATGCTAACAATTAAATTCCCCCCAAATGTTTTTTTAGGATGGAGGAATAATATTGTGTGGCAGTCTCAAAACTACTCTGTTTTGTATAGTGGTCATTCACATTCTTTCTGTATTATATGGCAGTCATTCACATGCTATCTGCATTATATGCTTGTAATTCACATGCATATGCTCTCTGTATTATATGGTGGTCATTCACATGCTCTCTGTATTGTATGGTGGCCATTCACATGCTCTCTGCATTATATGCGTGTTATTCACACAGGGGCATAAGATCATACCACTTGCCCAGAGTCAAGTTAGAGTTTGGCACCCCCTCACAAAAGAAATATACCCATGCAATCACATCTAGAAAGAATATATGAAGATGACTCTATGGGGTCAAGAGGTGTATGATCATTTACATACCAGGTATAACTGTATATGAGAGTCTGTGCCTGATTTAGTGCTACCAAGCCCCGGGATCCTACAGTGTCAAGACCCAGGTATAGTTCTCCTAACGTTAGTGCATAGGCACATACATAACATATATATGTAGTATTCACAATTTGTACATGAGGCATTGGATACACAGCAAGACACTGACGTGCGTTTCACTGTGGCTTTTAGCCTTGGCAGCGCAGAATCAGGCACAGACGCTCATACACAATTATGCCTAATATGTAAATTTTATTCCACGGCTCCAGGTACGCTGCATGACAACGGCTCCAGGTACACTGCGTGACAACGGCTCCAGGTATGCTGCATGACAACGTATTATATGGAGGTCATTCACATGCTCTCTTTATTATATAGAGGTCATTCACATGCTCTCTGTATTATATGGAGGACATTCACATGCTCTTTATAAATTATGGTGATCATTCACATGCTCACTGTATTATATGGTGGTCAGTGCTCTCTGTATTATATGGAGGTCATTCACATGCTCTCTGTATTATATGGTGGCCATGCACATGCTCTCTGTATTATATGGCAATCAGTGCTCTTTGTATTATATTGATGTCATTCACATGCTCTATTATATAGACAGGGGCATAGTGAGGTGGAGCTTGTGCTCCAGGCACCTTCTCCGGCCAGAAGCACCGTCCTGGTTGAATTTTTTTTCCCTCACAGTCACTACTGACTGCCATTGACAGTAGTGGCTCCATCCCTCCTCCTTCTGGTCTGCTCTGCCTTCCCCCTGCCTCCATCCCTCCTCCTTCTGGTCCGCTCTGCCTTCCCCTTGCCTCCATCCCTCCTCCTTCTGGTCTGCTTTGTCTTCCCCTGCCTCCATCCCTCCTCCTTCTGGTCCACTCCACCTACCCCCTGGCTCCATCCCTCCTCCTTCTGGTCCACTCCGCCTACCCCCTGGCTTCATCCCTCCTTCTTCTGGTCCACTCTGCCTACCCCCTTGCTCCATCCCTCCTCCTTCTGGTCCACTCCGCCTTGCCCCTGGCTCCATCTCTCCTCCTTCTGGTCCACTCCGCCTACCCCCTGGCTCCATCCCTCCTCCTTCTGGTCCACTCCGCCTACCCCCTGGCTCCATCCCTCCTCCTTCTGGTCCACTCCACCTACCCCCTGGCTCCATCCCTCCTCCTTCTGGTCCACTCCGCCTACCCCCTGGCTCCATCCCTCCTCCTTCTGGTTCAATCCGCCTACCCCCTGGCTCCATCCCTCCTCCTTCTGGTCCACTCCGCCTACCCCCTGGCTCCATCCCTCCTCCTTCTGGTCCACTCCGCCTACCCCCTGGCTCCATCCCTCCTCCTTCTGGTCCACTCCGCCTACCCCCTGGCTCCATCCCTCCTCCTTCTGGTTCAATCCGCCTACCCCCTGGCTCCATCCCTCCTCCTTCTGGTCCACTCCGCCTACCCCCTGGCTCCATCCTTCCTCCTTCTGGTCCACTCCGCCTAGCCCCTGGCTCCATCTCTCCTCCTTCTGGTCCACTCCGCCTACCCCCTGGCTCCATCCCTTCTCCTTCTGGTCCACTCCGCCTAGCGCCTGGCTCCATCTCTCCTCCTTCTGGTCCACTCCGCCTACCCCCTGGCTCCATCCCTCCTCCTTCTGGTCCACTCCGCCAAGCCCCTGGCTCCATCCCTCCTCCTTCTGGTCCACTCAGCCTCTGTCCCTCCTCTGTTCTGGTACTCCCCACCTCCCCCTGCCAGCCGGGGCTATGACCTGACACCATCTGCCGGGGTCACTGCAGTGCATGTAACAGGCAGCGGCTGGACTGGGAGAGGAGAATAGAATGGACGTAATCGATGTCCATACTGTGTGGCTGACGGGATGCAGCAGGACCCCGAGAGATGCATGCATGGTAAGTGTGTGTGCTGATCACCTGGCAGTGGGTGTATGGGAGATGGGGGTGCAGTGCATGCAGAGTGGGGGTGGACTGGGCTGAGTGTGCCCAGTAAAGGAGGGGTTCCTGTCCAGTGGACATACCACAGTGGAGGGAAGGGTAGGCTGCAGCACATATATGGGGGATATATACATACTTGCATATATGTAAGTCTGTCTGGCACACATGCACAGAGAAGGGCTCGTGTGCCCAGTAGGAGTGGGAAGTAAGTGTTGCCAGTAGTGGGGGGTGGTAAGTGTGCCCAGTAGGGGGGTTTAAGAGTGCTCAGTAAAGAAATATATATATGTCTGTGCTAATAACCACTAGAAAAATGTTCACATACACTCCAGAGCTGTAATTGTAATTTAATAAGAAACAATGTAATAAACACATTAAAAGAAGAACTGCAGTTCCTAAAAAAAATACACACTTGCAAATAGAAACAAGTCTGTCTATCATGAGTATTAACTGTGCACTGTTAAGTCCAATAAATCCTTAGGACCCCTCTGGAAACCATGAATTCTCAGAGCAATGATGGTAAAGATAAATGGTGTCCCAATTATAATAGAAGCTGGTATAATACGTCTGTAAGTTATCAGATTGAGTGTTAGAACAGTCCGTATGAGCTGAACTCCAAATGTTTCTATATTTTTACGGGCAGACACCCAATGGGTATAGTAGTTAGATCTATCACTCACCGCTTACCCGCTGTTCAAGGAACAGTTGGTATAAGTAGTAGATGTGGTCGCAATAAAATCTCCTACATCAGCAGTGAATCGCTTGACATAAAGGGCCTGATTCAGAGCCGCTCGTAAGCGGCCACTCGTTCGCTCCAAGCGATGTTTGCCCAACTGCGCATGCGTACGGATCGTAATACGCATGCGCGAACCAGTCAGTGTGGCCGAAAATCGTTTGTTCGCTAAATAGCGAATGCCTGCTATTTTGAGTGACAGAATGAGGCGTATGTGGGTGGTAACAGGGGAAGGTGCTTGAAAACGGGGGAGTGGAGATCCGAACGCAGGCGTGCTTAAAGGTCAAAATTGGCGTTTTAAGGGTGTGCATAATTAATACAGCAGCGTCATTGACCACGTCACTGGGTTATTTTATAGCCAGAACTGCTCGCAAGATTGTGGTAGCAAAAACCAACCACAAGAATAGCGAGCAGTTCATACGCTAGTCGATGTACTCGATTAATCTAATAAATAGCGGACATGACGTAGGATGCGAGCGGCCAGGGGGCGTATTTTTTAAAAAAACGACCGCAAGTTTTGTTCGCTCGTTCAGACATAGAGGCGTGAACAGACCGCAAAGAGCGAACGGTTCATTTGAATAGCCACCCCTATTTTCTGAACGAACGAGCGCAAATAGCGTCCGGCTCTGAATCAGGCCCAAAGTGCGCTGGGAGTATGGAGAGCCGTATCAGGCAGAGATTCCACACACCTTAGTGCAATAACCGTATGGTAGTCACATAAATAGTCCTGATCTTTTACAGCTGTGTGGGTCGGGGAAAGTGTGTTCAGTGTGTAGGGGTGGGAGGGGGCGCCTTAGCGAGTGCTAGCTCCGGGGTGCCGTGCAGGGCATGCCCTAGGAATAGGCATTATAGGCAAATGCTTAGGGGCATCCCAAGCCTAGGACCAGATGTAGATTTTTGGCAGCAGGAGGCTACAGCAGGACACTTCTCACACAGGCAGGAAGTGTTTACTTTCACTTTTGCTGAGGCAGCCATAGTTGCCAAGTCCGCTTATAACAAACGGAATTGGGCTTGTTATTTTTGCAAGTTGCTTGTTTTTGGGCTTGTTTTTTTACAAGTTGCTTGTTTGTTTTTGTTTTTTTACAAATTGCTTGTTTTTTTAACCACTTGCCTGGCACGGTCGTAGCAGATACGACCACACCAGGCAGGGCTTTCCCTGACATGGTCGTATCTGATACGACCAGTCAGAAATGCCCACTAGGCGACTGTGGGAAGCTAATCTTCCAGCAGCCGCCTACATCAGAGGGACCTTCTGGTCCCTCTGCAAGCAAGGCTGCCTCTCCAGCGTGTCCCGATCACTGCTGGCCACAGTGATCGGGCACCGTCGGCAACGCCCTTCAGTAAGGAACCGCAGCCACGGCTCTGTTAGCTGCCGCTGCTGCTATGTATCCGGGGCGCCAGCGGGACAACCGGATACAGAAACAGACGGATCTCAGGTGCACAAAATACTGATAATATATAAATGCAATAAAATGTTGCAATCAATAGAGGGTTTTAGCATAATCATGGCCAAGGTTATGGGCCTACCCACCATATCCAGGTAACCTCTGTAGGGTAGGTCCTTAACATACTAGGGTTCAAATCCAGAGCACAGGACACCCCTAAATCAGCGCAGTCAAGCTGCCCCAGGGCATCGCCATAGTAAGAAAAGTGAAGTAAACAAAGTAAGAGCCGCTATGGCTGCATAGAAAGGTGAAAATACAAATATAATGAAACAAACAAAGTATAAAAATTGTGTGAAAAAGAAAGAATGTGTTATAATGCAATGCCCTGGAGCAGACCAACCAAACCAATCCAGGGGACCCACCCCCAAAAATCAACCCAAAATTGCACTACAGTATATAAACTTGTAGGACTTACCTAAAATTGTGCCTATTACTAGTGTGCATATACTATACCAGACTCCATGCTTTTACACCAATAAGAGATGGGTGCTAGCCCAGGCTGAAGGCGTCTCCTTCCTTCAGATGCACACTGCTGTAACTAGCTGGTGCCGCGGGCAACCTGGCCACATGCTACATCCTCTGGCTGTAAAGACTTGTTTGCTTATTCCTTTTACAGTAATAAGCCGCATAAACACACAACGATTTTGTTACCAACGATTTTATGAACGATTATCTGTCAGATTTTTTAAAGTGTAATGAACGATTTTTTTGAACTACAAATGATTTTTGCATATTAATGAAAATCGTTGAGTTGGCCAGTCTGACTGAACTACAAACTACAAACATGAATGCGCATGAACGATAATCGTTCATCGTTTGACTCAGAAAGTGAACGATTTTTTAAAAACGATTATCGTTAAACGATACAATTTAACAATGATCGTTCAAAAAATCGTGTGTGTATGCAGCTTTAGGGAGAAAAGGGACAGGTTTTAGGGGAAAGTTTATTGTACCCCTACCTCAGAAGGCATTCTACAGGGCAAATTCTCCCCTCACAGCACTCCTCTTCCCTCATTGCACAGCATCCCTCACCCAGCACCGTACCCCGACAGCACAGTACCCGACTGCACAGATTACAGCACAGCATCCCTTGCCCAGCACAGCACCTCTCACAGCACAGATTACAGTACAACATCCATCATCCCTCACTCAGTACAGTACCCCTCTCCCAGTACAGTACCCCTCACAGCACAGATTATAGTACAGCACCTCTCGCTGACACAGATTACAGCACAGCACCCATCATCCCTCACTCAGTACAGTACCCCTCTCCCAGTACAGCACCCCTCACAGCACAGATTACAGTACAGCACCTCTCGCTGACACAGATCACAGCAGAGCACCCATCATCCCTCACTCAGTACAATACCCCTCTCCCAATACAGTACCCCTCACAGCGCAGATTACAGTACAGCACCTCTCGCTGACACAGATCACAGCAGAGCACCCATCATCCCTCACCCAGTACAGTACCCCTCTCCCAGTACAGCAACCCTCACAGCACAGATTATAGTACAGCACCTCTCACAGCACAGATTATAGTACAGCACCTCTCGCTGACACAGATTACAGCACAGCACCCATCACCCCTCACTCAGTACAGTACCCCTCTCCCAGTACAGCACCTCTCACAGCACAGATTATAGTACAGCACCTCTCGCTGACACAGATCACAGCACAGCACCCATCATCCCTCACTCAGTACAGTACCCCTCTCCTTGTACACCACCCCTCACAGCACAGATTATAGTACAGCACCCCTCACAGCACAGATTATAATACAGCACCTCTCGCTGACACAGATCACAGCACAGCACCCATCATCCCTCACTCAGTACAGTACCCCTCTCCCAGTACAGTACCCCTCACAGCACATATTATAGTACAGCACCTCTCACTGAGAACAGATTACAGCACAGCACCCATCACCCCTCGCCCCAGTACAATACCCCTATCCAACCACCTGTCACCCAGAACAGATTACAGCACAGCACCCCTCACCCAGTACAGTACCCCTCTCCTAGTACACCACCCCTCACAGCACAGATTATAGTACAGCACCTCTCGCTGACACATATTACAGTACAGCACCCATCACCCCTCACTCAGTACAGTACCCCTCTCCCAGTACAGCACCTCTCACAGCACAGATTATAGTACAGCACCTCTCGCTGACACAGATCACAGCACAGCATCCATCATCCCTCACTCAGTACAATACCCCTCTCCAAGTACAGTACTCCTCACAGCACAGATTATAGTACAGCACCCCTCACAGCACAGATTACAGTACAGCACCTCTCGCTGACACAGATCACAGCAGAGCACCCATCATCCCTCACCCAGTACAGTACCCCTCTCCTAGTACACCACCCCTCACAGCACAGATTATAGCACAGCACCTCTCGCTGACACAGATTACAGCACAGCACCCATCATCCCTCGCCCCAGTACAATACCCCTATCCAACCACCTGTCACCCAGAACAGATTACAGCACAGCACCCATCATCCCTCACTCAGTACAGTACCCCTCACAGCACATATTATAGTACAGCACCTCTCACTGAGCACAGATTACAGCACAGCACCCATCATCCCTCGCCCCAGTACAATACCCCTATCCAACCACCTGTCACCCAGAACAGATTACAGCACAGCACCCCTCACAGCACAGATTACAGTACAGCACCTCTCGCTGACACAGATCACAGCACAGCACCCATCATCCCTCACTCAGTACAGTACCCCTCTCCCAGTACAGCACCCCTCACAGCACAGATTATAGTACAGCACCTCTCGCTGACACAGATCACAGCACAACACCCATCATCCCTCACTCAGTACAGTACCCCTCTCCCAGTACAGTACCCCTCACAGCACAGATTATAGTACAGCACCTCTCGCTGACACAGGGCCTGATTCAGAGCCGCTCGTAAGCGGCCGCTCGTTCGCTCCGAGCGATGTTCGCACATCTGCGCATGCGTATGGGTTGTAATGCACATGCGCCAACCAGTCAGTGCGGTCAGAAATCGTGTGTTCGCAAAATAGCGAGTGCCTGCTAATTTGAGTGATAGGATGAGGCGTTTGTGGGTGGTAACGGGAAGGTGCTTAAAATATGGGGAGTGGAGATCCGAACGCAGGTGTGCCAAAAGGTCAAAATGGGCGTTTTAAGTGTGTGCATAATTAACAAAGCAGCGTCATCAACCACGTCACTTGGTTATTTCTTAGCCTGAACTGTTCGCATGATTGCGGTAGGAAGATCCAACCAAAAGCACTGCAAGCAGTTCATACGCCTTTCGATGTACTCGATTAATCTAATAAATAGCGGAGATGACGTAGGATGCGAGCGGCCAGGGGGCGTCTTTACAAAATAGCTAAGCGCATGTTTCGTTCGCTCGCTCGCTCAGACATAGAGGCGTCAACAGACCGCAAAGAGCGAGCGCGCAATTTAAATAGCCGGCCCCTTTTTCTGAACGAGCGAGTGCAAATAGCGTCCGGCTCTGAATCAGGCCCACAGATCACAGCACAGCACCCATCATCCCTCACTCAGTTCAATACCCCTCTCCCAGTACAGCACCCCTCACAGCATGGATTATAGTACAGCACCTCTCGCTGACACAGATCACAGCACAGCACCCAGCACAGCACCCAGCACCCCTCACTCAGTACAGTACCCCTCTCCCAGTACAGCACCCCTCACAGCACAGATTATAGTACAGCACCTCTCGCTGACACAGATCACAGCACAGCACCCATCATCCCTCACTCAGTACAGTACCCCTCTCCCAGTACAGCACCCCTCACAGCACAGATTATAGTACAGCACCTTTCGCTGACACAGATTACAGCACAGCACCCATCACCCCTCACTCAGTACAGTACCCCTCTCCCAGTACAGTACCCCTCACAGCACAGATTATAGTACAGCACCTCTCGCTGACACAGATTACAGCACAGCACCCATCATCCCTCACTTAGTACAGTACCCCTCTCCCAGTACAGCACCCCTCACAGCACCTCTCGCTGACACAGATTTACAGCACAACACCCATCACCCCTCACTCAGTACAGTACCCCTCTCCCAGTACAGCACCCCTCACAGCACAGATTATAGTACAGCACCTCTCACTGACACAGATCACAGCACAGCACCCATCATCCCTCACTCAGTACAGTACCCCTCTCCCAGTACAGTACCCCCCACAGCACAGAGTATAGTACAGCACCTCTCGCTGACACAGATTACAGCACAGCACCCATCATCCCTCACTTAGTACAGTACCCCTCTCCCAGTACAGCACCCCTCACAGCACCTCTCGCTGACACAGATTACAGCACAACACCCATCACCCCTCACTCAGTACAGTACCCCTCTCCCAGTACAGCACCCCTCACAGCACAGATTATAGTACAGCACCTCTCGCTGACAGATTACAGCACAGCACCCATCACTCAGTACAGTACCCCTCTCCCAGTACAGCACCCCTCACAGCACAGATTATAGTACAGTACCTCTCATTGACACAGATCACAGCACAGCACCCATCATCCCTCACTCAGTACAGTACCCCTCTCCCAGTACAGTACCCCTCACAGCACAGAGTATAGTACAGCACCTCTCGCTGACACAGATTACAGCACAGCACCCATCATCCCTCACTTAGTACAGTACCCCTCTCCCAGTACAGTACCCCTCACAGCACAGATTACAGTACAGCACCTCTCGCTGACACAGATCACAGCACAACACCCATCACCCCTCACTCAGTACAGTACCCCTCTCCCAGTACAGCACCCCTCACAGCACAGATTATAGTACAGCACCTCTCGCTGACAGATTACAGCACAGCACCCATCACCCCTCACTCAGTACAGTACCCCTCTCCCAGTACAGCACCCCTCACAGCACCTCTCGCTGACACAGATTACAGCACAACACCCATCACCCCTCACTCAGTACAGTACCCCTCTCCCAGTACAGCACCCCTCACAGCACAGATTATAGTACAGCACCTCTCGCTGACAGATTACAGCACAGCACCCATCACCCCTCACTCAGTACAGTACCCCTCTCCCAGTACAGCACCCCTCACAGCACAGATTATAGTACAGCACCTCTCACTGACACAGATCACAGCACAGCACCCATCATCCCTCACTCAGTACAGTACCCCTCTCCCAGTACAGCACCCCTCACAGCACAGATTATAGTACAGCACCCATCATCCCTCACTCAGTACAGTACCCCTCTCCCAGTACAGCACCCCTCACAGCACAGATTATAGTACAGCACCTCTCGCTGACAGATTACAGCACAGCACCCATCACTCAGTACAGTACCCCTCTCCCAGTACAGCACCCCTCACAGCACAGATTATAGTACAGTACCTCTCATTGACACAGATCACAGCACAGCACCCATCATCCCTCACTCAGTACAGTACCCCTCTCCCAGTACAGTACCCCTCACAGCACAGATATAGTACAGCACCTCTCACTGACACAGATCACAGCACAGCACCCATCATCCCTCACTCAGTACAGTACCCCTCACAGCACAGAGTATAGTACAGCACCTCTCGCTGACACAGATTACAGCACAGCACCCATCATCCCTCACTTAGTACAGTACCCCTCTCCCAGTACAGCACCCCTCACAGCACCTCTCGCTGACACAGATTACAGCACAACACCCATCACCCCTCACTCAGTACAGTACCCCTCTCCCAGTACAGCACCCCTCACAGCACAGATTATAGTACAGCACCTCTCGCTGACAGATTACAGCACAGCACCCATCACTCAGTACAGTACCCCTCTCCCAGTACAGCACCCCTCACAGCACAGATTATAGTACAGTACCTCTCATTGACACAGATCACAGCACAGCACCCATCATCCCTCACTTAGTACAGTACCCCTCTCCCAGTACAGTACCCCTCACAGCACAGATTATAGTACAGCACCTCTCGCTGACAGATTACAGCACAGCACCCATCACCCCTCACTCAGTACAGTACCCCTCTCCCAGTACAGCACCCCTCACAGCACAGATTATAGTACAGCACCCATCATCCCTCACTCAGTGCACTACCCCTCTCCCAGTACAGTACCCCTCACAGCACAGAGTATAGTACAGCACCTCTCGCTGACACAGATTACAGCACAGCACCCATCATCCCTCACTTAGTACAGTACCCCTCTCCCAGTACAGCACCCCTCACAGCACCTCTCGCTGACACAGATTACAGCACAACACCCATCACCCCTCACTCAGTACAGTACCCCTCTCCCAGTACAGCACCCCCTCACAGCACAGATTATAGTACAGCACCCATCATCCCTCACTCACACGGAAAAAATTGATTACTGTGAAGAAAAACATTTTTTGTTAGAGTGAACTCCAACAACTCTAGGCTCTATGATTCCTGATGACATTGGAAAGCTGCTGTTGATTGTTTACACTGTTACAGTAACGATTTGTGATCGTTACATATGTATTGGATATATTAGCTTCCACTGTGTGTATACATTTGTTCCTCCTTTTTTAATATGTTTTTAATATATCACTTACACTATCATATTATTCACTTAGCAATTCCATGTGTTGTTCACATGGTCTGAATGTTTAGTCTAAGACACTTTGTTTGTTTTTCTTTCAGCGCAGCGCTGCCGGCTAGAAAGGCACTTGGCTTCAGGGGTTGCTAGGCAACCGTACGTGTCACCTCCTCTGTCACTTCCGGTTTCCGGTCTGACAGGTGGTCCGCCTCCTGCCCGGGTGGCAGCGCTGTGGTGGGGAGAAACTTAGCTTAATAAGGTAAGACACCTGCATGCACAGGTTTGATTGTTTTGTTCACATGTTGTGTGACCCATCCTGATGAAAAAGTCTACAGACTTTGAAACATCGATATAATGTGTCACTGTCAAATTGAATACACGATTTTGTACCTTCATTGCTGGGAGTGCCGCCTTGTTCTTGCAAAGGGATGATTGGAGATTATTTATGGTTTGGAAGGCACCCCTCCGTTGACTGTATTATCCAGAGTGCCAGGCTTCCATGGAATGTATATATGTATGTGTATATATATATATATATATATATATATATATATACACAGAAGGATGGTGCAGCACCCTATGCACTTAATAAAATCCATTAAGCGCATGGAGTGCTGCACCATCCGTCTGCATTTGAGTAACATGTGCGGGCACCCTGCCACTTAGATGTTCATTCAGGAGAGCTGGACCACACGACTATATATATATATATATATATATATATATATATTATACAGTCAGGTGCATAAATATTGGGACATTGACAGAATTATCATATTTTGGCCTCTATTCACCACCACAATGGTTTTGAAATGAAACAAACAAGATGTGCTTTAACTGCAGACTTTCAGATTTAATTTGAGGGTAATTACATCCAAATCAGGTGAACGGTGTAGGAATTACAACGGTTTCTATATGTGCCTCCCACTTTTTAAGGGGCCAAAAGTAATGGGACTATCAACTCAAAAGCTATTTCATGGACAGGTGTGGGCTATTCCCTCGTTAATTATCAATTATGGAGGTAAAAGGTCTGGAGTTGATTCTAGGTGTGACATTTGCATTTGGAATCAGTTGCTGTCGACTCTCAATATGAGATCCAAAGAGCTGTCACTATCAGTGAAGCAAGCCATCATTAGGCTGAAAAATCAAAACAAACCCATCAGAGAGATCGCAAAAACATTAGGTGTGGCCAAATCAACTGTTTGGAACATTCTTAAAAAGAAAGAACGCACCGGAGAGCTCAGCAACACCAAAAGACCTGAAAGACCACGGAAAACAACTGTGGTGGATGACAGAAGAATTATTTCCCAGGTGAAGAAAAACCCCTTCACAGTTGGCCAAATCAAGAACACTCTCCAGGAGGTAGGTGTATATGTGTCAAAGTCAACAATCAAGAGAAGACTTCACAAGAGTGAATATAGAGGGTTCACCACAAGATGTAAACCATTGGTGAGCCACAAAAACAGGAAGACCAGATTAGAGTTTGCCAAACAACATCTAAAAAAGCCATTACAGTTCTGGAACAACATCCTATGGACAGATGAGACAAAGATCAACTTGTACCAGAGTGATGGGAAGAGAAGAGTATGGAGAAGGAAAGGAACTGCTCATGATCCAAAACATACCACCTCATCAGTGAAGCATGGTGGTGGTAGTGTCATGGCGTGGGCATGTATGGCTGCCAATGGAACTGGTTCCCTTGTATTTATTGATGATGTGACTGCTGACAAAAGCAGCAGAATGAATTCTGAAGTGTTTCGGGCAATATTATATGCTCATATTCAGTCAAATGCTTCAGAACTCATTGGACGGCGCTTCACAGTGCAGATGGACAATGACCCGAAGCATACTGCAAAAGCAACCAAAGAGTTTTTTAAGGCTAAAAAGTGGAATGTTATGCAATGGCCAAGTCAATCCCCTGACCTGAATCCGATTGAGCATGTATTTCACTTGATGAAGACTGAAGGGAAAATGCCCCAAGAACAAGCAGGAACTGAAGACATTTGCAGTAGAGGCCTGGCAGAGCATCACCAGGGATGAAACCCAGCGTCTGGTGATGTCTATGCCTTCCAGACTTCAGGCTTTAATTGCCTGCAAAGGATTTGCAACAAAGTATTAAAAAATGAAAGTTATATTTAGGATTGTTTAGTTTGTCCCATTACTTTTGGCCCCTTAAAAAGTGGGAGGCACATATAGAAACTGTTGTAATTCCTACACCGTTCACCTGATTTGGATGTAATTGCCCTCAAATTAAATCTGAAAGTCTGCAGTTAAAGCACATCTTGTTTATTTAATTTCAAAGCCATTGTGGTGGTGAATAGAGGCCAAAATATGAAAATTCTGTCAATGTCCCAATATTTATGCACCTGACTGTGTGTGTGTATATATATATATATATATATATATATATATATATATATATATATATATATATATATAATGTGCATTGTGCATCTATCTCAATGGTAATAATAATATATATACATTTTTTTTTCTCATCAAGTGACATTGTAAAGACTGTATATATAAAGTAGTTGCCACTAGGTCAAGACTTGACCCAGTGAAACCTACTGGATATATGCATAGATTTTACAATGTCACTAGATTATATATATATGTGTGTAAATTACAGAAATATTTGAATACTGGCGCACAAGTTTTGAGTTCCTTCTGTGAATAGTCTTATGAGAAATTGTCATAAGTTGTTTCTTTATGACACTCGTGAACAAAAAATGAGAAAGGGGGGAAAAAAAGACACTCCTGATGATAACAGGTGGCTGCAATCTTCTAATAGTCCGTGTGGCAACGGGAAAAATGGGTGCTATAAAATAAAAGACGTGCGCCTAATAGTGCAGTATTTAAGGTAAAGCGATCTGTGCTCAAATTAAGTAATGTGCATACCAAAAAATATAATTCAAAAAGCTTATCTGATGTCCAGGTCACACTCCTATGGTCGAGAAGCAAATGGTGCCAATAAATTCTGGAACTGGTTCTCCTGCACCTCCAACAAAGTGGACTCTTTTCTGCTTAACCTTATTTAAGATAAGCAATTTTATTTATTTTATTCCTGTCATCAGTTTGTCTGTCCGTGTACATGTTTTTTGGTTAATGAAATATCATTTACGGAGATCACTCTCCTTTTTATGGTTTGAGGCCGGGTACACCTGGTTTATGAAGTTGAGAGTGATCCTTTGAAACACAGGGGAACAGGAAGGAGTGATATCTGTATATGCACTATATACTGCATTGTCTGGTACGCAGAATTATTTACGTTTTTTATCCACTATAATTGCATAAGGAAGTACTACACCATATTGTGTTTATGGGCTTCGCTGGAGCCCTCTGTTTTAAGGTCCATTCAAGAGGGTAACTTTCCTTGGATTAATATCCAGAATTTATTGGCACCATTTGCTTCTCGACCATAGGAGTGTGACCTGGACATCAGATAAGCTTTTTGAATTATATTTTTTGGTACGCACATTAATTGAGCACAAATTGCTTTACCTTAAATACTGCACTATTAAGCGCACGTCTTTTATTTTTCAGCATATATATATATATATGTGTGTGCGTGTGTATATATATATTTATTATATATATATATACACACACATTATATGCACATTCTTTTTGCACTGTGTTTTCATTTTCCATTTTAATGTTTTGATGTCCGTAATGTTAAAGCTTTAAAAAGTTGAATATAAGGAGGAAAAACAAAAAAATGATGTAAAGGCATTAATCAGGAACTCAAATAGGGGGGAATTAAATTCAACGCGATGTTGGATATCCGAGGGCGGGAGGTCCCGAAGCTATTCAATTCACCGCGCTGTTTGGGCGCACCAAGAATTTCTTCTTGCACCCCCCTGGGGATGCGAGGAGAAATCCGACTAAAGTTCCGGGTGCGCAGCTGTTTTTCTGCTTAGCGCTGCGCTAACAGCCACGCGCCCGGCACTTTGGTCAGAGAATGCCGTTTAACGCGCCTTAACATTCTCCGACCACATTCTCCAACCACACAGAGCATTGAAATGAATGGCTCGGGTAGCTCGCTCCTGGGGCGGTTCAATTCGCGTTGAATTGAATTCCCCTCATATAGTGCTATGGATTGTTTGAGGGGGGGCCCCAAACAAGTATCTTGCCTAGGGCCCCATGAGGTCTAAATCCGGCTCTGTGAAGAGGGGCTTATTATTAAGGCTGGTGTTCTGAGGTAATATCATGAAGAGGGGCTTATTATTATGGCTGGTGGTCTGAGGTAATACCATGAAGAGGGGCTTATTATTATTATGGCTGGTGGTCTGGAGTAATATCATGAAGAGAGGCTTATTATTATGGCTGGTGGTCTGAGGTAATACCATGAAGAGGGGCTTATTATTATTATGGCTGGTGGTCTGAGGTAATATCATGAAGAGGGGCTTATTATTATTATGGCTGGTGGTCTGAGGTAATATCATGAAGAGAGGCTTATTATTATGGGATAACAACATGATGCTGTGAGGTAAAGGACCGTCCCCTCTCCTTGTTTTGGGCCTGTCAGCCCAGCCAGCCCCCTCAGACCTCCCCTGGCCCCCGCCGCAGCGCAGCCATGTCATGTCACAGGCTCAGCAGCCCGGGTCACCGCCACCCCCCTCCTCCCATGTCAGAGGCAGAAGAACGGGGCGTGGCCACCACCTCCCATACCACCTGCTCCGACCAATTACCTCCAGGGGGAAGGTTTCAAATCCTCCCCCAGCAGCCAATCAGATGCCTTCGCGCTCACAGTTACTTTTCCGAAGTCGCCGTCGCCCGTGACTGTAGCCGTTAACGGGCGGGACATATCCGGGGTAACGGACAGCACACCGGGGGGAGAGGGCTACGGGATCCGCCCTTCAGTGACGCCGGAGATACCGAGCAGCAGGTGAGTACCCGGGAGTGGTGGGGGTGCTGTGTTTTCCTGGGTGCGCGGACATGATGGCGGCGGCGGTGGTGGGTCGTTTGCCCGGTGGGAGTGTATCAGGGCGCCGGGTGTACGGTGAGGGAACCGGTGAGCTGCTGCACACGGGGGTCTGTAGGAGACGCTGACATCCGGAGTATAACCCATAACGTATCTACCGGGTCCCGGGTGATGCCCCCATTTCTGCATGTAATAAAGACACCCCCCCCCCCCCATAGTGTGTCAGGGAGCAGCACCTAGGGTGTGGGCTGCAGGTGCGACACTAGTGATCAGAAGTTGTCTGTCGTTTAGGGCCCCCCCGGGCTCTGCCTGTCGTATAGGGGCCCCCCCCGGGCTCTGCCTGTCGTATAGGGGCCCCCCCGGATTCTGCCTGTCGTATAGGGGCCCCCCCCCGGATTCTGCCTGTCGTATAGGGGCCCCCCCGGATTCTGCCTGTCGTATAGGGGCCCCCCCCGGATTCTGCCTCTGCCTGTCGTATAGGGCCCCCCCCTGGATTCTGCCTGTCGTATAGGGCCCCCCCCAGGCTCTGCCTGTCGTATAGGGCCCCCCCCCGGATTCTGCCTGTCGTATAGGGGCCCCCCCCCGGATTCTGCCTGTCGTATAGGGGGCCCCCCCCCGGATTCTGCCTGTCGTATAGGGGCCCCCCCCCGGATTCTGCCTGTCGTATAGGGGCCCCCCCGGATTCTGCCTGTCGTATAGGGCCCCCCCCTGGATTCTGCCTGTCGTATAGGGGCCCCCCCCGGATTCTGCCTGTCGTATAGGGCCCCCCCCCCCGGATTCTGCCTGTCGTATAGGGCCCCCCCCCCCCGGGCTCTGCCTGTCGTATAGGGGCGCCCCCCCCCCCCGGGCTCTGCCTGTCGTATAGGGGCGCCCCCCCCCCCCGGGCTCTGCCTGTCGTATAGGGCCCCCCCCCCCCCGGGCTCTGCCTGTCGTATAGGGGCGCCCCCCCCGGGCTCTGCCTGTCGTATAGGGGCCCCCCCCCCCGGGCTCTGCCTGTCGTATAGGGGCCCCCCCCCCCGGGCTCTGCCTGTCGTATAGGGCCCCCCCCCCCCGGGCTCTGCCTGTCGTATAGGGCCCCCCCCCCCCAGGCTCTGCCTGTCGTATAGGGCCCCCCCCGGATTCTGCCTGTCGTATAGGGGCCCCCCCCGGATTCTGCCTGTCGTATAGGGCCTCCCCCCCGGATTCTGCCTGTCGTATAGGGCCCCCCCCCCCCCCGGGCTCTGCCTGTCCTATGGGGGGGCCCCTGTAAGGTTCTGTGTGCTGCCAGGGCCACATGCATTATAGAAACAGCACTTAGGAAGTGCTACCTGTTTTGGCTATGGGTGTCATTTGTGCACTCTGGCTTTATAGATTATGGGTGGGATTCTGATTTGAGCGCTCTGGCCATTTGTGTTATCGGCTGGTTTCTGATTTGCACCCAAAGCTGCCTCTGCAACCGGCTTTGGAGCCAAATGTCTCATTCGCTGGTATGTTTTGTCGTCAAGCGTAAAAGCCGTCACTGTTTTTACGCCTGCAGCCGACTTTGTTGGCGTCGGCACTTACAGCCACTGGACGCAAGAGATCCACCTGAAAGATGATGTGCGACGACCCCCCAAACATGCGCTCGACTTTGAATAGGATAGAACTTTGGCTACACACCTGCAAAACTATTCTTTCGTGTGTGTCATCGTTGGTGCCAATCAGA
Source organism: Taudactylus pleione (assembly GCA_031769625.1). Taxonomy (NCBI): domain Eukaryota; kingdom Metazoa; phylum Chordata; class Amphibia; order Anura; family Myobatrachidae; genus Taudactylus; species Taudactylus pleione. The sequence continues at coordinate 2,538,217 of JAUIMM010000482.1, forward strand.
AATGCCCACTTCACAGACCAAGGGTAACCGGTGCGGATCGTATAGCGTGTAGGCCAGATTGCGCATGCACGCAAGGACGCTCATCGCATCATCCCATTTGCTGTTCTGCACAGCAGGTGGGACGATGAGATGAATGACGCTATGCTGCTAAGTACACCGCATAAATGCTCGTATTAGCTACACCTGCGTGCATATCAGGCCCTATATATGTCTTTTCAGGCACTTTGTGCATTACAAGTCATTGCATTCACGCTATTGCAGCTTTGCGTGGCTTCTTATTACTGTCAGACAGATGCAATGTTCTCTATGCAGTTGTGAAGTATATCCTATTGGAAATCTGCAGAGGACCACTTGTTCTAGGTGTAGAGCTCACTGTCTGCTTTAATTCATTCTGCTGTAAAGTTGGCCATAAAGTGCAGGTATGACTACCACAAATATAGTTCTTATTGCACTGGCCACGCAATGTATGACTTCCCCGACAGCGAAATCAGGTTAAAATTGTTCACATATGACAGTAACTTGGAAAAATGACGTCTGTTGGCTCCCATGTGAGGTCTTTGGCAATTAACTGAAGTGACGGCCGGATATTGTAAATTGTGCGTCAGTGTGCTATGCCCAATCTGTAAGCATTTTGGCCACTCAGACTTACAGGTTATTCATCGTCTGTATCTTAAATATAATGCAAGATATTTATGAAACCCGGTCATTTAGTAACGGCAAGAATAGTGCTGACACCTCAGATTTTGAGCATCGTCAAGTTTGGAGCAAGTATTTGAACACTTTGGCCAGGAACCAGTGAGAATACTATGAAACACTCTACATATACATGTTATTGGGGATTACTTCTGATGTTCGTATTCCATGTTTGCTATGTTTTGTATACTGAACTAGAACTTACTAGTAGGCTATATGGTATAAACAGCTTTTCTTTTACTGTTTAGCGTAGCGTGATAAAGGTTTGTGGTGTATCCCTACTCTTGTGTTGGCTGTAATTACCCTGTTCTTCTGTGTCTGTGTCTGTGTGTGTACATATAAAATACAATATTTGTAATTGTTGCGTGACTTCATTTCATCTGTAATTCTTATGCTCTTATAACTGTGTTGCAACTTAGGTGTGATACCTGCTGTAGTTATAGATTTTTAGAATTGGTGATGTGCAGTTTTTAATCCCCTGGAGATCATAAAGCAATTTGTTGACTGATGTAACTGCAATATAAATGTGTGATTACTGGCTGTGTACTTGTAATGCCCATACATGACCGATACAATTTTAGGTTTAGCCTTGGTAGTTGCTGGTGAGTAGTGTCGTTATTTCAGCGTTGGGCGAATCTGATTATGAAAGAAGAATAAGATAATAAGCAGAATATCCAAATTCTGGGTTCTGTTGAAAAAAAACTTCTAAAGGGGGGTATCCACTTAGCGATAGACAAACGACAGCACGATTGTGACATTGCAATCGTGCTGTCGTTTGTGTAGCTAGTGATGTGCCTAGACTGAACGTTCACTCAGTCCCGGCACTTCCCTCATCCCCGCACATGCAGAACCTGACGAGATCGTCAGGTTGACCTGCATGTACGGGCGATGTCGGAAGCGTCCCACGGGCACGTGCATCGCGGGTCGCTTCCGTCCAAAACATCCCCGATGCATGCGCGATTTGCAAGCGATTGCACGATAACGACATCGTTATCGTGCAATCACTTGTTTAAATCACTTAGTGGATGCCCCCCATTACTTTGACTTTTTATATCTGAAGGTGCCTACACACTTAGTGATATTTTACACGATTTGCCCGATTCCGACGCATCGTGACGACAAATCATGTAAAATATGCCCAAAACGTGAGTGTCCTCTCACGATGCGCGTCCTCGCAGGTCGTACATCGCATCTTCAGACCTGCCGTGCTGTAGGGCAGATTTGTCAATCAGGGATACGATGCACTGGAAAAAGTTAAGGATGCACGATAGATCGTTTGTCACATTGGAAACTTTTTACACCAAATCGTCCGCAGGACTGCCGGGGGAGAGTTCAAGGGAAATAGTACACGATGTCGGATTGTGAGCACATCGCCAAGTGTGTAGGCACCTTTTAACCTTGGTTGCATTCAGTTGTTTATCATGTACAGTACGGCATTTAAAGGTTTCTCAATAAAATTAATATATTTACTACTTCACTACTCAATGACAGCCGGGTACTTCCTAGACAGGTAATCTGCTCGGTGCTGTGTGTTTTTTCTTCGGTCGCGGCTATGTACCATTCACGTTCTGCAAACCAAGGAACGTCTGGCTACCCGGACACGCCAAGGAACGTCTGGCTACCCGGACACGCCAAGGAACGTCTGGCTACCCGGACACGCCAAGGAACGTCTGGCTACCCGGACACACCAATGAACGTCTGGCTACCCGGACACACCAAGGAACGTCTGGCTACCCGGACACACCAAGGAACGTCTGGCTACCCGGACACACCAAGGAACAGCTGGCTACCCGGACACACCAGTCTGCTACCTAATACCCCTTTTCCACTGCCGCAATAACCGGGGCTATTTGCTGTTTCAACCCAAGTCGCGGCTCAGTGGAAAAAGGTCCTAGGAAAAGATCCTGGCATTTCTTCCCAAGTCTCGAGCAGGGTTTTACATGGGTAAAACCTGGGTCACGCTCGGTGTAAACGGGTAACCCGGGTCATCCGATCAGGGAGCTGTTTACAGCATGGTGATTGGGTGGTATTCGGAAGATGTCTGTGACAGCTGTCATCGGAGAGTGAGAAATTACAGCCTCCCAGTATGGTCCGCACCGTTAAGGTTATCACCACATCCCCGCTTCATACGGGGAGACTGTAATCTCTCTCTGGCCGTGTCATTTATAGTGTTCATTCTAGCACCCTGCACCTGTCACAACCTGTGCAGTTCTTCTTTCCGCCCTCGGGTGTGTCGCTCTCTGCTTGTGTCCTAGCACTCTCAGGTTATGCAAAAACTGCTGATAGACCAAAGCAGAGAGAGAGACCCCATAGCAGAGAGAGGACCTGCACGTGTTGCTAGGAGCACCAGAGCGTAGAGAGACCCCAGGCAGGAGAGAGGACCTGCACGTGTTGCTAGGAGCACCAGAGCGTAGAGAGACCCCAGGCAGGAGAGAGGACCTGCACGTGTTGCTAGGAGCACCAGAGCGTAGAGAGACCCCAGGCAGGAGAGAGGACCTGCACGTGTTGCTAGGAGCACCAGAGCGTAGAGAGACCCCATAGCAGAGAGAGAGGACCTGCACGTGTTGCTAGGAGCACCAGAGCGTAGAGAGACCCCAGGCAGGAGAGAGGACCTGCACGTGTTGCTAGGAGCACCAGAGCGTAGAGAGACCCCATAGCAGAGAGAGAGGACCTGCACGTGTTGCTAGGAGCACCAGAGCGTAGAGAGACCCCAGGCAGGAGAGAGGACCTGCACGTGTTGCTAGGAGCACCAGAGCGTAGAGAGACCCCATAGCAGAGAGAGAGGACCTGCACGTGTTGCTAGGAGCTCCAGAGCGTAGAGAGACCCCAGGCAGGAGAGAGGACCTGCATGTGTTGCTAGGAGCACCAGAGCGTAGAGAGACCCCAGGCAGGAGAGAGGACCTGCACGTGTTGCTAGGAGCACCAGAGCGTAGAGAGACCCCAGGCAGGAGAGAGGACCTGCACGTGTTGCTAGGAGCACCAGAGCGTAGAGAGACCCCAGGCAGGAGAGAGGACCTGCACGTGTTGCTAGGAGCACCAGAGCGTAGAGAGACCCCAGGCAGGAGAGAGGACCTGCACGTGTTGCTAGGAGCACCAGAGCGTAGAGAGACCCCAGGCAGGAGAGAGGACCTGCACGTGTTGCTAGGAGCACCAGAGCGTAGAGAGACCCCAGGCAGGAGAGAGGACCTGCACGTGTTGCTAGGAGCACCAGAGCGTAGAGAGACCCCAGGCAGGAGAGAGGACCTGCACGTGTTGCTAGGAGCACCAGAGCGTAGAGAGACCCCAGGCAGGAGAGAGGACCTGCACGTGTTGCTAGGAGCACCAGAGCGTAGAGAGACCCCATAGCAGAGAGAGAGGACCTGCACGTGTTGCTAGGAGCACCAGAGCGTAGAGAGACCCCAGGCAGGAGAGAGGACCTGCATGTGTTGCTAGGAGCACCAGAGCGTAGAGAGACCCCATAGCAGAGAGAGAGGACCTGCACGTGTTGCTAGGAGCACCAGAGCGTAGAGAGACCCCAGGCAGGAGAGAGGACCTGCACGTGTTGCTAGGAGCACCAGAGCGTAGAGAGACCCCATAGCAGAGAGAGAGGACCTGCACGTGTTGCTAGGAGCTCCAGAGCGTAGAGAGACCCCAGGCAGGAGAGAGGACCTGCATGTGTTGCTAGGAGCACCAGAGCGTAGAGAGACCCCAGGCAGGAGAGAGGACCTGCACGTGTTGCTAGGAGCACCAGAGCGTAGAGAGACCACAGGCAGGAGAGAGGACCTGCACGTGTTGCTAGGAGCACCAGAGCGTAGAGAGACCCCAGGCAGGAGAGAGGACCTGCACGTGTTGCTAGGAGCACCAGAGCGTAGAGAGACCCCAGGCAGGAGAGAGGACCTGCACGTGTTGCTAGGAGCACCAGAGCGTAGAGAGACCCCAGGCAGGAGAGAGGACCTGCACGTGTTGCTAGGAGCACCAGAGCGTAGAGAGACCCCAGGCAGGAGAGAGGACCTGCACGTGTTGCTAGGAGCACCAGAGCGTAGAGAGACCCCAGGCAGGAGAGAGGACTTGCACGTGTTGCTAGGAGCACCAGAGCGTAGAGAGACCCCAGGCAGGAGAGAGGACCTGCACGTGTTGCTAGGAGCACCAGAGCGTAGAGAGACCCCAGGCAGGAGAGAGGACCTGCACGTGTTGCTAGGAGCACCAGAGCGTAGAGAGACCCCAGGCAGGAGAGAGGACCTGCACGTGTTGCTAGGAGCACCAGAGCGTAGAGAGACCCCAGGCAGGAGAGAGGACCTGCACGTGTTGCTAGGAGCACCAGAGCGTAGAGAGACCCCAGGCAGGAGAGAGGACCTGCACGTGTTGCTAGGAGCACCAGAGCGTAGAGAGACCCCAGGCAGGAGAGAGGACCTGCACGTGTTGCTAGGAGCACCAGAGCGTAGAGAGACCCCAGGCAGGAGAGAGGACCTGCACGTGTTGCTAGGAGCACCAGAGCGTAGAGAGACCCCAGGCAGGAGAGAGGACCTGCACGTGTTGCTAGGAGCACCAGAGCGTAGAGAGACCCCAGGCAGGAGAGAGGACCTGCACGTGTTGCTAGGAGCACCAGAGCGTAGAGAGACCCCAGGCAGGAGAGAGGACCTGCACGTGTTGCTAGGAGCACCAGAGCGTAGAGAGACCCCATAGCAGAGAGAGAGGACCTGCACGTGTTGCTAGGAGCACCAGAGCGTAGAGAGACCCCAGGCAGGAGAGAGGACCTGCACGTGTTGCTAGGAGCACCAGAGCGTAGAGAGACCCCAGGCAGGAGAGAGGACCTGCACGTGTTGCTAGGAGCACCAGAGCGTAGAGAGACCCCAGGCAGGAGAGAGGACCTGCATGTGTTGCTAGGAGCACCAGAGCGTAGAGAGACCCCATAGCAGAGAGAGAGGACCTGCACGTGTTGCTAGGAGCACCAGAGCGTAGAGAGACCCCAGGCAGGAGAGAGGACCTGCACGTGTTGCTAGGAGCACCAGAGCGTAGAGAGACCCCAGGCAGGAGAGAGGACCTGCACGTGTTGCTAGGAGCACCAGAGCGTAGAGAGACCCCAGGCAGGAGAGAGGACCTGCACGTGTTGCTAGGAGCACCAGAGCGTAGAGAGACCCCATAGCAGAGAGAGAGGACCTGCACGTGTTGCTAGGAGCACCAGAGCGTAGAGAGACCCCAGGCAGGAGAGAGGACCTGCACGTGTTGCTAGGAGCACCAGAGCGTAGAGAGACCCCAGGCAGGAGAGAGGACCTGCACGTGTTGCTAGGAGCACCAGAGCGTAGAGAGACCCCAGGCAGGAGAGAGGACCTGCATGTGTTGCTAGGAGCACCAGAGCGTAGAGAGACCCCATAGCAGAGAGAGAGGACCTGCACGTGTTGCTAGGAGCACCAGAGCGTAGAGAGACCCCAGGCAGGAGAGAGGACCTGCACGTGTTGCTAGGAGCACCAGAGCGTAGAGAGACCCCAGGCAGGAGAGAGGACCTGCACGTGTTGCTAGGAGCACCAGAGCGTAGAGAGACCCCAGGCAGGAGAGAGGACCTGCACGTGTTGCTAGGAGCACCAGAGCGTAGAGAGACCCCAGGCAGGAGAGAGGACCTGCACGTGTTGCTAGGAGCACCAGAGCGTAGAGAGACCCCAGGCAGGAGAGAGGACCTGCACGTGTTGCTAGGAGCACCAGAGCGTAGAGAGACCCCAGGCAGGAGAGAGGACCTGCACGTGTTGCTAGGAGCACCAGAGCGTAGAGAGACCCCATAGCAGAGAGAGAGGACCTGCACGTGTTGCTAGGAGCACCAGAGCGTAGAGAGACCCCAGGCAGGAGAGAGGACCTGCACGTGTTGCTAGGAGCACCAGAGCGTAGAGAGACCCCAGGCAGGAGAGAGGACCTGCACGTGTTGCTAGGAGCACCAGAGCGTAGAGAGACCCCAGGCAGGAGAGAGGACCTGCATGTGTTGCTAGGAGCACCAGAGCGTAGAGAGACCCCATAGCAGAGAGAGAGGACCTGCACGTGTTGCTAGGAGCACCAGAGCGTAGAGAGACCCCAGGCAGGAGAGAGGACCTGCACGTGTTGCTAGGAGCACCAGAGCGTAGAGAGACCCCAGGCAGGAGAGAGGACCTGCACGTGTTGCTAGGAGCACCAGAGCGTAGAGAGACCCCAGGCAGGAGAGAGGACCTGCACGTGTTGCTAGGAGCACCAGAGCGTAGAGAGACCCCATAGCAGAGAGAGAGGACCTGCACGTGTTGCTAGGAGCACCAGAGCGTAGAGAGACCCCAGGCAGGAGAGAGGACCTGCACGTGTTGCTAGGAGCACCAGAGCGTAGAGAGACCCCAGGCAGGAGAGAGGACCTGCACGTGTTGCTAGGAGCACCAGAGCGTAGAGAGACCCCAGGCAGGAGAGAGGACCTGCATGTGTTGCTAGGAGCACCAGAGCGTAGAGAGACCCCATAGCAGAGAGAGAGGACCTGCACGTGTTGCTAGGAGCACCAGAGCGTAGAGAGACCCCAGGCAGGAGAGAGGACCTGCACGTGTTGCTAGGAGCACCAGAGCGTAGAGAGACCCCAGGCAGGAGAGAGGACCTGCACGTGTTGCTAGGAGCACCAGAGCGTAGAGAGACCCCAGGCAGGAGAGAGGACCTGCACGTGTTGCTAGGAGCACCAGAGCGTAGAGAGACCCCATAGCAGAGAGAGAGGACCTGCACGTGTTGCTAGGAGCACCAGAGCGTAGAGAGACCCCAGGCAGGAGAGAGGACCTGCACGTGTTGCTAGGAGCACCAGAGCGTAGAGAGACCCCAGGCAGGAGAGAGGACCTGCACGTGTTGCTAGGAGCACCAGAGCGTAGAGAGACCCCAGGCAGGAGAGAGGACCTGCACGTGTTGCTAGGAGCACCAGAGCGTAGAGAGACCCCAGGCAGGAGAGAGGACCTGCACGTGTTGGGAATAATTATACCACAATTATTTCAATATTGAGAGATATTGCCATTTAACTCAAGAATACACCGTGTCATGTAACTGCGACTAACAGGTGTCCTACATGTGGGATTACACTACGGTTAATTAAATACTAAGTAATATTTGCACATTATATCTGTGTGTGTTTATACATTAGTGAACAAGGGTTAATATTGAGACACGTTAACATATATATGTGTATATTCTTCTAAAGATTGTTTGATCCTATATTTAGAGTAAAGGCATCACACCCAGCGTATTTTAATTTATTTAATATTTCCTTTCACTTTCTAAATTTTACCTTAATTTTTGCTTTTTTATTACTTATACATAGTGTTTACCTTAGTTGCTGCGCTTGACCTAGAGAAAGGGCACCAAAAGGGGACGTGTCTTTATGACACGTCCCCTATTTGTCACTCTTGGGGGCGTGCCCGGCACTTACAGACCTGCCGGGCAGCCCCCAAGCGCTGCGGTCACTGTGAGTGGATGCTGGGCGCATGCACCCGACATCCATTCACCAGCGTTGAGCACTGCACCGCCGTTTTCCCCACCCGCAGGACACTGTGGCCTGCGGGAGGGGACAGGAACCGCAGGCTGTTTCAGCGGGGCGCTGGAGGGCAGGGCTCTTTCTGTGTTTTAGAAATGGGGCAGGATGGGGCGCCCCGCTGAAACAGCCTAGCGGGAACGCTATATACATATTAAACTGTTGTTAATTATATTTTAACTATTAGTGCACTTCAGTTGACACTTCCAATCCTGTCCTTTCATTGTTTGCCTAAAGCCGCGTATCTACTAGGCGATTTAAATTGAACGATAACGACATCATTATCGTTCAATCGCTCATTAATCGTTCACAAATCGGGCATGAAAATGTCGATAACGCCCAGCGATGCACACTCCCGCTGGTCGTTTTCGACAACAGTCATCTCCTGAACATACCGGTCAATCTGCGGATAACGAGTGATTGAGCATGTTCAGGGATAGGGTAGGGTGCCTGCACTGAACAGCATATCGTTCAGTGCAGACACTACAGGGGATGAGGAACAACTGTACGATTACAAAGTTGTAATCGTACTGTCGTGCCACTGTCTGCTAGTGGATATGCACCTTTTAGGTTATCTTATGCATCACATTTCTCGGAAAAATAATAATTTTAAATTTCTCAGTTTTGGACATAGGGCCTGATTCAGAGCTGCTCGTAAGCGTTCGCTCCGAGCGATGTTTGCCCAACTGCGCATGCGTACGGATCGTAATACGCATGCGCGAACCAGTCAGTGCAGCCGAAAATCGTTTGTTCGCTAAATAGCGAATGCCTGCTATTTTGAGTGACAGAATGAGGCGTATGTGGGTGGTAACGGGAAGGTGCTTGAAAACGGGGAGTGGAGATCCGAACGCAGGCGTGCTTAAAGGTCAAAACGGGCGTTTTATGGGTGTGCATAATTAATACAGCAGCGTCATTGACCACGTCACTGGGTTATTTTATAGCCAGAACTGCTCGCAAGATTGCGGTAGGAAAAACCAACCACAAGAATAGCGAGCAGTTCATACGCTGGTCGATGTACTCGATTAATCTAATAAATAGCGGACATGACGTAGGATGTGAGCGGCCAGGGGGCGTATTTTTTAAAAAAACGGCCGCAAGTTTTTTTCGCTCGTTCAGACATAGAGGCGTGAACAGACCGCAAAGACCGAACGGTTCATTTGAATAGCCACCCCTTTTTTCTGGACGAGCGAGCGCAAATAGCGTCCGGCTCTGAATCAGGCCCATAATCCACTTAACTGAACAGGTTAAATATTATATCAAGGAGGATTGTGGATCATTATGCTAATAGGGTTAGTATTGGGTGCAGATGGATGTAGCACAGAATGGGATTTTCCAGGTGCTGTGAGAAACTCCTCCAGCCAGGATTCAGGAGAGAAACTGAGGAAGCAGCAGAAAAGTGTGATTTGCATTATATTGATATCCTGTATTATACATTTGTAAATCTCTGGGGAATAATGAACAGGTAGCGGCACTTTCTGAGAAAATCTCTCTTTTGTGAAGAACTCGGTGGTAAAAACAGGAATATTCCCAGCACATCGAAAAGATTTAATCCTGAAAGAGTGGGCAAAGCTTAGAGGCTGAATGGGGGTGGAAGATGGGGGTCCTCTGACAGACCCCAAGGATATGAATATTCTTTTAAAAAATATATCTGCAGATGCTTAATTGAAATCCAGTAGTATCCGGAGCTGTCATATGGAATGAGAGCTTCCGATGGGTGTCTAGGGCAAGGTAAGCACAATCGCTACTAGGCAATAGGGATTATGCAAGGAGTAATAAAGTTCTTATGCATAGGTGGGTACACACTAGGCAGCTCTCTGCTAATCCACCGTCGGCTGACAGAGCAGCAGATCAGGTAAGCTAACCGATCATCCGGTGCTGACACACAACTGGGGCGGTCATTTGAATTTGCCCAGCACGGCTGAGATGTCAGTCACCGGCGGAGCCCTGCAGCAAAGTGTACAGGAGGTCGGCTGATTTCCCGTACACAGCAAGATGTGCAGATATAATGGCCACCTGCAGTGCTGCAGAGCAGATGCAATGTGTCTGTGAATGGCGTCATTCAAAAGCGCACACATATACAAACACATATTGACCGGCCGATATATCGCCCAGTGTTTAACCAGCTCCTCAGCCGGGGCGATGGCATCATATGTAGTTGCGAGAAGAGCACCTTGTTTACTTCCCTGGACGGTAGACAGTATATAGTATGAGTAATCTTCCATATGAATGGACATTCCTATTTGGAGAAATGAGATTCCATGATACGGAAACCCATAGAAACAGAATTTGACGGCAGATGAGAACCACTTGGCCCTTCTAGTCTGCCCCATTTTTAAACATATTGTTACCTCAACCCTTATTGATCCTTACTACTTCTGAAGGATATCTTTGTCTATCCCATGCATGTTTAAATTGCTCTACTGTCTTAGCCTCTTCCACCTCTGATGGAGGCTATTCCACTTGTCCACTACCCTTTCTGTGAAGTAATTTTTCCTCAAATTTCCCCTGACCTACCACCCTCCAGTCTCAGAACATGTCCTCTTGTTCTAATACTTTTTCTTTGAAGAATGTCTCCCTCCTATCCCTTGTTAAAACCCTTTATATATTTGAACGTTTCTATCATGTCCCCCCTTTCCCTTCTCTGCTCCAAACTATACATATTAAGATCTTTTATTCTTTCCTGGTACGTTTTGTGTTGTAGACCTTGCACTATTTTAGTTGCCCTTCTTTGTACAGTCTCTAATGTAGTAATATCCTTCTGGAGATATGGCCTCCAGAACTGAACACAGTATAGAGATGAGGACGTACCAATGACCTATACAGTGGTATTATCACTTCTTTCTTTCTGCTACTGATCCCTCTCCCTATGCACCCAAGTGCATGATCTTTAATTTTTTTGGCATTAAACTGCAGTTGCCACGTTCTTGACCATTCCTCTAGTCTACCTAGATCATAAATCATCTGTGTTACCCCTCCTGGTGTGTCTACCCTGTTGCATACCTTTGTGTCACCTGCAGAAAGCCATAGCTTCCCTTTCAATACCATTTGCAATGTCACAAATAAAGATATTAAAAAGCACTGGCCCAAGTACAGATCCCTGAGGTACGCCACTGGTGACATTTCCCTCCTGAGACTGCACTCTGTATACTACAACTCTCTTGTTTTCCTATCCTGCAGCCATGATCTTATCCATTCAACTATCTTTGTATCCATTCCCATGCCTTCCAGTTTATTTAACAGTCTGCGATGTGGAACAGTTGTCAAAAGCCTCCCTAAAGTCTAGATAAGCTATCAAAAAACTTAATCAAAGTTGGGAGTGTTGCTTCTTTAGCACCTATAGAGCACAGGCTTTTTTTTTTTCCCCAAGTTGTCCCCTGTGAAGAAATCCCCCATCACACTGTACAGTACTGGACCGAAGCAGACTCCACAAATTGGTAAATGGCAAATAGTTTTGCTTGCAATCGTCCCGTTCAATGTCTATGGGGATTTCCATTCGTCCATAGATCTTCAGGACACTTGCTCTCTTAGGGCGCATACACACCAGGACTATATCGGCACGATTAAGGTAATTGGAACGATGAATCGTGTAAATCGCATAGTGTGTACGCACAATTGCGCGCTCCCGCTGGTCGTATGCAACGTCTTATGATTGTCTGTGCAGCACAGACAATCGTAAGATAACGCATACGATAAGGTGCCAATCGCACAGTGCATACGGACAACCGGACGATCAGCCCACTGTACACCGTACAGCGCATTCGATTTGACGATTCAACAAATCGTCAAATCTTATGCAAAATTGGACAGTGTGTACGCTCAATTTAGGAAGTTCTGTCTTCAAGGGAAATTGGATAGGAAATCGGAACGATTACAAATCGTTCAGGTGTGTACCCTGCCTTATACCTGTGGCAGATCAGCACAGAAGGTTTCTATAGTACTGGATCATGTCACAACACTGCATCGGTTCTTGGCTTCCCTTCAGGCTGGCAACTCCACCAAGGACTGTTACAAAAGTAACAATAATAGCAGAATTAAGGAAACGGGTATTAAAGTTGTTGCAGCATCTGGACAGGGAAAGTGGGGAATGTCAGTGCACCTTCTGCAGAGACACAGCTGGTTTTGTCACAACAGAGTAACGAATGTCTTACAAATCAAGGTGACGTTGTCAGCAGACAGGTGCACCCGTATGGAGAGCGTGTCGGCGGCACTGAATGTCAGTCCTTTCATTTCACAGAGATGTGCTGACCTGTGCTTTCATCTCCAAGGATGACACAACAGAAAGGCTTTGTCTGCTGATGCTGACTGAATACAACGTGAGTGTTTTGTGGTCCACGAAGAGAGTGAGACAAAAACACACACAATGCAATTACTATAGGGTTCAGTGATCCTTGTGTGCACTCCAGTAAATGCTGGATACACTGAGAGGTAGATGGCAGCATGCACATAGATCTTTCTAGCTGGGTTTTGGATTCTTTGTAAGCAAAAAAAAAAAACTTGTGTAGTTGAATCAAAACCTCTCCTACAACCCTGATATCCCCCATTACCCTATGCTAATCTATGCGTCTTTGGTCATTTCCTACCGCCTTGTGCGAGAAGACTTCATACTGTAAATTATTTTATAATTAAATGTTGACAATATTCGCCGAACACTGGAATCAATAGTCTCTAGATCAGGGGTGGGGAACCTTTTTTTTTTTTTTTTCTGCGGAGGGCCATTTCGGTATATATAACATTATTTGCAGGCCATGCACCCTCCATGTGATGTCACATGGCAGTGGGGTCACAATCGCTGGTGATTACTGAGGATGCTCCTGGGAGCTGTAAGGGCAGCGGTATGACCACCTGAAGCTTCCCAAGGACGCACCAGGCGGCACTGCTGCATAGATTCTGGCTGCAGGACGCCATTCTAGGCACGCTGCTAGCCAGATGAGGCTAGAAGAAAAAAAGCTCACTCCGCAAGCCTTATACGGCCCCCCGGCCTGAGGATCCCCATCCCTGATCTAGATGAACTTCATCTATGGCTCGTTCATGTCTGTCTTGTTTTGTCACAGGTTTACAAATGCTTGATATAGATAGAACAAATATGTGTAAATAATGGCATTCTCACCATCCCATTCTAAAGGGTGAATTCAATTCCACACGAAGTTCTGCCCTTTTGCATTGCAAGTTTTGCCTCGCACCCTGATCTAGTCAGTTGTCCCCATCATGCCCTGCACTTATTCGGGAGATGCCGGTCACTGCACCTTAAGCTGGGGTGCCAGACGAGATGCAGTTAGCTCTAAGGCACAAAACAGCATTGCGGCTCTAATTTAGTCTGATTTCTGCTCGCGTTGAATTGAATTGCCCCCAGTGAGTTCAGTGTTACCCCCGATGTAGGCGGCATCAACTGAGAACACACAGATTTTTCAGTTGTATCTAATCCCGTTAACTTGTTGATCAGACTTCTAACCCAGGGCTACAGAATACAGTTTAAGAAGCCTAGTATCCGTTTTGCATAAAAGTGATGTATTATTTGTGCGTCTTAAGATGCGTGCTCACTAGAGGATGTGCTCACGGTGCAATATCGTGAGCTATTTCCCTTGAACTCTCCCCGGCACTCCAGGACGCGATATGGTGCTAAAAAGTGTCAGATCTTAAGTCAGATTGATCTATTGCACAAAATCGTGTGAGATTGGCAAATCTTGCCTGCAGTAGGCAAGATCTGAAGAAGCAATGTACGACCAGCGGGCACGCGCATCGGAAATGGACACTCACGATTTGGACATATTGTACGCGATTTGTCATTCCGATGCGTAGAAATCGGGCGAATCGTGTAAAATATTGTCTAGTGTGTGTATGCACCTTTAGTGCTATGATAACATAACATGTGCTTTTGACTTTTTTTTTTCTTTGATGCAGTGAAGCATTTGTACAATGTCGGTACGAAGGTTTGCCGACAGAGAGGATGTCATGGGCAAATGGCCGGGAAGCAGCCTCTACTACGAAGTACAGGTTGTGTCATTTGATGCTTCCACTCAGCTTTATACAGTGCGCTATAAAGACGGAACAGAGCTGGAACTTAAAGACGCTGATATCCGGGTGAGTCACGGCTCTATTTCAGGGGTGGGCAAACTCAAGGTACAGTTCAAGTTTTCCTGACCCACCCCTTCCCCCCCCCCCTCCCCCCCAGTTTATTTCAAACTGACACATTATAAAGATCTACAGGCCATCTGGAAAACATGAACTGTTGGGGTTCCTTGAGGACAGAACTTGGCCTCCCCTGCTCTTTCATGTGTATTCATAACTTTGGCTTTAGTAATTGGTTGGATTTGTTAAGCTGTACCCATTAATCCTTTATGGACCTATATAAATACTAAAATCTAGATGACTCGTATACATTCAAAGAGGGAGCTCTGTACATCTGACTTCTGGGAATGCTGTTACTGGCATTATAAAGGAGTCCTGTAGAAGTAAATTTCAGTATCTAATGGCTGGTTTAGATAGTCACGTTACATTTCAGATGTGGGTAACCTTCTCAGTTCATGATTGCTCTTGTTCTACTGCCCATTTTGCCGTCTGAGGACATTGTTCTTTTTCTCCTCCCCTCTCGATGTTCCACCTCCTGTTCTGTGGGGCTTGTTTTAAACATAGAGGGCTTGAAGCTACGGATCGCTTCAGATTAAAAGCTTCCGCTCTCCTGGGTCCAACCAATACACCCAACTACTTTGTGCCACTGTGGACTCAAGAAGGGTTTAACCGAAGCATAAAAATCCACATAAATCTGGTAGATTGGGCTGTCTGTTACGTAGATCTGGGGGTAGGTGGGGGGGTAGTGTTGGCACTTCTGGATGATGATCCCATACACAGTTGGAGTCAGTAGTCATATGCCCAGTTTTATTGTCTGTCCCATCTAACATCTCATCTATACCTACCCGCTGTTAATGAGGAGTGGCAGTCTTGTTGAACCCTTTGGTGCTCAACAGTTTTATGACGGCCTATTTGGGCATGAAATGTGTAATATGCGTGCACACTTACATAATTCTCACCCCCCTCCTCCTCTTTGGCTGTTACAGATGGAATTGGTGAACTTATTTACACATTAGGGGGGGGGAAATGAGGGGCTTTTAGTAAAACTAGGTATAATCGTATACGTTATTCATAAACGGTGTCATTTTTAGGACATGACTTTTTTTTTTCGTTTTGTTTTGTGCTAATTTTGCCATATTTACCCTTTTAGTCTCTGACTCATTTTCGAGTCAAGAAAAGGACTTCCGGCTCTCCCTCAAGGAGGAGTCGGTCAAGGTCTCGTTCACCTGCACGCGTCCGATCTCCGGGACGCGTCCGAACCCCGGGACGCGTCACATCACCAAGGCGCGCCCGATCTTCAGGCAGTGAACAAACTCCGGGGCGAGTCCAAACTCCAGGGACTGTAAAAAGTCCACAGCGTGTACGATCTTCGGGGCGTACAACGAAGGAAGCCGAGCAGCCGGTGACCGCTGCCAAAGACAGCCGGAAGGGGGAATATTTAAAGGTTCATCTCACACCGCTGGTAAATTCCTCCTTCCTACATCTGTTTTTGTTGTTCATTTGCAAAATTATTATTTTTTTCTCTTGTATCCATTATGGGACACTGGTAGCATGTAGGAGTTTGGCCACTTCACAATGTTGCCAACGTCTGTGCCTACGTAGCTCTTTATGAGGCTTCCTGACCTTTCCCCCTCAAAGAAGTGTCTTGAGCCCATGGTGTCTCCATGTCAGTATAAGTTTCTGTGGAGGAACAATATGAGACTCCTTAGTTTCTTCTGCTCGCCCTAAAACTAAATTTATTTGAAAAACCCGACTCTCAATAGTCCCTTGTACAGTACTTACGCAGCTGTCTGGTCGTGGCCGTAATTCACGTATTTTTCAGAAACTTCAAGATTATAAGATCGTGAAACGAAATGGTGACGCGGCAGTCGTCCAGACGAATGTAGAATACCACAGAGAGCCGATTCGCAAAGCATTCGCTGCAGAGGAGGAAGAGGTGAGAAGACTCAATCTGCTGCGTTTCCCCATAAAACACAGGGACTACCATAAGTTACCACCATTCTTCACCTGAAAAGGGGTGAAGTTTAAAGATCAAGAATCCATATAAGGGGGTCAATTTATTAAGCTGCGGTTTTCAAAGCATCTTCGCTGGATTTAAAGGGACAGTAATAATAAATACCAAACCAGGCCTGTTTTTATGACAGCTTTGAAAACCACAGTTTTTAAATTGACCCCCCCCCTTGTCTCTTGAATCAGAAACACATCGGATTTAATGTTTAGAAGTAACAGTGTGTTTACAAGTTCTGTTCAAGCAGTGTCCATGTGAATAGGCTGGCTGTAAGTACTAGTAATCCTACCAGCAATTAGGCCAGTGCTGTGCACATTCAGAATGATTGCTTGCGTTTAATACATGTAGATGTGTCCAGCAAAGCAGTTCTAATATCTTGCTATTCCCTTTTTTTCCGTAGGTCGCAGCGGAAGATAAGTATATAAAAGAAGAGAAGGTTTTGCGGTATAACCCCAAAAAAGCGAATCTCGATAAAATAATCAATGAAGCCGTCGTGAAGGCGAAGCCGGCCAAGAAGGTGGTTTTGGAGTTCGGAGGGGCGATAGGCAAGTTCCTGCTCATTGCTGCATTATTCTTCATTATTATAAATAGCTGAATTATGTATATAATATTCAGTCCAGCCCTTTAGATACAGTATTTCCCCCATAAGCTGTAGGCCTGGTGCTCCTGCCTCCCGCTCTGCATATCGAAATACTTTTTAAAGTTCAAACCAATGGAATTATCGCAGCCCCGTTTTGTTTGTTTGGAAACTTGTCCTACTGTTAGTAGTGTCCATGGTTATACATTGGCTTTATTTGTAATGGTGCTTAGTCATTTATATAAAATAATGACTTTAATTTGATTGGTCGTGCTATATATTTATATTACAGTGCCCAGCCAAGTGTGTATAGATCATTAATCTGATATTTCGTCCCCTAGGTGTTTCCTGTATGATGCTATCTATGCCCCTTTGCCTGTACTACTTGCTGGGCTTGGTTGCCCAGGAGGACGCTAGCCTCTCTCATTTCTACCCTCATTTGTATTTCATTGACTTGTGGGACATGACCGTCTTCGGCTACTTCCTTCTGTGGATTTTGCTTCAAGCGTTGTTCTACCTCCTTCCCATTGGAAAGGTAACTTATTAGGACCATTGCGTATCATTTATACCGGCATATTTGGTTATCTACGGCTGTGCACATCCCATATAACTGGCGAGCGGCTTCGCTCAATATTACCGCACACCCGTCTGGGGGCCCGAGGTAAAGTGAGAGATGTTGCGCCATAATGTGCCTCTGATAAAAGCTTTCCCACCCGTTACAGTGGAGCATATCAAATAATAGAATCTGCCCCAGAAAATTCCCAAAGCTGCAGCTTTTAGTCCTTCAGCATTAAACGGAATTGTATATGGGGAAATAGAAGCACCAACGGGTCACTTCAGTTAGGGGCAAAGTCATAACAATTATCGTCACCTATTTACCCGGTAATATCAGTGACGCGGTGGTCCAGCGATCTACGGCACATCGTCCCTCATGACTGGACTTTGTAGTTCTTCGATTGTATAAAGATGATGACATGTTATTGTGACATACCCGCCGCAGTGCTGCTGATTCCTGGGTCAGTCTCCAGCTCCGCACATAACAGTAACCTCATCTGTAACGCTCCTTTTTTTTTTCTTTTCTTTTTTAGATTGCACAAGGTGAATTACTGGCAAATGGAAAGCGGCTGACCTACAGAATAAATGGTGCGTTGCCTCCATTACCGTCACTGACAGGAGTTTGTCATGATTTCATCTCCCCTGAGATCTGAGTGATGATGTCACTGTGACCCGTACACTTGTGTTTTCCTCTATCACAGGGCTTCATGCTTTGGTCCTGACTGTTGCGGTAGTAACTCTGCTGCTTTACTACAAGATCAACTTCATGTTCGTGTACGAGCGCCTTCACCAGTTTGCCGCCTCTGCTGCCGTCTTCTCTGTTCTTTTGAGCTGTTTTGTGTTTGTACGTTCCTATAGAGCTCCTCAGGAGGAACTCTCCGTGGCAGGGAAGTCTGGTAGGTGTTTTTCAAAAGTGCGTGGTTTTACATGGTACTAGCTCAGAATTTCTTACCATCTTTAATATAAATACTAAGGGACAACATGCTAGATTTAGGATTTAACTCAGTATAACTGTTAGTTATTTTTCTTTTTTTCAGAGCTTACTGTTTAGTTCAGTTTGGTTGTTTGCTGCCTTTTCCCTAGAATTCCTTTTAAAGCTTCCCCTCCCCAAATCCACTGAGTGTTTTTATGTTAATCTTCCTAATACAGTAGTTTGGGGTGGTGGTTGCTAGCGGCAATGTACAGGTGATAACTTTGCTTTTGGGATGACATCACTGGAGAGGAGGCGTGGCCAGCTCTGGAAGACTCCATATAAATAAGCAAGCAGGACAAGAGGTTGCAGACAGCGTCCCTGATTGGCTCACATTCTGCACAGTTATTACACAATAGTATGATACATCAGTAGCTAGAAACCAGCTCTTCAGAAAGTTCCTAAAAAGCGAAAGAGAGCATTTATACATGGACATGATCATGAAGAGTTTCCTTCCTATTGTCATTGAGAAGAGTTTAGTGTATGGAAAGAGTCTACATATGATGACACAATCGCCAAACACGATGTATATGGTGACACGCATTCAGATGGTCAAAGTGGAGGTTACTGTAAATTCTGGTTATCGTTGTTCCATACAACTTGTGTGTTCCACTGCCCAACAGCTGGTGTCCGCTGTAACGTGTTTGGTACGATATCCCGGCAGTGAACATCCTGACGGTCACAATACAGGCAGCAGAATCCTGAAGGGCAAAATCCAGACAAATTTTAGTGAGTATTCTAACTCTAATTGTAACCGACTCCTCCCGCAGCCTAATGCTAATACACACCGTCTGGATTCATCTCTGTTTTGACCGTCGGGATTCTGCTGCCGGTATAGTGACCATCGGGATGGTCATCGCTCGGATCCTGAACACATTCTTTTTTTTAATGGATGAATTCGTTATCCTGTAAGATCCAGTCAGTCACCTCTTTGGAGAACTGCACGTCCAGATCATCATACAGCCACATGTAAGCTTAATGGCGCACACATCTGCATGTAAAAGGTCCCGTTCTCTGATAGACTATATGTTATATGTACATTTCTCATACAACTGTGGACAAAGTATACTGTTCTCAGCCCTCTGACTGATTGCTCCTGTGTGTTCCATTCTCCTATAGCAGGGGTGGGGAAGCTTTTTTTCCGCCCAGGGCCATTTTGATATATAAAACATTATTTGAGGGCCCAGTGTAGGCCACGCCCCTCCGCATGACATCACACGGTGGTGGGTCCACAATCGGCGGTGATTAAAGCAATGCCCGGAGCATCCTTTTTAGCAGAAAAAAGCTCTGAGGGCCAGACCAAATCATTCCGGGGGGCCTTATATGGCCCCCGGGCAGGAGGTTCCCCACCCCTGTCCTATAGGGAGAACCGGATTTTGGCGTATATTGTGGAGTTTGGCAGATCAATATATAATGTGCATTATGTATGAAAATGCTCTTCCTATGTACCCGAACAGCAGTGGACAATTCACCTACATAGCACTTCTTGAGAAAGCTGCGAGAGTGGCGAAACGTGTTAGTGAGAGATCACTCTCCTTACCCCAGTTCTTTCAGCATTGGTTGTCCATACAATTCACAAAGCCACTTACAGCTATTTGTTTGCTGGGTGGATTTATTCAGTTGCTGATTGCCTAGCGCCACTTGTGCACCTATGCGCACTTACCAGCAGGAGCAGACTTTATGTCCGGATGGTCCATCTATAAACGAGAGCACCCAGAGCCAACAGCTTCATTATCATGCGGTGAGCCATGATGATGAACTCCAGTTATTACCTCATGGGAGGATGTCCCCTGCATCACTGATAATGTACTCCGGTTATTACCTCATTGGTCTCTGGGAGGTGGGAGGATGTCCCCTGCATCACTGATAATGTACTCCGGTTATTACCTCATTGGTCTCTGGGAGGATGTCCCCTGCATCACTGATAATGTGCTCCGGTTATTACCTCATTGGCCTCTGGGAGGATGTCCCCTGCATCACTGATAATGTGCTCCGGTTATTATCTCATTGGCCTCTGGGAGGATATGTCCTCTGCATCACTGATAATGTGCTCCGGTTATTACCTCATTGGTCTCTGGGAGGTGGGAGGATGTCCCCTGCATCACTGATAATGTGCTCCGGTTATTACCTCATTGGTCTCTGGGAGGTTGTCCCCTGCATCACTGATAATGTGCTCCGGTTATTACCTCATTTGTCTCTGGGAGGTGGGAGGTTGTCCCCTGCATCACTGATAATGTGCTCCGGTTATTACCTCATTGGCCTCTGGGAGGATGTCCCCTGCATCACTGATAATGTGCTCCGGTTATTACTTCATTGGTCTGGATGTCCCCTGCATCACTGATAATGTGCTCCGGTTATTACCTCATTGGTCTCTGGGAGGATGTCCCCTGCATCACTGATAATGTGCTCCGGTTATTACCTCATTGGTCTCTGGGAGGTTGTTCCCTGCATCACTGATAATGTGCTCCGGTTATTACCTCATTGGTCTCTGGGAGGTTGTCCCCTGCATCACTGATAATGTGCTCCGGTTATTACCTCATTGGCCTCTGGGAGGATATGTCCTCTGCATCACTGATAATGTACTCCGGTTATTACCTCATTGGCCTCTGGGAGGATGTCCCCTGCATCACTGATAATGTGCTCCGGTTATTACCTCATTGGTCTCTGGGAGGTGGGAGGATGTCCCCTCCATCACTGATAATGTACTCCGGTTATTACTTCATTGGCCTCTGGGAGGATATGTCCTCTGCATCACTGATAATGTACTTCGGTTATTACCTCATTGGCCTCTGGGAGGATGTCCCCTGCATCACTGATAATGTGCTCTGGTTATTACCTCATTGGCCTCTGGGAGGTTGTCCCCTGCATCACTGATAATGTGCTCCGGTTATTACCTCATTGGCCTCTGGGAGGTGGGAGGATGTCCCCTGCATCACTGATAATGTGCTCCGGTTATTACCTCATTGGCCTCTGGGAGGATGTCCCCTGCATCACTGATAATGTACTCCGGTTATTACCTCATTGGTCTCTGGGAGGTGGGAGGATGTCTCCTGCATCACTGATAATGTGCTCCGGTTATTACCTCATTGGCCTCTGGGAGGTTGTCCCCTGCATCGCTGATAATGAGCTCCGGTTATTACCTCATTGGCTTCTGGGAGGTTGTCTCCTGCATCACTGATAATGTGCTTCGGTTATTACCTCATTGGTCTCTGGGAGGTTGTCCCCTGCATCACTGATAATGTACTCCGGTTATTACCTCATTGGTCTCTGGGAGGTTGTCCCCTGCATCACTGATAATGTACTCCGGTTATTACCTCATTGGTCTCTGGGAGGATGTCCCCTGCATCACTGATGATGTACTCCGGTTATTACCTCATTGGTCTGGATGTCCCCTGCATCACTGATGATGTACTCCGGTTATTACCTCATTGGTCTCTGGGAGGTGGGAGGATGTCCCCTGCATCGCTGATAATGTGCTCCGGTTATTACCTCATTGGTCTCTGGGAGGTGGGAGGATGTCCCCTGCATCACTGATAATGTGCTCCGGTTATTACCTCATTGGCCTCTGGGAGGTTGTCCCCTGCATCACTGATAATGTGCTCCGGTTATTACCTCATTGGTCTCTTGGAGGTTGTCCCCTGCATCACTCATAATGTGCTCCGGTTATTACCTCATTGGTCTCTGGGAGGTGGGAGGATGTCCCCTGCATCACTGATAATGTGCTCCGGTTATTACCTCATTGGCCTCTGGGAGGTTGTCCCCTGCATCACTGATAATGTGCTCCGGTTATTACCTCATTGGTCTCTTGGAGGTTGTCCCCTGCATCACTGATAATGTGCTCCGGTTATTACCTCATTGGCCTCTGGGAGGTTGTCCCCTGCATCACTGATAATGTGCTCCGGTTATTACCTCATTGGTCTCTTGGAGGTTGTCCCCTGCATCACTCATAATGTGCTCCGGTTATTACCTCATTGGCCTCTGGGAGGATGTCCCCTGCATCACTCATAATGTGCTCCGGTTATTACCTCATTGGCCTCTGGGAGGTTGTCCCCTGCATCACTGATAATGTGCTCCGGTTATTACCTCATTGGTCTCTGGGAGGTTGTCCCCTGCATCACTGATAATGTACTCCGGTTATTACCTCATTGGTCTCTGGGAGGTTGTCCCCTGCATCACTGATAATGTACTCCGGTTATTACCTCATTGGTCTCTGGGAGGTTGTCCCCTGCATCGCTGATAATGTGCTCCGTTTATTACCTCATTGGTCTCTGGGAGGTTGTCCCCTGCATCGCTGATAATGTGCTCCGTTTATTACCTCATTGGCCTCTGGGAGGTTGTCCCCTGCATCACTCATAATGTGCTCCGGTTATTACCTCATTGGCCTCTGGGAGGTTGTCCCCTGCATCACTGATAATGTACTCCGGTTATTACCTCATTGGTCTCTGGGAGGTGGGAGGTTGTCCCCTGCATCGCTGATAATGTACTCCGGTTATTACCTCATTGGTCTCTGGGAGGTTGTCCCCTGCATCGCTGATAATGTGCTCCGTTTATTACCTCATTGGCCTCTGGGAGGTTGTCCCCTGCATCACTCATAATGTGCTCCGGTTATTACCTCATTGGCCTCTGGGAGGTTGTCCCCTGCATCACTGATAATGTACTCCGGTTATTACCTCATTGGTCTCTGGGAGGTGGGAGGTTGTCCCCTGCATCGCTGATAATGTACTCCGGTTATTACCTCATTGGTCTCTGGGAGGTGGGAGGTTGTCCCCTGCATCGCTGATAATGTACTCCGTTTATTACCTCATTGGTCTCTGGGAGGTGGGAGGTTGTCCCCTGCATCACTGCTCATTGGGCTCCTCACTCTGCTGGATACAGAGTAACTTTTCTATGTTTGGATATTTAGAAACCCTGCGGCTAATGAATCTGCCCCATAGTGTGCAGGTGGAGGACAGGATTCCTGTAGTGGCAGAGCTTCTACACACTCAAGATTGTTAAGAGAGAAAAGAGAAGGGGTCCTAGTGCTTTTTGTTTTTTAACCTCATTACAGTGAAGCAATGAATGTCATAGCAACATGTAACAAAGATATTACCAAATTACGTATGACACATTGATGAAAAGTGTAACATGTAACCCGAGAAGTAATATTACAGAAATAGTTGCATGAGGTTAACAATTCAACCAATTCTCAGTACAAAATGAATATTTCAGGAACAAAACAGTCCTATAAATAAGGGTAACCCTAAAACACCATCAACTTAGTATACAATAAAATTAACTAATAAAAATAATAAATGATATAAAACAAAAAAATAAAATAAATTGTGCCTGCCTCCTCTCCCCCAACTCCGTACACATAATTGAAAAATCATAGGACAATGGGTGGATCGCCCTCTGCTATACATGTCATATACCAGTCAGTATTGGACAATGAGCCGTAGAGTTGAGCCCTAACAACACTAGATAACGTTGTAATGTAGCTTCTCCCATACACCAAAAAATTGCTCCACTTCCTTGTCCCCCTCCATCATCACGCCCACTCATTCCATTCGGAAAAGGTAAAAAAAGTTTAGTTTTAAATAACGACAAAGATGGGGGTTCAGGATTTATCCAAATTTGTAAAATAGACTTACGCGCTGCTGCGCTAATTGCTGTCCAAGTGCTTTTGATGGCAGCAGACTGGCCAAGGCGGTTGGTGCATGGATTTTTTTTTATTATTATTGAAACACCATGCACAAAAGCAATACAATATTCACTTACAGGCAAAAGGATAAAATAGTAAACATATATATAGGTTACAGCCGTGCAGAGTAACTTGTTCATATGTGAAAACCTAATTGAGCAAGTGTATGATTGGACCTCTTCAAAGAACAACTAGCTCTCTATAATCTACATCAGCAGAGGTCCATGAAATTATAGTAAGGGAGCGCGTCCGCCGGACCAGTACGCCCAGACCAAAACGGGGGAAGGGAAAAGCGGGAAGAATCCCCTCAATTATCCAAACTGATTTGGAGATGTGGGGGGTCATCGGATGACATCCGAAAACAGTACCACTTGTTTCATTTCAGTGGCTTGAAATTTACATTCTCTGGTGCACGGATTTCTTTAAAACTTAAGTCCATCAGCACTTTCCTCTGATAGCACCTGGGAGCTGTGACTGACATTGCCGAGAGCCTGTATAACAGTAGAACTCAGCAAGGAGTGTTTTGCTTGTTCGATGGTCTTTAGTGCTGACACTTTCTCTATAAGATGACCATGTGACAGGAGTGCTCGGCTCGGCTTGTTTGAATATCTAGCGCTAGAACTTATTTTTATTTTATTTTTTTTTATATTTTTCTAATTAAGAAATGTGACCATCCTGTAATAATAATGATTTAGAACTGAATACGTAAAGTCTCACCCCCTTGTGTTTGTCTCTGCAGGGAATTTCATCTACTCATTCTTCATGGGCCGGGAATTAAACCCTCACATTGGCAACTTTGATCTGAAGTATTTCAGCGCAGTTCATCAAGGATTGATTGGCTGGGTAATGTGCAAATCCTTTTATTTTTTTAAATCCTGTCTATTTGGCCACTACATGCACAATATGCAAAAACAATTGACTATCTCACCCCGATCTCCTGTCACTTTAGACAAGAGACATGGTGCCCCCTTAGTGTCTTAAACATTTAATGGTAAACATGTACTGTTGTAGTTTGACGTCTGTTTCTAGTTCTCATTAATGTGTGATGATTTTTGAGGCATTCTCTATCTAAGATATATGGCACGTGTTTCTATGAGGCTCAGATTCGTGCGACGATTTCCTCAAGACGTTAAGGGATCATGTAAAGGCCTAATGCAGTCGACTTGTTCATATAACTCTGAAATGTAAACTTTAGCCATAGTAGTTCTCTTTATAGTACCTGAGTTGTCCTTATACAGAGAGGACAGGTCTTGCATGAATGAGAGCAAATCTGTGAGCTGTACACGTGCAGTGCAGGGGTGGTGATTAATCTCTGTGTAGTAACTAATACACAGGGATAGAATAGTCTCTTACATCCTATGGCAGATATTCAGGCCTTTGTGTGGTGTATTTGTTAAGGCAGGAGACTGCACTAGCGTTCCCGCTAGGCTGTTTTAGCGAGGCGCGGCGCCCTGCCCTCCTTCTTGAGGGCAAAAAGCACCCTGCCCTAACAGCCTGCGGGAGCCGTTCTCACCCGCGGGACGCAGTGTCCCGCAGGTGGACAAACATGCGGTGACCCGGTCACCGCCGGAGAATAGACGCCGGGCGCATGCGCCCGGCATCTATTCTCCCTTTCTGCAGCGCTTGGGGGCTGCCCAGCATGTCCGTAAGCGCCGGGCACGCCCCCTTTTCATAACCACTCCCCCTTTTCGGTCGCGCGCAGACGATTGCCCTCTCTAGCTCCGGCGCCCTGCCTGCCACCGGAGCTAGAGGGAACACTACTGCACTATGCATTTAAGCTGCATAGGCAGCCAGAGGAAATCAGCATTGTGCCACTGTTGTCATACAGACGCAGATGCTGCTGCTCACCTGCCATCAGTGAACATCCTCCATAGGGGTAAATGAACCGTTACTGCAGTACGCAGTAGCCGTGGATATGCAGCTGCCCTCAATTGACAATGCTCCCAGTGAGAGAGATGAGTGTTAGTCGCTGTCAGCGACTATCAGAGCTTGAACAGAGGGAGTAGTGCAGAACCTCTGGTGCCGAGAAGGCGAGCTGTATGAGCTGCTCCTATCTAGGTGCTACTTAACATTAAGTGTGCCATTCTTTAGGATGTTAGACAAGTTAAAGCCGCTCCTCTGGGGAGGGACTAAACACCTGGTGCTCCTCTGGGGAGGGACTAAACGCCTGGAACTCCTCTGGGGAGGGGCTAAACGCCTGCTGTTCACATGTCCTCCTTGGTGTCCGGCAGGAGCTGGATCAGCCCTATGAGCAGCCCAAGCTTTATTTTTATGAATTATTTTCATTTTTAACACAGAGCAAGCAGCGCTAGACAGTTCTCTGGACGTCTCCACTGCTGCTCCATCACCCCTCCGCGGCGCCGCGACTCCAGCCCTCGATTAGGTACTCTCGGCTGAGCTACGGGAGGACCTAGCTAGCAGGGCTCCTTGGACCCCAGACTGCAGCTGGGACTTAAGGGGACAGGTAAGGCCCGTCCCCGCTTGCGGGGGACCCGAGTCTTTGCGCCGTCTTTCCTCCGGTCTCAGGCGAGAGACCGGAGATGCTGATGTGGACACCGGTTCGTTCGGGACTCCCCTAGACCCACCAGGGTGTAACCTATACGGGCACAGGGGACAGCTCAGGCAAGGGACCGGTGGTTTATGTTGGCAAAGGGGAGAATGCCCTCTCCCTGTGGCCCCTCCCCCAGCTCAGGGCGCCATTCCACTGCAGTCTTGCCGCCCCTGAGCTGCTCCTCCCTCTGTCCCCACAGAGACTCATGGCAGCTATATTCCGCAACAGCCACAGGTTTCCGGGAACGCTGGGTCCGGTCTCCCTGTATACCTCTCCCAGGAGCCAGGTTATACAGCGCTATTTCCTACCAGCCACTGCGGTCCGTGTAGTTGAATTTAGTGCCCACTGCAGTTATACTGTATACTCTGCAGTGTGTGTGACCTGTGCTAGCGCTGCTGTCTGTGTAGTTATACTGTATACTCTGCATTGTATGTGACTTGTGCTAGCGCTGCTGTCTGTTTCCTTTCTCATATCTGCTTATACCTTTCCCTTTCTTCATTATAACCTGGGCATACTGAGGGCTATCACATACTGTATATCTGTGTTGCGCACTACACTGTGCCATATTGTACATAGATCTGGGTTGCTCACTGCACTGTGCCAGATTGTGTGCTACATTATCCTTGCGGCTATGCCTAGCAAAGGAAAGAATAACAAGCAGCCTGCTGCTCCCACTCTGGTGTCCTGTAAGTCCTGGTTAGCAGGCTTAGCTTCAGAGGATCTCATTCAAGATGGTCTATGTGCATCTTGTTATACGGCACCTGGCCCATCAGCCCCTGCATCCTCTCCTCAGGACCCCCCTGGGATTACTTTATCACAGATGTTGGCAAAAATTGCGGACCCCCCTAGTGGTCCCAGTGGTAGCTCCCCCTGTGGGATGGCCACAGCAGGTACTCCCTGCACATCCTTTGCCTCCCCCATGGGTAGATGTACTTTCTACCTCAGTGCAGAGTCTGGCGGATCCCTCTACAGCCTTTCATCAAATGCTGCAAAAGGAGAGACCCTTACCCAGTAACCCTACTAAGTGTGCGGTGTTATCTTCCCAGTCCCCCCAGCTATCAGACTTATCATCTGGTTAGGCAGAAGACGCAGACCTCTCTCACTCTGACTTCCCCTCGGGAGAGGAGGAACCCCCCTCTAAATTGAATACACCTGCACTTGTGAGAGCTGTAAAATCTACTCTTTAAATAGAAGAGGCGGAACCCACTCCTAAGGGAAAAGAGCCACTATGTAAGTGACAGAAGGTAGTTTTACCAGAGTTTCCTCACTCTGGTCAGTTATCTGATTATATGAGTGAGACATGGAATATGCCAGGTAAAAAGTTTCAGCTGCCTAAACACTTGATTTCCTTTTACCCTCTTCCAGCTACTGATTGCACTAAATGGGAAGTTCCCCCAGCAGTGGATTAACACGTGACACGCCTAGTTAAGAACACTACCTTACCTATCCATACTGCAACCTTCTTAAAGGAGACTATGGATAGAAGGTTGGAAGCATGTCTGAAATCTATATACTCTTACAGGAGCTATTTCTCGTCCTGCCACGGCTACGGCCTGGGCGCCAAAAGCCATTGAGAGTTGGGCAGAGGCTCTAGAAGATACATTTCCCTATGATATTTCGAGGGAACAGCTGTCCTACATCTCTCACATTAGAGATGCAGTCTCCTATTTAGTAGAGGCGGCTTTGGATACTGGTCTAGCTTCCAAGGCATCTGCTACTTCCGTGGTATGCCACCGTATAGTTTGGCTTTGCTCATGGAAGGCAGATTTCGACTCCAAAAAGGCATCGGGGTCTCTGCCTTATACTGGCGAGATCCTGTTTGGAGTGTATAGGAAAGATTCCTGGACTGCACACCCTGAAAATATATATATATATATATATATATATATATATATATATATATATATATATATGGGAGGTGCTACCTGTTG
Organism: Taudactylus pleione; assembly: GCA_031769625.1. Lineage (NCBI taxonomy): Eukaryota > Metazoa > Chordata > Amphibia > Anura > Myobatrachidae > Taudactylus > Taudactylus pleione. The sequence continues at coordinate 2,566,734 of JAUIMM010000482.1, forward strand.
AGACTTTTTACAGGAACAGACAAATCACAGGTGCACAGCTCCAAATTACTGATTACTGTATATATAAATACATTATGCAATGAAATTTTGCAATCAATAGAGGTTTTTAGCATAATCATGACCAAGGTAACCGCATTAGGGTAGGTCCCTAACATACTAGGGTTCAAATCCAGAGCGCAGGACACCCCAGGGCATCGCCATAATGAGAAAAGTGAAATGTGAAGTAAGAAAGATAAGAGCAGCTATAGCTGCATAGAAAGGTGAAAATACTAATATAATAAAAACAAACAGTAAAGTGTTAAAATAGTGCCTGTTTGGCCCAGAATTGGACAAGATTGTGACTACCTTGGCAGTTTCCAAGACGGCGTTCTTGCCCTCTGCATCTACTACGAAGCCTCTGATGTCATCCTTTCGCCCCCAAGGAAAAGCTAAAGGTCAGTCCTTTCCACGGCAGTCAGCCACTAAGGCCTCCAAGCCTAGGACCAAACAGGCCTGGGCTACTAGACATCCACCTACCAAAACTGAGGACAAGCCTTCAGCCTGACTGGGCAGGCCTCTACCTGGGGGCTCCCAGGGTGGGAGGCCGACTTCTTCAGTTCGCCCAATTCTAGCGTCAGACCACCTCAGACGCCTGGGTAAAAGTGGTCTCCCACGGATACGCCCTCTCATTCCTGAGGCGGCACCCCCAGCAGTTCTTTTGCACAGGAGCTCCAAGCAAAGCCCTGCTCCTCCAGAAGGCCATTCAGTCCTTACTGCTCTCCGGTCCCCTCATCACAGCAAGGGAAGGACTATTATTCTACTCTTTTCTTAGTTCAGAAGCCCAACGGGTCTCATCAGCCTATCCTCAACCTCAAGTCTCTGAACAAGTTTGTCAGGGTGCCCTGGTTTTGTATGGAAACCCTACGATCTATTGTCCTAGCAATGGAGCCTGGGGATTTTATGGTGTCTCTGGACATTCAGGACGCTTACCTACATGTACCTATAGCGCCTTCTCATCAGCATCAACATTACCAATTTCAAGCACTGTATTTTGGGCTTTCTACAGCTCCTCAGGTTTTTACCAAGATAATGGCAGTTATGGCAGCCTATCTTCGTCGTCAGGGGATCAGACTGGTCCCATACTTGGACGATCTCTTGCTCTTAGCTAGCTCCCCAGAAATTCTTCACAGCAATCTATAAGTAACCATTGCCTATCTACAAACGCACGGTTGGCTGATCAACTTGGAAAAGTCTTCTGACCCCTTCTCAAAGAATAGTACATCTGGGAGCCTTCCTGGACACTCTGGCTCAGAGAATCTTCCTGACAGCAGACAAAATCTCTGTATTACAGCACCGAGTGCACAGATTACTCCAGTCGCCGAGCGTCCGTTCACTCTGCAATGCAGACCTTGGGATCCATGGTGTCCACCTTCAACATGGTGGAGTTCGCTCAGTGTCACTTCAGGCCCCTACAACACCTGATCCTATCAAGGTGGAATGGGCTGCCTCATCTCATCAGATCTGAGACTATGGGCCTCTCTCCGGAGGTCTGCCTGTACTTATCCTGGTGGCTACAGGCGTCCCACCTAAACAAGGATCACCCCTTTTGGATCCCTGACTGGACGCAAGCCTCCGTGGGCAGGGCCTAGTGACCGGCCAGAACTCCTTCCATGTATGCTGGACTCCAACCGAGGCGGTCTTACAAATCGACGTCCTGGAACTCCGAGCCATTTACAAAGCCCTTACTCTGGCACAATATATTCTTCAGGGCAGGCCAGTACAAGTATAGTCCGACAACGCCACGGAAGTGGCCTACCTGAATCGCCAAGGAGGCACTCTTAAGTCGTTCCACGATTTCAGAAGTGTCTCTCATTCTCACATGGGCCGAACGACCTCTCCCAGCCATCTCCGCAGGGTTCATCACGGAGATTCTCAATTGGGAGGCGGATTTCCTCAGCCGTCTCGACGTGCATGCAGAGGAGTGGTCTCTCAATCCAGAAGTCTTTCAGCTCCTGGTGGACAAATGGGTTCTACCGGACGTAAGCCTCATGGCTTCACGACACATCCACAAGCTTCCAATGTACGGGGCCAGGACGAGGGACCCCAACGCAGTCTTCGTGGATGCATTTTCTGTGAGGTGGACCTTCCATTTGGCGTACCTCTTTCCTCCAGTCTCCTTTCTGCCTCGGGTTCTTCGGAAGTTCAAGCAAGAGGGGGACACTGTCCTGTTGGTTTCTCCGGCTTGACCCATATGCCATTGGTGCTCCGATCTTCAAAGTCTCTCCATAGAAGTTCCTCTCCGACTTTCTCTACGACCAGACCTGTTGTCTAAGGGTCCTTGTCTACATCCTGGCCCGTCTGTCTTTAACGGCTTGGATCGTGAGACCTCCTAAGGTCTAAAGGGCTTTCTAGCTCTCTGATCCAGACCATGCTCAGAGTGCATAAACGGCCTCTGCCAGGATTTGTCACCGGATGTGGCATATATATTTCCAGTGGTGTGCTACTAGAAACTCAGATTTATCGGGTTTCTAGAATCCTTGCCTTTCTTCAAGCTGGATTGGATCTCTGACTCCGCCTAGCCTCTCTGAAATTGCACGTCTCTGCTCTGTCCGTCTGATTCCAGTGCAGAATTGCTCCTCTACCGTATGTCTACCTTTCTGCAAGGTGTTCTATGTATACAATCTCCCTTTGTCCCTTTTTGTGGTTCCGTGGGGTTTGTCAGTGGTTCTCCACACATCTCAGGAACCTTCATTCGAACCCCTGGATTCAGTAGATGTCAAATGGCTCACTGCGAAGACTTTCTTCTGGCTATAGCATCTGCCCGTAGGTTATTGGGTTTAGGGGCGCTTTCCTCTTGCTACCTATTTCTAATCTTTCATCAGGACAGGGCTGTTCTTCGAACGCACCCTGTTTTCCTTTCCAAGGTGGTCCCTCGTTTCCACCTTTAATGAGGAAATGGTTTCCGGTCTTTCAATCACCAGACTTCTCGGCAGGTGTGGGCTCTGAAGATCTACGTGGACAGTACTACTTCCATCAGGAAATTGGACCCTCTTTGTACTATATGGATTCCATAAGGAGGGATGGCCAGCTAACAGACTCTGGCCAGATGGCTTCTCATGCCTACCTCACAGGCTTACACGCAGACTAGCCTTCCTGTGCTGGCTACAGTATCTGCTCATCCTACTCTCACTGTGGGTCCCTTGTGGGCAGCCCGCCGTGACGCTTTTGCCGAACAACTATGGAAGGCAGCCACGTAGTCTTCTGTCCATACCTTTCTTAGGTTCTGTGCCTTTGATAATGCTTCGTTTGGCCACCGGGTACTTTTCTCAGCTCAGGAGCGTCCCCGCCCTTGAACTGCTTTGGGACATCCCCATTGTCTCCCTGTGGAGCCCTATGTACCCTAAAGAAGAAAAGGAGAGTTATGGTAAAACCTACCCTTGTTAACTTTCTTCAAAGTCCATAGGGTCCACAGGGCACCCATCCTGACGTGAGTGTGATTCTTCAGTGTACCAGTCTTCCTTCTCTCCTATCCTGCTCCTGCCTTGGGCTTAGTAACAAAACATAGTTGTCCTGAGGCTGTGGGCGGGATATAGGGGAAAGGACCGGAGCATCCTGGGATAGAAAAAAGCTTTGATGTTGGTGTCTGGTCCTCCAAGTACCACCTACACCCCATTGTCTCCCTATGGACTTCGAAGAAAGAGAGTTAACAAGGGTAAGGTTTACCATAACTCTCCTTTTAGCCTAAGGCAGTGTTTAGATTTCCCGTAAACCCAGGATATGGTCATTCTGACTTTTAGGCTGTGGTCTGTCTACTGTAGAGGAAGGGTCAGTTCTTTTGTTGGATGTTGTTAGGATTCGCATTCCGGACTATAAATAGTAAAGTGGTCGACAATGTCTAGATAGACACCCGATGTTAGACAGTCAATAGCTGACTGGGACAAAAGGTCGACACACTAAAGGTCGACAGGTACAAATGATCGACTGTGTCAAAAGGGCTGCACAAAAATGTTCGACGCAAGATTTTTTTTATTGTTTAGGGTTAGTTAGGCACTTAACCCGGCGGTTAACGTTGGGCATTAGAGGGAGAGTTAGGGTTAGGCACTGGAAGGGACGGTTAGGGTCAGGCACCTACCCCGAGATTTAGGGTTAGGCACCAGGAGGAAGGGTTAGAATGAAGATTAGGGCTAGAAAACAAAAAATATATCATATGTCGACCATTTGTACCAGTCAACCTTCTTACATGTCGACCTTTTGTCCCAGTCGACCTTTTGACTAACATCTGCTGTCTGTCTAGACACTGTTAACCTTTATTGTCTATCTGTAAATCCACACCCTTAGGACTTTGTGGGCCAGTCTTGATAGGACTCCAGAGTTTGGGGAATCCGATGACCTTTTGGTCCTGATATATGGATCGCTTAAGTTTCTTAAAGTGCCCTAACGCTTGCATGAGCCTCCTAAAGTGACGTCTCCAGTATCCTCAAATAGATTCAGAGAAAAGGATTGAACAAAAAGTTAAGAACCAAATTTAAAGTGATCTAATCACTAAAGATGTATTTCAGAATCGTTTTGCAGGTAATCTGTCTTACGCATAGATTAGATTTGCCGAGAGCGTCAGGATTTTGGTCTCAGTACTACAATAACGCGCTATTTATGCAGTTTGTTACATCAGGTCTTATTCAGATGTACACACAGTAAGTAACGCGCTGAGCTTATGTTCCCGTTTTCACCAGCAATTAACTCCATTTCCAATCCGTTTACCAGGTTTTCATTAACTTCACGATGTTATTGGCTGAAATGAGCATCTGGAAGCTTTACTACCCCTCCGTACCGATGATGATGGTAACCGGTTTCCAGCTGTTGTACGTTTCCCACGCTCTGTGGAATGAGGTAATTAGCGTTGTGCGGTTTGCATCCCACATGACTGAAATGGTGACCGCTCTGTATGCATGGTGTAGAGCAGTGTTGGCTAACCTTGACACTCCAGCTGTTATGGAACTACATAACCCAGCATGCACTGCTACAGTTTTGCTATTAGGGCATGCTAAAACTGGCAGGGCATGCTGGGATATATAGTTCCACAACAACTAGAGTGTCAAGGTTAGCCAACACTGGTGTGGAGTCATGGCAAATAGTGATGAGGGGATAGAAACCATATGCAACACATGGTACATGGGGTCTAAACTTAAAAGTAATATACATTATCTCCCCTTTGCTCACTGCTTGGTGCCTGAATACCAGCTTGCTGACTCGCTACGTGAATGTCTGTGTAATAACCTTTTTCAATCCTTTATTTTATTTTTTGACTTCTACAAGGTACAACTATACTACCGAACAGTTCCTAAAGCCCGGTTACTCATACACTGAATCGTCCTCGTTAATTTGATGCCTCCCTTCATTGTATGACAAATGTACAGATTGCCAATTCGTTTGTCAATATTAAGTACACACTATTCTACATTGTGTATGTGTGTGTGTGTGTGTATATATATATATATATATATATATATATATATATATATATATATATATATATATATATATATATATAATAAACGCCGGGCTCTCTGTGCCAAGTGTACAGCTGGCAAGGCTTGTGTAATGTAGTCAAACTGTTAGGCGTCAGCTTGGTAATTAGAAATGTTTGAGGTACATAAATACTGATGGGTTTGTGGCAGGATCACCTGTTAATGTTCAGCCAATGATTGTTGTAAATATACATTATACTGAGCAGTGAGCCACACGAGGTTCGAGGCCTGTGCACAACTTATGTCTCCCATTCGGCGGAGAGCCCGGGCCCTTCTGACGTCTGGGGGAACCTCTTACACTGTACATATCCGATGAGTAAAGCCAGTTTAATTCAGTAACTGGTAATATAAGTGATTGCTAATGTTCACTGGTTTATATTCACCAAAGCAGTTTAAAATATAAGGGTCATACATTGTTCTTTGTTTGTATGCCCAGTCATTCTCCCTAGAAGGCTGCTGGCACTGCCCTCTGAGTCTAACTGGCAAAGTCATCTGACGGCGCTTTGGCCGGTTCTTACACTGGCGTTAAAGTGGTAATAAGAGCTAGAACTTTAATATCTGCAACCAAAACCGCCAAAGTAGCGTCATCTTTGAAATGCGCTGCATAGTACATTTACCCCTAACTATCACATTTTTAAACACAAGAGCAAAACTCTTAATTTACTAAAAAATCTTCTTAAAATGGGTGATAAATATGAGCTTGTGTGGCCTAAGCTGGGGGGTGAGGCGGCTTTGTTATGGCTGGGCAGCTCCTACGTAATTGTTTCATTACTGATTAAAGATGTGACCTTGTGTTGTAGGAAGCCATTTTACCCTCTCTGGATATTGCGTACGATGGCTTTGGTTTTATGCTGGCGTTTGGAAACCTGGCGTGGGTACCGTTCACTTACAGCCTGCAGGCCGTGTATCTGGTCAGACACCCAGTGGAGCTTTCCTGGGCCCTCGCTGCAGCGATCATCGCTTTGAATAGTAAGAATCCCCCGTTACTAGACACTGATGTTACGTGGCCTGCACAACCATTGTCTAAGTCAGTGGTTCCCAAACTGTGCGCCACGGCACCCTGGGGTGCCTCGGGACACTTGCAGGGGTGCCTCAGGTTGGTGATCCAGCACCAAATCAAATTATTTATGATCAATGTAATGTAAACGTGTAGAAACTAAAACACAAACCTGTCCCCACCACATAACTGAGCCTAAGGATGACAGCACATCCCTGTCCTCCACCACATAACTGACCCTAAGGATGACAGCACATCCCTGTCCCCACCACATAACTGACCCTAAGGATGACAGCTCAGCACATCCCTGTCCTCACCACATAACTGACCCTAAGGATGACAGCTCAGCACATCCCTGTCCCCACCACATAACTGACCCTAAGGATGACAGGTCAGCACATCCCTGTCCTCACCACATAACTGACCCTAAGGATGACAAGTCACCACATAATTGACCCTAAGGATGACAAGTCACCACATAACTGACCCTAAGGATGACAGGTCAGCACATCCCTGTCCTCACCACATAACTGACCCTAAGGATGACAGGTCAGCACATTCCTGTCCCCACCACATAACTGACCCTAAGGATGACCGGTCAGCACATCCCTGTCCCCACCACATAACTGACCCTAAGGATGACAGGTCAGCACATCCCTGTCCCCACCACATAACTGACCCTAAGGATGACAGGTCAGCACATCCCTGTCCTCACCACATAACTGACCCTAAGGGTGACAGGTCAGCACATCCCTGTCCTCACCACATAACTGACCCTAAGGGTGACAGGGGAGCACATCCCTGTCCCCATCACATAACTGACCCTAAGGATGACAGGTCAGCACATCCCTGTCCTCACCACATAACTGACCCTAAGGATGACAGGTCAGCACATCCCTGTCCCCACCACATAACTGACCCTAAGGATGACAGGTCAGCACATCCCTGTCCCCACCACATAACTGACCCTAAGGATGACAGGGGAGCACAACTTACTTCACTAAATTTTTTTCTGACTTTCTCAACCAAATTTTGGCTTAGGGGTGAGGTGAAAACAATGCTGATACTCTAGGGTGCCGTGATTCAAAAAAGTTTGGGAACCACTGGTCTAAGTTGTCGCCAAAGCATGCACACTAATGTTTGTTCTCTGTTTATTTAGCTCTTGGTTACATCATGTTCTGGGCAAACAACCAGAAGTATGCCTTTAGGAAGAATCCATATAGTGCTAATCTTTCCCGTGAGTACAACCCCCCCCCCCCCCCCTTTCCTGTGAATACACAACATAACCTCCCCCCCTCCTTCCTGTCCCCCCCCCCCCCCCCCCAAAGCCTTCACCCCTCATTACCTCGCTCTCACGTGAGTTGTGTGCAGTATGTAAATGTTCTCTTCTCTCTAGACCTGAAATCCATCCCAACTTCTGCCGGCAGTCGGCTCCTGATCTCTGGCTTTTGGGGATTTGTTCGGCATCCAAACTATTTGGGTGACCTTATTATGGCCTGGTCCTGGTGCCTGCCATGTGGTGAGTATCGGCAGTCTCAGATCTTCCATGATTATCTGTGTGCGCCTGTGTATATCCAACTGACTGCACTGTTCCTGCTCGTAGTAACCAGCGTCCGTTTCATTATAGTCTTTATTCTCTCTAGAGAGACAGCCGGACTCGGCCAGATTGTGCCACCGGCTGCATAGAGAGATCCCACCACCCAGCAGCACTTACAGACCTACAAACCTAGTTTTAAAGCTCTTCCAATTACCTTGCATAAGCCTGTGTATAAAAACAAGAGATATGGTAAGAACTTACCTTTGTTATCTCTGTTTCTACGAAGTCCATAGGGTCCACAGGGTTGACCTTGGGGTATAGGTTGGGAACCAAATCCGGGCACCACGCAGTTAAAGCTTTTAGCTCCCAGGATGCACTGGGTCCACTGTCCCTATAACCCCACCCCTAAGCCAGAGGCACCTCAGTTTGTAAGTAGCCAAAGGCCGGAGGAGGAGAGAAAAAAAGAGAGAAAACTGGAACACTCAATAACCATACTCACAGAAATGGGAGACGGAAAAACCGGTGACCAGCCACACAGCCCATATGAAGCCAGGTGCGTCAGGGCGGGCGCCCTGTGGACCCTATGGACTTCGTAGAAACAGAGATAACAAAGGTAAGTTCTTACCATATCTCTTGTTTTCTACTTCAGGGTCCATAGGGGGTCCACAGGGTTGACCTTGGGGATGTCCCAAAGCAGTTCAACCAAGGGTGGGGACGCTCCTGTGCTGAGAGGAGAATCAGTCGCCAAAAAGGAAGCATCCTGAGAGGCAAAGGAAACCAATGCCTAGAACCTTAAAAAGGTGTGGACAGAAGACCACGTGGCCACCTAGTAAGGCAAAACAGCCGAGGCGCCACAGCGAGCCGCCCACGAGGGTTACATGGCCCGAGAAAAAACAAGCATCAACAACAGAAAGGCCTACCCATGGGTAGGCCCCTGAGGAAGACCTACGAGGCCATCCAGCCAACATTTGGTTATAGGCCGGCCATCCTTTCCTGTGAAAACCAGAAATCTCAGACCACCAATAATGAGTCCGATTTCCGTAAGGAACCTGAACGGATCACATAAATCCAAAGAGGCCGGACCACAGTCAATGAGGCCACACCAGCCGAGAGGACTGGGGACAGAATGGCCGTACCATAAGTTCCAGAATAATATGGAACCTGAAAACCACGAAGAAGAAACACAGGGCGAGAGCAACTCACACCCTGACATGATGCCCTCCAGAAGAGGGAGCCACATGAGAACGCTCCCAATTCAGACACTCTCCTGGTTGATATAAACACCCTGAGAGAAAGAGAGAGCCTAAGCAATAGACCATGTAATGGCTATCACAAACAGCGGTTCCATTGACTGTCCCCGGAGGGAACGAAGAACCACTACTAACTCCCAAGGAGTCCCTAGGGAGGACAAATGGAAGCATAATCCAGAAAACACTCCAAAGGATGAACTGGATACCAGAGTGGAGCAATTCCATATCTTAACCATACTGACAGTGTAGAGATCCGCACTGTCAGGAAGACCAGGCCAAGTGTGAAACCCAAGCCAGCCGGAAGGAATGCCAGAATATCTGGAAATCCTGGACACCGGAGGATTGTATTGACAGGTACAATACCATAAGATTTATGGTTGCCACAGTTTGTGGTAGGTCCCAGCAAAAGCTGATCCATGTGCTCTAATCATTCCAACGATGACAAAGCCAGGGAAGCCGTAAGACCACTGTAGGGACACAGTCAAAGACAAACGACCCAGGTCCAAGGCAAAACCAAGGACCCTGAGACAACAGGTCCGGGCAGTGAAGCATCAGGGATGGAGTATCGATGTAGAGACTCCGAAGATCCAAGTACCCCTGACATCTGGGGCAATCAGGAGCCACCAGCAGGAAAGCATCTCCGTCTCAATTGAAACACTTCCAAAGACCTCGAGGAAGAAGGGAGACCGGAGAACACAGGTACACAAAGTGAAAGGACCACTTCACCGACAAAGAGCCGCTGAAGGTTGCTTCAGAATCCGCAGAGCTGGACTGTAACACCATAGTGTGATAAAGTCAGAAGGCCCTGAGGGTCACCTCAGGGGGGCCCCCCCTGCTCACCAGGAGATGAAACCTATCTTGGGGAAGAGACTAGTCCCCGGGATGCACGTCGTGACGGCTGAGGACTCCCGCTTCCCAATGGAGAGCTCCTGAAATTAACGCTGCCGAGATGGTCGGGAGGAGACCCTCGGACTATGTCCGAATATGTGACATACCTGTCATTGCCATCCAACGAACAGTGTTGCTAAAAAGGAAGCCACTGTCCTGACCCTGTCGGACTGAACCTTTTCAGGTTCACCGGGAAACAAGAGTTATGCCAGAGTAAGTTAATTGACAGGGTGGAATCGACAGACGTCCAACTGCACTGAAAAGGATGCGAACCAGACACTGTCCATAGCAAAGAATACCCTGGACGAGATGGCCATAGCCACCCGGACAGGGACCGACTTGCCTCCGGAGAGAGCATCATCGTTTGAACAGTGATCCGACAGAAAAAACTCGTTCCATCTGGAGATGAGCCAATTATGGAAAGGTCTGGAATGGAACAGAGCCCATTCCACCATGCATCCCAGAGTGTAAAGACATATGTCGACTGCGCAGACAACCACGTACTCCTAATGGAAGAGTGGAGATTCCGTCTTACGCCAGAATAATTCTCAGATTCTGAGAATCCAGCAGGGATCCTAGATGAAGAATACCCAGAGAGGGATGCAGGGAGGACTTTTTCCCCGTTGATTAAACGTCTGCACCCTGAAGAAGCCACGGTCATCCTGACCTGGCTGTAAAGTACCCTGGTGATCCCGCTAAGAGCAGGAGGCCGTCCAGGTACAGGAGCATTGGGATATACTGAACAGGAGAACTGTCATAAAATCCAAAACACTGGTAAACCCCGGTGGGGCTGAGGACAGTCCCAACAGGCAGAGCCCGAAAAATTGTAAGTGTTGCTGTGATACAGCAAACCTCAGCCCATGCTGAGGAAAGGTCTCTGTAAGTACCCGTAGGCACGCGTCCTGTATATGATACCATAAAGTCCCCAGGTTCCAAACATCGTATGATGGAGCATAGGGATTTCCTCCTGAGCCCAGGTAGCTTTAGGAACTGGTTCAGGGAATTGAGACAGAGAATAGGCCAAAGAGGACCATTCAGCCACCGCACCAGAAAGAAAGCAGAACAACCAGTCCCTCACTGAGATAGTGGGGATGGCCTAATTAGCTCCGCTTACCGCAACAACTGCATAGCTTTCTGGATCTGTAAGGCCCTTGTAAAGAGGCCGCCTGAGCAAAGAGAGGGCGTACCCTCCTACCCACGTAGCCGCGGCAACTTGACACTAGTACCGGGCGAACTGAGAAAATCGGTATCTCCCAGTTGTAGGCCTGTCCCGTCAGGCTGAAGAGATATCCGTAGGTTCAGAAGCGGGATCGGCTGGCAGTCCAGGCCTGCTCGGTACTGGATATGTCGGCCCTTGTAGATGCCGACAGTCTACGAAGAAACAGACCTTTAGGCTGACCCAGATGACAAAAAGACTTAACAGACTTAGTCTGAGGCCTTGTAGTGGGCATAGCTGAAAGCGGTAAACTTGTCGTTAGTAATACTGCCAATGTTACTACAATCTTGTCAAGGTCAGGACCAAACAAGATCAACCCTAAAGATGGTATCTGCACCTCTGCATTCCCAGAGCGCAGCCATAGGGTATTACGGAGGATACAGTCGCAGCCGGAACTCTGAAAGTTAGGAGACTGGTATCCAATATAGGCATTTCCACCTATGACAACTGCATATATTACGAGAGCAACCAAATACATTTGAACCCCCGACGTGTTGGAGGGGAAAAAATGTTACAAATGCATCAGCCCAATATGCAATAGTATTAACCAACCATGCTATAGCCATGGTAGGATGGGTAACAACCCCTGAAAGCAAGTATACTGATTTCAGGCAGAGTTACCACCTACGGATCCGAAGAATCCGACCACGCAGGAATGGGAGGCGTAGTAACGTCTGTAATCAGACGAGTAACACGCCCATCCACCCCAGGAGGGGCTCGTGATGACCCTCAGGGAATTTGGGACAGGAGGCCAAACACTGTTGTAACACCTCCTATCTGGCAACAGCCAGAGTCCCGCTATGCGATCCACCCGCTAGTCAGCAACAGGGAACCAGAAGGCACGCAATACTGAGGGTGCATGATACAGGTGCAGGTCAACATTCACTCTAACCAGAATGGACCTGCTACCAGCCCTAAAGCAGGGATAATAATACTTGAAATAGGCTTCCACCCGTAAGAGGGAGAGAGCCCAAAACAGTATCCAGTTCACGGCAGAGCCAACTGGGACGTAACCACAGGGCGTCAACCACGCCAATTTGCGTTTCGTAGAAAACGACATCCACCCAGGGTGGCTGTTGTGGTAATCCCTGCAAGGGGAATGACAGACTATGGTGGCACCAGGGGGAATTCATATACTGCGAAAAAAAAACCTGCAGGGAGCAGTAGTCTGTGTCACAGGGGAAGAGTGCAAGAAGCTGCGAGATACCCTGAGATGAAAAGGGCAGTATGGTGAAGTAACCCCAAGTGAGGTAACAACAATGGGGCCCGCCCGGCGATCCGCAATTGAGAGGTTCCCGAGAAAACAAACCGCCCAAGGGGGTCGTGAAAAAGGCCGGCACCAGATGACGCCACATACAGAACCCTTTGAGTCAAATCCTCCTCACTAACACCTGCAGCACATGGCTTGCAGGATAGTAAAAATGGGTGCAGTATAGCGCTCTATCTCCTGGTCAGACATATCTGACCAACCCTCTTGGCGGAAATATTAAGCAGCGCTATACTGGTCCTGACTGATGCCAAAAATTAGCTGCAGGGACCCATTTTCAGCGTATGCAACACACAGTTCCATCTAAAATATGGCAACGTGCAGCACGCAACAGTATGTGACAAACCTCACAAATATTAACAAGTATATAAATGTGAGGTCTCAGAACCACCCTAAGTACAGCTGTATTAGGGCAGATAAAGAAAAGGGATAGATATATACTGACAGGTGAGAGAATAAAGTACAGACAGTCAGCACTAGCATAAGTCACATACAATGCAGATATATACATAAAACATGTCATATAATATACTGCACTATTACACTGCATGCAACTTACCCAGATTCAGTGTCTGGGAAGGCTACAGCGCTGTGTACACTGACCTGATGGTGAGGTACGCAGGGGGACTGGACTCACTGCCATCTCCGGAGATTTCTGCTGCACCACAGAGATAAAATGGCCGCTGGAGACCTCAGAGGAAGCGTGACCCGCGGAGGAAGCAGCTCAGCGACGCCAGACTATAGATACTGAATGGCGCGCTGAGCTGAGGAGAGGAGCCGCTGTAACAGGGAAGGCTGCCTCCCCTGGCCGGCTATTAACCCCCGGGACGCCGGCTCCCTGCACCGATCGTTAAGTCCCTGGTGGTCTAGTGGACACACGGGGTATGGGGGGCCCGCCGCCACTGCCGGCGCCTCCGGTCTGTCCCCTGAGACCGGAGGCACAGGACTGCATTTGAAATGCGCGGATCACCGCAAGCGGTGATCCGCGACCTTACCTGCTCCCCGTGGATCCGGCAGCAGTCCTGGGCGCCCACAGAGTCCGGCTAGTACAGACTCTGGGGTCCCGCTCAGATCCCCAGATCTGTACTGGCGTCTCAGCGCCAGCGGGGTGACGGAGCGGCAGTTTAGACGTCCTATGGACAGTCCGACGCTGCCGCTCTGAAGAGTCCAAAGTCCATGGGCAAAAACTTTGTCCCTAAAAAAAATAAAATAAGCTTAGGGGCTGCTAATCAGCTCCCCCTGCGCTAACGGTGACCCGACTCCGGCCGGGCACCAACTGAAACTGAGGTGCCTCTGGCTTGGGGGTGGGGTTATAGGGAGAGTGGACCCAGTGCATCCTTGGAGCTAAAAGCTTTAACTGCGTGGTGCCCGGATTTGGTTCCCAACCTATACCCCAAGGTCAACCCTGTGGACCCCCTATGGACCCTGAAGTAGAAATGACGAATTTCACCTACATATTGTTCATGAAGGGCCTGTAATGTATTATGTGCTGGGTTACCTCTCTGTAGTGCTGCCTACGCCAGTGCTATTATACCGTTACATATATATGATGATGAATGTGATTAGTTGCGTTGGATATTATGAATGGTGGCAAAGTGTATTAAACGGTTTGCCTATAATTGAGGCCTGATCATTTTTTTTCTTCTTTTGTTTTTATAGGCTTCGCCGTAGTTTTGCCGTACTTCTATGGGTTCTTCCTCACCGGCCTCCTCATCCATCGGGTGAGCAGAGTTGAGCACCAGTGTAAAATAAAATACGGCCCGGACTGGGAGAAATACTGCCAGCTGGTTCCGTATCGCATCTTCCCCTATGTCTACTAGCTAGACACCTGCTTTGCAATATAGAAGACAAGCCTTATTACTTTTTGAGGTGTTCAACTCAGTGAAAAATCTATTTTTGGTAGACGAGCCCTGTGTAAATGTTTTTTCATCTTTTGTATATATTGTTTTTTTTTAAAGTTTTATTTTTTGATGGGTATTAACGTGGCAGAGGCGCTTTGCAATGGCGTCCTGCTTTGCTGTTTACGCTATGCAATGTCTTCCATTCGGTATAGCTTTAGGCGTGAATTTGGTACCTCTCGGCTGTTGGAGGCACAGAGTTTTATTGGTAAAATCAATACTGAGTGCGTTGGTTCACTGTGAGTTCGAGGCATCGATGGGATGTCGCACCTCTGACGTGTCATAATTCTTAGCAACCCGAGACGGCGTCCTCCTGTCTCTCTGCTACCGTAACATGTCATCTTCCTTTTTTGGGACCTAGTCCCTGAACACAGAGATTCTGATGGCAGAAGCCATACGCGCTCTAGAACGTTTCCTTTATGTCCGCCAGCAAATTTAAGGCAGGGTAATTATTTGGTTGTTAGTCCAATCCTTCAAAGCTCACTCAATATGAGAAATATTCCTGCCCACAGCTCTCACCATAGGTTTTACATTTACGGGGACGGCATTAGACAATCAGTGCTTTCAGGTATACAGTCCAAATCAGGATCTCCTAAATATTGGACAAATATGTTGTTACTTAGTTACTAAGTAAATTACAGCGTTACGTGTGTGTTTGTGCAGAAATAAAGAAACATCTATATATGAGAAATGTGAAGATGGTTTCCTTGGAGGAAACTAGTTTGTGCTTAAATAATGGAAAGTGGGCATTTTATCAGAGCTACCTCTCACTAGCAATTTACAGGGCTAGATTTCATTTTATGGTAGTAGTATTGCTAGGGTTGTTATCCGTTACAGCTGCACCCTGCCGTGTTTGTTAAAAATGACACCGACTATCTTAAAGAAAAAAAAAAAAACTACTTTTCTATAATGCAAATTTCCAAAAGATGCCATAAGGGTGTCCCCCATAGTAACCGGTGTGAGCCAAGTTCCGTAAAATCTGTGCTGGCCTTTGTTTCCATCAGCTGAGACCGGACATCTTCCTGTAGCAGAAATGTGGGTTTATGTTCCGCGCCACCAAAAAAGTTGTATGTTTTTTAAATATTGGTAGTTTCCTTTTTATGGGTTTTCCATACGCTTTAAAAGCACCAGTCATTTACACCTAGCGAGGCCAGTAATTTGTGCGCCGAACTGGTATTGTTCCAGCCAGCTCCCTGCTTGTGAGTGTAGGTGACTGGTGCACTTTGCTTTTTGTATGTGTACTTTGCTTTAAGCGTGTGTACGTGTAACTTGTTTAATGATTTGTTGTGAAATATATTCTCTCGCTCAGGACTTTGTATTTTTGTAAAATTTAATACACAATCAAAGTGTAAAAAAAAAAAAAATAGTTCTACGTATAATTTTATAAGGCGTTTTCTGTGATATTCACCCAAAAATGTTTCTCTTCTTCTACCTCTAATATACACAATTTTACAAGATGACGGCACTTAGTTTTTGTTTTGGAATAACGTTCCATCACCCAGATTTTGAATATACCCAGGGAATATATTTTATTTTGTATGGATGTTGTTGCTGTGAATTAACATCAGCAATTGTTTACGATGCAAACGCACTTCCGCGCATCACAAGGTTTTGTTTAACCCGGCAGAAACCGCTCTCACCAGTCCTAACTGCAACATGGATCGTAGCTTGATGCACTGGCTTTTGTACAAAGGTGTTTTATATACATGTGAAATATATATTTTATTTTATAATCATGTTTTTATAACGTGATCTGTTTAAAGAGAAATATTTACCTTTTATATTTTGCTATGTTGGTCGCTTTTACTGTTTTTATAGAGCGTTCCATTTAAACTGTTGAAAGTAATGTGTGAAGCATTACAGTCTTTCACAAATGTTTTTATTAAGATGTTGCAAATAAATGTTTTGTCTGGCTCCATCCGTTCCTGTATGATCCATTGGGAAGGGGTTTTCTATCCATCACATACCGTTGGGCCTTGTAAAGACAGGTGGTCTCCCATATCCATAACGCTTGGGACCAGGGGTATTTTGGAATATTTGCATACCACAGTGAAATATCTTGGGAATGGCACCCAAATCTAAACACAGAATGCAATATATATATATATACCTTATACACACACAGCCTGCAGGTCATTCTATACAATATTTTCAATAATTATTTTGGGTCTTAAAGTCTGTGTACATTGAACCATCAAAAAGCAAAGTTTTCGCTATCTCAGTCATGCTAAAAAAAAAAACAACCAACAAGGCGACAAGAAGTTAGACCTTTACAAACATAATAATAATATCTAGCAATATCTCAGCAATTCTGTGTATATTTAATGTAAAAGTTTGCTCAGTCCGTTATTTGGCAGAGCAGGGTCACCCCTCTTCGGATCCAGTGATTGGGCCTGACCAGGGTTGGTAAAGCCACAGCTGTTACAAAGTTAGTGGACTGTCCGTTTGAGGATAATGTTCCAGCACGTTGGGCCGTCATGTACAGTGGACATTCGTAGGTGTATACTGATTGCTGTTCACTGGACCTGTTCATCCCAGCGCTGGCCTCAATCTGGGGAGGAGGAAAATAATTAGTGCACCCCAAAGCCTTCCGCATCACTAATAGGGTAACGCTCCTTATTGCCAGTATTGTTTGGCCCAGAACAGATTTCAAAAGCTCGAAATTCAAATGTAAAGCTCTTTGTTCAGGAAGCAGATGTTTGGGGTTGGGTACTAGATGCCAGCGCTCGAGGTTCAGGCAACAGGGCTAAGATACCAACGACCTGTCAGTCAGTACCCTAATCCTCTCTCCCCGCTGCCTAAACCTAACCTCTTCCCCTAGTGCCTAACCCCAGTACTTACTGTCTGGATACCAGCACCGGGATCCTGACTGTCGGGATATTGATCGTATCCCGATGGTTGATATTCGCTATTAAACAATAATGCTGATTAATAATTTAAAGTATAGGTTTGACCTGTACATTTGTCTTTTAACAATCATCCCTCCCCCTAACTATAACAACTATGCAGGAGTACCTTACTCTGTATTATCGCTGATTTAGAATTAACTCACTACGGCTTCCCGACATGGACGGTTCAATTGCAAACTGTTCTGTTAGTCTGTAAGGCCGGCACTGACCACAATGCCAGACCTGCAGCCCAATGCAACCAACGAACAGACCATCTGCTCCTATGCATGTCTGCAGGAGACAGCAGTGTTAGGAGAGAGCTCCCATTCCTCAGGTCTAGCTGGAAGGAAGTCACTGGGAACAGACATGCATTGGTTCACTGTGCTCAGGTCACCGGTCCACCTGTGCATCATCTGTTCCACGTAGTGTCATATTTATAGTACAATAGAATGTATGAGGTCTAGTTATCCCAGCTTCTCTTTTATTTATTGTTTCTTAATATGTGTTGGTCTACGGACTACTGAGCTCTATGGCTTCTTTTGTATATTATTTCTTCTTCAGGGTCCATAGGGTTCCACATGGAGACAATGGGGTGTAGGTGGGACCTGGAGGACCGGACACCAACAGCAAAGCTTTTCATTCCCAGGATGCTTCGGTCCTTCCCCCTATACCCCGCCCACAGCCTGAGGGGACTTCAGTTTCGTTGGTGTCCGGCAGGAGCTGGGTCACCATGTTTAACCGTGGGGCTGCTTTAAGCATTCCAAGCTTATTTTTATGATTTCTTTTTATTTCTAGTGTTTTGATATTGAGCAGCAGCAAATGACAGTCCCTTGGACGTCTGCGCTGCTGCTCCATCACCCCTCTGCGGCGCCGTGACACCAAGCCCCGGCTAGGTACTCCCAGCAGGGCTCTGAGGAGGATTAGCTAGCAGGATCCCCGGACCCCAGACTGCAGCCCGGAATCCAGGGGACAGGTAAGGCTGACCTCCGCTTGCGGGGGCCTGCGTCTTTAAGCAGTCTAGACTCCAGTCTCAGGAGATGGACCGGAAGCGCTGATGTGGACACTGGAGCGCCCACGATTACACTACACCACTGGGTCATTAATATACTGGTGCCGAACATATTTAAAGTTGTACAAAAAAGATCCTGCGCGCTTAATCAGTGAATTAGCAGCTGTCCTATTGGGTGTAATCAGACACCTGATTGACACTCTCTAACTGGAAATACAAATGAGGTTCGGACGCGCTAGTGATTACAGGTGGGGTGGAAAAAAGGGTATTGTAATAAACAAAACAGATATGTGCAGATGTTACAATGATCAATAGTTAATGAGACCGGCAATTGCTAAGTAAACAGAGGACTGAAAATAGACACACAAAAAACAAAAGGATGTTTGTGGCTCTTTCATAGAAAAAATGTGTGTGTGCTGGAAGAAAGTGAATCTGTTGTGGCAGTCCCGTGTCTTGCACGCTGAGAGTGGAGCAGCGGTTGAAAGCTTACCCTATCTTACCTTATTGACGGCGCAGACTGGAGTCCGCTGACGACTTGTGGGAATGGGTAGTATCGGCTAAAATCTCTGTGCTGTTGCCGTCTTGCTGGAGTCTTCCCTGGCTGTGTTGTTTCGGGCTCTGTGGAGCGAGTCGAAGTCCGGGGTTCCTGCTGCCGCTTGCGCTCCCGTTGTCTCTCTGTGCTCTTACTGCCGCCTTTCCTAACACCAACGCGTTTCGTCATTCAATGACTTTTTCAAGGTGTCTGTCAAAAGGATTCCAGCCTTCTTAAATACCCATTGGAGTGGTCTCATTGGTCCTTTCTTAATTATTAATATTTAGAGGCCAGGGGACCCGGTGATTAACGTCAGCACGGGGAGGAGCTCTCCCTGCAGCCCCAGCTCAGGGCGCCATTCCACTGCGGTCTAGCCGTTCCCTGAGCTTGCTCCTCCCTCACCCTCCATCCCCTCAGACACGCAGCAGCCATTTTCTGCTTCACAGGTCTCCAGGAACGGTGGGTTCAGTCTCCCTGTATACCACTCCCACGGGCCAGGTTATACAGCGCTATTTCCTACCAGCCACTGTGGTCTGTGTAGTTGATGTAGTGCCAATTGCAGATTTACTGTATAGTGTGTTTTCTGCGTTTGTATGTGACTTGTGCTAGCGCTGATCGCTAATTTCTATACTGTCCAGCTTATACCTTTCCATTTATTGTACTATACCCTGACATACTAAGGTATAGCGGGTTCATTGTACCTCACATCTGCCCTCTATTTATGAGGGCTATCACATACTGTATAGCATGGTTGCACACTACACTGTGCCATATTACACATACTGCACTATATCATACTATGTAATTTATTATTCTTGTGGCTCATTCAGGATGGTCTCTGTACTAATTGTTACACAGCCTCAGGCCACTCAGCCCCGGTGTCTCCTCATGACCTACCCTGGGCTGCCTTTTCTCAGGTGCTGGCAAAGATTGCGGACCACTTAGGATTTGCAGGGAGTACCTCCTGTGACTGCTTTGTCTCCCCCATGAGAGATGTACTCTCTCTACCTCAGTACAGAGTATAGCTAATATCTCTACAGTTTTCAGCAAATGTTTCAAAAGGAAAATCCTTTACCAACTAAACGTGCTGTTATCTTCCCAGTCCACCCAGTTATCTGATTCTGATACATCATCTGGGGAGGCAGAAGATGCAGACCTATCTGAATAAAACCACTTTTTAAAAAGACAAAAGGTAGTTTTACCAGCGTTCCCTCAGTCTCACCAGCTATCTGATCACATGAGTGAGGCATGGCATATGCCCGGTAAAAGGTTTCAAATTCCAAAATGTTTAAGTTCCTTTTACCCTCTTCCAGCTACTGATTGCAGTAAATGGCAAGTTCCCCCAGCAGTGGATTCTCATGTCACACGTCTGGTTAAGAATGCCACCTTACCTATCCACACTGCAACCTCCTTGATGGAGACTACAGATAGGTGTATAGAAGCTTGTCACAAGTCCATATACTCTCTTACAGGAGCCATTACTTGTCCTGCTAGGGCTACGGCCTGGCTGGCAAAAGCCATTGAGAGTTGGGCAGAGACCCTAGAAGAGACATTTCCCCCCTGATGCTTCAAGGGAACAACTATCCTATATTTCTCACATTAGAGATGCAGCCTCCTACTAGGGAGAAGCAGCTATGGATACAGCTCTCCTGGCCTCCAGGATATTTGCCGCTTCGGTAGCAGCCCGCCGTATTTTTTGGCTCCGTTCCTGGAAAGCCGATTCAGACTCCAAATGGGCTCTGGAGTCTCTTCCTTATTCTGGAGATATCCTATTTGGTCCAGAATTAGATAAAATTCTGACTACTTTGCCAGCTTCCAAGACTGCGTTCCTGCCCTCTGCATATAATATAAAGGGTCAGTCCTTTCCATGGCAGCAGGCATCAGCCAAGGCCTCCCAAGCTTAGGGCCAAACAAGCCTGGGCTACTAGACATCCACCTGACAAGCCTACAGCCTGACTGGACATTCAGGACACTTACCCACATGTACTTATAGCGCCTTCTCATCAACAATATCTCCGGTTTGCTATCCTGCAGCAGCATTACCAATTTTAGGCTCTACCGTTTGGCCTCTCAACGGCCCCTCGGGCCTTTACCAAAATTATGGAAGCTATGGCGGCCTACCTACGTTGTCAAGGGATCAGACTACTCCGGCACTTAGTCGACCTCTTGCTGTTGGCCAGCTCCCCAGAGATTCTTCACCGCCATTTACAGGTACCAATTGCCTTCCTACAAATGCAGTTGGCTGATCAACTGGAAAAAGTCTTCCCTGACACCTTCTCAAAGAAAGGTACATTTAGGAGCCCTCTTGGACTCTCAGGTTCAGATAATCTTCCTAACAACACCGAGTGCGCGGACTGCTCTGCAGTCGCCAAGTGTCAATTCACACTGCAATGCAGACACTGGGATCAATGGTGTCCACTTTTGCCATGGTGGAGTTAGCTCAGTTTCACTCCAGGCCCCTACAACACCTGGTCCTCTCCAGGTGGAACGGGCTACCTTTTCTACTTTGATCCCAGACAATGGGTCTCCCCCCGGAGGTTCACCTGTCCCTAGCCTGGTGGCTATAGACATTACATTTAGACAATGGTCGCCCCATTTGGATCCCGGACTTGGCTCTCCTCACAACAGACGCAAGCCTCCAATCGGTGGGGCACAGTTACCGGGTCTGTCAGATGTGGATCTTATGGCCTCAATACACAATAACAAACTTCCAGTATTTGGAACTAGGATAAGATACCCCGACGCAGCCTTCGTGGATGCATTGTCAGTGAAATGGACCTTCCATTTGGCATATCTCTTTCCCCCAATATCCCTGCTTCCTCCTGTTCTTTGAAAGTTCAAGCAGGAAGGGGACACAGTCCTGTTGATAGCTCCAGCTTGGCCCAGATGCCATTGGTACTCCTATCTTCAAAGTCTCTCCATAGACGTTCCTCTTCAACTTCCTCTACGGGTAGACCTGTTGTCTCAGGGTCCATGTCTACATCTGGCTTGGCTCTTGAGACATCCCTCCTAACGACTAAGGGATTTTCCAGCTCTGTGGTCCAGACCATGCACAGGGCCTGTAACCCGGCCTCAGCCAGGATTTATCACAGAATATGGCATACATATTTCCAATCGTGTGCTCCGAGAAACTATGCCCCTTTCTACTTCAGGGTCCATAGGGTATCCACAGGATACCTTGTGGTATAGGCAATGGCGGCAGACATCCAGGTACCACAGAGTTACATTTTCAGCCTCCCAGGATGCACTGGGGTCCCTCTCCTATACCCCGCCCCCGAGCCTCAGGCCACTCAGTTTTCGTCGGTGCCTGGCCGGACCAGTCGCACCGTACAGAAGGGGGTCTTTTTAAGGCCCCTGAATATTTCTTCGCAGCTGTGGCTGCACAACTAGAGTGCTCCAGCATAGGACAGTCAGTATTGACGTCCATGCTGTCACTCCTACACCCCGCCGGTACCGATCCGGGGATGCTGTTAGGTAGCTGGGGTCACAGCTAGCGGTGATCCCGGCTACCTGGACTGTGGCCGGATGCACGGGGAACAAGGTAATCCCCCGCATACTTTGCCACGTTCATAATGAATCTCCTCGGCAGCAGTAGCGGCTTGCCGCTCCCTGTGGTTGCGCTCTTGGAAAGCGGACGCAGAATCCATTTGGAATGCTTTGCCTTTTACGGGACAAGTCCTGTTTGGCCCTCGTCTGGACGCAATTGTGGCCCCGCAGGCAGCAGCTACGTCTGCGTGTTTGCCATCGGCTACAGTCCCATCAGGGTCTGGGGCTTTGTTTTTTCGGCCCTGTGAGGCTAGGGTAAGTCTAAAATCTAGCTTTCCAAGACAGTCAGCCAGGAAATCTGCTCAGCCATAAGAACAGGCTTGGAGTACAAGACGTCCTACTCCCAAGTTGGACTATAAGCCTTCAGTCTCACTGGATGGGCCTCCTCTCGGGAGACCCCAGAGTTGGAGGCCGGCTTCTCCAGTTCGCCCAGTGCTGGTGTCTGACCACCACGGACACTGGGATAAAAGAAGTATTTTCTTAAAGGTATGTCCTCTCCTCCCGGTAAAAGCCTCCCAGACGGTTTTTCGTTACAGGTCTTCTGTCAATTCAGGACAAGGCCCTGTAATTTTTGAGGGTGTTACACTCTATGCTCCAGGCAGGAGTTATAGTACCTATTCCGTTGCCCCAAAGGGGAGCGAGGTATTACTCCATCCTCTTTCTGGTACAGACACCCAATGGGTCTTACCAGGACATTCTCAACCTCGAATCCTTTAACAAATTCTTAAGGGTTCCTCGGTTCGGGAGGGGGACCCTGCATTCCATCATTCAATGGAGCCTGGGAATTTTGTGGTGTCATTGGATGTATTCAGGGTGACTACCTGAATATCCCTCTTTTCTTAGCACACCAGTGTTTTCCTCAGGTGTGCAGTGGTCGATAAGCATTTCCAGTTTCTGGCATTGCCCCTTGGTCTGGCCTCCGCGCCTCACGGTTTACCAGGGTCATGGCAGCCCACCTGCGGATGCAGGGGGTCCGCTTGTTACCCTATCCGGGCGACCACCTGTTGTTACCACGATCTCCAGAGATACTTCAGTGCCATATGCAACGGACAATATCTGTGTTGCTACGTTAGGGCTGACTGATAAACTGGAAATGGTCCTCTCTGATTCTTCACAGAGGATGCTCCATATCCCAACATCTGAGGATCTTTGTGATTGAGGAAAAGATCTCTGCATTACAGGCAAAGGTATGCAGTTGCCTGCAGAGTCGCCGAGTGTCTATTCACTTGGCAATGTGGTTCCTGGGTTCCAGGGTGTCGCTGTTCGACATGGTGGAGAGTACCCAGCTTCACTCTAAACCTCTGAAAAACTTGATCCTCTCCGGATGGGATAGGTTGCCCCATGGGATAAAGTCAATAGGCTTTCCCCGGAGGTTTGTCTCTCTCTGGCCTGGTGGCTGCGGAAAGCTCACCTAAACAAGGGGCACCCCCTTTGGTATTGCGGACAGGGTCCTTCTGACGACGGACGCCAGTATCCGTGGCTGGGAAGCAGTGACTGGTCCACACTTGTTCCAGTGCAAGTGGACACCAGTAGTTTTTGCGCTTCCCATAAACATCTGAGAACTCTGAGCAGTATTCAAGGTTCTCCAGCATGCAGGACAGGTCCTCCACGGAAATACCGTGCAGGTACAGTCTGACAACGCCATCATGATGGCTTATGTAAACCACCTAGGAGGTTCCCGAAGTCAGGCGACACTAACAGTGGTGTCCCGAATTCTGGCTTGGGTGGAAGGCTATATCCCTGCCGTCATCGGTAGTGTTCATTCAGGGATCCTCAGATGGAAAGCAGGCTTTCTCAGCTGTCAAGACGTGCATTCAGGGAAATGTCCTCTTTATCAGGAGGTGTTCAATCTTCTGGTTAACAAGTGGAGCCTTTCAGAGATGAGACTCTTCTGGTAGACGTAGGTAGGTCCAGTGGACCTTCCAAGTTGTGTACCTCGTCCCTCCGTTATCCCTTCTTCCTCCAGTAATAGCAAGAAGGAGGCACGCTCCTGCTGATAGCTCCAGCGTGTGCCAGATGGCACTATTACTCAGATCTTCGGAGCCTCTCGGTTAACACTCCGAAGCTGTTGCCTCTACGCCCGGACCTGTTGTCTCAGGATCCTGGCTGATACCCAGACCTGGGTTGTCTGTCCTTGACGGTGTGGCGGTGAAGACTGCCCTCTTAAGGTCTAGGAGTTTTTCCAGCTCTATAGTTAACAGGGGCTAAGAGCTCGGAAGCTTTTATCTGCAAGAATTTACCATTGGGTATGGTATACTTTCTTTCAGTTGTGTCGCCCTAGAGGCTAGGCTCCTCGGGTATTCCGGATATCCAGAGGTTGGCTTTCCTACAGGTGGGCTTAGATAACGGTCTTCGCCTTGCTTACCTGAAGGGGCAGGTTTCTGCCCTGTTAGTATGGTTTCAGTGTAGGATTGCTACTCTTCCTGATGTCCGCACCTTTGTGCAGGGTGTAAGTTATATTCAGCATCCCTTTGTTCCACCTGTGGCTCCTTGGGATTTGGCTGTGGTCCTTAGGGCTCTCTGAGGACCGCCATTCGATCCACTGGGCTCAGTGGATTTCAAATGGCTTACGGCTAGGACTGTATTCCTTCTGGATGGGAGGCTCTGTCATGTAGACCTCCCTTTTTCTCATCTTTCCTAGGAACAGGGCAGTGCTTCGCACTTGCCCTGGTTTTTTACCTAAGGGGGTGTCTAGTTTCCACATCAATGAGGAAATTATAGTACCGGCCTTTATTTCCCCAGTCCTGTCTGCTGGTGAGTCCTATTTGGCTGTGGTACAGGCGCTAAGAATTTAAGTTGACCGTACCAGT
Source organism: Taudactylus pleione (assembly GCA_031769625.1). Classification (NCBI taxonomy): domain Eukaryota; kingdom Metazoa; phylum Chordata; class Amphibia; order Anura; family Myobatrachidae; genus Taudactylus; species Taudactylus pleione. Next base: position 2,592,076 of record JAUIMM010000482.1, read on the forward strand.
CCATTTAGGAAATCAGACTCTCGGTTTTGTCCTGTCTGGTTTCCATAAAAAGGGTTGGCCTGCCACTACGCTAACTTTGGCAGGATGGATTCACAGGTCTTCCTGTTCCATCCTCTATTAAAGCTCTTCCACTAGGTCTGTGGGTCCTTCGTGGGCAGCTCGACGTGGCGCCTCAGCGGTGATTGGCAGCCACGTGGTCATCTGTCCATATTTTTGTAAGGTATTATGCTTTTGATACCTTCGCCGCTCAGGATGCTTTCTTCAGGCGGCGGATTCTCCTTACAGCACAGGAGCGTCCCCACCCTTAAAGGATACTGCTTTGGGACATCCCCAAGGTATCCTGTGGATACCCTATGGACCCTGAAGTAGAAAATATTGGATATGGTGAGAACTTACCCTTGTTATCTCTATTTCTATGAAGTCCATAGGGTTCCACAGGACTCCCGCCCTGTCGCACCTGTACTGCAGATGGGCTTTGATCTGGTCACCAGTTTCTCCGTCTCAGTCTGGTGAGAATGTGATTCTTGTGTGTTCCAGACTGTCTTCTCTCTCTTTTTTGCTCCTGCTCCGGCCTATGGCTTGTTACGAAACTGAGTGGCCTGAGGCTCAGGGGCGGGGTATAGCAGAGGGACCCCAGTGCATCCTGGGAGGCTGAAAATGTAACTCTGTGGTGCCTGGATGTCTGCCGCCATCGTCTATACCCCAAGGTATCCTGTGGAACCCTATGGACTTCGTAGAAATAGAGATAACAAGGGTAAGTTCTTACCATATCTCATATTTTTTTTTATGTCTATAAGCCTTGCCTTTCTTCAGGCTGGACTGTATCTAGGCCTCTGCCTAGCATCTCTGAAAGTGCAGGTCTCTGCTTTTGTCCATTTGGCTCCAGCGCAGACGTGAGGACTGTACTTCTTCCATCAGGAAATCAGACTCCCTCTTCGTCCTATATGGATTCCATAAGAAGGGATGGCCAGCTAACAAACAGTCATGCGAATCCATATGGCCAGAGTCCATCTCACAGGCTTACACGCAGATTGGGGCTTCCTGTGGCGGCTACAGTATCTGCCCATTCTACTCACTCTGTGGGTCCCTCGTGGGCAGCCCGGCGTGGTGCCTCAGCTGAGCAGCTATGCAAGGGGGCCACCTGGTCTTCTTTCCACACCTTTCTTAGGTTCTATACCTTTGATACATTTGCCTGCATTAGGAGAACCTTACGCCTGAAAGATGCTTCCTTCGGGCGTAGGGTTCTCCTATCAGCTCAGGAGCGTCCCCGTCCTTTGGGACATCCCCAGTGTCTCCCGGTGGAGCCCTATGGACCCTGAAGAAGAAAAAAAGAATTATGGTAAAACTTACCTTTTGATAACTGTTTCTTTGAAGTCCATAGGGTCCACAGGGCACCTGCCCTCTATGGGTTTATTCTCTTACTCTCGGACAAAGAAGGAAACAAGTGACTGATTCCTCAGTGTACCAGTCTTCCTTCTCTCCTGTCCTGCTCCTGTTACCTAAACTGAGTTGCCCTCAGGCTGCGGGCGGGGTATAGGGGGGGCGGGCAAAGGACCTGGGATTGAAAAGCTTCTCTTTTTTTGTGTCTGGTCCTCCAGGTCCCACCTACACCCCATTGTCTCCCTGTGGACCCTATGGAATTTGAAGTAAGTTAACAAAGGTAAGTTTTACCATAACTCTCCTTTTTCCTCTATTCTCGTATGTACTGAACTTTTCCATCATCACCTGTAGATTTAAACATCGATCATGTCTCATGTACATAGTTTATCTGGTTGTTTTTTCTTTTTAATTTATTTATAGCATGTTATAAGTTACAAACATTAAAATGTAATAATTCTATATCGCCCTCGCTAGTCTGCCAGTTTTGGACTGTGCTTTAAGCTGGTGCTCTAAGAAGTGATAGTGATCTAGATCATGGTGCCAATCCCATCCGCCCTACTTTCTTGTACGTTCATGTCTGCATGTGACCTAATAACTTACCGTCTGTGGGATAAAGTGTATTTGAGGCAGTGGGTAGAATCTGTCCTGATCACATTCCTCCAAGACTTGTGTTTCAGGGTTCCAGCGGCCGCTGTCTAGGTAGAGGCCAAAAACCAGAATTCCTTCTTCAGGTGGACACTGCTCCTAGTAAAGACATGTTTACATTATTACATACACCCATCAGCCATAACCTAAAATCCACTGAGAAATGAAGTGAATAACTGATCATCTTATTACAGTGGGTATGCAATCGGGAAGCCGACTGCCTAAATACCGGCAGCCGGCTTCCCGACTGTCATATCCCGGCAAGGGTGAAATGCCGGGCGTCTAGATGTAGACGCCCGGCATTTCCCCGATGCTGGGAGACCGGCGCGCAGCGTCCTGATCGTAGTGATGCTGGGCGCCGTGAGCAGACAGCCGCAGGGGGGGAGGGTTAGGTTTAGGGCTCCTGGGGGGGGACTTAGGGTTAGGCACCCCCAAGTTAGGGTTAGGCTAGGGGGAGGGAGGGTTAGGCACGCCCGGGGGGGACTTAGGGTTAGGCACCCCCTGGGGGACTTAGGTTTAGGCAGCGGGGAAGGGGGTGGTTAGGGTTAGGCACTTTGGGGGGGAGGTTAGGGTTAGGGTAGTAGATACCTCTCCACGATCGGGATTTCCAGCGCGGTCGGGCTTCCGCTGCCGGGATCTCTGCTCATGTTGGCCTGCCGCTGCTGGGAATGCGGCCGGCGGTATTTTGTACCGATTCCTTACAGTGGCACCTGTCAAGGGTTGGGATAGATCAAGCAGCAAGTGAACCGACAGGGTCATGGCCCGCCAAGGCTCATTGATGCATGTGCGGAGCGTAGGTTAGCCAGTCTGGTCCTATCCCTCAGAAGAGCTACTGGAGCACAAAACTGCTGAAAAAGTTAATGCTGGCTATTCTAGAAAGGTGTCGGCAAGCTGCAATGCTCTGTGTGTTCTGAGTATGGGGCTGCATAGCTGTAGACTGTTCCAAGTGCCCATGTTGGACCCCTGTACACCATGGAAGGTGCCTACAATGTGCACGTGAGCGTCAGAACTGGACCATGGAGGAAAATGGTGGCCTGGTTGTCTGATCTACGTTTAAAAAAAAAATTAAAAAAATTGGTGCGTCTGTGTTGTTTACTTTGGGAAGAGATAGCTCCAGGATGCACAATGGGAAGAAAACAAGCTGGTGGAGGCAGTGTGATACTCTGGGCAAAGTTCTGCTGGGTAGACATTCATGTTACTGTGACACATACCACCTACCTAAACATGGTTGCAGACAAAGTACACCCTGCATGGCAATGGTATTCCCTGATGGCAATGACCTCTCTCAGCAGGAAAATGTGCCCCTGCCAAACTGCAAACATTGTTCAGGAATGTGGTGAGGAACATGACAAAGTTCAAGGCATTGACTTGGCCTCCAAACTCCCCAGATCTCAGTCCGATCGAGCATCTGTGGGATGTGCTGGAAAACGGTCCAAGCCATGGAGGCCCCAACTCACAGGACCTAAAGGATCTGCTGCTAAGATACCATAGGATGCCTTCAGAGGTCTTGTGTATTCCATGCCCTGACTGGCCAGAGTTGTATTGGTGGCACGAGAGGGACCTATACAATATTAGGCAGGTGGTTTTAATGTTATGGCTGGAATGGATTGTAGTGTATAGTCCATGCCTGTGCTGCAGGGATGGAGTCTTCCCTGGTATTTACAGCAAACATTAGTAATAATACCCATATTAAATATCATGCACATTTTGTAGTTTGAACACTATGAACTGCAGCCTTGGATACTGATTGCTCCTATTGTATTTAGTCTTCAGTCTATTAACACTTCTCTGTGGTGCAAGTTTCCTATATTGTAACTGTTAAATATTAGCAGAGGCGCATTGGAAATTGGATTACACTGCACCCTTGACATGGGATGATCCAGTGAAGTTAGGCTATTGCACAGTATGAGGAGCTGCCCCATACCGTATCTCCTCCTCGTCCCCCCCTTCCACAGCTGCAGCCATTTCAGTGCTGGGATACATATGTAACTTATACCCCTGCAAGACTATCGGGAGAATCCGGTGTATAAAATACAAACTCTGCATCCCACTAAACTCCCCCCTCCCTGCCCACCACCTGCAGACTCACCCTAGAGTTGAGGAGCCCACACCTTCTTTACACTCTTCATCTCTAAAATGCCAGATCTGTCTCTCTGACCATCACCTTCCCTCTTAACTTATCCCTCACCCCTTCTCCACCTCTGCCCCCTAAGGCCACCATCACTAAGGCTTAACCTTGAGGCTATTGACACTGAATACTTATCCTCCCTGCTAGACTCACTTTTCTCCGCTATTCTCTCTCTCTCTCTCTCTCTCTCTCTCTTCCGTCTTGAACAAGCCACTTCCCTGTACAATGCCTCCCTTACTTCTGCTATTGAATCCAGCGATCACTACTCAACCTCGCAGAACCACACCTCAACCCTGGCAATTCAAATGCACCAGATACCTGCAAAAGTGTTCACAAACCACCGAGCGACAGTGGAGGAAATCGCGCTCCTATGCAGACCTCCTCCATTTCAAATTTATGCTCTCAACCTACAGTACTGCCTTCTCTCTATCTTTCTCTCTCAACAATCAAATATTTTAAGAACCTCACTTCAACCCAGTCCCCTCGAACCCCCGTTATCTCTTCCCCAGTTTTAACTCCCTGCTCTGCCCCATACTCCTCGACGCCCCTGTTCACTCTCTGCCCTTGACTTGCCACCTAATTCTCATCTAAAATTTACTCCATACGTCAGGACATCTCATCTCTCCAGGCCATCTCATCTCTCCAGGCCCTCAGCACCTTATTCCCTCCTTTCCCAGATTCCCTCCTTTCCTTTACATCTTACCAACTCTGAGATCTTTCTCCCCTGTATCTGAAGATAGTCATGGCCCTCATTAAGTCCCCCCCTTGACCCTATCTCCTCACACCTCCTCCGCTACCTATCTACTTTTGCCTGTTGCCATCTTGCCCATCTTTTCCTCAGGCATGGTCCCCTCTGCATTCAAGCATGCCATTTTCTCCCCTATTCTTAAAAAATCCACCAAACATACTCTCCAACTACTGCCCCCATCTCTCTCCTCCTATTTGCTTCCAAACTTAATGAGCAGATGCCTTACCAAGTTTCTTTCCTCCCACTCCCTGCTCAACTCATTTGTATGGCCCACAAGAAAGTCATCAATGACCTTCTTGCTGTCAAATCCAAGGACCACCATTCTCTGCTCATTCTAGTTGACCTCTCTGCTGCTTTTGACACTGGACCACCCTCTCCTCATGCAGATCCTTCACTCTCTTGGTCTATGTGACACTGCCCTCTCCTGGCTGTCATCATGCCTCTCTGACTGTTCCTGATCTGTCTGCTCTCATGACTCCACTTCATCTCTCTTTACTAACGGTAGGTGTTCCCCAAGGTTCTGTTCTTGGACCCGTCCAATTCTCCCTCTATATGTCCTCTTTAGGTGAACTCATCAGCTCTTTTGGCCTCCAATATTATCTCTATGCTGATGACACTCAGATCTACCTATTGTCCCCTGACTTCCCCCCTCACTCGTATTTCCAAATGTGACTGCTATTTCTTCCTGGATGTCCCAGCGCTTTTTCAAACTTAACATGTCTAAGACTGAGCTGATCGTCTTCCCAACCTCCCACATAACTTCACTTCCCACAATTTCATTATCTATTGATGTAACAACTATCTCCTCTAGCCCCAAAGTGCGCTGTCTTGGCGTTATCCTGGACTCCTCCCTCTCCTTCAAGCCACACAGTCAGCATCCTCGCAGTCCTGTCATTTCCATCTCAAAAATATTTCTTGGATCAGACCCTTTCTCACCCTGGATGCTACTAAAACCCTCATCCACTCACTGGTCATCTCCAGCCTGGACTACTGTAACGTCTGGTCTGTCTGGTCTGTCTGTCTCCTTCCCGCCGCTCGACCCATCTTCCAAACGTTCTACATCTGCCTCCCCTCTCCTACAAGCTCTACACTGGCTTCCACTTCAGAACCCATTTTAATCTTCTCACACTCACAAAGCTTACACCCATTCCTCTCCAATGTACATCTGACCTCTCCCTTCACACGCCTGCCCGCCAACTCCTGCCTCTCCTCACCAATGCACGCTGCCTCTCCTGCCAACTGATTACTTCCTCCCACTCCCGCCTCCAAGATTTTGCCTGTGCTGCTCCCTACCTCTGGAACTCCCTCCCTGTCAGACTCTCCACCTCTGGAACTCTCTCCCTATCAGACTCTCCACCTTGCTACTAAACTTCAAAAACGTTCACAAAACTCACTTTTTCATCAAAGCCTTCCAGCTCTCATCCTAACCCACTTCCCCATGCTCCTTTCTCACAGTCAACCCCATCTGTGTCACCCCTGTCTGTCTGCCGCTCCCCTTTAGACTGTACGCACGAGCAGGGCCCTCTTCCCTCATGTGCTTGTCCTTCCCTTACTTACACTGTATTATACTCCCTACAACGGCATCTATTCTTTGCTTACTGCTGCTTATGTAAGTGTTATGATCGCTGATGCAGCAATGTGTATAAACCATGTCCTTACCCTGCATTGTATTGTACTGTAAGTCACTGTCTTGGTTTGCTCATGTGTAAGGTGCTGTGGAACCCTCGTGGTATCATAAAAATAAAGCACAATAAAATACTACTACTACTACTGGATTATAGGGGGGGGGGGGGGGGGGGGCGGAAGGGTGGTTGTCTGGGGGGCCCCCCCCACACTCAGCAAACATTGTTCTGTACCGGGCCACTCCTGGCAGCATCACAGTCACTGATGGGCTTTTGATTTGATACGGAGACCGATTTTCTCCACTTCTACATTGAGCGGCTGGGCAGTGATGGACAATCTAAGCCCCCACCCTGCTGATAATGCTGTGATTCGCGGGTCTATGGATAGAGGGAAGGGCCCTAATGCCGTGACATGTCTGCCCCGGGCAGGAACATGATGAAGCTGAAACAGACAGTGTGTGTGCTCGCGGTCTCTCTCCTCCATCCGCTCTTTCTCCCCATCTTTTCCTATCTTTGTCTCTCTCCCTCGGTCTTCCTCCCCTCTCCCCCTCCATATTTCCTTTTGTCTTTCCCTCCCTCTCTTTCTTCCTACCTATGTTTTGCCATCTGTCGCTCTTTCTATCTCCCTCACTCTCTATCTCTCCCCCCTCTCTCTCTCTTCCCTCTCTCATCCACCACCCAAAATCCTGTGTTTGCCGCTGGCAGTGTACTAGATCAAGTCCGCAATACTGGTGGGAGTCGGTTCATGATGTAGTATGCTGCCACCTTGCTGGTCAGTGGAGAGTCAGGAGACCAGGTAAGGGCACAGTAGTGGCGGCGAGGTGCCCCCCCAGCTCAGTTGCCCCGGGGACCCCCACAAGCCTTAATCCGTCCCTGATACTTACTGTAAAAGCAATATCTGTAATGCTCCGACTGTGCTTAGTATCCCAGGTCTCTACAGGCTGCACCTGGTGAGTAAAGGTGAGCGAGTCCACTGATAAACGTCTCCTCCGAGCGTGGTCCTGCAGCACCGTCGTCAGGAATCCTACATTATAGGAGTATAACACACAAACATTTCTTCAGGAGAAAGAAAAACTTTTAATGAAGAGGGTAAAAAAAAAACAACACTTCAGGGGACCATATAACCTATTTCTCAATATATTGTTCAATACACTGTGCTCAGTAGTCCTAAAGGAACAAAAAAGTAGGAGCTGATTGGTTGGTACTTCATCGCCATCTAACTGCCATGTTACAGGCTGTGTTTGAAAAATGACAATTAGGAGATGATAGAGTGGTACTTTGGGGTCTATTTACTAAGCCTTGGATGGAGATAAAATTAACAGTTAGGAGCTGACTGGTTGGTACTTTATCTCCATTCACGGCTTAGTACATAGACCCCCAAAGTGTGTGTGATTTCACTGATGCAAAGATTACAACGTATGCAGGTCTGGGCATTTCCAAGACATCACAGTACGATGGCTCAACCTACCATTTACCTTTACATACCGCTATCCCATGTCTTTTGGCACCTCAGTGTATAACTGTAAACAGGACTATTATTAAAGAACACTGTAAAATGAGTCTCATGAGATAGGTGTGTGGGACCTGCGTATGGCGGATATTAGACACATTGCGAATTTGTTGTATTGTTTTATTACATGCACCAAGAAAAAAATGTAGTTGCTGCTTTAGTGTATGACATGTCTCACCTTGTGGGAAGAAGAACGCTGGCAGCCAGTAGCTGTACGGTTCCCGGAGCTGGGGCACAGTGGCGTTAAGGCTGGATGTTTGGGAAGAATTGGCGCTAGAATGTGCGAATGGCTTCCGGAGTCCCAGCTGCTGACCAAACCTACATAAAATGACTTGGAATGATTTTCAGAGAATATCAGACACTCAGTAGAAGAGGTTACTGGGCAGCTGGTGGCAGAGTGATTCTGTATTGACTGCTAGGTATTGCGGAGCTTGTGCGCTCTCCCTGTGTTTGTTATGGGCAATACCATGGCTGTTCTCACCGTGCTTCTGGCGGGCACCATCTGGGTGGAGCAAGGGAGCACGTTTCCCACAAACGCCAACTGCAAGTAGCGTTTCATTCCACAGCGCAGAAACATACTGGCTGGTTAATGTTAGTGTGTGACTAAACGTCACTGCAACAAATGCAAATCAGATGTGTCCACATACATCTATTTTCCGTGTGCTACAAGTCGTGTTACATGTAATGCGTGAGCGCCGTGTGACTCGGTTGCGCCAAGCATCTTTTTGTGCAACTTTTTCCCTTAAATTGCATTTTATTCACAAAGCGATGCGAATAGGACACAGAAGCAGATTCTGCTGATTAAAATGATATGTGACATGCCCATATTTCTGTATTGCAACTGCGGGTGTATCTGCCTGCGAAATGCTACGCTACAGTGTCAGTGACTGTGACACTGCAATTAGTGACTGACACTGCAACGTAGCATTTCACATGCAGATACACCCACAGTCACACACAGAACATAGGCATGTTGCATATCATTTTAATCAGCAGAAGCTGTTTGTGATACCTATTAGCATCGCTTTGCGAATAAGACACATTTAAAGGGGAAAAAAAATCACCAATAGACGCTCGGTGCTACCGAGTCACAGCATGGCGTGCCTAGAAGAGGCTAGATGTATGTAGACACATCTGTATCTGCAAAGCACTGCCTGATATGGTGACTCTATATAACGGTTAAATAATAGCGATTAGTGGGTCACCTCTCACCTTTCCTGTACACATGTAATCACGCGACGGGACCATGTGGCAAAGAAATCCAATCGCTGCGCCAGATCGTCCACCCAGGAGCCCAGCAGCTTGCATGATTCATAGGAACATCGCTGAAACAGAGAATAATGTGCAACATTCATTATTATTTACAGCACCATTTAAAGCTGGATAATTAAACAGGATATCCATATATAAACTTGCTCATCTTAGGTGTCTGCTCTGCCTACGTAAGCCTGTCCTGATGTCGAGGGCGGCAGTGACCGCTCGTGTTAGTGAGCACAGGGCTGTATGTGACACTGGTGGTGTTAGTATGTGTAGGGTGGAATGTAGGCAAAGCAGAGTTTGATAGAGGCAGTAGGTGATAGAGGCAGGCGGTGGGTCCCCAACAACAGAGTAGTGTTGTGAGGTCCAACATGTGCGACTTTTTCATCTTGTAACCATGTTTGAAACGTGCAAGCCCTAAACTGCCCACAAATATTGGAATAAGCACCCTCACATGAAATCACACCAGTAATTAATCTGGTGCCTATGACGACATTTCCAGGGGGGGTCACTTGTGGCTGGTGCTGGTGGGGGGGGGGTTAGCAATCAGGTGCAAGAACAGCAAAAATCCTGCACGTACTTCCTGCAGTTGCGGGATTTTTGCTATTCAATTATGAGCGGTCCAATTAGCCTAGTCAGTAATTACTCACCCACCGAAGCGCTGACTTCTGCATGCAACGTCGGGACCCGGTCTTCTGCAGCAGAGGTGGGTGCAAGTATGTTGTCTGAGTATGTAAGTGTGTGTGAGTGTCTGTGTGACCCCCCGGAGGCAGCAGCAGGGAGAAATACATCTCCCGGCAGCCCCCTCCCCAGTGCAAACATGGAGGGCAGATGACGGGAGCTGTGGAGAGGTTAGAGGTATTTATTTTCTCATACCGCAGGGCTGTCAGTGCTGAGATGTGTATACACGCTGTATTCCAAAATTAGGTGAGAAAAATGTAATATATTTTGCTAAGAAAACCTCGCTCTCAGTTGAATATACCCCTCTGGTTACCTACAACGTGAGAATGGGGGATTGGCTCCTATGTCACATCTCCTTCCCCCATTATCCATACAGGGATATAGTGGAGGGCAGATTTGGTATGTGCTAGTCACTCTCCATGGGTGGGCCATGCCCCCTCTGACCAATGCCCACACCCCTCCAAAGGCACATTGTTTCCTGGACCTCCTTTTCCTCCCGGGCCTTCACAGACAGACGGACACTTAACCAATTCCGTCATCTGTAAACACTTGGAAATAAAACCGCACACACGCAGGCACACAATCACGAACGTCCAGGGGCGTGCTTTCTGCATACGTGCGTGATGACGTCAGTGACCATGCGACTCCACACCCTCTGCCCGGCAAGTGGCAGCCACATGCGCACACAAAGCACAAACCCAAAGACCGCAACCCGCGGCTGGGCAAAAAAAACCAAAACACAAATGACACAAATAAGAAGCCTAATTCCGCTTGTTACTATATCACTTACCTGCCATAACGTGGGCACCTTGAGGCTCGTCAGGGAACTATAGACCTCCTCCAGCACCTTGTTCAGTATGATCTCTCCCCGGACGGCCTGCTGCAGAGCGCGGAGGGAGCGGTGTATGACGGACAGCAGCTGATTAAACCGATCGATCTCCTGATGCAGAACAGTCAGTAATGCAGAACTGAGCAGAGAATCATAACCTGCAAACAGAAACGTATGGGGTCATTATACAAAGGTCATGAAATAAGTGTTTAATGTACTACTTCAGTTTAGCCCATTAGTGATCGGTGCTGTTTTATACCTCAGGCTTAGTTTCAAATAGTAGCATATATATATATATATATATATAAACACACACACACGCAGTGGCCACTTTTAGGTACACCAGCTTATTACTGCAAATATATAATAAGACAATCGTGTAGTCATGGTCAAGAGGTTCAGTTGTTGTTCAGACCAAATCTCAGAATGGGGAGAGGGTAGCAATGATTAAATGCCATGGCCTAACTTAGTACTGATGCGCAGAGTAACCCGGAAACTGTTACATAGAATGTGATGGCAGATAAGAACCCCTTGGTCCATCTAGTCTGCCCTTTATTACCTTTTGGTAACCTCAACCCTATGTGATCCTCGGTTCTTTGTAATGTAATTCTAATGTCTATCCCATGCATGTGTAAATTGCTCTCCTGTCTTAGCCTCTACCCCCTCTGATGGGGGCTATTCCACTTGTCCACTACCCTTTCTGTGAGGTAATTGTTCCCCTGAACTTCCCTCCTCCCTACAGTCTCAGTACATGTCCTCGTGTCTTAGTACTTCTCTTCCTCTCCCTCCTGCACCTTGTTATAACCCTGGATATATGTGAGTTTCTATCATGTCCCCCCTTTCCCTTCTCTGCTCCAAACTATACATATTAGGATCTTTTAGTCTTTCCTGGTACGTGTTGTGGTGTAGACCTTGCACCATTTTAGTTGCCTTTCTTCGTACAGTCTCTAATGTATTAATATCCTCCTGGAGATATGGCCTCCAGAACTGAACACAGTATAGAGATGAGGACGTACCAAGGACCTATACAGTGGCATTATCACTTCTTTCTGCTACTGATCCCTCTCCCTATGCATCTGACTTGCCTTCCTCATTGCTTTGTTACAATGTTTACCTGCCTTTATGTCACCTGAAATAGTGATTCCTAGATCCCTTTCCTCTTCAGTACTTTCCAGTATAGAGCCATTAATACTATATTTTACCTATTGGTTATTGAGATCCAAGTACATGATTTTGCATGTTTTAGCATTAAATTGTAGTTGCCACGTTCTTGCCCATTTCTCTACTCCACATGTTCTCAAACTCTGTCCTCAGGACCCCACACAGTGCATGTTTTCCAGGTCTCTTCACAGAATTAAAAGTGAAATAATTATAACCACCTGTGGATCTTTTAAACTGTGTCAGTGAGTAATGAATACACCTGTGCACCTACTGAGCGACCTGGAAAATGTGAACTGTGTGGAGTCCTGAGGAACGAGTATGAGAACCACTGCTCTAGTCTACCTAGATCCTCCATCATTTATATTACCCCTCCTGGGGTGTCTACCCTGTTACATATTTTGTGTCACCTGCAAAAAGGCCTTACGTTCCCTTTAATACCATTTGCAATGTCACCAACAAAGATATTAAAAAGCACTGGTCCAAGTACAGAAGCTTGGGGGTACCCCACTCCTGAGCCTGCACTACATTTATTCCTGGGTATGGGATTCCAGCAGTCAGTATCCCCACACCGGCATCTCAACAGGTTTAAAATAACGACAAAGCCCAGTAAGTACCCTACCCCTAAACCTAACCCTCCATCCCCGCACCTCTAACCTCCCCCTTACTGCCTAAACCTAACCCCCCCCCTCCAGCCCCACTACTTACGGTTGGATGCCGGCACTGGGATTCTGACAGGTGTCAGGATTGCAACACCGACATTCGGAATATTGACCGCACCCACCCGGAAGATATTACCGACCGTAATTTTGGATACTGGCTGGTCCAAGGAGCACTGGATGGAATAAATTGCTTTTATAGATCAATACTCATAAGGTTTCCTTATTAATGGCCATTACCTGTGCCGACCCACAAATGTTATTTGACCTACTTTGGTTTGTTTCCATATCCATAAACTCTGATGCAACTTACTCCGGCTAAACATTGCATGATAAAAAGCTGCCTTACTGGGTGCAACATGCCATGTGTGCCCCAATACGGGCATGCGTGAACACAGGCACATGGCATCATAGCACGACATTTGTGCCCGGGATCATAGGTTCGTTTGTGCCTTCATAAATGAGCCCTTGCCTCCAGCAGGAAACGCTGCTGATTAGATCACCAGGCGAGGTACATTGTGTAGCATGGCATACAGGGGCCCTTTGCCAAGGAAGCAGCTGTTCCAAAGGATGACCAAGCGCTACCTATACGTGGGCTGGGTGCCCCTGGGCTCGCTGACGTGTCTTACAGTTATGAATGAGGCTGTCTCCCTGCAAGTGTTGTTATGTCTCAGTTCATTGGTGATCCACTAGATGGCAGTGTTGGATTTATATTGTGTGCTAGGATGGAGAATACTTCTATATAGAACCTATATTGTATGTGGATTACTTTTCGGTGCAGACGATTCTGCTTCAAATTCATACGCTATTTCCATATTATAATTTTATATTTGGCTATAAGTTACATGACAACAAACCACCAACATACATCTCCTCACATGCCTCACAATAGCCCCCTGACCCACCTTTGCAGGATCTGGGTCTCTCATCCACATGCATCACCTGATATATATATATATATATATATATATATATATATATATATATATAGTCTATACTCTCATTAAGTCAGGGAAATTACATTGAAAACCTTTTATTAAACAAAAATTAGCAAAACACAAATGGCAGAAATAGATAATAACCTAATTACCACCATGTAATGCAGAGAGCGGTAGAATTGAAGTTTTACCTTTAGCCGTTTTCACCAGCATTTCCCAGGCAGGTTCAGCCAACAATTCGCCGAGAGTAATGGTCTCATCTGGCCGCCCCTCCGCTGCCGCCACCGATTTCCCCTCTACAGACGCCGGCAGCTTTCTGACGATACCGCTGATCAGCTCCAGGACCATCTGATCCTGACTGTATTCACCTCTGCAGGACAGTGTACATCACTAATCAGCTAAATTCCCACGTCCACAGATAACGTCTTCATTCACAATGAGCCACATGGTGCTAAAGGGGTCTATTTACTAAGCCTTGGATGGACAGGGATAAAGTACCAACCAATCAGCTCCCTCCATACTTTGATAAATGTTTTTTTCTTCTTCATACAATAGGAAGCTCTTGAGCAGTGGTTATATCCTATGTTACACTACATAGCACAGAGATATAATATATAACCACTAACCTGTGCGTCCCGTTCTGTGCGCTGACCCTGGACTGCGTACGGAGTACGGTATCTAGGAAGACCTGTGCCTGAGATTTGCGGTAGGCTTTTTCAGCATTGGGGTGCATGCCGAAGATCTCGGGGGTGTCTGCGTCTGGTAGAGAAGTCAAATAATTCCTGCAGTCCCGTAGTGTTGCGTTATCTGACGGTGGGCGATAGGCCTGGAAATGGGCACAGACAGGTGTTATTTACTTCATGCAAGCATGGAAATGTCACATTTCTCTTTTTGTTGTCGATACCTACAAAGAACATGGCCCTAACTGTGTGGAGTTTATATGTTCTCCCTGTGCTTGCGTGGGTCTCCTCTGGGTACTCCGGTTTCCTCCCACACTCCAAAAATATACTGGTAGGTTAATTGGCTCCCAACAAAAAATAAAATTAAATAACCCGTGTGTATGCGTGAGCATGTGGTAGGGAATATAGAGTGTAAGCTCTGCTGCGGCAGGGACAGATGTGAATGGCTGCTGAATAGCGCTGCGGAATATGTGTGCGCTAATAACTGGTAACAAATAATATTGTGTCCATAACTTTGCTCAGGTTTAGGTCATGTAAGAAATCCAAAACTTGGGTTTTGCAGGAGGCAAAATATATGATTTTGGAAATTGCACAACTGCTGCCGGCCCCGTACACATACAGGTTTGTCTTCAGATATATAATGATAATAATAAAAGCACAAAACAACTGGAGATGCCAGGGATTGAACCCGGGGCCTCATACATGCAAAGCATGCGCTCTACCACTGAGCTACATCCCCTAGTGGTGGCTCCTCTGTACAGGAAAGGAGACAGTTAGTGACCTATGGACATTCAGCCTAATAAAGTACATAGTTATATTGTACAGAACCAGGGAAAAGGTTGTGTTTGTGTGTATATATATATATATATATATATATATATATATATATACGCACACACACAGTACTGTATCACACACATTTACACACAGCATGATCTAACTATCATATACAGGATTATTGAACTGCAGTGTAATATATACATTCACTATAACTGTACTCTAATGCATCATGTAAATACAGTATAATTGTACTGTATCATATGTGTGATTCTCTGTGTGATACACGGGACATTTACATACATTCAAGTGAACGGTTTCTATACCACAAATTTATTTATTTTTTCTGGTGTCCAAGTCTTATATAATTCATCTGTAGAAAATATAGCATTTGGTATGGGATCCCGGCTGCCGCAACCCGACAAAAGAGCAGAGCCCGGCAGCGGAAGCCCGACAGCGCTGGAAATCCCGATCTTCCCTAAGGTAAGTATAAACTAGCCTAACCAACCTCCCTAACCCTCCTTAGGGGTGTGTAACCCTAACCTCCCCCCTCTAAGTGCCTAACCCTAACCTCCCCCCTCTAAGTGCCTAACTCTAAGCTCCCCCCTCTAAGTGCCTAACCCTAACCTCCCCCCCTCTAAGTGCCTAACCCTAACCTCCCCCCTCTAAGTGCCTAACTCTAACCTCCCCCCTCTAAGTGCCTAACCCTAACCTCCCCCCTCTAAGTGCCTAACTCTAACCTCCTCCCTCTAAGTGGCTAACCCTAACCTCCCCCCTCTAAGTGCCTAACCCTAACCTCCCCCCTCTAAGTGGCTAACCCTAACCTCCCCCCTCTAAGTGCCTAACCCTAACCTCCCCCCTCTAAGTGCCTAACCCTAACCTCCCCCCTCTAAGTGGCTAACCCTAACCTCCCCCCTCTATGTGCCTAACCCTAACCTCCCCCCTCTAAGTGCCTAACTCTAACCTCCCCCCTCTAAGTGCCTAACTCTAACCTCCCCCCTCTAAGTGGCTAACTCTAACCTCCCCCCTCTAAGTGGCTAACCCTAACCTCCCCCCTCTAAGTGCCTAACCCTAACCTCCCCCCTCTAAGTGCCTAACTCTAACCTCCCCCCTCTAAGTGCCTAACCCTAACCTCCCCCCTCTAAGTGCCTAACTCTAACATCCCCCCTCTAAGTGCCTAACCCTAACCTCCCCCCCAAGTGCCTAACCCCCCCCTAAGTGCCTAACCCTAACCTCCCCCCCCCAAGTGCCTAACCCTAACCCCTCCCTTCCCCACTGCCTAACCCTAATTCCCCCCCGGGGGTGCCTAACCCTCCCTTCCCCTAGCCTAACCCTCCCGGGGGGGTGCCTAACCCTAATTCCCCCCCGGGTGCCCTAAACCTAACCCTCCCCCCCGCGGCTGCCCGCTCGCGGCGCCCGGTGTCGGGGAAATGACAGGCGTCTAGATTTTAGAGGCCTGTAATTTAACCCTAGGCGGGATAGAGGATTCGGGAAGCCGGCGGTCGGGATTGCAGCCGCCGGCTTCTTAAACGTATCCCGAAAATATACACCAGAATAAATGTCACTACAGTAACCGTTCCTACTGGAGTTTTTGAAAACTCTGCCTGATGCACAGGACTCTGATATAAAATTTGAGGTATAGAAACAGTTCACATACTTGAATGCATGTAAATGTCCCGTGCGTCACACAGAGAATAGCCCATATGCATACAGATACAAAATTATAAATTATTTTAAAATGTACAAAACAACTGGAGATGCCGGGGATTGAACCCGGGGCCTCATACATGCAAAGCATGCGCTCTACCACTGAGCTACATCCCCTAGTGGGGGCCTCTACCTCCAGGCAACAAGGAGCTAGTGAGGACGTATCGCTACACTGTCTCACTATGGTGACATAAGCAGCTAAATCTGATACAGACACATATATAGATAAGTGTATTTCATAAATATATTTTATACACACACATGTATATACAGATAGATATGTACACACGTTTATAAATAACATAGACCTGACACATTGTATGTAATATACACACACACACACACACACACACACACACACACACACACACACACACCCCGATTGGCTTCATGTTGGGCAAACATGGGGACAACTGTAATAGGTAGTCTGTTTTGGTAAATTGCGCGTTTTGTACTAAACTCGCACTTTTTCACAACTCTCCAATGTAATAGGGGCTCAGTTCAATAGAACTCGCATTTTCTCAGAGTTACTAAAAATCGCCTTTATCAAAATCGCATCCAGATGTTTTCCCATTTAAAACAATCAACTCGCCCAATGTAATAGGGTGTGAGTTACAGACTGCTAAAAAAGACATAACCAAAAGTCCCCAAATAATAGACCAGCGTCAGGATAGCGAGTATACCCTGAGCAGGTCAGATTAACACAGAAACAAGCACATATCCATGAGGTACCTGCATGTTACTGTGTGTACATATGAAAATAGTTATAAAAAAATAAATAAATGACGTGCATCCCCTCCCCAAAAGCATAACCAGCCCCGGGCTTTATAAAGCCTGTCCTGGTTCTAAAAATACAGAGGCCAAAATGCATAGGGGTCCCCTGTATATTAAGAACCAGCACAGGGCTTTGCTGAGCCGGTGCTAGTTGTGGAAAAACAGGGGACAAAACTAGTAGTGGGAGGCACATATAGAAACGGTAGTAATTCCTACACCGTTCACCTGATTTGGATGTAATTACCCTCATATTAAACCTGAAAGTCTGCAGGTAAAGCACATCTTGTTTGTTTAATTTCAAAGCCATTGTGGTGGTGAATAGAGGACAAAATATGAAAATTCTGTCAATGTCCCAATATTTATGCACCTGACTGTATGTATGTATATATATATATATATATATTCACCTTATGGAGGTGTATACAATATTTTTAATGTTTCTATAGAGTGGGGGCAGGAAGCCCCAGGTTTGCTCGTTACCCATCTAACGCGAGTGTGAGCTCACATGGTCAGCGGAGAAGGAATAGTCGTCCTGTAATGCAGCAGGGCTACAGAAGTTGTCCAAGATACTTAGCAGGCATCGGCGGTCCCAGAAATCCGTCACACGGCCGCCGTACACCACCTCCCCCGTCAGGTAATGAACGGCTTTCCATGGTATCTCTCTGCGACCGTCAGTCAGTTTCCCCAGCACCTGTACAGCCACCTAAACAACAGAACCTATAATCATTACACAGACAGTGACCCCACAATAATAATAATACAGTCTTTGTCTCATTCTGGTAATTCAATAAATATTTCCGATGGCTGAAGGACACTTTGTACACAAATGAAATAATTATATTAAAGGATAATTTTGCTACTGTGGGCACTGCTGGGCTGGTGTATGGGCATGATATACTGTTATTAATAATAAATGCACAAATAAGCTGGGAGAGGAACAGGGACTATTCCTATAGAGCCAGCAGCGATAAGTCACAGGAACAACCTACAGACGGCCCATTGCTGAACACTTGTATGCAGATTATTTACCAACTTACCTGGATATAACATTTTCACTTCTTATGCCGGGTACACACTAAGTGAAATGTCGCCCGATCCATCGGATCGGACCAACATATCGGGCACATCGACCAGTGTGTACCCGCTATGTCGCTGGCGATGCTCGCTCCCGCGCGTTATCAGCGACATCACCCATCGGACCTGCATGCAGGTCCGACAGGCGACATCGTTAGCGAGGGCCATGCAGCCGAATGCACAATGGCCTGCGCCATCGGTATGTGTGTATGCGCTTGCTTACTACCGAAGACTTGGACAAAGTCGCGGCCATCTTTGCGTCTACAATTATATGGTAATGCCGCTGCTAAGTCTTTCTCTGGTGTACATCTGTGGATCTGAATGTGCAAAGGACTGAGACGCCCACTTTTAGCGCCCACTGAAATACCGCTTGGTGTGTCTTTTGGCGCCACCATCGGTCGCACCCTGGAAACTTAGGGCAGGTGCAGTCTCTCCGTACGAGTACGGCTTCCTGTGCGCGCAGTTGGCCGTCTGTGTATGTAACCACTCCCAGCAACACGCCCGGAAAGCGCCCTTCAGTCACATCATATCTGTACATCCCCCCACCCGTTACCTCCCCCAGTCACCATCCAGAAACTCCCCTCACGTACTGCGACTCTGGGCCTGATCCAGCAAGTAACGCTGTTGCTTATATGCATGCAATCGTTTGTTGCGTTCTGCGCATTCATCGCAGTGCGCAAACTAGATACTGCGATCGGAAATGCGATCGCAGAGGCTACGCAGACCCATGGCAGAGTGATTGACAGGAAGTGCCATTTGTGGGTGGTGTTGGGGGGGTGGTCGGGTGTACGTGGGCGTGCCAGTGTGTTGGGGCGACGTTGCATGGGCGTGCATAAATTAGCCACTGCGATACCAGACGCAGCCTGAGGCCTCATAGCGTGCACTAAAGTAAGCAATTCCTGAGTGAGGTCTGACCCTGCCTTACCTGTGCATATGGGTCCAATTTTACTCAATGTTACCGATTGTTTTGCTGTGAGGTTCAGTAATTCTGTGAAGATCAGTAATTCTGTGATTCTGTGAGGTTTAGTAATTATCTAAAGTTTTGTAATTCTGTGAGTTGCAGTAATTCTGTAAAGATTACTAATTATGTGATTCTGTAAGGTTCAGTAATTCTGTGAGGTTTAGTAATTATCTAAAGTTTAGTAATTCTGTGAGTTGCAGTAATTCTGTGAGGTTCAGTAATTCTGTAAAATTTATTAATTCTCTAAAGTTTAGTAATTCTGGGCCTGATTCAGACCCGGTCGCAAGCGCTGACCGCTCGCAACCGGGTCGATGTTTGCCCACTGGGCATGTGCACGACGGAGCCGGCTCCGTCGTGCGCATGCGCGAGACCCGGCTAGCGACAGGTGCTCCGTCGCTCCGAGTCTCGCACCAAAGGGGGCGAGCTGTCGATGGTGATTGACAGCTCGCCCCGTTTGGTAGGCGGGCGGGGGGGGTGGCTGGCCAAACGGGGGTGTTCCTGAAGGAACGCTTGCCGTTTGGGGACGGCCCCACTGACATCACCAGTGATGTCAGTGGGAGAGCTTCCGGCTCTATTAGAGCCAGAAGCTCTCTGGGGCTAGCGGCCACGAGACCCTACCACAAGGGACTCATCCCAAGCCCGATGGTCGCGATGGTCACCCACAGCAATGCGAGCAGCCATGAGGCCGAACAAAAAAAAAAACGCCCTGATTCAGAGCGAGCGCTCGTTCAGAGCATCCGTCTCTGAATCAGGCCCTATGTGAGGTGCAGTACTTCTGTGGGGCTAAATCATTCTGTGAGGATTAGTAATTCTGTGGGGTTAAGTAATTCTGTGATTCTGTATAGTTTAGTAATTCTCTAAAATTTAGTAATTCTGTGAGGTGCAGTAATTCTGTGCGGTTAAGTATTTCTGTGAGGATTAGTAATTCTGTGAGGTTAGTGATTCTGTGAGGTTAGTAATTCTGTGAGGTTCAGTAATTCTGTGAGGTTCAGTAATTCTGTGAGGTTCAGTAATTCTGTGAGGTTCAGTAATTCTGTGAGGTTCAGTAATTCTGTAAGGATTACTGATTCTGTGATTCTGTAAGGTTTAGTAATTCTCTAAAGTTTTGTAATTCTGTGGGGTTAAGTAATTCTGTGAGGTGCAGTAATTCTGTGAGGTTTAGTAATTCTCTTAAATTTAGTAATGTGCAGGAATTTTGTGGGGTTCAGTAATTCTGTAAGGATTACTAATTCTGTGATTCTGTAAAGTTTAGTAATTCTCTGAAGTTTAGTAATTCTGTGGGGTTCGGTAATTCTGTGAAGTTCAATTCTGTGAGGTTCAGTAATTCTGTAAGGATTAGTCATTCTGTGATTCTGTAAAGTTTAGTAATTCTCTAAAATTTAGTAATTCTGTGAGGTGCAGGAATTCTGTGGGGCTAAGTATTTCTGTGAGGATTAGTAATTCTGTGAGGTTCAGTAACTCTGAGGATTAGTAATTATGTGAGGATTAGTAATTCTGTAAGGATGACTAATTCTGTGATTCTGTAAGCTTTAGTAATTCTCTAAAGTTTTGTAATTCTGTGGGGTTAAGTAATTCTGTGAGGTTCAGTAATTCTGTGAGGTGCAGTCATTCTGTGAGGATTAGTAATCCTGTGAGGATTAGTAATTCTGTGAGGTTCAGTAATTCTGTGAGGATTAGTAATTCTGTGAGGTTCAGTAATTCTGTAAGGATTAGTAATTCTGTAAGGTTTAGTAATTCTCTAAAGTTTAGTAATTCTGTGAGGTGCAGGAATTTTGTGGGGTTCAGTAATTCTGTAAGGATTACAAATTCTGTGATTCTGTAAGGTTTAGTAATTCTGTGGGGTTAAGTAATTCTGTGGGGTTAAGTAATTCTGTGAGGTTCAGTAACTCTGTGAGGATTAGTAATTCTGTGAGGTTCGGTAATTCTGTGAAGTTCAATTCTGTGAAGTTAGTAATTCTGTGAAGTGCAGTAATTCTGTGAGGATTAGTAATTCTGTGAGGTTCGGTAATTCTGTGAAGTTCAATTCTGTGAAGTTAGTAATTCTGTGAGGTGCAGTAATTCTGTGAAGTTCAATTCTGTGAAGTTAGTAACTCTGTGAGGATTAGTAATTCTGTGGGGTGCAGTAATTCTGTGAAGTGCAGTAATTCTGTGGGGTGCAGTAATTCTGTGAGGTGCAGTAATTCTGTGAGGATCAGTAATTCTGGGAGGTGCAGTAATTCTGGGAGGAGCAGTAATTCTGGGAGGTGCAGTAATTCTGTGAGGTGCAGTAATTCTGTGAGGTGCAGTAATTCTGTGAGGATCAGTAATTCTGTGAGGATCAGTAATTCTGTGGGGTGCAGTAATTCTGTGAGGATCAGTAATTCTGTGAGGTTCAGTAACTCTGTGAGGATTAGTAATTCTGTGAGGTTCGGTAATTCTGTGAAGTTCAATTCTGTGAAGTTAGTAATTCTGTGAGGTGCAGTAATTCTGTGAGGATTAGTAATTCTGTGAGGTTCGGTAATTCTGTGAAGTTCAATTCTGTGAAGTTAGTAATTCTGTGAGGTGCAGTAATTCTGTGAGGTGCAGTAATTCTGTGAAGTTCAATTCTGTGAAGTTAGTAACTCTGTGAGGATTAGTAATTCTGTGGGGTGCAGTAATTCTGTGAAGTGCAGTAATTCTGTGGGGTGCAGTAATTCTGTGGGGTGCAGTAATTCTGTGAGGTGCAGTAATTCTGTGAGGATCAGTAATTCTGGGAGGATTAGTAATTCTGTGAGGTGCAGTAATTCTGTGAGGTGCAGTAATTCTGTTAGGATCAGTAATTCTGTGAGGATTAGTAATTCTGGGAGGTGCAGTAATTCTGTGAGGTGCAGTAATTCTGTGAGGATCAGTAATTCTGTGAGGTGCAGTAATTCTGTGAGGTGCAGTAATTCTGTGAGGTGCAGTAATTCTGTGAGGATCAGTAATTCTGGGAGGTGCAGTAATTCTGGGAGGTGCAGTAATTCTGGGAGGATCAGTAATTCTGTGAGGTTAGTAATTCTGTGAGGTGCAGTAATTCTGTGAGGATCAGTAATTCTGTGAGGTTAGTAATTCTGTGAGGTGCAGTAATTCTGTGAGGATTAGTGATTCTGTGAGGTGCAGTAATTCTGTGAGGTGCAGTAATTCTGTGAGGTTAGTAATTCTGTGAGGTTAGTAATTCTGTGAGGATTAGTAATTCTGTGAGGTTCGGTAATTCTGTGAAGTTCAATTCTGTGAAGTTAGTAATTCTGTGAGGTGCAGTAATTCTGTGAGGTGCAGTAATTCTGTGAAGTTCAATTCTGTGAAGTTAGTAACTCTGTGAGGATTAGTAATTCTGTGGGGTGCAGTAATTCTGTGAAGTGCAGTAATTCTGTGGGGTGCAGTAATTCTGTGAGGTGCAGTAATTCTGTGAGGATCAGTAATTCTGGGAGGTGCAGTAATTCTGGGAGGATCAGTAATTCTGGGAGGTGCAGTAATTCTGGGAGGTGCAGTAATTCTGGGAGGATCAGTAATTCTGTGGGGTGCAGTAATTCTGTGGGGTGCAGTAATTCTGGGAGGTGCAGTAATTCTGGGAGGTTAGTAATTCTGTGAGGATCAGTAATTCTGTGAGGATCAGTAATTCTGGGAGGTGCAGTAATTCTGTGAGGTGCAGTAATTCTGTGAGGATCAGTAATTCTTTGAGGATCAGTAATTCTGTGAGGTGCAGTAATTCTGTGAGGATCAGTAATTCTGTGAGGATTAGTAATTCTGGGAGGTGCAGTAATTCTGTGAGGTGCAGTAATTCTGTGAGGATCAGTAATTCTGTGAGGATTAGTAATTCTGGGAGGTGCAGTAATTCTGGGAGGTGCAGTAATTCTGGGAGGATCAGTAATTCTGTGAGGTTAGTAATTCTGTGAGGTGCAGTAATTCTGTGAGGATCAGTAATTCTGTGAGGTTAGTAATTCTGTGAGGTGCAGTAATTCTGTGAGGTGCAGTAATTCTGTGAGGTGCAGTAATTCTGTGAGGTGCAGTAATTCTGTGAGGTTAGTAATTCTGTGAGGTTAGTAATTCTGTGAGGTTAGTAATTCTGGGAGGTGCAGTAATTCTGTGAGGTTAGTAATTCTGGGAGGTGCAGTAATTCTGTGAGGATCAGTAATTCTGTGGGGTGCAGTAATTCTGTGGGGTGCAGTAATTCTGGGAGGTGCAGTAATTCTGGGAGGTTAGTAATTCTGGGAGGTTAGTAATTCTGGGAGGATCAGTAATTCTGGGAGGATCAGTAATTCTGTGAGGTGCAGTAATTCTGTGAGGTGCAGTAATTCTGTGAGGTGCAGTAATTCTGTGAGGTGCAGTAATTCTGTGAGGATCAGTAATTCTGTGAGGTGCAGTAATTCTGTGAGGATCAGTAATTCTGTGAGGTGCAGTAATTCTGTGAGGTGCAGTAATTCTGTGAGGTGCAGTAATTCTGTGAGGTGCAGTAATTCTGTGAGGATTAGTAATTCTGTGAGGTGCAGTAATTCTGTGAGGTGCAGTAATTCTGTGAGGATCAGTAATTCTGTGAGGTGCAGTAATTCTGTGAGGATCAGTAATTCTGTGAGGTGCAGTAATTCTGTGAGGTGCAGTAATTCTGTGAGGTGCAGTAATTCTGTGAGGATCAGTAATTCTGTGAGGATTAGTAATTCTGGGAGGTGCAGTAATTCTGTGAGGTGCAGTAATTCTGTGAGGATCAGTAATTCTGTGAGGATTAGTAATTCTGTGAGGTGCAGTAATTCTGTGAGGTGCAGTAATTCTGTGAGGATCAGTAATTCTGGGAGGTGCAGTAATTCTGGGAGGTGCAGTAATTCTGTGAGGATCAGTAATTCTGTGAGGTTAGTAATTCTGTGAGGTTAGTAATTCTGTGAGGTTAGTAATTCTGTGAGGTGCAGTAATTCTGTGAGGATCAGTAATTCTGTGAGGTTAGTAATTCTGTGAGGTGCAGTAATTCTGTGAGGATTAGTAATTCTGTGAGGTGCAGTAATTCTGTGAGGTGCAGTAATTCTGTGAGGATCAGTAATTCTGTGAGGTTAGTAATTCTGTGAGGTTAGTAATTCTGTGAGGATTAGTAATTCTGTGAGGTTCGGTAATTCTGTGAAATTCAATTCTGTGAAGTTAGTAATTCTGTGAGGTGCAGTAATTCTGTGAGGATTAGTAATTCTGTGAAGTTAGTAATTCTGTGAGGTGCAGTAATTCTGTGAGGTGCAGTAATTCTGTGAAGTTCAATTCTGTGAAGTTAGTAACTCTGTGAGGATTAGTAATTCTGTGGGGTGCAGTAATTCTGTGAAGTGCAGTAATTCTGTGGGGTGCAGTAATTCTGTGAGGTGCAGTAATTCTGTGAGGATCAGTAATTCTGGGAGGTGCAGTAATTCTGGGAGGATCAGTAATTCTGGGAGGTACAGTAATTCTGTGAGGTGCAGTAATTCTGTGAGGATCAGTAATTCTGTGAGGATCAGTAATTCTGTGGGGTGCAGTAATTCTGTGGGGTGCAGTAATTCTGTGAGGTGCAGTAATTCTGGGAGGTTAGTAATTCTGTGAGGATCAGTAATTCTGTGAGGTGCAGTAATTCTGTGAGGTGCAGTAATTCTGTGAGGTGCAGTAATTCTGTGAGGATCAGTAATTCTGTGAGGATCAGTAATTCTGTGAGGTGCAGTAATTCTGTGAGGTGCAGTAATTCTGTGAGGATCAGTAATTCTGTGAGGTGCAGTAATTCTGTGAGGATCAGTAATTCTGTGAGGTGCAGTAATTCTGTGAGGATCAGTAATTCTGTGAGGTGCAGTAATTCTGTGAGGTGCAGTAATTCTGTGAGGTGCAGTAATTCTGTGAGGATCAGTAATTCTGTGAGGATTAGTAATTCTGTGAGGTGCAGTAATTCTGTGAGGTGCAGTAATTCTGTGAGGTTAGTAATTCTGTGAGGTTAGTAATTCTGTGAGGTGCAGTAATTCTGTGAGGTGCAGTAATTCTGTGGGGTGCAGTAATTCTGTGAGGTGCAGTAATTCTGTGAGGTTAGTAATTCAGTGAGGTGCAGGAATTCTGTGAGGTGCAGGAATTTCTGTGAGGTTAGTAATTCTGTGAGGTTAGTAATTCTGTGAGGTTAGTAATTCTGTGAGGTGCAGGAATTTCTGTGAGGTGCAGGAATTTCTGTGAGGTGCAGTAATTCTGTGAGGTGCAGTAATTCTGTGAGGTGCAGTAATTCTGTGAGGTGCAGGAATTTCTGTGAGGTGCAGTAATTCTGTGAGGTTAGTAATTCTGTGAGGTGCAGTAATTCTGTGAGGTGCAGTAATTCTGTGAGGTTAGTAATTCTGTGAGGTGCAGTTATTCTGTGAGGTGCAGTAATTCTGTGAGGTGCAGTAATTCTGTGAGGTGCAGTAATTCTGTGAGGATCAGTAATTCTGTGAGGTGCAGTAATTCTGTGAGGTGCAGTAATTCTGTGAGGTGCAGTAATTCTGTGAGGATCAGTAATTCTGTGAGGTGCAGTAATTCTGTGAGGTGCAGTAATTCTGTGAGGTGCAGTAATTCTGTGAGGATCAGTAATTCTGGGAGGTGCAGTAATTCTTGGAGGTGCAGTAATTCTGTGAGGATCAGTAATTCTGTGAGGATTAGTAATTCTGTGAGGTGCAGTAATTCTGTGAGGATCAGTAATTCTGTGAGGATTAGTAATTCTGGGAGGTGCAGTAATTCTGTGAGGTGCAGTAATTCTGTGAGGATCAGTAATTCTGTGAGGATTAGTAATTCTGTGAGGTGCAGTAATTCTGTGAGGTGCAGTAATTCTGTGAGGATCAGTAATTCTGGGAGGTGCAGTAATTCTGGGAGGTGCAGTAATTCTGTGAGGATCAGTAATTCTGTGAGGTTAGTAATTCTGTGAGGTTAGTAATTCTGTGAGGTGCAGTAATTCTGTGAGGATCAGTAATTCTGTGAGGTTAGTAATTCTGTGAGGTGCAGTAATTCTGTGAGGATTAGTAATTCTGTGAGGTGCAGTAATTCTGTGAGGTGCAGTAATTCTGTGAGGATCAGTAATTCTGTGAGGTTAGTAATTCTGTGAGGTTAGTAATTCTGTGAGGATTAGTAATTCTGTGAGGTTCGGTAATTCTGTGAAGTTCAATTCTGTGAAGTTAGTAATTCTGTGAGGTGCAGTAATTCTGTGAGGATTAGTAATTCTGTGAAGTTCAATTCTGTGAAGTTAGTAATTCTGTGAGGTGCAGTAATTCTGTGAGGTGCAGTAATTCTGTGAAGTTCAATTCTGTGAAGTTAGTAACTCTGTGAGGATTAGTAATTCTGTGGGGTGCAGTAATTCTGTGAAGTGCAGTAATTCTGTGAGGATCAGTAATTCTGGGAGGTGCAGTAATTCTGGGAGGATCAGTAATTCTGGGAGGTGCAGTAATTCTGGGAGGATCAGTAATTCTGGGAGGTGCAGTAATTCTGGGAGGTGCAGTAATTCTGGGAGGTGCAGTAATTCTGGGAGGATCAGTAATTCTGTGAGGTGCAGTAATTCTGTGAGGTGCAGTAATTCTGTGAGGTGCAGTAATTCTGTGAGGTGCAGTAATTCTGTGAGGATCAGTAATTCTGTGAGGATCAGTAATTCTGTGAGGTGCAGTAATTCTGTGAGGTGCAGTAATTCTGTGAGGATCAGTAATTCTGTGAGGAGCAGTAATTCTGTGAGGATCAGTAATTCTGTGAGGTGCAGTAATTCTGTGAGGTGCAGTAATTCTGTGAGGTGCAGTAATTCTGTGAGGATCAGTAATTCTGTGAGGATTAGTAATTCTGGGAGGTGCAGTAATTCTGTGAGGTGCAGTAATTCTGTGAGGATTAGTAATTCTGTGAGGTTCGGTAATTCTGTGAAGTTCAATTCTGTGAAGTTAGTAATTCTGTGAGGTGCAGTAATTCTGTGAGGATTAGTAATTCTGTGAAGTTCAATTCTGTGAAGTTAGTAATTCTGTGAGGTGCAGTAATTCTGTGAGGATCAGTAATTCTGTGAGGAGCAGTAATTCTGTGAGGATCAGTAATTCTGTGAGGTGCAGTAATTCTGTGAGGTGCAGTAATTCTGTGAGGATTAGTAATTCTGTGAAGTTCAATTCTGTGAAGTTAGTAATTCTGTGAGGTGCAGTAATTCTGTGAGGTGCAGTAATTCTGTGAAGTTCAATTCTGTGAAGTTAGTAACTCTGTGAGGATTAGCAATTCTGTGGGGTGCAGTAATTCTGTGAAGTGCAGTAATTCTGTGAAGTGCATTAATTCTGTGGGGTGCAGTAATTCTGTGGGGTGCAGTAATTCTGTGAGGTGCAGTAATTCTGTGAGGATCAGTAATTCTGGGAGGTGCAGTAATTCTGGGAGGATCAGTAATTCTGGGAGGTGCAGTAATTCTGGGAGGTGCAGTAATTCTGTGAGGATCAGTAATTCTGTGAGGTGCAGCAATTCTGTGGGGTGCAGTAATTCTGTAGGGTGCAGTAATTCTGTGAGGTGCAGTAATTCTGTGAGGATCAGTAATTCTGTGAGGATCAGTAATTCTGTGAGGATCAGTAATTCTGTGAGGTGCAGTAATTCTGTGAGGTGCAGTAATTCTGTGAGGATCGGTAATTCTGTGAGGTGCAGTAATTCTGTGAGGTGCAGTAATTCTGTGAGGATCAGTAATTCTGTGAGGTGCAGTAATTCTGTGAGGATCAGTAATTCTGTGAGGTGCAGTAATTCTGTGAGGTGCAGTAATTCTGTGAGGATCAGTAATTCTGTGAGGATTAGTAATTCTGGGAGGTGCAGTAATTCTGGGAGGTGCAGTAATTCTGTGAGGATTAGTAATTCTGTGAGGTGCAGTAATTCTGTGAGGTGCAGTAATTCTGTGAGGATCAGTAATTCTGGGAGGTGCAGTAATTCTGGGAGGTGCAGTAATTCTGGGAGGTGCAGTAATTCTGTGAGGATCAGTAATTCTGGGAGGTGCAGTAATTCTGGGAGGTGCAGTAATTCTGTGAGGATCAGTAATTCTGTGAGGTTAGTAATTCTGTGAGGTTAGTAATTCTGGGAGGTGCAGTAATTCTGTGAGGATCAGTAATTCTGTGGGGTGCAGTAATTCTGTGGGGTGCAGTAATTCTGGGAGGTGCAGTAATTCTGGGAGGTTAGTAATTCTGGGAGGTTAGTAATTCTGGGAGGTTAGTAATTCTGGGAGGTTAGTAATTCTGTGAGGATCAGTAATTCTGTGAGGTGCAGTAATTCTGTGAGGTGCAGTAATTCTGTGAGGTGCAGTAATTCTGTGAGGTGCAGTAATTCTGTGAGGATCAGTAATTCTGTGAGGTGCAGTAATTCTGTGAGGTGCAGTAATTCTGTGAGGTGCAGTAATTCTGTGAGGATCAGTAATTCTGTGAGGTGCAGTAATTCTGTGAGGTGCAGTAATTCTGTGAGGATTAGTAATTCTGTGAGGTGCAGTAATTCTGTGAGGTGCAGTAATTCTGTGAGGATCAGTAATTCTGTGAGGTGCAGTAATTCTGTGAGGTGCAGTAATTCTGTGAGGATCAGTAATTCTGTGAGGTGCAGTAATTCTGTGAGGTGCAGTAATTCTGTGAGGTGCAGTAATTCTGTGAGGATCAGTAATTCTGTGAGGATTAGTAATTCTGGGAGGTGCAGTAATTCTGTGAGGTGCAGTAATTCTGTGAGGATCAGTAATTCTGTGAGGATTAGTAATTCTGTGAGGTGCAGTAATTCTGTGAGGTGCAGTAATTCTGTGAGGATCAGTAATTCTGGGAGGTGCAGTAATTCTGGGAGGTGCAGTAATTCTGTGAGGATCAGTAATTCTGTGAGGTTAGTAATTCTGTGAGGTTAGTAATTCTGTGAGGTTAGTAATTCTGTGAGGTGCAGTAATTCTGTGAGGATCAGTAATTCTGTGAGGTTAGTAATTCTGTGAGGTGCAGTAATTCTGTGAGGATTAGTAATTCTGTGAGGTGCAGTAATTCTGTGAGGTGCAGTAATTCTGTGAGGATCAGTAATTCTGTGAGGTTAGTAATTCTGTGAGGTTAGTAATTCTGTGAGGATTAGTAATTCTGTGAGGTTCGGTAATTCTGTGAAGTTCAATTCTGTGAAGTTAGTAATTCTGTGAGGTGCAGTAATTCTGTGAGGATTAGTAATTCTGTGAAGTTAGTAATTCTGTGAGGTGCAGTAATTCTGTGAGGTGCAGTAATTCTGTGAAGTTCAATTCTGTGAAGTTAGTAACTCTGTGAGGATTAGTAATTCTGTGGGGTGCAGTAATTCTGTGAAGTGCAGTAATTCTGTGGGGTGCAGTAATTCTGTGAGGTGCAGTAATTCTGTGAGGTGCAGTAATTCTGTGAGGATCAGTAATTCTGGGAGGTGCAGTAATTCTGGGAGGATCAGTAATTCTGGGAGGTACAGTAATTCTGGGAGGTGCAGTAATTCTGTGAGGATCAGTAATTCTGTGAGGATCAGTAATTCTGTGGGGTGCAGTAATTCTGTGGGGTGCAGTAATTCTGTGAGGTGCAGTAATTCTGGGAGGTTAGTAATTCTGTGAGGATCAGTAATTCTGTGAGGTGCAGTAATTCTGTGAGGTGCAGTAATTCTGTGAGGTGCAGTAATTCTGTGAGGTGCAGTAATTCTGTGAGGATCAGTAATTCTGTGAGGATCAGTAATTCTGTGAGGTGCAGTAATTCTGTGAGGTGCAGTAATTCTGTGAGGATCAGTAATTCTGTGAGGTGCAGTAATTCTGTGAGGATCAGTAATTCTGTGAGGTGCAGTAATTCTGTGAGGTGCAGTAATTCTGTGAGGTGCAGTAATTCTGTGAGGATCAGTAATTCTGTGAGGATTAGTAATTCTGGGAGGTGCAGTAATTCTGTGAGGTGCAGTAATTCTGTGAGGATCAGTAATTCTGTGAGGATCAGTAATTCTGTGAGGTGCAGTAATTCTGTGAGGATCAGTAATTCTGGGAGGTGCAGTAATTCTGGGAGGTGCAGTAATTCTGGGAGGTGCAGTAATTCTGTGAGGATCAGTAATTCTGTGAGGTCAGTAATTCTGTGAGGTCAGTAATTCTGTGAGGTGCAGTAATTCTGTGAGGATCAGTAATTCTGTGAGGTTAGTAATTCTGTGAGGTTAGTAATTCTGTGAGGTGCAGTAATTCTGTGAGGTGCAGTAATTCTGTGAGGATCAGTAATTCTGTGAGGTTAGTAATTCTGTGAGGTTAGTAATTCTGTGAGGATTAGTAATTCTGTGAGGTTCGGTAATTCTGTGAAGTTCAATTCTGTGAAGTTAGTAATTCTGTGAGGTGCAGTAATTCTGTGAGGTGCAGTAATTCTGTGAGGTGCAGTAATTCTGTGAAGTTCAATTCTGTGAAGTTAGTAACTCTGTGAGGATTAGTAATTCTGTGGGGTGCAGTAATTCTGTGAAGTGCAGTAATTCTGTGGGGTGCAGTAATTCTGTGGGGTGCAGTAATTCTGGGAGGTGCAGTAATTCTGGGAGGTGCAGTAATTCTGGGAGGTGCAGTAATTCTGGGAGGTGCAGTAATTCTGTGAGGATCAGTAATTCTGTGAGGATCAGTAATTCTGTGAGGTGCAGCAATTCTGTGGGGTGCAGTAATTCTGTGGGGTGCAGTAATTCTGTGAGGATCAGTAATTCTGTGAGGATCAGTAATTCTGTGAGGTGCAGTAATTCTGTGAGGTGCAGTAATTCTGTGAGGTGCAGTAATTCTGTGAGGTGCAGTAATTCTGTGAGGATCGGTAATTCTGTGAGGTGCAGTAATTCTGTGAGGTGCAGTAATTCTGTGAGGATCAGTAATTCTGTGAGGTGCAGTAATTCTGTGAGGATCAGTAATTCTGTGAGGTGCAGTAATTCTGTGAGGTGCAGTAATTCTGTGAGGTGCAGTAATTCTGTGAGGATCAGTAATTCTGTGAGGATTAGTAATTCTGTGAGGTGCAGTAATTCTGTGAGGTGCAGTAATTCTGTGAGGTTAGTAATTCTTTGAGGTTAGTAATTCTGTGAGGTGCAGTAATTCTGTGAGGTGCAGTAATTCTGTGGGGTGCAGTAATTCTGTGAGGTGCAGTAATTCTGTGAGGTTAGTAATTCTGTGAGGTGCAGGAATTCTGTGAGGTGCAGGAATTTCTGTGAGGTTAGTAATTCTGTGAGGTTAGTAATTCTGTGAGGTTAGTAATTCTGTGAGGTGCAGGAATTTCTGTGAGGTGCAGGAATTTCTGTGAGGTGCAGTAATTCTGTGAGGTGCAGTAATTCTGTGAGGTGCAGTAATTCTGTGAGGTGCAGGAATTTCTGTGAGGTGCAGTAATTCTGTGAGGTTAGTAATTCTGTGAGGTGCAGTAATTCTGTGAGGTGCAGTAATTCTGTGAGGTTAGTAATTCTGTGAGGTGCAGTTATTCTGTGAGGTGCAGTAATTCTGTGAGGTGCAGTAATTCTGTGAGGATCAGTAATTCTGTGAGGTGCAGTAATTCTGTGAGGTGCAGTAATTCTGTGAGGTGCAGTAATTCTGTGAGGATCAGTAATTCTGTGAGGTGCAGTAATTCTGTGAGGTGCAGTAATTCTGTGAGGTGCAGTAATTCTGTGAGGTGCAGTAATTCTGGGAGGATCAGTAATTCTGGGAGGTGCAGTAATTCTGTGAGGTGCAGTAATTCTGTGAGGATCAGTAATTCTGTGAGGTTAGTAATTCTGTGAGGTGCAGTAATTCTGTGAGGATCAGTAATTCTGTGAGGATCAGTAATTCTGTGAGGTTAGTAATTCTGTGAGGTGCAGTAATTCTGTGAGGATTAGTAATTCTGTGAGGTGCAGTAATTCTGTGAGGTGCAGTAATTCTGTGAGGATCAGTAATTCTGTGAGGATCAGTAATTCTGTGAGGTTAGTAATTCTGTGAGGATTAGTAATTCTGTGAGGTTCGGTAATTCTGTGAAGTTCAATTCTGTGAAGTTAGTAATTCTGTGAGGTGCAGTAATTCTGTGAGGATTAGTAATTCTGTGAAGTTCAATTCTGTGAAGTTAGTAATTCTGTGAGGTGCAGTAATTCTGTGAGGTGCAGTAATTCTGTGAAGTTCAATTCTGTGAAGTTAGTAACTCTGTGAGGATTAGTAATTCTGTGAGGTTCGGTAATTCTGTGAAGTTCAATTCTGTGAAGTTAGTAATTCTGTGAGGTGCAGTAATTCTGTGAGGATTAGTAATTCTGTGAAGTTAGTAATTCTGTGAGGTGCAGTAATTCTGGGAGGTGCAGTAATTCTGTGAAGTTCAATTCTGTGAAGTTAGTAACTCTGTGAGGATTAGTAATTCTGTGGGGTGCAGTAATTCTGTGAAGTGCAGTAATTCTGTGGGGTGCAGTAATTCTGTGAGGTGCAGTAATTCTGTGAGGATCAGTAATTCTGGGAGGTGCAGTAATTCTGGGAGGATCAGTAATTCTGGGAGGTACAGTAATTCTGGGAGGTACAGTAATTCTGTGAGGATCAGTAATTCTGTGAGGATCAGTAATTCTGTGAGGATCAGTAATTCTGTGGGGTGCAGTAATTCTGTGGGGTGCAGTAATTCTGGGAGGTTAGTAATTCTGTGAGGATCAGTAATTCTGTGAGGTGCAGTAATTCTGTGAGGTGCAGTAATTCTGTGAGGTGCAGTAATTCTGTGAGGTGCAGTAATTCTGTGAGGATCAGTAATTCTGTGAGGATCAGTAATTCTGTGAGGTGCAGTAATTCTGTGAGGTGCAGTAATTCTGTGAGGATCAGTAATTCTGTGAGGTGCAGTAATTCTGTGAGGATCAGTAATTCTGTGAGGTGCAGTAATTCTGTGAGGTGCAGTAATTCTGTGAGGTGCAGTAATTCTGTGAGGATCAGTAATTCTGTGAGGATTAGTAATTCTGGGAGGTGCAGTAATTCTGTGAGGTGCAGTAATTCTGTGAGGATCAGTAATTCTGTGAGGATCAGTAATTCTGTGAGGTGCAGTAATTCTGTGAGGATCAGTAATTCTGGGAGGTGCAGTAATTCTGGGAGGTGCAGTAATTCTGGGAGGTGCAGTAATTCTGTGAGGATCAGTAATTCTGTGAGGTCAGTAATTCTGTGAGGTCAGTAATTCTGTGAGGTGCAGTAATTCTGTGAGGATCAGTAATTCTGTGAGGTTAGTAATTCTGTGAGGTGCAGTAATTCTGTGAGGTGCAGTAATTCTGTGAGGTGCAGTAATTCTGTGAGGATCAGTAATTTTGTGAGGTTAGTAATTCTGTGAGGTTAGTAATTCTGTGAGGATTAGTAATTCTGTGAAGTTCAATTCTGTGAAGTTAGTAATTCTGTGAGGTGCAGTAATTCTGTGAGGTGCAGTAATTCTGTGAAGTTCAATTCTGTGAAGTTCAATTCTGTGAGGATTAGTAATTCTGTGAAGTGCAGTAATTCTGTGGGGTGCAGTAATTCTGTGGGGTGCAGTAATTCTGTGGGGTGCAGTAATTCTGTGAGGTGCAGTAATTCTGTGAGGATCAGTAATTCTGGGAGGTGCAGTAATTCTGGGAGGATCAGTAATTCTGGGAGGTGCAGTAATTCTGGGAGGTGCAGTAATTCTGTGAGGATCAGTAATTCTGTGAGGTGCAGCAATTCTGTGGGGTGCAGTAATTCTGTGGGGTGCAGTAATTCTGTGAGGTGCAGTAATTCTGTGAGGATCAGTAATTCTGTGAGGATCAGTAATTCTGTGAGGTGCAGTAATTCTGTGAGGTGCAGTAATTCTGTGAGGTGCAGTAATTCTGTGAGGTGCAGTAATTCTGTGAGGATCGGTAATTCTGTGAGGTGCAGTAATTCTGTGAGGTGCAGTAATTCTGTGAGGATCAGTAATTCTGTGAGGTGCAGTAATTCTGTGAGGATCAGTAATTCTGTGAGGTGCAGTAATTCTGTGAGGTGCAGTAATTCTGTGAGGTGCAGTAATTCTGTGAGGATCAGTAATTCTGTGAGGATTAGTAATTCTGTGAGGTGCAGTAATTCTGTGAGGTGCAGTAATTCTGTGAGGTTAGTAATTCTTTGAGGTTAGTAATTCTGTGAGGTGCAGTAATTCTGTGAGGTGCAGTAATTCTGTGGGGTGCAGTAATTCTGTGAGGTGCAGTAATTCTGTGAGGTTAGTAATTCTGTGAGGTGCAGGAATTCTGTGAGGTGCAGGAATTTCTGTGCGGTTAGTAATTCTGTGAGGTTAGTAATTCTGTGAGGTTAGTAATTCTGTGAGGTGCAGGAATTTCTGTGAGGTGCAGGAATTTCTGTGAGGTGCAGTAATTCTGTGAGGTGCAGTAATTCTGTGAGGTGCAGTAATTCTGTGAGGTGCAGGAATTTCTGTGAGGTGCAGTAATTCTGTGAGGTTAGTAATTCTGTGAGGTGCAGTAATTCTGTGAGGTGCAGTAATTCTGTGAGGTTAGTAATTCTGTGAGGTGCAGTTATTCTGTGAGGTGCAGTAATTCTGTGAGGTGCAGTAATTCTGTGAGGATCAGTAATTCTGTGAGGTGCAGTAATTCTGTGAGGTGCAGTAATTCTGTGAGGTGCAGTAATTCTGTGAGGATCAGTAATTCTGTGAGGTGCAGTAATTCTGTGAGGTGCAGTAATTCTGTGAGGTGCAGTAATTCTGTGAGGTGCAGTAATTCTGTGAGGATCAGTAATTCTGGGAGGTGCAGTAATTCTGGGAGGTGCAGTAATTCTGTGAGGATCAGTAATTCTGTGAGGATTAGTAATTCTGTGAG
The DNA here is from genome assembly GCA_031769625.1 of Taudactylus pleione. Lineage (NCBI taxonomy): Eukaryota > Metazoa > Chordata > Amphibia > Anura > Myobatrachidae > Taudactylus > Taudactylus pleione. Next base: position 2,627,267 of record JAUIMM010000482.1, read on the forward strand.
GTGCAGTAATTCTGTGAGGATCAGTAATTCTGTGAGGATTAGTAATTCTGGGAGGTGCAGTAATTCTGGGAGGTGCAGTAATTCTGTGAGGATCAGTAATTCTGTGAGGATTAGTAATTCTGTGAGGTGCAGTAATTCTGTGAGGTGCAGTAATTCTGTGAGGATCAGTAATTCTGGGAGGTGCAGTAATTCTGGGAGGTGCAGTAATTCTGTGAGGATCAGTAATTCTGTGAGGTTAGTAATTCTGTGAGGTTAGTAATTCTGTGAGGTGCAGTAATTCTGTGAGGATCAGTAATTCTGTGAGGTTAGTAATTCTGTGAGGTGCAGTAATTCTGTGAGGATTAGTAATTCTGTGAGGTGCAGTAATTCTGTGAGGTGCAGTAATTCTGTGAGGATCAGTAATTCTGTGAGGTTAGTAATTCTGTGAGGTTAGTAATTCTGTGAGGATTAGTAATTCTGTGAGGTTCGGTAATTCTGTGAAGTTCAATTCTGTGAAGTTAGTAATTCTGTGAGGTGCAGTAATTCTGTGAGGATTAGTAATTCTGTGAAGTTCAATTCTGTGAAGTTAGTAATTCTGTGAGGTGCAGTAATTCTGTGAGGTGCAGTAATTCTGTGAAGTTCAATTCTGTGAAGTTAGTAACTCTGTGAGGATTAGTAATTCTGTGGGGTGCAGTAATTCTGTGAAGTGCAGTAATTCTGTGAGGATCAGTAATTCTGGGAGGTGCAGTAATTCTGGGAGGATCAGTAATTCTGGGAGGTGCAGTAATTCTGGGAGGATCAGTAATTCTGGGAGGTGCAGTAATTCTGGGAGGTGCAGTAATTCTGTGAGGATCAGTAATTCTGTGAGGATCAGTAATTCTGTGGGGTGCAGTAATTCTGTGGGGTGCAGTAATTCTGTGAGGTGCAGTAATTCTGGGAGGTTAGTAATTCTGGGAGGATCAGTAATTCTGTGAGGTGCAGTAATTCTGTGAGGTGCAGTAATTCTGTGAGGTGCAGTAATTCTGTGAGGTGCAGTAATTCTGTGAGGATCAGTAATTCTGTGAGGATCAGTAATTCTGTGAGGTGCAGTAATTCTGTGAGGTGCAGTAATTCTGTGAGGATCAGTAATTCTGTGAGGAGCAGTAATTCTGTGAGGATCAGTAATTCTGTGAGGTGCAGTAATTCTGTGAGGTGCAGTAATTCTGTGAGGTGCAGTAATTCTGTGAGGATCAGTAATTCTGTGAGGATTAGTAATTCTGGGAGGTGCAGTAATTCTGTGAGGTGCAGTAATTCTGTGAGGATTAGTAATTCTGTGAGGTTCGGTAATTCTGTGAAGTTCAATTCTGTGAAGTTAGTAATTCTGTGAGGTGCAGTAATTCTGTGAGGATTAGTAATTCTGTGAAGTTCAATTCTGTGAAGTTAGTAATTCTGTGAGGTGCAGTAATTCTGTGAGGTGCAGTAATTCTGTGAAGTTCAATTCTGTGAAGTTAGTAACTCTGTAAGGATTAGCAATTCTGTGGGGTGCAGTAATTCTGTGAAGTGCAGTAATTCTGTGAAGTGCAGTAATTCTGTGGGGTGCAGTAATTCTGTGGGGTGCAGTAATTCTGTGGGGTGCAGTAATTCTGTGAGGATCAGTAATTCTGGGAGGTGCAGTAATTCTGGGAGGATCAGTAATTCTGGGAGGTGCAGTAATTCTGGGAGGTGCAGTAATTCTGGGAGGATCAGTAATTCTGTGAGGTGCAGCAATTCTGTGGGGTGCAGTAATTCTGTGGGGTGCAGTAATTCTGTGAGGTGCAGTAATTCTGTGAGGATCAGTAATTCTGTGAGGATCAGTAATTCTGTGAGGATCAGTAATTCTGTGAGGTGCAGTAATTCTGTGAGGTGCAGTAATTCTGTGAGGATCGGTAATTCTGTGAGGTGCAGTAATTCTGTGAGGTGCAGTAATTCTGTGAGGATCAGTAATTCTGTGAGGTGCAGTAATTCTGTGAGGATCAGTAATTCTGTGAGGTGCAGTAATTCTGTGAGGTGCAGTAATTCTGTGAGGATCAGTAATTCTGTGAGGATTAGTAATTCTGGGAGGTGCAGTAATTCTGTGAGGTGCAGTAATTCTGTGAGGATTAGTAATTCTGTGAGGTGCAGTAATTCTGTGAGGTGCAGTAATTCTGTGAGGATCAGTAATTCTGGGAGGTGCAGTAATTCTGGGAGGTGCAGTAATTCTGGGAGGTGCAGTAATTCTGTGAGGATCAGTAATTCTGGGAGGTGCAGTAATTCTGGGAGGTGCAGTAATTCTGTGAGGATCAGTAATTCTGTGAGGTTAGTAATTCTGTGAGGTTAGTAATTCTGTGAGGTGCAGTAATTCTGTGAGGATCAGTAATTCTGTGAGGTTAGTAATTCTGTGAGGTGCAGTAATTCTGTGAGGTGCAGTAATTCTGTGAGGTGCAGTAATTCTGTGAGGTGCAGTAATTCTGTGAGGATCAGTAATTCTGTGAGGTTAGTAATTCTGTGAGGTTAGTAATTCTGTGAGGATTAGTAATTCTGTGAGGTTCGGTAATTCTGTGAAGTTCAATTCTGTGAAGTTAGTAATTCTGTGAGGTGCAGTAATTCTGTGAGGATTAGTAATTCTGTGAAGTTCAATTCTGTGAAGTTAGTAATTCTGTGAGGTGCAGTAATTCTGTGAGGTGCAGTAATTCTGTGAAGTTCAATTCTGTGAAGTTAGTAACTCTGTGAGGATTAGTAATTCTGTGGGGTGCAGTAATTCTGTGAAGTGCAGTAATTCTGTGAGGATCAGTAATTCTGGGAGGTGCAGTAATTCTGGGAGGATCAGTAATTCTGGGAGGTGCAGTAATTCTGGGAGGATCAGTAATTCTGGGAGGTGCAGTAATTCTGGGAGGTGCAGTAATTCTGTGAGGATCAGTAATTCTGTGGGGTGCAGTAATTCTGTGAGGTGCAGTAATTCTGGGAGGTGCAGTAATTCTGGGAGGTGCAGTAATTCTGGGAGGTTAGTAATTCTGGGAGGATCAGTAATTCTGTGAGGTGCAGTAATTCTGTGAGGTGCAGTAATTCTGTGAGGTGCAGTAATTCTGTGAGGTGCAGTAATTCTGTGAGGTGCAGTAATTCTGTGAGGATCAGTAATTCTGTGAGGATCAGTAATTCTGTGAGGTGCAGTAATTCTGTGAGGATCAGTAATTCTGTGAGGAGCAGTAATTCTGTGAGGATCAGTAATTCTGTGAGGTGCAGTAATTCTGTGAGGTGCAGTAATTCTGTGAGGATCAGTAATTCTGTGAGGATCAGTAATTCTGTGAGGATTAGTAATTCTGTGAGGTTAGTAATTCTGTGAGGTTAGTAATTCTGTGAGGATTAGTAATTCTGTGAGGTTCGGTAATTCTGTGAAGTTCAATTCTGTGAAGTTAGTAATTCTGTGAGGTGCAGTAATTCTGTGAGGATTAGTAATTCTGTGAAGTTCAATTCTGTGAAGTTAGTAATTCTGTGAGGTGCAGTAATTCTGTGAAGTTCAATTCTGTGAAGTTAGTAACTCTGTGAGGATTAGCAATTCTGTGGGGTGCAGTAATTCTGTGAAGTGCAGTAATTCTGTGAAGTGCAGTAATTCTGTGGGGTGCAGTAATTCTGTGGGGTGCAGTAATTCTGTGAGGTGCAGTAATTCTGTGAGGATCAGTAATTCTGGGAGGTGCAGTAATTCTGGGAGGATCAGTAATTCTGGGAGGTGCAGTAATTCTGGGAGGTGCAGTAATTCTGTGAGGATCAGTAATTCTGTGAGGTGCAGCAATTCTGTGGGGTGCAGTAATTCTGTGGGGTGCAGTAATTCTGTGAGGATCAGTAATTCTGTGAGGATCAGTAATTCTGTGAGGATCAGTAATTCTGTGAGGATCAGTAATTCTGTGAGGTGCAGTAATTCTGTGAGGTGCAGTAATTCTGTGAGGATCGGTAATTCTGTGAGGTGCAGTAATTCTGTGAGGTGCAGTAATTCTGTGAGGATCAGTAATTCTGTGAGGTGCAGTAATTCTGTGAGGATCAGTAATTCTGTGAGGTGCAGTAATTCTGTGAGGTGCAGTAATTCTGTGAGGTGCAGTAATTCTGTGAGGATCAGTAATTCTGTGAGGATTAGTAATTCTGGGAGGTGCAGTAATTCTGTGAGGTGCAGTAATTCTGTGAGGATTAGTAATTCTGTGAGGTGCAGTAATTCTGTGAGGTGCAGTAATTCTGTGAGGATCAGTAATTCTGGGAGGTGCAGTAATTCTGGGAGGTGCAGTAATTCTGTGAGGATCAGTAATTCTGTGAGGTTAGTAATTCTGTGAGGTTAGTAATTCTGTGAGGTGCAGTAATTCTGTGAGGATCAGTAATTCTGTGAGGTTAGTAATTCTGTGAGGTTAGTAATTCTGTGAGGTGCAGTAATTCTGTGAGGTGCAGTAATTCTGTGAGGTTAGTAATTCTGTGAGGTTAGTAATTCTGTGAGGTGCAGTAATTCTTTGAGGTGCAGTAATTCTGTGAGGTTAGTAATTCTGTGAGGTGCAGTAATTCTGTGAGGTTAGTAATTCTGTGAGGTGCAGTAATTCTGTGAGGTGCAGTAATTCTGTGAGGTTAGTAATTCTGTGAGGTGCAGTAATTCTGTGAGGTTAGTAATTCTGTGAGGTTAGTAATTCTGTGAGGTGCAGTAATTCTGTGAGGTGCAGTAATTCTGTGGGGTGCAGTAATTCTGTGAGGTGCAGTAATTCTGTGAGGTTAGTAATTCTGTGAGGTGCAGGAATTCTGTGAGGTGCAGGAATTTCTGTGAGGTTAGTAATTCTGTGAGGTTAGTAATTCTGTGAGGTTAGTAATTCTGTGAGGTGCAGTAATTCTGTGAGGTGCAGGAATTTCTGTGAGGTGCAGTAATTCTGTGAGGTGCAGTAATTCTGTGAGGTGCAGTAATTCTGTGAGGTGCAGGAATTTCTGTGAGGTGCAGTAATTCTGTGAGGTTAGTAATTCTGTGAGGTGCAGTAATTCTGTGAGGTTAGTAATTCTGTGAGGTGCAGTTATTCTGTGAGGTGCAGTAATTCTGTGAGGTGCAGTAATTCTGTGAGGTGCAGTAATTCTGTGAGGTTAGTAATTCTGTGAGGTGCAGTAATTCTGTGAGGTTAGTAATTCTGTGAGGTGCAGTAATTCTGTGAGGTGCAGTAATTCTGTGAGGTGCAGTAATTCTGTGAGGTTAGTAATTCTGTGAGGTGCAGTAATTCTGTGAGGTGCAGTAATTCTGTGAGGATCTGTAATTCTTTCAAACACTGACACAATTTGGATCATTTCATGGCGCTGAGAATTTCCCATAGGCCATAAGCGGACCACACAAACCTCCAGGTCGGAGTAGGTGAACTCATACGGGATGGTCCAGCCCAGAGCCCCATACTTTCTCCTCTCATTCACCACAGCATTAAACAGGCACAGACTGAAGAGCAGCTTCCTCCATGGCAGCCCATTGGTTTCCTTCTCGAAGGTCTTCTCTGTGATCAGCCCGGTGCCACCGCTGTCAAATGTCTGCAGCAATTTCCCCTTCAGTCCCATAGGGGGCTCCACCGCCATCTGCCAGGAAACAAGGGGTATAATAAGCAATAAGTCAGTGTAGACAGGGCTATAATAACCACTGGGACATGTTTATTTGCTCTATATCTCCAGTTCAAGTTCAGCAGCAGATATAAAAACTGGTTGTAACTGGTGTATAGACGCTCCATTACATAGGGGGAGATGTATCAAAGCTTCAAGAGAAATTAAGTTGAGAAGTTGCCCATAGCAACCAATCAGCTCCTGACAATTTATAGACTGTGCTAGATAAAGGACAGCTAGGAGCTGATTAGTTGCTATGGGCAACTTCGCCACTTTATCTCTAAAAAGGTTTGACACATCTCCCCCATAGGAACATGGCACCTGGCCTGGAAGCATAGTATTGTAGAATTTAATTTGATACATGTCTATGATGTTTCGATGCGCACAACACGACATGGTGAATTGGGCGCACATGCTTTCTTTCCGATAGACTTGGGAGATAATGATCCGTGCGTTGTGGCTGAGATATGTGGACCGCCAACCTGCGCGCCATTTCAATATTAAAGGCCTGATAATGAATCAAAGGCGAGTCTGAATGCGGGAACATCTAGTGATTTTTAGCAAACTGTGCACGTGCCGCACCACAGAGACGCGCCAGGACAGAAGCTACTGTGTGTGGCCGGTTCTCTCTGTCCGTGGAATGGCCTCTTGTGGACACATTGAAGACATCAGTGTCTGCGCTAATCTGAGGCGCGTGTATGACGGGGAGACGCCTGGTTCTGGTTTTTGCGTCCAGCACAGAGTTAGTGTAAGTGCTGATAATGATGACGATGACTGTGGACACAAAAACCCTGGGCGGTGCGACTATATGCATGATGCTCCTATGGGCGTAAGGTAGTTAAGTCTGACTACCGCGGCCACCCACACTTGTGGCCATTTTGTGCCCAACGCAAAATCAGGGCGTATATGTCCTCAATCCCCCAATGAAACACAACATGAACAAAGTACAGTTGAAAAAGGTTTAAGCTAATTACACCCATAGGGCCCCAGGTACGGCCACTAAAATTCACAGAGACTTGCGCTGTGTGAGGGAGACGCAGGCGCAGATGTACAACGGTGTCAGTAGCCATATTACATAAGCAGATATGTGCATGGGCTCGCGGCTTTATAAACATAGTGTAAATGGCTAATTATACAAATGTTTCGTGACTGAGGGAGGTACGGCCAGAGGGGAACACACACACACGCTGCAATATGGCAGCCAGTACTGGCAGTGTCACAGCGCATGGGGCCTCACAATGATCAGGCTGACCGATAGCGATCTTATCAGACAAGATGGAGATGTTGTGGGAAGATGACCTCTGCCGACCGGAGAGTGACTACCTTCTGCCAGATGCCATCTTCACGGTCAAAATGGACAATGGGCCTGATTAATTACAGAACGCAATATTGCGTACGCACGCATTTCACTGCGAAAGTATGCTACTCCATAGCGATCGCTAAGCCGTCACGGCACTACATGAGGACGCCCACCTTACCTTACACGCACATACGTAATGTGTAGCAAGAGTGCGAAAACATCGGTACAATCGAGTACCATCGCAGCCTCACGCACAGGTAAGGCAAGTCAGACCTCACTCAGGAACTGCTTACTTATGCGCACGCTATGAGGCCTCAGGCGGCGTATGGTATCGCAGTGGCTAATTTATGCACGCCCCTGCAATGGCGTTCAAACGCACTGGCACGCCTGCGTTCGACCGACCACACCCCTGTCACTACCCCCAAACAGAACTTCCTGTCAATCGCTCTAGCAATAGCTAGTTCACGCACTGCGATGCATGAGCAGTGAGCAACAATCGGCCGATTGCATGCGTATAACCAACTGCGGGCCCGATTCAGCAAGGAACGCGAAGGAGAGAACGCACGCACTTGACCGATGTTTTTGCACTGCATGTGCGTGAACTAACCAGTGCGATCGGGTTATGGTACGCAGGCAACACGCAGTGTGTACGCAGACCCTTCCGAAATTGATTGACAGGAAGCGCCGTTTGTGGGCGGTGATGGGGGGTGGTCAGGAAAACGCAGGCATTATAGAGGCGTGCATAATTTAGGCAGTGCAGCGGCATACGCAGCCATACCGTAAGCTGTACACAGGAAGCGGCCAAAATCCTGCGGCAGGTCAGGTCACCCACTATTGGTGTGACTCCCCTATTTGAATTTTGGGCTGCCCTGCAGCCGTACCTCTGGAGACGCCAGAACGAAACACACTGTACTTCTGCGTTTTCATTTGAACGCAAATAGTTTTTTTCTTCTGCGTCCAGACAGCGTGCACACAAAGTCGGAGTGCGATTGTGGAGCACGAGAGACGCACTGTCTCAGAAATGGGTTAAAAATGTAGTGGGCGTTCCTGGGCGGTGACAGGGAGCAGTGCTTAAAGTGGTCCTAGAGACGTGGTGGAACTCCACCCCCCCTCCTCTGCACTTTAATAAAGGGACAGCGCATGCCGTAGGCACATGCCAAAAAATGGGGAGTGGTCTCAAAAGAAAGGGGCGTGGTCACACAATATCTATATTCAAATTACGCCACAGTAGCATTCACATTACACCGCACGTAGTGCCCCTGATTCACATTACACCACGTAGTAGTGTCCCAAATTCATGTTATGACACACAGCAGTGCCCCTTTTACACAATGCCCACAGTAGTGCCCCTTTTACACAATGCCCACAGTAGTGCCCCTTTTACACATAGCGCTCACAGCAGTAGTGCCCCTTATACAATGCCCACAGCAGTAGTGCCCATTATGCAATGCCTGCTGTAGTGGTGGCCATTATGCAGTGCCCCTAGTAGTGGTAGTGCCCCTTATGCAGAGCCCACCATAGTGTTGCCCTTTATGCAGTGCCCCCAGTAGTAGTGCCCCCAGGAGTGATGCCCCTTATGCAGTGCCCCTTAGGCAAAGCCCACAGTAGTGGTGCCCCTTATGCAGTGACCCCAGTAGTAGTGCCCCTTATGCAGTGCTCCCAGGAGTGGTGCCCCCTATGCAATGCCCCCATTAATAGTGCCGCCAATAGTAACGCCCCCAGTAGTAACCCCAGTAGTAGTGCCCCAAGTAGCAATGTCCCCTGTAGTAGTGCCCCCAGTGGTAATGCTCCCTGTAGTAGTGCCCCCAGTAGTAATGCTCCCTGTATTAGTGCCCCCAGTGGTAATGCTCCCTGTAGTAGTGCCCCCAGTAGTAATGCTCCCTGTATTAGTGCCCTCAGTGGTAATGCTCCCTGTATTAGTGCCCTCAGTGGTAATGCTCCCTGTATTAGTGCCCCCAGTAGTAATGCTCCCTGTAGTAGTGCACCAGTGGTAATACTCCCTGTAGTAGTGCCCCAGTGGTAATACTCCCTGTAGTAGTGCCCCCAGTGGTAATGCTCCCTGTAGTAGTGCCCCCAGTGGTAATGCTCCCTGTAGTAGTGCCCCCCAGTGGTAATGCCCCCAGTAGTAGTGCCCCCAGTGGTAATGCTCCCTGTAGTAGTGCCCCAGTGGTAATGCTCCCTGTAGTAGTGCTCTCAGTGGTAATGCCCCCTGTAGTAGTGCCTCCAGTGGTAATGCTCCCTGTAGTAGTGCCCCCAGTGGTAATGCTCCCTGTAGTAGTGCACCCACTGGCAATGCTCCCAGTAGTAGTGCTCTCAGTGGTAATGCTCCCAGTAGTAGTGCCCTCAGTGGTAATACTCCCTGTAGTAGTGCCCTCAGTGGTAATACTCCCTGTAGTAGTGCCCCCAGTGGTAATGCTCCCTGTAGTAGTGCCCCCAGTGGTAATGCTCCCTGTAGTAGTGCCCCCAGTAGTAAAGCTTCCTGTAGTAGTGCCCCAGTGGTAATACTCCCTGTAGTAGTGCCCTCAGTGGTAATGCTCCCTGTAGTAGTGCCCCCAGTGGTAATGCTCCCTGTATTAGTGCCCCCAGTGGTAATGCTCCCTGTAGTAGTGCCCCCAGTAGTAATGCTCCCTGTAGTAGTGCCCCAGTGGTAATACTCCCTGTAGTAGTGCCCTCAGTGGTAATGCTCCCTGTAGTAGTGCCCCCAGTGGCAATGCTCCCTGTAGTAGTGCCCCCAGTTGTAATGCTCCCTGTAGTAGTGCCCCCAGTGGTAATGCTCCCTGTAGTAGTGCCCCCAGTGGTAATGCCCCCTGTAGTAATGCCCCCAGTAGGCCGCTTACACAAACAAAACCCCAAAAAACAATACTTACCTTAAGCCCCGCTCCTGCATCCGCTGCCTCTGGTCTGCCCGCCTGCTGGTAACAAAATCTCAATGGGCACCCGGCAAATGGAGCCTCCCTGCGGCGCCGGGCTGAGGTGGAACTGGTTCAGTCTCCAAATAGACCCCACTTTAACCCACGACAGGGAGGCAAGAGATGGTCTGTCTTATGGGCGTATCACGGGCGTTTTGGTGAAAGCGGTTCCGTACATGGACGCTGAACCGCTCACATAGGAGGCCGAACTCGGACGGAGAGACTGCGCCTGCAAGTCTTGACGGTGAGACAGACGGTGGCGTATAAGGATGCACCAATCAGTATTACAGCGTGTACGGACAGTGACAGTTGGCGTCTCAGTCCTTGCACCATTGGACGCACAGGTGTAAACTAGAGAAAAGCGCTGTAGCCGCATTTGCATAAAGTCTTACACGGGTGAGCGCTAATATACGCAGAGACAGGTGCGGCTGCATCTGACTGAGAATCAGCCCCATTATCTGTAAGTTCTATTATCTAGTGCTAGACTGCGCAGAGAACCATTTACGCCCCCCCCCCCCCCTACTTCTCTGTACTTCTCAGAAGAGCGATAACAGGCGACAGCCCACTATATAGATATTGTCTCCATTTGATGTACAGACATTTGGCTGAGAGCGGTATTGGGAATAATCATTGGGGATAAAGAGGGGGGGGGGCAGAGGTCGGGCGAGGTCTTACTCCTCCTGCGCTCTCATCTTCTCGGGCTTTGTGGCTTCTCACCTTGAACCCTTTCTGCAGAATGGAGCATGGGAAGCACTGATCAGACTTAGAGCTCAGCCAGAGCCTAAACTGGGGGTCCATGGAACTGCGCTGCCGCTCAAATCTGTAATACATCCATAATGTCATAATGAGCGCTGCTCTGCATACAAGCAACAAAACAGCTGCTGCAAAGCTTACTACGGGCACTGGACTTACCCGTCCACAATTTCCCTGAGCCTGGGCATGAAGGAGGCAGCCAGGTGGCAGTTCTGCAGGAAGACCCAGTGTCCTTTCAGTCGTTTTGCTTTATTGATCAGCTCCTCAGCCTTCACCCCCTGGCCACGGCCCAGAGAGACCATGTCTAGGTGCAGGGTGCTCCCTCTGCTCTCCAGGGCCAGCCGCTCCAGCTGTCCCACCGGGTCAGTACCTATTGGTAACACATAGAGCACATAAGTGATTACACGTCTTCGCCTTCAGTTTGTGTAACCCATTTCCTGCCCGCTATCAGCTGCTTATTGGGCTGGGCCAGAGAATACAGCCAATCCCCTTCACTCTGCCTCCAATAACACCACCATTCACCCCGCCTCCCAAATCTGCGGCCATGGTGTCATACGTCACTCCGACCTCAGCATATACCAGTGCTTCCCAACCTCGGCCCTCAAGGAGCCATGAAGTACCTCAGTGATGTCACTGGGAACCCATCCCTCACAGTTAGGAGCCATGACCTGCCTCCGTGATGTCACTGGGAACCCGTACCTCATAATTAGGAGCCATGAAGTGCCTCAGTGATGTCACTGGGAACCCGTCCCTCATAGTTAGGAGCCATGACCTGCCTCAGTGATGTCACTGGGAACCCGTCCCTCATAGTTAGGAGCCATGAAGTGCCTCAGTGATGTCACTGGGAACCCATTCCTCATAGTTAGGAGCCATGAAGTGCCTCAGTGATGTCACTGGGAACCCGTACCTCATAGTTAGCAGCCATGAAGTGCCTCAGTGATGTCACTGGGAACCCGTCCCTCATAGTTAGTAGCCATGAAGTGCCTCAGTGATGTCACTGGGAACCCGTCCCTCATAGTTAGTAGCCATGAAGTGCCTCAGTGATGTCACTGGGAACCCGTCCCTCATAGTTAGGAGCCATGAAGTGCCTCAGTGATGTCACTGGGAACCCATCCCTCATAGTTAGGAGCCATGAAGTGCCTCAGTGATGTCACTGGGAACCCGTCCCTCATAGTTAGGAGCCATGACATGCCTCAGTGAAGTCACTGGGAACCCATCCCTCATAGTTAGGAGCCATGAAGTGCCTCAGTGATGTCACTGGGAACCCGTCCCTCATAGTTAGGAGCCATGCAGAACCTCAGTGATGTCACTGGGAACCCGTCCCTCATAGTTAGGAGCCATGAAGTGCCTCAGTGATGTCACTGGGAACCCGTCCCTCATAGTTAGTAGCCATGAAGTGCCTCAGTGATGTCACTGGGAACCCGTCCCTCATAGTTAGGAGCCATGAAGTGCCTCAGTGATGTCACTGGGAACCCGTCCCTCATAGTTAGTAGCCATGAAGTGCCTCAGTGATGTCACTGGGAACCCGTCCCTCATAGTTAGTAGCCATGAAGTGCCTCAGTGATGTCACTGGGAACCCGTCCCTCATAGTTAGGAGCCATGAAGTGCCTCAGTGATGTCACTGGGAACCCGTCCCTCATAGTTAGGAGCCATGCAGTGCCTCAGTGATGTCACTGGGAACCCGTCCCTCATAGTTAGGAGCCATGAAGTGCCTCAGTGATGTCACTGGGAACCCGTCCCTCATAGTTAGGAGCCATGAAGTGCCTCAGTGATGTCACTGGGAACCCATCCCTCATAGTTAGGAGCCATGACATGCCTCAGTGATGTCACTGGGAACCCTTCCCTCATAGTTAGGAGCCATGAAGTGCCTCAGTGATGTCACTGGGAACCCGTTCCTCATAGTTAGGAGCCATGAAGTGCCTCAGTGATGTCACTGGGAACCCGTTCCTCATAGTTAGGAGCCATGACATGCCTCAGTGATGTCACTGGGAACCCATCCCTCATAGTTAGGAGCCATGACATGCCTCAGTGATGTCACTGGGAACCCTTCCCTCATAGTTAGGAGCCATGAAGTGCCTCAGTGATGTCACTGGGAACCCGTTCCTCATAGTTAGAAGCCATGAAGTGTCTCAGTGATGTCACTGGGAACCCTTCCCTCATAGTTAGGAGCCATGACCTGCCTCAGTGATGTCACTGGGAACCCTTCCCTCATAGTTAGGAGCCATGAAGTGCCTCAGTGATGTCATTGGGAACCCGTCCCTCATAGTTAGAAGCCATGAAGTGTCTCAGTGATGTCACTGGGAACCCTTCCCTCATAGTTAGGAGCCATGAAGAGCCTCAGTGATGTCACTGGGAACCCGTCCCTAATAGTTAGGAGCCATGAAGAGCCTCAGTGATGTCACTGGGAACCCGTCCCTCATAGTTAGGAGCCATGAAGAGCCTCAGTGATGTCACTGGGAACCCTTCCCTCATAGTTAGGAGCCATGAAGTGCCTCAGTGATGTCACTGGGAACCCATCCCTCATAGTTAGGAGCCATGAAGAGCCTCAGTGATGTCACTGGGAACCCGTCCCTCATAGTTAGGAGCCATGAAGAGCCTCAGTGATGTCACTGGGAACCCGTCCCTCATAGTTAGGAGCCATGACATGCCTCAGTGATGTCACTGAGAACCCGTCCCTCATAGTTAGGAGCCATGACCTGCCTCAGTGATGTCACTGGGAACCCTTCCCTCATAGTTAGGAGCCATGAAGTGCCTCAGTGATGTCACTGGGAACCCGTCCCTCATAGTTAGGAGCCATGAAGAGCCTCAGTGATGTCACTGGGAACCCGTCCCTCATAGTTAGGAGCCATGAAGTGCCTCAGTGATGTCACTGGGAACCCGTCCCTCATAGTTAGGAGCCATGACATGCCTCAGTGATGTCACTGGGAACCCGTCCCTCATAGTTAGGAGCCATGAAGAGCCTCAGTGATGTCACTGGGAACCCGTCCCTCATAGATAGGAGCCATGAAGTGCCTCAGTGATGTCACTGGGAACCCGTCCCTCATAGTTAGGAGCCATGAAGTGCCTCAGTGATGTCACTGGGAACCCGTCCCTCATAGTTAGGAGCCATGAAGTGCCTCAGTGATGTCACTGGGAACCCGTCCCTCATAGTTAGGAGCCATGACATGCCTCAGTGAAGTCACTGGGAACCCGTCCCTCACAGTTAGGAGCCATGAAGAGCCTCAGTGATGTCACTGGGAACCCGTCCCTCATAGTTAGGAGCCATGAAGTGCCTCAGTGATGTCACTGGTTCACAAAATAGCTGCCACCACTCTGTGCCGGGGAAAATGCTATTTATCATCAATGGTTGTTTTATGGCATCATGTTCATACATTACTGTGACCGACTACACCTTACAAACTTAATTCAATGATTGAAGGACGTTCTAGGCACTCGCTGACTTTTATCCTTACTGTGTAAGTTATTATGACAGGAGCTGAATACTTTGTATGTCTATCTATGACGCATCCTCTCCACCAGCGCCATCATCTACTGGGGTCCCACAAGGATGTGTTCTAGGCTCTATGCTGTTCTCACTGTACACTTCATCTCCGGGGATCTAATTAGCTCATTCAGCCTCCAGTACGACATCTAGACTGGTGACCCCTAAATCTGCCTCTCCCCCTCTCTACTCTCTGGTGTAACCAACTGTGCGCCCGATTCAGGGATGTCCGCTGATCACACATCCGCCAGGTCTTTGTACGCAGCGCTGCGCGGTAATATGCTAATGCCACAGGAGGGGTCTGTGTAATTAGACGCCTTCTGCTGGCTTCTCTGATCCGCTTGCTGTGCCCAAGTACACAGCATCTGATCATCACCAGTAACCCTGTGGTGCGGGCAGCATTGGGTGACACCGTACGAGGGGAGCTGCTCTGCTATATTGGTGTCAGCCCTTTGGAGAGCGTCACTGAGCAGCGGTTATGGATGACGCGCTCATCCTCTCTGCCAGGAGAAAGGTAAGGGGCAAGCCCCCCCAGCATGATGAGAACGCGGGGCGCAACACGAGGTTACGGCCCCAAAACGTCATGCTTCAGGAGACATGGTTTCGTTGGCACAGGATAATGGCTGGTCATGCATGTATCTGTGTGTACATACGATATATATATTATATAAATCAGTTGCTCTCACAATGACATTGTCCCGTATTACCGTGTGTGGATCCTTGTGACTCACCAGAGGAGAGTATAAATATAAGAGGGGAGGCTGCCTCGGACTCCTCCAGAGCCAGCTTCAGATTCATTGCACTGATCCGAACGTATTCTGCGCCCATATTCTCAACTATAAACTCTCGGACGGCGCCCGTTAAACATTCAGGTCGAAGAACTTTTATCTATTAAAAAAAATAAAAATAAAGCATAGATACATTATCTTCAGACTTCATTTATCATTGGCAGGTAACTTATTCTGCGGAGGTAAAATGTCAGGGCATGCTGCGACTTGTAGTGTCACAGCAGCTGACGAACTGCAGGTTTCCTTCCTCTGCTGGCATACATAAAGATAAATGGATTTCAATAGTACATCGCCCCCCTGTGGCCAAATGAGTATTTGCATGGCGCTACCAAAGAGCAGCTTTTGCATCTATTCTCTCAGACACTGAGAAGACTCCTCGCTGTATGAGTCCCCAACAATGTGTAAGCCTGCGAGCAGGGCCCTCTGACCTCACTGTCTGTCTGTTATTACCCAGTCTTGTTTTATTACGGTTATGTTCACAATTATAAAGTGCAACGGAGTACGCTATATAAGTAACTGTTCCTAAATAAATAATAAATGAATATGGTATAATTGTCTGCAATTTCATGATGGAGCTGAGGGAAACCTAATGCAATCGCAGCTGCGATTTAGCGCAGAACGCAACTATGAATATATATGCTAATGCCTGCCAAAGCACGACCGGCATAAAGACGCCCGCTGCTGCCATCTCATATTGGTGCATTGTCGCTCTCCTGCGTAAATATCGGTACTATCGATACACATTAAGTGGTCACACAGCATGTACGGCAAGTCTGACCAGCCGCAAACACTGCAGCTTCTCGCAACGCAGAGATCTCTCGTGCTGTGAATCCAATCGCAATGTCCAATTCATGCACATGCACATAACTGCGTTTAAACGGCCAGACGCGCCTGCGTTTACCAGACCACCCCCCATTACCTTCCCAAACGCTGACCACGTGACACTTTGTGAATGATTCCTTTGTGCGAACGTAATCGCAAACCGATCGCGGAGCATGCGCAGTACGACTTATACGCACGCACAGGGGCAGCTGGGGCTGTTTGCAGCTGGGGTTAAAAGCACCAAGTGTTAAATGTACAAAGTGTGATTACATAACAGTTAATCAAACAGTTATCCTGCATGAATATGGACTAATCATCTGTTTATTTCATTTCATCCCTCAGGTATGTGACTGTCTCATCTTGCTTATTGCACCGATATTCTGCATAGAACCTCATGCTTGCAATCGTGTGTGGATTTAAATGTATGTGACTGTCTCATCTTGCTTATTGCACCGATATTCTGCATAGAACCTCATGCTTGCAATCGTGTGTGGATTCAAATGTATGTGACTGTCTCATCTTGCTTATTGCACCGATATTCTGCATAGAACCTCATGCTTGCAATCGTGTGTGGATTCAAATGTATGTGACTGTATCTCTTGCATAGTTTTTTTTTTTCTCTTCCTGTATAGTCTGTATTGTTCAGTGAAGCATAGTTTATGGTATATATCTGGCCTGGTTTTTGCTCCAACTCAGAGCAAGTTATCTCCTTTGATCAGCAGAGCAATTGAGTCAGTTGTAGCCTATCTTAATCAAGGGTTACCACTCCTTATATTCAGTCTAGGGGCAGCTGGGGTTAAAAGCACAAAGTGTGATTACATAACAGTTAATCAAACAGTTGAACAAACATTGACCAACATCTAAGGTCATTTCAGATTAAGAAACTGATTGCTTTAAAATTTGTCTACAAATAACAAACCTATAACTCACCATGTATTACACATTTCTTTTTATCAACTCTCTCCTTTGTATTTTCTCTAAGGATATAACATCCCTAACTCTCCCGGCATCTCCCCTCTCTGGGCACACTGCCGCCCTATTGAGTCACTCACCTCCTCTAAAAACTAATGAGATTTCTTTTCATCATACACTGACTATTACAGCCTCATTGTGTCACTATAATAAACTTTTACACACCTACAACTATATCTACTTCTCCATCCTCCTGCTTTTATTATCTGGTGACATATCACCAAATCCAGGCCCCTCACACATACAGCGGATTTACTATGGAATAAATATCCTGCAAACCTCACATGTCTCCCATCACCCTCCAAATCAATAAATGTGCCTTATAGAATTCACACTTGATCACAACTTATTATTTTACATCTGAACATCTCTTTACAATAACTGCTTTCACCAATTTCTACATTTACCTGAGACTGCTGGTTCACACGTTCACCAAACTCTCTAAATAGCCCCACATGAAGTGGCTTCAGCTACCCGGCAGACTTCACGTAAACTGATATAACAGCCATGGCTTTCCACAGACACCTACATATACTGTCACATACACTGATATAACAGCCATGGCTTTCCACAGACACCTACATATACTGTCACATATACTGATATAACAGCCATGGCTTTCCACAGACACCTACATATACTGTCACATACACTGATATAACAGCCATGGCTTTCCACAGACACCTACATATACTGTCACATACACTGATATAACAGCCATGGCTTTCCACAGACACCTACATATACTGTCACATACACTGATATAACAGCCATGGCTTTCCACAGACACCTACATATACTGTCACATACACTGTAATAATAACCATGGCTTTCCACAGACACCTACATATACTGTCACATACACTGATATAATAACCATGGCTTTCCACAGACACCTACATATACTGTCACATACACTGATATAACAGCCATGGCTTTCCACAGACACCTACATATACTGTCACATACACTGATATAACAGCCATGGCTTTCCACAGACACCTACATATACTGTCACATACACTGATATAACAGCCATGGCTTTCCACAGACACCTACATATACTGTCACATACACTGATATAATAACCATGGCTTTCCACAGACACCTACATATACTGTCACATACACTGTAATAATAACCATGGCTTTCCACAGACACCTACATATACTGTCACATACACTGATATAACAGCCATGGCTTTCCACAGACACCTACATATACTGTCACATACACTGATATAACAGCCATGGCTTTCCACAGACACCTACATATACTGTCACATACACTGATATAACAGCCATGGCTTTCCACAGACACCTACATATACTGTCACATACACTGATATAATAACCATGGCTTTCCACAGACACCTACATATACTGTCACATACACTGATATAACAGCCATGGCTTTCCACAGACACCTACATATACTGTCACATACACTGATATAACAGCCATGGCTTTCCACAGACACCTACATATACTGTCACATACACTGATATAATAACCATGGCTTTCCACAGACACCTACATATACTGTCACATACACTGATATAACAGCCATGGCTTTCCACAGACACCTACATATACTGTCACATACACTGATATAACAGCCATGGCTTTCCACAGACACCTACATATACTGTCACATACACTGATATAACAGCCATGGCTTTCCACAGACACCTACATATACTGTCACATACACTGATATAACAGCCATGGCTTTCCACAGACACCTACATATACTGTCACATACACTGTAATAATAACCATGGCTTTCCACAGACACCTACATATACTGTCACATACACTGATATAACAACCATGGCTTTCCACAGACACCTACATATACTGTCACATACACTGATATAACAGCCATGGCTTTCCACAGACACCTACATATACTGTCACATACACTGATATAACAGCCATGGCTTTCCACAGACACCTACATATACTGTCACATACACTGATATAACAGCCATGGCTTTCCACAGACACCTACACATACTGTCACATACACTTATAACAGCCATGGCTTTCCACAGACACCTACATATACTGTCACATACACTGATATAACAGCCATGGCTTTCCACAGACACCTACATATACTGTCACATACACTGATATAACAGCCATGGCTTTCCACAGACACCTACATATACTGTCACATACACTGATATAACAGCCATGGCTTTCCACAGACACCTACACATACTGTCACATACACTTATAACAGCCATGGCTTTCCACAGACACCTACATATACTGTCACATACACTGATATAACAGCCATGGCTTTCCACAGACACCTACATATACTGTCACATACACTGATATAACAACCATGGCTTTCCACAGACACCTACATATACTGTCACATACACTGATATAACAGCCATGGCTTTCCACAGACACCTACATATACTGTCACATACACTGATATAACAGCCATGGCTTTCCACAGACACCTACATATACTGTCACATACACTGATATAACAGCCATGGCTTTCCACAGACACCTACATATACTGTCACATACACTGATATAACAGCCATGGCTTTCCACAGACACCTACATATACTGTCACATACACTGATATAACAGCCATGGCTTTCCACAGACACCTACATATACTGTCACATACACTGTAATAATAACCATGGCTTTCCACAGACACCTACATATACTGTCACATACACTGATATAATAACCATGGCTTTCCACAGACACCTACATATACTGTCACATACACTGATATAACAGCCATGGCTTTCCACAGACACCTACATATACTGTCACATACACTGATATAACAGCCATGGCTTTCCACAGACACCTACATATACTGTCACATACACTGATATAACAGCCATGGCTTTCCACAGACACCTACATATACTGTCACATACACTGATATAATAACCATAGCTTTCCACAGACACCTACATATACTGTCACATACACTGATATAATAGCCATGGCTTTCCACAGACACCTACATATACTGTCACATACACTGTAATAATAACCATGGCTTTCCACAGACACCTACATATACTGTCACATACACTGATATAACAGCCATGGCTTTTCCACAGACACCTACATATACTGTCACATACACTGATATAACAGCCATGGCTTTCCACAGACACCTACATATACTGTCACATACACTGATATAACAGCCATGGCTTTCCACAGACACCTACATATACTGTCACATACACTGATATAATAACCATGGCTTTCCACAGACACCTACATATACTGTCACATACACTGATATAATAACCATGGCTTTCCACAGACACCTACATATACTGTCACATACACTGATATAACAGCCATGGCTTTCCACAGACACCTACATATACTGTCACATACACTGATATAATAACCATGGCTTTCCACAGACACCTACATATACTGTCACATACACTGATATAACAGCCATGGCTCTCCACAGACACCTACATATACTGTCACATACACTGATATAACAGCCATGGCTTTCCACAGACACCTACATATACTGTCACATACACTGATATAATAACCATGGCTTTCCACAGACACCTACATATACTGTCACATACACTGATATAACAGCCATGGCTTTCCACAGACACCTACATATACTGTCACATACACTGATATAACAGCCATGGCTTTCCACAGACACCTACATATACTGTCACATACACTGATATAATAACCATGGCTTTCCACAGACACCTACATATACTGTCACATACACTGATATAACAGCCATGGCTTTCCACAGACACCTACATATACTGTCACATACACTGATATAACAGCCATGGCTTTCCACAGACACCTACATATACTGTCACATACACTGATATAACAGCCATGGCTTTCCACAGACACCTACATATACTGTCACATACACTGATATAACAGCCATGGCTTTCCACAGACACCTACATATACTGTCACATACACTGATATAACAGCCATGGCTTTCCACAGACACCTACATATACTGTCACATACACTGATATAACAGCCATGGCTTTCCACAGACACCTACATATACTGTCACATACACTGTAATAATAACCATGGCTTTCCACAGACACCTACATATACTGTCACATACACTGATATAACAACCATGGCTTTCCACAGACACCTACATATACTGTCACATACACTGATATAACAGCCATGGCTTTCCACAGACACCTACATATACTGTCACATACACTGATATAACAGCCATGGCTTTCCACAGACACCTACATATACTGTCACATACACTGATATAACAGCCATGGCTTTCCACAGACACCTACACATACTGTCACATACACTTATAACAGCCATGGCTTTCCACAGACACCTACATATACTGTCACATACACTGATATAACAGCCATGGCTTTCCACAGACACCTACATATACTGTCACATACACTGATATAACAGCCATGGCTTTCCACAGACACCTACATATACTGTCACATACACTGATATAACAACCATGGCTTTCCACAGACACCTACATATACTGTCACATACACTGATATAACAGCCATGGCTTTCCACAGACACCTACATATACTGTCACATACACTGATATAACAGCCATGGCTTTCCACAGACACCTACATATACTGTCACATACACTGATATAACAGCCATGGCTTTCCACAGACACCTACATATACTGTCACATACACTGATATAACAGCCATGGCTTTCCACAGACACCTACATATACTGTCACATACACTGATATAACAGCCATGGCTTTCCACAGACACCTACATATACTGTCACATACACTGATATAACAGCCATGGCTTTCCACAGACACCTACACATACTGTCACATACACTGATATAACAGCCATGGCTTTCCACAGACACCTACATATACTGTCACATACACTGATATAACAGCCATGGCTTTCCACAGACACCTACATATACTGTCACATACACTGATATAACAGCCATGGCTTTCCACAGACACCTACATATACTGTCACATACACTGATATAACAGCCATGGCTTTCCACAGACACCTACATATACTGTCACATACACTGATATAACAGCCATGGCTTTCCACAGACACCTACATATACTGTCACATACACTGATATAACAGCCATGGCTCTCCACAGACACCTACAAAAACTGCCTCTTAAAGTAGAATGTCAGTGGCGTAAATCTTAATTCAAATGACTTCCACACATACTGTAAAATAGGAATCCAGCCATCTATCAGCCTAACCCTCTGTCCCATGCTCACTGTCTACCCCATCCGTGTCACCCGTTTGCCCATCCCCTCTAGAATGTAAGCTCTCACGAGCAGGGCCCTCTTTCCTCTTGTGCTTTTCCTTTCTTTACTTATATTATCTGCTCTATACTCAAAAGCACCTAACCCGTGACTTTTGCCATCCTGCTTCTGTTGCAGCAGTGTTTATATACCATGTACTTGTATTGCATTGTCTTAAACTGTATGACACTGTTTTCTTGTTCTGCTCAACTGTTTATGTACTATGTTTATGTACTATGTT
This sequence comes from Taudactylus pleione, assembly GCA_031769625.1. Classification (NCBI taxonomy): domain Eukaryota; kingdom Metazoa; phylum Chordata; class Amphibia; order Anura; family Myobatrachidae; genus Taudactylus; species Taudactylus pleione. The sequence goes on from JAUIMM010000482.1 coordinate 2,649,435, forward strand.
TGTGCTCTATGTTTATGTACTATGTTTGTGCTCTATGTTTATGTACTATGTTTGTGCTCTATGTTTATGTACTATGTTTATGTACTATGTTTATGTACTATGTTTATGTACTATGTTTGTGCTCTATGTTTATGTACTATGTTTGTGCTCTATGTTTATGTACTATGTTTATGTACTATGTTTGTGCTCTATGTTTATGTACTATGTTTATGTACTATGTTTATGTACTATGTTTATGTACTATGTTTGTGCTCTATGTTTATGTACTATGTTTATGTACTATGTTTGTGCTCTATGTTTATGTACTATGTTTATGTACTATGTTTGTGCTCTATGTTTATGTACTATGTTTGTGCTCTATGTTTATGTACTATGTTTGTGCTCTATGTTTATGTACTATGTTTGTGCTCTATGTTTATGTACTATGTTTATGCTCTATGTTTATGTACTATGTTTATGTACTATGTTTATGCTCTATGTTTATGTACTATGTTTATGTACTATGTTTGTGCTCTATGTTTATGTACTATGTTTGTGCTCTATGTTTATGTACTATGTTTATGTACTATGTTTGTGCTCTATGTTTATGTACTATGTTTGTGCTCTATGTTTATGTACTATGTTTATGTACTATGTTTATGTACTATGTTTGTGCTCTATGTTTATGTACTATGTTTATGTACTATGTTTGTGCTCTATGTTTATGTACTATGTTTGTGCTCTATGTTTATGTACTATGTTTATGTACTATGTTTGTGCTCTATGTTTATGTACTATGTAAGGCGCTGTGGAACCCTTGTGGCGCCATATAAATAAAGGATAATAATAATAATAAATAATCGCCTGATCTGTGTGAATCGCAGAATTGCGTCCGCTTGCTGAATCAGGCCCTTTGTTGTGTACATCAGCTCTTCCTTTATGGAGGCCCAAGTTCTGTTCAGCACAGAGGAGGGGGGGGGGTCTGTGGGTGGTCCCACCTGTCCAGGTAAGGGGAGCAGGCACCAGATATTTGTCAGGGCAATTCTGAAACTGGATGTAACTTTTAGATAAACTAACCTTTGTTTATACAGTAACGACCTGTACTCAGGCCCTGTACTCAGTGTGTAGCCGGGATGTGAAGTGAGGGCGAGAAAAAGGCTAAAAACAGGCACCAACTGTATAGACAGATATAAGTGTCTGCGAACGGCAGAAAACCATCGCGTGTTCTCACACAACTGCCGCAGCGCGGTGTAGTCCGATGTGGGCAAAGTCCACCGGGTAACCGGAGATCCCATATACCCAGAGATACCCGTATACCCAGAGATACCCGTATACCCAGAGATACCCGTATACCCAGAGATCCCATATACCCAGAGATCCCATATACCCAGAGATCCCGTATACCCATATAAGCCAGAAGCCGCTGTACTCGGGACTTTATGTTATTTCTCCCCCGGCTATGTTACTGACTGATGCTGCCTAATGCTGGGTACACACTATAGCGATATATCTGCAGATGATGGTCATTCATACACACACTGAACAGCCATCATCTGCTGCTGCCCGCGGGTCCCAGCGGCCGGGGGGCGTGTCTTTCCCCCCTCCCTGCGGCTGCCGCTGCATGTATACGGGCGGTCTGCAGACATATCTGTCCATCGGCTGTGCAGCGCAGCCAATGCGGTATGTCTGTGAACGGCGTCGATCACAGACATATCGCGGGTACACGCTGGCCGACGGGCAGCAGATATATTGGCCGATCAATTGATCGGCCAGTGTGTACCCAGCATTACAGGACTGGCTGTCATATATACATTCATTTTACTAAATAAAAGTGTAAAGGAAAATGATCAGTAATACAGTCTGACGTCATTGATTGGACACATAACAGAATTAATAACATTTTACCAGTATAAGCTTCTGGAATGAAGTCAGCGTCTCCCACTGAAATGCAGCTTCAGGTCTTCGTTCTCTCTGACGGGTGCCTTCCTCCGGGCCTGGCGGCCGGGCCATCTCTGCGCCTGGCGGCTGTGCCATCTCTGGGCCTGGCGGCTGGGCCATCTCTGGGCCTGGCGGCTGGGCCATCTCTGGGCCTGGCGGCTGGGCCATCTCTGGGCCTGGCGGCTGGGCCATCTCTGGGCTTGGCGGCTGGGCCATCTCTGGGCTTGGCGGCGGGGCCATCTCTGTGGAATATACAATATAAGACCCTCGCAACAAGACTATAATATACCTAATTCCCATTTACACTGTACAATGATTTAATATAATAATCATACTTCATTGAGGAATATCATTTTGAGGTAATAATAATATTTATATGGCACTTTTCTCTAATTGGACTCAAGACGTTTATGGTGTATGTATGTGCGCAGTGGTAAAACTTGGGGAGTAATGTAGTGTGATGCCCCCGAGATGTCAGTGACACAATACGCAGGGGAGTTAATCCATACTTGCCTATTACCCTGGAGCGGTCAGGAGGCTCCCCAAAATCGGATGGAGATCCCAGCCGCCTGGAAAAGTGGAAAATCTCCCAGCTGGCAGCATAACCCCGGACCACCCCCCCCCCCTCACACACACACAGTGTAAGGGTCGATGATGCAATTGTCGCTTAATTGCGTCATCATGGCCCCACTGCCTGCTTCACATTGCCTGTATCAAAGCATTGTGTAGCGGGGGCAGGACCACAAGGAGGCGATCGCACGGTCACACCCTGCTCCACCCCCAATTTCACTTCATGTCCCCAGTCACACCCCTCATGCCACGCCACACCCCTCCCCTCCTGCTATGCCGACTTTATTAATCAGATTACAGTAAATCCTCTGTAGTAAATAAATATTTATTTGGAATGATTGAAGCTAGTGTAATTCCCACAGGGGCCAGCAGGTGGCGATGCAGATGTTTAGTTATTCAGTAGTTTAACATATTAGCTCTATAGCAGTGATTCCCAACCTCGGTCCTCAATGCACACCAACAGTCCTGGTTTTAGTGATATCCATGCTGGAGCACAGATGGTTAAATCAAAATAACTGAGGTACTAATTAAGTCACCTGTGCTTAAGTATGGCTATCCTTAAAACCTGGACTGTTAGTGTGCCTTGAGGACTGTGGTTGGGAACCCCTGCTCTATAGGCTTCAGTATGTTTTGTCAATAATCAAAAAGTCGACAGTCATTATACAGACACCAGAAATGTCAACACTGATGAAGATGGGAATGGGAGGGGGATGGAGGGAGGGGGGGGGGCACAGAAGAGAGGGGTGGGGGGGATTAAAATAGTTAAATGAAGGTGGTATTGTTCCCTTGGTTGGTGTCTTGATAGTGAACATAATAGAAAATTAGCAAATTGCTAACACTCAGATGAGGTCGTTGTGAACACAGTGGAGGAAAGTTGCAAAGTGCAAAACATGGAAACAAACTCGGGGCCTGATTCAGAGCCGCTCGCACGATGTGTATGCAAATTGCGTAGGCAGTTCTGTTGCACAGCAATGTATTAGCGAACCCAGTATTTCTTAGTGCGCGATCACATAGTGCATGCAGACACCCACCAGCCTGTCTTAAGACGCCCACTTGTGCACGCCATGTCCATGAAGTGTATGCGACCATCGGTACATCGGGTAACATCGGATGCTATCGCAGCGCTTGAGGATGACCATACCCTGCCGCAAGCACTGCGAGTACTTCAGTATAAAAACCAGCCATGTGACGTGTACTATGACGCTGTCTTATAATTATACACACCTCTAACACGCCGCTGAGATGCTCAGCCACGCCTGCGTCTACACCTCCACTCCCCCGTTTTTAATGGCCAGCCCCTGTTACTCACTCCACATGTTGAACATTTTAGAAAATGCAAAGCGGTTCTGTACATAGTCACTGTGGTTATTCCATGCAAACGCAGAGCCGGTGGCTAACCAGCGTAAGTCTTGCCCAGGAAGAGGCAGAGATGGCTTGTGACTAAGTGTAAGGTGTAATAAAGGAACATTTGTTAGGTTAGATAATAGTGTTTGTAAATGAGCGATATTTATTGTCATCGGCTGTCAGGTTACAGACTATCTACATGAGACGTGGGCAGCGCTGCTCACCGTTCTGCGATGGGAACCCTGGACTTGCACAAGGTCTGCTGAGAAAGTCATACAGGTCCCCGGCATTACGGAATCCTCTCCACTGCTGTGCGCTGGATGACAGGGAGTCACAGAGAGCTGAGAAGGGCTCCAGGTACTGGCTCATGTACCGGCACTGACTCCACACGGTCTCCGAGAGCCAGTCAGGGATCCCGTGTCTCAGAGCCCAATCCATGGCACCTGGGTAGAGGGAAATAAAGCCGATAAGGTGACGTATCTATGGTAGCACAGGGGATCAGAAAGTAAGATTATATCACGCACACCCTGAGACGATGTAATAATCTCCTGCGTGCGCTGTCGTTCCACCTCTTAGGACAATGATGGCTGAATGGTTTCAGAGCCCTCCATGAAGGACGTGGGCGATTTATCTTAGAATTTGGCATCGCAGTGGGCATCAATCCCTCCATGATTACCACCCAGTAAAGGGGATAATTACTACTGTAGGTCCTGCTCATGCTGGGTGGGTGACACCAGGGCTGGACTGGCCCACAGGCATACAGGGGAAATCCCCGGTGGGCCCCACTGCCTCTGGGCCCCATCCCTTCCTCTAATTTCGGGTTCTAGACTGTGTACTTGCATTATACCTTGTTATTATGAATTACAATTACTATTGTTATTGTTGCTATTAGAGGGTCAGCTCCCTAGCAGAGCAGGACAATGGATGCTTGATATGTTTCTGTAGAAACTACACCAAGATCCACTCTCAAACTACTTTAGCGGCGCCGTGTATATTTGGAATTTAGGGCCTGATTCAGAGCCAGACGCTCTGACAAGAGCGTTCGCTCTGAATCAGGGTCGTCCTACCTATTATTGGAGCGGCCTCCTGGCCGCTCGCATAGCTGTGGGTGACCACCCACAGCTTATGCGAGCGGCCAAAAAGATGGTCGCGATGGTCAAGACCATCACGACCATCGGGCTTGCGATGAGACCCTGCAGTCGCTCCAGTGGGGCCGGCCCCAGACGGTAGGCGTTCCCATGGGAACGCCTCCGTCTGGGCAGCAGCGCCCCCGGCACGCCCACCAAAGGGGGCGTGCTGTCACTCACCATCGACAGCACGCCCCTTTTGGTGCGAGACCCATAACGACGGCTTGGCCGTCGCTATTCAGGACTCGCGCATGCGCACGATGGAGCTCCCTCCGTCGTGCGCATGCGCACTAGGGCACCATCGACCCGCCTGCGAGCGCTCAGCGCTCGCGAGCGGGTCTGAATCAGGCCCTTAGCTAGCAATGTACAGTATATTTGGGCCCAGACACTATTGTATCCATGTTGCCTGCAGGTAATGTCCTCTCTAATAGATAGCCAAGCCTCTGTGGTGACTAACCACACCCACTAAGCGTGGGTCCCTAACTCTTCATTCCCCACCTGGGCTCTTCATGTACCAGTCCGACACTGGGTGACACAGTCTTCCATATGGAGCAGCATGTGCCATAACTACAGCTATTCAGTAGACCCGGCTACGGCTGTCACCGCCCCCCAGCCAGGCGGCAGAGAGCCCCCCATGTGTGGCTGAGGGAAAGCTGGGGATAGGAATACAGGAGCGTTCTCTCTGCGGCCTGCGCTCAATCTGTCCATGGCGATACCAGGTAACGTCATGGTGGCTGCACTCTCTGACCTGTCATCACTAGCACAATAATGGCAATAATTCAGCCAATCAGCTGTATCCAATAACAGTCATATACTATACTATACATAAAGAGACTATAGATCTAGTATGAAGATTTGTGTTCTCGTTTGAAGTCGATTCGCTTACCTTTACATATCTACAGACAGAGGTAGTAGCTTTGTATTTAAATTAACGCGCTACACTAACTGGTAATAACTAATAATAAATACATTATGGAGACAGCGCTTACATACCTTCTCTTTGCTCACTCCTGTCATAGTTTAATGGATTCTCCGTCACTTCATCCACTTCTGAAAGACAGAACATAGGATTTTATTACATATACCTTGTCCTGTACGGATACAAAATAATATAACATAATGAAACATATGTACGATGCTATTACAAAGGTGGGATCAGCATTTACGGTAAATATCGGTCTTATAAGTCTTCTGACAATACCTGAAGAGAAGTGTTAGGTCCCCCAGAGCGGCTTCACCTATAGCAGCTGACTGCGCTTACTGGCCCCCCCGAGGCCCCGGGACTGTTAAGCTGGCCACACACTAGACCAATTTACATCCAACCAGCCAACTTGTTGATTGGTTGGAATGAAAATCTGGTAATGTATGGGAGTAACTGATGATCAGCAATTTGCTCCTAAATGCCAGAAAACAGATGATAATGGTCGTCAGACAAGTTTGTTAAATGTTTGATCTAAACTATTTGAAACTAAACAGTTTTTGTCAATTTTCCAGCATTTAGTAGCAAATTGCTGATTGTCATTTGCTTCCATACCTTACCAGATTTTCATTCCAACCGATCAACTAGTTGGCTGGTTGGACAGCTAATCATCTAGATGTGTGGCCAGCTTTACACCAGGTTGTAGGGGCTTATTACTAACTACATGTTGCTGTAGTTTGTAGGTGGACAGAACAGTGAGTAGGGTCTCAGAATATTTATCAGATGAATAAATCCAATATTGACAAAGGCAGAAATGCTCATAGTATACACTGAATAAAACAAGTATAACAATGTCTGGCAATGCCCCAATAGCAATGGACTATAGGTATGCAGAGGGCAGGGATAGCGGGAGATGGACTAAACCAACAAGATCACATGCGGGGTCCTGGCAGCTATAACAGAGAATCCTCCGGTTGTCACAGCTGGCTGCAAGACCACCTATAATAATGACATACGAGGTTTGGCTATTATATAACAAAACTGATGCTCAGTGGTGTAAGTTCATCCCAGACGCCCGGAGACAAGTTATAATTTGGTGCCCCCCTGTCACAGCCGCTGCCACTGTAATGTAACAATTCGCATGCATACAGGCTATAGATAGACGGAGGCGGCAGCTGATGGTCTAACATGGAGCTCTCCACTAGTGTATGGTGGCTTCTCAGGTGCCGGGAAGGGGTGCCATGTATTTGGTGGCTGTGACGGTACGCTCTGGGTACATAGTTACAACCCTAAGTGGGGTGAATATGCTGTGGACAATGGAGGAGGTGCCCCCTTCAGAGCTGGAGCCCGGCGGCAGGCGCCTCCATTGTCTCCCATAGTTCTGCCCCTGCTGATGCTATCATTTATGTTTAATTATATTAGGTACATTTTAACCCTTTTCCCGTTTTATGTGCTCCCCTTCTGCATCCACGCACTGCTGCATTCTTATTTTCCATTGGACAGGGGGCCTGATTCAGAGCCGGACGCTCTTTGAGAGCACTTGCTCTGAATCGGGGTGTCCCTGTTTTTTTTAAAAGACAGACTCCTGGCCGCTCGCTAAGCTGTGGGTGACCACCCACAGCTTTAGCCAGTTGCCAGGTGATGGTTGCGATGGTCACGACCATCGCGGCTTGCGACAAGACCCTTGTGGTAGGGTCTCGTTCCCGCAAGCCCCAGTGAGCTTTCGGCTCTAATAGAGCCGGAAGCTCACCACTGACATCACTCGTAATGTCAGTGGGGCCGCCCCCAAACAGCAGGCGTTCTTTCGGAACACCTCTGTTTGGCCAGTCACCCCTTCTGCCCGCCTCCAAAACGGGGCAAGCTGTCAATCACAATCGACAGCTGCCCCGCTTTGGTGCGAGACCCGTTGCGACGGAGCGACCGTCGCTGGCCGAGTCTCACGCACGCCGGAACCGGCTCCAGTGTGTGCGTGCGCAGTGGGGGACCATCGACCCGCTTGCGAGCACTGGGCCTGATTCAGAGCCGGACGCTATTTGCGGTCGTTCGTCCAGAAAATAGGGGTGGCTATTCAAATTAACCGTTCGCTCTTTGCGGTCTGTTCACGCCTCTATGTCTGAACGAGCGAACAAAACTTGCGGTCGTTTTTTGAAAAAATACGCTCCCTGGCCGCTCGCATCCTACGTCATGTCCGCTATTTATTAGATTAATCGAGTACATCGACCAGCGTATGAACTGCTCGCTATTCTTGTGGTTGGTTTTTCCTACCGCAATCTTGCGAGCAGTTCTGACTATAAAATAACCCAGTGACGTGGTCAATGACGCTGCTGTATTAATTATGCACACCAATAAAACGCCTGTTTTGACCTTTAAGCACGCCTGCGATCGGATCTCCACTCCCCGTTTTCAAGCACCTTCCCCTGTTACCACCCACATACGCCTCCTCCTGTCACTCAAAATAGCAGGCATTCGCTATTTAGCGAACAAATGATTTTCGGCCGCACTGACTGGTTCGCGCATGCGTACTACAATCCGTACGCATGCGCAGTTGGGCAAACATCGCTCGGAGCGAACAAGCGGCCGCTTACGAGCGGCTCTGAATCAGGCCCAGAGCTCCGTCGTTTTCTGAGAGCGCTGTGGGGGCTGGTGCGTTGTCCTGATGGAGGATGAAACCAATTTTCCACAGCTCTGGCCTCTGTCTTCTTTCCCGCAAAGTTGCTAGAACATTTTGTAGTAATGTTGATTCATCATTCAGACGAGTCGATGGTCAATTCGAACAATTTTCTAATTTTTTTTCCCCACAGTTTAATTTGTTTTTGTTGTTCAAGGCGCCTACCGGGACATCCTCGCGGCCGTCACTAAATCTTTTGTGCCACTCAAATACACGTGACATACAATCTGCCCCGTAAGCCACGGTTAGCATACGGAGAGATTTCAGTGGGCGTTTTGTTCAATTTAACAAATAATTTTAAGTGAACATATTGATCCACTTTCGAACTAAGCATTTCTATGACGTACAGGAAAAACACAACAAATGCTGTGTGACAGCAAACTATCTGTGCGAGAGGGGTGCACAAAATCGTTTGGGGATAGTCCAAGGTGAATGTTCCCCCGATCCCTTTTAACTCACGTAGTATGGTTTATTGGTTTATTTTGTTACAAGTACAGTCTGGTTATTTAATAGCCCCACCTCGTACTCCAATGTGAAAGGGCTGCATTCAGGCAGCATATTGATTAACACTAACTGGTCAAGGCAGGTAACACACAGAATAGCATTGAACACTCCGGGGTCAGGGCTGGCAGCAAACAAATTATCGTCAAGAAAAAAGCCAAAAGGTCAGGGTTTAGAAGACTGCATAAATAACTTACGGAACCAGGTTTTATACCATCGAAGCAGAGTGGTTTGTTCTCTTAGTTTAAGGAATGATAGAGATGTATCAGTGTTGGAAAGCACTGATATATCCATGTGGCAATCTCCCAGGGGTGGCAGGGACTCGTGCAGTTACAGAATTAATACTAAAATCCCCCATTCCGCTGTGTAATAACAATCAGTGTGTGCTGTATGCTGTATGTCCTGATACTGGTACAGAGGTGCGTTATAGACAGTAACTGCAGGTACCGTGACTTCCTGCAGGGGCGCTCTTTTCCATTAAGTTACTGAGCAGCAAGGAGTGCAGAAAGAAATCCCACTCGGTCTCTGTCAGAGATCCCGGAGAACCGGATTCCTGTCCGTTATGTCTTCTCATAATGTTTACAGCCAGCATGAAGGAGAAGCAAAGCTTGTGCTCGGTAAAGAGAGACGAGGATACAATCTAAAGGAGAATGAAAACAACACAAAATGACATATTTCATAACACGGTGCAATGTGCATGCTGTAACCCCTAGCAACCAGACATACTTTTATTGTCATTGTTGGGGCAGCTTTACCTCTGGGAGATAATGATCTCATTGTTTGGGAAACATGGATTATTGCATTATGGACGAAGAACAAACAAAACTCAATTACAGGAACATTTTCATAGAAACATTTATCTTTAAACGACCTTTTACTATTCATCAAAGTATTCCTGTCACCATTATTTAGCGTACTTATACCGGGTATGGCAGAACTAAAGAGATCAAGATGACAAAAAAAGGTGTACAAGAGTCCGCTCCTTCACTTCCAGACCCCCGGGTCTATTGTAGTGTAAGCCCCGTCGGGCTCAGTTAATCCTGTGAGCGGCTGGATTACAACCGCTTAGCTGGAATAGTGGTTCCCCGGGCAATAATTACGTCAGCCTGTGACAGCCCCACACAACATTGAAAGAGCAGCGCTCAGCGTGTCAACGTATCCAACAGACCTCCATCTTTTTTTCTGTTTGTGGCTCACGCTGAAGGTGTAAGAATCGGCTGCCATCATCACACCTCAAAAGGGTATCAGAACAATATAAAAAAGACTGACGCGTTTCGCTTCCTTAAAGAAGGCTTTATACTCTGATAAAGCCTCCATTAAGGAAGCGAAATGCATCAGAGACTTTTTTATAGTGTTCTGATACCCTGTTGAGGTGTGATTGACGGTAGCCGATTCTTACATCCTCAGCGTGAGCCACAAAAGGAAAAAATACGGAGGTCTGGAAGTGAAGGCACGGACTCTTGTTCACCTTTTTAACCTGCTTGGTGAGACTTTAATAGGACAGACTGTGCTTTATTAAATGTGCCACTGAGGGTTCATATAAGGACTAAGAGGATCTGATACCTGATACATTTGTTAATCATCAGTCACAGTATCTACCATTATATGATACATTGTTGCTGAGTGCTGTGGTATATATGTATTTATTGATTATTGTTTATTTAATATAAAAAACAGTTCCAAAATTATTGATCTCATCTTGATCTCTTTAATTCTGCCATCCCCGGTATTCGCATGTTCATGTATATGTTGAAATTAGCGCAAAACTTTAGGTGTGACGCTCCCAGTCTCCCAGAACAGGCCGCCTCCAGCCTGCACCCTGGGGCCGATGACGCGATTTTTGCTGAATCACGTAATCGTAGTCCCACCCCTCCTCTCTGCCTGTAATATTGGCTCTGTACAGTGGGGGGTGGTACAACGATGATGCAATTAGGTTGCCACGCCCCTGCACTGCCCACCCATTGCCATGCCACGCCCCCCTGCTCTGAGGTAGACGCCGACCTGGCTGCACCAGCCACAAAGTAGGTGTCTGATTATAATGAACCATCCTCAATAACATCAGCCGTATTACTATGCCTGCTACAGGTCACTATGATTTCAGGTTACCTTGTAGACCGATCTGGTCAGAGAGTCACAGATACTGTGCAGGTGGCTCTCCATGCCCTCACTTTGTACATTCGCCTCCTGGTTCCCTCTGCCCCTCTGTCTGCTGAGCAGCCGAAATGTCTCCTGAGAAGAGGCCACAGAGACCCGGGCCTGGGAAGGTTTCAGGACTTTCATAGACTCCACAAAAACCTGTTTGAACCAGTGCAGAGAGAACTGGTACATGTAGTCCAGGTGAACGAGGTCAGCCACCACGAAATACAGAACAGCCCCTCTCTCGGCCACAGGGAGGTAGATGCCTCGCGCCGTTTCGATGGTTGCCTCCGTCTTCCCAGAATCCTTCATTCTCTTTAAAACATCCTTGGAGGTGGCCTTGGACTTTTGTAATGTGTCAATAAGATCCTCTTCATCGAGTAAGTGCCCTGAGCATGAAAGAACAGTCACAGAGGGCAGTTATTACACAAGACCCCCTAAACATTATTACAGCAGGCAGACACAATGGTCCTCAGCACAGCTATATCTAACACTTGGGACCATTTTCTCACCATAACTTTACACCTCATCTCCCGTCACAATCTAATTTTCTATACTTCTGATATCTTCTAGCAAAATTAATTAAAAGTAAAACTTCTGGGTCAACCGTTTTGGACAAAAACGTACAGTAAACTTCGCTGCAGTTGGCTTTTTTGAGAGCAGCGATTGCTACGTACAGTCTACAGACACAGAAGAAAATAATTCCCCTGCTGGCCTCTAAAGCTGGCTACACGCTGGGCCACATTCCGAGTTTTGCGTAGATTGAGCGATCGCTAGTCATTGCACATGCATGCGCAGCAATTTGTTTGCGATTACGCTCGCTTAGAGGATTTGATTTGCAAAGTGAGTGACAGGTAGTCAGCGTTTGGGAAAGGTAACGAGGGGGTGGAGTCGTTCCATCAGCCATGCAGAACAGCAGATGGGACGATGCGATGAACGACCTTTGTGAACGCACGATCAGGCGTACACACTATACAATGTGTACGATATACCATTCCGATCCATACCCAACATTTTATAGATGAACAGTTACCTCCATAGTCAAACAAAATGGCTGACTACCACTGCCACCTTATACCGGTGATTGTTATAATAATAATACAACAAGACGGCCATTGCTCACGCTAATCAGTGAAGTGTCAGGAATAATGTACAAATTATCTTTCCTGGATTGTTTATCCTCATATATCAAGTTACCAAACATCGGTCACCGCGATTTATCATTTCCCGATTACATAATACAATGAACCAATGAGATTATGGGATCAGCTGACTGGCGTCTGGGCCTACCTTCCGTTTTCTGCAGTAGAGTGAGTGAGCGCTCCTCCAGCTCGCGCAGTGTGCGCAGATCCCACGTCATGCTCTCCGTTATGGCGCATCTCTGCGTCTCCAGCTGGGGCTGCTCGTGGGTGACGACACTAGACAGGAGCTGGTCCACCAGCCCTTTAAATGTCACGGTGAAGTTGATCAATGTAACCATAATACAGACGGCTGGGAGGAAATGGGGGCTGGGGGCCTGGGTTGACATGTATAGCCTGAAAGAAAATAGAGTATTCGGATAAAATGGCGCAATGTTTTCACAAACCGTCCACGTGTTCATTTATTTATGACTATTCCAAACATTTTCTTAGCACCAACCGCCCATCCTCCTAACCAGCAGAACCGCGTTTTTTCCCAGGCTTGCTGAGACCTGTAGTCCACCTGTAAACAACAATCTTTGGGGAAGGGAACCCACATTCTTAGGGGGGGTACCCACTTACCCAAGAATTCTAGCCCTGTGCCGACCAGTTTTGGGCTTGATTGTCCCCCTTGCTATGTGCCCCCCTGATATAGCGCCAGCTGCCGCCTCTGGTTTAGCCTGGTGTTAGTTATTGGAGGATGACGGAACGCCCACACCAGTTTCCCCACCTATTTTCCAATATGAGCCTCGACAGAGGTCCGGGGCTGGTTAACAATTTGCTTGGGGGACCCCCATCCCATTTTTCTTTTTGGAATTTTATATTTTTTAAGCTATTTTACACTAGATATTAGTGATGCGTGCAGAGTTTCTCACTAACTCGCCTGCCAGAGGCACGTCTGTTATTTGGCTGGGTTTGCTGTCAGCTTTGCATGGTGGATTATTTCTGTACTTCTTCCATGTTATAGTTACAGAAACGTGACAGAGGGGAAGAAGATTTATGAAGCCTTCTACAGAGGAGAAGTGGAGCTGTTACCCATAGCAACCAGTCAGATTGTAAGTATCATTTACCTAGTACATACTATAAAATGACAGCTAAGAGCTGAATGGTTGCTGTGGGCGACGCCCCCACCTGTCCTCCGTAGCCGGTTGGATAAGTCTCCCCGATAATCACTTTGGTATTTGGAGTTGGGAACACTGGGCCTCATTCAGACCCAGACGCTATGCTGCGCTCGCTCTGAGCGATTTTTCGCAATCTGCACATGTGTATGAGTCGCAATGTGCGTGCGCGAACCAGTCATTGCGATGGGAAAGTGCTTGCCTGTAGCCCGCAGTCAGGCTGCTATTTTGAGTGACAGATAGTGCCGTTTGTGGGTGGTAACAGGGGAAGGTGCTTGTAAACGGGGGTGTGGATGGCGAACGCAGGCGTGCCCAACCGTCAGAACGGCGTTTAAGGGGTGTGCATAATTAGCAAAGTAGCGTCATTACACACGCCATGTTGTATTTTAGCCAGAACTGCTCGCAGTGTTGTGGTGGGAAAAGGCTACCACAAGTGATGCGAGCAGCTCCGATGGCTCTCGATGTTCCCGATTAATCCTTCAACTGCCGGAGATGACGTGTGTTGCGAGTGGCAAAGGGGCGTCTTTATACAGTGCATAGTGCGGCCGCTCGCTATTACTTAGTGGGCGGTTTTACACGACGCAGTGCGAGCGCATGATTTAAATAGCCAGCCCCTTTAGCCAGCGAGCGGAAGCAAATAGCGTCTGGGTCTGAATCAGGCCCACTGTGCGGTGCAATCAGGAGGAGGGATAAAACCCCTTACTGTGGATTGGAAGCATGTGAAACGAAGCAATGCCACATAGTGCCGCTTGCTGAACACACACATACCGAAAATTCTGGTTGTACTCGATTTCAGCATCTCCCAATTGTATAAAATCTTGACCTGCTCGACGTCGGATTTCTTTTCCTAAAATAGGCTTCAAACTTGGGTCCAAGTCTTCTGACACATCCTTACAGAGGAAGGCGACAATGAACATTAGTGATGATAATAATAATTAGCAATGTAAGGGCAAGGCACAGCCAGCCGGGAAGTACCTGTAATAGGATGGGCTCCCCGAGACGTATGGCACTTTCCAGGCTCTTCATGTAGCTGGGATCAGAGGCGTTCACCTGCCACAGTCTGTCACCTTCCATCTGGCAAATCCATTTGTAGGCCTGACCGTGAGGGTCCATCAGCAGAGGCCAGCGCAGCCCATTCCTGACCAGTATGGCATTTTCCGTGGAGTAGGGATCAGGAGGTAACCCTTCGTTCCGCCACTGTCGGACCTGGCGCATAGATTCAGAGACACAAAAGGCTTAGCTGCCACATAGGACCCAGTATTCTATACCAGGCACCAGATTGGCTCCACTTTGCTGGGTGTAATATTAGGACACAAGGGATTATGGGACAAGGCAGAAACAATGGCTCGCTGCTTGCAGGGCCTCGCTTTGAATGACATTCCTGTAAGGGAACGATCGATGTATGAAGGGTACATTACCTCATTTTTTGTAGCCATTGCTCGTATGAGTGAATAGTCTTCTGACACCGGGATCTTATACGTGTTGCATAATTCCAGCCACTGCTCAACCAGTTGTGCTCGATATTCAGATGTAAACGCGCCGCAATACACAATAAAGGCCGCTGACACAAGGATGTCGCCGATTATTCCTTCCAATCGCAGGTCCAGCCTGTCCACGGACTCCTTCCATCGGACCTGTGCGATGTCAGGATACGGTGTGAGGGGGGAGCAATGCCTCGTTAGTGTCTGGCTCTCACCCATAATTATCTGTTCCCTAACGTACCTTCTCCTCGTCCAGAGCGGCGATCAGCAGGGAGGCCCTGGCCAGGCGTTTGGTGGTGACCCGTCTCCGGTCTGCCAGCTGACCTTTCTCCGCAACGCTGTCACTGTATTGTTTCTGAAGCCGCTCCTGGTGCTCCTCAACCTAAACACAGTCATACAATACAAAATGTAATAGAAATCCCATATAAAGATCTTCAACATCAATAGCATTATGTAACATACCCGGTAACTTTACAAACGTATATTCTCCTTTTTTATATAGTGCCAGCGTATAGTCGCCATGATACAATCCCATGCACGCCAGTCCCTGCCCGAGTGGATTCCTCACAGACAGCTCCTGTGATTGTAACGGAACTCGGGGTTCCAGAGCTGCGATGCTATAACATTATCTACTGCATATGGATTAGGATGGTGCCCAGCTTCAAATTAAGTTGGTTTTAAAGAATACATTAGCCGGGTAGTGAGCAGTGTCTGTACAGCATCCATTATGGGGAATAAGGAATATAATTAGATAGGTAGGATGGGTGTGGTGCAGTATGATATGTCGGCAGTTATAATGTTGACACTGATCCTGTCGACATTAATCATGTAGACAGTGATGAAAAGTCAACATGTTAGAATGTTGACATATCGCCCCTGGTGGGCCAGTGGTGATTTAAATGCTGCTGAAATCTGCAGCAACTCCAGCGCGGTTTACAGAGGTCAGAGCTTTAATCCTCTGGCGTTCCGGTATTTCTTTCCTATTCCTAACTCTTCCTCTAGAGCCTAACCCTAAATCTCCTTCCCACAGCCTAATCCTATCCCCCCCTCAGCCTAACCCTGATCTCCCCCACCCTCAGCCTAACCCTGATCTCCCCCACCCTCAGCCTAACCTTGATCTCCCCCACCCGCAGCCTAACCCTGATCTCCCCCACCCGCAGCCTAACCCTGATCTCCCCCACCCTCAGCCTAACCCTGATCTCCCCCACCCGCAGCCTAACCCTGATCTCCCCCACCCACATTCTAACCCTGATCTCCCCCACCCGCAGCCTAACCCTGATCTCCCCCACCCACAGCCTAACCCTGATCTCCCCCACCCTCAGCCTAACTCTGATCTCCCCCACCCGCAGCCTAACCCTGATCTCCCCCACCCTCAGCCTAACTCTGATCTCCCCCACCCTCAGCCTAACCCTGATCTCCCCCACCCGCAGCCTAACCCTGATCTCCCCCACCCTCAGCCTAACCCTGATCTCCCCCACCCGCAGCCTAACCCTGATCTCCCCCGTCCTCAGCCTAAACCTGAGCTCCCCCGCCCGCAGCCTAACCCTGATCTCCCCCACCCTCAGCCTAACCCTGATCTCCCCCACCCGCAGCCTAACCCTGATCTCCCCCACCCTCAGCCTAACCCTGATCTCCCCCACCCGCAGCCTAACCCTGATCTCCCCCGCCCTCAGCCTAACCCTGATCTCCCCCGCCCGCAGCCTAACCCTGATCTCCCCCACCCTCAGCCTAACCCTGATCTCCCCCACCCGCAGCCTAACCCTGATCTCCCCCACCCGCAGCCTAACCATGATCTCCCCGACTCGCAGCCTAACCCTGATCTCCCCCACCCGCAGCCTAACCCTGATCTCCCCCACCCTCAGCCTAACCCTGATCTCCCCCACCCGCAGCCTAACCCTGATCTCCCCCACCCTCAGCCTAACCCTGATCTCCCCCACCCACAGCCTAACCTTGATCTCCCCGACTAGCAGCCTAACCCTGATCTCCCCCACCCACAGCCTAACCCTGATCTCCCCGACTCGCAGCCTAACCCTGATCTCCCCGACTCGCAGCCTAACCCTTATCTCCCCCCCTGCAGCCTAACCCTGATCTCCCCTACCCTCAGCCTAACCCTAATCTTCCCCACCCACAGCCTAACCCTGATTTCCCCGACTCGCAGCCTAACCCTGATCTCCCCCACCCTCAGCCTAACCCTGATCTCCCCCACCCTCAGCCTAACCCTGATCTCCCCCACCCTCAGCCTAACTCTGATCTCCCCCACCCTCAGCCTAACCCTGATCTCCCCCACCCGCAGCCTAACCCTGATCTCCCCCGCCCTCAGCCTAACCCTGATCTCCCCCGCCCTCAGCCTAACCCTGATCTCCCCCACCCTCAGCCTAACCCTGATCTCCCCCACCCACAGCCTAACCCTGATCTCCCCGACTCGCAGCCTAACCCTGATCTCCCCCACCCGCAGCCTAACCCTGATCTCCCCCGCCCTCAGCCTAACCCTGATCTCCCCCGCCCGCAGCCTAACCCTGATCTCCCCCACCCTCAGCCTAACCCTGATCTCCCCCACCCACAGCCTAACCCTGATCTCCCCGACTCGCAGCCTAACCCTGATCTCCCCCACCCGCAGCCTAACCCTGATCTCCCCCACCCGCAGCCTAACCCTGATCTCCCCCCCTGCAGCCTAACCCTGATCTCCCACACCCGCAGCCTAACCCTGATCTCCCCCACCCTCAGCCTAACCCTGATCTCCCCCACCCACAGCCTAACCCTGATCTCCCCGACTCGCAGCCTAACCCTGATCTCCCCCACCCACAGCCTAACCCTGATCTCCCCCACCCGCAGCCTAACCCTGATCTCCCCCACCCACAGCCTAACCCTGATCTCCCCGACACGCAGCCTAACCCTGATGTAGACATTATGACACTGTCGACATTTCACCGGTCATCCGTGGTGTCGAGTAAACACAGAAGTCTTTAGCTCGTCCCTCAGATTAATGGTTATAATGACTCCTCTCTGCAATGAGCACATTCATACATATCACACTGAGAAAGGCGGCAGCATCCGGCCATATGCACCGACACTGCTGGGGTGCCGCGGCCATGACCACCTGGCAGAGCTCAGGCTTCCCAATCGCTGCTCACACCCTAGGAGCTGAATGCTGTAGGAACACCCCTGTTATACCACCATGTGATCAAATGACCAGCGAGGTATAAATAGGACCACACGAGGATCCTATGGGATCAGGCAATGTAAGGTTCCCATTGGCTCGGCCACAAATTGTTGTGTATTAAACCTGATCATAATCAATCAGAGATCCCATCTCACTGCTCGCCCCAACCAGCAATTGCCTAATACCAGTGCAGAGACCACAGCAGGCAGTCTATATGCCCACCAGTCAGCAGAAGCCAACGTACGAGATACTGTTTCTCCTGATTTTATTTTAAACAGCTAAAACTATTTATGTTATCTATAACGTTTCCGTTTTATTTTCACTAGAAACCGTTAGGGATGCAGCAATTTGTTTGTTTTTCCAACCCCCCCCCCCCCCCCTCGTCCTGCTCTGATCAATTCAATTTATTATTGTCACTGCAAACACATCAGATGCAAATTGAGATAAATTACAAAACTGTGTAACAAACAAATCTGGGGGTAAACACTTGTTAAAAACACTTCACTTTAAATATTATGTAAAAATGACAGATGAAAAATAAGAAACGTTTTCTTAAACCTACTTGTGCGTATTGTAATGATCCTCTGCCGTCTATAGAAAGGTAAAAGATTCCAAGAAGGATGACTATTGTCTGTGATGATGTTATTTGTCACGCTCCTTTTAACATTTTATCTTCTAGACGAGGTAGTGATCACCCGCTCTATCAATAGACCTACGTTCTACATGGGAGCTATTTCCATACCACACCAAAATAGAATATGGAAGAGTCCTCTCAATGACACAGTCTATAAAACATTGTCAAAATATCTCTGGGTGAGCTTGAAGCACCCGGCCTATGTAGGAAGAAGAGGCGTGACGGTGCCTTCCTCTGCCCCCCAGAGATGTGAGCATTCCAAGTGGGATCATCCGAAATATTTACACCTAGAAACTTTAAACTACCTTGTCCTCTTCACACCTACATCATGTATGCACAGTGGGGTCCAGGTCTGTTCCTCTTCACTTCCTAATATCTAAAGTAACCACCTTTGTTTCCAAGGATGGGAACCCATTAGAAGACCGGCAATCTTGCCAATGGTCAGGGCGATACCTAGTTCCGTCCTTCATTACACTGCACAGCCCCGCATACAATATTGTGTGACTGGCCAGGCAAGCACGGCCAACCACGCGGTATTGCATGCGACCCGCAGGAGCACATTATAGGAAGTGCCAAATATATAGTTCTGATCCGCCTCAAAATGATAGATCTTCTAATGTGTACCGGCCTAATAGTGTTAAGGTACAATTGCCTCCCCCCATTTCACTAGGTGCTGAACCTCAGTCCTATATGTGTCTTCAACTCCATCTGTGTCATCTGCGAATTCTACAATCATGTATAACTGGGAGGACGAAACACAGAGAACATACAGAGAATACAATAACGAGCTGAGAACACATCCCTGGGAAACACCAGTACTGATGGTCATTTCAGAAGAGGTTTTAGCACCAATCCTAACAGACTGCAACCATTTACATATTGGAATACTGGAAAGTGTTACCGTATGGTAAACAGTTTGGGTTTTCCATAATGAAAAGCCATGTATGACGGCAGTGATGTACGCACTTTGAGCCGGATTCAGGGTCTCATTCAGAGACGGACGCTATTTGCGCTCGCTCGTTCAGAAAAAGGGGCTGGCTATTCAAATGAACCGTTCGCTCTTTGCGGTCTGTTGATGCCTCTATGTCTGAACGAGCGAACAAAACTTGCGGTCGTAATTTTGAAAAAGACGCTCCCTGGCCGCTCGCATCATACGTCATGTCCGCTATTTATTAGATTAATCGAGTACATCGAACAGCGTATGAACTGCTCGCTATTCTTGTGGTTGGTTTTTCCTACTGCAATCTTGCGAGCAGTTCTGACTTTAAAACAACCAAGTGACATGGTCAATGACGCTGCTGTATTAATTATGCACACCCATAAAACGCCCGTTTTGACCTTTAAGCACGCCAGCGTTCTGAATTCCACTCCCCGTTTTCAAGCACCTTCCCCTGTTACCACCCACATGCGCCTCCTCCTGTCACTCAAAATAGCAGGCATTCGCTATTTAGCGAACAAACGATTTTCGGCCGCACTGACTGGTTCGCGCATGCGTATTACAAACTGTACGCATGCGCATATGTGCGAACATCGCTCGGAACGAGCGAACGGCCGCTTACGAGCGGCTCTGAATGAGACCCTCAGTACGGATCGCTATTGCGATCTCAGCTGCGATTACGCACGTAGACCCGCTGTGAAAATATGCCAATGTTTACGAACGCTATGCTATCGCAGCCCAACATAAGGACGCCCACTTCCCATTACTCACATCGGTAATACCTTGTAAGTCTGCGAAACCATCGGTAACATCGAGTACCATCGGATCCTCATGCACAATTGCTAACCTTCCGGTACGCAGCGATAGCTCAGACTGCGTATGCCATCGCAAGGGCTATTTTCTGTACTCCCCTGTAACGGCATTCAAACGCACTGACATGCCTGCGTTTTGCCGACCCCCCCGTAAACACCCCCAAATGCTGACTTCCTGTCAATCACTCTGCGATGGGTCTGCACGGTCTCTGCGATCCCTTTTTTAGGCATATAAAATAGCCTCTAACCTGAGGAAAGGTATTAAACCTGCTAAGGGAAAGTGAAAATCATTTTAAGGAGACTGGAGATTGTAGGAGTACGTGGTGGGAGCTTCAACAAATTAAATTCCTGTTCTAGGGGACTGGGCTCACCGTCTGTAATAGATTGCAATACATTTTATGCTAGATGATAAAACAAGTAACATTTCATTGGTTACACTGGATTCTGCAGCTATTGCTGTTTTAACCATTAATGAGTCGGAGGTCTGGTCTTTGCGTAGAGCGAGTATCAGGAAAGCCCCGGGTCCAGGTAATATTCCCGGGCGGACACTGTGCAAATGTGCAGATCAATTAGCGGCTGTTTTAATTAGAATTTTTAATCTTTCGTTAGCACAGTGTAGTATCCCGAAATGTTCTAAAACTACAATCACAAAACGCTTAGAGAGAGTCATTCTGGAAGCTCTGGAGAGTGGCATCACAGCGGGCTTTGATACCCATCAGTTTGCTTATAAAGTCAACAGGTCGACGGAAGATGGCGTTCTGGTAGTGTCCATGGCGTTCCCTCGCATTTAGTGAATAAGAGTTATTATGTGAGGCTTTTATTTGTGGACTACAGCTCAGCATTTAATACCATTGTTCTTTCATGACTGATTAACACATTAATTGATATTGGTTATAGTATTTCTGGGATGTCTCCCTGTCTGATGAGCCCCAGGGTGAGCAGTTTGCACAGTAGACGAGTTTTCCTCCTTACCAGCCCTGAGTGCAGTGATCTTATGTCTGTGGATGCAGCCACATGGGGCAAAGGTCTGAGCCTTCTTACCAGAGACAAGCTGGCCTGTTTCCTCCTCAGTCTTTCCTGTGCCAACCTCAAGGCTTCTTGGGCCTCGGCCACCCGTCGCTTTTTCGGGATCACCGTCTAGAGTAAACCAGGGACTTATAGAGTCAGTGAGTTGTCACTTGGAGAAAAAAACACATACAGTGTATATTGTGCGTTACCCCTAACACCAGATCGCTTTGCCTTTCACATTGGAGTTACTGGACCATTATATCAAACATATTAATATATTCTCTACAAAGGATTTCTGGTGGTGTACCATCTTATGCCTGCAGGATCTGATGGCAGGGGACGGGCGCATAACGCCATTAATTCTGCCCACTAACCACGTTCCTTGGATTTCTGCCTGTCTGCTGCTCCACTATTGTATTGCCTCTTGAGACTAAGACTCCAATCGTGCCCATTGGCTATGCCTCTGGGGTTAACCTAGCCTGCTGTTTTGCCCTGGTAACTTCATTACTGTGTACCGACCAATGCTCCTGTCCAAATGACCACGACTCCTGGATTCTCCTTGTCTATCATTCTGCCCTGGCATCTTCATTACTGTGTACCAACCCCTGCTCCTGCCCACTTCTCCGGGATTCCCCTTGTCTGCTGTTCTGCCCTGGCATCTTCATTACTGTGTACCGAACTCCTGCCCAAATGACCACAGCTCCTGGATTCTCCTTGTCTATCATTCTGCCCTGGCATCTTCATTACTGTGTACCGACCAATGCTCCTGCCCACGTCTCCTGGATTACCTTTGTCGGCTGTTCTTGCCCTGGCATCTGCATTACTGTGTACCGAACTCCTGCCCAAATGCTCACGGCTCCTGGATTCTCCTTGTCTATCATTCTGCTCTGGCTCTTCATTACTGTGTACCAAGCCCTGCTCCTGCCCACTGCTCCGGGATTCCCCTTGTCTGCTGTTCTTGCCCTGGCATCTTCATTACCGTGTACCAACATCTGCTCCTGCCGACTGCTCCGGGTTTCCCCTTGTGTGCTTTTCTGCCCTGGCAACTTCATTACTGTGTGCCGACCAACACTCCTGCCCACGTCTCCTGGATTACCCTTGTCTGCTGTTCTTGCCCTGGCATCTTCATTACTGTGTGCCGACCAACGCTCCTGCCCACGTCTCATGGATTCCCCTTGTCTGCTGTTCTTGCCCTGGCATCTTCATTACTGTGTGCCGACCAACGCTCCTGCCCACGTCTCCTGGATTACCCTTGTCTGCTGTTCTTGCCCTGGCATCTTCATTACTGTGTGCCGACCAACGCTCCTGCCCACGTCTCATGGATTCCCCTTGTCTGCTGTTCTGCTCTGGCACTTATGCCTACTGTGTAACGACCTTTGCCTGTGCTGACCACGACCTCCCCACTTTCTCCCGTATCCAGTAATCGGAATCCCATTCATCATACACCCGGACCCTGTGAGACACACTGGCATTGGAAGTAATATACTATTACCATTATAGACGTGCACCGTGATGTGTATCACACTAGTAACAGTCACTAGGGTGTGCTCACACTATAGATATTAGATATATTGCTGTATACACACCTTGTATACCTCACGATAGTGCTCTAGAGCCACTACCCACTGGCACAGCGAGCGACATGCCGTGGACACTGCGCCCACTTTCTGCGGGGTAAAATCTGGAATGCTGGAATATTTTTTTAATTTATGAAAGACCTGCGAATAAACAACAAACCATTGTTCAGGAAATAAACCATGCAAACGAGATTAATGCCATCACTGAGCGTAATAAAACACCTGTTTATGGGGAGATTCCAAAATGGCATCAATAAGTGGCAATTAGAAACCAGGAAAGCCTTATGCCCAAAATGTCAGATTATTATACATGTACTGGAGACCAAAATAGGTTTATATAGCAACAAAGAGCTGAGTAAGCTCAACATTCAGAATCTAGAAACATAACACAAGGACAAGATGGCGTCCAGAAAGTAAATGAGAATTAACGATGTAACAACAACAATGGAGACACAGAGACCGCCACGGCCATTGATCGTCACATTGGGATACAGAGGAGAGATACAGATCTGTACACGGATACCTTCTCCGGTACACCATCCTTGTCCAGGCTGACCAGTCTCTTCAGGAATCCCGGATCTCCCAGTAGGAGTTTGGCTGTGGCCCAGTCTGGATTCTTTTGCAGTAACACGCAAACGGCGTTCATGACCGTCAGCACCAGGAAGGGGGGGTTAGTGTACACCCTGACAAAATAAAATGCGCCCAGCTAAAAGCTGCAAAAAAGTAACTTTCACAACATCAGACACTAAGAATGTTATTGGCTATTCTATGATTCTTTAGTTGAAGAATAGAAAAAGAGGGATTAAACACGAGATATATATAATGCTTCATACTTTTTATAGTTCTTCATATCAGTCTCAGTCTTTGCCGACCAGTAGCCGCCATTGGCATCTCAAATTCAGGAATGACTTTGATTTATTGCGCCATACACTAGTCTATCCACTCTGAGCCTCTTCATACCCCAACATCACCAGCAGCCGAGAGCCCGTACAGCCCGGGTACTGTGGGTGTGGTCACATTCTGGAGGCGTGGTTATGCCCCCTTACAAAAAATATGTAGAAAAAAAAACCCAAAAAACTATGCACGGCTCTACAAAGGGGGACAATGTCCACCTACCTCAGCAAATTACCCGGGGCCCCCCAGCAAGCCCGGGCAATAAATATACGCCCCCCCCTAAACACCAGAGCATTCCTTATACTGCATTACAGTATAACTATGAATAAGTATAACATAGATAAAATATGATAATTTGGCCCATATGATAATTCCGCCCATATTTCCACAACTCTGGGCAGATTTCTGATAACATCAGGGCAGAATCCCAAACCTCGTCTCCAAATGTTACCTGCAATATTCCCAGTTACTTTGGCAATTTTGAGAAAGAAAAAAAAAGTGTGATTGCGTTCACTAGGCAGCATGGTTGGTGTAGTGGTTACCATTACTGCATCACAGCACTGAGGTCATGAGTTCTATTCCCAGTCATGGCACTATATATGTGGAGTTTGTATGTTCTCCCATGTTCGAAGGAGATAACCGGAGCGGTTGCTCCGGTTATCTCCCACACATAAAAAAAAAATTAAAAATAAATATTGGGGGGTTAATTGGCTTCTGACAAAAAAAATTTACCCTAGTGTGTGTCCGTGTGGTATGGAATGTAAAAAAAAATAAAAATAAATCTAGAATATAGACTATCAGATTCTTTTATTTTTATTTATTCAAATATGACTAAGTGTGATGCAATTACCATGGTAACCACAGTCACCTGACTTATGATGTAGTGAGCAGTCAGGGATTAGGAGAGGAACAATCCTCCTCTCGGGCCGGCACGTTCATAGCACAACCCCCACCCACCAAATCAGAGATCAGGTGACCCTTTTTTTTTTTTTCTAAGGCTTCATTTAGTACACTTTTTCTTTTCTGTAATAGTATCTCCTTGTTTCTGTTGGCACTTACTTTACTTCTGAAATGTCAGATTTATCCAGGGAATCCAGGGCCGACACAGCGTCCTCTAATGCCGGGAGAACCTCCCTGAGCTCCCTCTGAGCATGCTGCAGGAAGAGAGAGCGCGACTGGGTTTATACGCCGCACGCGGTCATGTGATAATCACTAAGCGCTCGGTCTCAACAATGTGCATTTAGTGTGATTTAATAATAATAACTCCATTACATGAAACGCAATGGGCCCATCCACACCTTTGTGTTGAGCTACAGCTCTTTGATAAAAATAATGCACCTTGTAAATCAAAGGTAATCATAATATTGCAGCTTTAGTGTGAACTACAGGGACCACACTGAATATGTATGTAATATGCAACTTAGATCGGCAATGCCTAATTAAGATCGCCGGGGGCAGGCATACCTCCCAACAATAGCAGTGTCAGAATTGGGACATGGGGGCGTGGTCACACCACAGGGAAATACCTCTCACAAAAGTCCCTACTGCAGGACAGTTTTTTCAAACCAAGAGTTGGGAGGTATACATGAGGCCCTAGGCTGAAATAGATGGTTGGATGGGTGATGTGCATCACTCTCAGTATTTGTGAATTCATTTAATAAGAAAAAAAAACACTGAATCTGCGAAAACAGGTTTAGAAAGACTTTCAATTGGCTTCATTGAGAAACATGAGCCGATATGTTCTGTATATCTGCAATCAAAGCCCATTTTATATTTATACTAAGAAACCAGGAAATCTCGGTGACTTCAAAATGGTCCCAACGTTCAAGGAAAACTAAGGGAAGAATACACGCTGCAGTTTGCCCTATGTGAGTTACACACACTGTCCCACATGTACTACAGTACTGGTGTGCAATACTGAACACTTAGCAATGTACACAAACGCTGCCTCTATGACAGGACACAACACCTACAGCCGTGTCATTGTGATGCAATGTATAATATGGTCTCCTGTGGTCAATAACGACCTTGGACCACTGACTGTAGTGGCCCAATGTTAAGGTTAAAGCTGCACACACACACAACGATTTTTTGAACGATATCGTTGAACGATAATCGTTTGAATAAATCGTTCACTTTCTGAGTCAAACGATGAACGATAATCGTTCATGCGCGTTCACGTTTGTAGTTCAGTCAGACTTGTCAATTCAACGATTTACATTAAGGGAATATGCAAAATCGTTTGTAGTTCAAAAAAATCGTTCATTACACTTTAAAAAATCTGACAGATAATCTGACAGAAAATCGTTCATAAAATCGTTGGTAACAAAATCGTTGTGTGCACCTTCAGATCGGGTCCTTATAATTCATTGGTACCTAGTGATGCAGAATACTGTATCAGGCCACCACTGTGTGTTTATTACAGATAAAATGCATCAAATATTCTTTGCTTTTAAGAAGGATATTATAGCGTATTATAGCGCAAGTTGTAGCGCCCATTCTATTATCCAGGATGTAGCGCCCATCAGGCTATTCTGATGGGGAATAAGGAGCGTTACTTGGGGTGGTCTTACTGAGGGAAACCTACTGTACCTACAAGGTGCTAGCGAATACCTGGGCATAGTCTTGTACAATTCGCGTCTCCTGCGCCATCACCTCCTCTTCCTGCTGTATGATCGCTCGCACTTGCTCCACCACGATGGCGTCTCTCTGCAGCTTTGCCATCAACTCTTCTATTTCCTACAGGTAAGTAAAACAGCAAATAGTAAGATCGCCAAATACAGGGGGTGCGGTCAGGAGGCCGACAGTCACTGGGCGGCGGCCGTGTGTGCGTCTTTTTCCGCAGTCGCATCTGCGACTTTATGTGTCCGAAAGAACAAGCCCCCTGCGACTTACAAGCATGCACAGTAGAAAAACATCAATCCACTGCGTCTGACATCGGCGGTTCAAGCGATTTAGAATCACGTTCACTATGTTTACAGTATAGATTATGTGACAACAGGATCGCTGCAGCAACTATGATGTGACAAATAACATAACCTCAAATTTGCGCAGATTTGCGGAGTCACTTGGACATGTCACATTGTCATCCTGTGACCCAGGCAGCAGATTACTGTGCACAGCGCTGCGTAGACTTACAAGTGTTTTGTAACATACAGTAAAGGAAGCATGTGCTATTACAGAGGGCAGTATAACCCCCTATTCATCGGTCACGTATTCTGTGTACCTTTGATTTTTGCTCTATTTGTGGCCCCAGAGCCACCAGCTCGTGTTGCATGATCTCAATGGAGGACGTCGCATCCAACAGCTTTGAAAGTCCAATGGAGAAACGATTCCTGGGAGAGAGAGAGAAGACATTATCATTATATGCGCAGACACTATGGGGATCACTTAGCCAATCAGAAACTGTGTGTACTGGCTTCTCTGAGCTGAAATAATTAGCCACCTACCAATGGGAAGCCACCAGGACCCAGCGCACAGTGGCGTGACGGCTCCCAGCGCTAATGGTGTATAGTGAGTACAAGATACTGACAAAGACCAGTGAGACCATACAACCAAATATTTTACATGTTGTTGTCTCAAGTTGTGGCTTACAGTTCAGTGATGGCGCGGTCAGGTGTCATGTGTCATGTGTCATGTGTCATGTGTCATGTGTCATGTGTCATGTGTCTTGTGTCTTGTGTCTTGTGTCTTGTGTCATGTGTCTTGTGTCTTGTGTCATGTGTCATGTGTCAGGTGTCAGGTGTCATGTGTCATGTGTCTTGTGTCTTGTGTCATGTGTCATGTGTCAGGTGTCAGGTGTCATGTGTCATGTGTCAGGTGTCAGGTGTCATGTGTCAGGTGTCATGTGTCATGTGTCAGGTGTCATGTGTCAGGTGTCAGGTGTCAGAAATGAGCACGTTATGAAAACTGTGATGCTCTGTACATTTATTTCACTTGCACCTGAGTTATACAAATCTAACACTTGTGCTCCAATAAGCAGATCAGCGGCTCATGCGCAGGACAGTATCAGTATGCAGGTGCACGCTAATTGCACTCTTTTAAAAATGGGATCAGTACGATTTACCGACGGATGCATGTCCGGCAGTTCAAATCCCGACGCCGGTAGACCGGCTCCAGTAAAGATCCCGACTGCGCTAAAGGTAAGTATAATCTAACCTAACCCCCCTCCCTAAACCTAATCCTCCCTTAGGGGTGCCTAACCCTAACCTCCCCCCCCCCCAAGTGCCTAAACCTAACCCCCCCTTCCCTGCTGCCTAAACCTAACCCTTCCGGGGGGGTGCCTAACCCTAATCTCCCCCTGGTGGTGCCAACCCTAACCCCCCCTTCCCCTAGCCTAACCCGAAGCCTCCCGGGTGGGTGCCTAAACCCAAGTCCCCCCCGGGAGCCCCTAACCTAAGCCTCATCCCGCAGCTGTCCGCGCCCGGCGCCCGACTTACCTTTGATCGGGATGCCGGGCTCCCGTCGTAGGTATAATGACAGGCGTTCGAATTTCGAGGCCTATCATTAGATTTTGATGCCTGTCATTAGACCCTTGCCGGGATTAGACAGTCGGGATGCCAATGGTCGGCATTTAGAGCGTTGGCGTTCCCTTTTAAAATGTGTCATTTAGTTTTGCACATTTTTTGAAAATAATTTTTTACCAATTATATACACAAGACGGGTTCAGGTTCCCAGTTGATGATAATTACCAGATATTTGCCCCATATGGATATATATGTATTATACCGTACACGTATAACGATAGCGTGTGACTCAAAATACAGACATGGACATGTAAGTGTGCAGACACGTAACTGCGCATCCACAAAGTGGGCGACTCTTACCGTCCTCTCTAAGGTATGTCCTTAAGGTTTCATCAAACATAAACTAAGGTGGTTGTATATTTATTGGAAACGTGTTTTAAAATCTTAGTTTGCGTCCTGAGAAAATGACGGCATTTCTGCGCAACACGTGGGAAATAACGAAAGATGAAATTCCAGAAATAGTCTATTCTATAGCTGGGTTTTGTGAGGTTTAAACATAAACTTGTGGGAGCACTGATGCTTGTTAAATTAAGAAAAAACAATAAAAAGTACAGAATAAAAGTTACCGCTATATCTGCTCCTTACCGGTCTGTCGTCAGCTTCTGTCTCTTTGCCTTCAGGATGTTTGAGAATGTGTCTATGAAGCTCAGATAACTCTGAGGGGTCACATAATAATGTCTCCTGGTCTCCTCCAGATATTGCACTGCTTTGCTGGAAACACTCTTGTGAATAGCGACACAAACCTGGGTAATGCTGCTCTGTAATTCCTGGGGGGGGGAATTAATAACAAATCCGTTGTGAGAATGTCTTTCCTAGGCCATGGAAGATGACTTGAAGGACACTTCAGTCAAAAACAATGTGACTTAATATGCTGGATGCCTGAGACTAAAATTGTCTGTTGAAAACTCAGAAACTAATTTTTGTTGCCATTTAACACATACTTAAAAAAAAAAGTTCTCTCTCCTTAGCAACTGATGTAACCGTGGAAATAAGAAGTGCAGTCCACAGTTAGTTTATGAACAAATGAACTCCCCTGTCAAATCACAGCAGCAGTGTGTTTCTGGCTTCCTAACAGACAATTTCAGGCGAAAAATCTTTTTCAAGTATCTTATGAGCAGGAAGTGTAGTAAATAATGGCTTTGTGCATGTTGAGCATTGTGGTTCTATTTCTATCATTTTAATTAACTATCATTCCCAAGGTTATCACTTTATCACTGTCTGGCAACAAAAAAGTCACAGCTTATATTTACAGTCAGGTGCATAAATATTGGGACATTGACAGAATTTTCATATTTTGGCCTCTATTCACCACCACAATGGCTTTGAAATGAAGCAAGCAAGATGTGCTTTAACTGCAGACTTTCAGATTTAATTTGAGGGTAATTACATCCAAATCAGGTTAACGGTGTAGGAATTACAACGGTTTCTATATGTGCCTCCCACTTTTTAAGGGGCCAAAAGTAATGGGACTATCAACTCAAAAGCTATTTCATGGACAGGTGTGGGCTATTCCCTCGTTATTTCATTATCAATTAAGCAGGTAAAAGGTCTGGAGTTGATTCTAGGTGTGACATATGCATTTGAAATCAGTTGCTGTTGACTCTCAATATGAGATCCAAAGAGCTGTCACTATCAGTGAAGCAAGCCATCATTAGGCTGAAAAATCAAAACAAACCCATCAGAGAGATAGCAAAAACATTAGATGTGGCCAAATCAACTGTTTGGAACATTCTCAAAAAGAAAGAACGCACTGGAGAGCTCAGCAACACCAAAAGATGCGGAAGACCACGGAAATCAACTGTAGTGGATGACAGAAGAATTATTTCCCTGGTGAAGAAAAACCCCTTCACAACAGTTGGCCAAATCAAGAACACTCTCCAAGAGGTAGGTGTATATGTGTCAAAGTCAACAATCAAGAGAAGACTTCACAAGAGTGAATATAGAGGGTTCACCACAAGATGTAAACCATTGGTGAGCCTCAAAAACAGGAAGACCAGATTAGAGTTTGCCAAACAACATCTAAAAAAGCCATTACAGTTCTGGAACAACATCCTATGGACATATGAGACAAAGATCAACTTGTACCAGAGTGATGGGAAGAGAAGAGTATGGAGAAGGAAAGGAACTGCTCATGATTCAAAACATATCACCTCATCAGTGAAGCATGGTGGTGGTAGTGTCATGGCGTGGGCATGTATGGCTGCCAATGGAACTAGTTCCCTTGTATTTATTGATGATGTGACTGCTGACAAAAGCAGCAGAATGAATTCTGAAGTGTTTCGGGCAATATTATATGCTCATATTCAGTCAAATGCTTCAGAACTCATTGGACGCTTCACAGTGCAGATGGACAACGACCCGAATCATACTGCAAAAGCAACCAAAGAGTTTTTTAAGGCTAAAAAGTGGAATGTTATGCAATGGCCAAGTCAATCCCCTGACCTAAATCCGATTGAGCATGCATTTCACTTAAATGAAGACAAAACTGAAGGGAAAATGCCCCAAGAACAAGCAGGAACTGAAGACATTTGCAGTAGAGGCCTGGCAGAGCATCACCAGGGATGAAACCCAGCGTCTGGTGATGTCTATGCGTTCCAGACTTCAGGCTGTAATTGCCTGCAAAGGATTTGCAACAAAGTATTAAAAAGTGAAAGTTAGATTTAGGATTGTTTAGTTGTCCCATTACTTTTGGCCCCTTAAAAAGTGGGAGGCACATATAGAAACCGTTGTAATTCCTACACCGTTCACCTGATTTGGATGTAATAACCTTCAAATTAAATCTGAAAGTCTGCAGGTAAAGCACATCTTGTTTGTTTCATTTCAAAGCCATTGTGGTGGTGAATAGAGGCCAAAATATGAAAATTCTGACAATGTCCCAATATTTATGCACCTGACTGTAAATCTCTACTAAATATAAAAGTTGGCAGCAGAACAGCATCAATACTGGGGCTGGAACCTTGTGGTGCTGTGTTGGGGTCAACATTTAAAACTTTTGTCCACACTGAAATAAAAGCGGTGACCTTTATTTCGCCATACACAGGTGTCACCTGTCTCTTTATTACATAGGTACATTTTGCATGTGAATTGCGCCAGTATACCAAGGGTGGAAAGGGCACCAGCCGTTTGAGGAGCAATTCACATGAGTTTACCACAAGACCATTGGTTCGCAACCTCAACCCTCCAACAGGTCATGTTATTTCTGACTGTGGAAGCAGGTGAGATAAGTACTGACCCAGCAAAATAGATTAACTCACCTGTGCATGATTAAAGCAATGTACAAAGCATGATCTGCTGGTGGTACTTGGGGACTGGATTTGAGAATCCCTGCATTAGACTATCCAAAGGAACTTTCTATAAACTAAGCTTGTTCTAGACACAAGAGGAAGTTACCTGATTATGCTGCACCAGATCCTGCTCGGTGATGTACCCCCCAGCTACTCTCAGCAGCGCCTCCTCTGGCCACTCGTTGTACCAGTCTATAGTGCAGCAGTTCACCAGAGACGGGTGCGACCGACAGTGCTCCCGAAATGTCTGTCCTGCGGGGCTCAGCGCCAGAGCAACATGCAGATTACACCGTACACGCTGTAGCCATGCACAAGAGAGTGAGAAAGTGTCAGAGAACATTATATACAGTATATATATATATAATATACACCAGACAGAAACACTGCACCAACAGAGCCGCTTATCCTCCTTGTTCTCTCTGCGTTCTGGGCATCAGTGACCATTTAACACGTGGGACTCATTAAATAACGATGCTGCATCCAGATGCAAAATGGTCACTGCACCACGGCAAGTAGCAATTTACTGTAATCTTCCTACGGCAAGTAAGACAATGAGAGCAGGGGTCTGATTGGCTACTATGGTTTAGGGAAATGTTTGCACCAAAATGCAATGTATGCTAAGGAGCCATTGTGCCCATGTGCAAATGCTGACGTCAAACACTAGGGCAGCGGTTCCCAAACTTTCCTGAATCACAGCACCCCTAGGCCAGGGGAAATTCAGCAAATATCATTAGATGAAGTAAATTGTGCTCAGCTGCCGTCCTGAATGTCAGTAATGTGGTGGGGGACAGGGTTCTGCAGACCCTCCAACATGACCTGTTCCATTAGGTACAAAATGCTCTGCTCCTGGGCTTCCTTCTTAGTTTATGATTGCAGTCACCTGTGTAGAAACACCTGTCTCATCTATTAACTAGTTCAACACAGGTGTCTGCAATCATTCATTAGGTGGGAAGTCCAGGAGCAGAGCGATTTGTACTTGATGGAACGGGTTATGTTGGGGGGGATCGGTATGAAATACCGCCGGACGAAGACCGGCAACAGAAGATCCCGACAGGTAAGTATTTTTACTATTACTAACCCTACCGCCCCCTAACCCTATCCCTTAGGGGTGCCGAACCCTAACCCCCCCTGTAAGTACCTAAACCTAACCCCCCTTTGCCCGCAGCTTAAACCTAAGTTTCCCGGGGGGGTGCCTAGCCCTAACCTCCCCCTGGGGGTACCTAACCCTAACCCCCCCCTTTACCCTAGTCTAACCCTAACCCTCCCAGGGTGGTGCCTAACACTAAGTCTCCCCCAGGAGCCGCTAACCTACCCCCCCCCCCCCTTCGTTCGGTATGCCGGGCGTCAGGATTTCGCCTATCATTAGACCCCTGCCAGGATTATGCTGTGGGTGGTGACCCACAGCTATACGAGCGTCCAGGAGGACGCTCCATATTAATGGAGGTGGGCCCTGATTCAGAGCGAGCGTTCTTGTCAGAGCGTCCGGCTCTGAATCAGGGCCAGAGCCCGGTACACAGCTGCACGCAATTCCACCAGCCAACAAATTTCGCGATGTTTAGCAAACTGCAGGTGTCGGAGGCGCCCGTTTTACATTTAACTCTAAATCAGGCCCATTATGCTTCTATGATGAAATACATGGCGACATTATATTAATTTTACACATATTTAAAACTTCTATTTTGATAATATCACCCTTTAACGCATCTCCCTTCCTTGCAGCACATATACTATATATTTATGATCACAGTACAGCATGGCATACACAATTCTAGTGGGGTCCACACTGCTCTGCTCTACCTGCAGGAAGAATGCCAGCATGGACTGGGGGCTGTCAGACACATTGGCCTCTGCTGCCTCTGCTTTCAGCTCCACAAAGAGACCTTCCAGCTCATCCTTGTCAAAGAGATCGGGAACTTCTCCGGAGTTCAGGATGCAGTTTATATCTTCTAGGAAAGAATCCTGTGCCAGACACAAAGGTAGATATGTACATCAGTGCTCTCAGGTGTGAAAAGGTAGGTACGCCGATTATATGGTGATACTGGGAGGTAAATTCATATAGTTGTAACAGAGACAGGTGGGTCACTATGAAATGGAAGTGGTAGATAATAGGAGTAGTAGCTGGAGAGGGAATAATGTGGTGGAAAGGTAAGTGGTAGATAATAGGTACAGTGTCTGGAGAGTGGGGATCATTGTGGTGGACAGGTGAGTGGTAGATAATGGGAGTAGTGGCTGTAGAGAGGGGATGATGTGGTAGACAGGTGAGTGGTAGATAATGGGAGTAGTGGCTGTAGAGTGGGGATGATGTGGTGGACAGGTGAGTGGTAGATAATGGGAGTAGTGGCTGTAGAGTGAGGATGATGTGATGGACAGGTGAGTGGTAGATAATGGGAGTAGTGGCTGTAGAGTGGGGATGATATGATGGACAGGTGAGTGGTAGATAATGGGAGCAGTGGCTGGAGAGTGGGGATGATGTGGAGGATAGGTTACTGGTAGATAATAGGAGCAGTGGCTGTAGAGTGGGGATGATGTGGTGGACAGGTGATTGGCAGATAATGGGAGCAGAGGCTGTAGAGTGGGGATGATGTGGTGGATAGGTGAGTGGTAGATAATTGGAGTAGTGGCTGGAGAGTGGGGATGATGTGGTGGATAGGTGAGTGGTAGATAATAGGAGCAGTGGCTGGAGAATTGGGATGAGGTGGTGGACAGGTGAGTGGTAGATAATGGGAGCAGTGGCTGTAGAGTGGGGATGATGTGGTGGACAGGTGAGTGGTAGATAATGGGAGCAGTGGCTGTAGAGTGGGGATGATGTGGTGGACAGGTGAGTGGTAGATAATGGGAGTAGTGGCTGTAGAGTGGGGATGATGTGGTGGACAGGTGAGTGGTAGATAATGGGAGCGGTGGCTGTAGAGTGGGGATGATGTGGTGGATAGGTGAGTGGTAGATAATGGGAGTAGTGGCTGGAGAGTGGGGATGATGTGGTGGACAGGTGAGTGGTAGATAATAGGAGCAGTGGCTGTAGAGAGGAGACGATGTGGTGGATAGGTGAGTGGTAGATAATGGGAGTAGTGGCTGTAGAGTGGGGATGATGTGGTGGACAGGTGAGTAGTAGATAATAGGAGCAGTGGCCGTAGAGAGGGGATGATGTGGTGGACAGGTGATTGGCAGATAATGGGAGCAGTGGCTGGAGAGTGGGGATGATGGGGTGGACAGGTGAGTGGTAAATAATGGGAGTAGTGGCTGTAGAGTGGGGGTGATGTGGTGGAGAGGTGAGTGGTAGATAATAGGAGCAGTGGCAGGAGAATTGGGATGATGTGGTGGACAGGTGAGTGGTAGATAATGGGAGTAGTGGCTGCAGAGTGGGGATGATGTGGTGGACAGGTGAGTGGTAGATAATGGGAGTAGTGGCTGTATAGTGGGGATGATGTGGTGAATAGGAGACTGGTAGATAATAGGAGCAGTGGCTGTAGAGTGGGGATGATGTGGTGGATAGGTGAGTGGTAGATAATTGGAGTAGTGGCTGTAGAGTGGGGATGATGTGGTGGAAAGGTGAGTGGTAGATAATTGGAGTAGTGACTGTAGAGTGGGGATGATGTGATGGACAGGTGAGTGGTAGATAATGGGAGCAGTGGCTGTAGAGTGGGGATGATGTGGTGGATAGGTGAGTGGTAGATAATCGGAGCAGTGGCTGTAGAGTGGGGATGATGTGGTGGATAAGTGAGTGGTAGATAATGGGAGCAGTGGCTGTAGAGTGGGGATGATGTGGTGGACAGGTGAGTAGTAGATAATAGGAGCAGTGGCTGTAGAGTGAGGATGATGTGGTGGATAGGTGAGTGGTAGATAATGGGAGTAGTGGCTGTAGAGTGGGGATGATGTGGTGGATAGGTGAGTGGTAGATAATGGGAGTAGTGGCTGTAGAGTGGGGATGATGTGGTGGACAGGTGAGTGGTAGATAATAGGAGCAGTGGCTGTAGAGTGGGGATGATGTGGTGGACAGGTGATTGGCAGATAATGGGAGCAGTGGCTGGAGAGTGGGGATGATGGGGTGGACAGGTGAGTGGTAAATAATGGGAGTAGTGGCTGTAGAGTGGGAATGATGTGGTGGACAGGTGAGTGGTAGATAATAGGAGCAGTGGCTGGAGAATTGGGATGATGTGGTGGACAGGTGAGTGGTAGATAATAGGAGTAGTGGCTGTAGAGTGGGGATGATGTGGAGGACAGGTGAGTGGTAGATAATGGGAGTAGTGGCTGTAGAGTGGGGATGATGTGGTGGATAGGTGACTGGTAGATACTAGGAGCAGTGGCTGTAGAGTGGGGATGATGTGGTGGATAGGTGAGTGGAAGATAATTGGAGTAGTGGCTGTAGAGTGGGGATGATGTGGTGGATAGGTGAGCGGTAGATAATTGGAGTAGTGACTGTAGAGTGGGGATGATGTGGTGGACAGGTAAGTGGTAGATAATGGGAGTAGTGGCTGGAGAGTGGGGATGATGTGGTGGATAGGTGGGTGGTAGATAATAGGAGCAGTGGCTGGAGAATTGGGATGATGTGGTGGACAGGTGAGTGGTAGATAATGGGAGCAGTGGCTGTAGAGTGGAGATGATGTGGTGGATAGGTGATTGGTAGATAATAGGAGCAGTGGCTGGAGAATTGGGATGATGTGGTGGACAGGTGAGTGGTAGATAATGGGAGTAGTGGCTGTAGAGTGGGGATGATGTGGTGGATAGGTGAGTGGTAGATAATTGGAGTAGTGGCTGTAGAGTGGGGATGATGTGGTGGATAGGTGAGTGGTAGATAATTGGAGTAGTGACTGTAGAGTGGGGATGATGGGGTGGACAGGTGAGTGGTAGATAATTGGAGTAGTGGCTGTAGAGTGGGGATGATGTGGTGGATAGGTGAGTGGTAGATAATGGAAGTAGTGGCTGTAGAGTGGGTATGATGTGGTGGACAGGTGAGTGGTAGATAATGGGAGCAGAGGCTTTAGAGTGGGGATGATGTGGTGGACAGGTGAGTGGTAGATAATGGGTGTAGTGGCTGTAGAGTGGGGATGATGTGGTGGACAGGTGAGTGGTAGATAATGGGAGTAGTGGCTGTAGAGTGGGGATGATGTAGTGGACAGGTGAGTGGTAGATAATGGGAGCAGTGGCTGGAGAGTGGGGAAGATGGGATGGACAGGTGAGTGGTAGATAATGGGAGTAGTGATTGTAGAGTGGGGATGATGTGGTGGACAGGTGAGTGGTAGATAATAGGAGCAGTGGCTGGAGAATTGGGATGATGTGGTGGACAGGTGAGTGGTAGATAATGGGAGTAGTGGCTGTAGAGTGGGGATGATGTGGTGGATAAGTGACTGGTAGATAATAGGAGCAGTGGCTGTAGAGTGGGGATGATGTGGTGGATAGGTGAGTGGTAGATAATTGGAGTAGTGGCTGTAGAGTTGGGATGATGTGATGGATAGGTGAGTGGTAGATAATTGGAGTAGTGACTGTAGAGTGGGGATGATGTGGTGGACAGGTGAGTGGTAGATAATGGGAGCAGTGGCTGTAGAGTGGGGATGATGTGGTGGATAGGTGAGTGGTAGATAATGGGAGCAGTGGCTGTACAGTGGGGATGATGTGGTGGATAGGTGAGTGGTAGATAATGGGAGCAGTGGCTGTACAGTGGGGATGATGTGGTGGATAGGTGAGTGGTAGATAATGGGAGCAGTGGCTGTAGAGTGGGGATGGTGTGGTGGATAGGTGAGTGGCAGATAA
Source organism: Taudactylus pleione (assembly GCA_031769625.1). Taxonomy (NCBI): domain Eukaryota; kingdom Metazoa; phylum Chordata; class Amphibia; order Anura; family Myobatrachidae; genus Taudactylus; species Taudactylus pleione. The sequence continues at coordinate 2,686,971 of JAUIMM010000482.1, forward strand.
TGGGAGTAGTGGCTGTAGAGTGGGGATGATGTGGTGGATAGGTGAGTGGTAGATATTGGGAGTAGTGGCTGTAGAGTGGGGATGATGTGGTGGATAGGTGAGTGGTAGATAATGGGAGTAGTGGCTGTAGAGTGGGGATGATGTGGTGGATAGGTGAGTGGTAGATAATGTGAGTAGAGGCTGTAGAGTGGGGATGATGTGGTGGATAGGTGAGTGGTAGATAATAGGAGCAGTGGCTGTAGAGTGGGGATGATGTGGTGGATAGGTGAGTGGTAGATAATTGGAGTAGTGGCTGTAGAGTGGGGATGATGTGGTGGATAGGTGAGTGGTAGATAATGGGAGTAGTGGCTGTAGAGTGGGGATGATGTGGTGGACAGGTGAGTGGTAGATAATGGGAGCAGTGGCTGTAGAGTGGGGATGATGTGGTGGATAGGTGAGTGGTAGATAATGGGAGCAGTGGCTGTAAAGTGGGGATGATGTGGTGGATAGGTGAGAGGTAGAAAATGGGAGCAGTGGCTGTAAAGTGGGGATGATGTGGTGGATAGGTGAGAGGTAGATAATGGGAGCAGTGGCTGTAGAGTGGGGATGATGTGGTGGATAGGTGAGTGGTAGATAATGGGAGCAGTGGCTGTAGAGTGGGGATGATGTGGTGGACAGGTGAGTAGTAGATAAGAGGAGCAGTGGCTGTAGAGTGAGGATGATGTGGTGGATAGGTGAGTGGTAGATAATGGGAGTAGTGGCTGTAGAGTGGGGATGATGTGGTGGATAGGTGAGTGGTAGATAATGGGAGTAGTGGCTGTAGAGTGGGGATGATGTGGTGGACAGGTGAGTGGTAGATAATAGGAGCAGTGGCTGTAGAGTGGGGATGATGTGGTGGACAGGTGATTGGCAGATAATGTGAGCAGTGGCTGGAGAGTGGGGATGATGGGGTGGACAGGTGAGTGGTAGATAAAGGGAGTAGTGGCTGTAGAGTGGAGATGATGTGGTGGATAGGTGAGTGGTAGATAATAGGAGCAGTGGCTGGAGAATTGGGATGATGTGGTGGACAGGTGAGTGGTAGATAATGGGTGTAGTGGCTGTAGAGTGGGGATGATGTGGTGGACAGGTGAGTGGTAGATAATGGGAGCAGTGGCTGTAGAGTGGAGATGATGTGGTGGATAGGTGAGTGGTAGATAATAGGAGCAGTGGCTGGAGAATTGGGATGATGTGGTGGACAGGTGAGTGGTAGATAATGGGTGTAGTGGCTGTAGAGTGGGGATGATGTGGTGGACAGGTGAGTGGTAGATAATGGGAGTAGTGGCTGTAGAGTGGGGATGATGTGGTGGACAGGTGAGTGGTAGATAATGGGAGCAGTGGCTGTAGAGTGGAGATGATGTGGTGGACAGGTGAGTGGTAGATAATGGGAGCAGTGGCTGGAGAGTGGGGATGATGTGGTGGACAGGTGAGTGGTAGATAATGGGAGCAGTGGCTGGAGAGTGGGGATGATGTGGTGGATAGGTGAGTGGTAGATAATAGGAGCAGTGGCTGGAGAATTGGGATGATGTGGTGGACAGGTGAGTGGTAGATAATGGGAGCAGTGGCTGTAGCGTGGAGATGATGTGGTGGACAGGTGATTGGTAGATAATGGGAGTAGTGGCTGTAGAGTGGGGATGATGTGGTGGATAGGTGAGTGGTAGATAATGGGAGCAGTGGCTGGAGAGTGGGGATGATGTGGTGGATAGGTGAGTGGTAGATAATGGGAGAAGTGGCTGTAGAGTGAGGATGATGTGATGGACAGGTGAGTGGTAGATAATGGGAGCAGTGGCTGTAGAGTGGGGATGATGTGGTGGATAGGTGAGTGGTAGATAATAGGAGCAGTGGCTGGAGAATTGGGATGATGTGGTGGACAGGTGATTGGCAGATAATGGGAGCAGTGGCTGGAGAGTGGGGATGATGGGGTGGACAGGTGAGTGGTAGATAATGGGAGTAGTGGCTGTAGAGTGGGGATGATGTGGTGGACAGGTGAGTGGTAGATAATAGGAGCAGTGGCTGGAGAATTGGGATGATGTGGTGGACAGGTGAGTGGTAGATAATGGGAGTAGTGGCTATAGAGTGGGGATGATGTGGTGGATAGGTGACTGGTAGATAATAGGAGCAGTGGCTGTAGAGTGGGGATGATGTGGTGGATAGGTGAGTGGTAGATAATTGGAGTAGTGGCTGTAGAGTGGGGATGATGTGATGGATAGGTGAGTGGTAGATAATTGGAGTAGTGACTGTAGAGTGGGGATGATGTGGTGGACAGGTGAGTGGTAGATAATGGGAGCAGTGGCTGTAGAGTGGGGATGATGTGGTGGATAGGTGAGTGGTAGATAATGGGAGCAGTGGCTGTACAGTGGGGATGATGTGGTGGATAGGTGAGTGGTACATAATGGGAGCAGTGGCTGTAGAGTGGGGATGATGTGGTGGACAGGTGAGTAGTAGATAATGGGAGCAGTGGCTGTAGAGTGAGGATGATGTGGTGGATAGGTGAGTGGTAGATAATGGGAGTAGTGGCTGTAGAGTGGGAATGATGTGGTGGACAGGTGAGTGGTAGATAATGGGAGTAGTGGCTGTAGCGTGGGGATGATGTGGTGGACAGGTGAGTGGTAGATAATGGGAGCAGTGGCTGTAGAGTGGAGATGATGTGGTGGATAGGTGAGAGGTAGATAATAGGAGCAGTGGCTGGAGAATTGGGATGATGTGGTGGACAGGTGAGTGGTAGATAATGGGTGTAGTGGCTGTAGAGTAGGGATGATGTGGTGGACAGGTGAGTGGTAGATAAAGGGTGTAGTGGCTGTAGAGTAGGGATGATGTGGTGGACAGGTGAGTGGTAGATAATGGGAGGAGTGGCTGTAGAGTGGAGATGATGTGGTGAACAGGTGAGTGGTAGATAATGGGAGTAGTGGCCGGAGGGTGGGGATGATGTGGTGGACAGGTGAGTGGTAGATAATGGGAGCAGTGGCTGGAGAGTGGGGATGATGTGGTGGATAGGTGAGTGGTAGATAATAGGAGCAGTGGCTGGAGAATTGGGATGATGTGGTGGACAGGTGAGAGGTAGATAATGGGAGCAGTGGCTGTAGAGTGGAGATGATGTGGTGGGCAGGTGATTGGTAGATAATGGGAGTAGTAGCTGTAGAGTGGGGATGATGTGGTGGATAGGTGAGTAGTAGATAATGGGAGTAGTGGCTGGAGAGTGGGGATGATGTGGTGGATAGGTGAGTGGTAGATAATGGGAGTAGTGGCTGTAGAGTGAGGATGATGTGATGGACAGGTGAGTGGTAGATAATGGGAGCAGTGGCTGTAGAGTGGGGATGGTGTGGTGGATAGGTGAGTGGTAGATAATAGGAGCAGTGGCGGGAGAATTGGGATGATGTGGTGGATAGGTGAGTGGTAGATAATGGGAGCAGTGGCTGTAGCGTGGAGATGATGTGGTGGACAGGTGATTGGTAGATAATGGGAGTAGTGGCTGTAGAGTGGGGATGATGTGGTGGATAGGTGAGTGGTAGTTAATGGGAGCAGTGGCTGGAGAGTGGGGATGATGTGGTGGATAGGTGAGTGGTAGATAATGGGAGAAGTGGCTGTAGAGTGAGGATGATGTGATGGACAGGTGAGTGGTAGATAATGGGAGCAGAAGCTGTAGAGTGGGGATGATGTGGTGGATAGGTGAGTGGCAGATAATGGGAGTAGTGGCTGTAGAGTGGGGATTATGTGGTGGATAGGTGAGTGGTAGATAATGGGAGTAGTGGCTGTAGAGTGGGGATGATGTGGTGGATATGTGAGTGGTAGATAATGGGAGTAGTGGCTGTAGAGTGGGGATGATGTGGTGGATTGGTGAGTGGTAGATAATGGGAGTAGAGGCTGTAGAGTGGGGATGATGTGGTGGATAGGTGAGTGGTAGATAATAGAAGCAGTGGCTGTAGAGTGGGGATGATGTGGTGGATAGGTGAGTGGTAGATAATTGGAGTAGTGGCTGTAGAGTGGGGATGATGTGGTGGATTGGTGAGTGGTAAATAATGGGAGTAGTGGCTGTAGAGTGGGGATGATGTGGTGGACAGGTGAGTGGTAGATAATGGGTGTAGTGGCTGTAGAGTGGGGATGATGTGGTGGACAGGTGAGTGGTAGATAATGGGAGTAGTGGCTGTAGAGTGGGTATGATGTGGTGGACAGGTGAGTGGTAGATAATGGGAGTAGTGGCTGTAGAGTGGGGATGATGTGGTGGACAGGTGAGTGGTAGATAATGGGAGTAGTGGCTGTAGAGTGGGGATGATGTGGTGGACAGGTGAGTGGTAGATAATGGGAGCAGTGGCTGTAGAGTGGAGATGTTGTGGTGGATAATGAGTGGTAGATAATAGGAGTAGTGGCCGGAGAGTGGGGATGATGTGGTGGACAGGTGAGTGGTAGATAATGGGAGTAGTGGCTGTAGAGTGGGTATGATGTGGTGGACAGGTGAGTGGTAGATAATGGGAGCAGTGGCTGTAGAGTGGGGATGATGTGGTGGATAGGTGAGAGGTAGATAATGGGAGCAGTGGCTGTAGAGTGGGGATGATGTGGTGGATAGGTGAGTGGTAGATAATGGGAGCAGTAGCTGTAGAGTGGGGATGATGTGGTGGACAGGTGAGTAGTAGATAAGAGGAGCAGTGGCTGTAGAGTGAGGATGATGTGGTGGATAGGTGAGTGGAAGATAATGGGAGTAGTGGCTGTAGAGTGGGGATGATGTGGTGGATAGGTGAGTGGTAGATAATGGGAGTAGTGGCTGTAGAGTGGGGATGATGTGGTGGACAGGTGAGTGGTAGATAATAGGAGCAGTGGCTGTAGAGTGGGGATGATGTGGTGGACAGGTGATTGGCAGATAATGTGAGCAGTGGCTGGAGAGTGGGGATGATGGGGTGGACAGGTGAGTGGTAGATAAAGGGAGTAGTGGCTGTAGAGTGGAGATGATGTGGTGGATAGGTGAGTGGTAGATAATAGGAGCAGTGGCTGGAGAATTGGGATGATGTGGTGGACAGGTGAGTGGTAGATAATGGGTGTAGTGGCTGTAGAGTGGGGATGATGTGGTGGACAGGTGAGTGGTAGATAATGGGAGCAGTGGCTGTAGAGTGGAGATGATGTGGTGGATAGGTGAGTGGTAGATAATAGGAGCAGTGGCTGGAGAATTGGGATGATGTGGTGGACAGGCGAGTGGTAGATAATGGGTGTAGTGGCTGTAGAGTGGGAATGATGTGGTGGACAGGTGAGTGGTAGATAATGGGAGTAGTGGCTGTAGAGTGGGGATGATGTGGTGGACAGGTGAGAGGTAGATAATGGGAGCAGTGGCTGTAGAGTGGAGATGATGTGGTGGACAGGTGAGTGGTAGATAATGGGAGCAGTGGCTGGAGAGTGGGGATGATGTGGTGGACAGGTGAGTGGTAGATAATGGGAGCAGTGGCAGGAGAGTGGGGATGATGTGGTGGATAGGTGAGTGGTAGATAATAGGAGCAGTGGCTGGAGAATTGGGAGGATGTGGTGGACAGGTGAGTGGTAGATAATGGGAGCAGTGGCTGTAGCGTGGAGATGATGTGGTGGACAGGTGATTGGTAGATAATGGGAGTAGTGGCTGTAGAGTGGGGATGATGTGGTGGATAGGTGAGTGGTAGATAATGGGAGCAGTGGCTGGAGAGTGGGGATGATGTGGTGGATAGGTGAGTGGTAGATAATGGGAGAAGTGGCTGTAGAGTGAGGATGATGTGATGGACAGGTGAGTGGTAGATAATGGGAGCAGTGGCTGTAGAGTGGGGATGATGTGGTGGATAGGTGAGTGGTAGATAATAGGAGCAGTGGCTGGAGAATTGGGATGATGTGGTGGACAGGTGATTGGCAGATAATGGGAGCAGTGGCTGGAGAGTGGGGATGATGGGGTGGACAGGTGAGTGGTAGATAATGGGAGTAGTGGCTGTAGAGTGGGGATGATGTGGTGGACAGGTGAGTGGTAGATAATAGGAGCAGTGGCTGGAGAATTGGGATGATGTGGTGGACAGGTGAGTGGTAGATAATGGGAGTAGTGGCTATAGAGTGGGGATGATGTGGTGGATAGGTGACTGGTAGATAATAGGAGCAGTGGCTGTAGAGTGGGGATGATGTGGTGGATAGGTGAGTGGTAGATAATTGGAGTAGTGGCTGTAGAGTGGGGATGATGTGATGGACAGGTGAGTGGTAGATAATTGGAGTAGTGACTGTAGAGTGGGGATGATGTGGTGGACAGGTGAGTGGTAGATAATGGGAGAAGTGGCTGTAGAGTGGGGATGATGTGGTGGATAGGTGAGTGGTAGATAATGGGAGCAGTGGCTGTAGAGTGGGGATGATGTGGTGGATAGGTGAGTGGTAGATAATGGGAGCAGTGGCTGTAGAGTGGGGATGATGTGGTGGACAGGTGAGTAGTAGATAATGGGAGCAGTGGCTGTAGAGTGAGGATGATGTGGTGGATAGGTGAGTGGTAGATAATGGGAGTAGTGGCTGTAGAGTGGGAATGATGTGGTGGACAGGTGAGTGGTAGATAATGGGAGTAGTGGCTGTAGCGTGGGGATGATGTGGTGGACAGGTGAGTGGTAGATAATGGGAGCAGTGGCTGTAGAGTGGAGATGATGTGGTGGATAGGTGAGTGGTAGATAATAGGAGCAGTGGCTGGAGAATTGGGATGATGTGGTGGACAGGTGAGTGGTAGTAATGGGTGTAGTGGCTGTAGAGTGGGGATGATGTGGTGGACAGGTGAGTGGTAGATAATGGGAGTAGTGGCTGTAGAGTGGGGATGATGTGGTGGACAGGTGAGTGGTAGATAATGGGAGCAGTGGCTGTAGAGTGGAGATGATGTGGTGAACAGGTGAGTGGTAGATAATGGGAGTAGTAGCCGGAGAGTGGGGATGATGTGGTGGACAGGTGAGTGGTAGATAATGGGAGCAGTGGCTGGAGAGTGGGGATGATGTGGTGGATAGGTGAGTGGTAGATAATAGGAGCAGTGGCTGGAGAATTGGGATGATGTGGTGGACAGGTGAGTGGTAGATAATGGGAGCAGTGGCTGTAGAGTGGAGATGATGTGGTGGGCAGGTAATTGGTAGATAATGGGAGTAGTGGCTGTAGAGTGGGGATGATGTGGTGGATAGGTGAGTGGTAGATAATGGGAGTAGTGGCTGGAGAGTGGGGATGATGTGGTGGATAGGTGAGTGGTAGATAATGGGAGTAGTGGCTGTAGAGTGAGGATGATGTGATGGACAGGTGAGTGGTAGATAATGGGAGCAGTGGCTGTAGAGTGGGGATGGTGTGGTGGATAGGTGAGTGGTAGATGATAGGAGCAGTGGCTGGAGAATTGGGATGATGTGGTGGACAGGTGAGTGGTAGATAATGGGAGCAGTGGCTGTAGCGTGGAGATGATGTGGTGGACAGGTGATTGGTAGATAATGGGAGTAGTGGCTGTAGAGTGGGGATGATGTGGTGGATAGGTGAGTGGTAGATAATGGGAGCAGTGGCTGGAGAGTGGGGATGATGTGGTGGATAGGTGAGTGGTAGATAATGGGAGAAGTGGCTGTTGAGTGAGGATGATGTGATGGACAGGTGAGTGGTAGATAATGGGAGCAGAAGCTGTAGAGTGGGGATGATGTGGTGGATAGGTGAGTGGCAGATAATGGGAGTAGTGGCTGTAGAGTGGGGATTATGTGGTGGATAGGTGAGTGGTAGATAATGGGAGTAGTGGCTGTAGAGTGGGGATGATGTGGTGGATAGGTGAGTGGTAGATAATGGGAGCAGTGGCTGGAGAATTGGGATGATGTGGTGGACAGGTGAGTGGTAGATAATGGGTGTAGTGGCTGTAGAGTGGGGATGATGTGGTGGATAGGTGAGTGGTAGATAATGGGAGCAGTGGCTGTAGAGTGGAGATGATGTGGTGGATAGGTGAGTGGTAGATAATAGGAGCAGTGGCTGGAGAATTGGGATGATGTGGTGGACAGGTGAGTGGTAGATAATGGGTGTAGTGGCTGTAGAGTGGGGATGATGTGGTGGACAGGTGAGTGGTAAATAATGGGAGTAGTGCCTGTAGAGTGGGGATGATGTGGTGGACAGGTGAGTGGTAGATAATGGGAGCAGTGGCTGTAGAGTGGAGATGATGTGGTGGACAGGTGAGTGGTAGATAATGGGAGCAGTGGCTGGAGAGTGGGGATGATGTGGTGGACAGGTGAGTGGCAGATAATGGGAGCAGTGGCTGGAGAGTGGGGATGATGTGGTGGATAGGTGAGTGGTAGATAATAGGAGCAGTGGCTGGAGAATTGGGATTATGTGGTGGACAGGTGAGTGGTAGATAATGGGAGCAGTGGCTGTAGCGTGGAGATGATGTGGTGGACAGGTGATTGGTAGATAATGGGAGTAGTGGCTGTAGAGTGGGGATGATGTGGTGGATAGGTGAGTGGTAGATAATGGGAGCAGTGGCTGGAGAGTGGGGATGATGTGGTGGATAGGTGAGTGGTAGATAATGGGAGAAGTGGCTGTAGAGTGAGGATGATGTGATGGACAGGTGAGTGGTAGATAATGGGAGCAGTGGCTGTAGAGTGGGGATGATGTGGTGGATAGGTGAGTGGTAGATAATAGGAGCAGTGGCTGGAGAATTGGGATGATGTGGTGGACAGGTGATTGGCAGATAATGGGAGCAGTGGCTGGAGAGTGGGGATGATGGGGTGGACAGGTGAGTGGTAGATAATGGGAGTAGTGGCTGTAGAGTGGGGATGATGTGGTGGACAGGTGAGTGGTAGATAATAGGAGCAGTGGCTGGAGAATTGGGATGATGTGGTGGACAGGTGAGTGGTAGATAATGGGAGTAGTGGCTATAGAGTGGGGATGATGTGGTGGATAGGTGACTGGTAGATAATAGGAGCAGTGGCTGTAGAGTGGGGATGATGTGGTGGATAGGTGAGTGGTAGATAATTGGAGTAGTGGCTGTAGAGTGGGGATGATGTGATGGATAGGTGAGTGGTAGATAATTGGAGTAGTGACTGTAGAGTGGGGATGATGTGGTGGACAGGTGAGTGGTAGATAATGGGAGCAGTGGCTGTAGAGTGGGGATGATGTGGTGGATAGGTGAGTGGTAGATAATGGGAGCAGTGGCTGTACAGTGGGGATGATGTGGTGGATAGGTGAGTGGTAGATAATGGGAGCAGTGGCTGTAGAGTGGGGATGATGTGGTGGACAGGTGAGTGGTAGATAATGGGAGCAGTGGCTGTAGAGTGAGGATGATGTGGTGGATAGGTGAGTGGTAGATAATGGGAGTAGTGGCTGTAGAGAGGGAATGATGTGGTGGACAGGTGAGTGGTAGATAATGGGAGTAGTGGCTGTAGCGTGGGGATGATGTGGTGGACAGGTGAGTGGTAGATAATGGGAACAGTGGCTGTAGAGTGGAGATGATGTGGTGGATAGGTGAGTGGTAGATAATAGGAGCAGTGGCTGGAGAATTGGGATGATGTGGTGGACAGGTGAGTGGTAGATAATGGGTGTAGTGGCTGTAGAGTGAGGATGATGTGGTGGACAGGTGAGTGGTAGATAATGGGAGTAGTGGCTGTAGAGTGGGGATGATGTGGTGGACAGGTGAGTGGTAGATAATGGGAGCAGTGGCTGTAGAGTGGAGATGATGTGGTGAACAGGTGAGTGGTAGATAATGGGAGTAGTAGCCGGAGAGTGGGGATGATGTGGTGGACAGGTGAGTGGTAGATAATGGGAGCAGTGGCTGGAGAGTGGGGATGATGTGGTGGATAGGTGAGTGGTAGATAATAGGAGCAGTGGCTGGAGAATTGGGATGATGTGGTGGACAGGTGAGTGGTAGATAATGGGAGCAGTGGCTGTAGAGTGGAGATGATGTGGTGGGCAGGTGATTGGTAGATAATGGGAGTAGTGGCTGTAGAGTGGGGATGATGTGGTGGATAGGTGAGTGGTAGATAATGGGAGTAGTGGCTGGAGAGTGGGGATGATGTGGTGGATAGGTGAGTGGTAGATAATGGGAGTAGTGGCTGTAGAGTGAGGATGATGTGATGGACAGGTGAGTGGTAGATAATGGGAGCAGTGGCTGTAGAGTGGGGATGGTGTGGTGGATAGGTGAGTGGTAGATAATAGGAGCAGTGGCTGGAGAATTGGGATGATGTGGTGGACAGGTGAGTGGTAGATAATGGGAGCAGTGGCTGTAGCGTGGAGATGATGTGGTGGACAGGTGATTGGTAGATAATGGGAGTAGTGGCTGTAGAGTGGGGATGATGTGGTGGATAGGTGAGTGGTAGATAATGGGAGCAGTGGCTGGAGAGTGGGGATGATGTGGTGGATAGGTGAGTGGTAGATAATGGGAGAAGTGGCTGTAGAGTGAGGATGATGTGATGGACAGGTGAGTGGTAGATAATGGGAGCAGAAGCTGTAGAGTGGGGATGATGTGGTGGATAGGTGAGTGGCAGATAATGGGAGTAGTGGCTGTAGAGTGGGGATTATGTGGTGGATAGGAGAGTGGTAGATAATGGGAGTAGTGGCTGTAGAGTGGGGATGATGTGGTGGATAGGTGAGTGGTAGATAATGGGAGTAGTGGCTGTAGAGTGGGGATGATGTGGGGGATTGGTGAGTGGTAGATAATGGGAGTAGAGGCTGTAGAGTGGGGATGATGTGGTGGATAGGTGAGTGGTAGATAATAGAAGCAGTGGCTGTAGAGTGGGGATGATGTGGTGGATAGGTGAGTGGTAGATAATTGGAGTAGTGGCTGTAGAGTGGGGATGATGTGGTGGATAGGTGAGTGGTAAATAATGGGAGTAGTGGCTGTAGAGTGGGGATGATGTGGTGGACAGGTGAGTGGTAGATAATGGGTGTAGTGGCTGTAGAGTGGGGATGATGTGGTGGACAGGTGAGTGGTAGATAATGGGAGTAGTGGCTGTAGGGTGGGGATGATGTGGTGGACAGGTGAGTGGTAGATAATGGGAGCAGTGGCTGTAGAGTGGAGATGTTGTGGTGGATAATGAGTGGTAGATAATAGGAGTAGTGGCCGGAGAGTGGGGATGATGTGGTGGACAGGTGAGTTGTAGATAATGGGAGTAGTGGCTGTAGAGTGGGTATGATGTGGTGGACAGGTGTGGGAGATAATGGGAGAAGTGGCTGTAGAGTGGGGATTATGTGGTGGACAGGTGAGTGGTAGATAATGGGAGTAGTGGCTGTAGAGTGGGGATGTTGTGGTGGACAGGTGAGTGGTAGATAATGGGAGTAGTGGCTGTAGAGTGGGGATGATGTGGTGGACAGGTGAGTGGTAGATAATGGGAGCAGTGGCTGTAGAGTGGGGATGATGTGGTGGACAGGTGAGTGGTAGATAATGGGAGCAGTGGCTGTAGAGTGGGGATGATGTGGTGGACAGGTGAGTGGTAGATAATGGGAGTAGTGGCTGTAGAGTGGGAATGATGTGGTGGACAGGTGAGTGGTAGATAATGGGAGTAGTGGCTGTAGAGTGGGGATGATGTGGTGGACAGGTGAGTGGTAGATAATGGGAGGTAGTGGCTGTAGAGTGGGGATGATGTGGTGGACAGGTGAGTGGTAGATAATGGGAGCAGTGGCTGTAGAGTGGAGATGATGTGGTGAACAGGTGAGTGGTAGATAATGAGAGCAGTGGCTGTAGATTGTGGATGATGTGGAGGATAGGTGAGTGGTAGATAATAGGAGCAGTGGCTGTAGAGTGGGGATGATGTGGTGGATAGGGGAGTGGTAGATATTGGGAGTAGTGGCTGTAGAGTGGGGATGATGTGGTGGACAGGTGAGTGGTAGATAATAGGAGTATTGGCTGGAGAGTTGGGATGATGTGGAGGACAGGTGAGTGGTAGATAATGGGAGCAGTGACTGTAGAGTGGGGATGATGTGGTGGACAGGGGAGTGGTAGATAATGGGAGCAGTGGCTGGAGAGTGGGGCTGATGTGGTGGATAGGTGAGTGGTAGATAATGGGAGTAGTGGCTGTAGAGTGGGGATGATGTGGTGGACAGGTGAGTGGTAGATAATGCGAGCAGTGGCTGGAGAGTGGGTATAATGTGGTGGACAGGTGAGTGGTAGATAATAGGAACAGTGTCTGGAGAGTGGGGATCATTGTGGTGGACAGGTTGTTAGATAATGGGAGTAGCGGCTGTAGAGTGGGGATGATGTGGTGGACAGGTGAGTGGTAGAAAATGGGAGTAGTGACTGTAGAGTGGGGGATGATGTGGAGGACAGGTGAGTGGTAGATAATGGGAGTAGTGGCTGTAGAGTGGGGATGATGTGATGGACAGGTGAGTGGTAGATCATGGGAGTAGTGGCTGTAGAGTGGGGATGATGTGGTGGACAGGTGAGTGGTAGATAATGCGAGCAGTGGCTGGAGAGTGGGTATAATGTGGTGGACAGGTAAGTGGTAGATAATAGGTACAGTGTCTGGAGAGTGGGGATCATTGTGGTGGACAGGTGAGTGTTAGATAATGGGAGTAGTGGCTGTAGAGAGGGGATGATGTGGTGGACAGGTGAGTGGTAGATAATGGGAGTAGTGGCTGTAGAGTGGGGATGATGTGGTGGACAGGTAAGTGGTAGATAATGGGAGTAGTGGCTGTAGAGTGGGGATGATGTGGTGGACAGGTGAGTGGTAGATAATGGGAGTAGGGGCTGTAGAGTGGGGATGATATGATGGACAGGTGAGTGGTAGATAATGGGAGTAGTGGCTGTAGAGTGGGGATGATGTGGTGGACAGGTGAGTGGTAGATAATGGGAGTAGTGGCTGTAGAGTGGGTATGATGTGGTGGACAGGTGAGTGGTAGATAATGGGAGTAGTGGCTGTAGAGTGGGGATGATGTGGTGGACAGGTGAGTGGTAGATAATGGGAGTAGTGGCTGTAGAGTGGGGATGATGTGGTGGACAGGTGAGTGGTAGATAATGGGAGCAGTGGCTGTAGAGTGGAGATGATGTGGTGGATAGGTGAGTGGTAGATAATAGGAGTAATGGCCGGAGAGTGGGGATGATGTGGTGGACAGGTGAGTGGTAGATAATAGGTACAGTGTCTGGAGAGTGGGGATCATTGTGGTGGACAGGTGAGTGGTAGATAATGGGAGTAGGGGCTGTAGAGTGGGGATGATATGATGGACAGGTGAGTGGTAGATAATGGGAGTAGTGGCTGTAGAGTGGGGATGATGTGGTGGACAGGTGAGTGGTAGATAATGGGAGTAGTGGCTGTAGAGTGGGTATGATGTGGTGGACAGGTGAGTGGTAGATAATGGGAGTAGTGGCTGTAGAGTGGGGATGATGTGGTGGACAGGTGAGTGGTAGATAATGGGAGTAGTGGCTGTAGAGTGGGGATGATGTGGTGGACAGGTGAGTGGTAGATAATGGGAGCAGTGGCTGTAGAGTGGAGATGATGTGGTGGATAGGTGAGTGGTAGATAATAGGAGTAATGGCCGGAGAGTGGGGATGATGTGGTGGACAGGTGAGTGGTAGATAATGGGAGCAGCGGCTGTAGAGTGGGGATGATGTGGTGGACAGGTGAGTGGTAGAAAATGGGAGCAGTGGCTGTAGAGTGGGGATGATGTGGTGGACAGGTGAGTGGTAGATAATGGGAGTAGTGGCTGTAGAGTGGGAATGATGTGGTGGACAGGTGAGTGGTAGATAATGGAAGTAGTGGCTGTAGAGTGGGGATGATGTGGTGGACAGGTGAGTGGTAGATAATGGGAGCAGTGGCTGTAGAGTGGAGATGATGTGGTGAACAGGTGAGTGGTAGATAATGAGAGCAGTGGCTGTAGAGTGTGGATGATGTGGAGGATAGGTGAGTGGTAGATAATAGGAGCAGTGGCTGTAGAGTGGGGATGATGTGGTGGATAGGGGAGTGGTAGATAATGGGAGTAGTGGCTGTAGAGTGGGGATGATGTGGTGGACAGGTGAGTGGTAGATAATGGGAGTATTAGCTGGAGAGTTGGGATGATGTGGAGGACAGGTGAGTGGTAGATAATGGGAGCAGTGACTGTAGAGTGGGGATGATGTGGTGGACAGGTGAGTGGTAGATAATGGGAGCAGTGGCTGGAGAGTGGGGCTGATGTGGTGGATAGGTGAGTGGTAGATAATGGGAGTAGTGGCTGTAGAGTGGGGATGATGTGGTGGACAGGTGAGTGGTAGATAATGCGAGCAGTGGCTGGAGAGTGGGTATAATGTGGTGGACAGGTGAGTGGTAGATAATAGGAACAGTGTCTGGAGAGTGGGGATCATTGTGGTGGACAGGTTGTTAGATAATGGGAGTAGTGGCTGTAGAGTGGGGATTATGTGGTGGACAGGTGAGTGGTAGAAAATGGGAGTAGTGACTGTAGAGTGGGGATGATGTGGTGGACAGGTGAGTGGTAGATAATTGGAGTAGTGGCTGTAGAGTGGGGATGATGTGATGGACAGGTGAGTGGTAGATAATGGGAGTAGTGGCTGTAGAGTGGGGATGATGTGGTGGACAGGTGAGTGGTAGATAATGCGAGCAGTGGCTGGAGAGTGGGTATAATGTGGTGGACAGGTAAGTGGTAGATAATAGATACAGTGTCTGGAGAGTGGGGATCATTGTGGTGGACAGGTGAGTGTTAGATAATGGGAGTAGTGGCTGTAGAGAGGGGATGATGTGGTGGACAGGTGAGTGGTAGATAATGGGAGTAGTGGCTGTAGAGTGGGGATGATGTGGTGGACAGGTAAGTGGTAGATAATGGGAGTAGTGGCTGTAGAGTGGGGTGATGTGGTGGACAGGTGAGTGGTAGATAATGGGAGTAGGGGCTGTAGAGTGGGGATGATATGATGGACAGGTGAGTGGTAGATAATGGGAGTAGTGGCTGTAGAGTGGGGATGATGTGGTGGACAGGTGAGTGGTAGATAATGGGAGAAGTGGCTGTAGAGTGGGTATGATGTGGTGGACAGGTGAGTGGTAGATAATGGGAGTAGTGGCTGTAGAGTGGGGATGATGTGGTGGACAGGTGAGTGGTAGATAATGGGAGTAGTGGCTGTAGAGTGGGGATGATGTGGTGGACAGGTGAGTGGTAGATAATGGGAGCAGTGGCTGTAGAGTGGAGATGATGTGGTGGATAGGTGAGTGGTAGATAATAGGAGTAGTGGCCGGAGAGTGGGGATGATGTGGTGGACAGGTGAGTGGTAGATAATGGGAGTAGTGGCTGTAGAGTGGGTATGATGTGGTGGACAGGTGAGTGGTAGATAATGGGAGTAGTGGCTGTAGAGTGGGGATTATGTGGTGGACAGGTGAGTGGTAGATAATGGGAGTAGTGGCTGTAGAGTGGGGATGATGTGGTGGACAGGTGAGTGGTAGATAATGGGAGTAGTGGCTGTAGAGTGGGGATGATGTGGTGGACAGGTGAGTGGTAGATAATAGGAGTAGTGGCCGGAGAGTGGGGATGATGTGGTGGATAGGTGAGTGGTAAATAATAGGAGCAGTGGCTGGAGAATTGGGATGATGTGGTGGACAGGTGAGTGGTAGATAATGGGAGCAGCGGCTGTAGAGTGGGGATGATGTGGTGGACAGGTGAGTGGTAGATAATGGGAGCAGTGGCTGTAGAGTGGGGATGATGTGGTGGACAGGTGAGTGGTAGATAATGGGAGTAGTGGCTGTAGAGTGGGAATGATGTGGTGGACAGGTGAGTGGTAGATAATGGGAGTAGTGGCTGTAGTGTGGGGATGATGTGGTGGACAGGTGAGTGGTAGATAATGGGAGTAGTGGCTGTAGAGTGGGGATGATGTGGTGGACAGGTGAGTGGTAGATAATGGGAGCAGTGGCTGTAGAGTGGAGATGATGTGGTGAACAGGTGAGTGGTAGATAATGAGAGCAGTGGCTGTAGAGTGTGGATGATGTGGAGGATAGGTGAGTGGTAGATAATAGGAGCAGTGGCTGTAGAGTGGGGATGATGTGGTGGATAGGGGAGTGGTAGATAATGGGAGTAGTGGCTGTAGAGTGGGGATGATGTGGTGGACAGGTGAGTGGTAGATAATGGGAGTATTGGCTGGAGAGTTGGGATGATGTGGAGGACAGGTGAGTGGTAGATAATGGGAGCAGTGACTGTAGAGTGGGGATGATGTGGTGGACAGGTGAGTGGTAGATAATGGGAGCAGTGGCTGGAGAGTGGGGCTGATGTGGTGGATAGGTGAGTGGTAGATAATGGGAGTAGTGGCTGTAGAGTGGGGATGATGTGGTGGACAGGTGAGTGGTAGATAATGCGAGCAGTGGCTGGAGAGTGGGTATAATGTGGTGGACAGGTGAGTGGTAGATAATAGGAACAGTGTCTGGAGAGTGGGGATCATTGTGGTGGACAGGTTGTTAGATAATGGGAGTAGTGGCTGTAGAGTGGGGATGATGTGGTGGACAGGTGAGTGGTAGATAATGGAAGTAGTGGCTGTAGAGTGGGTATGATGTGGTGGACAGGTGAGTGGTAGATAATGGGAGCAGTGGCTTTAGAGTGGGGATGATGTGGTGGACAGGTGAGTGGTAGATAATGGGTGTAGTGGCTGTAGAGTGGGGATGATGTGGTGGACAGGTGAGTGGTAGATAATGGGAGTAGTGGCTGTAGAGTGGGGATGATGTAGTGGACAGGTGAGTGGTAGATAATGGGAGC
Organism: Taudactylus pleione; assembly: GCA_031769625.1. Classification (NCBI taxonomy): domain Eukaryota; kingdom Metazoa; phylum Chordata; class Amphibia; order Anura; family Myobatrachidae; genus Taudactylus; species Taudactylus pleione. Next base: position 2,703,603 of record JAUIMM010000482.1, read on the forward strand.
AGTGGCTGGAGAGTGGGGAAGATGGGATGGACAGGTGAGTGGTAGATAATGGGAGTAGTGATTGTAGAGTGGGGATGATGTGGTGGATAGGTGAGTGGTAGATAATAGGAGCAGTGGCTGGAGAATTGGGATGATGTGATGGATAGGTGAGTGGTAGATAATTGGAGTAGTGACTGTAGAGTGGGGATGATGTGGTGGACAGGTGAGTGGTAGATAATGGGAGCAGTGGCTGTAGAGTGGGGATGATGTGGTGGATAGGTGAGTGGTAGATAATGGGAGCAGTGGCTGTACAGTGGGGATGATGTGGTGGATAGGTGAGTGGTAGATAATGGGAGCAGTGGCTGTACAGTGGGGATGATGTGGTGGATAGGTGAGTGGTAGATAATGGGAGCAGTGGCTGTAGAGTGGGGATGGTGTGGTGGATAGGTGAGTGGCAGATAATGGGAGTAGTGGCTGTAGAGTGGGGATGATGTGGTGGATAGGTGAGTGGTAGATATTGGGAGTAGTGGCTGTAGAGTGGGGATGATGTGGTGGATAGGTGAGTGGTAGATAATGGGAGTAGTGGCTGTAGAGTGGGGATGATGTGGTGGATAGGTGAGTGGTAGATAATGTGAGTAGAGGCTGTAGAGTGGGGATGATGTGGTGGATAGGTGAGTGGTAGATAATAGGAGCAGTGGCTGTAGAGTGGGGATGATGTGGTGGATAGGTGAGTGGTAGATAATTGGAGTAGTGGCTGTAGAGTGGGGATGATGTGGTGGATAGGTGAGTGGTAGATAATGGGAGTAGTGGCTGTAGAGTGGGGATGATGTGGTGGACAGGTGAGTGGTAGATAATGGGAGCAGTGGCTGTAGAGTGGGGATGATGTGGTGGATAGGTGAGTGGTAGATAATGGGAGCAGTGGCTGTAAAGTGGGGATGATGTGGTGGATAGGTGAGAGGTAGATAATGGGAGCAGTGGCTGTAAAGTGGGGATGATGTGGTGGATAGGTGAGAGGTAGATAATGGGAGCAGTGGCTGTAGAGTGGGGATGATGTGGTGGATAGGTGAGTGGTAGATAATGGGAGCAGTGGCTGTAGAGTGGGGATGATGTGGTGGACAGGTGAGTAGTAGATAAGAGGAGCAGTGGCTGTAGAGTGAGGATGATGTGGTGGATAGGTGAGTGGTAGATAATGGGAGTAGTGGCTGTAGAGTGGGGATGATGTGGTGGATAGGTGAGTGGTAGATAATGGGAGTAGTGGCTGTAGAGTGGGGATGATGTGGTGGACAGGTGAGTGGTAGATAATAGGAGCAGTGGCTGTAGAGTGGGGATGATGTGGTGGACAGGTGATTGGCAGATAATGTGAGCAGTGGCTGGAGAGTGGGGATGATGGGGTGGACAGGTGAGTGGTAGATAAAGGGAGTAGTGGCTGTAGAGTGGAGATGATGTGGTGGATAGGTGAGTGGTAGATAATAGGAGCAGTGGCTGGAGAATTGGGATGATGTGGTGGACAGGTGAGTGGTAGATAATGGGTGTAGTGGCTGTAGAGTGGGGATGATGTGGTGGACAGGTGAGTGGTAGATAATGGGAGCAGTGGCTGTAGAGTGGAGATGATGTGGTGGATAGGTGAGTGGTAGATAATAGGAGCAGTGGCTGGAGAATTGGGATGATGTGGTGGACAGGTGAGTGGTAGATAATGGGTGTAGTGGCTGTAGAGTGGGGATGATGTGGTGGACAGGTGAGTGGTAGATAATGGGAGTAGTGGCTGTAGAGTGGGGATGATGTGGTGGACAGGTGAGTGGTAGATAATGGGAGCAGTGGCTGTAGAGTGGAGATGATGTGGTGGACAGGTGAGTGGTAGATAATGGGAGCAGTGGCTGGAGAGTGGGGATGATGTGGTGGACAGGTGAGTGGTAGATAATGGGAGCAGTGGCTGGAGAGTGGGGATGATGTGGTGGATAGGTGAGTGGTAGATAATAGGAGCAGTGGCTGGAGAATTGGGATGATGTGGTGGACAGGTGAGTGGTAGATAATGGGAGCAGTGGCTGTAGCGTGGAGATGATGTGGTGGACAGGTGATTGGTAGATAATGGGAGTAGTGGCTGTAGAGTGGGGATGATGTGGTGGATAGGTGAGTGGTAGATAATGGGAGCAGTGGCTGGAGAGTGGGGATGATGTGGTGGATAGGTGAGTGGTAGATAATGGGAGAAGTGGCTGTAGAGTGAGGATGATGTGATGGACAGGTGAGTGGTAGATAATGGGAGCAGTGGCTGTAGAGTGGGGATGATGTGGTGGATAGGTGAGTGGTAGATAATAGGAGCAGTGGCTGGAGAATTGGGATGATGTGGTGGACAGGTGATTGGCAGATAATGGGAGCAGTGGCTGGAGAGTGGGGATGATGGGGTGGACAGGTGAGTGGTAGATAATGGGAGTAGTGGCTGTAGAGTGGGGATGATGTGGTGGACAGGTGAGTGGTAGATAATAGGAGCAGTGGCTGGAGAATTGGGATGATGTGGTGGACAGGTGAGTGGTAGATAATGGGAGTAGTGGCTATAGAGTGGGGATGATGTGGTGGATAGGTGACTGGTAGATAATAGGAGCAGTGGCTGTAGAGTGGGGATGATGTGGTGGATAGGTGAGTGGTAGATAATTGGAGTAGTGGCTGTAGAGTGGGGATGATGTGATGGATAGGTGAGTGGTAGATAATTGGAGTAGTGACTGTAGAGTGGGGATGATGTGGTGGACAGGTGAGTGGTAGATAATGGGAGCAGTGGCTGTAGAGTGGGGATGATGTGGTGGATAGGTGAGTGGTAGATAATGGGAGCAGTGGCTGTACAGTGGGGATGATGTGGTGGATAGGTGAGTGGTACATAATGGGAGCAGTGGCTGTAGAGTGGGGATGATGTGGTGGACAGGTGAGTAGTAGATAATGGGAGCAGTGGCTGTAGAGTGAGGATGATGTGGTGGATAGGTGAGTGGTAGATAATGGGAGTAGTGGCTGTAGAGTGGGAATGATGTGGTGGACAGGTGAGTGGTAGATAATGGGAGTAGTGGCTGTAGCGTGGGGATGATGTGGTGGACAGGTGAGTGGTAGATAATGGGAGCAGTGGCTGTAGAGTGGAGATGATGTGTGGATAGGTGAGAGGTAGATAATAGGAGCAGTTGCTGGAGAATTGGGATGATGTGGTGGACAGGTGAGTGGTAGATAATGGGTGTAGTGGCTGTAGAGTAGGGATGATGTGGTGGACAGGTGAGTGGTAGATAAAGGGAGTAGTGGCTGTAGAGTGGGGATGATGTGGTGGACAGGTGAGTGGTAGATAATGGGAGCAGTGGCTGTAGAGTGGAGATGATGTGGTGAACAGGTGAGTGGTAGATAATGGGAGTAGTGGCCGGAGGGTGGGGATGATGTGGTGGACAGGTGAGTGGTAGATAATGGGAGCAGTGGCTGGAGAGTGGGGATGATGTGGTGAATAGGTGAGTGGTAGATAATAGGAGCAGTGGCTGGAGAATTGGGATGATGTGGTGGACAGGTGAGTGGTAGATAATGGGAGCAGTGGCTGTAGAGTGGAGATGATGTTGTGGGCAGGTGATTGGTAGATAATGGGAGTAGTGGCTGTAGAGTGGGGATGATGTGGTGGATAGGTGAGTGGTAGATAATGGGAGTAGTGGCTGGAGAGTGGGGATGATGTGGTGGATAGGTGAGTGGTAGATAATGGGAGTAGTGGCTGTAGAGTGAGGATGATGTGATGGACAGGTGAGTGGTAGATAATGGGAGCAGTGGCTGTAGAGTGGGGATGGTGTGGTGGATAGGTGAGTGGTAGATAATAGGAGCAGTGGCGGGAGAATTGGGATGATGTGGTGGATAGGTGAGTGGTAGATAATGGGAGCAGTGGCTGTAGCGTGGAGATGATGTGGTGGACAGGTGATTGGTAGATAATGGGAGTAGTGGCTGTAGAGTGGGGATGATGTGGTGGATAGGTGAGTGGTAGATAATGGGAGCAGTGGCTGGAGAGTGGGGATGATGTGGTGGATAGGTGAGTGGTAGATAATGGGAGAAGTGGCTGTAGAGTGAGGATGATGTGATGGACAGGTGAGTGGTAGATAATGGGAGCAGAAGCTGTAGAGTGGGGATGATGTGGTGGATAGGTGAGTGGCAGATAATGGGAGTAGTGGCTGTAGAGTGGGGATTATGTGGTGGATAGGTGAGTGGTAGATAATGGGAGTAGTGGCTGTAGAGTGGGGATGATGTGGTGGATATGTGAGTGGTAGATAATGGGAGTAGTGGCTGTAGAGTGGGGATGATGTGGTGGATTGGTGAGTGGTAGATAATGGGAGTAGAGGCTGTAGAGTGGGGATGATGTGGTGGATAGGTGAGTGGTAGATAATAGAAGCAGTGGCTGTAGAGTGGGGATGATGTGGTGGATAGGTGAGTGGTAGATAATTGGAGTAGTGGCTGTAGAGTGGGGATGATGTGGTGGATTGGTGAGTGGTAAATAATGGGAGTAGTGGCTGTAGAGTGGGGATGATGTGGTGGACAGGTGAGTGGTAGATAATGGGTGTAGTGGCTGTAGAGTGGGGATGATGTGGTGGACAGGTGAGTGGTAGATAATGGGAGTAGTGGCTGTAGAGTGGGTATGATGTGGTGGACAGGTGAGTGGTAGATAATGGGAGTAGTGGCTGTAGAGTGGGGATGATGTGGTGGACAGGTGAGTGGTAGATAATGGGAGTAGTGGCTGTAGAGTGGGGATGATGTGGTGGACAGGTGAGTGGTAGATAATGGGAGCAGTGGCTGTAGAGTGGAGATGTTGTGGTGGATAATGAGTGGTAGATAATAGGAGTAGTGGCCGGAGAGTGGGGATGATGTGGTGGACAGGTGAGTGGTAGATAATGGGAGTAGTGGCTGTAGAGTGGGTATGATGTGGTGGACAGGTGAGTGGTAGATAATGGGAGCAGTGGCTGTAGAGTGGGGATGATGTGGTGGATAGGTGAGAGGTAGATAATGGGAGCAGTGGCTGTAGAGTGGGGATGATGTGGTGGATAGGTGAGTGGTAGATAATGGGAGCAGTAGCTGTAGAGTGGGGATGATGTGGTGGACAGGTGAGTAGTAGATAAGAGGAGCAGTGGCTGTAGAGTGAGGATGATGTGGTGGATAGGTGAGTGGAAGATAATGGGAGTAGTGGCTGTAGAGTGGGGATGATGTGGTGGATAGGTGAGTGGTAGATAATGGGAGTAGTGGCTTTAGAGTGGGGATGATGTGGTGGACAGGTGAGTGGTAGATAATAGGAGCAGTGGCTGTAGAGTGGGGATGATGTGGTGGACAGGTGATTGGCAGATAATGTGAGCAGTGGCTGGAGAGTGGGGATGATGGGGTGGACAGGTGAGTGGTAGATAAAGGGAGTAGTGGCTGTAGAGGGGAGATGATGTGGTGGATAGGTGAGTGGTAGATAATAGGAGCAGTGGCTGGAGAATTGGGATGATGTGGTGGACAGGTGAGTGGTAGATAATGGGTGTAGTGGCTGTAGAGTGGGGATGATGTGGTGGACAGGTGAGTGGTAGATAATGGGAGCAGTGGCTGTAGAGTGGAGATGATGTGGTGGATAGGTGAGTGGTAGATAATAGGAGCAGTGGCTGGAGAATTGGGATGATGTGGTGGACAGGCGAGTGGTAGATAATGGGTGTAGTGGCTGTAGAGTGGGAATGATGTGGTGGACAGGTGAGTGGTAGATAATGGGAGTAGTGGCTGTAGAGTGGGGATGATGTGGTGGACAGGTGAGTGGTAGATAATGGGAGCAGTGGCTGTAGAGTGGAGATGATGTGGTGGACAGGTGAGTGGTAGATAATGGGAGCAGTGGCTGGAGAGTGGGGATGATGTGGTGGACAGGTGAGTGGTAGATAATGGGAGCAGTGGCAGGAGAGTGGGGATGATGTGGTGGATAGGTGAGTGGTAGATAATAGGAGCAGTGGCTGGAGAATTGGGAGGATGTGGTGGACAGGTGAGTGGTAGATAATGGGAGCAGTGGCTGTAGCGTGGAGATGATGTGGTGGACAGGTGATTGGTAGATAATGGGAGTAGTGGCTGTAGAGTGGGGATGATGTGGTGGATAGGTGAGTGGTAGATAATGGGAGCAGTGGCTGGAGAGTGGGGATGATGTGGTGGATAGGTGAGTGGTAGATAATGGGAGAAGTGGCTGTAGAGTGAGGATGATGTGATGGACAGGTGAGTGGTAGATAATGGGAGCAGTGGCTGTAGAGTGGGGATGATGTGGTGGATAGGTGAGTGGTAGATAATAGGAGCAGTGGCTGGAGAATTGGGATGATGTGGTGGACAGGTGATTGGCAGATAATGGGAGCAGTGGCTGGAGAGTGGGGATGATGGGGTGGACAGGTGAGTGGTAGATAATGGGAGTAGTGGCTGTAGAGTGGGGATGATGTGGTGGACAGGTGAGTGGTAGATAATAGGAGCAGTGGCTGGAGAATTGGGATGATGTGGTGGACAGGTGAGTGGTAGATAATGGGAGTAGTGGCTATAGAGTGGGGATGATGTGGTGGATAGGTGACTGGTAGATAATAGGAGCAGTGGCTGTAGAGTGGGGATGATGTGGTGGATAGGTGAGTGGTAGATAATTGGAGTAGTGGCTGTAGAGTGGGGATGATGTGATGGACAGGTGAGTGGTAGATAATTGGAGTAGTGACTGTAGAGTGGGGATGATGTGGTGGACAGGTGAGTGGTAGATAATGGGAGCAGTGGCTGTAGAGTGGGGATGATGTGGTGGATAGGTGAGTGGTAGATAATGGGAGCAGTGGCTGTAGAGTGGGGATGATGTGGTGGATAGGTGAGTGGTAGATAATGGGAGCAGTGGCTGTAGAGTGGGGATGATGTGGTGGACAGGTGAGTAGTAGATAATGGGAGCAGTGGCTGTAGAGTGAGGATGATGTGGTGGATAGGTGAGTGGTAGATAATGGGAGTAGTGGCTGTAGAGTGGGAATGAAGGCGTGGACAGGTGAGTGGTAGATAATGGGAGTAGTGGCTGTAGCGTGGGGATGATGTGGTGGACAGGTGAGTGGTAGATAATGGGAGCAGTGGCTGTAGAGTGGAGATGATGTGGTGGATAGGTGAGTGGTAGATAATAGGAGCAGTGGCTGGAGAATTGGAATGATGTGCTGGACAGGTGAGTGGTAGATAATGGGTGTAGTGGCTGTAGAGTGGGGATGATGTGGTGGACAGGTGAGTGGTAGATAATGGGAGTAGTGGCTGTAGAGTGGGGATGATGTGGTGGACAGGTGAGTGGTAGATAATGGGAGCAGTGGCTGTAGAGTGGAGATGATGTGGTGAACAGGTGAGTGGTAGATAATGGGAGTAGTAGCCGGAGAGTGGGGATGATGTGGTGGACAGGTGAGTGGTAGATAATGGGAGCAGTGGCTGGAGAGTGGGGATGATGTGGTGGATAGGTGAGTGGTAGATAATAGGAGCAGTGGCTGGAGAATTGGGATGATGTGGTGGACAGGTGAGTGGTAGATAATGGGAGCAGTGGCTGTAGAGTGGAGATGATGTGGTGGGCAGGTAATTGGTAGATAATGGGAGTAGTGGCTGTAGAGTGGGGATGATGTGGTGGATAGGTGAGTGGTAGATAATGGGAGTAGTGGCTGGAGAGTGGGGATGATGTGGTGGATAGGTGAGTGGTAGATAATGGGAGTAGTGGCTGTAGAGTGAGGATGATGTGATGGACAGGTGAGTGGTAGATAATGGGAGCAGTGGCTGTAGAGTGGGGATGGTGTGGTGGATAGGTGAGTGGTAGATGATAGGAGCAGTGGCTGGAGAATTGGGATGATGTGGTGGACAGGTGAGTGGTAGATAATGGGAGCAGTGGCTGTAGCGTGGAGATGATGTGGTGGACAGGTGATTGGTAGATAATGGGAGTAGTGGCTGTAGAGTGGGGATGATGTGGTGGATAGGTGAGTGGTAGATAATGGGAGCAGTGGCTGGAGAGTGGGGATGATGTGGTGGACAGGTGAGTGGTAGATAATGGGAGCAGTGGCAGGAGAGTGGGGATGATGTGGTGGATAGGTGAGTGGTAGATAATAGGAGCAGTGGCTGGAGAATTGGGAGGATGTGGTGGACAGGTGAGTGGTAGATAATGGGAGCAGTGGCTGTAGCGTGGAGATGATGTGGTGGACAGGTGATTGGTAGATAATGGGAGTAGTGGCTGTAGAGTGGGGATGATGTGGTGGATAGGTGAGTGGTAGATAATGGGAGCAGTGGCTGGAGAGTGGGGATGATGTGGTGGATAGGTGAGTGGTAGATAATGGGAGAAGTGGCTGTAGAGTGAGGATGATGTGATGGACAGGTGAGTGGTAGATAATGGGAGCAGTGGCTGTAGAGTGGGGATGATGTGGTGGATAGGTGAGTGGTAGATAATAGGAGCAGTGGCTGGAGAATTGGGATGATGTGGTGGACAGGTGATTGGCAGATAATGGGAGCAGTGGCTGGAGAGTGGGGATGATGGGGTGGACAGGTGAGTGGTAGATAATGGGAGTAGTGGCTGTAGAGTGGGGATGATGTGGTGGACAGGTGAGTGGTAGATAATAGGAGCAGTGGCTGGAGAATTGGGATGATGTGGTGGACAGGTGAGTGGTAGATAATGGGAGTAGTGGCTATAGAGTGGGGATGATGTGGTGGATAGGTGACTGGTAGATAATAGGAGCAGTGGCTGTAGAGTGGGGATGATGTGGTGGATAGGTGAGTGGTAGATAATTGGAGTAGTGGCTGTAGAGTGGGGATGATGTGATGGACAGGTGAGTGGTAGATAATTGGAGTAGTGACTGTAGAGTGGGGATGATGTGGTGGACAGGTGAGTGGTAGATAATGGGAGCAGTGGCTGTAGAGTGGGGATGATGTGGTGGATAGGTGAGTGGTAGATAATGGGAGCAGTGGCTGTAGAGTGGGGATGATGTGGTGGATAGGTGAGTGGTAGATAATGGGAGCAGTGGCTGTAGAGTGGGGATGATGTGGTGGACAGGTGAGTAGTAGATAATGGGAGCAGTGGCTGTAGAGTGAGGATGATGTGGTGGATAGGTGAGTGGTAGATAATGGGAGTAGTGGCTGTAGAGTGGGAATGAAGGCGTGGACAGGTGAGTGGTAGATAATGGGAGTAGTGGCTGTAGCGTGGGGATGATGTGGTGGACAGGTGAGTGGTAGATAATGGGAGCAGTGGCTGTAGAGTGGAGATGATGTGGTGGATAGGTGAGTGGTAGATAATAGGAGCAGTGGCTGGAGAATTGGAATGATGTGCTGGACAGGTGAGTGGTAGATAATGGGTGTAGTGGCTGTAGAGTGGGGATGATGTGGTGGACAGGTGAGTGGTAGATAATGGGAGTAGTGGCTGTAGAGTGGGGATGATGTGGTGGACAGGTGAGTGGTAGATAATGGGAGCAGTGGCTGTAGAGTGGAGATGATGTGGTGAACAGGTGAGTGGTAGATAATGGGAGTAGTAGCCGGAGAGTGGGGATGATGTGGTGGACAGGTGAGTGGTAGATAATGGGAGCAGTGGCTGGAGAGTGGGGATGATGTGGTGGATAGGTGAGTGGTAGATAATAGGAGCAGTGGCTGGAGAATTGGGATGATGTGGTGGACAGGTGAGTGGTAGATAATGGGAGCAGTGGCTGTAGAGTGGAGATGATGTGGTGGGCAGGTAATTGGTAGATAATGGGAGTAGTGGCTGTAGAGTGGGGATGATGTGGTGGATAGGTGAGTGGTAGATAATGGGAGTAGTGGCTGGAGAGTGGGGATGATGTGGTGGATAGGTGAGTGGTAGATAATGGGAGTAGTGGCTGTAGAGTGAGGATGATGTGATGGACAGGTGAGTGGTAGATAATGGGAGCAGTGGCTGTAGAGTGGGGATGGTGTGGTGGATAGGTGAGTGGTAGATGATAGGAGCAGTGGCTGGAGAATTGGGATGATGTGGTGGACAGGTGAGTGGTAGATAATGGGAGCAGTGGCTGTAGCGTGGAGATGATGTGGTGGACAGGTGATTGGTAGATAATGGGAGTAGTGGCTGTAGAGTGGGGATGATGTGGTGGATAGGTGAGTGGTAGATAATGGGAGCAGTGGCTGGAGAGTGGGGATGATGTGGTGGATAGGTGAGTGGTAGATAATGGGAGAAGTGGCTGTAGAGTGAGGATGATGTGATGGACAGGTGAGTGGTAGATAATGGGAGCAGAAGCTGTAGAGTGGGGATGATGTGGTGGATAGGTGAGTGGCAGATAATGGGAGTAGTGGCTGTAGAGTGGGGATTATGTGGTGGATAGGTGAGTGGTAGATAATGGGAGTAGTGGCTGTAGAGTGGGGATGATGTGGTGGATAGGTGAGTGGTAGATAATGGGAGCAGTGGCTGGAGAATTGGGATGATGTGGTGGACAGGTGAGTGGTAGATAATGGGTGTAGTGGCTGTAGAGTGGGGATGATGTGGTGGACAGGTGAGTGGTAGATAATGGGAGCAGTGGCTGTAGAGTGGAGATGATGTGGTGGATAGGTGAGTGGTAGATAATAGGAGCAGTGGCTGGAGAATTGGGATGATGTGGTGGACAGGTGAGTGGTAGATAATGGGTGTAGTGGCTGTAGAGTGGGGATGATGTGTTGGACAGGTGAGTGGTAGATAATGGGAGTAGTGGCTGTAGAGTGGGGATGATGTGGTGGACAGGTGAGTGGTAGATAATGGGAGCAGTGGCTGTAGAGTGGAGATGATGTGGTGGACAGGTGAGTGGTAGATAATGGGAGCAGTGGCTGTAGAGTGGGGATGATGTGGTGGACAGGTGAGTGGCAGATAATGGGAGCAGTGGCTGGAGAGTGGGGATGATGTGGTGGATAGGTGAGTGGTAGATAATAGGAGCAGTGGCTGGAGAATTGGGATGATGTGGTGGACAGGTGAGTGGTAGATAATGGGAGCAGTGGCTGTAGCGTGGAGATGATGTGGTGGACAGGTGATTGGTAGATAATGGGAGTAGTGGCTGTAGAGTGGGGATGATGTGGTGGATAGGTGAGTGGTAGATAATGGGAGCAGTGGCTGGAGAGTGGGGATGATGTGGTGGATAGGTGAGTGGTAGATAATGGGAGAAGTGGCTGTAGAGTGAGGATGATGTGATGGACAGGTGAGTGGTAGATAATGGGAGCAGTGGCTGTAGAGTGGGGATGATGTGGTGGATAGGTGAGTGGTAGATAATAGGAGCAGTGGCTGGAGAATTGGGATGATGTGGTGGACAGGTGATTGGCAGATAATGGGAGCAGTGTCTGGAGAGTGGGGATGATGGGGTGGACAGGTGAGTGGTAGATAATGGGAGTAGTGGCTGTAGAGTGGGGATGATGTGGTGGACAGGTGAGTGGTAGATAACAGGAGCAGTGGCTGGAGAATTGGGATGATGTGGTGGACAGGTGAGTGGTAGATAATGGGAGCAGTGGCTGTAGAGTGGGGATGATGTGGTGGACAGGTGAGTGGTAGATAATGGGAGTAGTGGCTGTAGAGTGGGGATGATGTGGTGGGCAGGTGATTGGTAGATAATGGGAGTAGTGGCTATAGAGTGGGGATGATGTGGTGGATAGGTGACTGGTAGATAATAGGAGCAGTGGCTGTAGAGTGGGGATGATGTGGTGGATAGGTGAGTGGTAGATAATTGGAGTAGTGGCTGTAGAGTGGGGATGATGTGATGGACAGGTGAGTGGTAGATAATTGGAGTAGTGACTGTAGAGTGGGGATGATGTGGTGGACAGGTGAGTGGTAGATAATGGGAGCAGTGGCTGTAGAGTGGGGATGATGTGGTGGATAGGTGAGTGGTAGATAATGGGAGCAGTGGCTGTACAGTGGGGATGATGTGGTGGATAGGTGAGTGGTAGATAATGGGAGCAGTGGCTGTAGAGTGGGGATGATGTGGTGGACAGGTGAGTGGTAGATAATGGGAGCAGTGGCTGTAGAGTGAGGATGATGTGGTGGATAGGTGAGTGGTAGATAATGGGAGTAGTGGCTGTAGAGAGGGAATGATGTGGTGGACAGGTGAGTGGTAGATAATGGGAGTAGTGGCTGTAGCGTGGGGATGATGTGGTGGACAGGTGAGTGGTAGATAATGGGAACAGTGGCTGTAGAGTGGAGATGATGTGGTGGATAGGTGAGTGGTAGATAATAGGAGCAGTGGCTGGAGAATTGGGATGATGTGGTGGACAGGTGAGTGGTAGATAATGGGTGTAGTGGCTGTAGAGTGGGGATGATGTGGTGGACAGGTGAGTGGTAGATAATGGGAGTAGTGGCTGTAGAGTGGGGATGATGTGGTGGACAGGTGAGTGGTAGATAATGGGAGCAGTGGCTGTAGAGTGGAGATGATGTGGTGAACAGGTGAGTGGTAGATAATGGGAGTAGTAGCTGGAGAGTGGGGATGATGTGGTGGACAGGTGAGTGGTAGATAATGGGAGCAGTGGCTGGAGAGTGGGGATGATGTGGTGGATAGGTGAGTGGTAGATAATAGGAGCAGTGGCTGGAGAATTGGGATGATGTGGTGGACAGGTGAGTGGTAGATAATGGGAGCAGTGGCTGTAGAGTGGAGATGATGTGGTGGGCAGGTGATTGGTATATAATGGGAGTAGTGGCTGTAGAGTGGGGATGATGTGGTGGATAGGTGAGTGGTAGATAATGGGAGTAGTGGCTGGAGAGTGGGGATGATGTGGTGGATAGGTGAGTGGTAGATAATGGGAGTAGTGGCTGTAGAGTGAGGATGATGTGATGGACAGGTGAGTGGTAGATAATGGGAGCAGTGGCTGTAGAGTGGGGATGGTGTGGTGGATAGGTGAGTGGTAGATAATAGGAGCAGTGGCTGGAGAATTGGGATGATGTGGTGGACAGGTGAGTGGTAGATAATGGGAGCAGTGGCTGTAGCGTGGAGATGATGTGGTGGACAGGTGATTGGTAGATAATGGGAGTAGTGGCTGTAGAGTGGGGATGATGTGGTGGATAGGTGAGTGGTAGATAATGGGAGCAGTGGCTGGAGAGTGGGGATGATGTGGTGGATAGGTGAGTGGTAGATAATGGGAGAAGTGGCTGTAGAGTGAGGATGATGTGATGGACAGGTGAGTGGTAGATAATGGGAGCAGAAGCTGTAGAGTGGGGATGATGTGGTGGATAGGTGAGTGGCAGATAATGGGAGTAGTGGCTGTAGAGTGGGGATTATGTGGTGGATAGGAGAGTGGTAGATAATGGGAGTAGTGGCTGTAGAGTGGGGATGATGTGGTGGATAGGTGAGTGGTAGATAATGGGAGTAGTGGCTGTAGAGTGGGGATGATGTGGGGGATTGGTGAGTGGTAGATAATGGGAGTAGAGGCTGTAGAGTGGGGATGATGTGGTGGATAGGTGAGTGGTAGATAATAGAAGCAGTGGCTGTAGAGTGGGGATGATGTGGTGGATAGGTGAGTGGTAGATAATTGGAGTAGTGGCTGTAGAGTGGGGATGATGTGGTGGATAGGTGAGTGGTAAATAATGGGAGTAGTGGCTGTAGAGTGGGGATGATGTGGTGGACAGGTGAGTGGTAGATAATGGGTGTAGTGGCTGTAGAGTGGGGATGATGTGGTGGACAGGTGAGTGGTAGATAATGGGAGTAGTGGCTGTAGGGTGGGGATGATGTGGTGGACAGGTGAGTGGTAGATAATGGGAGCAGTGGCTGTAGAGTGGAGATGTTGTGGTGGATAATGAGTGGTAGATAATAGGAGTAGTGGCCGGAGAGTGGGGATGATGTGGTGGACAGGTGAGTTGTAGATAATGGGAGTAGTGGCTGTAGAGTGGGTATGATGTGGTGGACAGGTGTGGTAGATAATGGGAGAAGTGGCTGTAGAGTGGGGATTATGTGGTGGACAGGTGAGTGGTAGATAATGGGAGTAGTGGCTGTAGAGTGGGGATGTTGTGGTGGACAGGTGAGTGGTAGATAATGGGAGTAGTGGCTGTAGAGTGGGGATGATGTGGTGGACAGGTGAGTGGTAGATAATGGGAGCAGTGGCTGTAGAGTGGGGATGATGTGGTGGACAGGTGAGTGGTAGATAATGGGAGCAGTGGCTGTAGAGTGGGGATGATGTGGTGGACAGGTGAGTGGTAGATAATGGGAGTAGTGGCTGTAGAGTGGGAATGATGTGGTGGACAGGTGAGTGGTAGATAATGGGAGTAGTGGCTGTAGAGTGGGGATGATGTGGTGGACAGGTGAGTGGTAGATAATGGGAGGTAGTGGCTGTAGAGTGGGGATGATGTGGTGGACAGGTGAGTGGTAGATAATGGGAGCAGTGGCTGTAGAGTGGAGATGATGTGGTGAACAGGTGAGTGGTAGATAATGAGAGCAGTGGCTGTAGATTGTGGATGATGTGGAGGATAGGTGAGTGGTAGATAATAGGAGCAGTGGCTGTAGAGTGGGGATGATGTGGTGGATAGGGGAGTGGTAGATAATGGGAGTAGTGGCTGTAGAGTGGGGATGATGTGGTGGACAGGTGAGTGGTAGATAATAGGAGTATTGGCTGGAGAGTTGGGATGATGTGGAGGACAGGTGAGTGGTAGATAATGGGAGCAGTGACTGTAGAGTGGGGATGATGTGGTGGACAGGGGAGTGGTAGATAATGGGAGCAGTGGCTGGAGAGTGGGGCTGATGTGGTGGATAGGTGAGTGGTAGATAATGGGAGTAGTGGCTGTAGAGTGGGGATGATGTGGTGGACAGGTGAGTGGTAGATAATGCGAGCAGTGGCTGGAGAGTGGGTATAATGTGGTGGACAGGTGAGTGGTAGATAATAGGAACAGTGTCTGGAGAGTGGGGATCATTGTGGTGGACAGGTTGTTAGATAATGGGAGTAGTGGCTGTAGAGTGGGGATGATGTGGTGGACAGGTGAGTGGTAGAAAATGGGAGTAGTGACTGTAGAGTGGGGGATGATGTGGAGGACAGGTGAGTGGTAGATAATGGGAGTAGTGGCTGTAGAGTGGGGATGATGTGATGGACAGGTGAGTGGTAGATCATGGGAGTAGTGGCTGTAGAGTGGGGATGATGTGGTGGACAGGTGAGTGGTAGATAATGCGAGCAGTGGCTGGAGAGTGGGTATAATGTGGTGGACAGGTAAGTGGTAGATAATAGGTACAGTGTCTGGAGAGTGGGGATCATTGTGGTGGACAGGTGAGTGTTAGATAATGGGAGTAGTGGCTGTAGAGAGGGGATGATGTGGTGGACAGGTGAGTGGTAGATAATGGGAGTAGTGGCTGTAGAGTGGGGATGATGTGGTGGACAGGTAAGTGGTAGATAATGGGAGTAGTGGCTGTAGAGTGGGGATGATGTGGTGGACAGGTGAGTGGTAGATAATGGGAGTAGGGGCTGTAGAGTGGGGATGATATGATGGACAGGTGAGTGGTAGATAATGGGAGTAGTGGCTGTAGAGTGGGGATGATGTGGTGGACAGGTGAGTGGTAGATAATGGGAGTAGTGGCTGTAGAGTGGGTATGATGTGGTGGACAGGTGAGTGGTAGATAATGGGAGTAGTGGCTGTAGAGTGGGGATGATGTGGTGGACAGGTGAGTGGTAGATAATGGGAGTAGTGGCTGTAGAGTGGGGATGATGTGGTGGACAGGTGAGTGGTAGATAATGGGAGCAGTGGCTGTAGAGTGGAGATGATGAGGTGGATAGGTGAGTGGTAGATAATAGGAGTAATGGCCGGAGAGTGGGGATGATGTGGTGGACAGGTGAGTGGTAGATAATAGGTACAGTGTCTGGAGAGTGGGGATCATTGTGGTGGACAGGTGAGTGTTAGATAATGGGAGTAGTGGCTGTAGAGAGGGGATGATGTGGTGGACAGGTGAGTGGTAGATAATGGGAGTAGTGGCTGTAGAGTGGGGATGATGTGGTGGACAGGTAAGTGGTAGATAATGGGAGTAGTGGCTGTAGAGTGGGGATGATGTGGTGGACAGGTGAGTGGTAGATAATGGGAGTAGGGGCTGTAGAGTGGGGATGATATGATGGACAGGTGAGTGGTAGATAATGGGAGTAGTGGCTGTAGAGTGAGGATGATGTGGTGGACAGGTGAGTGGTAGATAATGGGAGTAGTGGCTGTAGAGTGGGTATGATGTGGTGGACAGGTGAGTGGTAGATAATGGGAGTAGTGGCTGTAGAGTGGGGATGATGTGGTGGACAGGTGAGTGGTAGATAATGGGAGTAGTGGCTGTAGAGTGGGGATGATGTGGTGGACAGGTGAGTGGTAGATAATGGGAGCAGTGGCTGTAGAGTGGAGATGATGTGGTGGATAGGTGAGTGGTAGATAATAGGAGTAATGGCCGGAGAGTGGGGATGATGTGGTGGACAGGTGAGTGGTAGATAATGGGAGTAGTGGCTGTAGAGTGGGAATGATGTGGTGGACAGGTGAGTGGTAGATAATGGGAGTAGTGGCTGTAGAGTGGGGATTATGTGGTGGACAGGTGAGTGGTAGATAATGGGAGTAGTGGCTGTAGAGTGGGGATGATGTGGTGGACAGGTGAGTGGTAGATAATGGGAGTAGTGGCTGTAGAGTGGGGATGATGTGGTGGACAGGTGAGTGGTAGATAATGGGAGCAGTGGCTGGAGAGTGGGGATGATGTGGTGGATAGGTGAGTGGTAAATAATGGGAGTAGTGGCTGTAGAGTGGGGATGATGTGGTGGACAGGTGAGTGGTAGATAATGGGTGTAGTGGCTGTAGAGTGGGGATGATGTGGTGGACAGGTGAGTGGTAGATAATGGGAGTAGTGGCTGTAGGGTGGGGATGATGTGGTGGACAGGTGAGTGGTAGATAATGGGAGCAGTGGCTGTAGAGTGGAGATGTTGTGGTGGATAATGAGTGGTAGATAATAGGAGTAGTGGCCGGAGAGTGGGGATGATGTGGTGGACAGGTGAGTTGTAGATAATGGGAGTAGTGGCTGTAGAGTGGGTATGATGTGGTGGACAGGTGTGGTAGATAATGGGAGAAGTGGCTGTAGAGTGGGGATTATGTGGTGGACAGGTGAGTGGTAGATAATGGGAGTAGTGGCTGTAGAGTGGGGATGTTGTGGTGGACAGGTGAGTGGTAGATAATGGGAGTAGTGGCTGTAGAGTGGGGATGATGTGGTGGACAGGTGAGTGGTAGATAATGGGAGCAGTGGCTGTAGAGTGGGGATGATGTGGTGGACAGGTGAGTGGTAGATAATGGGAGCAGTGGCTGTAGAGTGGGGATGATGTGGTGGACAGGTGAGTGGTAGATAATGGGAGTAGTGGCTGTAGAGTGGGAATGATGTGGTGGACAGGTGAGTGGTAGATAATGGGAGTAGTGGCTGTAGAGTGGGGATGATGTGGTGGACAGGTGAGTGGTAGATAATGGGAGGTAGTGGCTGTAGAGTGGGGATGATGTGGTGGACAGGTGAGTGGTAGATAATGGGAGCAGTGGCTGTAGAGTGGAGATGATGTGGTGAACAGGTGAGTGGTAGATAATGAGAGCAGTGGCTGTAGATTGTGGATGATGTGGAGGATAGGTGAGTGGTAGATAATAGGAGCAGTGGCTGTAGAGTGGGGATGATGTGGTGGATAGGGGAGTGGTAGATAATGGGAGTAGTGGCTGTAGAGTGGGGATGATGTGGTGGACAGGTGAGTGGTAGATAATAGGAGTATTGGCTGGAGAGTTGGGATGATGTGGAGGACAGGTGAGTGGTAGATAATGGGAGCAGTGACTGTAGAGTGGGGATGATGTGGTGGACAGGGGAGTGGTAGATAATGGGAGCAGTGGCTGGAGAGTGGGGCTGATGTGGTGGATAGGTGAGTGGTAGATAATGGGAGTAGTGGCTGTAGAGTGGGGATGATGTGGTGGACAGGTGAGTGGTAGATAATGCGAGCAGTGGCTGGAGAGTGGGTATAATGTGGTGGACAGGTGAGTGGTAGATAATAGGAACAGTGTCTGGAGAGTGGGGATCATTGTGGTGGACAGGTTGTTAGATAATGGGAGTAGTGGCTGTAGAGTGGGGATGATGTGGTGGACAGGTGAGTGGTAGAAAATGGGAGTAGTGACTGTAGAGTGGGGGATGATGTGGAGGACAGGTGAGTGGTAGATAATGGGAGTAGTGGCTGTAGAGTGGGGATGATGTGATGGACAGGTGAGTGGTAGATCATGGGAGTAGTGGCTGTAGAGTGGGGATGATGTGGTGGACAGGTGAGTGGTAGATAATGCGAGCAGTGGCTGGAGAGTGGGTATAATGTGGTGGACAGGTAAGTGGTAGATAATAGGTACAGTGTCTGGAGAGTGGGGATCATTGTGGTGGACAGGTGAGTGTTAGATAATGGGAGTAGTGGCTGTAGAGAGGGGATGATGTGGTGGACAGGTGAGTGGTAGATAATGGGAGTAGTGGCTGTAGAGTGGGGATGATGTGGTGGACAGGTAAGTGGTAGATAATGGGAGTAGTGGCTGTAGAGTGGGGATGATGTGGTGGACAGGTGAGTGGTAGATAATGGGAGTAGGGGCTGTAGAGTGGGGATGATATGATGGACAGGTGAGTGGTAGATAATGGGAGTAGTGGCTGTAGAGTGGGGATGATGTGGTGGACAGGTGAGTGGTAGATAATGGGAGTAGTGGCTGTAGAGTGGGTATGATGTGGTGGACAGGTGAGTGGTAGATAATGGGAGTAGTGGCTGTAGAGTGGGGATGATGTGGTGGACAGGTGAGTGGTAGATAATGGGAGTAGTGGCTGTAGAGTGGGGATGATGTGGTGGACAGGTGAGTGGTAGATAATGGGAGCAGTGGCTGTAGAGTGGAGATGATGAGGTGGATAGGTGAGTGGTAGATAATAGGAGTAATGGCCGGAGAGTGGGGATGATGTGGTGGACAGGTGAGTGGTAGATAATAGGTACAGTGTCTGGAGAGTGGGGATCATTGTGGTGGACAGGTGAGTGTTAGATAATGGGAGTAGTGGCTGTAGAGAGGGGATGATGTGGTGGACAGGTGAGTGGTAGATAATGGGAGTAGTGGCTGTAGAGTGGGGATGATGTGGTGGACAGGTAAGTGGTAGATAATGGGAGTAGTGGCTGTAGAGTGGGGATGATGTGGTGGACAGGTGAGTGGTAGATAATGGGAGTAGGGGCTGTAGAGTGGGGATGATATGATGGACAGGTGAGTGGTAGATAATGGGAGTAGTGGCTGTAGAGTGGGGATGATGTGGTGGACAGGTGAGTGGTAGATAATGGGAGTAGTGGCTGTAGAGTGGGTATGATGTGGTGGACAGGTGAGTGGTAGATAATGGGAGTAGTGGCTGTAGAGTGGGGATGATGTGGTGGACAGGTGAGTGGTAGATAATGGGAGTAGTGGCTGTAGAGTGGGGATGATGTGGTGGACAGGTGAGTGGTAGATAATGGGAGCAGTGGCTGTAGAGTGGAGATGATGTGGTGGATAGGTGAGTGGTAGATAATAGGAGTAATGGCCGGAGAGTGGGGATGATGTGGTGGACAGGTGAGTGGTAGATAATGGGAGTAGTGGCTGTAGAGTGGGAATGATGTGGTGGACAGGTGAGTGGTAGATAATGGGAGTAGTGGCTGTAGAGTGGGGATTATGTGGTGGACAGGTGAGTGGTAGATAATGGGAGTAGTGGCTGTAGAGTGGGGATGATGTGGTGGACAGGTGAGTGGTAGATAATGGGAGTAGTGGCTGTAGAGTGGGGATGATGTGGTGGACAGGTGAGTGGTAGATAATGGGAGCAGTGGCTGGAGAGTGGGGATGATGTGGTGGATAGGTGAGTGGTAAATAATAGGAGCAGTGGCTGGAGAATTGGGATGATGTGGTGGACAGGTGAGTGGTAGATAATGGGAGCAGCGGCTGTAGAGTGGGGATGATGTGGTGGACAGGTGAGTGGTAGAAAATGGGAGCAGTGGCTGTAGAGTGGGGATGATGTGGTGGACAGGTGAGTGGTAGATAATGGGAGTAGTGGCTGTAGAGTGGGAATGATGTGGTGGACAGGTGAGTGGTAGATAATGGGAGTAGTGGCTGTAGAGTGGGGATGATGTGGTGGACAGGTGAGTGGTAGATAATGGGAGCAGTGGCTGTAGAGTGGAGATGATGTGGTGAACAGGTGAGTGGTAGATAATGAGAGCAGTGGCTGTAGAGTGTGGATGATGTGGAGGATAGGTGAGTGGTAGATAATAGGAGCAGTGGCTGTAGAGTGGGGATGATGTGGTGGATAGGGGAGTGGTAGATAATGGGAGTAGTGGCTGTAGAGTGGGGATGATGTGGTGGACAGGTGAGTGGTAGATAATGGGAGTATTAGCTGGAGAGTTGGGATGATGTGGAGGACAGGTGAGTGGTAGATAATGGGAGCAGTGACTGTAGAGTGGGGATGATGTGGTGGACAGGTGAGTGGTAGATAATGGGAGCAGTGGCTGGAGAGTGGGGCTGATGTGGTGGATAGGTGAGTGGTAGATAATGGGAGTAGTGGCTGTAGAGTGGGGATGATGTGGTGGACAGGTGAGTGGTAGATAATGCGAGCAGTGGCTGGAGAGTGGGTATAATGTGGTGGACAGGTGAGTGGTACATAATAGGAACAGTGTCTGGAGAGTGGGGATCATTGTGGTGGACAGGTTGTTAGATAATGGGAGTAGTGGCTGTAGAGTGGGGATGATGTGGTGGACAGGTGAGTGGTAGAAAATGGGAGTAGTGACTGTAGAGTAGGGGATGATGTGGTGGACAGGTGAGTGGTAGATAATGGGAGTAGTGGCTGTAGAGTGGGGATGATGTGATGGACAGGTGAGTGGTAGATAATGGGAGTAGTGGCTGTAGAGTGGGGATGATGTGGTGGACAGGTGAGTGGTAGATAATGCGAGCAGTGGCTGGAGAGTGGGTATAATGTGGTGGACAGGTAAGTGGTAGATAATAGATACAGTGTCTGGAGAGTGGGGATCATTGTGGTGGACAGGTGAGTGTTAGATAATGGGAGTAGTGGCTGTAGAGAGGGGATGATGTGGTGGACAGGTGAGTGGTAGATAATGGGAGTAGTGGCTGTAGAGTGGGGATGATGTGGTGGACAGGTAAGTGGTAGATAATGGGAGTAGTGGCTGTAGAGTGGGGTGATGTGGTGGACAGGTGAGTGGTAGATAATGGGAGTAGGGGCTGTAGAGTGGGGATGATATGATGGACAGGTGAGTGGTAGATAATGGGAGTAGTGGCTGTAGAGTGGGGATGATGTGGTGGACAGGTGAGTGGTAGATAATGGGAGAAGTGGCTGTAGAGTGGGTATGATGTGGTGGACAGGTGAGTGGTAGATAATGGGAGTAGTGGCTGTAGAGTGGGGATGATGTGGTGGACAGGTGAGTGGTAGATAATGGGAGTAGTGGCTGTAGAGTGGGGATGATGTGGTGGACAGGTGAGTGGTAGATAATGGGAGCAGTGGCTGTAGAGTGGAGATGATGTGGTGGATAGGTGAGTGGTAGATAATAGGAGTAGTGGCCGGAGAGTGGGGATGATGTGGTGGACAGGTGAGTGGTAGATAATGGGAGTAGTGGCTGTAGAGTGGGTATGATGTGGTGGACAGGTGAGTGGTAGATAATGGGAGTAGTGGCTGTAGAGTGGGGATTATGTGGTGGACAGGTGAGTGGTAGATAATGGGAGTAGTGGCTGTAGAGTGGGGATGATGTGGTGGACAGGTGAGTGGTAGATAATGGGAGTAGTGGCTGTAGAGTGGGGATGATGTGGTGGACAGGTGAGTGGTAGATAATAGGAGTAGTGGCCGGAGAGTGGGGATGATGTGGTGGATAGGTGAGTGGTAAATAATAGGAGCAGTGGCTGGAGAATTGGGATGATGTGGTGGACAGGTGAGTGGTAGATAATGGGAGCAGCGGCTGTAGAGTGGGGATGATGTGGTGGACAGGTGAGTGGTAGATAATGGGAGCAGTGGCTGTAGAGTGGGGATGATGTGGTGGACAGGTGAGTGGTAGATAATGGGAGTAGTGGCTGTAGAGTGGGAATGATGTGGTGGACAGGTGAGTGGTAGATAATGGGAGTAGTGGCTGTAGAGTGGGGATGATGTGGTGGACAGGTGAGTGGTAGATAATGGGAGTAGTGGCTGTAGAGTGGGGATGATGTGGTGGACAGGTGAGTGGTAGATAATGGGAGCAGTGGCTGTAGAGTGGAGATGATGTGGTGAACAGGTGAGTGGTAGATAATGAGAGCAGTGGCTGTAGAGTGTGGATGATGTGGAGGATAGGTGAGTGGTAGATAATAGGAGCAGTGGCTGTAGAGTGGGGATGATGTGGTGGATAGGGGAGTGGTAGATAATGGGAGTAGTGGCTGTAGAGTGGGGATGATGTGGTGGACAGGTGAGTGGTAGATAATGGGAGTATTGGCTGGAGAGTTGGGATGATGTGGAGGACAGGTGAGTGGTAGATAATGGGAGCAGTGACTGTAGAGTGGGGATGATGTGGTGGACAGGTGAGTGGTAGATAATGGGAGCAGTGGCTGGAGAGTGGGGCTGATGTGGTGGATAGGTGAGTGGTAGATAATGGGAGTAGTGGCTGTAGAGTGGGGATGATGTGGTGGACAGGTGAGTGGTAGATAATGCGAGCAGTGGCTGGAGAGTGGGTATAATGTGGTGGACAGGTGAGTGGTAGATAATAGGAACAGTGTCTGGAGAGTGGGGATCATTGTGGTGGACAGGTTGTTAGATAATGGGAGTAGTGGCTGTAGAGTGGGGATGATGTGGTGGACAGGTGAGTGGTAGAAAATGGGAGTAGTGACTGTAGAGTGGGGGATGATGTGGTGGACAGGTGAGTGGTAGATAATGGGAGTAGTGGCTGTAGAGTGGGGATGATGTGATGGACAGGTGAGTGGTAGATAATGGGAGTAGTGGCTGTAGAGTGGGGATGATGTGGTGGACAGGTGAGTGGTAGATAATGCGAGCAGTGGCTGGAGAGTGGGTATAATGTGGTGGACAGGTAAGTGGTAGATAATAGGTACAGTGTCTGGAGAGTGGGGATCATTGTGGTGGACAGGTGAGTGTTAGATAATGGGAGTAGTGGCTGTAGAGAGGGGATGATGTGGTGGACAGGTGAGTGGTAGATAATGGGAGTAGTGGCTGTAGAGTGGGGATGATGTGGTGGACAGGTAAGTGGTAGATAATGGGAGTAGTGGCTGTAGAGTGGGGATGATGTGGTGGACAGGTGAGTGGTAGATAATGGGAGTAGGGGCTGTAGAGTGGGGATGATATGATGGACAGGTGAGTGGTAGATAATGGGAGTAGTGGCTGTAGCGTGGGGATGATATGATGGACAGGTGAGTGGTAGATAATGGGAGTAGTGGCTGTAGAGTGGGGATGATGTAGTGGATAGGTGAATGTTAGATAATGGGAGTAGTGGCTGTAGAGTGGGGATGATGTAGTGGACAGGTGAGTGGTAGATAATGGGAGTAGTAGCTGTAGAGTGGGGATGATGTAGTGGATAGGTGAATGGTAGATAATGGGAGTAGTGGCTGTAGAGTGGGGATGATGTAGTGGACAGGTGAGTGGTAGATAATGGGAGTAGTGGCTGTAGAGTGGGGATGATGTGGTGGACAGGTGAGTGGTAGATAATGGGAGTAGTGGCTGTAGAGTGGGGATGATGTAGTGGATAGGTGAATGGTAGATAATGGGAGTAGTGGCTGTAGAGTGGGGATGATGTAGTGGACAGGTGAGTGGTAGATAATGGGAGTAGTGGCTGTAGAGTGGGGATGATATGATGGACAGGTGAGTGGTAGATAATGGGAGTAGTGGCTGTAGAGTGGGGATGATGTAGTGGATAGGTGAATGGTAGATAATGGGAGTAGTGGCTGTAGAGTGGGGATGATGTAGTGGACAGGTGAGTAGTAGATAATGGGAGTAGTGGCTGTAGAGTGGGGATGATGTGGTGGATAGGTGAGTGGTAGATAATGGGAGTAGTGGCTGTAGAGTGGGAGTGATGTGGTGGATAGGGGAGTGGTAGATAATGGGAGCAGTGGCTGCAGAGTGGGGATGATGTGGTGGACAGGTGACTGGTAGATAATGGGAGCAGTGTCTGTAGAGTAGGGGTGATGTGGTGGACAGGTGAGTGGCAGATAATGGGAGCAGTGGCTGGAGAGTGGGGATGATGTGGTGGACAGGTGAGTTGTAGATAATGGGAGTAGTGACTGTAGAGTGGGGATGATGTGGTGGACAGGTGAGTGGTAGATAATGGGAGCAGTGACTGTAGAGTGGGGATGATGTGGTGGACAGGGGAGTGGTAGATAATGGGAGCAGTGGCTGGAGAGTGGGGCTGATGTGGTGGATAGGTGAGTGGTAGATAATGGGAGTAGTGGCTGTAGAGTGGGGATGATGTGGTGGACAGGTGAGTGGTAGATAATGCGAGCAGTGGCTGGAGAGTGGGTATAATGTGGTGGACAGGTGAGTGGTAGATAATAGGAACAGTGTCTGGAGAGTGGGGATCATTGTGGTGGACAGGTTGTTAGATAATGGGAGTAGTGGCTGTAGAGTGGGGATGATGTGGTGGACAGGTGAGTGGTAGAAAATGGGAGTAGTGACTGTAGAGTGGGGGATGATGTGGAGGACAGGTGAGTGGTAGATAATGGGAGTAGTGGCTGTAGAGTGGGGATGATGTGATGGACAGGTGAGTGGTAGATCATGGGAGTAGTGGCTGTAGAATGGGGATGATGTGGTGGACAGGTGAGTGGTAGATAATGCGAGCAGTGGCTGGAGAGTGGGCATAATGTGGTGGACAGGTAAGTGGTAGATAATAGGTACAGTGTCTGGAGAGTGGGGATCATTGTGGTGGACAGGTGAGTGTTAGATAATGGGAGTAGTGGCTGTAGAGAGGGGATGATGTGGTGGACAGGTGAGTGGTAGATAATGGGAGTAGTGGCTGTAGAGTGGGGATGATGTGGTGGACAGGTAAGTGGTAGATAATGGGAGTAGTGGCTGTAGAGTGGGGATGATGTGGTGGACAGGTGAGTGGTAGATAATGGGAGTAGGGGCTGTAGAGTGGGGATGATATGATGGACAGGTGAGTGGTAGATAATGGGAGTAGTGGCTGTAGAGTGGGGATGATGTGGTGGACAGGTGAGTGGTAGATAATGGGAGTAGTGGCTGTAGAGTGGGTATGATGTGGTGGACAGGTGAGTGGTAGATAATGGGAGTAGTGGCTGTAGAGTGGGGATGATGTGGTGGACAGGTGAGTGGTAGATAATGGGAGTAGTGGCTGTAGAGTGGGGATGATGTGGTGGACAGGTGAGTGGTAGATAATGGGAGCAGTGGCTGTAGAGTGGAGATGATGTGGTGGATAGGTGAGTGGTAGATAATAGGAGTAATGGCCGGAGAGTGGGGATGATGTGGTGGACAGGTGAGTGGTAGATAATAGGTACAGTGTCTGGAGAGTGGGGATCATTGTGGTGGACAGGTGAGTGTTAGATAATGGGAGTAGTGGCTGTAGAGAGGGGATGATGTGGTGGACAGGTGAGTGGTAGATAATGGGAGTAGTGGCTGTAGAGTGGGGATGATGTGGTGGACAGGTAAGTGGTAGATAATGGGAGTAGTGGCTGTAGAGTGGGGATGATGTGGTGGACAGGTGAGTGGTAGATAATGGGAGTAGGGGCTGTAGAGTGGGGATGATATGATGGACAGGTGAGTGGTAGATAATGGGAGTAGTGGCTGTAGAGTGGGGATGATGTGGTGGACAGGTGAGTGGTAGATAATGGGAGTAGTGGCTGTAGAGTGGGTATGATGTGGTGGACAGGTGAGTGGTAGATAATGGGAGTAGTGGCTGTAGAGTGGGGATGATGTGGTGGACAGGTGAGTGGTAGATAATGGGAGTAGTGGCTGTAGAGTGGGGATGATGTGGTGGACAGGTGAGTGGTAGATAATGGGAGCAGTGGCTGTAGAGTGGAGATGATGTGGTGGATAGGTGAGTGGTCGTTAATAGGAGTAATGGCCGGAGAGTGGGGATGATGTGGTGGACAGGTGAGTGGTAGATAATGGGAGTAGTGGCTGTAGAGTGGGAATGATGTGGTGGACAGGTGAGTGGTAGATAATGGGAGTAGTGGCTGTAGAGTGGGGATTATGTGGTGGACAGGTGAGTGGTAGATAATGGGAGTAGTGGCTGTAGAGTGGGGATGATGTGGTGGACAGGTGAGTGGTAGATAATGGGAGTAGTGGCTGTAGAGTGGGGATGATGTGGTGGACAGGTGAGTGGTAGATAATGGGAGCAGTGGCTGGAGAGTGGGGATGATGTGGTGGATAGGTGAGTGGTAAATAATAGGAGCAGTGGCTGGAGAATTGGGATGATGTGGTGGACAGGTGAGTGGTAGATAATGGGAGCAGCGGCTGTAGAGTGGGGATGATGTGGTGGACAGGTGAGTGGTAGAAAATGGGAGCAGTGGCTGTAGAGTGGGGATGATGTGGTGGACAGGTGAGTGGTAGATAATGGGAGTAGTGGCTGTAGAGTGGGAATGATGTGGTGGACAGGTGAGTGGTAGATAATGGGAGTAGTGGCTGTAGAGTGGGGATGATGTGGTGGACAGGTGAGTGGTAGATAATGGGAGCAGTGGCTGTAGAGTGGAGATGATGTGGTGAACAGGTGAGTGGTAGATAATGAGAGCAGTGGCTGTAGAGTGTGGATGATGTGGAGGATAGGTGAGTGGTAGATAATAGGAGCAGTGGCTGTAGAGTGGGGATGATGTGGTGGATAGGGGAGTGGTAGATAATGGGAGTAGTGGCTGTAGAGTGGGGATGATGTGGTGGACAGGTGAGTGGTAGATAATGGGAGTATTAGCTGGAGAGTTGGGATGATGTGGAGGACAGGTGAGTGGTAGATAATGGGAGCAGTGACTGTAGAGTGGGGATGATGTGGTGGACAGGTGAGTGGTAGATAATGGGAGCAGTGGCTGGAGAGTGGGGCTGATGTGGTGGATAGGTGAGTGGTAGATAATGGGAGTAGTGGCTGTAGAGTGGGGATGATGTGGTGGACAGGTGAGTGGTAGATAATGCGAGCAGTGGCTGGAGAGTGGGTATAATGTGGTGGACAGGTGAGTGGTAGATAATAGGAACAGTGTCTGGAGAGTGGGGATCATTGTGGTGGACAGGTTGTTAGATAATGGGAGTAGTGGCTGTAGAGTGGGGATGATGTGGTGGACAGGTGAGTGGTAGAAAATGGGAGTAGTGACTGTAGAGTAGGGGATGATGTGGTGGACAGGTGAGTGGTAGATAATGGGAGTAGTGGCTGTAGAGTGGGGATGATGTGATGGACAGGTGAGTGGTAGATAATGGGAGTATTGTCTGTAGAGTGGGGATGATGTGGTGGACAGGTGAGTGGTAGATAATGCGAGCAGTGGCTGGAGAGTGGGTATAATGTGGTGGACAGGTAAGTGGTAGATAATAGATACAGTGTCTGGAGAGTGGGGATCATTGTGGTGGACAGGTGAGTGTTAGATAATGGGAGTAGTGGCTGTAGAGAGGGGATGATGTGGTGGACAGGTGAGTGGTAGATAATGGGAGTAGTGGCTGTAGAGTGGGGATGATGTGGTGGACAGGTAAGTGGTAGATAATGGGAGTAGTGGCTGTAGAGTGGGGTGATGTGGTGGACAGGTGAGTGGTAGATAATGGGAGTAGGGGCTGTAGAGTGGGGATGATATGATGGACAGGTGAGTGGTAGATAATGGGAGTAGTGGCTGTAGAGTGGGGATGATGTGGTGGACAGGTGAGTGGTAGATAATGGGAGAAGTGGCTGTAGAGTGGGTATGATGTGGTGGACAGGTGAGTGGTAGATAATGGGAGTAGTGGCTGTAGAGTGGGGATGATGTGGTGGACAGGTGAGTGGTAGATAATGGGAGTAGTGGCTGTAGAGTGGGGATGATGTGGTGGACAGGTGAGTGGTAGATAATGGGAGCAGTGGCTGTAGAGTGGAGATGATGTGGTGGATAGGTGAGTGGTAGATAATAGGAGTAGTGGCCGGAGAGTGGGGATGATGTGGTGGACAGGTGAGTGGTAGATAATGGGAGTAGTGGCTGTAGAGTGGGTATGATGTGGTGGACAGGTGAGTGGTAGATAATGGGAGTAGTGGCTGTAGAGTGGGGATTATGTGGTGGACAGGTGAGTGGTAGATAATGGGAGTAGTGGCTGTAGAGTGGGGATGATGTGGTGGACAGGTGAGTGGTAGATAATGGGAGTAGTGGCTGTAGAGTGGGGATGATGTGGTGGACAGGTGAGTGGTAGATAATAGGAGTAGTGGCCGGAGAGTGGGGATGATGTGGTGGATAGGTGAGTGGTAAATAATAGGAGCAGTGGCTGGAGAATTGGGATGATGTGGTGGACAGGTGAGTGGTAGATAATGGGAGCAGCGGCTGTAGAGTGGGGATGATGTGGTGGACAGGTGAGTGGTAGATAATGGGAGCAGTGGCTGTAGAGTGGGGATGATGTGGTGGACAGGTGAGTGGTAGATAATGGGAGTAGTGGCTGTAGAGTGGGAATGATGTGGTGGACAGGTGAGTGGTAGATAATGGGAGTAGTGGCTGTAGAGTGGGGATGATGTGGTGGACAGGTGAGTGGTAGATAATGGGAGTAGTGGCTGTAGAGTGGGGATGATGTGGTGGACAGGTGAGTGGTAGATAATGGGAGCAGTGGCTGTAGAGTGGAGATGATGTGGTGAACAGGTGAGTGGTAGATAATGAGAGCAGTGGCTGTAGAGTGTGGATGATGTGGAGGATAGGTGAGTGGTAGATAATAGGAGCAGTGGCTGTAGAGTGGGGATGATGTGGTGGATAGGGGAGTGGTAGATAATGGGAGTAGTGGCTGTAGAGTGGGGATGATGTGGTGGACAGGTGAGTGGTAGATAATGGGAGTATTGGCTGGAGAGTTGGGATGATGTGGAGGACAGGTGAGTGGTAGATAATGGGAGCAGTGACTGTAGAGTGGGGATGATGTGGTGGACAGGTGAGTGGTAGATAATGGGAGCAGTGGCTGTAGAGTGGGGATGATGTGGTGGACAGGTAAGTGGTAGATAATGGGAGTAGTGGCTGTAGAGTGGGGATGATGTGGTGGACAGGTGAGTGGTAGATAATGGGAGTAGGGGCTGTAGAGTGGGGATGATATGATGGACAGGTGAGTGGTAGATAATGGGAGTAGTGGCTGTAGAGTGGGGATGATGTGGTGGACAGGTGAGTGGTAGATAATGGGAGTAGGGGCTGTAGAGTGGGGATGATATGATGGACAGGTGAGTGGTAGATAATGGGAGTAGTGGCTGTAGAGTGGGGATGATGTGGTGGACAGGTGAGTGGTAGATAATGGGAGTAGTGGCTGTAGAGTGGGTATGATGTGGTGGACAGGTGAGTGGTAGATAATGGGAGTAGTGGCTGTAGAGTGGGGATGATGTGGTGGACAGGTGAGTGGTAGATAATGGGAGTAGTGGCTGTAGAGTGGGGATGATGTGGTGGACAGGTGAGTGGTAGATAATGGGAGCAGTGGCTGTAGAGTGGAGATGATGTGGTGGATAGGTGAGTGGTAGATAATAGGAGTAATGGCCGGAGAGTGGGGATGATGTGGTGGACAGGTGAGTGGTAGATAATGGGAGTAGTGGCTGTAGAGTGGGAATGATGTGGTGGACAGGTGAGTGGTAGATAATGGGAGTAGTGGCTGTAGAGTGGGGATTATGTGGTGGACAGGTGAGTGGTAGATAATGGGAGTAGTGGCTGTAGAGTGGGGATGATGTGGTGGACAGGTGAGTGGTAGATAATGGGAGTAGTGGCTGTAGAGTGGGGATGATGTGGTGGACAGGTGAGTGGTAGATAATGGGAGCAGTGGCTGGAGAGTGGGGATGATGTGGTGGATAGGTGAGTGGTAAATAATAGGAGCAGTGGCTGGAGAATTGGGATGATGTGGTGGACAGGTGAGTGGTAGATAATGGGAGCAGCGGCTGTAGAGTGGGGATGATGTGGTGGACAGGTGAGTGGTAGAAAATGGGAGCAGTGGCTGTAGAGTGGGGATGATGTGGTGGACAGGTGAGTGGTAGATAATGGGAGTAGTGGCTGTAGAGTGGGAATGATGTGGTGGACAGGTGAGTGGTAGATAATGGGAGTAGTGGCTGTAGAGTGGGGATGATGTGGTGGACAGGTGAGTGGTAGATAATGGGAGCAGTGGCTGTAGAGTGGAGATGATGTGGTGAACAGGTGAGTGGTAGATAATGAGAGCAGTGGCTGTAGAGTGTGGATGATGTGGAGGATAGGTGAGTGGTAGATAATAGGAGCAGTGGCTGTAGAGTGGGGATGATGTGGTGGATAGGGGAGTGGTAGATAATGGGAGTAGTGGCTGTAGAGTGGGGATGATGTGGTGGACAGGTGAGTGGTAGATAATGGGAGTATTAGCTGGAGAGTTGGGATGATGTGGAGGACAGGTGAGTGGTAGATAATGGGAGCAGTGACTGTAGAGTGGGGATGATGTGGTGGACAGGTGAGTGGTAGATAATGGGAGCAGTGGCTGGAGAGTGGGGCTGATGTGGTGGATAGGTGAGTGGTAGATAATGGGAGTAGTGGCTGTAGAGTGGGGATGATGTGGTGGACAGGTGAGTGGTAGATAATGCGAGCAGTGGCTGGAGAGTGGGTATAATGTGGTGGACAGGTGAGTGGTAGATAATAGGAACAGTGTCTGGAGAGTGGGGATCATTGTGGTGGACAGGTTGTTAGATAATGGGAGTAGTGGCTGTAGAGTGGGGATGATGTGGTGGACAGGTGAGTGGTAGAAAATGGGAGTAGTGACTGTAGAGTAGGGGATGATGTGGTGGACAGGTGAGTGGTAGATAATGGGAGTAGTGGCTGTAGAGTGGGGATGATGTGATGGACAGGTGAGTGGTAGATAATGGGAGTATTGTCTGTAGAGTGGGGATGATGTGGTGGACAGGTGAGTGGTAGATAATGCGAGCAGTGGCTGGAGAGTGGGTATAATGTGGTGGACAGGTAAGTGGTAGATAATAGATACAGTGTCTGGAGAGTGGGGATCATTGTGGTGGACAGGTGAGTGTTAGATAATGGGAGTAGTGGCTGTAGAGAGGGGATGATGTGGTGGACAGGTGAGTGGTAGATAATGGGAGTAGTGGCTGTAGAGTGGGGATGATGTGGTGGACAGGTAAGTGGTAGATAATGGGAGTAGTGGCTGTAGAGTGGGGTGATGTGGTGGACAGGTGAGTGGTAGATAATGGGAGTAGGGGCTGTAGAGTGGGGATGATATGATGGACAGGTGAGTGGTAGATAATGGGAGTAGTGGCTGTAGAGTGGGGATGATGTGATGGACAGGTGAGTAGTAGATAATGGGAGAAGTGGCTGTAGAGTGGGTATGATGTGGTGGACAGGTGAGTGGTAGATAATGGGAGTAGTGGCTGTAGAGTGGGGATGATGTGGTGGACAGGTGAGTGGTAGATAATGGGAGTAGTGGCTGTAGAGTGGGGATGATGTGGTGGACAGGTGAGTGGTAGATAATGGGAGCAGTGGCTGTAGAGTGGAGATGATGTGGTGGATAGGTGAGTGGTAGATAATAGGAGTAGTGGCCGGAGAGTGGGGATGATGTGGTGGACAGGTGAGTGGTAGATAATGGGAGTAGTGGCTGTAGAGTGGGTATGATGTGGTGGACAGGTGAGTGGTAGATAATGGGAGTAGTGGCTGTAGAGTGGGGATTATGTGGTGGACAGGTGAGTGGTAGATAATGGGAGTAGTGGCTGTAGAGTGGGGATGATGTGGTGGACAGGTGAGTGGTAGATAATGGGAGTAGTGGCTGTAGAGTGGGGATGATGTGGTGGACAGGTGAGTGGTAGATAATAGGAGTAGTGGCCGGAGAGTGGGGATGATGTGGTGGATAGGTGAGTGGTAAATAATAGGAGCAGTGGCTGGAGAATTGGGATGATGTGGTGGACAGGTGAGTGGTAGATAATGGGAGCAGCGGCTGTAGAGTGGGGATGATGTGGTGGACAGGTGAGTGGTAGATAATGGGAGCAGTGGCTGTAGAGTGGGGATGATGTGGTGGACAGGTGAGTGGTAGATAATGGGAGTAGTGGCTGTAGAGTGGGAATGATGTGGTGGACAGGTGAGTGGTAGATAATGGGAGTAGTGGCTGTAGAGTGGGGATGATGTGGTGGACAGGTGAGTGGTAGATAATGGGAGTAGTGGCTGTAGAGTGGGGATGATGTGGTGGACAGGTGAGTGGTAGATAATGGGAGCAGTGGCTGTAGAGTGGAGATGATGTGGTGAACAGGTGAGTGGTAGATAATGAGAGCAGTGGCTGTAGAGTGTGGATGATGTGGAGGATAGGTGAGTGGTAGATAATAGGAGCAGTGGCTGTAGAGTGGGGATGATGTGGTGGATAGGGGAGTGGTAGATAATGGGAGTAGTGGCTGTAGAGTGGGGATGATGTGGTGGACAGGTGAGTGGTAGATAATGGGAGTATTGGCTGGAGAGTTGGGATGATGTGGAGGACAGGTGAGTGGTAGATAATGGGAGCAGTGACTGTAGAGTGGGGATGATGTGGTGGACAGGTGAGTGGTAGATAATGGGAGCAGTGGCTGGAGAGTGGGGCTGATGTGGTGGATAGGTGAGTGGTAGATAATGGGAGTAGTGGCTGTAGAGTGGGGATGATGTGGTGGACAGGTGAGTGGTAGATAATGCGAGCAGTGGCTGGAGAGTGGGTATAATGTGGTGGACAGGTGAGTGGTAGATAATAGGAACAGTGTCTGGAGAGTGGGGATCATTGTGGTGGACAGGTTGTTAGATAATGGGAGTAGTGGCTGTAGAGTGGGGATGATGTGGTGGACAGGTGAGTGGTAGAAAATGGGAGTAGTGACTGTAGAGTGGGGGATGATGTGGTGGACAGGTGAGTGGTAGATAATGGGAGTAGTGGCTGTAGAGTGGGGATGATGTGATGGACAGGTGAGTGGTAGATAATGGGAGTAGTGGCTGTAGAGTGGGGATGATGTGGTGGACAGGTGAGTGGTAGATAATGCGAGCAGTGGCTGGAGAGTGGGTATAATGTGGTGGACAGGTAAGTGGTAGATAATAGGTACAGTGTCTGGAGAGTGGGGATCATTGTGGTGGACAGGTGAGTGTTAGATAATGGGAGTAGTGGCTGTAGAGAGGGGATGATGTGGTGGACAGGTGAGTGGTAGATAATGGGAGTAGTGGCTGTAGAGTGGGGATGATGTGGTGGACAGGTAAGTGGTAGATAATGGGAGTAGTGGCTGTAGAGTGGGGATGATGTGGTGGACAGGTGAGTGGTAGATAATGGGAGTAGGGGCTGTAGAGTGGGGATGATATGATGGACAGGTGAGTGGTAGATAATGGGAGTAGTGGCTGTAGCGTGGGGATGATATGATGGACAGGTGAGTGGTAGATAATGGGAGTAGTGGCTGTAGAGTGGGGATGATGTAGTGGATAGGTGAATGGTAGATAATGGGAGTAGTGGCTGTAGAGTGGGGATGATGTAGTGGACAGGTGAGTGGTAGATAATGGGAGTAATAGCTGTAGAGTGGGGATGATGTAGTGGATAGGTGAATGGTAGATAATGGGAGTAGTGGCTGTAGAGTGGGGATGATGTAGTGGACAGGTGAGTGGTAGATAATGGGAGTAGTGGCTGTAGAGTGGGGATGATGTGGTGGACAGGTGAGTGGTAGATAATGGGAGTAGTGGCTGTAGAGTGGGGATGATGTAGTGGATAGGTGAATGGTAGATAATGGGAGTAGTGGCTGTAGAGTGGGGATGATGTAGTGGACAGGTGAGTGGTAGATAATGGGAGTAGTGGCTGTAGAGTGGGGATGATATGATGGACAGGTGAGTGGTAGATAATGGGAGTAGTGGCTGTAGAGTGGGGATGATGTAGTGGACAGGTGAGTAGTAGATAATGGGAGTAGTGGCTGTAGAGTGGGGATGATGTGGTGGATAGGTGAGTGGTAGATAATGGGAGTAGTGGCTGTAGAGTGGGAGTGATGTGGTGGATAGGTGAGTGGTAGATAATGGGAGCAGTGGCTGCAGAGTGGGGATGATGTGGTGGACAGGTGACTGGTAGATAATGGGAGCAGTGTCTGTAGAGTAGGGGTGATGTGGTGGACAGGTGAGTGGCAGATAATGGGAGCAGTGGCTGGAGAGTGGGGATGATGTGGTGGACAGGTGAGTTGTAGATAATGGGAGTAGTGACTGTAGAGTGGGGATGATGTGGTGGACAGGTGTGTGGTAGATAATGGGAGTAGTAACTGTAGAGTGGGGATGATATGGTGGACAGGTGAGTGGTAGATAATGGGAGTAGTGGCTGTAGAGTGGGGATGATGTGGTGGACAGGTGAGTGGTAGATAATGGGAGCAGTGGCTGTAGAGTGGGGATGATGTGGTGGACAGGTGAGTGGTAGATAATAGGAGCAGTGGCTGGAGAGTGGGGATGATGTGGTGGATAGGTGAGTGGTTGATAATGGGAGCAGTGGCTGTAGAGTGGGGATGATGGGGTGGATAGGTGAATGGTAGATAATGGGAGCAGTGGCTGTAGAGTGGGGATGATGTGGTGGATAGGTGAGTGGTAGATAATGGGAGCAGTGGCTGTAGAGTGGGGATGATGTGGTGGATAGGTGAGTGGTAGATAATGGGAGCAGTGGCTGTAGAGTGGAGATGATGTGGTGGATAGGTGAGTGGTAGATAATAGGAGTAGTGGCCGGAGAGTGGGGATGATGTGGTGGACAGGTGAGTGGTAGATAATGGGAGTAGTGGCTGTAGAGTGGGTATGATGTGGTGGACAGGTGAGTGGTAGATAATGGGAGTAGTGGCTGTAGAGTGGGGATTATGTGGTGGACAGGTGAGTGGTAGATAATGGGAGTAGTGGCTGTAGAGTGGGGATGATGTGGTGGACAGGTGAGTGGTAGATAATGGGAGTAGTGGCTGTAGAGTGGGGATGATGTGGTGGACAGGTGAGTGGTAGATAATAGGAGTAGTGGCCGGAGAGTGGGGATGATGTGGTGGATAGGTGAGTGGTAAATAATAGGAGCAGTGGCTGGAGAATTGGGATGATGTGGTGGACAGGTGAGTGGTAGATAATGGGAGCAGCGGCTGTAGAGTGGGGATGATGTGGTGGACAGGTGAGTGGTAGATAATGGGAGCAGTGGCTGTAGAGTGGGGATGATGTGGTGGACAGGTGAGTGGTAGATAATGGGAGTAGTGGCTGTAGAGTGGGAATGATGTGGTGGACAGGTGAGTGGTAGATAATGGGAGTAGTGGCTGTAGAGTGGGGATGATGTGGTGGACAGGTGAGTGGTAGATAATGGGAGTAGTGGCTGTAGAGTGGGGATGATGTGGTGGACAGGTGAGTGGTAGATAATGGGAGCAGTGGCTGTAGAGTGGAGATGATGTGGTGAACAGGTGAGTGGTAGATAATGAGAGCAGTGGCTGTAGAGTGTGGATGATGTGGAGGATAGGTGAGTGGTAGATAATAGGAGCAGTGGCTGTAGAGTGGGGATGATGTGGTGGATAGGGGAGTGGTAGATAATGGGAGTAGTGGCTGTAGAGTGGGGATGATGTGGTGGACAGGTGAGTGGTAGATAATGGGAGTATTGGCTGGAGAGTTGGGATGATGTGGAGGACAGGTGAGTGGTAGATAATGGGAGCAGTGACTGTAGAGTGGGGATGATGTGGTGGACAGGTGAGTGGTAGATAATGGGAGCAGTGGCTGGAGAGTGGGGCTGATGTGGTGGATAGGTGAGTGGTAGATAATGGGAGTAGTGGCTGTAGAGTGGGGATGATGTGGTGGACAGGTGAGTGGTAGATAATGCGAGCAGTGGCTGGAGAGTGGGTATAATGTGGTGGACAGGTGAGTGGTAGATAATAGGAACAGTGTCTGGAGAGTGGGGATCATTGTGGTGGACAGGTTGTTAGATAATGGGAGTAGTGGCTGTAGAGTGGGGATGATGTGGTGGACAGGTGAGTGGTAGAAAATGGGAGTAGTGACTGTAGAGTGGGGGATGATGTGGTGGACAGGTGAGTGGTAGATAATGGGAGTAGTGGCTGTAGAGTGGGGATGATGTGATGGACAGGTGAGTGGTAGATAATGGGAGTAGTGGCTGTAGAGTGGGGATGATGTGGTGGACAGGTGAGTGGTAGATAATGCGAGCAGTGGCTGGAGAGTGGGTATAATGTGGTGGACAGGTAAGTGGTAGATAATAGGTACAGTGTCTGGAGAGTGGGGATCATTGTGGTGGACAGGTGAGTGTTAGATAATGGGAGTAGTGGCTGTAGAGAGGGGATGATGTGGTGGACAGGTGAGTGGTAGATAATGGGAGTAGTGGCTGTAGAGTGGGGATGATGTGGTGGACAGGTAAGTGGTAGATAATGGGAGTAGTGGCTGTAGAGTGGGGATGATGTGGTGGACAGGTGAGTGGTAGATAATGGGAGTAGGGGCTGTAGAGTGGGGATGATATGATGGACAGGTGAGTGGTAGATAATGGGAGTAGTGGCTGTAGCGTGGGGATGATATGATGGACAGGTGAGTGGTAGATAATGGGAGTAGTGGCTGTAGAGTGGGGATGATGTAGTGGATAGGTGAATGGTAGATAATGGGAGTAGTGGCTGTAGAGTGGGGATGATGTAGTGGACAGGTGAGTGGTAGATAATGGGAGTAGTAGCTGTAGAGTGGGGATGATGTAGTGGATAGGTGAATGGTAGATAATGGGAGTAGTGGCTGTAGAGTGGGGATGATGTAGTGGACAGGTGAGTGGTAGATAATGGGAGTAGTGGCTGTAGAGTGGGGATGATGTGGTGGACAGGTGAGTGGTAGATAATGGGAGTAGTGGCTGTAGAGTGGGGATGATGTAGTGGATAGGTGAATGGTAGATAATGGGAGTAGTGGCTGTAGAGTGGGGATGATGTAGTGGACAGGTGAGTGGTAGATAATGGGAGTAGTGGCTGTAGAGTGGGGATGATATGATGGACAGGTGAGTGGTAGATAATGGGAGTAGTGGCTGTAGAGTGGGGATGATGTAGTGGATAGGTGAATGGTAGATAATGGGAGTAGTGGCTGTAGAGTGGGGATGATGTAGTGGACAGGTGAGTAGTAGATAATGGGAGTAGTGGCTGTAGAGTGGGGATGATGTGGTGGATAGGTGAGTGGTAGATAATGGGAGTAGTGGCTGTAGAGTGGGAGTGATGTGGTGGATAGGTGAGTGGTAGATAATGGGAGCAGTGGCTGCAGAGTGGGGATGATGTGGTGGACAGGTGACTGGTAGATAATGGGAGCAGTGTCTGTAGAGTAGGGGTGATGTGGTGGACAGGTGAGTGGCAGATAATGGGAGCAGTGGCTGGAGAGTGGGGATGATGTGGTGGACAGGTGAGTTGTAGATAATGGGAGTAGTGACTGTAGAGTGGGGATGATGTGGTGGACAGGTGTGTGGTAGATAATGGGAGTAGTAACTGTAGAGTGGGGATGATATGGTGGACAGGTGAGTGGTAGATAATGGGAGTAGTGGCTGTAGAGTGGGGATGATGTGGTGGACAGGTGAGTGGTAGATAATGGGAGCAGTGGCTGTAGAGTGGGGATGATGTGGTGGACAGGTGAGTGGTAGATAATAGGAGCAGTGGCTGGAGAGTGGGGATGATGTGGTGGATAGGTGAGTGGTTGATAATGGGAGCAGTGGCTGTAGAGTGGGGATGATGGGGTGGATAGGTGAATGGTAGATAATGGGAGCAGTGGCTGTAGAGTGGGGATGATGTGGTGGATAGGTGAGTGGTAGATAATGGGAGCAGTGGCTGTAGAGTGGGGATGATGTGGTGGATAGGTGAGTGGTAGATAATGGGAGCAGTGGCTGTAGAGTGGGGATGATGTGGTGGACAGGTGAGTGGTAGATTTCGGTTATGTCACATAGATTAGCATGTATATGGTAAGTGTGAGTAATGAGTACATGGAAATGGTAGACGTTATAATTGGCCTGTGAATATAATGAATACAAGGAAGGCAGTAACAACACAAAACATTGATACATATATATATATATATATATATATATGTATCAATGTTTTGTGTATATATATTTTGTGTATATATATTTTGTGTATATATATATATATATTCACCTTAACGATGTCGGCGCCTCTGATGAGGAGAACCGCACTCTTGCCCAGCAGTCCTGTCTCCTTGTAAACTTTTTTGAACTCTTCTCTGAATTCTGTGTTGCTGTAACTCTGAGTTATGGACAACCTGAAGAGCTTACAATTTGATATGTAACAAGCCAGAGCCGCACAGCTCAC
Source organism: Taudactylus pleione (assembly GCA_031769625.1). Lineage (NCBI taxonomy): Eukaryota > Metazoa > Chordata > Amphibia > Anura > Myobatrachidae > Taudactylus > Taudactylus pleione. The sequence goes on from JAUIMM010000482.1 coordinate 2,741,844, forward strand.
TTTCCCTGTCCCGTCCACCCCAACCTGCAGAGACACGCACAGCACAATGTGAACGGTAATGTTATACATGATGACAGCATATGGAAAGAGTAGGGTCACTGGCAAACTACAACCTCCATACCTGGTCTTTGGAAACCCCATAAAACCAATCTGTGTGTACTGTAGTTTTATGGGTTCATTGATGCTCTGGAAAAATATCCAGCCTAAATCCACCTCCGGTTCTGTGCACCCCTTTACACTTTTCATTATCCTAATATAGTGCTGTGTTGTGCCCAATGTATGACTTACATTAGAATTGTATTTATTACGTCTCACTTTATAGTTGTGTTCTGCAACAGAAGCTGCACCTTTTACATAAGAGTGAAATATTTATGGTCATATTGGCGTCAGCTGCAACATATTTAGAAACACCCTAAGGGACACTTCATTGGTCCCATCTCTTCCCTACACATAGCTACGCTTCCGCTCTTCCTTACATACTATGCGCTAATCACTGGTCGCCCCACAGCTCACTGGCCGCTCACCAATCATTGTACAACGGCTGAAGAACCGCAGGTCACCTATACATGATGCTGCAACTCTTATGGGAGAAATGTTAAAGGAAAACTATGCTGCAAATATATATTGTTTTAATATGTGGTTTTAACATAGGAATTTATTTCCTTTCCACTGAGTGCTGTGGGTACAACAGAGGTTCTCTTCTTACCAACATCATGTGTCCTCCGGGTTGCCTGAACACTCTGGCGGCTCTGGTGATGTGGTGGACAGCTTCCGTAAAGAATACGTAGGTGTTCTGCACAGAGGATTACAGGGCAGTGCCACGTTAGGTAGTTCCAGCACAATCACATCTGCCCGCACTAGATGCCCCTTCTCTGGCTATTTATATGGCACAGTATCCAAGGCCTAGAGCAAGGGGAGAACTGAGATACTTACTGCCGAGCTGACCGAACTCGTCCTCATCCGCATCCGGAACTCCTCCAGCTTAGACACCAGCTGTCTGTGATTTGTGACAGGACGGTAAACTCTGTTTCTAGCCGATAAATTCATCTCCAGAAAGTCTGCAAACAGGACGGGCTCCTTCATCAGTTTCTCCGCCGGCCAAGTTACCTGACGGGAGGAGGGTAAAGGAGTAAAAACTGCTCAGACGTTCGCTGATTCCAATTTATGAAACATCACAGGTACACGGTAGCAGCAAATGTGCAGCTCCTGACACCCTGCTTCCCCCGTTATTGTGAAGGACCGACACATTTATCCTATATGGATGATAACGAGTGCAGGCTGACCCCACATTCACTGTCCCCCACTTTAGCGGTAACCAGTAAGGGCTTTAGCACAGGAGCTAGATACCTATTTAGGGGAGAACGGTTCGGATATGTTGAGATGCATCACCATTACGTTGTAGCTTGACACCAAGGCTCAGGAAGCCGCAATACATAAACCTCCTAAGAGGGGTATCAGGAGCTACAGCCAAATCTAATCGGCTGCATCTCCAGGGAGTGTGCGACACCTAGGGCACCCTCCTTGTTTCTACGCGCCCCCCGTACCCCCTCCCCAGGCCTAGGAGGCCCCCAAGTGTATGATGCTCACAACTTTGCACAGAAAGACAAAACAGATGTACTGAGGGTTGCATAAAGAAAATGTGGCGAGGTGATGGGATGAGGGGCTTACAGCCGCTACAGGCCTCCTGCCCTAGGACCACAAATCCAGCCCTGCTAGCGTTAGTCCTACTGACCTTGAAATAACTGTGCAGCTCGTCTGACAGACACTGATAGAAGATCTCTCGGTCCCCTCTGTCCACAAGGCGGTCCTGAAACACCCGACTCGCCTCGTGAACAAGCAGCTGGGAAGCCATGTCTTTGGTCATGGTGACAGACTCATTGGCCTGGAGCAATCCTTGCAGAACCTGTAATAGAGCATAAAACCATCACACAGTTGATTTATTCCTTACACTAAATACACAGCTGCCGTTACCATAGGGCAATGGTTCCCAAACTCGGTCCTGAGGACCCCAAACAGTACATGTTTTCCAGGTCCCCTCACAGTATCACAAGTGAAATAATTAGCTACACATGTGGATCTTTTAAAATGTGTCAGTGAGTAATGAATACACCTGTGCACCTGCTGGGTGACATGCAAAATGTGACAAGGGGTCTTGAGGACCGAGTTTGAGAACCTCTGCCCTAGGGCTATGGTTCCCAAACATTTCCAGGAAACTGCCCCCTTGGTTCTATAGACTCATCCCTAGGACCCCCAATCAATTAAAGGACATTATAAGAACAAAAGCGTAACAATGTAGCAAATATTCAAAATCCGTCCTCTTAGGTAAACCCTTAGTCCAAACAGGGACATACTGCTACCTATGGGAACCACTGTCATAGGGGCATAGGTGGGCACAGGAGCACCAATCACAGGGCAGCTGATTGTTTGCTAGCTGCTCTGTGCCAGATATTTATAGGGTTATAATTACACAGGAGGGGGCACTGTACACCAGGGTAATAATTATAACTTATACTGTAGCCCCCTGACCTCCAAATCTCGTCATGTTAGTTACTACTGTCACAATGCAATGTAAACACTTAATGGATTATATACTGTCTGGTTAGAATGTGATTGTCTGAATACGCAGTGTTACAATGTGCACTTCAACAAAGTGACAGCGCAGGGAGGTAGGTTACCTTAAACAGATCCCTTAAGTTGAAGGTATAGTGGCACTTGGCGGGTGTGGGTAACATGACGTGGCACATCTTGTAGTATATGGCGATGGCGCAGGATGCCAGCAGCTCTCTGCATTTCTGAACTTCTGCAAGAAAATTGTGGTTCAGCAGAAATGAGCCGAGCTGGACCTGGAACAAGAGAACAATGGAATTTATGTACAGTACAGGGGTTTCCCTTATTGACAGTGTGAAGTATCTGACTTGCAGACCATTGGGACTGGCAGTAATCCTATAGTGAAGGTGGGTGTGATATGTATTACCGCCGGATGCGGCTGGCGGTTCAATACCCAACAGAGGCTGCCCGAAAAAGGAGGAAATCCCAATCGTCCTAAAGGTAAGTATTCACAAACCTAGCCTAACCCCCCTAACCCTCCTTAGGGGTGCCTAACCCTAACCTCCCCCCCTGTGCCTAACCCTAATCCCCCTCTAAGTGCCTAAACCTAACCTCCCCCCCTGTGCCTATCCCTAACCCTCCCTCTAAGTGCCTAACCCTAACCTCCCCCCCTGTGCCTAACCCTAGTCCCCCCTCTAAGTGCCTAAACCTAACCTCCCCCCTGGTGCCTAACCCTAACCCACCCTCTAAGTGCCTAAACCTAACGTCCCCCTTCCCCGCTGCCTAAACCTGTCCCCCGGGGGGGTGCCGAACCCCAAACCTCCCTCCCGCCAGCCTAACCATAAACTCCCAGGGGGGTGCCTAACCCTAAATCCCCCCGGGGAGCCCTACACCTATCCCTCCTCCCCCGAAGCTGTCTGGTGCGGTCGGGATGCCAGGTGCCGGTCTCCCGATGTCGGGCAAATGACAGGCGTCTAGATTTAGACGCCTGTCATTCGTCCCTAGTCGGGACAAAGCAGTCTGGCAGCCGGCGGTCGGCATTTAGACCGTCGGCTTCCAGACTACATCCTGTGAAGCTAACTCTGAGGAATAAGAACACTTAATTTAAAGTTCAGTGATGATCGCGCATTTATTCTGCAATCTCAACTGTTGCTGACTGGATGCTGTGGACCCTTATGGGCCAGATGGGCTCAGGACCCCTCTTTAAGACTGGGTACAAAGCTGGCAGCATGAGGGGGGCACATAACGGCAGGACAGACGTTTAGTATGAGCAGCGATCCGGCCGGCCAAGCACGTCCACCGCAGATGACAATTTGTGCCGCGTTGAAGGTCACATTTCAGGAGGACACACGCATCTGAGTTAGTGATATATTACTGACAGACTGAACGTCTCAGTGGGTCCTGTGCACAACATCGTTCATGAGCAACTGGGGCACAGGAAAGTGTTCACCCTGGGCACCGAAGCAACTCACAGAACCAATAGGTTCATTTCACATGGGACGATGAGGAGGGAGAGCAGTTCCTGCAGCGTATGGTTACAGGCAATGAAACACGGGAGCATCATGTGACACCGCATATGAAACAAGCATCTATGACATAGAAACACGCTTCGTACCCACTTACAAAGCAATTCAAAATAATTCCATCAACAAAGAAGGTCATGGCGACCATGAATTGGGACCTGTTTCTTGTTGATTTCCTGACCAAGGGAGATACTGTGAATGCTGTCCGCTATTGTGACACATCGAGTCGGTCGCAGAGGGCAATTAGTCGAAAACTACCAGGGTTGCTGGGAACAGCCGTCATATTGCTGCACGATAACGCCAGGGCACACACGCGCAAGTTGTTACAGCGCTACCATTCCACAACACAGCTTCCCAGTTGCGCTGTACAGTATGAGCATTTATACCACATCAGCACCACAAGAGGGCAGCAGAGCCCAGTGCGGAATACAACGGGCAATCAGCAGAAGTGCAAAACATCAGGCAGTCGTATCAAGCAGGGAACTGAGAGAAGTGGATGAACGAGAAATTGCCCATAGCAACCATTGGGGCAGATGTATGAAGCTCTGGAAAGTGATAAAGTGTAGAGTGGTAAACGACCAACCGATCAGCTCCTAGCTGTCATGTTACAGGCTGTGTTTAAAAAATGACCTTAGCTGATTGGTTGGTTGTTTATCAGTCTTCACTTTATCACTTCCCAGAGCTTCATACATCTACCCAATAAGCTTTGTGGTAGCATTTACCAATGCGTTTTATCAAGTTTTAGAACTCGCTGCGTATGATAATGGTGCCCCAGCCACTCAGCTCCCAACTGTCATCTCTTTAAAAAAATGAGAGTTAGGAGATGATTGGCTTCAATTGGCAAGAAGTTTGGAGGATAACCCACATTTTCCATGACACCTTATTAGCTACACACCACACTTATACACGGACGTGTAACAATGGAGGACAGACCGCTCCCTGATCTGGCTATAGCCAATCACAGATGCCCAATGACGTTATAGTGATTCAGCTCCCAGCTCAGGCGCAGGATTCCGTGTTCATAATATTTATATCACATTTTTCTTGGTTAATGCTGATACAATATTGTTTTGTAATCTCTCACACGTCGGGCAGCGCAGCATTGTGTATTACTCCATTACCCTGACAGTACTGTGATTACCTGGAATATATGCTGCAGCGCTGTGTATTACTCCATTACCCTGACAGTACTGTGATTACCTGGAATATATGCTGCAGCGCTGTGTATTACTCCATTACCCTGACAGTACTGTGATTACCTGGAATATATGCTGCAGCATTGTGTATTACTCCATTACCGTGACAGTACTGTGATTACCTGGAATATATGCTGCAGCATTGTGTATTACTCCATTACCCTGACAGTACTGTGATTACCTGGAATATATGCTGCAGCATTGTGTATTACTCCATTACCCTGACAGTACTGTGATTACCTGGAATATATGCTGCAGCACTGTGTATTACTTTATTACCCTGATAGTACTGTGATTACCTGGAATATATGCTGCAGCACTGTGTATTACTCCATTACCCTGACAGTACTGTGATTACCTGGAATATATGCTGCAGCGCTGTGTATTACTTTATTACCCTGACAGTACTGTGATTACCTGGAATATATGCTGCAGCGCTGTGTATTACTTTATTACCCTGACAGTACTGTGATTACCTGGAATATATGCTGCAGCATTGTGTATTACTTTATTACCCTGACAGTACTGTGATTACCTGGAATATATGCTGCAGTGCTGTGTATTACTTTATTACCCTGATAGTAATGTGATTACCTGGAATATATGCTGCAGCACTGTGTATTACTTTATTACCCTGACAGTACTGTGATTACCTGGAATATATGCTGCAGCATTGTGTATTACTCCATTACCCTGACAGTACTGTGATTACCTGGAATATATGCTGCAGCATTGTGTATTACTCCATTACCCTGACAGTACTGTGATTACCTGGAATATATGCTGCAGCACTGTGTATTACTTTATTACCCTGATAGTACTGTGATTACCTGGAATATATGCTGCAGCACTGTGTATTACTCCATTACCCTGACAGTACTGTGATTACCTGGAATATATGCTGCAGCGCTGTGTATTACTTTATTACCCTGACAGTACTGTGATTACCTGGAATATATGCTGCAGCGCTGTGTATTACTTTATTACCCTGACAGTACTGTGATTACCTGGAATATATGCTGCAGCATTGTGTATTACTTTATTACCCTGACAGTACTGTGATTACCTGGAATATATGCTGCAGTGCTGTGTATTACTTTATTACCCTGACAGTACTGTGATTACCTGGAATATATGCTGCAGCACTGTGTATTACTTTATTACCCTGACAGTACTGTGATTACCTGGAATATATGCTGCAGCACTGTGTATTACTTTATTACCCTGACAGTACTGTGATTACCTGGAATATATGCTGCAGCACTGTGTATTACTTTATTACCCTGACAGTACTGTGATTACCTGGAATATATGCTGCAGCGCAGTGTATTACTCCATTACCCTGACAGTACTGTGATTACCTGGAATATATGCTGCAGCGCTGTGTATTACTTTATTACCCTGACAGTACTGTGATTACCTGGAATATATGCTGCAGCGCTGTGTATTACTTTATTACCCTGACAGTACTGTGATTACCTGGAATATATGCTGCAGCACTGTGTATTACTTTATTACCCTGACAGTACTGTGATTACCTGGAATATATGCTGCAGCGCTGTGTGTTACTTTATTACCCTGACAGTACTGTGATTACCTGGAATATATGCTGCAGCGCTGTGTATTACTCCATTACCCTGACAGTACTGTGATTACCTGGAATATATGCTGCAGCGCTGTGTATTACTTTATTACCCTGACAGTACTGTGATTACCTGGAATATATGCTGCAGCGCTGTGTATTACTTTATTACCTTGATAGTACTGTGATTACCTGGAATATATGCTGCAGCGCTGTGTATTACTCCATTACCCTGACAGTACTGTGATTACCTGGAATATATGCTGCAGCGCTGTGTATTACTCCATTACCCTGACAGTACTGTGATTACCTGGAATATATGCTGCAGCGCTGTGTATTACTTTATACCCTGACAGTACTGTGATTACCTGGAATATATGCTGCAGCGCTGTGTATTACTTTATTACCCTGACAGTACTGTGAATACCTGGAATATATGCTGCAGCGCTGTGTATTACTTTATTACACTGATAGTACTGTGATTACCTGGAATATATGCTGCAGCGCTGTGTATTACTCCATTACCCTGACAGTACTGTGATTACCTGGAATATATGCTGCAGCATTGTGTGTTACTTTATTACCCTGATAGTACTGTGATTACCTGGAATATATGCTGCAGTGCTGTGTATTACTTTATTACCCTGACAGTACTGTAATTACCTGGAATATATGCTGCAGCGCTGTGTATTACTCCATTACCCTGACAGTACTGTGATTACCTGGAATATATGCTGCAGCGCTGTGTATTACTTTATTACCCTGACAGTACTGTGATTACCTGGAATATATGCTGCAGCGCTGTGTATTACTTTATTACCCTGACAGTACTGTGATTACCTGGAATATATGCTGCAGCGCTGTGTATTACTCCATTACCCTGACAGTACTGTGATTACCTGGAATATATGCTGCAGCGCTGTGTATTACTTTATTACCCTGATAGTACTGTGATTACATGGAATATATGCTGCAGCGCTGTGTATTACTTTATTACCCTGACAGTACTGTGATTACCTGGAATATATGCTGCAGCACTGTGTATTACTTTATTACCCTGACAGTACTGTGATTACCTGGAATATATGCTGCAGTGCTGTGTATTATTTTATTACCCTGACAGTACTGTGATTACCTGGAATATATGCTGCAGCATTGTGTATTACTCCATTACCCTGATAGTACTGTGATTACCTGGAATATATGCTGCAGCACTGTGTATTACTTTATTACCCTGACAGTACTGTGATTACCTTGAATATATGCTGCAGCGCTGTGTATTACTTTATTACCCTGACAGTACTGTGATTACCTGGAATATATGCTGCAGCACTGTGTATTACTTTATTACCCTGATAGTACTGTGATTACCTGGAATATATGCTGCAGCATTGTGTATTACTTTATTACCCTGACAGTACTGTGATTACCTGGAATATATGCTGCAGCACTGTGTATTACTTTATTACCCTGACAGTACTGTGATTACCTGGAATATATGCTGCAGTGTTGTGTATTACTTTATTACCCTGACAGTACTGTGATTACCTGGAATATATGCTGCAGCGCTGTGTATTACTTTATTACCCTGACAGTACTGTGATTACCTGGAATATATGCTGCAGTGTTGTGTATTACTTTATTACCCTGACAGTACTGTGATTACCTGGAATATATGCTGCAGCATTGTGTATTACTTTATTACCCTGATAGTACTGTGATTACCTGGAATATATGCTGCAGCGCTGTGTATTACTTTATTACCCTGATAGTACTGTGATTACATGGAATATATGCTGCAGCGCTGTGTATTACTTTATTACCCTGACAGTACTGTGATTACCTGGAATATATGCTGCAGCGCTGTGTATTACTTTATTACCCTGACAGTACTGTGATTACCTGGAATATATGCTGCAGCACTGTGTATTACTTTATTACCCTGACAGTACTGTGATTACCTGGAATATATGCTGCAGCGCTGTGTATTACTTTATTACCCTGACAGTACTGTGATTACCTGGAATATATGCTGCAGCACTGTGTATTACTTTATTACCCTGACAGTACTGTGATTACCTGGAATATATGCTGCAGCGCTGTGTATTACTTTATTACCCTGACAGTACTGTGATTACCTGGAATATATGCTGCAGCACTGTGTATTACTTTATTACCCTCATAGTACTGTGATTACCTGGAATATATGCTGCAGCGCTGTGTATTACTTTATTACCCTGACAGTACTGTGATTACCTGGAATATATGCTGCAGCGCTGTGTATTACTTTATTACCCTGACAGTACTGTGATTACCTGGAATATATGCTGCAGCGCTGTGTATTACTTTATTACCCTGACAGTACTGTGATTACCTGGAATATATGCTGCAGCACTGTGTATTACTTTATTACCCTGACAGTACTGTGATTACCTGGAATATATACTGCAGCGCTGTGTATTACTTTATTACCCTGACAGTACTGTGATTACCTGGAATATATGCTGCAGCGCTGTGTATTACTTTATTACCCTGATAGTACTCTGATTACCTGGAATATATGCTGCAGCGCTGTGTATTACTTTATTACCCTGACAGTACTGTGATTACCTGGAATATATGCTGCAGCGCTGTGTATTACTTTATTACCCTGACAGTACTGTGATTACCTGGAATATATGCTGCAGCGCTGTGTATTACTTTATTACCCTGATAGTACTGTGATTACCTGGAATATATGCTGCAGCGCTGTGTATTACTTTATTACCCTGATAGTACTGTGATTACCTGGAATATATGCTGCAGCGCTGTGTATTACTTTATTACCCTGACAGTACTGTGATTACCTGGAATATATGCTGCAGCACTGTGTATTACTTTATTACCCTGACAGTACTGTGATTACCTGGAATATATGCTGCAGCGCTGTGTATTACTTTATTACCCTGACAGTACTGTGATTACCTGGAATATATGCTGCAGCGCTGTGTATTACTTTATTACACTGATAGTACTGTGATTACCTGGAATATATGCTGCAGCGCTGTGTATTACTTTATTACCCTGACAGTACTGTGATTACCTGGAATATATGCTGCAGCGCTGTGTATTACTTTATTACACTGATAGTACTGTGATTACCTGGAATATATGCTGCAGCATTGTGTATTACTTTATTACCCTGACAGCACTGTGATTACCTGGAATATATGCTGCAGCGCTGTGTATTACTTTATTACCCTGACAGTACTGTGATTACCTGGAATATATGCTGCAGTGTTGTGTATTACTTTATTACCCTGACAGTACTGTGATTACCTGGAATATATGCTGCAGCGCTGTGTATTACTTTATTACCCTGACAGTACTGTGATTACCTGGAATATATGCTGCAGCACTGTGTATTACTTTATTACCCTGACAGTACTGTGATTACCTGGAATATATGCTGCAGCGCTGTGTATTACTTTATTACCCTGACAGTACTGTGATTACCTGGAATATATGCTGCAGCGCTGTGTATTACTTTATTACCCTGACAGTACTGTGATTACCTGGAATATATGCTGCAGCGCTGTGTATTATTTTATTACCCTGACAGTACTGTGATTACCTGGAATATATGCTGCAGCCCTGTGTATTACTTTATTACCCTGACAGTACTGTGATTACCTGGAATATATGCTGCAGCGCTGTGTATTACTTTATTACCCTGACAGTACTGTGATTACCTGGAATATATGCTGCAGCGCTGTGTATTACTTTATTACCCTGATAGTACTCTGATTACCTGGAATATATGCTGCAGCGCTGTGTATTACTTTATTACCCTGACAGTACTGTGATTACCTGGAATATATGCTGCAGCGCTGTGTATTACTTTATTACCCTGACAGTACTGTGATTACCTGGAATATATGCTGCAGCACTGTGTATTACTTTATTACCCTGATAGTACTGTGATTACCTGGAATATATGCTGCAGCGCTGTGTATTACTTTATTACCCTGACAGTACTGTGATTGCCTGGAATATATGCTGCAGCGCTGTGTATTACTTTATTACCCTGACAGTACTGTGATTACCTGGAATATATGCTGCAGCACTGTGTATTACTTTATTACCCTGACAGTACTGTGATTACCTGGAATATATGCTGCAGCGCTGTGTATTACTTTATTACCCTGACAGTACTGTGATTACCTGGAATATATGCTGCAGCGCTGTGTATTACTTTATTACAATGATAGTACTGTGATAACCTGGAATATATGCTGCAGCATTGTTTATTACTCCATTACCCTGATAGTACTGTGATTACCTGGAATATATGCTGCAGCGCTGTGTATTACTCCATTACCCTGATAGTACTGTGATTACCTGCAATATATGCTGCAGCGCTGTGTATTACTTTATTACGCTGATAGTACTGTGATTACCTGGAATATATGCTGCAGAGCTGTGTATTACTTTATTACCCTGACAGTACTGTGATTACCTGGAATATATGCTGCAGCGCTGTGTTACTTTATTACCCTGATAGTACTGTGATTACCTGGAATATATGCTGCAGCGCTGTGTATTACTTTATTACCCTGATAGTACTGTGATTACCTGGAATATATGCTGCAGCGCTGTGTATTACTTTATTACCCTGATAGTACTGTGATTACCTGGAATATATGCTGCAGCGCTGTGTATTACTTTATTACCCTGATAGTACTGTGATTACCTGCAATATATGCTGCAGCGCTGTGTATTACTTTATTACCCTGATAGTACTGTGATTACCTGGAATATATGCTGCAGTGCTGTGTATTACTTTATTACCCTGATAGTACTGTGATTACCTGGAATATATGCTGCAGTGCTGTGTATTACTTTATTACCCTGACAGTACTGTGATTACCTGGAATATATGCTGCAGCATTGTGTATTACTTTATTACCCTGATAGTACTGTGATTACCTGGAATATATGCTGCAGTGCTGTGTATTACTTTATTACCCTGATAGTACTGTGATTACCTGGAATATATGCTGCAGCATTGTGTATTACTTTATTACCCTGACAGTACTGTGATTACCTGGAATATAGGCTGCAGCGCTGTGTATTACTTTATTACCCTGACAGTACTGTGATTACCTGGAATATATGCTGCAGCATTGTGTATTACTTTATTACCCTGACAGTACTGTGATTACCTGGAATATATGCTGCAGCGCTGTGTATTACTTTATTACCCTGACAGTACTGTGATTACCTGGAATCTATGCTGCAGCGCTGTGTATTACTTTATTACCCTGACAGTACTGTGATTACCTGGAATATATGCTGCAGCGCTGTGTATTACTTTATTACCCTGACAGTACTGTGATTACCTGGAATATATGCTGCAGCGCTGTGTATTACTTTATTACCCTGACAGTACTGTGATTACCTGGAATATATGCTGCAGCATTGTGTATTACTTTATTACCCTGATAGTACTGTGATTACCTGGAATATATGCTGCAGCATTGTGTATTACTCCATTACCCTGATATTACTGTGATTACCTGGAATATATGCTGCAGTGCTGTGTATTACTTTATTACCCTGATAGTACTGTGATTACCTGCAATATATGCTGCAGCGCTGTGTATTACTTTATTACCCTGATAGTACTGTGATTACCTGGAATATATGCTGCAGCGCTGTGTATTACTTTATTACCCTGATAGTACTGTGATTACCTGGAATATATGCTGCAGCACTGTGTATTACTTTATTACCCTGATAGTACTGTGATTACCTGGAATATATGCTGCAGTGCTGTGTATTACTTTATTACCCTGATAGTACTGTGATTACCTGCAATATATGCTGCAGCGCTGTGTATTACTTTATTACCCTGATAGTACTGTGATTACCTGGAATATATGCTGCAGCGCTGTGTATTACTTTATTACACTGATAGTACTGTGATTACCTGGAATATATGCTGCAGCACTGTGTATTACTTTATTACCCTGACAGTACTGTGATTACCTGGAATACATTGCTGCAGCGCTGTGTATTACTTTATTACCCTGACAGTACTGTGATTACCTGGAATATATGCTGCAGTGCTGTGTATTACTTTATTACCCTGATAGTACTGTGATTACCTGGAATATATGCTGCAGCGCTGTGTATTACTTTATTACCCTGATAGTACTGTGATTACCTGGAATATATGCTGCAGCGCTGTGTATTACTTTATTACCCTGACAGTACTGTGATTACCTGGAATATATGCTGCAGCATTGTGTATTACTTTATTACCCTGATAGTACTGTGATTACCTGGAATATATGCTGCAGCACTGTGTATTACTTTATTACCCTGACAGTACTGTGATTACCTGGAATATATGCTGCAGCGCTATGTATTACTTTATTACCCTGATAGTACTGTGATTACCTGGAATATATGCTGCAGTGTTGTGTATTACTTTATTACCCTGATAGTACTGTGATTACCTGGAATATATGCTGCAGCGCTGTGTATTACTTTATTACCCTGACAGTACTGTGATTACCAGGAATATATGCTGCAGGGTTGTGTATTACTTTATTACCCTGATAGTACTGTGATTACCTGGAATATATGCTGCAGCGCTGTGTATTACTTTATTACCCTGACAGTACTGTGGTTACCTGGAATATATGCTGCAGCGCTGAGTATTACTTTATTACCCTGATAGTACTGTGATTACCTGGAATATATGCTGCAGCGCTGTGTATTACTTTATTACGCTGATAGTACTGTGATTACCTGGAATATATGCTGCAGCGCTGTGTATTACTTTATTACCCTGACAGTACTGTGATTACCTGGAATATATGCTGCAGTGCTGTGTATTACTTTATTACCCTGATAGTACTGTGATTACCTGGAATATATGCTGCAGCGCTGTGTATTACTTTATTACGCTGATAGTACTGTGATTACCTGGAATATATGCTGCAGCGCTGTGTATTACTTTATTACCCTAACAGTACTGTGATTACCTGGAATATATGCTGCAGCGCTGTGTATTACTTTATTACCCTGATAGTACTGTGATTACCTGGAATATATGCTGCAGCGCTGTGTATTACTTTATTACCCTGATAGTACTGTGATTACCTGGAATATATGCTGCAGCACTGTGTATTACTTTATTACCCTGATAGTACTGTGATTACCTGGAATATATGCTGCAGCACTGTGTATTACTTTATTACCCTGACAGTACTGTGATTACCTGGAATATATGCTGCAGCGCTGTGTATTACTTTATTACCCTGATAGTACTGTGATTAACTGGAATATATGCTGCAGCGCTGTGTATTACTTTATTACCCTGACAGTACTGTGATTACCTGGAATATATGCTGCAGCACTGTGTATTACTTTATTACCCTGACAGTACTGTGATTACCTGGAATATATGCTGCAGCACTGTGTATTACTTTATCACCCTGACAGTACTGTGATTACCTGGAATATATGCTGCAGCGCTATGTATTACTTTATTACCCTGACAGTACTGTGATTACCTGGAATATATGCTGCAGCGCTATGTATTACTTTATTACCCTGATAGTACTGTGATTACCTGGAATATATGCTGCAGCGCTGTGTATTACTTTATTACCCTGATAGTACTGTGATTACCTGGAATATATGCTGCAGTGCTGTGTATTACTTTATTACCCTGATAGTACTGTGATTACCTGGAATATATGCTGCAGCGCTGTGTATTACTTTATTACCCTGACAGTAATGTGATTACCTGGAATATATGCTGCAGAGTTGTGTATTACTTTATTACCCTGATAGTACTGTGATTACCTGGAATATATGCTGCAGCATTGTGTATTACTTTATTACCCTGACAGTACTGTGATTACCTGGAATATATGCTGCAGCGCTGTGTATTACTCCATTACCCTTATAGTACTGTGATTACCTGGAATATATACTGCAGCGCTGTGTGTTACTTTATTACCCTGACAGTACTGTGATTACCTGGAATATATACTGCAGCGCTGTGTATTACTTTATTACCCTGACAGTACTGTGATTACCTGGAATATATGCTGCAGCGCTGTGTTACTTTATTACCCTGACAGTACTGTGATTACCTGGAATATATGCTGCAGCGCTGTGCATTACTTTATTACCCTGACCGTACTGTGATTACCTGGAATATATGCTGCAGCGCTGTGTATTACTTTATTTCCCTGATAGTACTGTGATCACCTGGAATATATGCTGCAGTGCTGTGTTACTTTATTACCCTGATAGTACTGTGATTACCTGGAATATATGCTGCAGCACTGTGTATTACTTTATTACCCTGACCGTACTGTGATTACCTGGAATATATGCTGCAGTGCTGTGTATTACTTTATTACCCTGATAGTACTGTGATTACCTGGAATATATGCTGCAGCGCTGTGTATTACTTTATTACCCTGATAGTACTGTGATTACCTGGAATATATGCTGCAGCGCTGTGTATTACTTTATTACCCTGACAGTACTGTGATTACCTGGAATATATGCTGCAGCGATGTGTATTACTTTATTACCCTGACAGTACTGTGATTACCTGGAATATATGCTGCAGCGCTGTGTATTACTTTATTACCCTGACAGTACTGTGATTACCTGGAATGTATGCTGCAGCGCTGTGTATTACTTTATTACCCTGACAGTACTGTGATTACCTGGAATATATGCTGCAGCGCTGTGTATTACTTTATTACCCTGATAGTACTGTGATTATCTGGAATATATGCTGCAGCGCTGTGTATTACTTTATTACCCTGATAGTACTGTGATTACCTGGAATATATGCTGCAGCGCTGTGTATTACTTTATTACCCTGACAGTACTGTGATTACCTGGAATATATGCTGCAGCGCTGTGTATTACTTTATTACCCTGACAGTACTGTAATTACCTGGAATATATGCTGCAGCGCTGTGTATTACTTTATTACCCTGATAGTACTGTGATTACCTGGAATATATCCTGCAGCGCTGTGTATTACTTTATTACCCTGACAGTACTGTGATTACCTGGAATATATGCTGCAGCGCTGTGTATTACTTTATTACCCTGATAGTACTGTGATTACCTGCAATATATGCTGCAGTGTTGTGTATTACTTTATTACCCTGATAGTACTGTGATTACCTGGAATATATCCTGCAGCGCTGTGTATTACTTTATTACCCTGACAGTACTGTGATTACCTGGAATATATCCTGCAGCGCTGTGTATTACTTTATTACCCTGACAGTACTGTGATTACCTGGAATATATGCTGCTGCGCTGTGTATTACTTTATTACCCTGATAGTACTGTGATTACCTGGAATATATGCTGCAGCGCTGTGTATTACTTTATTACCCTGATAGTACTGTGATTACCTGGAATATATGCTGCAGCGCTGTGTATTACTTTATTACCCTGACAGTACTGTGATTACCTGGAATATATGCTGCAGCACTATGTATTACTTTATTACCCTGACAGTACTGTGATTACCTGGAATATATGCTGCAGTGCTGTGTTACTTTATTACCCTGATAGTACTGTGATTACCTGGAATATATGCTGCAGCGCTGTGTATTACTTTATTACCCTGATAGTACTGTGATTATCTGGAATATATGCTGCAGCACTGTGTATTATTTTATTACCCTGACAGTACTGTGATTACCTGGAATATATGCTGCAGCGCTGTGTATTACTCCATTACCCTGATAGTACTGTGATTACCTGGAATATATGCTGCAGCGCTGTGTATTACTTTATTACCCTGACAGTACTGTGATTACCTGGAATATATGCTGCAGCGCTGTGTATTACTTTATTACCCTGATAGTACTGTGATTACCTGGAATATATGCTGCAGTGCTGTGTATTACTCGATTACACTGACAGTATTGTGATTACCTGGAATATATGCTGCAGCACTGTGTATTACTTTATTACCCTGATAGTACTGTGATTACCTGGAATATATGCTGCAGCACTGTGTATTACGGTACTTTATTACCCTGACAGTACTGTGATTACCTGGAATATATGCTGCAGCACTATGTATTACTTTATTACCCTGATAGTACTGTGATTACCTGGAATATATGCTGCAGCGCTGTGTATTACTTTATTACCCTGATAGTACTGTGATTACCTGGAATATATGCTGCAGCATTGTGTGTTACTTTATTACCCTCATAGTACTGTGATTACCTGGAATATATGCTGCAGCGCTGTGTATTACTTTATTACCCTGATAGTACTGTGATTACCTGGAATATATGCTGCAGCACTGTGTATTACTTTATTACCCTGATAGTACTGTGATTACCTGGAATATATGCTGCAGCACTGTGTATTACTTTATTACCCTGATAGTACTGTGATTACCTGGAATATATGCTGCAGCACTGTGTATTACTTTATTACCCTGACAGTACTGTGATTACCTGGAATATATGCTGTAGCACTGTGTATTACTTTATTACCCTGACAGTACTGTGATTACCTGGAATATATGCTGCAGCGCTGTGTATTACTTTATTACCCTGATAGTACTGTGATTACCTGGAAAATATCCTGCAGCGCTGTGTATTACTTTATTACCCTGACAGTACTGTGATTACCTGGAATATATGCTGCAGCGCTGTGTATTACTTTATTACCATGATAGTACTGTGATTACCTGGAATATATGCTGCAGCGCTGTGTATTACTTTATTACCCTGATAGTACTGTGATTACCTGGAATATGTGCTGCAGCACTGTGTATTACTTTATTACCCTGACAGTACTTTGATTACCTGGAATATATGCTGCAGCATTGTGTGTTACTTTATTACCCTCATAGTACTGTGATTACCTGGAATATATGCTGCAGCGCTGTGTATTACTTTATTACCCTGACAGTACTGTGATTACCTGGAATATATGCTGCAGCGCTGTGTATTACTTTATTACCCTGATAGTACTGTGATTACCTGGAATATATGCTGCAGCGTTGTGTATTACTTTATTACCCTGACAGTACTGTGATTACCTGGAATATATGCTGCAGTGTTGTGTATTACTTTATTACCCTGACAGTACTGTGATTACCTGGAATATATGCTGCAGCGCTGTGTATTACTTTATTACCCTGATAGTACTGTGATTACCTGGAATATATGCTGCAGCACTATGTATTACTTTATTACCCTGACAGTACTGTGATTACCTGGAATATATGCTGCAGCGCTGTGTATTACTTTATTACCCTGATAGTACTGTGATTACCTGGAATATATGCTGCAGCATTGTGTATTACTCCATTACCCTGATAGTACTGTGATTACCTGGAATATATGCTGCAGCACTGTGTATTACTTTATTACCCTGACAGTACTGTGATTACCTGGAATATATGCTGCAGCGCTGTGTATTACTTTATTACCCTGATAGTACTGTGATTACCTGGAATATATGCTGCAGCGCTATGTATTACTTTATTACCCTGATAGTACTGTGATTACCTGGAATATATGCTGCAACGCTGTGTATTACTTTATTACCCTGATAGTACTGTGATTACCTGGAATATATGCTGCAGCACTGTGTTTTACTTTATTACCCTGACAGTACTGTGATTACCTGGAATATAGGCTGCAGTGCTGTGTATTACTTTATTACCCTGACAGTACTGTGATTACCTGGAATATATGCTGCAGCACTGTGTATTACTTTATTACCCTGACAGTACTGTGATTACCTGGAATATATGCTGCAGCACTGTGTATTACTTTATTACCCTGATAGTACTGTGATTACCTGGAATATATGCTGCAGCGCTGTGTATTACTTTATTACCCTGACAGTACTGTGATTACCTGGAATATATGCTGCAGCGCTGTGTATTACTTTATTACCCTGATAGTACTGTGATTACCTGGAATATATGCTGCAGCGCTGTGTATTACTTTATTACCCTGATAGTACTGTGATTACCTGGAATATATGCTGCAGCGCTGTGTATTACTTTATTACCCTGATAGTACTGTGATTACCTGGAATATATGCTGCAGCGCTGTGTATTACTTTATTACCCTGATAGTACTGTGATTACCTGGAATATATGCTGCAGCACTGTGTATTACTTTATTACCCTGACAGTACTGTGATTACCTGGAATATATGCTGCAGCGCTGTGTATTACTTTATTACCCTGATAGTACTGTGATTACCTGGAATATATGCTGCAGCACTGTGTATTACTTTATTACCCTGACAGTACTGTGATTACCTGGAATATATGCTGCAGCGCTGTGTATTACTTTATTACCCTGATAGTACTGTGATTACCTGGAAAATATCCTGCAGCGCTGTGTATTACTTTATTACCCTGATAGTACTGTGATTACCTGGAATATATGCTGCAGCGCTGTGTATTACTTTATTACCCTGATAGTACTGTGATTACCTGGAATATATGCTGCAGCGCTGTGTATTACTTTATTACCCTGATAGTACTGTGATTACCTGGAATATATGCTGCAGCGCTGTGTATTACTTTATTACCCTGATAGTACTGTGATTACCTGGAATATATGCTGCAGCGCTGTGTATTACTTTATTACCCTGATATTACTGTGATTACCTGGAATATATGCTGCAGCGCTGTGTATTACTTTATTACCCTGACAGTACTGTGATTACCTGGAATATATGCTGCAGCGCTGTGTATTACTCCATTACCCTTATAGTACTGTGATTACCTGGAATATATACTGCAGCGCTGTGTGTTACTTTATTACCCTGACAGTACTGTGATTACCTGGAATATATACTGCAGCGCTGTGTATTACTTTATTACCCTGACCGTACTGTGATTACCTGGAATATATGCTGCAGCGCTGTGTTACTTTATTACCCTGACAGTACTGTGATTACCTGGAATATATGCTGCAGCGCTGTGCATTACTTTATTACCCTGACCGTACTGTGATTACCTGGAATATATGCTGCAGCGCTGTGTATTACTTTATTACCCTGATAGTACTGTGATTACCTGGAATATATGCTGCAGTGCTGTGTTACTTTATTACCCTGATAGTACTGTGATTACCTGGAATATATGCTGCAGCACTGTGTATTACTTTATTACCCTGACCGTACTGTGATTACCTGGAATATATGCTGCAGCGCTATGTATTACTTTATTACCCTGATAGTACTGTGATTACCTGGAATATATGCTGCAGCGCTGTGTATTACTTTATTACCCTGACAGTACTGTGATTACCTGGAATATATGCTGCAGCGCTATGTATTACTTTATTACCCTGACAGTACTGTGATTACCTGGAATATATGCTGCAGTGCTGTGTATTACTTTATTACCCTGATAGTACTGTGATTACCTGGAATATATGCTGCAGCGCTATGTATTACTTTATTACCCTGACAGTACTGTGATTACCTGGAATATATGCTGCAGTGCTGTGTATTACTTTATTACCCTGACAGTACTGTGATTACCTGGAATATATGCTGCAGCGATGTGTATTACTTTATTACCCTGACAGTACTGTGATTACCTGGAATATATGCTGCAGCGCTGTGTATTACTTTATTACCCTGATAGTACTGTGATTACCTGGAATGTATGCTGCAGCGCTGTGTATTACTTTATTACTCTGACAGTACTGTGATTACCTGGAATATATGCTGCAGCGCTGTGTATTACTTTATTACCCTGATAGTACTGTGATTATCTGGAATATATGCTGCAGCGCTGTGTATTACTTTATTACCCTGATAGTACTGTGATTACCTGGAATATATGCTGCAGCGCTGTGTATTACTTTATTACCCTGATAGTACTGTGATTACCTGGAATATATGCTGCAGCGCTGTGTATTACTTTATTACCCTGATAGTACTGTGATTACCTGGAATATATGCTGCAGCACTGTGTATTACTTTATTACCCTGATAGTACTGTGATTACCTGGAATATATGCTGCAGCACTGTGTATTACTTTATTACCCTGACAGTACTGTGATTACCTGGAATATATGCTGCAGCGCTGTGTATTACTTTATTACCCTGATAGTACTGTGATTACCTGGAATATATGCTGCAGCGCTGTGTATTACTTTATTACCCTGACAGTACTGTGATTACCTGGAATATATGCTGCAGCACTGTGTATTACTTTATTACCCTGACAGTACTGTGATTACCTGGAATATATGCTGCAGCACTGTGTATTACTTTATCACCCTGACAGTACTGTGATTACCTGGAATATATGCTGCAGCGCTATGTATTACTTTATTACCCTGACAGTACTGTGATTACCTGGAATATATGCTGCAGCGCTATGTATTACTTTATTACCCTGATAGTACTGTGATTACCTAGAATATATGCTGCAGCGCTGTGTATTACTTTATTACCCTGATAGTACTGTAATTACCTGGAATATATGCTGCAGTGCTGTGTATTACTTTATTACCCTGATAGTACTGTGATTACCTGGAATATATGCTGCAGCGCTGTGTATTACTTTATTACCCTGACAGTAATGTGATTACCTGGAATATATGCTGCAGAGTTGTGTATTACTTTATTACCCTGATAGTACTGTGATTACCTGGAATATATGCTGCAGCATTGTGAATTACTTTATTACCCTGACAGTACTGTGATTACCTGGAATATATGCTGCAGCGCTGTGTATTACTCCATTACCCTGATAGTACTGTGATTACCTGGAATATATGCTGCAGCGCTGTGTATTACTTTATACCCTGACAGTACTGTGATTACCTGGAATATATGCTGCAGCATTCTGTATTACTTTATTACCCTGATAGTACTGTGATTACCTGGAATATATGCTGCAGCACTGTGTATTACTTTATTACCCTGACAGTACTGTGATTACCTGGAATATATGCTGCAACACTGTGTATTACTTTATTACCCTGATAGTACTGTGATTACCTGGAATATAGGCTGCAGTGCTGTGTATTACTTTATTACCCTGACAGTACTGTGATTACCTGGAATATATGCTGCAGCAGTGTGTATTACTTTATTACCCTGACAGTACTGTGATTACCTGGAATATATGCTGCAGCACTGTGTATTACTTTATTACCCTGATAGTACTGTGATTACCTGGAATATATGCTGCAGCGCTGTGTATTACTTTATTACCCTGACAGTACTGTGATTACCTGGAATATATGCTGCAGCGCTGTGTATTACTTTATTACCCTGATAGTACTGTGATTACCTGGAATATATGCTGCAGCGCTGTGTATTACTTTATTACCCTGATAGTACTGTGATTACCTGGAATATATGCTGCAGCATTGTGTGTTACTTTATTACCCTCATAGTACTGTGATTACCTGGAATATATGCTGCAGCGCTGTGTATTACTTTATTACCCTGATAGTACTGTGATTACCTGGAATATATGCTGCAGCACTGTGTATTACTTTATTACCCTGATAGTACTGTGATTACCTGGAATATATGCTGCAGCACTGTGTATTACTTTATTACCCTGATAGTACTGTGATTACCTGGAATATATGCTGCAGCACTGTGTATTACTTTATTACCCTGACAGTACTGTGATTACCTGGAATATATGCTGTAGCACTGTGTATTACTTTATTACCCTGACAGTACTGTGATTACCTGGAATATATGCTGCAGCGCTGTGTATTACTTTATTACCCTGATTGTACTGTGATTACCTGGAAAATATCCTGCAGCGCTGTGTATTACTTTATTACCCTGACAGTACTGTGATTACCTGGAATATATGCTGCAGCGCTGTGTATTACTTTATTACCATGATAGTACTGTGATTACCTGGAATATATGCTGCAGCGCTGTGTATTACTTTATTACCCTGATAGTACTGTGATTACCTGGAATATGTGCTGCAGCACTGTGTATTACTTTATTACCCTGACAGTACTTTGATTACCTGGAATATATGCTGCAGCATTGTGTGTTACTTTATTACCCTCATAGTACTGTGATTACCTGGAATATATGCTGCAGCGCTGTGTATTACTTTATTACCCTGACAGTACTGTGATTACCTGGAATATATGCTGCAGCGCTGTGTATTACTTTATTACCCTGATAGTACTGTGATTACCTGGAATATATGCTGCAGCGTTGTGTATTACTTTATTACCCTGACAGTACTGTGATTACCTGGAATATATGCTGCAGTGTTGTGTATTACTTTATTACCCTGACAGTACTGTGATTACCTGGAATATATGCTGCAGCGCTGTGTATTACTTTATTACCCTGACAGTACTGTGATTACCTGGAATATATGCTGCAGCACTGTGTATTACTTTATTACCCTGACAGTACTGTGATTACCTGGAATATATGCTGCAGCACTGTGTATTACTTTATCACCCTGACAGTACTGTGATTACCTGGAATATATGCTGCAGCGCTATGTATTACTTTATTACCCTGACAGTACTGTGATTACCTGGAATATATGCTGCAGCGCTATGTATTACTTTATTACCCTGATAGTACTGTGATTACCTGGAATATATGCTGCAGCGCTATGTATTACTTTATTACCCTGACAGTACTGTGATTACCTGGAATATATGCTGCAGCGCTATGTATTACTTTATTACCCTGATAGTACTGTGATTACCTAGAATATATGCTGCAGCGCTGTGTATTACTTTATTACCCTGATAGTACTGTGATTACCTGGAATATATGCTGCAGTGCTGTGTATTACTTTATTACCCTGATAGTACTGTGATTACCTGGAATATATGCTGCAGCATTGTGAATTACTTTATTACCCTGACAGTACTGTGATTACCTGGAATATATGCTGCAGCGCTGTGTATTACTCCATTACCCTGATAGTACTGTGATTACCTGGAATATATGCTGCAGCGCTGTGTATTACTTTATACCCTGACAGTACTGTGATTACCTGGAATATATGCTGCAGCATTCTGTATTACTTTATTACCCTGATAGTACTGTGATTACCTGGAATATATGCTGCAGCACTGTGTATTACTTTATTACCCTGACAGTACTGTGATTACCTGGAATATATGCTGCAGCATTCTGTATTACTTTATTACCCTGATAGTACTGTGATTACCTGGAATATATGCTGCAGCACTGTGTATTACTTTATTACCCTGACAGTACTGTGATTACCTGGAATATATGCTGCAGCAGTGTGTATTACTTTATTACCCTGACAGTACTGTGATTACCTGGAATATATGCTGCAGCACTGTGTATTACTTTATTACCCTGATAGTACTGTGATTACCTGGAATATATGCTGCAGCGCTGTGTATTACTTTATTACCCTGACAGTACTGTGATTACCTGGAATATATGCTGCAGCGCTGTGTATTACTTTATTACCCTGATAGTACTGTGATTACCTGGAATATATGCTGCAGCGCTGTGTATTACTTTATTACCCTGATAGTACTGTGATTACCTGGAATATATGCTGCAGCATTGTGTGTTACTTTATTACCCTCATAGTACTGTGATTACCTGGAATATATGCTGCAGCGCTGTGTATTACTTTATTACCCTGATAGTACTGTGATTACCTGGAATATATGCTGCAGCATTGTGTGTTACTTTATTACCCTCATAGTACTGTGATTACCTGGAATATATGCTGCAGCGCTGTGTATTACTTTATTACCCTGATAGTACTGTGATTACCTGGAATATATGCTGCAGCACTGTGTATTACTTTATTACCCTGATAGTACTGTGATTACCTGGAATATATGCTGCAGCACTGTGTATTACTTTATTACCCTGATAGTACTGTGATTACCTGGAATATATGCTGCAGCACTGTGTATTACTTTATTACCCTGATAGTACTGTGATTACCTGGAAAATATCCTGCAGCGCTGTGTATTACTTTATTACCCTGACAGTACTGTGATTACCTGGAATATATGCTGCAGCGCTGTGTATTACTTTATTACCATGATAGTACTGTGATTACTTGGAATATATGCTGCAGCGCTGTGTATTACTTTATTACCCTGACAGTACTGTGATTACCTGGAATATGTGCTGCAGCACTGTGTATTACTTTATTACCCTGACAGTACTTTGATTACCTGGAATATATGCTGCAGCATTGTGTGTTACTTTATTACCCTGATAGTACTGTGATTACCTGGAATATATGCTGCAGCGCTGTGTATTACTTTATTACCCTGACAGTACTGTGATTACCTGGAATATATGCTGCAGCGCTGTGTATTACTTTATTACCCTGATAGTACTGTGATTACCTGGAATATATGCTGCAGCGCTGTGTATTACTTTATTACCCTGACAGTACTGTGATTACCTGGAATATATGCTGCAGCGCTGTGTATTACTTTATTACCCTGATAGTACTGTGATTACCTGGAATATATGCTGCAGCGCTGTGTATTACTTTATTACCCTGATAGTACTGTGATTACCTGGAATATATGCTGCAGTGTTGTGTATTACTTTATTACCCTGACAGTACTGTGATTACCTGGAATATATGCTGCAGCGCTGTGTATTACTTTATTACCCTGATAGTACTGTGATTACCTGGAATATATGCTGCAGCATTGTGTATTACTCCATTACCCTGATAGTACTGTGATTACCTGGAATATATGCTGCAGCACTGTGTATTACTTTATTACCCTGACAGTACTGTGATTACCTGGAATATATGCTGCAGCGCTGTGTATTACTTTATTACCCTGATAGTACTGTGATTACCTGGAATATATGCTGCAGCGCTATGTATTACTTTATTACCCTGATAGTACTGTGATTACCTGGAATATATGCTGCAACGCTGTGTATTACTTTATTACCCTGATAGTACTGTGATTACCTGGAATATATGCTGCAGCACTGTGTATTACTTTATTACCCTGACAGTACTGTGATTACCTGGAATATAGGCTGCAGTGCTGTGTATTACTTTATTACCCTGACAGTACTGTGATTACCTGGAATATATGCTGCAGCACTGTGTATTACTTTATTACCCTGACAGTACTGTGATTACCTGGAATATATGCTGCAGCACTGTGTATTACTTTATTACCCTGATAGTACTGTGATTACCTGGAATATATGCTGCAGCGCTGTGTATTACTTTATTACCCTGACAGTACTGTGATTACCTGGAATATATGCTGCAGCGCTGTGTATTACTTTATTACCCTGATAGTACTGTGATTACCTGGAATATATGCTGCAGCGCTGTGTATTACTTTATTACCCTGATAGTACTGTGATTACCTGGAATATATGCTGCAGCGCTGTGTATTACTTTATTACCCTGATAGTACTGTGATTACCTGGAATATATGCTGCAGCGCTGTGTATTACTTTATTACCCTGATAGTACTGTGATTACCTGGAATATATGCTGCAGCACTGTGTATTACTTTATTACCCTGACAGTACTGTGATTACCTGGAATATATGCTGCAGCGCTGTGTATTACTTTATTACCCTGATAGTACTGTGATTACCTGGAATATATGCTGCAGCACTGTGTATTACTTTATTACCCTGATAGTACTGTGATTACCTGGAATATATGCTGCATCGCTGTGTATTACTTTATTACCCTGATAGTACTGTGATTACCTGGAAAATATCCTGCAGCGCTGTGTATTACTTTATTACCCTGATAGTACTGTGATTACCTGGAATATATGCTGCAGCGCTGTGTATTACTTTATTACCCTGATAGTACTGTGATTACCTGGAATATATGCTGCAGCGCTGTGTATTACTTTATTACCCTGATATTACTGTGATTACCTGGAATATATGCTGCAGCGCTGTGTATTACTTTATTACCCTGACAGTACTGTGATTACCTGGAATATATGCTGCAGCG
This sequence comes from Taudactylus pleione, assembly GCA_031769625.1. Taxonomy (NCBI): domain Eukaryota; kingdom Metazoa; phylum Chordata; class Amphibia; order Anura; family Myobatrachidae; genus Taudactylus; species Taudactylus pleione. The sequence continues at coordinate 2,768,719 of JAUIMM010000482.1, forward strand.
CTGTGTATTACTCCATTACCCTTATAGTACTGTGATTACCTGGAATATATACTGCAGCGCTGTGTGTTACTTTATTACCCTGACAGTACTGTGATTACCTGGAATATATACTGCAGCGCTGTGTATTACTTTATTACCCTGACAGTACTGTGATTACCTGGAATATATGCTGCAGCGCTGTGTTACTTTATTACCCTGACAGTACTGTGATTACCTGGAATATATGCTGCAGCGCTGTGCATTACTTCATTACCCTGACCGTACTGTGATTACCTGGAATATATGCTGCAGCGCTGTGTATTACTTTATTACCCTGATAGTACTGTGATTACCTGGAATATATGCTGCAGTGCTGTGTTACTTTATTACCCTGATAGTACTGTGATTACCTGGAATATATGCTGCAGCACTGTGTATTACTTTATTACCCTGACCGTACTGTGATTACCTGGAATATATGCTGCAGTGCTGTGTATTACTTTATTACCCTGATAGTACTGTGATTACCTGGAATATATGCTGCAGCGCTGTGTATTACTTTATTACCCTGACAGTACTGTGATTACCTGGAATATATGCTGCAGCGCTATGTATTACTTTATTACCCTGATAGTACTGTGATTACCTGGAATATATGCTGCAGCGCTGTGTATTACTTTATTACCCTGATAGTACTGTGATTACCTGGAATATATGCTGCAGCGCTATGTATTACTTTATTACCCTGACAGTACTGTGATTACCTGGAATATATGCTGCAGTGCTGTGTATTACTTTATTACCCTGACAGTACTGTGATTACCTGGAATATATGCTGCAGCGATGTGTATTACTTTATTACCCTGACAGTACTGTGATTACCTGGAATATATGCTGCAGCGCTGTGTATTACTTTATTACCCTGACAGTACTGTGATTACCTGGAATGTCTGCTGCAGCGCTGTGTATTACTTTATTACCCTGACAGTACTGTGATTACCTGGAATATATGCTGCAGCGCTGTGTATTACTTTATTACCCTGATAGTACTGTGATTATCTGGAATATATGCTGCAGCGCTGTGTATTACTTTATTACCCTGATAGTACTGTGATTACCTGGAATATATCCTGCAGCGCTGTGTATTACTTTATTACCCTGATAGTACTGTGATTACCTGGAATATATCCTGCAGCGCTGTGTATTACTTTATTACCCTGACAGTACTGTGATTACCTGGAATATATGCTGCAGCGCTGTGTATTACTTTATTACCCTGATAGTACTGTGATTACCTGCAATATATGCTGCAGTGTTGTGTATTACTTTATTACCCTGATAGTACTGTGATTACCTGGAATATATCCTGCAGCGCTGTGTATTACTTTATTACCCTGACAGTACTGTGATTACCTGGAATATATCCTGCAGCGCTGTGTATTACTTTATTACCCTGACAGTACTGTGATTACCTGGAATATATGCTGCTGCGCTGTGTATTACTTTATTACCCTGATAGTACTGTGATTACCTGGAATATATGCTGCAGCGCTGTGTATTACTTTATTACCCTGATAGTACTGTGATTACCTGGAATATATGCTGCAGCGCTGTGTATTACTTTATTACCCTGACAGTACTGTGATTACCTGGAATATATGCTGCAGCACTATGTATTACTTTATTACCCTGACAGTACTGTGATTACCTGGAATATATGCTGCAGTGCTGTGTTACTTTATTACCCTGATAGTACTGTGATTACCTGGAATATATGCTGCAGCGCTGTGTATTACTTTATTACCCTGATAGTACTGTGATTATCTGGAATATATGCTGCAGCACTGTGTATTATTTTATTACCCTGACAGTACTGTGATTACCTGGAATATATGCTGCAGCGCTGTGTATTACTCCATTACCCTGATAGTACTGTGATTACCTGGAATATATGCTGCAGCGCTGTGTATTACTTTATTACCCTGACAGTACTGTGATTACCTGGAATATATGCTGCAGCGCTGTGTATTACTTTATTACCCTGATAGTACTGTGATTACCTGGAATATATGCTGCAGTGCTGTGTATTACTCGATTACACTGACAGTATTGTGATTACCTGGAATATATGCTGCAGCACTGTGTATTACTTTATTACCCTGATAGTACTGTGATTACCTGGAATATATGCTGCAGCACTGTGTATTACGGTACTTTATTACCCTGACAGTACTGTGATTACCTGGAATATATGCTGCAGTATTGTGTATTACTCCATTACCCTGACAATACTGCGATTACCTGGAATATATGCTGCAGCGCTGTGTATTACTTTATTACCCTGACAGTACTGTGATTACCTGGAATATATGCTGCAGTACTGTGTATTACTGCATTACCCTGACAATACTGCGATTACCTGGAATATATGCTGCAGCGCCTGCACAGAGGGGTGCGGGAGGGTAAACATGCAGAAATGTCTGAGAAGACGTGGGCTGATCTCATGTCTGCCTCCACCAGGGGGCGCACACGCAGCGACCAGAGAGATGTCCTGGATATTCTGTGGACAGCAATGGATCGTGTTGTAATTAACACTTATTTATTTACTAGACAATATACAGTAACATTCAGGGCCCTAATCATCAACACTATAATAACGGTTTTAAGAACATGTTACTTAATTACCATTTTTTTAGTATTCATTAACACACTTAGCAAAGGAGATATCACTGATATCCCCTCATTAAGTCCCTCTGCGTTAATTTCCACACTCCCCATACATTAGTACATTAATATGGGGATATAAATATATGTAATCAGTGCTGTGCATGCGCCGCTTTTGTGAGTGTAACAGCGCATGCGCAGCACTGTTTCCAGCTGCGGTAAGTTAGTGTAGAGAGGGATAACTATCTATTTCCCAAAAAGCTGTCATCGCAAAAATGACAGCTTTTTGGAATAGATAGTTATGGGGAGGAGGAATGATGAATTCCTCCGGTAATTAGGTAGAACTCCATGCCAGCTCTAAACCTAATTACCTCCATCGATATTTAATAATGATGAATAGGCCCCAGAGTATAGCTCCACTTACACGTTATATTGCACCTATGCACTGAACTTTGGGGATCGGTATGGAATACCGCCTAATGAATGTTCTAATCCCGACAGCGGAAGACCGGGAGTGAAGATCCCGATACGTAAGTATTTGGACTATTTACTAACCTAACCCCCCCAACCCTCCCTTAGGTGTGCCTAACCCTAATCTCCCCCTGCAAGTGCCTAAAGGTAACCCCCCTTTCCCTGCTGCCTAAACCTAAGTCTCCCGGGGGGGGTTTCCAACCCTAACCCCCCCCAGGAGCCCCTAAGCTAACCCTCCTCGCCCCCGAAGCTGTCCGCACCCGGCGCCTGGCTTTCCTTTGATCAGTATGCTGGGCATCGGGCTCCCGGCGTAGGTAAAATAACAGGCGTCGGGATTTTGACTGCGGTCGCAGTGTAGCGGCTGAGATGTGTACGTATTGTTTGTAAATTTGCAAAGATGCAAACTCAGCCCCAGTAACTGCATCTGTCATAAGATAACACAGTGATTGTAATCCCCCTTCCCTCCTGGAAAGAAGCGATATCACCATGTAGACTTCCAAAAATAGAATAAAAATGTCTGTAATTTTTAGTTATGTCAGCGCAGGTACAATATAACCTAACTAATGTTCATGTATATGAGCTAAAGTATCGAACGCATTAATCTATATTATATATGAAAAACATATGTATCTGTAAATGATTCCCTTTGTTGCACGTTCCTTGAAGGGTCTCTCAGTGCATTTATATAGTGACAATATGAGGGTACCTACCTTCCAGGTAAGCGTCTTAGTGTCATAGAACCCGCCAAGCTCTAAAAATTGTCGTATCAGCTCCAATGGTGGCTGGGCGCCGTACGGTTCTGGGTTTGGCATGTTTAGGTCATCGATAAATACAGTCATCTAAGAGAAACAAGGTGACAGGGACAATAAAGTCATACTGTATAGACGGGGAGGGGTGTAGAGTTCCATGTGTGGAGTGTTTTCATATATGTGTATGCACCAAAACTGAGCGCAGGTAACTATAGCTGACGCGTGGGGTGGAACTGGCTGTAACGGGACGTTCTCACATATCAGAGTTACCAAACCTTAGAAATATTTTTCAGGAGAGTTTTGGGGAATCTTACTAACACCATCCACTATGGGCACTAGATCCTGTTACATAACATTATGCTAAATATCAAACAATGAACTTTTTTTCATACCAAACTTAGCAGGAAGTTTCTATATTATAAGCCCTACGTTATTTGTAGCTGTGCAATCCATAGCTCCGAGTTATAGGCAGAGATATCAGGATTCAGAGGACCTAGGGCCTGATTCAGACCCGCTCGCGATCGCACAGCGCTTGCGCACACAGGAGTCGGCTCCGGCATGCACATGCACGAGCCCCAGCGAGCGACGGCAGCTCCGTCGCTCCTGGGCTCACTACAAGACGGGGCGGCTGTCGATATTGATTGCCAGCTCACCCCGTTTTGTAGGCGGGGAGGGGGGGTTGCTGTGCAAACGGAGGCGTTCCCGAAGAAACGCCTGCCGTTTGGGGGCGGCCCTACTGACATCACCAATGATGTCTGTAGTGAGCTTCCGGGTCTATTAGAGCCGGAAGCTCACTGGGGCTTGCGGCAGACGAGACCCTACCACAAGGGTCTCGTCGCAAGCCCGATGGTCGCGATGGTCGAGATCATCGCGACCATCACCTGGTCGCTTGCAAAAGCTGTGGGTGGTCCAGTAAAAAAAATAAATGCCCTGATTCAGAGCGAGCGCTCTGAAAGAGCGTCCGGCTCTGAATCAGGGCCATAATCTACAAAGCCCATGCACGTTGCCGCAGTTGCCCCAACATTGTGTGCTCCAAATTAGATGCTTATATTGGTTTGGTATCAGGGTTTTACGCATCTCTGCGGCCCAACCACCCGTGGGCCTATGTAGAGTTGTACGCTAATGCTGCCGCTGCTGGGAATGTGTACTCTGCTGCGCTGCAAAAATATGCAAATGCCGCAGCCAAGGCCGGACTGGCCATCTGGCACTTCTGGCAAATTCCAAAAGGGCTGAAGGCCTGATGCGCCAGTCCGGTCCTGGTGCCAGTGGTGCCAGTATCCCGGCGCTCTGCTCGGCCGGGATACTAAGCGACAGGGGCGTGCCGTGAGACCAGGGCCCAGTTAACTCGCAGCAAGCTCCCTGTAACCACCCCCCCGTGAGATGAGACCACGCCCCGTGAGGTGAGGTCACGCCCCTTTTATGTGAGCGTGCGTAGAGCCTCAGTCAGTCCCTGGAAACAGCCGTAAGGAGATGTATTAAGACCTCCAATTGTGGATTTGCAAATCCAAGCACCTGTGCAACATGTTGTAGATCAGTCGATGTTAGCAGTCCCAAGTAACTCTATGGCAGCGCTGAATGGCCGCATGAACTGAAACGACAAAATCATGTGGTGCGTGCAGGACCGCAGAAGCAGGCAGCAACACGCCCCAAAAATGGTCGCGACACACCTCTGCAAGTAATGAGTCGCTGCTCGCGCCTACGGTAATGGACTCTGACACATGCGCTGTGCGATTCAGACGCATGGGCAGATAATCGCTCAACGGCGACAACATCGGCATAGCGTGAAACTCTGAATCAGGCCCCATAACCATGCGCCTATTTTCCGAGCCGCCATCATCATGAATTCCCGGCAGACTTACGTGTAGGTGTAACTCTGTGTAGCTTCCAATTCCATTGACACATCGTCTCCGAACTGCGAATATGTGCGACGCTCTGTTACCACGCGGTTATGCCCCCCAACTGCAAGTGGAGATGCGACTGAGTTTTGTATGACTCTTTACGTTGCCCGTACATTCAGCTCCGGCGCATGCACAGTGCGAACATATGTAAAATAATCCGCCCACAAATCCGACTTGCGCTAGATGGGCCAATGGGGAACAGAGTCCTGGGTTTAGCGCTTCCCAACTGACAACCACCAATTTCTATAGCCACATCATGTAATAATAAATGTGTGGCCAACGTGTCATTATGGGCGATCTTGTGGACAAGGGGTCTGAAAAATTGGAAGAAATAAGTTACGTGCCCACCTCATAGTACATGGTGCAGGTTAGCGGTCTCAGCAGTATGCTGTATTGTGACTGACATGTGACAACCGTGCACCCACTAAAACCAAGCCCACCCATGAGACCACCATCGTAAAGGGGCGAGGGCTATAACCTTTCAGATGCGACACCGGGACAATACTCAGGGCATAACGGTCTAAGGGCCTGATTCAGACCCGGTCGCAAGCGCTGAGCGCTCGCAACCGGGTCGATGTTTGCCCACTGAGCATGCGCACGACAGAGCCGGTTCCGTTGTGCGCATGCGCAAGACCCGGCTAGCGACGGGCGCTCCGTCGCTCCGGGTCTCGCAACAAAGGGGGCGAGCTGTCGATGGTGATTGACAGCTCGCCCCATTTGGTAGGCGTGGCCATGGGGGGTGGCTTCACAAACGGAGGCGTTCCCAAGCGAACGCCTACCGTTTGTGGGCGGCCCCACTGACATCACCAGTGATGTCAGTGGGAGAGCTTCCGGCTCTATTAGAGCCAGAAGCTCTCTGGGGCTAGCGGCCACGAGACCCTACCACAATTGTCTCGTCCCAAGCCCGATGGCCGCGATGGTCTTGACCATCGCGACCATCATCCTGGCCGCTCGCAATACCTGTGGGTGGCCGCTCCAAAATAAAAATTAAAAAACGCCCTGATTCAGAGCGAGCACTCTTTCAGAGCGTACGGCTCTGAATCAGGGCCTAAGGTCTGACACCAGCCATGTGTACTTGCTCTTCTCCCCTAAAGCGTCATCTATCCTAATAGCGGGTGGTGAAATGGGGTCTTAGGAGCAATAACATTAAGCTGGTTATCCTCACTTGTTTAGATCTCGGTGCCCCGAGAGTATCCCGACCTTTCTTCACCAGTTTGCTGAGGATCTGGCTCTGGATTTTGGATGCGCTGGTGTGTGGCCCTAACTGCACCATAGATACCAGCAGCTGGTTCACTCTCCAGGTCCCTGATTTGCTGGCAGACATCAGTCCGAGAAGTGATCCATCTATGGAACACATAAGTCCTCCTTAATTTATGCATTATGCAGTTACGATGCTCCTCACCTATCTGATCACATGTTGCTCTCCCTGGCTGGCACCTCCCACATGTGCAACAGTAGGCATAGGCACTCTGGAGGGGGGGGTGGTGGTGGTAATTGCACCATTTCTGTACAGCTGTCACTTATAGGGGCCACAGCCTGCCCTAAAATGTCATCATTATCTATGCATAGTGCTGGCACCTTAGGCTTAATAAACAACATTGTCGGCCTGAGTTGATGTCTGACTGTAGTAGTTGTGCGTTTTTTTTTACTGCGCATCTAAGTCGCACACTGCATGCGTCCGGATTGTGCGATTTCAGACGCACGCACAGAAAAGTAGATTGAGAATGTAGTGGGCGTCCCTCTAAAAATGCGCCAAGCAGTATTTCAGCGTCTATGGACGTTGGCGGTTGGCATCTCAGTCCTTGCACATTCGGACGCACAGATGTGCACCAGGGTAGGGCTTTGTAGCGGTTACGGAAACCACGACGTAAGACATAGAATCAGGCCCTATACCTATGCTTGTTATGCAGACCCATTACTATTATTATTACTATTATTATTACTATTATTATTAATAATATTTATTTTATGTTTGTGTCATTATTCAAGAAATTTATCGAGGTTGCAATCCTCCTTGGTAGCAAAGATGGGGCACTGACCCCCCATCTGCACCATCTTGTCTCCTGTCTGACCCTGCTGTCCATGGTGGGAACGGACAATGTGTCTCCGCCCTCTTTGATGCATTTCGCCCACACGCTGCTGGGTGCGGATTAAAAGATCTACACTATTTAGATAGACCGTCAAAAGATCGACATCAAATGGTAGACAGTAAATAGGTTGACAGGTACAAAAGGTTGACACACAAAAGGCCGACATGGATGAAGATCGACAGGTACAAAAGATAGACATGGTCAAAGGGTTAATATTGGAATTGTCGACACAAAAATGGTCAACACATGTTTGTTTGTTTTTCATTTCTAACCCTAATCTTCACCCTAACCCTAACTGTCCCTACTAGTGCCTAACCCTCCGGTAAGTGCCTAACGCTAAACATCCCTCTTAGTTCCTAACCATAACCGTCCCTCCTAGTGCCTAACCCTCCGGTAAGTGCCTAAACCTAACCGTCCCTCCTAGTGCCTAACCCTCCGGTAAGTGCCTAACGCTAACCATCCCTCTTAGTTCCTAACCCTAACCGTCCCTCCTAGTGCTAACCCTCCGGTAAGTGCCTAAACCTAACCGTCCCTCCTAGTTCCTAACCCAAACCGTGCCTCCTAGTACCTAACCCTCCGGTAAGTGCCTAACGCTAACCATCCCTCCTAGTTCCTAACCATCCCTCCTAGTGCCTAACCCTCCGGTAAGTGCCTAAACCTAACCGTCCCTCCTAGTGCCTAACCCTCTGGTAAGTACCTAAACCTAATTGTCCCTACTAGTGCCTAACCCTCCGGTAAGTGCCTAACGCTAACCATCCCTCTTAGTTCCTAACCCTAACCGTCCCTCCTAGTGCTAACCCTCCGGTAAGTGCCTAAACCTAACCGTCCCTCCTAGTTCCTAACCCAAACCGTGCCTCCTAGTACCTAACCCTCCGGTAAGTGCCTAACGCTAACCATCCCTCCTAGTTCCTAACCGTCCCTCCTAGTGCCTAACCCTCCGGTAAGTGCCTAAACCTAACCGTCCCTCCTAGTTCCTAACCCTCCGGTAAGTGCCTAACGCTAACCCTCCCTCCTGGTGCCTAACCCTAACTGTCCCTCCTGGTGCCTAGCCCTCCGGTAAGTAACGCCAACTGTCCCTCCTAGTTCCTAACCGTTGTGGTAAGTGCTTAACCCTAATAAAACAAAAAAAAACCTATGTCAACCATTTTTGTGTCGATCATTCCACTGTTGACCTTTTAACCAGGTCGACCTTTTGTACCTGTCGATCTTCTTCCAATTCAAACTTTTGTGCATCAGCCTTTTGTACCTGTCGACCATTTGGTGTCTACCTAGACGCTGTCGACCTTTTCATTGTTGATCTATTGACTGTCATCCCACACTACTAGCGGCGTTTTCTGCAATTTATTTGAAGGAGACACATTCACCAACTTTCTAGCAGCCAAAAAAATAAATCCTCTGCCGCTGCGGCTTTTGGAAGAGAGATTAAAAGTTTTCACTCATTTTACACCTTCCCGTCTAATGTTATATTGGTGGCCGTGACGGTTTATGCGGATTGTGGATCTTTCACCACAATGAAATGTAATCAGCCAGAACGTTACGTTGTGCTGTTCCTTAGTTCTATCTCAGCTGTACACACTAAATAACATAAATACATGGTTTAATGACCTTTACTATGGGTTCTGCAGACGGTAGGCAACATATTTTATATATCACATAATCAATACATAACTGTGCACCATATGAATGGAGATAGCCAGCCCGTACAGCAGGTATGACTTGTCTCCATGTAGTAATATTACATTGATTGTCCACTGTACATCTATGTAATGTGAGTTGTGAGCTGGCAGTTTATTACCGCTCTGCACCCTCCTCAGCTTCCAGGACTCTCCTGTGCCAGACTGCAGTACATAGACGTAAGGAGGTGCTGGGTCCCTACAGTAGTCCTGGACTGTCTACATCAGACACATCACAGGACACAGGGTACTGTCAGAACACACAGGTGCGCAGTCATCCCGTCTGACCTAATTATCCTATCAGGTGGGGCATTAGCAGATAAGAATGGTAAAGTGACTGACAAGCAGGGAGGGCTGACAATCACCGCAAAAAGGGGCAAAGCTACAAAAGAAAACTATTAATACATAGGTCCAGGAGCTGCAAATGATACATCTTGAATGGATGGTTTAGTTGTTCTTCCTGACCATTAGCCGGGCCACCACATAACAGAGATTAGTTCCTGAAAAGTCGCTTTAGTTTTGGTCTTAATAAGTCTGCATTTTATTGTTAATGGGTCACACAGCTGTACACAGGCTTACCGTCACCGAATAAATCTTCATCGCCTCCTGACACAGCGGCTATCGATGTGATGCTCTGTAAAAGACTGACCGCACCACAAAGTCAGTTCATTCATAAATGGTAAAAGGAAATGAATTGGGTACAATGTGAATCCGCAAAGGCTGCATTTTATTTATTCCGTCATGGGATCCAGTCTTCGGTGACACGGCAGCCGCCCATTCAGGATTAGTGCCTTAGCCACGTTTGCCAACTTTTAATGGATCTGTTCCCCTGTAGGAGGCCGCAGTTGGTCACCGCAGAGGGTGGGGACTGGTGCCTCATGCCATTGGGCCTCAAAGGGCTAATTACCCGTGATGCAGTGCCCTCAGGCTACTCAATTACAGCCTGCGGCAGTCACTTTGTGCAGATTTCTGTTCACCTCCTGCTGGGGCTCAAATGTTCTAGGACCCCAAATCTTAGTGTTACATCATTTTGAGATCGCAAGTCTTATAGGTCAATCCAATTAGTCACGAAGGGTGCGAGTTGCCATTGCCGGCATTAGCTCCCAGCCCAAAATCACTCATTTTTGCTCGCAACCCGTAGGGGTCCCACAGTTTTGAGCGTATTCAGGCTGCCATGAAGCGAGGCTGCTGAGGCGGACTCGCGGTTAATTCGATTGAACCGGCCATGCGCCCTTTTCTGGGACCCCAAGTCTTAGTGCGCCATGCTCTGGGACCCCAAGGCTTAGTGCACCATCCTTTGGGATCCCAAGGCTTAGTGCACCATGCTCTGGGACCCCAAGGCTTAGTGCACCATGCTCTGGGACCCCAAGGCTTAGTGCACCATGCTCTGGGACCCCAAGGCTTAGTGCACCATGCTCTGGGACCCCAAGGCTTAGTGCACCATGCTCTGGGACACCAAGGCTTAGTGCACCATGCTCTGGGACCCCAAGGCTTAGTGCACCATGCTCTGGGACAACAAGGCTTAGTGCACCATGCTCTGGGACCCCAAGGCTTAGTGCACCATGCTCTGGGACCCCAAGGCTTAGTGCACCATGCTCTGGGACCACAAGGCTTAGTGCACCATACTCTGGGACCCCAAGGCTTAGTGCACCATGCTCTGGGACCCCAAGGTTTAGTGCACCATGCTCTGGGACCACAAGGCTTAGTGCACCATGCTCTGGGACCCCAATTCTTAGTGCACCATGCTCTGGGACCCCAAGGCTTAGTGCACCATGCTCTGGGACCCCAAGGCTTAGTGCACCATGCTCTGGGACCCCAAGGCTTAGTGCACCATGCTCTGGGACCCCAAGGCTTAGTGCACCATGCTCTGGGACCCCAAGGCTTAGTGCACCATGCTCTGGGACCCCAAGGCTTAGTGCACCATGCTCTGGGACCCCAAGGCTTAGTGCACCATGCTCTGGGACCCCAAGGCTTAGTGCACCATGCTCTGGGACCCCAAGGCTTAGTGCACCATGCTCTGGGACCCCAAGGCTTAGTGCACCATGCTCTGGGACCCCAAGGCTTAGTGCACCATGCTCTGGGACCCCAAGGCTTAGTGCACCATGCTCTGGGACCCCAAGGCTTAGTGCACCATGCTCTGGGACCCCAAGGCTTAGTGCACCATGCTCTGGGACCCCAAGGCTTAATGCACCATGCTCTGGGACCCCAAGGCTTAGTGCACCATGCTCTGGGACCCCAAGGCTTAGTGCACCATGCTCTGGGACCCCAAGGCTTAGTGCATCATGCTCTGGGACCCCAAGGCTTAGTGCACCATGCTCTGGGACCCCAAGGCTTAGTGCACCATGCTCTGGGACCCCAAGGCTTAGTGCACCCTTCTCTGGGACCCCAAGGCTTAGTGCACCATGCTCTGGGACCCCAAGGCTTAGTGCACCATGCTCTGGGACCCCAAGGCTTAGTGCACTATGTTCTGGGAGGACCTCAAGTTTCCTATTGTTCCAGGGCTGGAAATCTAAATGTGCCATTGTTCTGTGACCCAAATTAATAGGGAGGAGAAGGGACATCAGTCGCTGGCTGGATTAGCTGCTCCTATTCTACACTGTGCTGCACTTAGCAAACACCCTGATAGTACATGATCATAACCGATATGGCGACATCTATTCCCAGCAGTATTGCTGCAATTAAAATAATACCTTATTTTCTTTGCTTCACTGAACAGGAAGATATCCCCTAGCACAGTCCCGGCTTTTACAGAAAGTCCATCAGGTTTCTGGAGCTTTTCCAGCATATTCTGGATTAACGTTGATTTCCCAACTCCGGAATCACCTAGAAATATAAAGACGGTGTTCGATCAGACAGACAAATGTATAGAGCCACTTCCAGGGGTTCCTGAGAAAATACTGACTGACGTTACCTTAAGGTCACCTACAAAATCATGATATTCTATTTGACGGACGAGTTATTTAAATGAGATGGCAAAGTGGCGCGTTGCCCAGCATCTCCTCCCCCCACCTGTTTTGTTACACGACCTAGGAGGAGGCAGAGATTGGGCCCCAGCCTATACTTCCATAGGTGGCTTTTTAAGTATCTAGCCCAGTGATGGGCACCAGTTGCCACCACTCGACGATTTCCCCTGTTCACATCAGTTCCTCCATTTTTTATGCTCCAATAAGCTTTATTTTATTCCACTTACCCATGTGAGCTTTCTCCATCATGGAGAACGATAGACACAACAAGCGCCACAGATGGTAACCTCTACGCAGAACCATGCTGCGCCACTTCCAGCCTTAACTTCCACAAATTGGGGGAATATCTGGTAACGCAGGGGTCAGACTGAATTATCAGATTAGTTTGCTTGGCTATAACGTTTGCTCACCTGACACGGAAATCCCAGGTGATAAGTTATTACAGATAAGTGTCAGTGAGGTCTATTCAGCAATGATTCTTTTACTTAAAAAATACGGAAACTGTCAGTTCTGCATTTGTAAGTAAGGCCCTGATTCACCAAGGATCACAGTGCATGCATCGCATTGCACGTGCGCAATCCTGTCACTGCGACCGGGACTGCGATTGCCGTGACTATGCAGATCGATTGCAGAGTGATTGACAGGAAGTGCCGTTTGTGGGATGTGTCGGGGGGGGGGGGGGGTTGTCTGCGAAACTCAGGCATGCTAGGGCGTCTGAACACCATTGTAGGGGCGTGCATAAATTGTCCACTATAATGCCATACACAGCCTGAGGCCTCATAGCATGCGATGAAGTTAGCAATTCCTGGGTAAGGTCAGAGCCTGTGTAAGTGTGTGTGAGGATGTGATGGTACTCCATGTTACTGATGGTATCTCAGTCTTGTGTAATCACTGTGTGTGATGAGGTTAGTAATTCCTGAGTAAGGTCAGAGCCTGTGTAAGTGTGTGTGAGGCTGTGATGGTACTCCATGTTACTGATGGTTTCTCAGTCTTGTGTAATCACTGCATGTGATGAGGTTAGTAATTACTCAGTAAGGTCAGAGCCTGTGTAAGTGTGTGTGAGGATGTGATGGTACTCCATGTTACTGATGGTTTCTCAGTCTTGTGTAATCACTGTGTGTGATGAGGTTAGTAATTCCTGAGTAAGGTCAGAGCCTGTGTAAGTGTGTGTGAGGATGTGATGGTACTCCATGTTACTGATGGTTTCTCAGTCTTGTGTAATCACTGTGTGTGATGAGGTTAGTAATTCCTGAGTAAGGTCAGAGCCTGTGTAAGTGTGTGTGAGGCTGTGATGGTACTCCATGTTACTGATGGTATCTCAGTCTTGTATAATCACTGCATGCGATGAGGTTAGTAATTCCTGAGTAAGGTCAGAGCCTGTGTAAGTGTGTGTGAGGATGTGATGGTACTCCATGTTACTGATGGTATCTCAGTCTTGTGTAATCACTGTGTGTGATGAGGTTAGTAATTCCTGAGTAAGGTCAGAGCCTGTGTAAGTGTGTGTGAAGATGTGATGGTACTCCATGTTACTGATGGTATCTCAGTCTTGTGTAATCACTGTGTGTGATGAGGTTAGTAATTCCTGAGTAAGGTCAGAGCCTGTGTAAGTGTGTGTGAGGATGTGATAGTACTCCATGTTACCGATGGTATCTCAGTCTTGTGTAATCACTGCGTGTGATGAGGTTAGTAATTCCTGAGTAAGGTCAGACCCTGTGTAAGTGTGTGTGAGGATGTGATGGTACTCCATGTTACTGATGGTATCTCAGTCTTGTGTAATCACTGTGTGTGATGAGGTTAGTAATTCCTGAGTAAGGTCAGACCCTGTGTAAGTGTGTGTGAGGCTGTGATGGTACTCCATGTTACTGATGGTATCTCAGTCTTGTGTAATCACTGTGTGTGATGAGGTTAGTAATTCCTGAGTAAGGTCAGAGCCTGTGTAAGTGTGTGTGAGGATGTGATGGTACTCCATGTTACTGATGGTTTCTCAGTCTTGTGTAATCACTGTGTGTGATGAGGTTAGTAATTCCTGAGTAAGGTCAGAGCCTGTGTAAGTGTGTGTGAGGATGTGATGGTACTCCATGTTACTGATGGTATCTCAGTCTTGCTTAGTATTACGGATGTGTGTAAGGTAAGATGGGCGTCCTTATGTTGTGCTGCGATGGCATAGCGATTGCAATGGATCGGTATATCATCGCAGTCAGACTGCGTGCCAAATCGCAGCCTCGTTCACAGTTGCAATCCGAGGTGAATCAGGCCCTATTCAACAATGGGACAAACTGATTGAAACGTATACACAGGCTTTATATTAGTCTGCATTCATTTGTGGTTTTATATTTAAATTAGGGGTGTGCACCGGCCACTTTTCGTGTTTTGTGTTTTGGTTTTGGATCTGGATCTTTCTTCGTGTTTTGGATCTGGATTGGTTTTGCCAAAACCACCCTTCCGTGTTTTGGGTTCTGGGTTTTGTGTTTTGGATCTGTATTTTTTTAAAAAAAAGCATAAAAACAGCTAAAATCACAGAATTTGTTGGTTTCTCTGCTCCTATGCTATTATTAACCTCAATAACCTTAATTTCCACTCATTTCCAGTCTATTCTGAACACCTCACACCTCACAATAGTGTTTTCATGTCCAAAAGGTTGCACCGAGGTAGCTGGATGACTATGCTAAGCGACACGAGTGGGCGGCACAAACACGTGACCCATCTAGGAGTGACACTGCAGTGGCAGACAGGATGGCAGTTAGAAAAACTAGGCCCCAAACTGTACATAATGCAAAGAAAAAAAAGAAGTGCAAGATGGAATTGTCCTTGGGCCCTCCCACCCACCCTTATGTTGTATAAACAGGACATGCACACTTTAACAAATCAATCATTTCAGCGCCAGGGTCTGCCACACAACTGTGGCTGAAATGATTGGTTCGTTTGGGCCCCCACAAAACAAGCTGGCAATTAATGTGTCCCTGCACAAACTGGCTCTACGGAGGCAAGATGTCATCCTCATCCTCCTCATCCACCGATTCCTCACCCTCTTCAGTGTGTACATCCTCATCCTCACAGAGTATTAATTCGTCCCTGCTGGAACCACAGGTCCCTCTGTACGTTCTGGAGGCTGGTCTCCCTGGAAGAGTTGATAATTCATTTTATGAACATCATCTTCTCCACATTTTGTGGAAGCAACCTCCTACGCCTTTCGCTGACAAGGTTCCCGGCTGCACTAAACACTCTTTCGGAGTACACACTGGAGGGGGGGCAACTCAGGTAAAATAGAGCCAGTTTGTACAGGGACCTCCAAATTGCTTCTTTTTCCTGCCAGTACAGGTACGGACTGTCTGACATGCCTACTTGGATGCTGTCACCGATGTAATCCTTTAACAGACAGACGCACGCTTGTCGCTGCTGCTTTGAGGATTCAAGTGCGGCTACAGCCCACACAATTCACAAAGACAGAAAAAAAAAAAGAATATTTTTATTGTTTGTGGAGCACACTTTGAGGGTTACACCACCCTTTAACAGACAGACGCACGCTTGTCGCTGCTGCTTTGAGGATGCAAGTGCGGCTACAGCCCACACAATTCACAAAGACAGAAAAAAGAAGAAGAATATTTTAATTGTTTGTGTAGAACACTTTGAGGTGTCACCACCCTTTAACAGACAGACGCACGCTTGTCGCTGCTGCTTTAAGGATGCAGGTGCGGCTACAGCCCACACATTTCACAAAGACCGAAAAAAAAAGAACAATATTTTAATTGTTTGTGTAGAACACTTTGAGGTGTCACCACCCTTTAACAGACAGACGCACGCTTGTCGCTGCTGCTTTAAGGATGCAGGTGCGGCTACAGCCCACACAATTCACATAGACAGAAAAAAAAGAACAATATTTTAATTGTTTCTGTAGCACACTTTGAGGGTGTCACCACCCTTTAACAGACAGACGCACGCTTGTCGCTGCTGCTTTGAGGATGCAAGTGTGGCTACATCGCACACAAGTCACAAACACATTAAAAAAATAGTTTTTTATTTTTTGGAGCACTTTGAGAGTTACACCACCCTTTAACAGACAGATGCACGCTTGTCGCTGCTGCTTTAAGGATGCAGGTGCGGCTACAGCCCACACATTTCACAAAGACCGAAAAAAAAAGAACAATATTTTAATTGTTTGTGTAGAACACTTTGAGGTGTCACCACCCTTTAACAGACAGACGCACGCTTGTCGCCGCTGCTTTAAGGATGCAGGTGCGGCTACAGCCCACACAATTCACATAGACAGAAAAAAAAGAACAATATTTTAATTGTTTCTGTAGCACACTTTGAGGGTGTCACCACCCTTTAACAGACAGACGCACGCTTGTCGCTGCTGCTTTAAGGATGCAGGTGCTGCTACATCGCACACAAGTCACAAACACATTAAAAAAATAGTTTTTTATTTTTTGGAGCACTTTGAGAGTTACACCACCCTTTAACAGACAGACGCACGCTTGTCGCTGCTGCTTTAAGGATGCAGGTGCGGCTACAGCCCACACATTTCACAAAGACCAAAATAAAAAGAACAATATTTTAATTGTTTGTGTAGCACACTTTGAGGGTGTCACCACCCTTTAACAGACAGACGCACGCTTGTCGCTGCTGCTTTGAGGATGCAAGTGTGGCTACATCGCACACAAGTCACAAACACATTAAAAAAATAGTTTTTTATTTTTTGGAACACTTTGAGAGTTACACCACCCTTTAACAGACAGACGCACGCTTGTCGCTGCTGCTTTAAGGATGCAGGTGCGGCTACAGCCCACACATTTCACAAAGACCGAAAAAAAAAGAACAATATTTTAATTGTTTGTGTAGAACACTTTGAGGGTGTCACCACCCTTTAACAGACAGACGCACGCTTGTCGCTGCTGCTTTAAGGATGCAGGTGCGGCTACAGCCCACACATTTCACAAAGACCAAAAAAAAAAGAACAATATTTTAATTGTTTGTGTAGAACACTTTGAGGGTGTCACCACCCTTTAACAGACAGACGCACGCTTGTCGCTGCTGCTTTAAGGATGCAGGTGCGGCTACAGCCCACACAATTCACAAAGACAGAAAAAAGAACAATATTTTAATTGTTTGTGTAGCACACTTTGAGGGTGTCACCACCCTTTAACAGACAGACGCACGCTTGTCGCTGCTGCTTTAAGGATGCAGGTGCGGCTACAGCCCACACAATTCACAAAGACAGAAAAAAGAACAATATTTTAATTGTTTGTGTAGCACACTTTGAGGGTGTCACCACCCTTTAACAGACAGACGCACGCTTGTCGCTGCTGCTTTGAGGATGCAGGTGGAATCTAGACGGGATTTGGAACCGAGGACACACTACCTCCATCAATTGTCTAAATCCCACTGCACTAATGTCGGATACCGGATGCACGTCTAACACCAACATAGCAGTCAAGGCCTCAGTTATACGTTTTGCTTCAGGATGACTGCTGTCGTACTTCATCCTCATCGCTAGGGACTGTTGGAGGGTCAATTGTTTAGTAAAAGTAGTGATGTTCCTACTTCCTCTCTGGGATGATGAACAACTCCCAGCAGCAGCAACAGCACTAGGAGGAAGAGGTTCTTGATCTTTCCCTATTTTATTTTTATCGGAGAAAGTTTGGTCCTCCATTTATGTTATATTGATATATATACGTGCGGCTAAAGCGCACACAAACACAGAAAATATTATTTTATTTTTGCTGGAGAGTAGTGCACTTTGTGGGTTACACCACCCTTTAAGAAATGAGCCAGCCGGCTCTTTACTTATGGGACACAGGCGCACGCTTGGCGCTGCTCCTTTGTTGATGCACGTGCAGCCACAGTGCACACAATTCACAAACACAGAAAATAATTTTTTTTTTGGTTTGGACTGGAGTGTACTTTCGGGGGTTACAGCACCCTTAACGGTCAAGCCAGCCGGCCCTTTACTTATGACACAGGCGCACGCTTGGCACTACTTTGTTGATGCACGTGCGGCTACTGCGCACACAATTCACAAACACAGAAAATAATTTTTTTTTAGGTTTGGACTGGAGTGTACTTTCGGGGGTTACAGCACCCTTAACGGTCAAGCCAGCCGGCCCTTTACTTATGACACAGGCGCACGCTTGGCACTACTTTGTTGATGCACGTGCGGCTACTGCGCACACAATTCACAAACACAGAAAATAAATTTTTTTTTGGTTTGGACTGGAGTGTACTTTGGGGGTTACAGCACCCTTTAACGGTCAAGCCAGCCGGCCCTTTACTTATGACACAGGCGCACGCTTGGCACTACTTTGTTGATGCACGTGCGGCTACTGCGCACACAATTCACAAACACAGAAAATAATTTTTTTTTTGGTTTGGACTGGAGTGTAGTTTCGGGGGTTACAGCACCCTTAACGGTCAAGCCAGCCGGCCCTTTACTTATGACACAGGCGCACGCTTGGCACTACTTTGTTGATGCACGTGCGGCTACTGCGCACACAATTCACAAACACAGAAAATAATTTTTTTTTGGTTTGGACTGGAGTGTACTTTCGGGGGTTACAGCACCCTTTAACGGTCAAGCCAGCCGGCCCTTTACTTATGACACAGGCGCACGCTTGGCACTACTTTGTTGATGCACGTGCGGCTACTGCGCACACAATTCACAAACACAGAAAATAATTTTTTTTTTGGTTTGGACTGGAGTGTACTTTGGGGGTTACAGCACCCTTTAACGGTCAAGCCAGCCGGCCCTTTACTTATGACACAGGCGCACGCTTGGCACTACTTTGTTGATGCACGTGCGGCTACTGCGCACACAATTCACAAACACAGAAAATAAATTTTTTTTTGGTTTGGACTGGAGTGTACTTTGGGGGTTACAGCACCCTTTAACGGTCAAGCCAGCCGGCCCTTTACTTATGACACAGGCGCACGCTTGGCACTACTTTGTTGATGCACGTGCGGCTACTGCGCACACAATTCACAAACACAGAAAATAAAATTTTTTTTGGTTTGGACTGGAGTGTACTTTGGGGGTTACAGCACCCTTTAACGGTCAAGCCAGCCGGCCCTTTACTTATGACACAGGCGCACGCTTGGCACTACTTTGTTGATGCACGTGCGGCTACTGCGCACACAATTCACAAACACAGAAAATATTTTTTTTTTTGGTTTGGACTGGAGTGTACTTTCGGGGGTTACAGCACCCTTAACGGTCAAGCCAGCCGGCCCTTTACTTATGACACAGGCGCACGCTTGGCACTACTTTGTTGATGCACGTGCGGCTACTGCGCACACAATTCACAAACACAGAAAATAATTTTTTTTTGGTTTGGACTGGAGTGTACTTTCGGGGGTTACAGCACCCTTTAACGGTCAAGCCAGCCGGCCCTTTACTTATGACACAGGCGCACGCTTGGCACTACTTTGTTGATGCACGTGCGGCTACTGCGCACACAATTCACAAACACAGAAAATAAATTTTTTTTTGGTTTGGACTGGAGTGTACTTTGGGGGTTACAGCACCCTTTAACGGTCAAGCCAGCCGGCCCTTTACTTATGACACAGGCGCACGCTTGGCACTACTTTGTTGATGCACGTGCGGCTACTGCGCACACAATTCACAAACACAGAAAATAATTTTTTTTTAGGTTTGGACTGGAGTGTACTTTCGGGGGTTACAGCACCCTTAACGGTCAAGCCAGCCGGCCCTTTACTTATGACACAGGCGTACGCTTGGCACTACTTTGTTGATGCACGTGCGGCTACTGCGCACACAATTCACAAACACAGAAAATAATTTTTTTTTGGTTTGGACTGGAGTGTACTTTCGGGGGTTACAGCACCCTTTAACGGTCAAGCCAGCCGGCCCTTTACTTATGACACAGGCGCACGCTTGGCACTACTTTGTTGATGCACGTGCGGCTACTGCGCACACAATTCACAAACACAGAAAATAAATTTTTTTTTGGTTTGGACTGGAGTGTACTTTGGGGGTTACAGCACCCTTTAACGGTCAAGCCAGCCGGCCCTTTACTTATGACACAGGCGCACGCTTGGCACTACTTTGTTGATGCACGTGCGGCTACTGCGCACACAATTCACAAACACAGAAAATAATTTTTTTTTTGGTTTGGACTGGAGTGTACTTTCGGGGGTTACAGCACCCTTAACGGTCAAGCCAGCCGGCCCTTTACTTATGACACAGGCGCACGCTTGGCACTACTTTGTTGATGCACGTGCGGCTACTGCGCACACAATTCACAAACACAGAAAATAATTATTTTTTTGGTTTGGACTGGAGTGTACTTTCGGGGGTTACAGCACCCTTAACGGTCAAGCCAGCCGGCCCTTTACTTATGACACAGGCGCACGCTTGGCACTACTTTGTTGATGCACGTGCGGCTACTGCGCACACAATTCACAAACACAGAAAATAATTTTTTTTTTGGTTTGGACTGGAGTGTACTTTCGGGGGTTACAGCACCCTTAACGGTCAAGCCAGCCGGCCCTTTACTTATGACACAGGCGCACGCTTGGCACTACTTTGTTGATGCACGTGCGGCTACTGCGCACACAATTCACAAACACAGAAAATAATTTTTTTTTTGGTTTGGACTGGAGTGTACTTTCGGGGGTTACAGCACCCTTAACGGTCAAGCCAGCCGGCCCTTTACTTATGACACAGGCGCACGCTTGGCACTACTTTGTTGATGCACGTGCGGCTACTGCGCACACAATTCACAAACACAGAAAATAATTTTTTTTTTGGTTTGGACTGGAGTGTACTTTCGGGGGTTACAGCACCCTTAACGGTCAAGCCAGCCGGCCCTTTACTTATGACACAGGCGCACGCTTGGCACTACTTTGTTGATGCACGTGCGGCTACTGCACACACAATTCACAAACACAGAAAATATATTATTTTTTTAGCACTTGGGGGGAGCACCCCTGATGGACAGAGCACCCCCTGGACAACACTACAGCACCTCTTTAGGACTGGGACACTGCACAGGACTTTGGAGTGGACACAGCCCCTATGGAGAACTGACTGCACAACACAGTCCAGCCAGCCCCTATGGACTTTGAAGTAGTGGACACAGCCCCTATTAACAACAGCAGCACAGCACAACACAGCCAGCCCCTATGGACTTTGAAGTAGTGGACAACAGCAGCACTACACTACACTACACTACACAGCCCTAACTCCCACCCTCCCTCTTCACTGTCCACAGCCGAGTGAGAAAATGGCGCCGACGTGGGTACCTTATATAGGATCCAAAACCCGCGAGACTCGGAAGGCGGGATGATGACGTTTTGCCTCGATTTCAGATCCGAGTCAGGCGGGAAAAGTCGAGCCTGATTCGGATCGGACTCGGATCGGGGGGGCTCGGGGGGGTTCGGATTTCAGAAATCCGAACCCGCTCACCCCTAATTTAAATATATACATTTTAAATATACAAGCACATAAATATAAATATATACAGACTATGCACACATTTCAATAAGTTTAGACAGTTCGGACATGCCGGAGTTGGACTTTAAACTCGGCGGTCACCTCAAAGCAGGGACGGAGACTATTCGCAAGAACATGACTGAGCATGTGCAGAAGAAGAAACAGTAGGTTTTGTATTCAGAATCCCGATAACAATACCTTCTGCAACATCGCAGGGACAGAGGGCCTGATTAAGACCCGCTCGCAAGCGGCTTGATGGTTTGCGAATGCGCACGCTTCGTTCTGCACGTGCGTGAACTACTCTGTGCGATCGCACAGCGCTCGCTCGCCCAGCAAGGACAGCCCAGTGTAATGAGTGACAGGAGAGGCCGTTTGTGGGTGGTAACAGGGGCAGGGCACTAATAACGGGGGAGTGGAAGTGAGAACGCAGGCGTTTTTTACACTGAAGTCCTCGCAGTGCTTGCGGCAGGGTAAGGCAACCACAAGCGCTGCGATCGCTACCGATGGTGCTCGATGTACCAATGTTTTAATACACATCCTGGAGATGACGTGTGCTAGTGGGCGTCTCTACATATGCTAGTGGGCGTCATCATACACAGAGCGATCGCTCGCACAGCCAAAGTGGGCGTGCTTATGCCTTGGCGAGCGATCGTTTCCCATGCCGTCACTTTGACAAATTTGCATACGCTGGATGCGAGCGATCGCATCTAGCGAGCGGGTCTGAATTAGGCCCAGAGTGTTACCACGACCGCTGTCCCTGCATAAAAAATACTGAACAGCAGCCCTAAAATTTAACAATTGCTTAAAAATTGTGACAATGTTGCCTGAAAATATTCGGGCAACACTGTCACTTTTGTTGAATAGGGCCCAAAGTGCGACCATTGCGTCTGTCACAGGGCTTTACGCATATTCCGCGAAGTGTAACGGGTCACCATATAAATAAAACAATGAAAAGTATAAAAGTGACAGAAAATAGCGACACTTCCGGAGACCCTAATTCCAATGAGCTATAAATGAGGAGAAAAATATAATCACTGAAATTAAGTTAGACTTAAATTTATAGTAGGTTTCCCCTAAATCTAAAACGGAAAACTGGGATACTTGTGGGACCTGACATTGCTGAAAGTCCTGTCCACCAGATATATATAAAATCCTAACCCCGTCCTATTAATCTGGGTGCGGAAGGTTTTGGGTTAAACATTTTTTTGAGAGGAAGGAAAGTGGATTATTCTGGGAAGTGGGACACTCAGGAGCCCTGATTAAAAAGTGTCCAAAGCCATCAGTAATCCTCACTACACCCCGTAATGTGCGGTGTCACAGTTCATGCTGAAGAATTAATGGGTTAGGGTTATTTTTGGAAGATACAGGTATAAATTAGGGGTGAGCGGGTTCGGATTTCTGAAATCCGAACCCCCCCGAGCCCCCCCGATCCGAGTCCGATCCGAGTCAGGCTCGACTTTTCCCGCCTGACTCGGATTCTGAAATCGAGGCAAAACGTCATCTTCCCGCCTTCCGAGTCTCGCGGGTTTTGGATCCTATATAAGGTACCCACGTCGGCGCCATTTTCTCACTCGGCTGTGGACAGTGAAGAGGGAGGGTGGGAGTTAGGGCTGTGTAGTGTAGTGTAGTGTAGTGCTGCTGTTGTCCACTACTTCAAAGTCCATAGGGGCTGGCTGTGTTGTGCTGTGCTGCTGTTGTTAATAGGGGCTGTGCCCACTACTTCAAAGTCCATAGGGGCTGGCTGGACTGTGTTGTGCAGTCAGTTCTCCATAGGGGCTGTGTCCACTCCAAAGTCCTGTGCAGTGTCCCAGTCCTAAAGAGGTGCTGTAGTGTTGTCCAGGGGGTGCTCTGTCCATCAGGGGTGCTCCCCCCAAGTGCTAAAAAAATAATATATTTTCTGTGTTTGTGAATTGTGTGCGCAGTAGCCGCACGTGCATCAACAAAGTAGTGCCAAGCGTGCGCCTGTGTCATAAGTAAAGGGCCGGCTGGCTTGACCGTTAAAGGGTGCTGTAACCCCCGAAAGTACACTCCAGTCCAAACCAAAAAAAAATTATTTTCTGTGTTTGTGAATTGTGTGCGCAGTAGCCGCACGTGCATCAACAAAGTAGTGCCAAGCGTGCGCCTGTGTCATAAGTAAAGGGCCGGCTGGCTTGACCGTTAAGGGTGCTGTAACCCCCGAAAGTACACTCCAGTCCAAACCAAAAAAAAAATTATTTTCTGTGTTTGTGAATTGTGTGCGCAGTAGCTGCACATGCATCAACAAAGTAGTGCCAAGCGTGCGCCTGTGTCATAAGTAAAGGGCCAGCTGGCTTGACCGTTAAGGGTGCTGTAACCCCTGAAAGTACACTCCAGTCCAAACCAAAAAAAAAATTATTTTCTGTGTTTGTGAATTGTGTGCGCAGTAGCCGCACGTGCATCAACAAAGTAGTGCCAAGCGTGCGCCTGTGTCATAAGTAAAGGGCCGGCTGGCTTGACCGTTAAGGGTGCTCTAACCCCCGAAAGTACACTCCAGTCCAAACCAAAAAAAAAATTATTTTCTGTGTTTGTGAATTGTGTGCGCAGTAGCCGCACGTGCATCAACAAAGTAGTGCCAAGCGTGCGCCTGTGTCATAAGTAAAGGGCCGGCTGGCTTGACCATTAAAGGGTGCTGTAACCCCCAAAGTACACTCCAGTCCAAACCAAAAAAAAAATTATTTTCTGTGTTTGTGAATTGTGTGCGCAGTAGCCGCATGTGCATCAACAAAGTAGTGCCAAGCGTGCGCCTGTGTCATAAGTAAAGGGCCAGCTGGCTTGACCGTTAAAGGGTGCTGTAACCCCCAAAGTACACTCCAGTCCAAACCAAAAAAAAATTTATTTTCTGTGTTTGTGAATTGTGTGCGCAGTAGCCGCACGTGCATCAACAAAGTAGTGCCAAGCGTGCGCCTGTGTCATAAGTAAAGGGCCGGCTGGCTTGACCGTTAAAGGGTGCTGTAACCCCCAAAAGTACACTCCAGTCCAAACCAAAAAAAAAATTATTTTCTGTGTTTGTGAATTGTGTGCGCAGTAGCCGCACGTGCATCAACAAAGTAGTGCCAAGCGTGCGCCTGTGTCATAAGTAAAGGGCCGGCTGGCTTGACCGTTAAAGGGTGCTGTAACCCCCAAAGTACACTCCAGTCCAAACCGAAAAAAAATTATTTTCTGTGTTTGTGAATTGTGTGCGCAGTAGCCGCACGTGCATCAACAAAGTAGTGCCAAGTGTGCGCCTGTGTCATAAGTAAAGGGCCGGCTGGCTTGACCGTTAAAGGGTGCTGTAACCCCCGAAAGTACACTCCAGTCCAAACCAAAAAAAAAATTATTTTCTGTGTTTGTGAATTGTGTGCGCAGTAGCCGCACGTGCATCAACAAAGTAGTGCCAAGCGTGCGCCTGTGTCATAAGTAAAGGGCCGGCTGGCTTGACCGTTAAAGGGTTCTGTAACCCCCAAAGTACACTCCAAACCAAAAAAATATATATTTTCTGTGTTTGTGACTTGTGTGCACTGTGGCTGCACGTGCATCAACAAAGGAGCAGCGCCAAGCGTGCGCCTGTGTCCCATAAGTAAAGAGCCAGCTGGCTCATTTCTTAAAGGGTGGTGTAACCCACAAAGTGCACTACTCTCCAGCAAAAATAAAAAAATATTTTCTGTGTTTGTGTGCGCTTTAGCCACACGTATATATATCAATATAACATAAATGGAGGACCAAACTTTCTCTGATAAAAATAAAATAGGGAAAGATCAAGAACCACTTCCTACTAGTGCTGTTGCTGCTGCTGGGAGTTGTTCATCATCCCAGAGAGGAAGTAGGAACATCACTACTTTTACTAAACAATTGACCCTCCAACAGTCCCTAGCGATGAGGATGAAGTACGACAGCAGTCATCCTGAAGCAAAACGTATAACTGAGGCCTTGACTGCTATGTTGGTGTTAGACGTGCGTCCGGTATCCGACATTAGTGCAGTGGGATTTAGACAATTGATGGAGGTAGTGTGTCCTCGGTTCCAAATCCCGTCTAGATTCCACCTGCATCCTCAAAGCAGCAGCGACAAGCGTGCGTCTGTCTGTTAAAGGGTGGTGACACCCTCAAAGTGTGCTACACAAACAATTAAAATATTGTTCTTTTTTCTGTCTTTGTGAAATGTGTGGGCTGTAGCCGCACCTGCATCCTTAAAGCAGCAGCGACAAGCGTGCGTCTGTCTGTTAAAGGGTGGTGACACCCTCAAAGTGTGCTACACAAACAATTAAAATATTGTTCTTTTTTTTTCTGTCTTTGTGAATTGTGTGGGCTGTAGCCGCACTTGCATCCTCAAAGCAGCAGCGACAAGCGTGCGTCTGTCTGTTAAAGGGTGTTGTAACTCTCAAAGTGCTCCAAAAAATCAAAAAAATTTTTTTAATGTGTTTGTGACTTGTGTGCGATGTAGCCACACTTGCATCCTCAAAGCAGCAGCGACAAGCGTGCGTCTGTCTGTTAAAGGGTGGTGACACCCTCAAAGTGTGCTACACAAACAATAAAAATATTCTTCTTCTTTTTTCTGTCTTTGTGAATTGTGTGGGCTGTAGCCGCACCTGCATCCTTAAAGCAGCAGCGACAAGCGTGCGTCTGTCTGTTAAAGGGTGGTGACACCCTCAAAGTGTGCTACACAAACAATTAAAATATTGTTCTTTTTTCTGTCTTTGTGAATTGTGTGGGCTGTAGCCGCACCTGCATCCTTAAAGCAGCTGCGACAAGCGTGCGTCTGTCTGTTAAAGGGTGGTGACACCCTCAAAGTGTGCTACACAAACAATTAAAATATTGTTCTTTTTTTTTCGGTCTTTGTGAAATGTGTGGGCTGTATCCGCACCTGCATCCTTAAAGCAGCAGCGACAAGCGTGCGTCTGTCTGTTAAAGGGTGGTGACACCCTCAAAGTGTGCTACACAAACAATAAAAATATTCTTCTTCTTTTATCTGTCTATGTGAATTGTGTGGGCTGTAGCTGCACCTGCATCCTTAAAGCAGCAGCGACAAGCGTGCGTCTGTCTGTTAAAGGGTGGTGACACCCTCAAAGTGTGCTACACAAACAATTAAAATATTGTTCTTTTTTTTTCTGTCTTTGTGAATTGTGTGGGCTGTAGCCGCACTTGCATCCTCAAAGCAGCAGCGACAAGCGTGCGTCTGTCTGTTAAAGGGTGTTGTAACTCTCAAAGTGCTCCAAAAAATCAAAAAATTTTTTTTAATGTGTTTGTGACTTGTGTGCGATGTAGCCACACTTGCATCCTCAAAGCAGCAGCGACAAGCGTGCGTCTGTCTGTTAAAGGGTGGTGACACCCTCAAAGTGTGCTACACAAACAATAAAAATATTCTTCTTCTTTTTTCTGTCTTTGTGAATTGTGTGGGCTGTAGCCGCACCTGCATCCTTAAAGCAGCAGCGACAAGCGTGCGTCTGTCTGTTAAAGGGTGGTGACACCCTCAAAGTGTGCTACACAAACAATTAAAATATTGTTCTTTTTTCTGTCTTTGTGAATTGTGTGGGCTGTAGCCGCACCTGCATCCTTAAAGCAGCTGCGACAAGCGTGCGTCTGTCTGTTAAAGGGTGGTGACACCCTCAAAGTGTGCTACACAAACAATTAAAATATTGTTCTTTTTTTTTCGGTCTTTGTGAAATGTGTGGGCTGTATCCGCACCTGCATCCTTAAAGCAGCAGCGACAAGCGTGCGTCTGTCTGTTAAAGGGTGGTGACACCCTCAAAGTGTGCTACACAAACAATAAAAATATTCTTCTTCTTTTATCTGTCTATGTGAATTGTGTGGGCTGTAGCTGCACCTGCATCCTTAAAGCAGCAGCGACAAGCGTGCGTCTGTCTGTTAAAGGGTGGTGACACCCTCAAAGTGTTCTACACAAACAATTAAAATATTGTTCTTTTTTTCGGTCTTTGTGAAATGTGTGGGCTGTAGCCGCACCTGCATCCTTAAAGCAGCAGCGACAAGCGTGCGTCTGTCTGTTAAAGGGTGGTGTAACTCTCAAAGTGCTCCAAAAAATAAAAAACTATTTTTTTTATGTGTTTGTGACTTGTGTGCGATGTAGCCGCACTTGCATCCTCAAAGCAGCAACGACAAGCGTGCGTCTGTCTGTTAAAGGGTGGTGACACCCTCAAAGTGTGCTACACAAACAATAAAAATATTCTTCTTTTTTCTGTCTTTGTGAATTGTGTGGGCTATAGCCGCACCTGCATCCTTAAAGCAGCAGCGACAAGCGTGCGTCTGTCTGTTAAAGGGTGGTGACACCCTCAAAGTGTGCTACACAAACAATTAAAATATTGTTCTTTTTTTTTCGGTCTTTGTGAAATGTGTGGGCTGTAGCCGCACCTGCATCCTTAAAGCAGCAGCGACAAGCGTGCGTCTGTCTGTTAAAGGGTGGTGACACCCTCAAAGTGTGCTACACAAAGAATAAAAATATTCTTCTTCTTTTTTCTGTCTTTGTGAATTGTGTGGGCTGTAGCCGCACTTGCATCCTCAAAGCAGCAGCGACAAGCGTGCGTCTGTCTGTTAGAGGGTGGTGTAACCCTCAAAGTGTGCTCCACAAACAATAAAAATATTCTTTTTTTTTTTCTGTGTTTGTGAATTGTGTGGGCTGTAGCCGCACTTGAATCCTCAAAGCAGCAGCGACAAGCGTGCGTCTGTCTGTTAAAGGATTACATCGGTGACAGCATCCAAGTAGGCATGTCAGACAGTCCGTACCTGTACTGGCAGGAAAAAGAAGCAATTTGGAGGTCCCTGTACAAACTGGCTCTATTTTACCTGAGTTGCCCCCCCTCCAGTGTGTACTCCGAAAGAGTGTTTAGTGCAGCCGGGAACCTTGTTAGCGAAAGGCGTAGGAGGTTGCTTCCACAAAATGTGGAGAAGATGATGTTCATAAAATGAATGATCAACTCTTCCAGGGAGACCAGCCTCCAGAACGTACAGAGGGACCTGTGGTTCCAGCAGGAACGAATTAATACTCTGTGAGGATGAGGATGTACATAACACTGAAGAGGGTGAGGAATCTGTGGATGAGGAGGATGAGGACGACTTCTTGCCTCCGTAGAGCCAGTTTGTGCAGGGACAGATTAATTGCCAGCTTGTTTTGTGGGGGCCCAAACGAACCAATCATTTCAGCCACAGTTGTGTGGCAGACCCTGGCGCTGAAATGATTGGTTTGTTAAAGTGTGCATGTCCTGTTTATACAACATAAGGGTGGGTGGGAGGGCCCAAGGACAATTCCATCTTGCACCTCTTTTTTTTCTTTGCATTATGTACAGTTTGGGGCCTAGTTTTTCAATGCCATCCTGTCTGCCACTGCAGTTTCACGCCTAGATGGGTCACGTGTTTGTGCCGCCCACTCGTGTCGCTTAGCATAGTCATCCAGCTACCTCGGTGCAACCTTTTGGACATAAAAACACTATTGTGAGGTGTGAGGTATTCAGAATAGACTGGAAATGAGTGGAAATTAAGGTTATTGAGGTTAATAATAGCATAGGAGCAGAAAAACCTACAAATTCTGTGATTTTAGCTGTTTTTATGCTTTTTTTCAAAAAAATACAGATCCAAAACACAAAACCCAGAACCCAAAACACGGAAGGGTGGTTTTGGCAAAACCAATCCAGATCCAAAACACGAAGAAAGATCCAGATCCAAAACCAAAACACAAAACACGAAAAGTGGCCGGTGCACACCCCTAGTATAAATAGGTAAAACCTGAGGGGAACATGATCCAGGAACAGTCTCCCCAGAGGCAAGAGCCTAATTATCAACAGAATCCCACAATCCTCTCAATAACGCAGGATGATACCTATGGAGGTGGGCGAGGGTCATAAGTCAGGTAACGCTACAGCACAGCTGGGGGCACTGGCAGCACTCACCTGTGAGGAGGACCGGCTGCTTGCGCTGCAGCAGCAGGCCGGTCAGGAAGGAGTAGCGAACGCTGTCCACAGTAGAAACACACTTCTGTAGAGCGCCACCTCTGTCTTTCAACGGGCTCAGCTCTGAGAATAACAAGCTCTCTAAGTGGACAAGAAAATGAAATTAAAAATCAAACAAAGGCTAAAATATACTAAATAAAATCTACCTCTAAAAACTATGGGATAGGAGTGAATGATGTATGTAGTGGATATAATAATGGTAAAGGGGGGTCTGTAAGGTGGAATAATCTGAACTGGGCACTGTAATGTGGAATAATATGAACAGGATGCACTATAGTAAGGTATAATATGAACAGGGGACACTAATGTGGCATGATAGGTACTGGGGCACTGTAATGTGGCATAATATGAACTGGAGGCACTGTAATATGGCATAATATGAACTGGAGGCACTGTCATGTGGAATAATATGAACTGTGGGCACTGTAATGTGGCATAATATGAACAGGGCACACTATTGTGGCATGATAGGAAATGGGGACACAGGGCCTGATTCAGAGCCGCTCGTAAGCGGCCGCTCGTTCGCTCCGAGCGATGTTCGCACAACTGCGCATGCGTATGGGTTGTAATATGCATGCGCGAACAAGTCATTGCGGTCGGAAATTGTGTGCTTGCATAATAGCGAATGCCTGCTAATTTGAGTGACAGAATGAGGCGTTTATGGGTGGTAACAGGGGAAGGTGCTTGAAAACGGGGAGTGGTAATTCGAACGCAGGCGTGCCAAACGGTCAAAACGGGCGTTTTAAGGGTGTGCATAATTAACAAAGCGGCCAGGGGGCGTTTTTTACAAAATAGCGAGCACATATATCGTTTTCTCGTTCAGACATAGAGGTGTCAACAGACCGCAAAGAGCGAGCGCTCAAATTTAAAATACCAGGCCCCTTTTTTCTGAACAAGCGAGCGCAAATAGCGTCCGGCTCTGAATCAGGCCCACTGTAATGTGACATAATATGAACTGAGGGCCCTGTAGTATGGCATAATATCAACTGGGGGCACTGTGATGTGGCTTAATATGAATTGGGGGCCCTGAAATGTTGCACGGTGGGCACTACAGTGTGGCATAATGTGAACTGGTGGTACTACAATGTGGCACTGCAAATTACTGCACCACAGAACCAGAAAAAATATGAGATATGGTAAGAACTTACCCTTGTTATCTCTATTTCTACGAAGTCCATAGGGTTCCACAGGATACCTTGGGGTATAGGTGTGACGTCAGTCGCAGGGCACCAAAGAGTTAAGCTTTCAGCCTCCCAGGATGCACTAGGTCCCCCTCCTATACCCCGCCCCCGGGCCAAGGCACCTCAGTTAGTTACCAAGCCATAGGCCGGAGGAGGAGAAGGAAGAGAGAGAACAAAGATCTGGACACATACAAGAATCACATTCTCACCAGAGGGAGACGGAAAACCGGTGACCAGAGCAAAGCCCATCTGCAGCACAGGTGCGACAGGGCGGGAGTCCTGTGGAACCCTATGGACTTCGTAGAAATAGAGATAACAAGGGTAAGTTCTTACCATATCTCATATTTTCTACTTCAGGGTCCATAGGGTATCCACAGGATACCTTGGGGATGTCCCAAAGCAGTATCCTTTAAGGGTGGGGACGCTCCTGTGCAGAAAGGAGAATCCGCCGCCCGAAGGAAGCATCCTGAGAGGCGAAGGTGTCAAACCTGTAATACCTCACGAAGGTATGGACAGAAGACCACGTAGCAGCCTTGCAGATCTGAACTGCCGAGGCACCACGTCGAGCTGCCCACGAAGGACCCACAGACCTAGTGGAATGAGCCTTCAGAGAAGGAGGGACCGGTAGGCCTTCATGAAGATAAGCTTCAGAAATAGCCATACGGATCCAGGCTGCCAAAGTTTGCTTTGAAGCAGGCCAACCCTTTTTACGGAAGCCAAAGAGGACAAACAAAGCGTCCGACTTCCTAAACGAAGAAGTGCGGTCAACATAAGTCCTTAAGGCCCGCACAACATCCAAAGAGGCCTCACCCACGGAAAGACCCGGTGAGTTAAAGGCCGGAACAACTATTTCCTCGTTAATATGAAACTGGGAAACAACTTTGGGAAGAAACTCGGGCCGAGTGCGGAGCACTGCCCTGTTCCCATAAAAAACTAAGAAAGGGGGTCTACAAGAAAGAGCCCCTAACTCAGAAACACGTCTGGCCGAAGCAATAGCCAGAAGGAAAACAGTCTTAGCTGTTAGCCATTTAAGATCCACTGAGCCCAGTGGTTCAAACGGCGGTCCTTGGAGAACCCTCAGGACCACAGCCAAATCCCAAGGCGCCACAGGTGGAACAAAGGGCGGCTGAATGCGGAGAACACCCTGCATAAAGGTGCGCACATCCGGGATTGTAGCAATCCTACGGTGAAACCAGACAGATAGGGCCGAAACCTGTACCTTCAAAGAAGCAAGGCGAAGCCCATGATCTAGTCCCGCTTGCAGGAAGGCGAGAATCCGAGACAGACGAAACTCCCGCGGTGCATAACCTCTCGGTCGACACCACTGGAAGAACGTATGCCACACGCGATGGTATATCCTCGCGGAAGACGGTTTCCGAGCTCGTAACATGGTACGCACCACAGAGCTGGAAAACCCCCGGGACCTCAGCATGGCCGTCTCAACAGCCACGCCGTCAAAGACAGCCGAGTCAGGTCCGGGTGAAGGCAAGGACCCTGAGACAGAAGGTCCGGTCGTAGCGGCAACCGCAGAGGAATGTCCACGGACAGACCCTGAAGGTCTGAGAACCAGTGCCGTCTGGGCCACGCGGGAGCTATCAACAGGAGCGTCCCTCCTTCCTGTTTGAATTTCCGGATTACCCGTGGAAGAAGGGAGACCGGAGGGAACAGGTATGCGTACCGTAACGTCCACCGGACGGACAGAGCATCCACCAGAGACGCCCCTTCGTCTCTTGTGCGAGACCCGTACACCGGCAACTTGTTGTTGTGCCGGGACGCCATGAGGTCGATTTCTGGAAGACCCCACCTGTCCACCAGTAGTTGAAAAACGTCCGGGTGCAGGGACCATTCCCCCGGATGAACGTCCTGGCGACTTAGAAAGTCCGCCTCCCAATTGAGCACTCCCGGGATGAAGACCGCTGATATGGCCGGAAGATTGCGCTCCGCCCAAACCAGGATCCGAGAGACCTCTACGAGAGCCGCCCGACTGCGAGTTCCTCCTTGCCTGTTTATGTAGGCCACGGTGGTAGCGTTGTCCGACTGGACCTGCACCGGGCGACCCTGGAGAAACCGCTGTGCCTGCTGGAGAGCATTGAAGACCGCACGGAGTTCCAAGATATTTATTGGAAGCTCCGCTTCTGTCGGCGTCCACCTGCCCTGGAACAAGTGTGGACCCGAAACTGCTCCCCAGCCCCGAAGACTGGCGTCCGTTGTCAACAGGACCCAATTTGGAACCCAGAACGGACGTCCCTTGTTGAGGTGGGTCGTCTGTAACCACCACGTAAGGGACAGGCGAACCTCCTGGGTGAGCACAATCGTCTGGGACTTCAGAGACTGAGTCAGCCCGTTCCACTTGGACAGGATCAGGTGCTGCAGAGGTCTGGAGTGAAACTGGGCGTATTCCACCATGTCGAACACCGACACCATGGAGCCCAGTAACCTCATCGCCGAGTGTAAGGACACCCGGCGGCTGTGCAGACAACTGCGCACCCTTGACTGTAAAGCAGAGATCTTGTCCTCCGTCACGAAGATCCTTTGCTGTCCCGAGTCCAATAAGGCTCCAAGATGCAGAATCCTCCGAGACGGGATTAGAGTGGACTTCTGCCAGTTGATTAGCCAGCCGTGCCGTTGCAGCAGTGCAATGGTCAGGTCCAAGTGGCGTAACAGGAGCTCTGGAGATCCTGCCACCAATAACAGGTCGTCCAAATACGGCAACATGCGGACTCCCTGCAGCCGCAGAGAAGCCGCCATGACCGCCATCACCTTGGTGAAAACACGTGGTGCTGTTGCCAGGCCAAAAGGTAACGCCCGAAACTGGAAGTGGTCGCTGCTGATTGCAAACCTGAGGAACTGTTGATGGCGCCAAAGAATAGGGACATGCAGGTAAGCGTCCTGTATGTCCAATGACACCAAGTAGTCCCCAGGTTCCAGCGCCAGAATGATGGACCGTAGGGTCTCCATCCGAAACTTCGGGACCCGCAAAGACTTGTTGAGTGCTTTGAGGTTGAGAATCGGACGATATGACCCATTGGGTTTCTGTACCAAAAATAGATTTGAATAGAAACCCTGGCCCCTCTGGGAGAATGGAACCGCCACTATAACTCCAGCCTGGAGCATAGTGTGCAATACCTTCCGCAGCTCCGTAGCCTTGTTCCGGTCTGATGGGAGACCCGTGGTGAAGAAGCGAGCCGGGGGTCTGTGCCGGAAGGAGAGGGCGTATCCGTGGGAAACCACCTCCAGAACCCAAGTGTCTGTCGTAGTGGTCGACCAACACTGGGCGAACTGTAGCAGGCGGCCTCCCACCCTGGGATCCCCCAAAGGGAGGCCCGGACCGTCAGGCCGCAGGCTTGTCATCTGGCTTGGGGGCCGGACGTCTGGTACTCCATGCCTGCTTCCGGGGCTTGACCGATTTCTTAGGGCCAGCCTGTCGAGGAAACGACTGTGGTTTGGGCCTGTCCTGGGCCCTAGATGACCGAAAGGACGATGGTCCCGAACCAGAAGGAGCAGCGGCCGACGGGAGACAGGCAGATTTGGCTGCCGCCAGCGTGGCCACAATCTTATCCAGATCCGGACCGAAGAGAACTTCTCCGGTAAACGGCAACGCTTCCAGACCTTTCTTGGAATCTGCGTCCGCCTTCCAGGATCGCAGCCACAAGGTGCGACGAGCAGCTACCGCTGCTGAAGAAATTCTAGACACCAGAGTACTAATGTCTAGAGGCGCCTCGTTGATGTAGGTGGCCGAATCACGGAGATTGCCAATCAACTCCGCCTGATCGGCCGGACAATCGGATTCAAAAGAAGCCTCTAATGAATCCGCCCAGCGCTCCATCGCTCTGGCAACCCAGCAAATGGCCATAGCCGGCCGTGCTGCCCCCCCTGCAAGGGAATAAGCGGACTTCAGGCAGATTTCTACCTTGCGGTCCGTAGCATCCTTAAGGGAGGACATGGATGGCATCGGCAATGTGGCACTACGGACAAGACGGGTCACGTGAGAATCCACCTGTGGAGGGGATTCCCACTTCGCAAAATAATTATCCGCGAACGGATAAGCCACCGCCAGGCGTCTCTGCGGCTGGTATCTTTTGCCAGGTTGTTTCCACGCCTCCTCTAAATGGTCCACCAACTGACCCGAAAGAGGAAAGACTGTGGCATCGCCCTTCACATCTTTGAAAAAGGCATACTTAGATTTAGCCGCTGGGGGAACTTCGTCCTCAATCACCAAGGCTGTGCGGACCGCCCAAATAAGTCCAGGAATATATACTTTGGACTTAGCATCAGCGTCCTTAGTATGGAGAGGTTCCTGATCGTCAGGATCTAGAATCTCCCCATCATCAGACGTCCCTTCGTCATCCTCATAAGGAGCGGACAGAGACGCCACCGGCCTTTTATGAGACCGCATCACAGACTCCCCTTGCAACACATCCGACAAGTGCTGTAAAGAACTCGTCAGGGAGTTAACCCACGCTGGCTCCTGAGAACCCGGGAGCGGGGAAATAGGGAGACTGTGGGGTACCACCAATTGTCGTGGGAACCCCTGCATGGGTGACGACACCACAGACTGCTGGGACAAACCCATCGGAGTAAACGCGGGCTGCGGAGCTAACTGGCCCACTAAAGCTGTTAACGCCTGAGCGAAACAAGCCCAGGGCGGCTCCTGTACCGGTGCTGTAACCGTAATAGGCCGCGCCATGGACAAACACTGCCGGCAAAGGCCCTCCGCGCTACCCTCCCCCTCCGCTAACGGTACTTTGCACGTGGTACACTGTAGCCGGAGGGGAAAATCACTTTCAGACATGATGGCATCACGTATGTGACCTCTCTCACCAATTAAGTATTAAATAGGCGAGAGACCACCCTGCAGCACCGCACCGCAAGGGCTTTAGCAGAAAGAACAGGGACAGTAATAAAGCTGACAGTTTAGAGAAGAAAAGATTACAGGCAGCAGCGCTAGCACAGTCACATACAATGCAGAAAAATAACAATTCCTGCACTAACAGCGCTGATCACTCAACTACACAGACACAGGGCCTGGTAGGACACAGCGCTGCATACACAGACCTGACCACAGCGGAGGAGAGGTATGCGGGGGGACCCAGACCACGATGCTTCCGTCCAGCGCTTCCAGCAGCGTTCACCATGCGTTCTGGAGAAGATGGCCGCCGAGGAGCAGAGAGGAGGCTGGCCTGGGGGAGGAGCGCTGACACAGGACCAGTCGGCAGCATGCAGAGAGGGCTGTGTGCAGCGGGGGAGGCGCCGGCTGTGAGACAGGGAAGGCGCGCTCCCCTGGCATGCATTTAACCCCTGGGACGCCGCAGCGCTACCGCTCTGCTGCGGTCCGCTGTCCCAGGGGGTAGTGGAAGCGCAGGTTGGTCGCCTG
Source organism: Taudactylus pleione (assembly GCA_031769625.1). Taxonomy (NCBI): domain Eukaryota; kingdom Metazoa; phylum Chordata; class Amphibia; order Anura; family Myobatrachidae; genus Taudactylus; species Taudactylus pleione. Next base: position 2,805,159 of record JAUIMM010000482.1, read on the forward strand.
GCTCCACGCTGCAGCCAGTCCCCAGGGAGCCCCCTGCCTGGGGACTTAGGACCATGTGATCAGCGGGGACCCACCGCGGGACCCCGCTGCTTACCTCTGTCCCCCTTGAATCCGGCCATGGTCCGGAGCATCTGGGGTCACCGCTAGCTGTGACCCCAGACGCCCACCAGCATCCCCGGATCAGTACCGGCGTTCTGGTACCGGCGGGGTGTAGGGAAGACAGCATGGACGTCAGGACTGACTGTCCATGCTGTTCATCCAGTTGTGCAGCCACAGCTGCATGAAGAATAAGCTTCAGGGGCTCTTCTAGCCCCCACTCCAACAGGTGCACCCGACTCCGGCCGGGCACCAAACTAAACTGAGGTGCCTTGGCCCGGGGGCGGGGTATAGGAGGGGGACCTAGTGCATCCTGGGAGGCTGAAAGCTTAACTCTTTGGTGCCCTGCGACTGACGTCACACCTATACCCCAAGGTATCCTGTGGATACCCTATGGACCCTGAAGTAGAAAAGTTCATGTATGACAATAATACTTATCTGTAATAACAAAATAACCTGTAGGTAGATGTAAATAATAGGCAGGGAGAAAATGAAGCTGAATGATGTTACAGACTTATACGGTCCCCAAATCTTGTGATTACAAAGCTAGAAAAAACTACCAGTGAACATGAGCCGCGAGAGAATATCTAATTGAGGAGCTGTATTGTTTTCTGCGAGATAAATGATGTATATTACACACACATCTCCCATGTAAACAAGCATCAGGTGAACATCATGCGGGGACAAAAAGTAATAAATGAGACTGGAGTGAGGGCGCTGTCAGTACACAAACAAAATCTGAGGCCTGAACATAAGACGGATTATTCTTAGAAACTGACATCAAAAAAAGGATTGTGTCATGTCTGATAAATGTCTGTGCCACACAAGCCTGGAGAAATCCCCACAGCTACAGGGCACAGATAGAAGACACTGTACATACATACAGGGATCCGACACTGTGACTGACAGATCCCCAGCTGACACTGCAGGAGACACATCTGCACAATTGTCACTCACTAGTTACAGAGAGACAATGCAGTGTAGCAGCACAATTATCACTCACTAGATACAGAGAGACAATGCAGTGTAGCAGTGCAGGTATCACTCACTAGATACACAGAGACAATGTAGTGTAGCAGCGCAGGTATCACTCACTAGATACACAGAGAGACAATGCAGTGTAGCAGTGCAGGTATCACTCACTAGATACAGAGAGACAATGCAGTGTAGCAGCGCAGGTATCACTCACTAGATACAGAGAGACAATGCAGTGTAGCAGTGCAGGTATCACTCACTAGATACAGAGAGACAATGCAGTGTAGCAGCACAGGTATCACTCACTAGATACACAGAGAGACAATGCAGTGTAGCAGTGCAGGTATCACTCACTAGACACAAAGAGAGACAATGCAGTGTAGCAGTGCAAGTATCACTCACTAGATGCAGAGAGACAATGCAGTGTAGCAGTGCAGGTATCACTCACTAGATACACAGAGAGACAATGCAGTGTAGCAGCGCAGGTATCACTCACTAGATACACAGAGAGACAATGCAGTGTAGCAGTGCAGGTATCACTCACTAGATGCAGAGAGACAATGCAGTGTAGCAGCACAGGTATCACTCACTAGATACAGAGAGACAATGCAGTGTAGCAGTGCAGGTATCACTCACTAGATGCAGAGAGACAATGCAGTGTAGCAGCACAGGTATCACTCACTAGATACACAGAGAGACAATGCAGTGTAGCAGCGCAGGTATCACTCACTAGATACAGAGAGACAATGCAGTGTAGCAGTGCAGGTATCACTCACTAGAAACACAGAGAGACAATGCAGTGTAGCAGCGCAGGTATCACTCACTAGATACAGAGAGACAATGCAGTGTAGCAGTGCAGGTATCACTCACTAGATACACAGAGAGACAATGCAGTGTAGCAGTGCAGGTATCACTCACTAGATGCAGAGAGACAATGCAGTATAGCAGTGCAGGTATCACTCACTAGATACAGAGAGACAATGCAGTGTAGCAGCACAGGTATCACTCACTAGATACACAGAGAGACAATGCAGTGTAGCAGTGCAGGTATCACTCACTAGATACAGAGAGACAATGCAGTGTAGCAGTGCAGGTATCACTCACTAGATACAGAGAGACAATGCAGTGTAGCAGTGCAGGTATCACTCACTACATACAGAGAGACAATGCAGTGTAGCAGCACAGGTATCACTCACTAGATACACAGAGAGACAATGCAGTGTAGCAGTGCAGGTATCACTCACTAGACACAAAGAGAGACAATGCAGTGTAGCAGTGCAAGTATCATTCACTAGATGCAGAGAGACAATGCAGTGTAGCAGTGCAGGTATCACTCACTAGATACACAGAGAGACAATGCAGTGTAGCAGCGCAGGTATCCCTCACTAGATACACAGAGAGACAATGCAGTGTAGCAGTGCAGGTATCACTCACTAGATGCAGAGAGACAATGCAGTGTAGCAGCACAGGTATCACTCACTAGATACACAGAGAGACAATGCAGTGTAGCAGTGCAGGTATCACTCACTAGATGCAGAGAGACAATGCAGTGTAGCAGTGCAGGTATCACTCACTAGATGCAGAGAGACAATGCAGTGTAGCAGTGCAGGTATCACTCACTAGATACAGAGAGACAATGCAGTGTAGCAGCACAGGTATCACTCACTAGATACACAGAGAGACAATGCAGTGTAGCAGTGCAGGTATCACTCACTAGATACAGAGAGACAATGCAGTGTAGCAGTGCAGGTATCACTCACTAGATACAGAGAGACAATGCAGTGTAGCAGTGCAGGTATCACTCACTAGATACAGAGAGACAATGCAGTGTAGCAGTGCAGGTATCACTCACTAGATACACAGAGAGACAATGCAGTGTAGCAGTGCAGGTATCACTCACTAGATGCAGAGAGACAATGCAGTGTAGCAGCGCAGGTATCACTCACTAGATACAGAGAGACAATGCAGTGTAGCAGTGCAGGTATCACTCACTAGATACACAGAGAGACAATGCAGTGTAGCAGTGCAGGTATCACTCACTAGATGCAGAGAGACAATGCAGTGTAGCAGTGCAGGTATCACTCACTAGATACAGAGAGACAATGCAGTGTAGCAGCACAGGTATCACTCACTAGATACACAGAGAGACAATGCAGTGTAGCAGTGCAGGTATCACTCACTAGATACAGAGAGACAATGCAGTGTAGCAGTGCAGGTATCACTCACTAGATACAGAGAGACAATGCAGTGTAGCAGTGCAGGTATCACTCACTAGATACAGAGAGACAATGCAGTGTAGCAGCACAGGTATCACTCACTAGATACACAGAGAGACAATGCAGTGTAGCAGTGCAGGTATCACTCACTAGACACAAAGAGAGACAATGCAGTGTAGCAGTGCAAGTATCACTCACTAGATGCAGAGAGACAATGCAGTGTAGCAGTGCAGGTATCACTCACTAGATACACAGAGAGACAATGCAGTGTAGCAGCGCAGGTATCACTCACTAGATACACAGAGAGACAATGCAGTGTAGCAGTGCAGGTATCACTCACTAGATGCAGAGAGACAATGCAGTGTAGCAGCACAGGTATCACTCACTAGATACACAGAGAGACAATGCAGTGTAGCAGTGCAGGTATCACTCACTAGATGCAGAGAGACAATGCAGTGTAGCAGCACAGGTATCACTCACTAGATACACAGAGAGACAATGCAGTGTAGCAGCGCAGGTATCACTCACTAGATACAGAGAGACAATGCAGTGTAGCAGTGCAGGTATCACTCACTAGATACACAGAGAGACAATGCAGTGTAGCAGCGCAGGTATCACTCACTAGATACAGAGAGACAATGCAGTGCAGGTATCACTCACTAGATACACAGAGAGACAATGCAGTGTAGCAGTGCAGGTATCACTCACTAGATACACAGAGAGACAATGCAGTGTAGCAGTGCAGGTATCACTCACTAGATACACAGAGAGACAATGCAGTGTAGCAGCGGAGGTATCACTAGATACAGAGAGACAATGCAGTGTAGCAGTGCAGGTATCACTCACTAGATACACAGAGAGACAATGCAGTGTAGCAGTGCAGGTATCATTCACTAGACACACAGAGAGATAATGCAGTGTAGCAGCGCAGGTATCACTCACTAGATACACAGAGAGACAATGTAGTGTAGCAGTGCAGGTATCACTCACTAGATACACAGAGAGACAATGCAGTGTAGCAGTGCAGGAATCACTCACTAGATACACAGAGAGACAATGCAGTGTAGCAGTGCAGGTATCACTCACTAGATACAGAGAGACAATGCAGTGTAGCAGCGCAGGTATCACTCACTAGATACAGAGAGACAATGCAGTGTAGCAGCGCAGGTATCACTCACTAGATACACAGAGAGACAATGCAGTGTAGCAGTGCAGGTATCACTCACTAGATACACACAGAGAGACAATGCAGTGTAGCAGTGCAGGTATCACTCACTAGACACAAAGAGAGACAATGCAGTGTAGCAGTGCAGGTACCACTCACTAGATACACAGAGAGACAATGCAGTGTAGCAGTGCAGGTATCACTCACTAGATGCAGAGAGACAATGCAGTGTAGAAGCGCAGGTATCACTCACTAGACACACAGAGTGACAATGCAGTGTAGCAGCGCAGGTATCACTCACTAGATACACAGAGAGACAATGCAGTGTAGCAGCGCAGGTATCCCTCACTAGATGCAGAGAGACAATGCAGTGTAGCAGCACAGGTATCACTCACTAGATACACAGAGAGACAATGCAGTGTAGCAGTGCAGGTATCACTCACTAGACACACAGAGAGACAATGCAGTGTAGCAGTGCAGGTATCACTCACTAGATACACAGAGAAACAATGCAGTGTAGCAGCGCAGGTATCACTCACTAGACACACAGAGAGACAATGCAGTGTAGCAGCGCAGGTATCACTCACTAGATACACAGAGAGAAAGCAGTGTAGCAGCGCAGGTATCACTCACTAGATGCAGAGAGACAATGCAGTGTAGCAGCGCAGGTATCACTCACTAGATACAGAGAGACAATGCAGTGTAGCAGCACAGGTATCACTCACTAGATACACAGAGAGACAATGCAGTGTAGCAGCGCAGGTATCACTCACTAGACACACAGAGAGACAATGCAGTGTAGCAGCGCAGGTATCACTCACTAGATACACAGAGAGACAATGCAGTGTAGCAGCGCAGGTATCACTCACTAGATACACAGAGAGACAATGCAATGTAGCAGCGCAGGTATCACTCACTAGATACACAGAGAGACAATGCAGTGTAGCAGCGCAGGTATCACTCACTAGATACACAGAGAGACAATGCAGTGTAGCACTGCAGGTATCACTCACTAGTTACACAGAGAGACAATGCAATGTAGCAGCGCAGGTATCACTCACTAGATAAACAGAGAGACAATGCAGTGTAGCAGCGCATGTATCACTCATTAGACACAAAGAGAGACAATGCAGTGTAGCAGTGCAGGTATCACTCACTAGATACACAGAGAGACAATGCAGTGTAGCAGCGCAGGTATCACTCACTAGATACACAGAGAGACAATGCAGTGTAGCAGTGCAGGTATCACTCAGTAGATACACAGAGAGACAATGCAGTGTAGCAGTGCAGACATCACTCACTAGATACAGAGAGACAATGCAGTGTAGCAGCGCAGGTATCACTCACTAGATACAGAGAGACAATGCAGTGTAGCAGCGCAGGTATCACTCACTAGATACAGAGAGACAATGCAGTGTAGCAGTGCAGGTATCACTCACTAGATGCAGAGAGACAATGCAGTGTAGCAGCGCAGGTATCACTCACTAGATACACCGAGAGACAATGCAGTGTAGCAGTGCAGGTATCACTCACTAGATACACAGAGAGACAATGCAGTGTAGCAGCACAGGTATCACTCACTAGATACACAGAGAGACAATGCAGTGTAGCAGCGCAGGTATCACTCACTAGATACAGAGAGACAATGCAGTGTAGCAGTGCAGGTATCACTCACTATATACACAGAGAGACAATGCAGTGTAGCAGTGCAGGCATCACTCACTAGATACACAGAGAGACAATGCAGTGTAGCAGTGCAGGTATCACTCACTATATACACAGAGAGACAATGCAGTGTAGCAGTGCAGGCATCACTCACTAGATACACAGAGAGACAATGCAGTGTAGCAGTGCAGGTATCACTCACTAGATACAGAGAGACAATGCAGTGTAGCAGTGCAGGTATCACTCACTAGATACACAGAGAGACAATGCAGTGTAGCAGCGCAGGTATCGCTCACTAGATACACAGAGAGACAATGCAGTGTAGCAGTGCAGGTATCACTCACTAGATACACAGAGAGACAATGCAGTGTAGCAGTGCAGGTATCACTCACTAGACACAAAGAGAGACAATGCAGTGTAGCAGTGCAGGTATCACTCACTAGATACACAGAGAGACAATGCAGTGTAGCAGTGCAGGTATCACTCACTAGATACACAGAGAAACAATGCAGTGTAGCAGTGCAGGTATCACTCACTAGATACAGAGAGACAATGCAGTGTAGCAGTGCAGTTATCACTCACTAGATACAGAGAGACAATGCAGTGTAGCAGTGCAGGTATCACTCACTAGATACACAGAGAGACAATGCAGTGTAGCAGTGCAGGTATCACTCACTAGATACACAGAGAGACAATGCAGTGTAGCAGTGCAGGTATCACTCACTAGACACATAGAGAGAAAGCAGTGTAGCAGCGCAGGTATCACTCACTAGATGCAGAGAGACAATGCAGTGTAGCAGTGCAGGTATCACTCACTAGATGCAGAGAGACAATGCAGTGTAGAAGCGCAGGTATCACTGACTAGACACACAGAGTGACAATGCAGTGTAGCAGTGCAGGTATCACTCGTTAGATACACAGAGAGACAATGCAGTGTAGCAGCGCAGGTATCACTCACTAGATACACAGAGAGACAATGCAGTGTAGCAGCACAGGTATCACTCACTAGACACACAGAGAGACAATGCAGTGTAGCAGTGCAGGTATCACTCACTAGATACACAGAGAGACAATGCAGTGTAGCAGTGCAGGTATCACTCACTAGACACATAGAGAGACAATGCAGTGTAGCAGCGCAGGTATCACTCACTAGATACACAGAGAGAAAGCAGTGTAGCAGCGCAGGTATCACTCACTAGATGCAGAGAGACAATGCAGTGTAGCAGCGCAGGTATCACTCACTAGATACAGAGAGACAATGCAGTGTAGCAGCACAGGTATCACTCACTAGATACACAGAGAGACAATGCAGTGTAGCAGCGCAGGTATCACTCACTAGAAACACAGAGAGACAATGCAGTGTAGCAGCGCAGGTATCACTCACTAGATACACAGAGAGACAATGCAATGTAGCAGCGCAGGTAACACTCACTAGATACACAGAGAGACAATGCAGTGTAGCAGCGCATGTATCACTCACTAGACACAAAGAGAGACAATGCAGTGTAGCAGTGCAGGTATCACTCACTAGATACACAGAGAGACAATGCAGTGTAGCAGCGCAGGTATCACTCACTAGATACAGAGAGAGACAATGCAGTGTAGCAGCGCAGGTATCACTCACTAGATACACAGAGAGACAATGCAGTGTAGCAGTGCAGACATCACTCACTAGATACAGAAAGACAATGCAGTGTAGCAGCGCAGGTATCACTCACTAGATACAGAGAGACAATGCAGTGTAGCAGTGCAGGTATCACTCACTAGATACACAGAGAGACAATGCAGTGTAGCAGTGCAGGTATCACTCACTAGATACACCGAGAGACAATGCAGTGTAGCAGTGCAGACATCACTCACTAGATACAGAGAGACAATGCAGTGTAGCAGCGCAGGTATCACTCACTAAATACACAGAGAGACAATGCAGTGTAGCAGTGCAGACATCACTCACTAGATACAGAGAGACAATGCATTGTAGCAGCGCAGGTATCACTCACTAGATACAGAGAGACAATGCAGTGTAGCAGTGCAGGTATCACTCACTAGATACACAGAGAGACAATGCAGTGTAGCAGTGCAGGTATCACTCACTAGATGCAGAGAGACAATGCAGTGTAGAAGCGCAGGTATCACTGACTAGACACACAGAGTGACAATGCAGTGTAGCAGTGCAGGTATCACTCGTTAGATACACAGAGAGACAATGCAGTGTAGCAGCGCAGGTATCACTCACTAGATACACAGAGAGACAATGCAGTGTAGCAGCACAGGTATCACTCACTAGACACACAGAGAGACAATGCAGTGTAGCAGTGCAGGTATCACTCACTAGATACACAGAGAGACAATGCAGTGTAGCAGTGCAGGTATCACTCACTAGACACATAGAGAGACAATGCAGTGTAGTAGCGCAGGTATCACTCACTAGATACACAGAGAGAAAGCAGTGTAGCAGCGCAGGTATCACTCACTAGATGCAGAGAGACAATGCAGTGTAGCAGCGCAGGTATCACTCACTAGATACAGAGAGACAATGCAGTGTAGCAGCACAGGTATCACTCACTAGATACACAGAGAGACAATGCAGTGTAGCAGCGCAGGTATCACTCACTAGAAACACAGAGAGACAATGCAGTGTAGCAGCGCAGGTATCACTCACTAGATACATAGAGAGACAATGCAATGTAGCAGCGCAGGTAACACTCACTAGATACACAGAGAGACAATGCAGTGTAGCAGCGCATGTATCACTCACTAGACACAAAGAGAGACAATGCAGTGTAGCAGTGCAGGTATCACTCACTAGATACACAGAGAGACAATGCAGTGTAGCAGCGCAGGTATCACTCACTAGATACAGAGAGAGACAATGCAGTGTAGCAGTGCAGGTATCACTCACTAGATACACAGAGAGACAATGCAGTGTAGCAGTGCAGACATCACTCACTAGATACAGAAAGACAATGCAGTGTAGCAGCGCAGGTATCACTCACTAAATACAGAGAGACAATGCAGTGTAGCAGTGCAGGTATCACTCACTAGATACACAGAGAGACAATGCAGTGTAGCAGTGCAGGTATCACTCACTAGATACACCGAGAGACAATGCAGTGTAGCAGTGCAGACATCACTCACTAGATACAGAGAGACAATGCAGTGTAGCAGCGCAGGTATCACTCACTAAATACACAGAGAGACAATGCAGTGTAGCAGTGCAGACATCACTCACTAGATACAGAGAGACAATGCATTGTAGCAGCGCAGGTATCACTCACTAGATACAGAGAGACAATGCAGTGTAGCAGTGCAGGTATCACTCACTAGATACACAGAGAGACAATGCAGTGTAGCAGTGCAGGTATCACTCACTAGATACACAGAGAGACAATGCAGTGTAGCAGCGCAGGTATCACTCACTAGATACACAGAGAGACAATGCAGTGTAGTAGCGCAGGTATCACTCACTAGATACACAGAGAGACAATGCAGTGTAGCAGTGCAGGTATCACTCACTAGATACACAAAGAGACAATGCAGTGTAGCAGTGCAGGTATCACTCACTAGATACACAAAGAGACAATGCAGTGTAGCAGTGCAGGTATCACTCACTAGACACAAAGAGAGACAATGCAGTGTAGTAGTGCAGGTATCACTCACTAGATACACAGAGAGACAATGCAGTGTAGCAGCGCAGGTATCACTCACTAGATACACAGAGAGACAATGCAGTGTAGCAGCGCAGGTATCACTCACTAGATACACAGAGAGACAATGCAGTGTAGTAGCGCAGGTATCACTCACTAGATACACAGAGAGACAATGCAGTGTAGCAGTGCAGGTATCACTCACTAGATACACAAAGAGACAATGCAGTGTAGCAGTGCAGGTATCACTCACTAGATACACAAAGAGACAATGCAGTGTAGCAGTGCAGGTATCACTCACTAGACACAAAGAGAGACAATGCAGTGTAGTAGTGCAGGTATCACTCACTAGATACACAGAGAGACAATGCAGTGTAGCAGTGCAGGTATCACTCACTAGATACAGAGAGACAATGCAGTGTAGCAGTGCAGGTATCACTCACTAGATACACAGAGAGACAATGCAGTGTAGCAGTGCAGGTATCACTCACTAGATGCAGAGAGACAATGCAGTGTAGCAGTGCAGGTATCACTCACTAGACACAAAGAGAGACAATGCAGTGTAGCAGTGCAGGTATCACTCACTAGATACACAGAGAGACAATGCAGTGTAGCAGTGCAGGTATCACTCACTAGATACAGAGAGACAATGCAGTGTAGCAGTGCAGGTATCACTCACTAGATACACAGAGAGACAATACAGTGTAGCAGTGCAGGAATCACTCACTAGATACACAGAGAGAAAATGCAGTGTAGCAGTGCAGGTATCACTCACTAGACACAAAGAGAGACAATGCAGTGTAGCAGCGCAGGTATCACTCACTAGACACACAGAGAGACAATGCAGTGTAGCAGCGCAGGTATCACTCACTAGATGCACAGAGAGACAATGCAGTGTAGCAGTGCAGGTATCACTCACTAGATACACAGAGAGACAATGCAGTGTAGCAGTGCAGGTATCACTCACTAGATGCAGAGAGACAATGCAGTGTAGCAGTGCAGGTATCACTCACTAGATACACAGAGAAACAATGCAGTGTAGCAGTGCAGGTATCACTCACTAGATACAGAGAGACAATGCAGTGTAGCAGTGCAGGTATCACTCACTAGATACAGAGAGACAATGCAGTGTAGCAGTGCAGGTATGCTGCTCCCTGATAACCTCTGTCTTGTGCAATCACACAGGAGTTCTGTTCTGTGCCGAGGAATCTAGGCATCCAGCTCCCCAGCGCAGAATGGTTGGATCTATCTGTCTGATTTGGCCACATGCAAGGTCACAGTTCAGGTCACAGGTCAGTGGGTCAGCTTTAGGAACTGTCCAGCAAGCAGTGTAATGGAAATGGCACTGCACAATTTGCTGGTAATTAAAAAATAATGATGTCATGACGTAAAACATGAGTCACCGTATGTATATATGTTCACAGTAATATACCTAGCACATTATTAATTAAATGCTGAACAATGGGACTGAAAGATGGTTCACAGACCTAATACGGGAACCCGGAAGTAAAACAGTTAAGAGTCCACATTCCACCAATTAATCACAAATAAGCAGATATACAACTCCAGAAAGAAAAGAAAAGGTTTCCCAGCCAGTGATTAATGTGTTTTGTCTAAGTACATAGCCTTTTACACTATGGAAAATAATCAGCAAAAAAACAAAACAAAAGAACAGAGGTGGATGGAAAAAAAACGTCATCATCTAAAAGATGTAAAATGCATAGCGAGGGCGTCCCGAGACTGTCCTCCTATTCAGTGCGGCTATAAATACCGCTAATTCCCTGGCAAAGTCTGCAGATTATCACTTTCATATTCCAAACATTCCAAAAATTTGTAAACAAAAACGGGATCCTACATTAGGCAACCGAGGCTCCCGCCTGGGACCCAACGTACATATGGGGCACAAATTACTCTAACCAGATATTGGGCAAAATGTACTAAGCTGCGGTTTGACGGCGGGTTCTATTCTATTCTAAACCCCGGCGGTTTGGTGGCAGTATTGCAGTGGTTTCTAAACGACAGCCCTGTTCTATTCTATTCTAAAATGTGTTTTGATGGCAGTTTTGCAGCGGTTTTGGCCTTAGTAAATCTGCAGATAGCAAAACCGCCGCCAAACCGCCGTCAAAACACATTTTAGAATATGACAGAACAGGGCTGTCATTTAGAAACCGCTGCAAAACCGCCACCAAAGCCCCGGGGTTTAGAATAGTAAAAAAAAAAACACAACAAGAAGTTGCTTTCACAATAGTAATAATGATTAAATGAAATTAAATGTAAAATCAGCTGCATATTATAAGCATAACTCTTTGTTTAAGTATAATACACTTTTACACTTTACCGTTTTATTATATTTGCATCTGATGTTAATTATTTCCACCAAAGCACACGAGGAGAAGCAATCCAACAAAAAGAACATATAGACATTACCTTTCTGGATTAAAGATTCTGTGGATGGAACCAGACTGTCCCAAGGCACAAACTTCCCACTTTGTAGGTCAACAAAATAACTGAAAACGGATCTGTCTCCCAGAGGCATCTGTACTCCTGGAAGAGCAAAGGAAACATTCTGCAATGTAGTGGTAACGTTCTGCAAGACGTGCGCTAGCGACATAATAAGGAGCAGAACCCAACGCTGGGAGCATCGCCAGGTGCAGCAATTTATGTGGTTGTGTTCTGAGAGACAGCGCCAGACAGGAAAGCTTGGAAGAGAGACGCAGGAAAGACGCACATCAATCCCATGTCGTGCACTTTGGGGAAACTTAACACCAGCTGAATACATTGGGGATTATTCTGAGTTGGGAGCAAAGCAAAAAAAAAAAAAAAAGCTAGTAACTTTATACCTGGACACACCATGCTGCAATACAAGAGATGCAAATACATGTATTATGTATGCATGAGAGGTAAATACTGGCTGCTGTTGCATGTAGCCCACAGATGATGTACAGCTTCATTACTCTGAAATTTAGATCTTAGCTAGGAAACCCCCCTCCCAAATCTAATTCTCTCTGTACATGTTACATCTTCCCCCCCAATGTGCAGATATGCAGATAGACTTCATCAGGGGTGTACTTTATACATTTAGCTGTGTATTACGGGAGAACTCCACAACCAAACCTTACTCATTTAGCTGTGTATTACAGGAGAACTCTACAACCAAACCTTACTCATTTAGCTGTGTATTACAGGAGAACTCTACAACCAAACCTTACTCATTTAGCTGTGTATTACGGGAGAACTCTACAACCAAACTTTATACATTTAGCTGTGTATTATGGGAGAACTCCACAACCGAACCTTACTCATTTAGCTGTGTATAAATGAGAACTCTACAACCAAACCTTACTCATTTAGCTGTGTATTACGGGAGAACTCCAAAACCAAACTTTACACATTTAGCTGTGTATTACGGGAGAACTCCACAACCAAACCTTACTCATTCAGCTGTGTTTTACGGGAGAACTCTACAACCAAACTTTACTCATTTAGCTGTGTATAAATGAGAAGTCTACAACCAAACCTTACTCATTTAGCTGTGTATTACGGGAGAGCTCCACAACCAAACCTTACTCATTTAGCTGTATATTACGGGAAAGCTCCACAACCAAACCTTACTCATTTAGCTGTGTATTACAGGAGAACTCTACAACCAAACTTGACTCATTTAGCTGTGTATTACGGGAGAACTCTACAACCAAACATTATACATTTAGCTGTGTATTATGGGAGAACTCCACAACCGAACCTTACTCATTTAGCTGTGTATAAATGAGAACTCTACAACCAAACCTTACTCATTTAGCTGTGTATTACGGGAGAACTCCACAACCAAACTTTACACATTTAGCTGTGTATTACGGGAGAACTCCACAACCAAACCTTACTCATTTAGCTGTGTTTTACGGGAGAACTCTACAACCAAACTTTACTCATTTAGCTGTGTATTACGGGAGAACTCCACAACCAAACTTTACACATTTAGCTGTGTATAAATGAGAACTCTACAACCAAACCTTACTCATTTAGCTGTGTATTACGGGAGAGCTCCACAAACAAACCTTACTCATTTAGCTGTGTATTACGGGAAAGCTCCACAACCAAACCTTACTCATTTAGCTGTGTATTACGGGAAAACTCCACAACCAAACATTACACATTTAGCTGTGTATTTCGGGAGAACTCCACAACCAAACTTTACTCACTTAGCTGTGTAATACAAGAGAACTCTACAACCAAACTTTACTCATTTAGCTGTGTATTACGGGAGAACTCCACAACCAAACTTTAAACATTTAGCTGTGTATAACGGGAGAACTCCACAACCAAACTTTACTCATTTAGCTGTGTATTACAGGAGAACTCTACAACCAAACTTTACTCATTTAGCTGTGTATTACGGGAGAACTCTACAACCAAACTTTATACATTTAGCTGTATATAATGGGAGAACTCCACAACCGAACCTTACTCATTTAGCTGTGTATAAATGAGAACTCTACAACCAAACCTTACTCATTTAGCTGTGTATTACGGGAGAACTCCACAACCAAACTTTACACATTTAGCTGTGTATTACGGGAGAACTCCACAACCAAACCTTATTCATTTAGCTGTGTTTTACGGGAGAACTCTACAACCAAACTTTACTCATTTAGCTGTGTATAAATGAGAGCTCTACAACCAAACCTTACTCATTTAGCTGTGTATTACGGGAGAGCTCCACAACCAAACCTTACTCATTTAGCTGTGTATTACGGGAAAGGTCCACAACCAAACCTTACTCATTTAGCTGTGTATTACGGGAAAACTCCACAACCAAACTTTACACATTTAGCTGTGTATTTCGGGAGAACTCCACAACCAAACTTTACTCACTTAGCTGTGTAATACAAGAGAACTCTGCAACCAAACTTTACTCATTTAGCTGTGTGTTACGGGAGAACTCCACAACCAAACTTTAAACATTTAGCTGTGTATAAAGGGAGAACTCCACAACCAAACTTTACTCATTTAGCTGTATATTACGGGAGAACTCTACAACCAAACTTTACTCATTTAGCTGTATATTACGGTAGAACTCTACAACCAAACTTTATACATTTAGCTGTGTATTAGGGGAGAACTCCACAACCAAACCTTACTCATTTAGCTGTGTATAAATGAGAACTCTACAACCAAACCTTACTCATTTAGCTGTGTATTACTGGAGAACTCTACAACCAAACTTTACTCATTTAGCTGTGTATAAATGAGAACTCTACAACCAAACCATACTCATTTAGCTGTGTATTACGGGAGAACTCCACAACCAAACCTTACTCATTTAGCTGTGTATTACGGGAGAACTCTACAACCAAACCTTGCTCATTTAGCTGTGTATTATGGGAGAACTCTACAACCAAACTTTACACATTTAGCTGTGTATTACGGGAGAACTCCACAACCAAACCTTACTCATTTAGCTGTGTATTACGGGAGAACTCTACAACCAAACTTTACTCATTTAGCTGTGTATAAATGAGAACTCTACAACCAAACCTTACTCATTTAGCTGTGTATTACGGGAGAGCTCCACCACCAAACCTTACTCATTTAGCTGTGTATTACGGGAGAGCTCCACAACCAAACCTTACTCATTTAGCTGTGTATTATGGGAGAACTCTACAACCACACTTTACACATTTAGCTGTGTATTACGGGAGAACTCCACAACCAAACCTTACTCATTTAGCTGTGTATTATGGGAGAACTCTACAACCAAACTTTACTCATTTAGCTGTGTATAAATGAGAACTCTACAACCAAACCTTACTCATTTAGCTGTGTATTACGGGAGAGCTCCACAACCAAACCTTACTCATTTAGCTGTGTATTACGGGAGAGCTCCACAACCAAACCTTACTCATTTAGCTGTGTATTACGGGAGAACTCCACAACCAAACTTTACACATTTAGCTGTGTATTTCGGGAGAACTCCACAACCAAACTTTACTCACTTAGCTGTGTATTACAAGAGAACTCTACAACCAAACTTTACTCATTAGCTGTGTATTACGGGAGAACTCCACAACCAAACTTTACACATTTAGCTGTGTATTACGGGAGAACTCCACAACCAAACTTTACTAATTTAGCTGTATATTACGGGAGAACTCTACAACCAAACTTTACTCATTTAGCTGTATATTACGGTAGAACTCTACAACCAAACTTTACTCATTTAGCTGTGTATTACGGGAGAACTCCACAACCAAACCTTACTCATTTCGCTGTGTAATACGGGAGTACTCCACAATCAAACTTTACACATTTAGCTGTGTATTACGGGAGAACTCCACAACCAAACTTTACTCATTTAGCTGTATATTACAGGAGAACTCTACAACCAAACTTTACTCATTTAGCTGTGTATTACGGGAGAACACAACCAAACCTTATCCATTTAGCTGTGTATTATGGGAGAACTCCACAACCAAACTTTACTCATTTAGCTGAGTATTACGGGAGAACTCCACAACCAGACCTTACTCATTTAGCTGTGTATTACGGGAGAACTCCACAACCAAACCTTACTCATTTAGCTGTGTATTACGGGAGATCTCCACAACCAAACTTTACTCATTTAGCTGTGTATTACGGGAGAACTCCACAACCAAACCTTATCCATTTAGCTGTGTATTATGGGAGAACTCCACAACCAAACCTTACTCATTTAGCTGTGTATTACGGGAGAACTCCACAACCAAACCTTACTCATTTAGCTGTGTATAACGGGAGAACTCCACAACCAAACTTTACTCATTTAGCTGTATATTACGGGAGAACTCCACAACCAAACTTTACTCATTTAGCTGTATATTACGGGAGAACTCTACAACCAAACTTTACTCATTTAGCTGTATATTACAGGAGAACTCTACAACCAAACTTTACTCATTTAGCTCTGTATAACGGGAGAACTCCACAACCAAACTTTACTCACTTAGCTGTGTAATACAAGAGAACTCTACAACCAAACTTTACTCATTTAGCTGTGTGTTACGGGAGAACTCCACAACCAAACTTTAAACATTTAGCTGTGTATAAAGGGAGAACTCCACAACCAAACTTTACTCATTTAGCTGTATATTACGGGAGAACTCTACAACCAAACTTTACTCATTTAGCTGTATATTACGGTAGAACTCTACAACCAAACTTTATACATTTAGCTGTGTATTAGGGGAGAACTCCACAACCAAACCTTACTCATTTAGCTGTGTATAAATGAGAACTCTACAACCAAACCTTACTCATTTAGCTGTGTATTACTGGAGAACTCTACAACCAAACTTTACTCATTTAGCTGTGTATAAATGAGAACTCTACAACCAAACCATACTCATTTAGCTGTGTATTACGGGAGAACTCCACAACCAAACCTTACTCATTTAGCTGTGTATTACGGGAGAACTCTACAACCAAACCTTGCTCATTTAGCTGTGTATTATGGGAGAACTCTACAACCAAACTTTACACATTTAGCTGTGTATTACGGGAGAACTCCACAACCAAACCTTACTCATTTAGCTGTGTATTACGGGAGAACTCTACAACCAAACTTTACTCATTTAGCTGTGTATAAATGAGAACTCTACAACCAAACCTTACTCATTTAGCTGTGTATTACGGGAGAGCTCCACCACCAAACCTTACTCATTTAGCTGTGTATTACGGGAGAGCTCCACAACCAAACCTTACTCATTTAGCTGTGTATTATGGGAGAACTCTACAACCACACTTTACACATTTAGCTGTGTATTACGGGAGAACTCCACAACCAAACCTTACTCATTTAGCTGTGTATTATGGGAGAACTCTACAACCAAACTTTACTCATTTAGCTGTGTATAAATGAGAACTCTACAACCAAACCTTACTCATTTAGCTGTGTATTACGGGAGAGCTCCACAACCAAACCTTACTCATTTAGCTGTGTATTACGGGAGAGCTCCACAACCAAACCTTACTCATTTAGCTGTGTATTACGGGAGAACTCCACAACCAAACTTTACACATTTAGCTGTGTATTTCGGGAGAACTCCACAACCAAACTTTACTCACTTAGCTGTGTATTACAAGAGAACTCTACAACCAAACTTTACTCATTAGCTGTGTATTACGGGAGAACTCCACAACCAAACTTTACACATTTAGCTGTGTATTACGGGAGAACTCCACAACCAAACTTTACTAATTTAGCTGTATATTACGGGAGAACTCTACAACCAAACTTTACTCATTTAGCTGTATATTACGGTAGAACTCTACAACCAAACTTTACTCATTTAGCTGTGTATTACGGGAGAACTCCACAACCAAACCTTACTCATTTCGCTGTGTAATACGGGAGTACTCCACAATCAAACTTTACACATTTAGCTGTGTATTACGGGAGAACTCCACAACCAAACTTTACTCATTTAGCTGTATATTACAGGAGAACTCTACAACCAAACTTTACTCATTTAGCTGTGTATTACGGGAGAACACAACCAAACCTTATCCATTTAGCTGTGTATTATGGGAGAACTCCACAACCAAACTTTACTCATTTAGCTGAGTATTACGGGAGAACTCCACAACCAGACCTTACTCATTTAGCTGTGTATTACGGGAGAACTCCACAACCAAACCTTACTCATTTAGCTGTGTATTACGGGAGATCTCCACAACCAAACTTTACTCATTTAGCTGTGTATTACGGGAGAACTCCACAACCAAACCTTATCCATTTAGCTGTGTATTATGGGAGAACTCCACAACCAAACCTTACTCATTTAGCTGTGTATTACGGGAGAACTCCACAACCAAACCTTACTCATTTAGCTGTGTATAACGGGAGAACTCCACAACCAAACTTTACTCATTTAGCTGTATATTACGGGAGAACTCCACAACCAAACTTTACTCATTTAGCTGTATATTACGGGAGAACTCTACAACCAAACTTTACTCATTTAGCTGTATATTACAGGAGAACTCTACAACCAAACTTTACTCATTTAGCTCTGTATAACGGGAGAACTCCACAACCAAACTTTACTCACTTAGCTGTGTAATACAAGAGAACTCTACAACCAAACTTTACTCATTTAGCTGTGTGTTACGGGAGAACTCCACAACCAAACTTTAAACATTTAGCTGTGTATAAAGGGAGAACTCCACAACCAAACTTTACTCATTTAGCTGTATATTACGGGAGAACTCTACTACCAAACTTTACTCATTTAGCTGTATATTACGGTAGAACTCTACAACCAAACTTTATACATTTAGCTGTGTATTAGGGGAGAACTCCACAACCAAACCTTACTCATTTAGCTGTGTATAAATGAGAACTCTACAACCAAACCTTACTCATTTAGCTGTGTATTACTGGAGAACTCTACAACCAAACTTTACTCATTTAGCTGTGTATAAATGAGAACTCTACAACCAAACCATACTCATTTAGCTGTGTATTACGGGAGAACTCCACAACCAAACCTTACTCATTTAGCTGTGTATTACGGGAGAACTCTACAACCAAACCTTGCTCATTTAGCTGTGTATTATGGGAGAACTCTACAACCAAACTTTACACATTTAGCTGTGTATTACGGGAGAACTCCACAACCAAACCTTACTCATTTAGCTGTGTATTACGGGAGAACTCTACAACCAAACTTTACTCATTTAGCTGTGTATAAATGAGAACTCTGCAACCAAACCTTACTCATTTAGCTGTGTATTACGGGAGAGCTCCACCACGAAACCTTACTCATTGAGCTGTGTATTACGGGAGAGCTCCACAACCAAACCTTACTCATTTAGCTGTGTATTATGGGAGAACTCTACAACCAAACTTTACACATTTAGCTGTGTATTACGGGAGAACTCCACAACCAAACCTTACTCATTTAGCTGTGTATTACGGGAGAACTCTACAACCAAACTTTACTCATTTAGCTGTGTATAAATGAGAACTCTACAACCAAACCTTACTCATTTAGCTGTGTATTACGGGAGAGCTCCACAACCAAACCTTACTCATTTAGCTGTGTATTACGGGAGAGCTCCACAACCAAACCTTACTCATTTAGCTGTGTATTACGGGAGAACTCCACAACCAAACTTTACACATTTAGCTGTGTATTTCGGGAGAACTCCACAACCAAACTTTACTCACTTAGCTGTGTATTACAAGAGAACTCTACAACCAAACTTTACTCATTTAGCTGTGTATTACGGGAGAACTCCACAACCAAACTTTACACATTTAGCTGTGTATTACGGGAGAACTCCACAACCAAACTTTACTAATTTAGCTGTATATTACGGGAGAACTCTACAACCAAACTTTACTCATTTAGCTGTATATTACGGTAGAACTCTACAACCAAACTTTACTCATTTAGCTGTGTATTAGGGGAGAACTCCACAACCAAACCTTACTCATTTCGCTGTGTAATACGGGAGTAATCCACAATCAAACTTTACACATTTAGCTGTGTATTACGGGAGAACTCCACAACCAAACTTTACTCATTTAGCTGTATATTACAGGAGAACTCTACAACCAAACTTTACTCATTTAGCTGTGTATTACGGGAGAACACAACCAAACCTTATCCATTTAGCTGTGTATTATGGGAGAACTCCACAACCAAACTTTACTCATTTAGCTGTGTATTACGGGAGAACTCCACAACCAGACCTTACTCATTTAGCTGTGTATTACGGGAGAACTCCACAACCAAACCTTACTCATTTAGCTGTGTATTACGGGAGAACTCCACAACCAAACTTTACTCATTTAGCTGTGTATTACGGGAGAACTCCACAACCAAACCTTATCCATTTAGCTGTGTATTATGGGAGAACTCCACAACCAAACCTTACTCATTTAGCTGTGTATTACGGGAGAACTCCACAACCAAACCTTACTCATTTAGCTGTGTATAACGGGAGAACTCCACAACCAAACTTTACTCATTTAGCTGTATATTGCGGGAGAACTCCACAACCAAACTTTACTCATTTAGCTGTATATTACGGGAGAACTCTACAACCAAACTTTACTCATTTAGCTGTATATTACAGGAGAACTCTACAACCAAACTTTACTCATTTAGCTGTGTATAACGGGAGAACTCCACAACCAAACCTTACACATTTAGCTGTATATTACGGGAGAACTCCACAACCAAATTTTTTTACTCATTTAGCTGTATAATACGGGAGAACTACACAACCAAACTTTACTCATTAAGCTGTATATTACGGGAGAACTCTGCAACCAAACTTTACTCATTTAGCTGTATATTACAGGAGAACTCTACAACCAAACCTTACTCATTTGGCTGTGTATTACGGAAGAACTCCGCAACCAAACTTTATCCATTTAGTTGTGTATTATGGGAGAACTCCACATCCAAACTTTACTCATTTAGCTGTGTATTACGGGAGAACTCCATAACCAAACTTTACTCATTTAGCTGTGTATTACGGGAGAACTCCACAACCAAACCTTATCCATTTAGCTGTGTATTATGGGAGAACTCCACAACCAAACTTTACACATTTAGCTGTGTATTACGGGAGAACTCCACAACCAAACCTTATCCATTTAGCTGTGTATTATGGGAGAACTCCACAACCAAACCTTACTCATTTAGCTGTGTATTATGGGAGAACTCCACAACCAAACTTTACTCATTTAGCTGTGTATTACGGGAGAACTTCACAATCAAACTTTACACATTTAGCTGTGTATAACGGGAGAACTCCACAACCAAACTTTACTCATTTAGCTGTGTATTACGGGAAAACTCCACAACCAAACATTACACATTTAGCTGTGTATTTCGGGAGAACTCCACAACCAAACTTTACTCACTTAGCTGTGTAATACAAGAGAACTCTACAACCAAACTTTACTCATTTAGCTGTGTATTACGGGAGAACTCCACAACCAAACTTTAAACATTTAGCTGTGTATAACGGGAGAACTCCACAACCAAACTTTACTCATTTAGCTGTGTATTACAGGAGAACTCTACAACCAAACTTTACTCATTTAGCTGTGTATTACGGGAGAACTCTACAACCAAACTTTATACATTTAGCTGTATATAATGGGAGAACTCCACAACCGAACCTTACTCATTTAGCTGTGTATAAATGAGAACTCTACAACCAAACCTTACTCATTTAGCTGTGTATTACGGGAGAACTCCACAACCAAACTTTACACATTTAGCTGTGTATTACGGGAGAACTGCACAACCAAACCTTACTCATTTAGCTGTGTTTTACGGGAGAACTCTACAACCAAACTTTACTCATTTAGCTGTGTATAAATGAGAACTCTACAACCAAACCTTACTCATTTAGCTGTGTATTACGGGAGAGCTCCACAACCAAACCTTACTCATTTAGCTGTGTATTACGGGAAAGCTGCACAACCAAACCTTACTCATTTAGCTGTGTATTACGGGAAAACTCCACAACCAAACTTTACACATTTAGCTGTGTATTTCGGGAGAACTCCACAACCAAACTTTACTCACTTAGCTGTGTAATACAAGAGAACTCTACAACCAAACTTTACTCATTTAGCTGTGTGTTACGGGAGAACTCCACAACCAAACTTTAAACATTTAGCTGTGTATAAAGGGAGAACTCCACAACCAAACTTTACTCATTTAGCTGTATATTACGGGAGAACTCTACAACCAAACTTTACTCATTTAGCTGTATATTACGGTAGAACTCTACAACCAAACTTTATACATTTAGCTGTGTATTAGGGGAGAACTCCACAACCAAACCTTACTCATTTAGCTGTGTATAAATGAGAACTCTACAACCAAACCTTACTCATTTAGCTGTGTATTACTGGAGAACTCTACAACCAAACTTTACTCATTTAGCTGTGTATAAATGAGAACTCTACAACCAAACCATACTCATTTAGCTGTGTATTACGGGAGAACTCCACAACCAAACCTTACTCATTTAGCTGTGTATTACGGGAGAACTCTACAACCAAACCTTGCTCATTTAGCTGTGTATTATGGGAGAACTCTACAACCAAACTTTACACATTTAGCTGTGTATTACGGGAGAACTCCACAACCAAACCTTACTCATTTAGCTGTGTATTACGGGAGAACTCTACAACAAAACTTTACTCATTTAGCTGTGTATAAATGAGAACTCTACAACCAAACCTTACTCATTTAGCTGTGTATTACGGGAGAGCTCCACCACCAAACCTTACTCATTTAGCTGTGTATTACGGGAGAGCTCCACAACCAAACCTTACTCATTTAGCTGTGTATTATGGGAGAACTCTACAACCAAACTTTACACATTTAGCTGTGTATTACGGGAGAACTCCACAACCAAACCTTACTCATTTAGCTGTGTATTACGGGAGAACTCTACAACCAAACTTTACTCATTTAGCTGTGTATAAATGAGAACTCTACAACCAAACCTTAGTCATTTAGCTGTGTATTACGGGAGAGCTCCACAACCAAACCTTACTCATTTAGCTGTGTATTACGGGAGAGCTCCACAACCAAACCTTACTCATTTAGCTGTGTATTACGGGAGAACTCTACAACCAAAATTTACTCATTTAGCTGTATATTACGGGAGAACTCTACAACCAAACTTTACTCATTTAGCTATATATTACAGGAGAACTCTACAACCAAACTTAACTCATTTAGCTTTATATTACGGGAGTACTCTACAACCAAACTTTACTCAATTAGCTATATATTGCAGGAGAACTCTACAACCAAACTTTACTCATTTAGCTGTGTATTACGGGAGAACTCCACAACCAAACTTTACTCATTTAGCTGTGTATTACGGGAGAACTCCACAACCAAACCTTACTCATTTAGCTGTGTATTACGGGAGAACTCCACAACCAAACTTTACTCATTTAGCTGTATATTACGGGAGAACTCTACAACCAAACTTTACTCATTTAGCTGTATATTACGGGAGAACTCTACAACCAAACTTTACTCATTTAGCTGTGTATTATGGGAGAACTCTACAACCAAACTTTACTCGTTTAGCTGTATATTACGGGAGAACTCTACAACCAAACCTTACTCATTTAGCTGTGTATTATGGGAGAACTCCACAACCAAACCTTACTCATATAGCTGTGTATTACAGGAGAACTCTACAACCAAACTTTACTCATTTAGCTGTGTATTACAGGAGAACTCCACAACCAAACCTTACTCATTTAGCTGTGTATTACGGGAGAACTCTGCAACCAAACCTTACTCATTTAGCTGTGTATTACAGGAGAACTCTACAACCAGACCTTACTCATTTAGCTGTGTATTACAGGAGAACTCTACAATCAAACCTTACTCATTTAGCTGTGTATTACGGGAGAACTCTACAACCAAACCTTACTCATTTAGCTGTGTATTACGGGAGAACTCTACAACCAAACCTTACTCATTTAGCTGTGTATTACGGGAGAACTCTACAACCAAACCTTACTCATTTAGCTGTGTATTACAGAAGAACTCCACAACCAAACCTTACTCATTTAGCTGTGTATTACGGGAGAACTCCACAACCAAACCTTACTCATTTAGCTGTGTATTACGGGAGAACTCCACAATCAAACTTTACACATTTAGCTGTGTATAACGGGAGAACTCCACAACCAAACATTACTCATTTAGCTGTATATTACGGGAGAACTCCACAACCAAACCTTATCCATTTAGCTGTGTATTATGGGAGAACTCCACATCCAAACCTTACTCATTTAGCTGTGTATTACGGGAGAACTCCACAACGAAACTTTACTCATTTAGCTGTGTATTCGCATTTAGCTGTGTATTACGGGAGAACTCCACAACCAAACTTTACTCATTTAGCTGTGTATTACGGGAGAACTCCACAACCAAACTTTACACATTTAGCTGTGTATTACGGGAGAACACTACAACCGAACTTTACTCATTTAGCTGTGCATTACGGAGAACTCTACAACCGAACTTTACTCATTTAGCTGTGTATTACGGGAGAACACCACAACCAAAAACTTATCCATTTAGCTGTGTATTATGGGAGAACTCCACAACCAAACTTTACACATTTAGCTGTGTATTACGGGAGAACTCCACAACCAAACTTTACTCATTTAGCTGTGTATTACGGGAGAACTCCTCAATCAAACTTTACACATTTAGCTGTGCACAACGGGAGAACTCCACAACCAAACTTTACTCATTTAGCTGTATATTACGGGAGAACTCCACAACCAAACCTTACTCATTTAGCTGTGTATTACAGGAGAACTCCACAACCAAACTTTACTCATTTAGCTGTATATTTCGGGAGAACTCTACAACCAAACTTTACTCATTTAGCTATATATTACAGGAGAACTCTACAACCAAACTTTACTCATTTAGCTTTATATTACGGGAGAACTCTACAACCAAACTTTACTCAATTAGCTATATATTGCAGGAGAACTCTACAACCAAACTTTACTCATTTAGCTGTGTATTACGGGAGAACTCCACAACCAAACCTTACTCATTTAGCTGTGTATTACGGGAGAACTCCACAACCAAACCTTACTCATTTAGCTGTGTATTACGGGAGAACTCCACAACCAAACATTACTCATTTAGCTGTATATTACGGGAGAACTCTACAACCAAACTTTACTAATTTAGCTGTATATTACGGGAGAACTCTACAACCAAACTTTACTCATTTAGCTGTGTATTATGGGAGAACTCTACAACCAAACTTTACTCATTTAGCTGTATATTACAGGAGAACTCTACAACCAAACCTTACTCATTTAGCTGTGTATTACTGGAGAACTCTACAACCAAACTTTACTCATTTAGCTGTGTATAAATGAGAACTCTACAACCAAACCATACTCATTTAGCTGTGTATTACGGGAGAACTCCACAACCAAACCTTACTCATTTACCTGTGTATTACGGGAGAACTCTACAACCAAACCTTGCTCATTTAGCTGTGTATTATGGGAGAACTCTACAACCAAACTTTACACATTTAGCTGTGTATTACGGGAGAACTCCACAACCAAACCTTACTCATTTAGCTGTGTATTACGGGAGAACTCTACAACAAAACTTTACTCATTTAGCTGTGTATAAATGAGAACTCTACAACCAAACCTTACTCATTTAGCTGTGTATTACGGGAGAGCTCCACCACCAAACCTTACTCATTTAGCTGTGTATTACGGGAGAGCTCCACAACCAAACCTTACTCATTTAGCTGTGTATTATGGGAGAACTCTACAACCAAACTTTACACATTTAGCTGTGTATTACGGGAGAACTCCACAACCAAACCTTACTCATTTAGCTGTGTATTACGGGAGAACTCTACAACCAAACTTTACTCATTTAGCTGTGTATAAATGAGAACTCTACAACCAAACCTTAGTCATTTAGCTGTGTATTACGGGAGAGCTCCACAACCAAACCTTACTCATTTAGCTGTGTATTACGGGAGAGCTCCACAACCAAACCTTACTCATTTAGCTGTGTATTACGGGAGAACTCCACAACCAAACTTTACTCATTTAGCTGTATATTACGGGAGAACTCTACAACCAAACTTTACTCATTTAGCTATATATTACAGGAGAACTCTACAACCAAACTTTACTCATTTAGCTGTGTATTATGGGAGAACTCTACAACCAAACTTTACTCATTTAGCTGTATATTACAGGAGAACTCTACAACCAAACCTTACTCATTTAGCTGTGTATTACTGGAGAACTCTACAACCAAACTTTACTCATTTAGCTGTGTATAAATGAGAACTCCACAACCAAACTTTACACATTTAGCTGTGTATTACGGGAGAACACTACAACCGAACTTTACTCATTTAGCTGTGCATTACGGAGAACTCTACAACCGAACTTTACTCATTTAGCTGTGTATTACGGGAGAACACCACAACCAAAAACTTATCCATTTAGCTGTGTATTATGGGAGAACTCCACAACCAAACTTTACACATTTAGCTGTGTATTACGGGAGAACTCCACAACCAAACTTTACTCATTTAGCTGTGTATTACGGGAGAACTCCACAATCAAACTTTACACATTTAGCTGTGCACAACGGGAGAACTCCACAACCAAACTTTACTCATTTAGCTGTATATTACGGGAGAACTCCACAACCAAACCTTACTCATTTAGCTGTGTATTACAGGAGAACTCCACAACCAAACTTTACTCATTTAGCTGTATATTTCGGGAGAACTCTACAACCAAACTTTACTCATTTAGCTATATATTACAGGAGAACTCTACAACCAAACTTTACTCATTTAGCTTTATATTACGGGAGAACTCTACAACCAAACTTTACTCAATTAGCTATATATTGCAGGAGAACTCTACAACCAAACTTTACTAATTTAGCTTTGTATTACGGGAGAACTCCACAACCAAACTTTACTCATTTAGCTGTGTATTACGGGAGAACTCCACAACCAAACCTTACTCATTTAGCTGTGTATTACGGGAGAACTCCACAACCAAACATTACTCATTTAGCTGTATATTACGGGAGAACTCTACAACCAAACTTTACTAATTTAGCTGTATATTACGGGAGAACTCTACAACCAAACTTTACTCATTTAGCTGTGTATTACGGGAGAACTCTACAACCAAACTTTACTCATTTAGCTGTATATTACAGGAGAACTCTACAACCAAACCTTACTCATTTAGCTGTGTATTACAGGAGAACTCTACAATCAAACCTTACTCATTTAGCTGTGTATAAATGAGAACTCTACAACCAAACCTTACTCATTTAGCTGTGTATTACGGGAGAGCTCCACAACCAAACCTTACTCATTTAGCTGTGTATTACGGGAGAGCTCCACAACCAAACCTTACTCATTTAGCTGTGTATTACGGGAGAACTCCACAACCAAACTTTACACATTTAGCTGTGTATTTCGGGAGAACTCCACAACCAAACTTTACTCACTTAGCTGTGTATTACAAGAGAACTCTACAACCAAACTTTACTCATTTAGCTGTGTATTACGGGAGAACTCCACAACCAAACTTTACACATTTAGCTGTGTATTACGGGAGAACTCCACAACCAAACTTTACTAATTTAGCTGTATATTACGGGAGAACTCTACAACCAAACTTTACTCATTTAGCTGTATATTACGGTAGAACTCTACAACCAAACTTTACTCATTTAGCTGTGTATTACGGGAGAACTCCACAACCAAACCTTACTCATTTCGCTGTGTAATACGGGAGTACTCCACAATCAAACTTTACACATTTAGCTGTGTATTACGGGAGAACTCCACAACCAAACTTTACTCATTTAGCTGTATATTACAGGAGAACTCTACAACCAAACTTTACTCATTTAGCTGTGTATTACGGGAGAACACAACCAAACCTTATCCATTTAGCTGTGTATTATGGGAGAACTCCACAACCAAACTTTACTCATTTAGCTGTGTATTACGGGAGAACTCCACAACCAGACCTTACTCATTTAGCTGTGTATTACGGGAGAACTCCACAACCAAACCTTACTCATTTAGCTGTGTATTACGGGAGAACTCCACAACCAAACTTTACTCATTTAGCTGTGTATTACGGGAGAACTCCACAACCAAACCTTATCCATTTAGCTGTGTATTATGGGAGAACTCCACAACCAAACCTTACTCATTTAGCTGTGTATTACGGGAGAACTCCACAACCAAACCTTACTCATTTAGCTGTGTATAACGGGAGAACTCCACAACCAAACTTTACTCATTTAGCTGTATATTACGGGAGAACTCCACAACCAAACTTTACTCATTTAGCTGTATATTACGGGAGAACTCTACAACCAAACTTTACTCATTTAGCTGTATATTACAGGAGAACTCTACAACCAAACTTTACTCATTTAGCTGTGTATAACGGGAGAACTCCACAACCAAACTTTACTCACTTAGCTGTGTAATACAAGAGAACTCTACAACCAAACTTTACTCATTTAGCTGTGTGTTACGGGAGAACTCCACAACCAAACTTTAAACATTTAGCTGTGTATAAAGGGAGAACTCCACAACCAAACTTTACTCATTTAGCTGTATATTACGGGAGAACTCTACAACCAAACTTTACTCATTTAGCTGTATATTACGGTAGAACTCTACAACCAAACTTTATACATTTAGCTGTGTATTAGGGGAGAACTCCACAACCAAACCTTACTCATTTAGCTGTGTATAAATGAGAACTCTACAACCAAACCTTACTCATTTAGCTGTGTATTACTGGAGAACTCTACAACCAAACTTTACTCATTTAGCTGTGTATAAATGAGAACTCTACAACCAAACCATACTCATTTAGCTGTGTATTACGGGAGAACTCCACAACCAAACCTTACTCATTTAGCTGTGTATTACGGGAGAACTCTACAACCAAACCTTGCTCATTTAGCTGTGTATTATGGGAGAACTCTACAACCAAACTTTACACATTTAGCTGTGTATTACGGGAGAACTCCACAACCAAACCTTACTCATTTAGCTGTGTATTACGGGAGAACTCTACAACCAAACTTTACTCATTTAGCTGTGTATAAATGAGAACTCTACAACCAAACCTTACTCATTTAGCTGTGTATTACGGGAGAGCTCCACCACCAAACCTTACTCATTTAGCTGTGTATTACGGGAGAGCTCCACAACCAAACCTTACTCATTTAGCTGTGTATTATGGGAGAACTCTACAACCAAACTTTACACATTTAGCTGTGTATTACGGGAGAACTCCACAACCAAACCTTACTCATTTAGCTGTGTATTACGGGAGAACTCTACAACCAAACCTTACTCATTTAGCTGTGTATTACGGGAGAACTTTACAACCAAACCTTACTCATTTAGCTGTGTATTACAGAAGAACTCCACAACCAAACCTTACTCATTTAGCTGTGTATTACGGGAGAACTCCACAACCAAACCTTACTCATTTAGCTGTGTATTACGGGAGAACTCCACAATCAAACTTTACACATTTAGCTGTGTATAACGGGAGAACTCCACAACCAAACATTACTCATTTAGCTGTATATTACGGGAGAACTCCACAACCAAACCTTATCCATTTAGCTGTGTATTATGGGAGAACTCCACATCCAAACCTTACTCATTTAGCTGTGTATTACGGGAGAACTCCACAACGAAACTTTACTCATTTAGCTGTGTATTCGCATTTAGCTGTGTATTACGGGAGAACTCCACAACCAAACTTTACTCATTTAGCTGTGTATTACGGGAGAACTCCACAACCAAACTTTACACATTTAGCTGTGTATTACGGGAGAACACTACAACCGAACTTTACTCATTTAGCTGTGCATTACGGAGAACTCTACAACCGAACTTTACTCATTTAGCTGTGTATTACGGGAGAACACCACAACCAAAAACTTATCCATTTAGCTGTGTATTATGGGAGAACTCCACAACCAAACTTTACACATTTAGCTGTGTATTACGGGAGAACTCCACAACCAAACTTTACTCATTTAGCTGTGTATTACGGGAGAACTCCACAATCAAACTTTACACATTTAGCTGTGCACAACGGGAGAACTCCACAACCAAACTTTACTCATTTAGCTGTATATTACGGGAGAACTCCACAACCAAACCTTACTCATTTAGCTGTGTATTACAGGAGAACTCCACAACCAAACTTTACTCATTTAGCTGTATATTTCGGGAGAACTCTACAACCAAACTTTACTCATTTAGCTATATATTACAGGAGAACTCTACAACCAAACTTTACTCATTTAGCTTTATATTACGGGAGAACTCTACAACCAAACTTTACTCAATTAGCTATATATTGCAGGAGAACTCTACAACCAAACTTTACTCATTTAGCTGTGTATTACGGGAGAACTCCACAACCAAACTTTACTCATTTAGCTGTGTATTACGGAAGAACTCAACAACCAAACCTTACTCATTTAGCTGTGTATTACGGGAGAACTCCACAACCAAACATTACTCATTTAGCTGTATATTACGGGAGAACTCTACAACCAAACTTTACTAATTTAGCTGTATATTACGGGAGAACTCTACAACCAAACTTTACTCATTTAGCTGTGTATTACGGGAGAACTCTACAACCAAACTTTACTCATTTAGCTGTATATTACAGGAGAACTCTACAACCAAACCTTACTCATTTAGCTGTGTATTACAGGAGAACTCTACAATCAAACCTTACTCATTTAGCTGTGTATAAATGAGAACTCTACAACCAAACCTTACTCATTTAGCTGTGTATTACGGGAGAGCTCCACAACCAAACCTTACTCATTTAGCTGTGTATTACGGGAGAGCTCCACAACCAAACCTTACTCATTTAGCTGTGTATTACGGGAGAACTCCACAACCAAACTTTACACATTTAGCTGTGTATTTCGGGAGAACTCCACAACCAAACTTTACTCACTTAGCTGTGTATTACAAGAGAACTCTACAACCAAACTTTACTCATTTAGCTGTGTATTACGGGAGAACTCCACAACCAAACTTTACACATTTAGCTGTGTATTACGGGAGAACTCCACAACCAAACTTTACTAATTTAGCTGTATATTACGGGAGAACTCTACAACCAAACTTTACTCATTTAGCTGTATATTACGGTAGAACTCTACAACCAAACTTTACTCATTTAGCTGTGTATTACGGGAGAACTCCACAACCAAACCTTACTCATTTCGCTGTGTAATACGGGAGTACTCCACAATCAAACTTTACACATTTAGCAGTGTATTACGGGAGAACTCCACAACCAAACTTTACTCATTTAGCTGTATATTACAGGAGAACTCTACAACCAAACTTTACTCATTTAGCTGTGTATTACGGGAGAACACAACCAAACCTTATCCATTTAGCTGTGTATTATGGGAGAACTCCACAACCAAACTTTACTCATTTAGCTGTGTATTACGGGAGAACTCCACAACCAGACCTTACTCATTTAGCTGTGTATTACGGGAGAACTCCACAACCAAACCTTACTCATTTAGCTGTGTATTACGGGAGAACTCCACAACCAAACCTTACTCATTTAGCTGTGTATAACGGGAGAACTCCACAACCAAACTTTACACATTTAGCTGTGTATTACGGGAGAACACTACAACCGAACTTTACTCATTTAGCTGTGCATTACGGAGAACTCTACAACCGAACTTTACTCATTTAGCTGTGTATTACGGGAGAACACCACAACCAAAAACTTATCCATTTAGCTGTGTATTATGGGAGAACTCCACAACCAAACTTTACACATTTAGCTGTGTATTACGGGAGAACTCCACAACCAAACTTTACTCATTTAGCTGTGTATTACGGGAGAACTCCACAATCAAACTTTACACATTTAGCTGTGCACAACGGGAGAACTCCACAACCAAACTTTACTCATTTAGCTGTATATTACGGGAGAACTCCACAACCAAACCTTACTCATTTAGCTGTGTATTACAGGAGAACTCCACAACCAAACTTTACTCATTTAGCTGTATATTTCGGGAGAACTCTACAACCAAACTTTACTCATTTAGCTATATATTACAGGAGAACTCTACAACCAAACTTTACTCATTTAGCTTTATATTACGGGAGAACTCTACAACCAAACTTTACTCAATTAGCTATATATTGCAGGAGAACTCTACAACCAAACTTTACTCATTTAGCTGTGTATTACGGGAGAACTCCACAACCAAACTTTACTCATTTAGCTGTGTATTACGGGAGAACTCCACAACCAAACCTTACTCATTTAGCTGTGTATCACGGGAGAACTCCACAACCAAACATTACTCATTTAGCTGTATATTACGGGAGAACTCTACAACCAAACTTTACTAATTTAGCTGTATATTACGGGAGAACTCTACAAACAAACTTTACTCATTTAGCTGTGTATTACGGGAGAACTCTACAACCAAACTTTACTCATTTAGCTGTATATTACAGGAGAACTCTACAACCAAACCTTACTCATTTAGCTGTGTATTACGGGAGAACTCCACAACCAAACCTTACTCATTTAGCTGTGTATTACGGGAGAACTCTACAACCAAACCTTGCTCATTTAGCTGTGTATTATGGGAGAACTCTACAACCAAACTTTACACATTTAGCTGTGTATTACGGGAGAGCTCCACAACCAAACCTTACTCATTTAGCTGTGTATTACGGGAGAACTCTACAACCAAACTTTACTCATTTAGCTGTGTATAAATGAGAACTCTACAACCAAACCTTACTCATTTAGCTGTGTATTACGGGAGAGCTCCACCACCAAACCTTACTCATTTAGCTGTGTATTACGGGAGAGCTCCACAACCAAACCTTACTCATTTAGCTGTGTATTACGGGAGAACTCTACAACCAAACTTTACACATTTAGCTGTGTATTACGGGAGAACTCCACAACCAAACCTTACTCATTTAGCTGTGTATTACGGGAGAACTCTACAACCAAACGTTACTCATTTAGCTGTGTATAAATGAGAACTCCACAACCAAACCTTACTCATTTAGCTGTGTATTACGGGAGAGCTCCACAACCAAACCTTACTCATTTAGCTGTGTATTACGGGAGAGCTCCACAACCAAACCTTACTCATTTAGCTGTGTATTACGGGAGAACTCCACAACCAAACTTTACACATTTAGCTGTGTATTTCGGGAGAACTCCACAACCAAACTTTACTCACTTAGCTGTGTATTACAAGAGAACTCTACAACCAAACTTTACTCATTTAGCTGTGTATTACGGGAGAACTCCACAACCAAACTTTACACATTTAGCTGTGTATTACGGGAGAACTCCACAACCAAACTTTACTAATTTAGCTGTATATTACGGGAGAACTCTACAACCAAACTTTACTCATTTAGCTGTATATTACGGTAGAACTCTACAACCAAACTTTACTCATTTAGCTGTGTATTAGGGGAGAACTCCACAACCAAACCTTACTCATTTCGCTGTGTAATACGGGAGTAATCCACAATCAAACTTTACACATTTAGCTGTGTATTACGGGAGAACTCCACAACCAAACTTTACTCATTTAGCTGTATATTACAGGAGAACTCTACAACCAAACTTTACTCATTTAGCTGTGTATTACGGGAGAACACAACCAAACCTTATCCATTTAGCTGTGTATTATGGGAGAACTCCACAACCAAACTTTACTCATTTAGCTGTGTATTACGGGAGAACTCCACAACCAGACCTTACTCATTTAGCTGTGTATTACGGGAGAACTCCACAACCAAACCTTACTCATTTAGCTGTGTATTACGGGAGAACTCCACAACCAAACTTTACTCATTTAGCTGTGTATTACGGGAGAACTCCACAACCAAACCTTATCCATTTAGCTGTGTATTATGGGAGAACTCCACAACCAAACCTTACTCATTTAGCTGTGTATTACGGGAGAACTCCACAACCAAACTTTAAACATTTAGCTGTGTATAACGGGAGAACTCCACAACCAAACTTCACTCATTTAGCTGTGTATTACAGGAGAACTCTACAACCAAACTTTACTCATTTAGCTGTGTATTACGGGAGAACTCTACAACCAAACTTTATACATTTAGCTGTATATAATGGGAGAACTCCACAACCGAACCTTACTCATTTAGCTGTGTATAAATGAGAACTCTACAACCAAACCTTACTCATTTAGCTGTGTATTACGGGAGAACTCCACAACCAAACTTTACACATTTAGCTGTGTATTACGGGAGAACTCCACAACCAAACCTTACTCATTTAGCTGTGTTTTACGGGAGAACTCTACAACCAAACTTTACTCATTTAGCTGTGTATAAATGAGAACTCTACAACCAAACCTTACTCATTTAGCTGTGTATTACGGGAGAGCTCCACAACCAAACCTTACTCATTTAGCTGTGTATTACGGGAAAGCTCCACAACCAAACCTTACTCATTTAGCTGTGTATTACGGGAAAACTCCACAACCAAACTTTACACATTTAGCTGTGTATTTCGGGAGAACTCCACAACCAAACTTTACTCACTTAGCTGTGTAATACAAGAGAACTCTACAACCAAACTTTACTCATTTAGCTGTGTGTTACGGGAGAACTCCACAACCAAACTTTAAACATTTAGCTGTGTATAAAGGGAGAACTCCACAACCAAACTTTACTCATTTAGCTGTATATTACGGGAGAACTCTACAACCAAACTTTACTCATTTAGCTGTATATTACGGTAGAACTCTACAACCAAACTTTATACATTTAGCTGTGTATTAGGGGAGAACTCCACAACCAAACCTTACTCATTTAGCTGTGTATAAATGAGAACTCTACAACCAAACCTTACTCATTTAGCTGTGTATTACTGGAGAACTCTACAACCAAACTTTACTCATTTAGCTGTGTATAAATGAGAACTCTACAACCAAACCATACTCATTTAGCTGTGTATTACGGGAGAACTCCACAACCAAACCTTACTCATTTAGCTGTGTATTACGGGAGAACTCTACAACCAAACCTTGCTCATTTAGCTGTGTATTATGGGAGAACTCTACAACCAAACTTTACACATTTAGCTGTGTATTACGGGAGAACTCCACAACCAAACCTTACTCATTTAGCTGTGTATTACGGGAGAACTCTACAACAAAACTTTACTCATTTAGCTGTGTATAAATGAGAACTCTACAACCAAACCTTACTCATTTAGCTGTGTATTACGGGAGAGCTCCACCACCAAACCTTACTCATTTAGCTGTGTATTACGGGAGAGCTCCACAACCAAACCTTACTCATTTAGCTGTGTATTATGGGAGAACTCTACAACCAAACTTTACACATTTAGCTGTGTATTACGGGAGAACTCCACAACCAAACCTTACTCATTTAGCTGTGTATTACGGGAGAACTCTACAACCAAACTTTACTCATTTAGCTGTGTATAAATGAGAACTCTACAACCAAACCTTAGTCATTTAGCTGTGTATTACGGGAGAGCTCCACAACCAAACCTTACTCATTTAGCTGTGTATTACGGGAGAGCTCCACAACCAAACCTTACTCATTTAGCTGTGTATTACGGGAGAACTCTACAACCAAACTTTACTCATTTAGCTGTATATTACGGGAGAACTCTACAACCAAACTTTACTCATTTAGCTATATATTACAGGAGAACTCTACAACCAAACTTAACTCATTTAGCTTTATATTACGGGAGTACTCTACAACCAAACTTTACTCAATTAGCTATATATTGCAGGAGAACTCTACAACCAAACTTTACTCATTTAGCTGTGTATTACGGGAGAACTCCACAACCAAACTTTACTCATTTAGCTGTGTATTACGGGAGAACTCCACAACCAAACCTTACTCATTTAGCTGTGTATTACGGGAGAACTCCACAACCAAACTTTACTCATTTAGCTGTATATTACGGGAGAACTCTACAACCAAACTTTACTCATTTAGCTGTATATTACGGGAGAACTCTACAACCAAACTTTACTCATTTAGCTGTGTATTATGGGAGAACTCTACAACCAAACTTTACTCGTTTAGCTGTATATTACGGGAGAACTCTACAACCAAACCTTACTCATTTAGCTGTGTATTATGGGAGAACTCCACAACCAAACCTTACTCATATAGCTGTGTATTACAGGAGAACTCTACAACCAAACTTTACTCATTTAGCTGTGTATTACAGGAGAACTCCACAACCAAACCTTACTCATTTAGCTGTGTATTACGGGAGAACTCTGCAACCAAACCTTACTCATTTAGCTGTGTATTACAGGAGAACTCTACAACCAGACCTTACTCATTTAGCTGTGTATTACAGGAGAACTCTACAATCAAACCTTACTCATTTAGCTGTGTATTACGGGAGAACTCTACAACCAAACCTTACTCATTTAGCTGTGTATTACGGGAGAACTCTACAACCAAACCTTACTCATTTAGCTGTGTATTACGGGAGAACTCTACAACCAAACCTTACTCATTTAGCTGTGTATTACAGAAGAACTCCACAACCAAACCTTACTCATTTAGCTGTGTATTACGGGAGAACTCCACAACCAAACCTTACTCATTTAGCTGTGTATTACGGGAGAACTCCACAATCAAACTTTACACATTTAGCTGTGTATAACGGGAGAACTCCACAACCAAACATTACTCATTTAGCTGTATATTACGGGAGAACTCCACAACCAAACCTTATCCATTTAGCTGTGTATTATGGGAGAACTCCACATCCAAACCTTACTCATTTAGCTGTGTATTACGGGAGAACTCCACAACGAAACTTTACTCATTTAGCTGTGTATTCGCATTTAGCTGTGTATTACGGGAGAACTCCACAACCAAACTTTACTCATTTAGCTGTGTATTACGGGAGAACTCCACAACCAAACTTTACACATTTAGCTGTGTATTACGGGAGAACACTACAACCGAACTTTACTCATTTAGCTGTGCATTACGGAGAACTCTACAACCGAACTTTACTCATTTAGCTGTGTATTACGGGAGAACACCACAACCAAAAACTTATCCATTTAGCTGTGTATTATGGGAGAACTCCACAACCAAACTTTACACATTTAGCTGTGTATTACGGGAGAACTCCACAACCAAACTTTACTCATTTAGCTGTGTATTACGGGAGAACTCCACAATCAAACTTTACACATTTAGCTGTGCACAACGGGAGAACTCCACAACCAAACTTTACTCATTTAGCTGTATATTACGGGAGAACTCCACAACCAAACCTTACTCATTTAGCTGTGTATTACAGGAGAACTCCACAACCAAACTTTACTCATTTAGCTGTATATTTCGGGAGAACTCTACAACCAAACTTTACTCATTTAGCTATATATTACAGGAGAACTCTACAACCAAACTTTACTCATTTAGCTTTATATTACGGGAGAACTCTACAACCAAACTTTACTCAATTAGCTATATATTGCAGGAGAACTCTACAACCAAACTTTACTCATTTAGCTGTGTATTACGGGAGAACTCCACAACCAAACCTTACTCATTTAGCTGTGTATTACGGGAGAACTCCACAACCAAACCTTACTCATTTAGCTGTGTATTACGGGAGAACTCCACAACCAAACATTACTCATTTAGCTGTATATTACGGGAGAACTCTACAACCAAACTTTACTAATTTAGCTGTATATTACGGGAGAACTCTACAACCAAACTTTACTCATTTAGCTGTGTATTATGGGAGAACTCTACAACCAAACTTTACTCATTTAGCTGTATATTACAGGAGAACTCTACAACCAAACCTTACTCATTTAGCTGTGTATTACTGGAGAACTCTACAACCAAACTTTACTCATTTAGCTGTGTATAAATGAGAACTCTACAACCAAACCATACTCATTTAGCTGTGTATTACGGGAGAACTCCACAACCAAACCTTACTCATTTACCTGTGTATTACGGGAGAACTCTACAACCAAACCCTGCTCATTTAGCTGTGTATTATGGGAGAACTCTACAACCAAACTTTACACATTTAGCTGTGTATTACGGGAGAACTCCACAACCAAACCTTACTCATTTAGCTGTGTATTACGGGAGAACTCTACAACAAAACTTTACTCATTTAGCTGTGTATAAATGAGAACTCTACAACCAAACCTTAGTCATTTAGCTGTGTATTACGGGAGAGCTCCACAACCAAACCTTACTCATTTAGCTGTGTATTACGGGAGAGCTCCACAACCAAACCTTACTCATTTAGCTGTGTATTACGGGAGAACTCCACAACCAAACTTTACTCATTTAGCTGTATATTACGGGAGAACTCTACAACAAAACTTTACTCATTTAGCTATATATTACAGGAGAACT
Source organism: Taudactylus pleione (assembly GCA_031769625.1). Lineage (NCBI taxonomy): Eukaryota > Metazoa > Chordata > Amphibia > Anura > Myobatrachidae > Taudactylus > Taudactylus pleione. The sequence continues at coordinate 2,844,029 of JAUIMM010000482.1, forward strand.
CTACAACCAAACTTTACTCATTTAGCTGTGTATTATGGGAGAACTCTACAACCAAACTTTACTCATTTAGCTGTATATTACAGGAGAACTCTACAACCAAACCTTACTCATTTAGCTGTGTATTACTGGAGAACTCTACAACCAAACTTTACTCATTTAGCTGTGTATAAATGAGAACTCCACAACCAAACTTTACACATTTAGCTGTGTATTACGGGAGAACACTACAACCGAACTTTACTCATTTAGCTGTGCATTACGGAGAACTCTACAACCGAACTTTACTCATTTAGCTGTGTATTACGGGAGAACACCACAACCAAAAACTTATCAATTTAGCTGTGTATTATGGGAGAACTCCACAACCAAACTTTACACATTTAGCTGTGTATTACGGGAGAACTCCACAACCAAACTTTACTCATTTAGCTGTGTATTACGGGAGAACTCCACAATCAAACTTTACACATTTAGCTGTGCACAACGGGAGAACTCCACAACCAAACTTTACTCATTTAGCTGTATATTACGGGAGAACTCCACAACCAAACCTTACTCATTTAGCTGTGTATTACAGGAGAACTCCACAACCAAACTTTACTCATTTAGCTGTATATTTCGGGAGAACTCTACAACCAAACTTTACTCATTTAGCTATATATTACAGGAGAACTCTACAACCAAACTTTACTCATTTAGCTTTATATTACGGGAGAACTCTACAACCAAACTTTACTCAATTAGCTATATATTGCAGGAGAACTCTACAACCAAACTTTACTAATTTAGCTTTGTATTACGGGAGAACTCCACAACCAAACTTTACTCATTTAGCTGTGTATTACGGGAGAACTCCACAACCAAACCTTACTCATTTAGCTGTGTATTACGGGAGAACTCCACAACCAAACATTACTCATTTAGCTGTATATTACGGGAGAACTCTACAACCAAACTTTACTAATTTAGCTGTATATTACGGGAGAACTCTACAACCAAACTTTACTCATTTAGCTGTGTATTACGGGAGAACTCTACAACCAAACTTTACTCATTTAGCTGTATATTACAGGAGAACTCTACAACCAAACCTTACTCATTTAGCTGTGTATTACAGGAGAACTCTACAATCAAACCTTACTCATTTAGCTGTGTATAAATGAGAACTCTACAACCAAACCTTACTCATTTAGCTGTGTATTACGGGAGAGCTCCACAACCAAACCTTACTCATTTAGCTGTGTATTACGGGAGAGCTCCACAACCAAACCTTACTCATTTAGCTGTGTATTACGGGAGAACTCCACAACCAAACTTTACACATTTAGCTGTGTATTTCGGGAGAACTCCACAACCAAACTTTACTCACTTAGCTGTGTATTACAAGAGAACTCTACAACCAAACTTTACTCATTTAGCTGTGTATTACGGGAGAACTCCACAACCAAACTTTACACATTTAGCTGTGTATTACGGGAGAACTCCACAACCAAACTTTACTAATTTAGCTGTATATTACGGGAGAACTCTACAACCAAACTTTACTCATTTAGCTGTATATTACGGTAGAACTCTACAACCAAACTTTACTCATTTAGCTGTGTATTACGGGAGAACTCCACAACCAAACCTTACTCATTTCGCTGTGTAATACGGGAGTACTCCACAATCAAACTTTACACATTTAGCTGTGTATTACGGGAGAACTCCACAACCAAACTTTACTCATTTAGCTGTATATTACAGGAGAACTCTACAACCAAACTTTACTCATTTAGCTGTGTATTACGGGAGAACACAACCAAACCTTATCCATTTAGCTGTGTATTATGGGAGAACTCCACAACCAAACTTTACTCATTTAGCTGTGTATTACGGGAGAACTCCACAACCAGACCTTACTCATTTAGCTGTGTATTACGGGAGAACTCCACAACCAAACCTTACTCATTTAGCTGTGTATTACGGGAGAACTCCACAACCAAACTTTACTCATTTAGCTGTGTATTACGGGAGAACTCCACAACCAAACCTTATCCATTTAGCTGTGTATTATGGGAGAACTCCACAACCAAACCTTACTCATTTAGCTGTGTATTACGGGAGAACTCCACAACCAAACCTTACTCATTTAGCTGTGTATAACGGGAGAACTCCACAACCAAACTTTACTCATTTAGCTGTATATTACGGGAGAACTCCACAACCAAACTTTACTCATTTAGCTGTATATTACGGGAGAACTCTACAACCAAACTTTACTCATTTAGCTGTATATTACAGGAGAACTCTACAACCAAACTTTACTCATTTAGCTGTGTATAACGGGAGAACTCCACAACCAAACTTTACTCACTTAGCTGTGTAATACAAGAGAACTCTACAACCAAACTTTACTCATTTAGCTGTGTGTTACGGGAGAACTCCACAACCAAACTTTAAACATTTAGCTGTGTATAAAGGGAGAACTCCACAACCAAACTTTACTCATTTAGCTGTATATTACGGGAGAACTCTACAACCAAACTTTACTCATTTAGCTGTATATTACGGTAGAACTCTACAACCAAACTTTATACATTTAGCTGTGTATTAGGGGAGAACTCCACAACCAAACCTTACTCATTTAGCTGTGTATAAATGAGAACTCTACAACCAAACCTTACTCATTTAGCTGTGTATTACTGGAGAACTCTACAACCAAACTTTACTCATTTAGCTGTGTATAAATGAGAACTCTACAACCAAACCATACTCATTTAGCTGTGTATTACGGGAGAACTCCACAACCAAACCTTACTCATTTAGCTGTGTATTACGGGAGAACTCTACAACCAAACCTTGCTCATTTAGCTGTGTATTATGGGAGAACTCTACAACCAAACTTTACACATTTAGCTGTGTATTACGGGAGAACTCCACAACCAAACCTTACTCATTTAGCTGTGTATTACGGGAGAACTCTACAACCAAACTTTACTCATTTAGCTGTGTATAAATGAGAACTCTACAACCAAACCTTACTCATTTAGCTGTGTATTACGGGAGAGCTCCACCACCAAACCTTACTCATTTAGCTGTGTATTACGGGAGAGCTCCACAACCAAACCTTACTCATTTAGCTGTGTATTATGGGAGAACTCTACAACCAAACTTTACACATTTAGCTGTGTATTACGGGAGAACTCCACAACCAAACCTTACTCATTTAGCTGTGTATTACGGGAGAACTCTACAACCAAACCTTACTCATTTAGCTGTGTATTACGGGAGAACTCTACAACCAAACCTTACTCATTTAGCTGTGTATTACAGAAGAACTCCACAACCAAACCTTACTCATTTAGCTGTGTATTACGGGAGAACTCCACAACCAAACCTTACTCATTTAGCTGTGTATTACGGGAGAACTCCACAATCAAACTTTACACATTTAGCTGTGTATAACGGGAGAACTCCACAACCAAACATTACTCATTTAGCTGTATATTACGGGAGAACTCCACAACCAAACCTTATCCATTTAGCTGTGTATTATGGGAGAACTCCACATCCAAACCTTACTCATTTAGCTGTGTATTACGGGAGAACTCCACAACGAAACTTTACTCATTTAGCTGTGTATTCGCATTTAGCTGTGTATTACGGGAGAACTCCACAACCAAACTTTACTCATTTAGCTGTGTATTACGGGAGAACTCCACAACCAAACTTTACACATTTAGCTGTGTATTACGGGAGAACACTACAACCGAACTTTACTCATTTAGCTGTGCATTACGGAGAACTCTACAACCGAACTTTACTCATTTAGCTGTGTATTACGGGAGAACACCACAACCAAAAACTTATCCATTTAGCTGTGTATTATGGGAGAACTCCACAACCAAACTTTACACATTTAGCTGTGTATTACGGGAGAACTCCACAACCAAACTTTACTCATTTAGCTGTGTATTACGGGAGAACTCCACAATCAAACTTTACACATTTAGCTGTGCACAACGGGAGAACTCCACAACCAAACTTTACTCATTTAGCTGTATATTACGGGAGAACTCCACAACCAAACCTTACTCATTTAGCTGTGTATTACAGGAGAACTCCACAACCAAACTTTACTCATTTAGCTGTATATTTCGGGAGAACTCTACAACCAAACTTTACTCATTTAGCTATATATTACAGGAGAACTCTACAACCAAACTTTACTCATTTAGCTTTATATTACGGGAGAACTCTACAACCAAACTTTACTCAATTAGCTATATATTGCAGGAGAACTCTACAACCAAACTTTACTCATTTAGCTGTGTATTACGGGAGAACTCCACAACCAAACTTTACTCATTTAGCTGTGTATTACGGGAGAACTCCACAACCAAACCTTACTCATTTAGCTGTGTATTACGGGAGAACTCCACAACCAAACATTACTCATTTAGCTGTATATTACGGGAGAACTCTACAACCAAACTTTACTAATTTAGCTGTATATTACGGGAGAACTCTACAACCAAACTTTACTCATTTAGCTGTGTATTACGGGAGAACTCTACAACCAAACTTTACTCATTTAGCTGTATATTACAGGAGAACTCTACAACCAAACCTTACTCATTTAGCTGTGTATTACAGGAGAACTCTACAATCAAACCTTACTCATTTAGCTGTGTATAAATGAGAACTCTACAACCAAACCTTACTCATTTAGCTGTGTATTACGGGAGAGCTCCACAACCAAACCTTACTCATTTAGCTGTGTATTACGGGAGAGCTCCACAACCAAACCTTACTCATTTAGCTGTGTATTACGGGAGAACTCCACAACCAAACTTTACACATTTAGCTGTGTATTTCGGGAGAACTCCACAACCAAACTTTACTCACTTAGCTGTGTATTACAAGAGAACTCTACAACCAAACTTTACTCATTTAGCTGTGTATTACGGGAGAACTCCACAACCAAACTTTACACATTTAGCTGTGTATTACGGGAGAACTCCACAACCAAACTTTACTAATTTAGCTGTATATTACGGGAGAACTCTACAACCAAACTTTACTCATTTAGCTGTATATTACGGTAGAACTCTACAACCAAACTTTACTCATTTAGCTGTGTATTACGGGAGAACTCCACAACCAAACCTTACTCATTTCGCTGTGTAATACGGGAGTACTCCACAATCAAACTTTACACATTTAGCAGTGTATTACGGGAGAACTCCACAACCAAACTTTACTCATTTAGCTGTATATTACAGGAGAACTCTACAACCAAACTTTACTCATTTAGCTGTGTATTACGGGAGAACACAACCAAACCTTATCCATTTAGCTGTGTATTATGGGAGAACTCCACAACCAAACTTTACTCATTTAGCTGTGTATTACGGGAGAACTCCACAACCAGACCTTACTCATTTAGCTGTGTATTACGGGAGAACTCCACAACCAAACCTTACTCATTTAGCTGTGTATTACGGGAGAACTCCACAACCAAACCTTACTCATTTAGCTGTGTATAACGGGAGAACTCCACAACCAAACTTTACACATTTAGCTGTGTATTACGGGAGAACACTACAACCGAACTTTACTCATTTAGCTGTGCATTACGGAGAACTCTACAACCGAACTTTACTCATTTAGCTGTGTATTACGGGAGAACACCACAACCAAAAACTTATCCATTTAGCTGTGTATTATGGGAGAACTCCACAACCAAACTTTACACATTTAGCTGTGTATTACGGGAGAACTCCACAACCAAACTTTACTCATTTAGCTGTGTATTACGGGAGAACTCCACAATCAAACTTTACACATTTAGCTGTGCACAACGGGAGAACTCCACAACCAAACTTTACTCATTTAGCTGTATATTACGGGAGAACTCCACAACCAAACCTTACTCATTTAGCTGTGTATTACAGGAGAACTCCACAACCAAACTTTACTCATTTAGCTGTATATTTCGGGAGAACTCTACAACCAAACTTTACTCATTTAGCTATATATTACAGGAGAACTCTACAACCAAACTTTACTCATTTAGCTTTATATTACGGGAGAACTCTACAACCAAACTTTACTCAATTAGCTATATATTGCAGGAGAACTCTACAACCAAACTTTACTCATTTAGCTGTGTATTACGGGAGAACTCCACAACCAAACTTTACTCATTTAGCTGTGTATTACGGGAGAACTCCACAACCAAACCTTACTCATTTAGCTGTGTATCACGGGAGAACTCCACAACCAAACATTACTCATTTAGCTGTATATTACGGGAGAACTCTACAACCAAACTTTACTAATTTAGCTGTATATTACGGGAGAACTCTACAAACAAACTTTACTCATTTAGCTGTGTATTACGGGAGAACTCTACAACCAAACTTTACTCATTTAGCTGTATATTACAGGAGAACTCTACAACCAAACCTTACTCATTTAGCTGTGTATTACAGGAGAACTCTACAATCAAACCTTACTCATTTAGCTGTGTATAAATGAGAACTCTACAACCAAACCTTACTCATTTAGCTGTGTATTACGGGAGAGCTCCACAACCAAACCTTACTCATTTAGCTGTGTATTACGGGAGAGCTCCACAACCAAACCTTACTCATTTAGCTGTGTATTACGGGAGAACTCCACAAGCAAACTTTACACATTTAGCTGTGTATTTCGGGAGAACTCCACAACCAAACTTTACTCACTTAGCTGTGTATTACAAGAGAACTCTACAACCAAACTTTACTCATTTAGCTGTGTATTACGGGAGAACTCCACAACCAAACTTTACACATTTAGCTGTGTATTACGGGAGAACTCCACAACCAAACTTTACTAATTTAGCTGTATATTACGGGAGAACTCTACAACCAAACTTTACTCATTTAGCTGTATATTACGGTAGAACTCTACAACCAAACTTTACTCATTTAGCTGTGTATTACGGGAGAACTCCACAACCAAACCTTACTCATTTCGCTGTGTAATACGGGAGTACTCCACAATCAAACTTTACACATTTAGCTGTGTATTACGGGAGAACTCCACAACCAAACTTTACTCAATTAGCTGTATATTACAGGAGAACTCTACAACCAAACTTTACTCATTTAGCTGTGTATTACGGGAGAACACAACCAAACCTTATCCATTTAGCTGTGTATTATGGGAGAACTCCACAACCAAACTTTACTCATTTAGCTGTGTATTACGGGAGAACTCCACAACCAGACCTTACTCATTTAGCTGTGTATTACGGGAGAACTCCACAACCAAACCTTACTCATTTAGCTGTGTATTACGGGAGAACTCCACAACCAAACTTTACTCATTTAGCTGTGTATTACGGGAGAACTCCACAACCAAACCTTATCCATTTAGCTGTGTATTATGGGAGAACTCCACAACCAAACCTTACTCATTTAGCTGTGTATTACGGGAGAACTCCACAACCAAACCTTACTCATTTAGCTGTGTATAACGGGAGAACTCCACAACCAAACTTTACTCATTTAGCTGTATATTACGGGAGAACTCCACAACCAAACTTTACTCATTTAGCTGTATATTACGGGAGAACTCTACAACCAAACTTTACTCATTTAGCTGTATATTACAGGAGAACTCTACAACCAAACTTTACTCATTTAGCTGTGTATAACGGGAGAACTCCACAACCAAACTTTACTCACTTAGCTGTGTAATACAAGAGAACTCTACAACCAAACTTTACTCATTTAGCTGTGTGTTACGGGAGAACTCCACAACCAAACTTTAAACATTTAGCTGTGTATAAAGGGAGAACTCCACAACCAAACTTTACTCATTTAGCTGTATATTACGGGAGAACTCTACAACCAAACTTTATACATTTAGCTGTGTATTAGGGGAGAACTCCACAACCAAACCTTACTCATTTAGCTGTGTATAAATGAGAACTCTACAACCAAACCTTACTCATTTAGCTGTGTATTACTGGAGAACTCTACAACCAAACTTTACTCATTTAGCTGTGTATAAATGAGAACTCTACAACCAAACCATACTCATTTAGCTGTGTATTACGGGAGAACTCCACAACCAAACCTTACTCATTTAGCTGTGTATTACGGGAGAACTCTACAACCAAACCTTGCTCATTTAGCTGTGTATTATGGGAGAACTCTACAACCAAACTTTACACATTTAGCTGTGTATTACGGGAGAACTCCACAACCAAACCTTACTCATTTAGCTGTGTATTACGGGAGAACTCTACAACCAAACTTTACTCATTTAGCTGTGTATAAATGAGAACTCTACAACCAAACCTTACTCATTTAGCTGTGTATTACGGGAGAGCTCCACCACCAAACCTTACTCATTTAGCTGTGTATTACGGGAGAGCTCCACAACCAAACCTTACTCATTTAGCTGTGTATTATGGGAGAACTCTACAACCAAACTTTACACATTTAGCTGTGTATTACGGGAGAACTCCACAACCAAACCTTACTAATTTAGCTGTGTATTACGGGAGAACTCTACAACCAAACTTTACTCATTTAGCTGTGTATAAATGAGAACTCTACAACCAAACCTTACTCATTTAGCTGTGTATTACGGGAGAGCTCCACAACCAAACCTTACTCATTTAGCTGTGTATTACGGGAGAGCTCCACAACCAAACCTTACTCATTTAGCTGTGTATTACGGGAGAACTCCACAACCAAACTTTACACATTTAGCTGTGTATTTCGGGAGAACTCCACAACCAAACTTTACTCACTTAGCTGTGTATTACAAGAGAACTCTACAACCAAACTTTACTCATTTAGCTGTGTATTACGGGAGAACTCCACAACCAAACTTTACACATTTAGCTGTGTATTACGGGAGAACTCCACAACCAAACTTTACTAATTTAGCTGTATATTACGGGAGAACTCTACAACCAAACTTTACTCATTTAGCTGTATATTACGGTAGAACTCTACAACCAAACTTTACTCATTTAGCTGTGTATTACGGGAGAACTCCACAACCAAACCTTACTCATTTCGCTGTGTAATACGGGAGTAATCCACAATCAAACTTTACACATTTAGCTGTGTATTACGGGAGAACTCCACAACCAAACTTTACTCATTTAGCTGTATATTACAGGAGAACTCTACAACCAAACTTTACTCATTTAGCTGTGTATTACGGGAGAACACAACCAAACCTTATCCATTTAGCTGTGTATTATGGGAGAACTCCACAACCAAACTTTACTCATTTAGCTGTGTATTACGGGAGAACTCCACAACCAGACCTTACTCATTTAGCTGTGTATTACGGGAGAACTCCACAACCAAACCTTACTCATTTAGCTGTGTATTACGGGAGAACTCCACAACCAAACTTTACTCATTTAGCTGTGTATTACGGGAGAACTCCACAACCAAACCTTATCCATTTAGCTGTGTATTATGGGAGAACTCCACAACCAAACCTTACTCATTTAGCTGTGTATTACGGGAGAACTCCACAACCAAACCTTACTCATTTAGCTGTGTATAACGGGAGAACTCCACAACCAAACTTTACTCATTTAGCTGTATATTACGGGAGAACTCCACAACCAAACTTTACTCATTTAGCTGTATATTACGGGAGAACTCTACAACCAAACTTTACTCATTTAGCTGTATATTACAGGAGAACTCTACAACCAAACTTTACTCATTTAGCTGTGTATAACGGGAGAACTCCACAACCAAACCTTACACATTTAGCTGTATATTACGGGAGAACTCCACAACCAAATTTTTTTACTCATTTAGCTGTATATTACGGGAGAACTACACAACCAAACTTTACTCATTTAGCTGTATATTACAGGAGAACTCTACAACCAAACCTTACTCATTTGGCTGTGTATTACGGAAGAACTCCGCAACCAAACTTTATCCATTTAGTTGTGTATTATGGGAGAACTCCACATCCAAACTTTACTCATTTAGCTGTGTATTACGGGAGAACTCCATAACCAAACTTTACTCATTTAGCTGTGTATTACGGGAGAACTCCACAACCAAACCTTATCCATTTAGCTGTGTATTATGGGAGAACTCCACAACCAAACTTTACACATTTAGCTGTGTATTACGGGAGAACTCCACAACCAAACCTTATCCATTTAGCTGTGTATTATGGGAGAACTCCACAACCAAACCTTACTCATTTAGCTGTGTATTACGGGAGAACTCCACAACCAAACTTTACTCATTTAGCTGTGTATTACGGGAGAACTCCACAATCAAACTTTACACATTTAGCTGTGTATAATGGGAGAACTCCACAACCAAACTTTACTCATTTAGCTGTGTATTACGGGAAAACTCCACAACCAAACATTACACATTTAGCTGTGTATTTCGGGAGAACTCCACAACCAAACTTTACTCACTTAGCTGTGTAATACAAGAGAACTCTACAACCAAACTTTACTCATTTAGCTGTGTATTACGGGAGAACTCCACAACCAAACTTTAAACATTTAGCTGTGTATAACGGGAGAACTCCACAACCAAACTTTACTCATTTAGCTGTGTATTACAGGAGAACTCTACAACCAAACTTTACTCATTTAGCTGTGTATTACGGGAGAACTCTACAACCAAACTTTATACATTTAGCTGTATATAATGGGAGAACTCCACAACCGAACCTTACTCATTTAGCTGTGTATAAATGAGAACTCTACAACCAAACCTTACTCATTTAGCTGTGTATTACGGGAGAACTCCACAACCAAACTTTACACATTTAGCTGTGTATTACGGGAGAACTCCACAACCAAACCTTACTCATTTAGCTGTGTTTTACGGGAGAACTCTACAACCAAACTTTACTCATTTAGCTGTGTATAAATGAGAACTCTACAACCAAACCTTACTCATTTAGCTGTGTATTACGGGAGAGCTCCACAACCAAACCTTACTCATTTAGCTGTGTATTACGGGAAAGCTCCACAACCAAACCTTACTCATTTAGCTGTGTATTACGGGAAAACTCCACAACCAAACTTTACACATTTAGCTGTGTATTTCGGGAGAACTCCACAACCAAACTTTACTCACTTAGCTGTGTAATACAAGAGAACTCTACAACCAAACTTTACTCATTTAGCTGTGTGTTACGGGAGAACTCCACAACCAAACTTTAAACATTTAGCTGTGTATAAAGGGAGAACTCCACAACCAAACTTTACTCATTTAGCTGTATATTACGGTAGAACTCTACAACCAAACTTTATACATTTAGCTGTGTATTAGGGGAGAACTCCACAACCAAACCTTACTCATTTAGCTGTGTATAAATGAGAACTCTACAACCAAACCTTACTCATTTAGCTGTGTATTACTGGAGAACTCTACAACCAAACTTTACTCATTTAGCTGTGTATAAATGAGAACTCTACAACCAAACCATACTCATTTAGCTGTGTATTACGGGAGAGCTCCACCACCAAACCTTACTCATTTAGCTGTGTATTACGGGAGAGCTCCACAACCAAACCTTACTCATTTAGCTGTGTATTATGGGAGAACTCTACAACCAAACTTTACACATTTAGCTGTGTATTACGGGAGAACTCCACAACCAAACCTTACTCATTTAGCTGTGTATTACGGGAGAACTCTACAACCAAACTTTACTCATTTAGCTGTGTATAAATGAGAACTCTACAACCAAACCTTACTCATTTAGCTGTGTATTACGGGAGAGCTCCACAACCAAACCTTACTCATTTAGCTGTGTATTACGGGAGAGCTCCACAACCAAACCTTACTCATTTAGCTGTGTATTACGGGAGAACTCCACAACCAAACTTTACTCATTTAGCTGTATATTACGGGAGAACTCTACAACCAAACTTTACTCATTTAGCTATATATTACAGGAGAACTCTACAACCAAACTTAACTCATTTAGCTTTATGTTACGGGAGTACTCTACAACCAAACTTTACTCAATTAGCTATATATTGCAGGAGAACTCTACAACCAAACTTTACTCATTTAGCTGTGTATTACGGGAGAACTCCACAACCAAACTTTACTCATTTAGCTGTGTATTACGGGAGAACTCCACAACCAAACCTTACTCATTTAGCTGTGTATTACGGGAGAACTCCACAACCAAACTTTACTCATTTAGCTGTATATTACGGGAGAACTCTACAACCAAACTTTACTCATTTAGCTGTATATTACGGGAGAACTCTACAACCAAACTTTACTCATTTAGCTGTGTATTATGGGAGAACTCTACAACCAAACTTTACTCGTTTAGCTGTATATTACGGGAGAACTCTACAACCAAACCTTACTCATTTAGCTGTGTATTATGGGAGAACTCCACAACCAAACCTTACTCATATAGCTGTGTATTACAGGAGAACTCTACAACCAAACTTTACTCATTTAGCTGTGTATTACAGGAGAACTCCACAACCAAACCTTACTCATTTAGCTGTGTATTACGGGAGAACTCTACAACCAAACCTTACTCATTTAGCTGTGTATTACAGGAGAACTCTACAACCAAACCTTACTCATTTAGCTGTGTATTACAGGAGAACTCTACAATCAAACCTTACTCATTTAGCTGTGTATTACGGGAGAACTCTACAACCAAACCTTACTCATTTAGCTGTGTATTACGGGAGAACTCTACAACCAAACCTTACTCATTTAGCTGTGTATTACGGGAGAACTCTACAACCAAACCTTACTCATTTAGCTGTGTATTACAGAAGAACTCCACAACCAAACCTTACTCATTTAGCTGTGTATTACGGGAGAACTCCACAACCAAACCTTACTCATTTAGCTGTGTATTATGGGAGAACTCCACAATCAAACTTTACACATTTAGCTGTGTATAACGGGAGAACTCCACAACCAAACATTACTCATTTAGCTGTATATTACGGGAGAACTCCACAACCAAACCTTATCCATTTAGCTGTGTATTATAGGAGAACTCCACATCCAAACCTTACTCATTTAGCTGTGTATTACGGGAGAACTCCACAACGAAACTTTACTCATTTAGCTGTGTATTCGCATTTAGCTGTGTATTACGGGAGAACTCCACAACCAAACTTTACTCATTTAGCTGTGTATTACGGGAGAACTCCACAACCAAACTTTACACATTTAGCTGTGTATTACGGGAGAACACTACAACCGAACTTTACTCATTTAGCTGTGCATTACGGAGAACTCTACAACCGAACTTTACTCATTTAGCTGTGTATTACGGGAGAACACCACAACCAAAAACTTATCCATTTAGCTGTGTATTATGGGAGAACTCCACAACCAAACTTTACACATTTAGCTGTGTATTACGGGAGAACTCCACAACCAAACTTTACTCATTTAGCTGTGTATTACGGGAGAACTCCACAATCAAACTTTACACATTTAGCTGTGCACAACGGGAGAACTCCACAACCAAACTTTACTCATTTAGCTGTATATTACGGGAGAACTCCACAACCAAACCTTACTCATTTAGCTGTGTATTACAGGAGAACTCCACAACCAAACTTTACTCATTTAGCTGTATATTTCGGGAGAACTCTACAACCAAACTTTACTCATTTAGCTATATATTACAGGAGAACTCTACAACCAAACTTTACTCATTTAGCTTTATATTACGGGAGAACTCTACAACCAAACTTTACTCAATTAGCTATATATTGCAGGAGAACTCTACAACCAAACTTTACTCATTTAGCTGTGTATTACGGGAGAACTCCACAACCAAACTTTACTCATTTAGCTGTGTATTACGGGAGAACTACACAACCAAACCTTACTCATTTAGCTGTGTATTACGGGAGAACTCCACAACCAAACATTACTCATTTAGCTGTATATTACGGGAGAACTCTACAACCAAACTTTACTAATTTAGCTGTATATTACGGGAGAACTCTACAACCAAACTTTACTCATTTAGCTGTGTATTACGGGAGAACTCTACAACCAAACCTTGCTCATTTAGCTGTGTATTATGGGAGAACTCTACAACCAAACTTTACACATTTAGCTGTGTATTACGGGAGAACTCCACAACCAAACCTTACTCATTTAGCTGTGTATTACGGGAGAACTCTACAACCAAACTTTACTCATTTAGCTGTGTATAAATGAGAACTCTACAACCAAACCTTACTCATTTAGCTGTGTATTACGGGAGAGCTCCACCACCAAACCTTACTCATTTAGCTGTGTATTACGGGAGAGCTCCACAACCAAACCTTACTCATTTAGCTGTGTATTATGGGAGAACTCTACAACCAAACTTTACACATTTAGCTGTGTATTACGGGAGAACTCCACAACCAAACCTTACTAATTTAGCTGTGTATTACGGGAGAACTCTACAACCACACTTTACTCATTTAGCTGTGTATAAATGAGAACTCTACAACCAAACCTTACTCATTTAGCTGTGTATTACGGGAGAGCTCCACAACCAAACCTTACTCATTTAGCTGTGTATTACGGGAGAGCTCCACAACCAAACCTTACTCATTTAGCTGTGTATTACGGGAGAACTCCACAACCAAACTTTACACATTTAGCTGTGTATTTCGGGAGAACTCCACAACCAAACTTTACTCACTTAGCTGTGTATTACAAGAGAACTCTACAACCAAACTTTACTCATTTAGCTGTGTATTACGGGAGAACTCCACAACCAAACTTTACACATTTAGCTGTGTATTACGGGAGAACTCCACAACCAAACTTTACTAATTTAGCTGTATATTACGGGAGAACTCTACAACCAAACTTTACTCATTTAGCTGTATATTACGGTAGAACTCTACAACCAAACTTTACTCATTTAGCTGTGTATTACGGGAGAACTCCACAACCAAACCTTACTCATTTCGCTGTGTAATACGGGAGTAATCCACAATCAAACTTTACACATTTAGCTGTGTATTACGGGAGAACTCCACAACCAAACTTTACTCATTTAGCTGTATATTACAGGAGAACTCTACAACCAAACTTTACTCATTTAGCTGTGTATTACGGGAGAACACAACCAAACCTTATCCATTTAGCTGTGTATTATGGGAGAACTCCACAACCAAACTTTACTCATTTAGCTGTGTATTACGGGAGAACTCCACAACCAGACTTTACTCATTTAGCTGTGTATTACGGGAGAACTCCACAACCAAACCTTATCCATTTAGCTGTGTATTATGGGAGAACTCCACAACCAAACCTTACTCATTTAGCTGTGTATTACGGGAGAACTCCACAACCAAACCTTACTCATTTAGCTGTGTATAACGGGAGAACTCCACAACCAAACTTTACTCATTTAGCTGTATATTACGGGAGAACTCCACAACCAAACTTTACTCATTTAGCTGTATATTACGGGAGAACTCTACAACCAAACTTTACTCATTTAGCTGTATATTACAGGAGAACTCTACAACCAAACTTTACTCATTTAGCTGTGTATAACGGGAGAACTCCACAACCAAACCTTACACATTTAGCTGTATATTACGGGAGAACTCCACAACCAAATTTTTTTACTCATTTAGCTGTATATTACGGGAGAACTACACAACCAAACTTTACTCATTTAGCTGTATATTACAGGAGAACTCTACAACCAAACCTTACTCATTTGGCTGTGTATTACGGAAGAACTCCGCAACCAAACTTTATCCATTTAGTTGTGTATTATGGGAGAACTCCACATCCAAACTTTACTCATTTAGCTGTGTATTACGGGAGAACTCCATAACCAAACTTTACTCATTTAGCTGTGTATTACGGGAGAACTCCACAACCAAACCTTATCCATTTAGCTGTGTATTATGGGAGAACTCCACAACCAAACTTTACACATTTAGCTGTGTATTACGGGAGAACTCCACAACCAAACCTTATCCATTTAGCTGTGTATTATGGGAGAACTCCACAACCAAACCTTACTCATTTAGCTGTGTATTACGGGAGAACTCCACAACCAAACTTTACTCATTTAGCTGTGTATTACGGGAGAACTCCACAATCAAACTTTACACATTTAGCTGTGTATAATGGGAGAACTCCACAACCAAACTTTACTCATTTAGCTGTGTATTACGGGAAAACTCCACAACCAAACATTACACATTTAGCTGTGTATTTCGGGAGAACTCCACAACCAAACTTTACTCACTTAGCTGTGTAATACAAGAGAACTCTACAACCAAACTTTACTCATTTAGCTGTGTATTACGGGAGAACTCCACAACCAAACTTTAAACATTTAGCTGTGTATAACGGGAGAACTCCACAACCAAACTTTACTCATTTAGCTGTGTATTACAGGAGAACTCTACAACCAAACTTTACTCATTTAGCTGTGTATTACGGGAGAACTCTACAACCAAACTTTATACATTTAGCTGTATATAATGGGAGAACTCCACAACCGAACCTTACTCATTTAGCTGTGTATAAATGAGAACTCTACAACCAAACCTTACTCATTTAGCTGTGTATTACGGGAGAACTCCACAACCAAACTTTACACATTTAGCTGTGTATTACGGGAGAACTCCACAACCAAACCTTACTCATTTAGCTGTGTTTTACGGGAGAACTCTACAACCAAACTTTACTCATTTAGCTGTGTATAAATGAGAACTCTACAACCAAACCTTACTCATTTAGCTGTGTATTACGGGAGAGCTCCACAACCAAACCTTACTCATTTAGCTGTGTATTACGGGAAAGCTCCACAACCAAACCTTACTCATTTAGCTGTGTATTACGGGAAAACTCCACAACCAAACTTTACACATTTAGCTGTGTATTTCGGGAGAACTCCACAACCAAACTTTACTCACTTAGCTGTGTAATACAAGAGAACTCTACAACCAAACTTTACTCATTTAGCTGTGTGTTACGGGAGAACTCCACAACCAAACTTTAAACATTTAGCTGTGTATAAAGGGAGAACTCCACAACCAAACTTTACTCATTTAGCTGTATATTACGGTAGAACTCTACAACCAAACTTTATACATTTAGCTGTGTATTAGGGGAGAACTCCACAACCAAACCTTACTCATTTAGCTGTGTATAAATGAGAACTCTACAACCAAACCTTACTCATTTAGCTGTGTATTACTGGAGAACTCTACAACCAAACTTTACTCATTTAGCTGTGTATAAATGAGAACTCTACAACCAAACCATACTCATTTAGCTGTGTATTACGGGAGAGCTCCACCACCAAACCTTACTCATTTAGCTGTGTATTACGGGAGAGCTCCACAACCAAACCTTACTCATTTAGCTGTGTATTATGGGAGAACTCTACAACCAAACTTTACACATTTAGCTGTGTATTACGGGAGAACTCCACAACCAAACCTTACTCATTTAGCTGTGTATTACGGGAGAACTCTACAACCAAACTTTACTCATTTAGCTGTGTATAAATGAGAACTCTACAACCAAACCTTACTCATTTAGCTGTGTATTACGGGAGAGCTCCACAACCAAACCTTACTCATTTAGCTGTGTATTACGGGAGAGCTCCACAACCAAACCTTACTCATTTAGCTGTGTATTACGGGAGAACTCCACAACCAAACTTTACTCATTTAGCTGTATATTACGGGAGAACTCTACAACCAAACTTTACTCATTTAGCTATATATTACAGGAGAACTCTACAACCAAACTTAACTCATTTAGCTTTATGTTACGGGAGTACTCTACAACCAAACTTTACTCAATTAGCTATATATTGCAGGAGAACTCTACAACCAAACTTTACTCATTTAGCTGTGTATTACGGGAGAACTCCACAACCAAACTTTACTCATTTAGCTGTGTATTACGGGAGAACTCCACAACCAAACCTTACTCATTTAGCTGTGTATTACGGGAGAACTCCACAACCAAACTTTACTCATTTAGCTGTATATTACGGGAGAACTCTACAACCAAACTTTACTCATTTAGCTGTATATTACGGGAGAACTCTACAACCAAACTTTACTCATTTAGCTGTGTATTATGGGAGAACTCTACAACCAAACTTTACTCGTTTAGCTGTATATTACGGGAGAACTCTACAACCAAACCTTACTCATTTAGCTGTGTATTATGGGAGAACTCCACAACCAAACCTTACTCATATAGCTGTGTATTACAGGAGAACTCTACAACCAAACTTTACTCATTTAGCTGTGTATTACAGGAGAACTCCACAACCAAACCTTACTCATTTAGCTGTGTATTACGGGAGAACTCTACAACCAAACCTTACTCATTTAGCTGTGTATTACAGGAGAACTCTACAACCAAACCTTACTCATTTAGCTGTGTATTACAGGAGAACTCTACAATCAAACCTTACTCATTTAGCTGTGTATTACGGGAGAACTCTACAACCAAACCTTACTCATTTAGCTGTGTATTACGGGAGAACTCTACAACCAAACCTTACTCATTTAGCTGTGTATTACGGGAGAACTCTACAACCAAACCTTACTCATTTAGCTGTGTATTACAGAAGAACTCCACAACCAAACCTTACTCATTTAGCTGTGTATTACGGGAGAACTCCACAACCAAACCTTACTCATTTAGCTGTGTATTATGGGAGAACTCCACAATCAAACTTTACACATTTAGCTGTGTATAACGGGAGAACTCCACAACCAAACATTACTCATTTAGCTGTATATTACGGGAGAACTCCACAACCAAACCTTATCCATTTAGCTGTGTATTATAGGAGAACTCCACATCCAAACCTTACTCATTTAGCTGTGTATTACGGGAGAACTCCACAACGAAACTTTACTCATTTAGCTGTGTATTCGCATTTAGCTGTGTATTACGGGAGAACTCCACAACCAAACTTTACTCATTTAGCTGTGTATTACGGGAGAACTCCACAACCAAACTTTACACATTTAGCTGTGTATTACGGGAGAACACTACAACCGAACTTTACTCATTTAGCTGTGCATTACGGAGAACTCTACAACCGAACTTTACTCATTTAGCTGTGTATTACGGGAGAACACCACAACCAAAAACTTATCCATTTAGCTGTGTATTATGGGAGAACTCCACAACCAAACTTTACACATTTAGCTGTGTATTACGGGAGAACTCCACAACCAAACTTTACTCATTTAGCTGTGTATTACGGGAGAACTCCACAATCAAACTTTACACATTTAGCTGTGCACAACGGGAGAACTCCACAACCAAACTTTACTCATTTAGCTGTATATTACGGGAGAACTCCACAACCAAACCTTACTCATTTAGCTGTGTATTACAGGAGAACTCCACAACCAAACTTTACTCATTTAGCTGTATATTTCGGGAGAACTCTACAACCAAACTTTACTCATTTAGCTATATATTACAGGAGAACTCTACAACCAAACTTTACTCATTTAGCTTTATATTACGGGAGAACTCTACAACCAAACTTTACTCAATTAGCTATATATTGCAGGAGAACTCTACAACCAAACTTTACTCATTTAGCTGTGTATTACGGGAGAACTCCACAACCAAACTTTACTCATTTAGCTGTGTATTACGGGAGAACTACACAACCAAACCTTACTCATTTAGCTGTGTATTACGGGAGAACTCCACAACCAAACATTACTCATTTAGCTGTATATTACGGGAGAACTCTACAACCAAACTTTACTAATTTAGCTGTATATTACGGGAGAACTCTACAACCAAACTTTACTCATTTAGCTGTGTATTACGGGAGAACTCTACAACCAAACCTTGCTCATTTAGCTGTGTATTATGGGAGAACTCTACAACCAAACTTTACACATTTAGCTGTGTATTACGGGAGAACTCCACAACCAAACCTTACTCATTTAGCTGTGTATTACGGGAGAACTCTACAACCAAACTTTACTCATTTAGCTGTGTATAAATGAGAACTCTACAACCAAACCTTACTCATTTAGCTGTGTATTACGGGAGAGCTCCACCACCAAACCTTACTCATTTAGCTGTGTATTACGGGAGAGCTCCACAACCAAACCTTACTCATTTAGCTGTGTATTATGGGAGAACTCTACAACCAAACTTTACACATTTAGCTGTGTATTACGGGAGAACTCCACAACCAAACCTTACTAATTTAGCTGTGTATTACGGGAGAACTCTACAACCACACTTTACTCATTTAGCTGTGTATAAATGAGAACTCTACAACCAAACCTTACTCATTTAGCTGTGTATTACGGGAGAGCTCCACAACCAAACCTTACTCATTTAGCTGTGTATTACGGGAGAGCTCCACAACCAAACCTTACTCATTTAGCTGTGTATTACGGGAGAACTCCACAACCAAACTTTACACATTTAGCTGTGTATTTCGGGAGAACTCCACAACCAAACTTTACTCACTTAGCTGTGTATTACAAGAGAACTCTACAACCAAACTTTACTCATTTAGCTGTGTATTACGGGAGAACTCCACAACCAAACTTTACACATTTAGCTGTGTATTACGGGAGAACTCCACAACCAAACTTTACTAATTTAGCTGTATATTACGGGAGAACTCTACAACCAAACTTTACTCATTTAGCTGTATATTACGGTAGAACTCTACAACCAAACTTTACTCATTTAGCTGTGTATTACGGGAGAACTCCACAACCAAACCTTACTCATTTCGCTGTGTAATACGGGAGTAATCCACAATCAAACTTTACACATTTAGCTGTGTATTACGGGAGAACTCCACAACCAAACTTTACTCATTTAGCTGTATATTACAGGAGAACTCTACAACCAAACTTTACTCATTTAGCTGTGTATTACGGGAGAACACAACCAAACCTTATCCATTTAGCTGTGTATTATGGGAGAACTCCACAACCAAACTTTACTCATTTAGCTGTGTATTACGGGAGAACTCCACAACCAGACCTTACTCATTTAGCTGTGTATTACGGGAGAACTCCACAACCAAACCTTACTCATTTAGCTGTGTATTACGGGAGAACTCCACAACCAAACTTTACTCATTTAGCTGTGTATTACGGGAGAACTCCACAACCAAACCTTATCCATTTAGCTGTGTATTATGGGAGAACTCCACAACCAAACCTTACTCATTTAGCTGTGTATTACGGGAGAACTCCACAACCAAACATTACTCATTTAGCTGTGTATAACGGGAGAACTCCACAACCAAACTTTACTCATTTGGCTGTATATTACGGGAGAACTCTACAACCAAACTTTACTCATTTAGCTGTGTATAACGGGAGAACTCCACAACCAAACCTTACACATTTAGCTGTATATTACGGGAGAACTCCACAACCAAATTTTTTTACTCATTTAGCTGTATATTACGGGAGAACTACACAACCAAACTTTACTCATTTAGCTGTATATTACAGGAGAACTCTACAACCAAACCTTACTCATTTGGCTGTGTATTACGGAAGAACTCCGCAACCAAACTTTATCCATTTAGTTGTGTATTATGGGAGAACTCCACATCCAAACTTTACTCATTTAGCTGTGTATTACGGGAGAACTCCATAACCAAACTTTACTCATTTAGCTGTGTATTACGGGAGAACTCCACAACCAAACCTTATCCATTTAGCTGTGTATTATGGGAGAACTCCACAACCAAACTTTACACATTTAGCTGTGTATTACGGGAGAACTCCACAACCAAACCTTATCCATTTAGCTGTGTATTATGGGAGAACTCCACAACCAAACCTTACTCATTTAGCTGTGTATTACGGGAGAACTCCACAACCAAACTTTACTCATTTAGCTGTGTATTACGGGAGAACTCCACAATCAAACTTTACACATTTAGCTGTGTATAATGGGAGAACTCCACAACCAAACTTTACTCATTTAGCTGTGTATTACGGGAAAACTCCACAACCAAACATTACACATTTAGCTGTGTATTTCGGGAGAACTCCACAACCAAACTTTACTCACTTAGCTGTGTAATACAAGAGAACTCTACAACCAAACTTTACTCATTTAGCTGTGTATTACGGGAGAACTCCACAACCAAACTTTAAACATTTAGCTGTGTATAACGGGAGAACTCCACAACCAAACTTTACTCATTTAGCTGTGTATTACAGGAGAACTCTACAACCAAACTTTACTCATTTAGCTGTGTATTACGGGAGAACTCTACAACCAAACTTTATACATTTAGCTGTATATAATGGGAGAACTCCACAACCGAACCTTACTCATTTAGCTGTGTATAAATGAGAACTCTACAACCAAACCTTACTCATTTAGCTGTGTATTACGGGAGAACTCCACAACCAAACTTTACACATTTAGCTGTGTATTACGGGAGAACTCCACAACCAAACCTTACTCATTTAGCTGTGTTTTACGGGAGAACTCTACAACCAAACTTTACTCATTTAGCTGTGTATAAATGAGAACTCTACAACCAAACCTTACTCATTTAGCTGTGTATTACGGGAGAGCTCCACAACCAAACCTTACTCATTTAGCTGTGTATTACGGGAAAGCTCCACAACCAAACCTTACTCATTTAGCTGTGTATTACGGGAAAACTCCACAACCAAACTTTACACATTTAGCTGTGTATTTCGGGAGAACTCCACAACCAAACTTTACTCACTTAGCTGTGTAATACAAGAGAACTCTACAACCAAACTTTACTCATTTAGCTGTGTGTTACGGGAGAACTCCACAACCAAACTTTAAACATTTAGCTGTGTATAAAGGGAGAACTCCACAACCAAACTTTACTCATTTAGCTGTATATTACGGGAGAACTCTACAACCAAACTTTACTCATTTAGCTGTATATTACGGTAGAACTCTACAACCAAACTTTATACATTTAGCTGTGTATTAGGGGAGAACTCCACAACCAAACCTTACTCATTTAGCTGTGTATAAATGAGAACTCTACAACCAAACCTTACTCATTTAGCTGTGTATTACTGGAGAACTCTACAACCAAACTTTACTCATTTAGCTGTGTATAAATGAGAACTCTACAACCAAACCATACTCATTTAGCTGTGTATTACGGGAGAGCTCCACCACCAAACCTTACTCATTTAGCTGTGTATTACGGGAGAGCTCCACAACCAAACCTTACTCATTTAGCTGTGTATTATGGGAGAACTGTACAACCAAACTTTACACATTTAGCTGTGTATTACGGGAGAACTCCACAACCAAACCTTACTCATTTAGCTGTGTATTACGGGAGAACTCTACAACCAAACTTTACTCATTTAGCTGTGTATAAATGAGAACTCTACAACCAAACCTTACTCATTTAGCTGTGTATTACGGGAGAGCTCCACAACCAAACCTTACTCATTTAGCTGTGTATTACGGGAGAGCTCCACAACCAAACCTTACTCATTTAGCTGTGTATTACGGGAGAACTCCACAACCAAACTTTACTCATTTAGCTGTATATTACGGGAGAACTCTACAACCAAACTTTACTCATTTAGCTATATATTACAGGAGAACTCTACAACCAAACTTAACTCATTTAGCTTTATGTTACGGGAGTACTCTACAACCAAACTTTACTCAATTAGCTATATATTGCAGGAGAACTCTACAACCAAACTTTACTCATTTAGCTGTGTATTACGGGAGAACTCCACAACCAAACTTTACTCATTTAGCTGTGTATTACGGGAGAACTCCACAACCAAACCTTACTCATTTAGCTGTGTATTACGGGAGAACTCCACAACCAAACTTTACTCATTTAGCTGTATATTACGGGAGAACTCTACAACCAAACTTTACTCATTTAGCTGTATATTACGGGAGAACTCTACAACCAAACTTTACTCATTTAGCTGTGTATTATGGGAGAACTCTACAACCAAACTTTACTCGTTTAGCTGTATATTACGGGAGAACTCTACAACCAAACCTTACTCATTTAGCTGTGTATTATGGGAGAACTCCACAACCAAACCTTACTCATATAGCTGTGTATTACAGGAGAACTCTACAACCAAACTTTACTCATTTAGCTGTGTATTACAGGAGAACTCCACAACCAAACCTTACTCATTTAGCTGTGTACTACGGGAGAACTCTACAACCAAACCTTACTCATTTAGCTGTGTATTACAGGAGAACTCTACAACCAAACCTTACTCATTTAGCTGTGTATTACAGGAGAACTCTACAATCAAACCTTACTCATTTAGCTGTGTATTACGGGAGAACTCTACAACCAAACCTTACTCATTTAGCTGTGTATTACGGGAGAACTCTACAACCAAACCTTACTCATTTAGCTGTGTATTACGGGAGAACTCTACAACCAAACCTTACTCATTTAGCTGTGTATTACAGAAGAACTCCACAACCAAACCTTACTCATTTAGCTGTGTATTACGGGAGAACTCCACAACCAAACCTTACTCATTTAGCTGTGTATTATGGGAGAACTCCACAATCAAACTTTACACATTTAGCTGTGTATAACGGGAGAACTCCACAACCAAACATTACTCATTTAGCTGTATATTACGGGAGAACTCCACAACCAAACCTTATCCATTTAGCTGTGTATTATAGGAGAACTCCACATCCAAACCTTACTCATTTAGCTGTGTATTACGGGAGAACTCCACAACGAAACTTTACTCATTTAGCTGTGTATTCGCATTTAGCTGTGTATTACGGGAGAACTCCACAACCAAACTTTACTCATTTAGCTGTGTATTACGGGAGAACTCCACAACCAAACTTTACACATTTAGCTGTGTATTACGGGAGAACACTACAACCGAACTTTACTCATTTAGCTGTGCATTACGGAGAACTCTACAACCGAACTTTACTCATTTAGCTGTGTATTACGGGAGAACACCACAACCAAAAACTTATCCATTTAGCTGTGTATTATGGGAGAACTCCACAACCAAACTTTACACATTTAGCTGTGTATTATGGGAGAACTCCACAACCAAACTTTACTCATTTAGCTGTGTATTACGGGAGAACTCCACAATCAAACTTTACACATTTAGCTGTGCACAACGGGAGAACTCCACAACCAAACTTTACTCATTTAGCTGTATATTACGGGAGAACTCCACAACCAAACCTTACTCATTTAGCTGTGTATTACAGGAGAACTCCACAACCAAACTTTACTCATTTAGCTGTATATTTCGGGAGAACTCTACAACCAAACTTTACTCATTTAGCTATATATTACAGGAGAACTCTACAACCAAACTTTACTCATTTAGCTTTATATTACGGGAGAACTCTACAACCAAACTTTACTCAATTAGCTATATATTGCAGGAGAACTCTACAACCAAACTTTACTCATTTAGCTGTGTATTACGGGAGAACTCCACAACCAAACTTTACTCATTTAGCTGTGTATTACGGGAGAACTCCACAACCAAACCTTACTCATTTAGCTGTGTATTACGGGAGAACTCCACAACCAAACATTACTCATTTAGCTGTATATTACGGGAGAACTCTACAACCAAACTTTACTAATTTAGCTGTATATTACGGGAGAACTCTACAACCAAACTTTACTCATTTAGCTGTATATTACAGGAGAACTCTACAACCAAACCTTACTCATTTAGCTGTGTATTATGGGAGAACTGCACAACCAAACCTTACTCATATAGCTGTGTATTACAGAAGAACTCTACAACCAAACTTTACTCATTTAGCTGTGTATTACAGGAGAACTCCACAACCAAACCTTACTCATTTAGCTGTGTATTACGGGAGAACTCTACAACCAAACCTTACTCATTTAGCTGTGTATTACAGGAGAACTCTACAACCAAACCTTACTCATTTAGCTGTGTATTACAGGAGAACTCTACAACCAAACCTTACTCATTTAGCTGTGTATTACGGGAGAACTCTACAACCAAACCTTACTCATTTAGCTGTGTATTACGGGAGAACTCTACAACCAAACCTTACTCATTTAGCTGTGTATTACGGGAGAACTCTACAACCAAACCTTACTCATTTAGCTGTGTATTACAGAAGAACTCCACAACCAAACCTTACTCATTTAGCTGTGTATTACGGGAGAACTCCACAACCAAACCTTACTCATTTAGCTGTGCATTACGGGAGAACTCCACAATCAAACTTTACACATTTAGCTGTGTATAACGGGAGAACTCCACAACCAAACCTTACTCATTTAGCTGTATATTACGGGAGAACTCCACAACCAAACATTACTCATTTAGCTGTATATTACGGGAGAACTCCACAACCAAACCTTATCCATTTAGCTGTGTATTATGGGAGAACTCCACATCCAAACCTTACTCATTTAGCTGTGTATTACGGGAGAACTCCACAACGAAACTTTACTCATTTAGCTGTGTATTCGCATTTAGCTGTGTATTACGGGAGAACTCCACAACCAAACTTTACTCATTTAGCTGTGTATTACGGGAGAACTCCACAACCAAACTTTACACATTTAGCTGTGTATTACGGGAGAACTCTACAACCGAACTTTACTCATTTAGCTGTGCATTACGGAGAACTCTACAACCGAACTTTACTCATTAGCTGTGTATTAAGGGAGAACTCCACAACCAAACCTTATCCATTTAGCTGTGTATTATGGGAGAACTCCACAACCAAACTTTACACATTTAGCTGTGTATAACGGGAGAACTCCACAGCCAAACTTTACTCATTTAGCTATATATTACAGGACAACTCTACAACCAAACTTTACTCATTTAGCTTTATATTACGGGAGAACTCTACAACCAAACTTTACTCAATTAGCTATATATTGCAGGAGAACTCTACAACCAAACTTTACTCATTTAGCTGTGTATTACGGGAGAACTCCACAACCAAACGTTACTCATTTAGCTGTGTATAACGGGAGAACTCCACAACCAAACCTTACTCATTTAGCTGTGTATTACGGGAGAACTCCACAACCAAACTTTACTCATTTAGCTGTATATTACAGGAGAACTCTACAACCAAACTTTACACATTTAGCTGTATATTACGGGAGAACTCTACAACCAAACTTTACTCATTTAGCTGTGTATTACGGGAGAACTCTACAACCAAACCTTACTCATTTAGCTGTGTATTACAGGAGAACTCTACAACCAAACCTTACTCATTTAGCTGTGTATTACGGGAGAACTCTACAACCAAACCTTACTCATTTAGCTGTGTATTACGGGAGAACTCTACAACCAAACCTTACTCATTTAGCTGTGTATTACGGGAGAACTCTACAACCAAACCTTACTCATTTAGCTGTGTATTACAGAAGAACTCCACAACCAAACCTTACTCATTTAGCTGTGTATTACGGGAGAACTCCACAACCAAACCTTACTCATTTAGCTGTGTATTACGGGAGAACTCCACAATCAAACTTTACACATTTAGCTGTGTATAACGGGAGAACTCCACAACCAAACCTTACTCATTTAGCTGTATATTACGGGAGAACTCCACAACCAAACATTACTCATTTAGCTGTATATTACGGGAGAACTCCACAACCAAACCTTATCCATTTAGCTGTGTATTATGGGAGAACTCCACATCCAAACCTTACTCATTTAGCTGTGTATTACGGGAGAACTCCACAACGAAACTTTACTCATTTAGCTGTGTATTCGCATTTAGCTGTGTATTACGGGAGAACTCCACAACCAAACTTTACTCATTTAGCTGTGTATTATGGGAGAACTCCACAACCAAACTTTACACATTTAGCTGTGTATTACGGGAGAACTCTACAACCGAACTTTACTCATTTAGCTGTGCATTACGGGAGAACTCTACAACCGAACTTTACTCATTTAGCTGTGTATTACGGGAGAACTCCACAACCAAACCTTACTCATTTAGCTGTGTATTACGGGAGAACTCCACAACCAAACTTTACACATTTAGCTGTATATTACGGGAGAACTCTACAACCAAACTTTACTCATTTAGCTGTATATTACAGGAGAACTCTACAACCAAACTTTACTCATTTAGCTGTGTATAACGGGAGAACTCCACAACCAAACCTTACACATTTAGCTGTATATTACGGGAGAAATCCACAACCAAATTTTTTTACTCATTTAGCTGTATATTACGGGAGAACTACACAACCAAACTTTACTCATTAAGCTGTATATTACGGGAGAACTCTGCAACCAAACTTTACTCATTTAGCTGTATATTACAGGAGAACTCTACAACCAAACCTTACTCATTTAGCTGTGTATTACGGAAGAACTCCGCAACCAAACTTTATCCATTTAGTTGTGTATTATGGGAGAACTCCACATCCAAACCTTACTCATTTAGCTGTGTATTACGGGAGAACTCCATAACCAAACTTTACTCATTTAGCTGTGTATTACGGGAGAACTCCACAACCAAACCTTATCCATTTAGCTGTGTATTATGGGAGAACTCCACAACCAAACTTTACACATTTAGCTGTGTATTACGGGAGAACTCCACAACCAAACCTTATCCATTTAGCTGTGTATTATGGGAGAACTCCACAACCAAACCTTACTCATTTAGCTGTGTATTACGGGAGAACTCCACAACCAAACTTTACTCATTTAGCTGTGTATTACGGGAGAACTCCACAATCAACTTTACACATTTAGCTGTGTATAACGGGAGAACTCCACAACCAAACTTTACTCATTTAGCTGTATATTACGGGAGAACTCCACAACCAAACCTTACTCATTTAGCTGTGTATTATGGGAGAACTCCACAACCAAACTTTACTCATTTAGCTGTATATTACGGGAGAACTCTACAACCAAACTTAACTCATTTAGCTTTATATTAAGGGAGTACTCTACAACCAAACTTTACTCAATTAGCTATATATTGCAGGAGAACTCTACAACCAAACTTTACTCATTTAGCTGTGTATTACGGGAGAACTCCACAACCAAACTTTACTCATTTAGCTGTGTATTACGGGAGAACTCCACAACCAAACCTTACTCATTTTGCTGTGTATTACGGGAGAACTCCACAACCAAACTTTACTCATTTAGCTGTATATTACGGGAGAACTCTACAACCAAACTTTACTCATTTAGCTGTATATTACGGGAGAACTCTACAACCAAACTTTACTCATTTAGCTGTGTATTACGGGAGAACTCTACAACCAAACTTTACTCATTTAGCTGTATATTACGGGAGAACTCTACAACCAAACCTTACTCATTTAGCTGTGTATTATGGGAGAACTCCACAACCAAACCTTACTCATATAGCTGTGTATTACAGGAGAACTCTACAACCAAACTTTACTCATTTAGCTGTGTATTACAGGAGAACTCCACAACCAAACCTTACTCATTTAGCTGTGTATTACGGGAGAACTCTACAACCAAACCTTACTCATTTAGCTGTGTATTACAGGAGAACTCTACAACCAAACCTTACTCATTTAGCTGTGTTTTACAGGAGAACTCTACAATCAAACCTTACTCATTTAGCTGTGTATTACGGGAGAACTCTACAACCAAACCTTACTCATTTAGCTGTGTATTACGGGAGAACTCTACAACCAAACCTTACTCATTTAGCTGTGTATTACGGGAGAACTCTACAACCAAACCTTACTCATTTAGCTGTGTATTACAGAAGAACTCCACAACCAAACCTTACTCATTTAGCTGTGTATTACGGGAGAACTCCACAACCAAAACTTACTCATTTAGCTGTGTATTACGGGAGAACTCCACAATCAAACTTTACACATTTAGCTGTGTATAACGGGAGAACTCCACAACCAAACATTACTCATTTAGCTGTATATTACGGGAGAACTCCACAACCAAACCTTATCCATTTAGCTGTGTATTATGGGAGAACTCCATATCCAAACCTTACTCATTTAGCTGTGTATTACGGGAGAACTCCACAACGAAACTTTACTCATTTAGCTGTGTATTCGCATTTAGCTGTGTATTACGGGAGAACTCCACAACCAAACTTTACTCATTTAGCTGTGTATTACGGAGAACTCTACAACTGAACTTTACTCATTTAGCTGTGCATTACGGAGAACTCTACAACCGAACTTTACTCATTTAGCTGTGTATTACGGGAGAACACTACAACCGAACTTTACTCATTTAGCTGTGCATTACGGAGAACTCTACAACCGAACTTTACTCATTTAGCTGTGTATTACGGGAGAACTCCACAACCAAACTTTACACATTTAGCTGTGTATTACGGGAGAACACTACAACCGAACTTTACTCATTTAGCTGTGCATTACGGAGAACTCTACAACCGAACTTTACTCATTTAGCTGTGTATTACGGGAGAACTCCACAACCAAAAACTTATCCATTTAGCTGTGTATTATGGGAGAACTCCACAACCAAACTTTACACATTTAGATGTGTATTACGGGAGAACTCCACAACCAAACTTTACTCATTTAGCTGTGTATTACGGGAGAACTCCACAATCAAACTTTACACATTTAGCTGTGCATAACGGGAGAACTCCACAACCAAACTTTACTCATTTAGCTGTATATTACGGGAGAACTCCACAACCAAACCTTACTCATTTAGCTGTGTATTACAGGAGAACTCCACAACCAAACTTTACTCATTTAGCTGTATATTACGGGAGAACTCTACAACCAAACTTTACTCATTTAGCTATATATTACAGGAGAACTCTACAACCAAACTTTACTCATTTAGCTTTATATTACGGGAGAACTCTACAACCAAACTTTACTCAATTAGCTATATATTGCAGGAGAACTCTACAACCAAACTTTACTCATTTAGCTGTGTATTACGGGAGAACTCCACAACCAAACGTTACTCATTTAGCTGTGTATTACGGGAGAACTCCACAACCAAACCTTACTCATTTAGCTGTGTATTACGGGAGAACTCCACAACCAAACTTTACTCATTTAGCTGTATATTACAGGAGAACTCTACAACCAAACTTTACACATTTAGCTGTATATTACGGGAGAACTCTACAACCAAACTTTACTCATTTAGCTGTGTATTACGGGAGAACTCTACAACCAAACCTTACTCATTTAGCTGTGTATTACAGGAGAACTCTACAACCAAACCTTACTCATTTAGCTGTGTATTACGGGAGAACTCTACAACCAAACCTTACTCATTTAGCTGTGTATTACGGGAGAACTCTACAACCAAACCTTACTCATTTAGCTGTGTATTACGGGAGAACTCTACAACCAAACCTTACTCATTTAGCTGTGTATTACAGAAGAACTCCACAACCAAACCTTACTCATTTAGCTGTGTATTACGGGAGAACTCCACAACCAAACCTTACTCATTTAGCTGTGTATTACGGGAGAACTCCACAATCAAACTTTACACATTTAGCTGTGTATAACGGGAGAACTCCACAACCAAACCTTACTCATTTAGCTGTATATTACGGGAGAACTCCACAACCAAACATTACTCATTTAGCTGTATATTACGGGAGAACTCCACAACCAAACCTTATCCATTTAGCTGTGTATTATGGGAGAACTCCACATCCAAACCTTTCTCATTTAGCTGTGTATTACGGGAGAACTCCACAACGAAACTTTGCTCATTTAGCTGTGTATTCGCATTTAGCTGTGTATTACGGGAGAACTCCACAACCAAACTTTACTCATTTAGCTGTGTATTATGGGAGAACTCCACAACCAAACTTTACACATTTAGCTGTGTATTACGGGAGAACTCTACAACCGAACTTTACTCATTTAGCTGTGCATTACGGGAGAACTCTACAACCGAACTTTACTCATTTAGCTGTGTATTACGGGAGAACTCCACAACCAAACCTTACTCATTTAGCTGTGTATTACGGGAGAACTCCACAACCAAACTTTACTCATTTAGCTGTATATTACGGGAGAACTCTACAACCAAACTTTACTCATTTAGCTATATATTACAGGAGAACTCCAGAACCAAACCTTACTCATTTAGCTGTATATTACGGGAGAACTCTACAACCAAACTTTACTCATTTAGCTGTGTATTACGGGAGAACTCCACAACCAAACCTTACTCATTTAGCTGTGTATAACGGGAGAACTCCACAACCAAACTTTACTCATTTAGCTGTATATTACGGGAGAACTCCACAACCAAACTTTACTCATTTAGCTGTATATTACGGGAGAACTCTACAACCAAACTTTACTCATTTAGCTGTATATTACAGGAGAACTCTACAACCAAACTTTACTCATTTAGCTGTGTATAACGGGAGAACTCCACAACCAAACCTTACACATTTAGCTGTATATTACGGGAGAACTCCACAACCAAATTTTTTTACTCATTTAGCTGTATATTACGGGAGAACTACACAACCAAACTTTACTCATTAAGCTGTATATTACGGGAGAACTCTGCAACCAAACTTTACTCATTTAGCTGTATATTACAGGAGAACTCTACAACCAAACCTTACTCATTTAGCTGTGTATTACAGGAGAACTCTACAACCAAACTTAACTCATTTAGCTGTGTATTACGGGAGAACTCCACAACCAAACCTTATCCATTTAGCTGTGTATTATGGGAGAACTCCACAACCAAACTTTACACATTTAGCTGTGTATTACGGGAGAACTCCACAACCAAACCTTATCCATTTAGCTGTGTATTATGGGAGAACTCCACAACCAAACCTTACTCATTTATCTGTGTATTACGGGAGAACTCCACAACCAAACTTTACTCATTTAGCTGTGTATTACGGGAGAACTCCACAATCAACTTTACACATTTAGCTGTGTATAACGGGAGAACTCCACAACCAAACTTTACTCATTTAGCTGTATATTACGGGAGAACTCCACAACCAAACCTTACTCATTTAGCTGTGTATTACGGGAGAACTCCACAACCAAACTTTACTCATTTAGCTGTATATTACGGGAGAACTCTACAACCAAACTTAACTCATTTAGCTTTATATTAAGGGAGTACTCTACAACCAAACTTTACTCAATTAGCTATATATTGCAGGAGAACTCTACAACCAAACTTTACTCATTTAGCTGTGTATTACGGGAGAACTCCACAACCAAACTTTATCCATTTAGCTGTGTATTATGGGAGAACTCCACAACCAAACTTTACTCATTTAGCTGTATATTACGGGAGAACTCTACAACCAAACTTTACTCATTTAGCTGTATATTACGGGAGAACTCTACAACCAAACTTTACTCATTTAGCTGTGTATTACGGGAGAACTCTACAACCAAACTTTACTCATTTAGCTGTATATTACGGGAGAACTCTACAACCAAACCTTACTCATTTAGCTGTGTATTATGGGAGAACTCCACAACCAAACCTTACTCATATAGCTGTGTATTACAGGAGAACTCTACAACCAAACTTTACTCATTTAGCTGTGTATTACAGGAGAACTCCACAACCAAACCTTACTCATTTAGCTGTGTATTACGGGAGAACTCTACAACCAAACTTTACTCATTTAGCTGTGTATTACAGGAGAACTCTACAACCAAACCTTACTCATTTAGCTGTGTTTTACAGGAGAACTCTACAATCAAACCTTACTCATTTAGCTGTGTATTACGGGAGAACTCTACAACCAAACCTTACTCATTTAGCTGTGTATTACGGGAGAACTCTACAACCAAACCTTACTCATTTAGCTGTGTATTACGGGAGAACTCTACAACCAAACCTTACTCATTTAGCTGTGTATTACAGAAGAACTCCACAACCAAACCTTACTCATTTAGCTGTGTATTACGGGAGAACTCCACAACCAAAACTTACTCATTTAGCTGTGTATTACGGGAGAACTCCACAATCAAACTTTACACATTTAGCTGTGTATAACGGGAGAACTCCACAACCAAACATTACTCATTTAGCTGTATATTACGGGAGAACTCCACAACCAAACCTTATCCATTTAGCTGTGTATTATGGGAGAACTCCATATCCAAACCTTACTCATTTAGCTGTGTATTACGGGAGAACTCCACAACGAAACTTTACTCATTTAGCTGTGTATTCGCATTTAGCTGTGTATTACGGGAGAACTCCACAACCAAACTTTACTCATTTAGCTGTGTATTACGGGAGAACTCCACAACCAAACTTTACACATTTAGCTGTGTATTACGGGAGAACACTACAACCGAACTTTACTCATTTAGCTGTGCATTACGGAGAACTCTACAACCGAACTTTACTCATTTAGCTGTGTATTACGGGAGAACTCCACAACCAAAAACTTATCCATTTAGCTGTGTATTATGGGAGAACTCCACAACCAAACTTTACACATTTCGCTGTGTATTACGGGAGAACTCCACAACCAAACTTTACTCATTTAGCTGTGTATTACGGGAGAACTCCACAATCAAACTTTACACATTTAGCTGTGCATAACGGGAGAACTCCACAACCAAACTTTACTCATTTAGCTGTATATTACGGGAGAACTCCACAACCAAACCTTACTCATTTAGCTGTGTATTACAGGAGAACTCCACAACCAAACTTTACTCATTTAGCTGTATATTACGGGAGAACTCTACAACCAAACTTTACTCATTTAGCTATATATTACAGGAGAACTCTACAACCAAACTTTACTCATTTAGCTTTATATTACGGGAGAACTCTACAACCAAACTTTACTCAATTAGCTATATATTGCAGGAGAACTCTACAACCAAACTTTACTCATTTAGCTGTGTATTACGGGAGAACTCCACAACCAAACATTACTCATTTAGCTGTGTATTACGGGAGAACTCCACAACCAAACTTTACACATTTAGCTGTGTATTACGGGAGAACTCTACAACCGAACTTTACTCATTTAGCTGTGCATTACGGAGAACTCTACAACCGAACTTTACTCATTAGCTGTGTATTACGGGAGAACTCCACAACCAAACCTTATCCATTTAGCTGTGTATTATGGGAGAACTCCACAACCAAACTTAACACATTTAGCTGTGTATAACGGGAGAACTCCACAGCCAAACTTTACTCATTTAGCTATATATTACAGGACAACTCTACAACCAAACTTTACTCATTTAGCTTTATATTACGGGAGAACTCTACAACCAAACTTTACTCAATTAGCTATATATTGCAGGAGAACTCTACAACCAAACTTTACTCATTTAGCTGTGTATTACGGGAGAACTCCACAACCAAACTTTACTCATTTAGCTGTGTATTACGGGAGAACTCCACAACCAAACCTTACTCATTTAGCTGTGTATTACGGGAGAACTCCACAACCAAACTTTACTCATTTAGCTGTATATTACAGGAGAACTCTACAACCAAACTTTACACATTTAGCTGTATATTACGGGAGAACTCTACAACCAAACTTTACTCATTTAGCTGTGTATTACGGGAGAACTCCACAACCAAACCTTACTCATTTAGCTGTGTATTACGGGAGAACTCTACAACCAAACCTTACTCATTTAGCTGTGTATTACAGGAGAACTCTACAACCAAACCTTACTCATTTAGCTGTGTATTACGGGAGAACTCTACAAAAAAACCTTACTCATTTAGCTGTGTATTACGGGAGAACTCTACAACCAAACCTTACTCATTTAGCTGTGTATTACGGGAGAACTCTACAACCAAACCTTACTCATTTAGCTGTGTATTACAGAAGAACTCCACAACCAAACCTTACTCATTTAGCTGTGTATTACGGGAGAACTCCACAACCAAACCTTACTCATTTAGCTGTGTATTACGGGAGAACTCCACAATCAAACTTTACACATTTAGCTGTGTATAACGGGAGAACTCCACAACCAAACCTTACTCATTTAGCTGTATATTACGGGAGAACTCCACAACCAAACATTACTCATTTAGCTGTATATTACGGGAGAACTCCACAACCAAACCTTATCCATTTAGCTGTGTATTATGGGAGAACTCCACATCGAAACCTTACTCATTTAGCTGTGTATTACGGGAGAACTCCACAACGAAACTTTACTCATTTAGCTGTGTATTCGCATTTAGCTGTGTATTACGGGAGAACTCCACAACCAAACTTTACTCATTTAGCTGTGTATTATGGGAGAACTCCACAACCAAACTTTACACATTTAGCTGTGTATTACGGGAGAACTCTACAACCGAACTTTACTCATTTAGCTGTGCATTACGGGAGAACTCTACAACCGAACTTTACTCATTTAGCTGTGTATTACGGGAGAACTCCACAACCAAACCTTACTCATTTAGCTGTGTATTACGGGAGAACTCCACAACCAAACTTTACACATTTAGCTGTGTATTAAGGGAGAACTCCACAACCAAACCTTACTCTTTTAGCTGTGTATTACGGGAGAACTCCACAACCAAACTTTACTCATTTAGCTGTATATTACGGGAGAACTCTACAACCAAACTTTACTCATTTAGCTATATATTACAGGAGAACTCCAGAACCAAACCTTACTCATTTAGCTGTATATTACGGGAGAACACTACAACCAAACTTTACTCATTTAGCTGTGTATTACGGGAGAACTCTACAACCGAACCTTACTCATTTAGCTGTATATTACGGGAGAACTCTACAACCAAACCTTACTCATTTAGCTGTGTATTATGGGAGAACTCCACAACCAAACCTTACTCATATAGCTGTGTATTACAGGAGAACTCTACAACCAAACTTTACTCATTTAGCTGTGTATTACAGGAGAACTCCACAACCAAACCTTTCTCATTTAGCTGTGTATTACGGGAGAACTCTACAACCAAACCTTACTCATTTAGCTGTGTATTACAGGAGAACTCTACAACCAAACCTTACTCATTTAGCTGTGTATTACAGGAGAACTCTACAACCAAACCTTACTCATTTAGCTGTGTATTACGGGAGAACTCTACAACCAAACCTTACTCATTTAGCTGTGTATTACGGGAGAACTCTACAACCAAACCTTACTCATTTAGCTGTGTATTACAGAAGAACTCCACAACCAAACCTTACTCATTTAGCTGTGTAATACGGGAGAACTCCACAACCAAACCTTACTCATTTAGCTGTGTACTACGGGAGAACTCCACAATCAAACTTTACACATTTAGCTGTGTATAACGGGAGAACTCCACAACCAAACTTTACTCATTTAGCTGTATATTACGGGAGAACTCCACAACCAAACCTTATCCATTTAGCTGTGCATTACGGGAGAACTCTACAACCGAACTTTACTCATTTAGCTGTGCATTACGGGAGAACTCTACAACCGAACTTTACTCATTTAGCTGTGTATTACGGGAGAACTCCACAACCAAACCTTACTCATTTAGCTGTGTATTACGGGAGAACTCCATAACCAAACTTTACACATTTAGCTGTGTATTAAGGGAGAACTCCACAACCAAACCTTACTCTTTTAGCTGTGTATTACGGGAGAACTCCACAACCAAACTTTTCTCATTTATCTGTATATTACGGGAGAACTCCACAACCAAACTTTACTCATTTAGCTATATATTACAGGAGAACTCCACAACCAAACCTTACTCATTTAGCTGTATATTACGGGAGAACTCTACAACCCAACTTTACTCATTTAGCTGTATATTACGGGAGAACTCTACAACCAAACTTTACACATTTAGCTGTGTATTACGGGAGAACTCTACAACCGAACTTTACTCATTTAGCTGTATATTACGGGAGAACTCTACAACCAAACCTTACTCATTTAGCAGTGTATTACGGGAGAACTCCACAACCAAACTTTACTCATTTAGCTGTGTATTACGGGAGAACTCCACAATCAACTTTACACATTTAGCTGTGTATAACGGGAGAACTCCACAACCAAACTTTACTCATTTAGCTGTATATTACGGGAGAACTCCACAACCAAACCTTACTCATTTAGCTGTGTATTACGGGAGAACTCCACAACCAAACTTTACTCATTTAGCTGTATATTACGGGAGAACTCTACAACCAAACTTAACTCATTTAGCTTTATATTAAGGGAGTACTCTACAACCAAACTTTACTCAATTAGCTATATATTGCAGGAGAACTCTACAACCAAACTTTACTCATTTAGCTGTGTATTACGGGAGAACTCCACAACCAAACTTTACTCATTTAGCTGTGTATTACGGGAGAACTCCACAACCAAACCTTACTCATTTAGCTGTGTATTACGGGAGAACCCCACAACCAAACTTTACTCATTTAGCTGTATATTACGGGAGAACTCTACAACCAAACTTTACTCATTTAGCTGTATATTACGGGAGAACTCTACAACCAAACTTTACTCATTTAGCTGTGAATTACGGGAGAACTCTACAACCAAACTTTACTCATTTAGCTGTATATTACGGGAGAACTCTACAACCAAACCTTACTCATTTAGCTGTGTATTATGGGAGAACTCCACAACCAAACCTTACTCATATAGCTGTGTATTACAGGAGAACTCTACAACCAAACTTTACTCATTTAGCTGTGTATTACAGGAGAACTCCACAACCAAACCTTACTCATTTAGCTGTGTATTACGGGAGAACTCTACAACCAAACCTTACTCATTTAGCTGTGTATTACAGGAGAACTCTACAACCAAACCTTACTCATTTAGCTGTGTATTACAGGAGAACTCTACAATCAAACCTTACTCATTTAGCTGTGTATTACGGGAGAACTCTACAACCAAACCTTACTCATTTAGCTGTGTATTACGGGAGAACTCTACAACCAAACCTTACTCATTTAGCTGTGTATTACGGGAGAACTCTACAACCAAACCTTACTCATTTAGCTGTGTATTACAGAAGAACTCCACAACCAAACCTTACTCATTTAGCTGTGTATTGCGGGAGAACTCCACAACCAAAACTTACTCATTTAGCTGTGTATTACGGGAGAACTCCACAATCAAACTTTACACATTTAGCTGTGTATAACGGGAGAACTCCACAACCAAACATTACTCATTTAGCTGTATATTACGGGAGAACTCCACAACCAAACCTTATCCATTTAGCTGTGTATTATGGGAGAACTCCATATCCAAACCTTACTCATTTAGCTGTGTATTACGGGAGAACTCCACAACGAAACTTTACTCATTTAGCTGTGTATTCGCATTTAGCTGTGTATTACGGGAGAACTCCACAACCAAACTTTACTCATTTAGCTGTGTATTACGGGAGAACTCCACAACCAAACTTTACACATTTAGCTGTGTATTACGGGAGAACACTACAACCGAACTTTACTCATTTAGCTGTGCATTACGGAGAACTCTACAACCGAACTTTACTCATTTAGCTGTGTATTACGGGACAACTCCACAACCAAAAACTTATCCATTTAGCTGTGTATTATGGGAGAACTCCACAACCAAACTTTACACATTTAGCTTTGTATTACGGGAGAACTCCACAACCAAACTTTACTCATTTAGCTGTGTATTACGGGAGAACTCCACAATCAAACTTTACACATTTAGCTGTGCATAACGGGAGAACTCCACAACCAAACTTTACTCATTTAGCTGTATATTACGGGAGAACTCCACAACCAAACCTTACTCATTTAGCTGTGTATTACAGGAGAACTCCACAAAAAAAACTTTACTCATTTAGCTGTATATTACGGGAGAACTCTACAACCAAACTTTACTCATTTAGCTATATATTACAGGAGAACTCTACAACCAAACTTTACTCATTTAGCTTTATATTACGGGAGAACTCCACAATCAAACTTTACACATTTAGCTGTGTATAACGGGAGAACTCCACAACCAAACCTTACTCATTTAGCTGTATATTACGGGAGAACTCCACAACCAAACATTACTCATTTAGCTGTATATTACGGGAGAACTCCACAACCAAACCTTATCCATTTAGCTGTGTATTATGGGAGAACTCCACATCCAAACCTTACTCATTTAGCTGTGTATTACGGGAGAACTCCACAACGAAACTTTACTCATTTAGCTGTGTATTCGCATTTAGCTGTGTATTACGGGAGAACTCCACAACCAAACTTTACTCATTTAGCTGTGTATTATGGGAGAACTCCACAACCAAACTTTACACAATTAGCTGTGTATTACGGGAGAACTCTACAACCGAACTTTACTCATTTAGCTGTGCATTACGGGAGAACTCTACAACCGAACTTTACTCATTTAGCTGTGTATTACGGGAGAACTCCACAACCAAACCTTACTCATTTAGCTGTGTATTACGGGAGAACTCCACAACCAAACTTTACACATTTAGCTGTGTATTAAGGGAGAACTCCACAACCAAACCTTACTCTTTTAGCTGTGTATTACGGGAGAACTCCACAACCAAACTTTACTCATTTAGCTGTATATTACGGGAGAACTCTACAACCAAACTTTACTCATTTAGCTATATATTACAGGAGAACTCCAGAACCAAACCTTACTCATTTAGCTGTATATTACGGGAGAACACTACAACCAAACTTTACTCATTTAGCTGTGTATTACGGGAGAACTCTACAACCGAACCTTACTCATTTAGCTGTATATTACGGGAGAACTCTACAACCAAACCTTACTCATTTAGCTGTGTATTATGGGAGAACTCCACAACCAAACCTTACTCATATAGCTGTGTATTACAGGAGAACTCTACAACCAAACTTTACTCATTTAGCTGTGTATTACAGGAGAACTCCACAACCAAACCTTTCTCATTTAGCTGTGTATTACGGGAGAACTCTACAACCAAACCTTACTCATTTAGCTGTGTATTACAGGAGAACTCTACAACCAAACCTTACTCATTTAGCTGTGTATTACAGGAGAACTCTACAACCAAACCTTACTCATTTAGCTGTGTATTACGGGAGAACTCTACAACCAAACCTTACTCATTTGGCTGTGTATTACGGGAGAACTCTACAACCAAACCTTACTCATTTAGCTGTGTATTACAGAAGAACTCCACAACCAAACCTTACTCATTTAGCTGTGTATTACGGGAGAACTCCACAACCAAACCTTACTCATTTAGCTGTGTACTACGGGAGAACTCCACAATCAAACTTTACACATTTAGCTGTGTATAACGGGAGAACTCCACAACCAAACTTTACTCATTTAGCTGTATATTACGGGAGAACTCCACAACCAAACCTTATCCATTTAGCTGTGCATTACGGGAGAACTCTACAACCGAACTTTACTCATTTAGCTGTGCATTACGGGAGAACTCTACAACCGAACTTTACTCATTTAGCTGTGTATTACGGGAGAACTCCACAACCAAACCTTACTCATTTAGCTGTGTATTACGGGAGAACTCCATAACCAAACTTTACACATTTAGCTGTGTATTAAGGGAGAACTCCACAACCAAACCTTACTCTTTTAGCTGTGTATTACGGGAGAACTCCACAACCAAACTTTTCTCATTTATCTGTATATTACGGGAGAACTCCACAACCAAACTTTACTCATTTAGCTATATATTACAGGAGAACTCCACAACCAAACCTTACTCATTTAGCTGTATATTACGGGAGAACTCTACAACCCAACTTTACTCATTTAGCTGTATATTACGGGAGAACTCTACAACCAAACTTTACACATTTAGCTGTGTATTACGGGAGAACTCTACAACCGAACTTTACTCATTTAGCTGTATATTACGGGAGAACTCTACAACCAAACCTTACTCATTTAGCAGTGTATTACGGGAGAACTCCACAACCAAACTTTACTCATTTAGCTGTGTATTACGGGAGAACTCCACAATCAACTTTACACATTTAGCTGTGTATAACGGGAGAACTCCACAACCAAACTTTACTCATTTAGCTGTATATTACGGGAGAACTCCACAACCAAACCTTACTCATTTAGCTGTGTATTACGGGAGAACTCCACAACCAAACTTTACTCATTTAGCTGTATATTACGGGAGAACTCTACAACCAAACTTAACTCATTTAGCTTTATATTAAGGGAGTACTCTACAACCAAACTTTACTCAATTAGCTATATATTGCAGGAGAACTCTACAACCAAACTTTACTCATTTAGCTGTGTATTACGGGAGAACTCCACAACCAAACTTTA
This sequence comes from Taudactylus pleione, assembly GCA_031769625.1. NCBI lineage: Eukaryota > Metazoa > Chordata > Amphibia > Anura > Myobatrachidae > Taudactylus > Taudactylus pleione. The sequence goes on from JAUIMM010000482.1 coordinate 2,886,383, forward strand.
CTCATTTAGCTGTGTATTACGGGAGAACTCCACAACCAAACCTTACTCATTTAGCTGTGTATTACGGGAGAACTCCACAACCAAACTTTACTCATTTAGCTGTATATTACGGGAGAACTCTACAACCAAACTTTACTCATTTAGCTGTATATTACGGGAGAACTCTACAACCAAACTTTACTCATTTAGCTGTGAATTACGGGAGAACTCTACAACCAAACTTTACTCATTTAGCTGTATATTACGGGAGAACTCTACAACCAAACCTTACTCATTTAGCTGTGTATTATGGGAGAACTCCACAACCAAACCTTACTCATATAGCTGTGTATTACAGGAGAACTCTACAACCAAACTTTACTCATTTAGCTGTGTATTACAGGAGAACTCCACAACCAAACCTTACTCATTTAGCTGTGTATTACGGGAGAACTCTACAACCAAACCTTACTCATTTAGCTGTGTATTACAGGAGAACTCTACAACCAAACCTTACTCATTTAGCTGTGTATTACAGGAGAACTCTACAATCAAACCTTACTCATTTAGCTGTGTATTACGGGAGAACTCTACAACCAAACCTTACTCATTTAGCTGTGTATTACGGGAGAACTCTACAACCAAACCTTACTCATTTAGCTGTGTATTACGGGAGAACTCTACAACCAAACCTTACTCATTTAGCTGTGTATTACAGAAGAACTCCACAACCAAACCTTACTCATTTAGCTGTGTATTGCGGGAGAACTCCACAACCAAAACTTACTCATTTAGCTGTGTATTACGGGAGAACTCCACAATCAAACTTTACACATTTAGCTGTGTATAACGGGAGAACTCCACAACCAAACATTACTCATTTAGCTGTATATTACGGGAGAACTCCACAACCAAACCTTATCCATTTAGCTGTGCATTATGGGAGAACTCCATATCCAAACCTTACTCATTTAGCTGTGTATTACGGGAGAACTCCACAACGAAACTTTACTCATTTAGCTGTGTATTCGCATTTAGCTGTGTATTACGGGAGAACTCCACAACCAAACTTTACTCATTTAGCTGTGTATTACGGGAGAACTCCACAACCAAACTTTACACATTTAGCTGTGTATTACGGGAGAACACTACAACCGAACTTTACTCATTTAGCTGTGCATTACGGAGAACTCTACAACCGAACTTTACTCATTTAGCTGTGTATTACGGGACAACTCCACAACCAAAAACTTATCCATTTAGCTGTGTATTATGGGAGAACTCCACAACCAAACTTTACACATTTAGCTTTGTATTACGGGAGAACTCCACAACCAAACTTTACTCATTTAGCTGTGTATTACGGGAGAACTCCACAATCAAACTTTACACATTTAGCTGTGCATAACGGGAGAACTCCACAACCAAACTTTACTCATTTAGCTGTATATTACGGGAGAACTCCACAACCAAACCTTACTCATTTAGCTGTGTATTACAGGAGAACTCCACAAAAAAAAACTTTACTCATTTAGCTGTATATTACGGGAGAACTCTACAACCAAACTTTACTCATTTAGCTATATATTACAGGAGAACTCTACAACCAAACTTTACTCATTTAGCTTTATATTACGGGAGAACTCCACAATCAAACTTTACACATTTAGCTGTGTATAACGGGAGAACTCCACAACCAAACCTTACTCATTTAGCTGTATATTACGGGAGAACTCCACAACCAAACATTACTCATTTAGCTGTATATTACGGGAGAACTCCACAACCAAACCTTATCCATTTAGCTGTGTATTATGGGAGAACTCCACATCCAAACCTTACTCATTTAGCTGTGTATTACGGGAGAACTCCACAACGAAACTTTACTCATTTAGCTGTGTATTCGCATTTAGCTGTGTATTACGGGAGAACTCCACAACCAAACTTTACTCATTTAGCTGTGTATTATGGGAGAACTCCACAACCAAACTTTACACATTTAGCTGTGTATTACGGGAGAACTCTACAACCGAACTTTACTCATTTAGCTGTGCATTACGGGAGAACTCTACAACCGAACTTTACTCATTTAGCTGTGTATTACGGGAGAACTCCACAACCAAACCTTACTCATTTAGCTGTGTATTACGGGAGAACTCCACAACCAAACTTTACACATTTAGCTGTGTATTAAGGGAGAACTCCACAACCAAACCTTACTCTTTTAGCTGTGTATTACGGGAGAACTCCACAACCAAACTTTACTCATTTAGCTGTATATTACGGGAGAACTCTACAACCAAACTTTACTCATTTAGCTATATATTACAGGAGAACTCCAGAACCAAACCTTACTCATTTAGCTGTATATTACGGGAGAACACTACAACCAAACTTTACTCATTTAGCTGTGTATTACGGGAGAACTCTACAACCGAACCTTACTCATTTAGCTGTATATTACGGGAGAACTCTACAACCAAACCTTACTCATTTAGCTGTGTATTATGGGAGAACTCCACAACCAAACCTTACTCATATAGCTGTGTATTACAGGAGAACTCTACAACCAAACTTTACTCATTTAGCTGTGTATTACAGGAGAACTCCACAACCAAACCTTTCTCATTTAGCTGTGTATTACGGGAGAACTCTACAACCAAACCTTACTCATTTAGCTGTGTATTACAGGAGAACTCTACAACCAAACCTTACTCATTTAGCTGTGTATTACAGGAGAACTCTACAACCAAACCTTACTCATTTAGCTGTGTATTACGGGAGAACTCTACAACCAAACCTTACTCATTTGGCTGTGTATTACGGGAGAACTCTACAACCAAACCTTACTCATTTAGCTGTGTATTACAGAAGAACTCCACAACCAAACCTTACTCATTTAGCTGTGTATTACGGGAGAACTCCACAACCAAACCTTACTCATTTAGCTGTGTACTACGGGAGAACTCCACAATCAAACTTTACACATTTAGCTGTGTATAACGGGAGAACTCCACAACCAAACTTTACTCATTTAGCTGTATATTACGGGAGAACTCCACAACCAAACCTTATCCATTTAGCTGTGCATTACGGGAGAACTCTACAACCGAACTTTACTCATTTAGCTGTGCATTACGGGAGAACTCTACAACCGAACTTTACTCATTTAGCTGTGTATTACGGGAGAACTCCACAACCAAACCTTACTCATTTAGCTGTGTATTACGGGAGAACTCCATAACCAAACTTTACACATTTAGCTGTGTATTAAGGGAGAACTCCACAACCAAACCTTACTCTTTTAGCTGTGTATTACGGGAGAACTCCACAACCAAACTTTTCTCATTTATCTGTATATTACGGGAGAACTCCACAACCAAACTTTACTCATTTAGCTATATATTACAGGAGAACTCCACAACCAAACCTTACTCATTTAGCTGTATATTACGGGAGAACTCTACAACCCAACTTTACTCATTTAGCTGTATATTACGGGAGAACTCTACAACCAAACTTTACACATTTAGCTGTGTATTACGGGAGAACTCTACAACCGAACTTTACTCATTTAGCTGTATATTACGGGAGAACTCTACAACCAAACCTTACTCATTTAGCAGTGTATTACGGGAGAACTCCACAACCAAACTTTACTCATTTAGCTGTGTATTACGGGAGAACTCCACAATCAACTTTACACATTTAGCTGTGTATAACGGGAGAACTCCACAACCAAACTTTACTCATTTAGCTGTATATTACGGGAGAACTCCACAACCAAACCTTACTCATTTAGCTGTGTATTACGGGAGAACTCCACAACCAAACTTTACTCATTTAGCTGTATATTACGGGAGAACTCTACAACCAAACTTAACTCATTTAGCTTTATATTAAGGGAGTACTCTACAACCAAACTTTACTCAATTAGCTATATATTGGAGGAGAACTCTACAACCAAACTTTACTCATTTAGCTGTGTATTACGGGAGAACTCCACAACCAAACTTTACTCATTTAGCTGTGTATTACGGGAGAACTCCACAACCAAACCTTACTCATTTAGCTGTGTATTACGGGAGAACTCCACAACCAAACTTTACTCATTTAGCTGTATATTACGGGAGAACTCTACAACCAAACTTTACTCATTTAGCTGTATATTACGGGAGAACTCTACAACCAAACTTTACTCATTTAGCTGTGAATTACGGGAGAACTCTACAACCAAACTTTACTCATTTAGCTGTATATTACGGGAGAACTCTACAACCAAACCTTACTCATTTAGCTGTGTATTATGGGAGAACTCCACAACCAAACCTTACTCATATAGCTGTGTATTACAGGAGAACTCTACAACCAAACTTTACTCATTTAGCTGTGTATTACAGGAGAACTCCACAACCAAACCTTACTCATTTAGCTGTGTATTACGGGAGAACTCTACAACCAAACCTTACTCATTTAGCTGTGTATTACAGGAGAACTCTACAACCAAACCTTACTCATTTAGCTGTGTATTACAGGAGAACTCTACAATCAAACCTTACTCATTTAGCTGTGTATTACGGGAGAACTCTACAACCAAACCTTACTCATTTAGCTGTGTATTACGGGAGAACTCTACAACCAAACCTTACTCATTTAGCTGTGTATTACGGGAGAACTCTACAACCAAACCTTACTCATTTAGCTGTGTATTACAGAAGAACTCCACAACCAAACCTTACTCATTTAGCTGTGTATTGCGGGAGAACTCCACAACCAAAACTTACTCATTTAGCTGTGTATTACGGGAGAACTCCACAATCAAACTTTACACATTTAGCTGTGTATAACGGGAGAACTCCACAACCAAACATTACTCATTTAGCTGTATATTACGGGAGAACTCCACAACCAAACCTTATCCATTTAGCTGTGCATTATGGGAGAACTCCATATCCAAACCTTACTCATTTAGCTGTGTATTACGGGAGAACTCCACAACGAAACTTTACTCATTTAGCTGTGTATTCGCATTTAGCTGTGTATTACGGGAGAACTCCACAACCAAACTTTACTCATTTAGCTGTGTATTACGGGAGAACTCCACAACCAAACTTTACACATTTAGCTGTGTATTACGGGAGAACACTACAACCGAACTTTACTCATTTAGCTGTGCATTACGGAGAACTCTACAACCGAACTTTACTCATTTAGCTGTGTATTACGGGACAACTCCACAACCAAAAACTTATCCATTTAGCTGTGTATTATGGGAGAACTCCACAACCAAACTTTACACATTTAGCTTTGTATTACGGGAGAACTCCACAACCAAACTTTACTCATTTAGCTGTGTATTACGGGAGAACTCCACAATCAAACTTTACACATTTAGCTGTGCATAACGGGAGAACTCCACAACCAAACTTTACTCATTTAGCTGTATATTACGGGAGAACTCCACAACCAAACCTTACTCATTTAGCTGTGTATTACAGGAGAACTCCACAAAAAAAACTTTACTCATTTAGCTGTATATTACGGGAGAACTCTACAACCAAACTTTACTCATTTAGCTATATATTACAGGAGAACTCTACAACCAAACTTTACTCATTTAGCTTTATATTACGGGAGAACTCTACAACCAAACTTTACTCAATTAGCTATATATTGCAGGAGAACTCTACAACCAAACTTTACTCATTTAGCTGTGTATTACGGGAGAACTCCACAACCAAACATTACTCATTTAGCTGTGTATTACGGGAGAACTCCACAACCAAACCTTACTCATTTAGCTGTGTATTACGGGAGAACTCTACAACCAAACCTTACTCATTTAGCTGTGTATTACAGAAGAACTCCACAACCAAACCTTACTCATTTAGCTGTGTATTACGGGAGAACTCCACAACCAAAACTTACTCATTTAGCTGTGTATTACGGGAGAACTCCACAATCAAACTTTACACATTTAGCTGTGTATAACGGGAGAACTCCACAACCAAACATTACTCATTTAGCTGTATATTACGGGAGAACTCCACAACCAAACCTTATCCATTTAGCTGTGTATTATGGGAGAACTCCATATCCAAACCTTACTCATTTAGCTGTGTATTACGGGAGAACTCCACAACGAAACTTTACTCATTTAGCTGTGTATTCGCATTTAGCTGTGTATTACGGGAGAACTCCACAACCAAACTTTACTCATTTAGCTGTGTATTACGGGAGAACTCCACAACCAAACTTTACACATTTAGCTGTGTATTACGGGAGAACACTACAACCGAACTTTACTCATTTAGCTGTGCATTACGGAGAACTCTACAACCGAACTTTACTCATTTAGCTGTGTATTACGGGAGAACTCCACAACCAAAAACTTATCCATTTAGCTGTGTATTATGGGAGAACTCCACAACCAAACTTTACACATTTCGCTGTGTATTACGGGAGAACTCCACAACCAAACTTTACTCATTTAGCTGTGTATTACGGGAGAACTCCACAATCAAACTTTACACATTTAGCTGTGCATAACGGGAGAACTCCACAACCAAACTTTACTCATTTAGCTGTATATTACGGGAGAACTCCACAACCAAACCTTACTCATTTAGCTGTGTATTACAGGAGAACTCCACAACCAAACTTTACTCATTTAGCTGTATATTACGGGAGAACTCTACAACCAAACTTTACTCATTTAGCTATATATTACAGGAGAACTCTACAACCAAACTTTACTCATTTAGCTTTATATTACGGGAGAACTCTACAACCAAACTTTACTCAATTAGCTATATATTGCAGGAGAACTCTACAACCAAACTTTACTCATTTAGCTGTGTATTACGGGAGAACTCCACAACCAAACATTACTCATTTAGCTGTGTATTACGGGAGAACTCCACAACCAAACTTTACACATTTAGCTGTGTATTACGGGAGAACTCTACAACCGAACTTTACTCATTTAGCTGTGCATTACGGAGAACTCTACAACCGAACTTTACTCATTAGCTGTGTATTACGGGAGAACTCCACAACCAAACCTTATCCATTTAGCTGTGTATTATGGGAGAACTCCACAACCAAACTTAACACATTTAGCTGTGTATAACGGGAGAACTCCACAGCCAAACTTTACTCATTTAGCTATATATTACAGGACAACTCTACAACCAAACTTTACTCATTTAGCTTTATATTACGGGAGAACTCTACAACCAAACTTTACTCAATTAGCTATATATTGCAGGAGAACTCTACAACCAAACTTTACTCATTTAGCTGTGTATTACGGGAGAACTCCACAACCAAACTTTACTCATTTAGCTGTGTATTACGGGAGAACTCCACAACCAAACCTTACTCATTTAGCTGTGTATTACGGGAGAACTCCACAACCAAACTTTACTCATTTAGCTGTATATTACAGGAGAACTCTACAACCAAACTTTACACATTTAGCTGTATATTACGGGAGAACTCTACAACCAAACTTTACTCATTTAGCTGTGTATTACGGGAGAACTCCACAACCAAACCTTACTCATTTAGCTGTGTATTACGGGAGAACTCTACAACCAAACCTTACTCATTTAGCTGTGTATTACAGGAGAACTCTACAACCAAACCTTACTCATTTAGCTGTGTATTACGGGAGAACTCTACAAAAAAACCTTACTCATTTAGCTGTGTATTACGGGAGAACTCTACAACCAAACCTTACTCATTTAGCTGTGTATTACGGGAGAACTCTACAACCAAACCTTACTCATTTAGCTGTGTATTACAGAAGAACTCCACAACCAAACCTTACTCATTTAGCTGTGTATTACGGGAGAACTCCACAACCAAACCTTACTCATTTAGCTGTGTATTACGGGAGAACTCCACAATCAAACTTTACACATTTAGCTGTGTATAACGGGAGAACTCCACAACCAAACCTTACTCATTTAGCTGTATATTACGGGAGAACTCCACAACCAAACATTACTCATTTAGCTGTATATTACGGGAGAACTCCACAACCAAACCTTATCCATTTAGCTGTGTATTATGGGAGAACTCCACATCCAAACCTTACTCATTTAGCTGTGTATTACGGGAGAACTCCACAACGAAACTTTACTCATTTAGCTGTGTATTCGCATTTAGCTGTGTATTACGGGAGAACTCCACAACCAAACTTTACTCATTTAGCTGTGTATTATGGGAGAACTCCACAACCAAACTTTACACATTTAGCTGTGTATTACGGGAGAACTCTACAACCGAACTTTACTCATTTAGCTGTGCATTACGGGAGAACTCTACAACCGAACTTTACTCATTTAGCTGTGTATTACGGGAGAACTCCACAACCAAACCTTACTCATTTAGCTGTGTATTACGGGAGAACTCCACAACCAAACTTTACACATTTAGCTGTGTATTAAGGGAGAACTCCACAACCAAACCTTACTCTTTTAGCTGTGTATTACGGGAGAACTCCACAACCAAACTTTACTCATTTAGCTGTATATTACGGGAGAACTCTACAACCAAACTTTACTCATTTAGCTATATATTACAGGAGAACTCCAGAACCAAACCTTACTCATTTAGCTGTATATTACGGGAGAACACTACAACCAAACTTTACTCATTTAGCTGTGTATTACGGGAGAACTCTACAACCGAACCTTACTCATTTAGCTGTATATTACGGGAGAACTCTACAACCAAACCTTACTCATTTAGCTGTGTATTATGGGAGAACTCCACAACCAAACCTTACTCATATAGCTGTGTATTACAGGAGAACTCTACAACCAAACTTTACTCATTTAGCTGTGTATTACAGGAGAACTCCACAACCAAACCTTTCTCATTTAGCTGTGTATTACGGGAGAACTCTACAACCAAACCTTACTCATTTAGCTGTGTATTACAGGAGAACTCTACAACCAAACCTTACTCATTTAGCTGTGTATTACAGGAGAACTCTACAACCAAACCTTACTCATTTAGCTGTGTATTACGGGAGAACTCTACAACCAAACCTTACTCATTTAGCTGTGTATTACGGGAGAACTCTACAACCAAACCTTACTCATTTAGCTGTGTATTACAGAAGAACTCCACAACCAAACCTTACTCATTTAGCTGTGTAATACGGGAGAACTCCACAACCAAACCTTACTCATTTAGCTGTGTACTACGGGAGAACTCCACAATCAAACTTTACACATTTAGCTGTGTATAACGGGAGAACTCCACAACCAAACTTTACTCATTTAGCTGTATATTACGGGAGAACTCCACAACCAAACCTTATCCATTTAGCTGTGCATTACGGGAGAACTCTACAACCGAACTTTACTCATTTAGCTGTGCATTACGGGAGAACTCTACAACCGAACTTTACTCATTTAGCTGTGTATTACGGGAGAACTCCACAACCAAACCTTACTCATTTAGCTGTGTATTACGGGAGAACTCCATAACCAAACTTTACACATTTAGCTGTGTATTAAGGGAGAACTCCACAACCAAACCTTACTCTTTTAGCTGTGTATTACGGGAGAACTCCACAACCAAACTTTTCTCATTTATCTGTATATTACGGGAGAACTCCACAACCAAACTTTACTCATTTAGCTATATATTACAGGAGAACTCCACAACCAAACCTTACTCATTTAGCTGTATATTACGGGAGAACTCTACAACCCAACTTTACTCATTTAGCTGTATATTACGGGAGAACTCTACAACCAAACTTTACACATTTAGCTGTGTATTACGGGAGAACTCTACAACCGAACTTTACTCATTTAGCTGTATATTACGGGAGAACTCTACAACCAAACCTTACTCATTTAGCAGTGTATTACGGGAGAACTCCACAACCAAACTTTACTCATTTAGCTGTGTATTACGGGAGAACTCCACAATCAACTTTACACATTTAGCTGTGTATAACGGGAGAACTCCACAACCAAACTTTACTCATTTAGCTGTATATTACGGGAGAACTCCACAACCAAACCTTACTCATTTAGCTGTGTATTACGGGAGAACTCCACAACCAAACTTTACTCATTTAGCTGTATATTACGGGAGAACTCTACAACCAAACTTAACTCATTTAGCTTTATATTAAGGGAGTACTCTACAACCAAACTTTACTCAATTAGCTATATATTGCAGGAGAACTCTACAACCAAACTTTACTCATTTAGCTGTGTATTACGGGAGAACTCCACAACCAAACTTTACTCATTTAGCTGTGTATTACGGGAGAACTCCACAACCAAACCTTACTCATTTAGCTGTGTATTACGGGAGAACTCCACAACCAAACTTTACTCATTTAGCTGTATATTACGGGAGAACTCTACAACCAAACTTTACTCATTTAGCTGTATATTACGGGAGAACTCTACAACCAAACTTTACTCATTTAGCTGTGAATTACGGGAGAACTCTACAACCAAACTTTACTCATTTAGCTGTATATTACGGGAGAACTCTACAACCAAACCTTACTCATTTAGCTGTGTATTATGGGAGAACTCCACAACCAAACCTTACTCATATAGCTGTGTATTACAGGAGAACTCTACAACCAAACTTTACTCATTTAGCTGTGTATTACAGGAGAACTCCACAACCAAACCTTACTCATTTAGCTGTGTATTACGGGAGAACTCTACAACCAAACCTTACTCATTTAGCTGTGTATTACAGGAGAACTCTACAACCAAACCTTACTCATTTAGCTGTGTATTACAGGAGAACTCTACAATCAAACCTTACTCATTTAGCTGTGTATTACGGGAGAACTCTACAACCAAACCTTACTCATTTAGCTGTGTATTACGGGAGAACTCTACAACCAAACCTTACTCATTTAGCTGTGTATTACGGGAGAACTCTACAACCAAACCTTACTCATTTAGCTGTGTATTACAGAAGAACTCCACAACCAAACCTTACTCATTTAGCTGTGTATTGCGGGAGAACTCCACAACCAAAACTTACTCATTTAGCTGTGTATTACGGGAGAACTCCACAATCAAACTTTACACATTTAGCTGTGTATAACGGGAGAACTCCACAACCAAACATTACTCATTTAGCTGTATATTACGGGAGAACTCCACAACCAAACCTTATCCATTTAGCTGTGTATTATGGGAGAACTCCATATCCAAACCTTACTCATTTAGCTGTGTATTACGGGAGAACTCCACAACGAAACTTTACTCATTTAGCTGTGTATTCGCATTTAGCTGTGTATTACGGGAGAACTCCACAACCAAACTTTACTCATTTAGCTGTGTATTACGGGAGAACTCCACAACCAAACTTTACACATTTAGCTGTGTATTACGGGAGAACACTACAACCGAACTTTACTCATTTAGCTGTGCATTACGGAGAACTCTACAACCGAACTTTACTCATTTAGCTGTGTATTACGGGACAACTCCACAACCAAAAACTTATCCATTTAGCTGTGTATTATGGGAGAACTCCACAACCAAACTTTACACATTTAGCTTTGTATTACGGGAGAACTCCACAACCAAACTTTACTCATTTAGCTGTGTATTACGGGAGAACTCCACAATCAAACTTTACACATTTAGCTGTGCATAACGGGAGAACTCCACAACCAAACTTTACTCATTTAGCTGTATATTACGGGAGAACTCCACAACCAAACCTTACTCATTTAGCTGTGTATTACAGGAGAACTCCACAAAAAAAACTTTACTCATTTAGCTGTATATTACGGGAGAACTCTACAACCAAACTTTACTCATTTAGCTATATATTACAGGAGAACTCTACAACCAAACTTTACTCATTTAGCTTTATATTACGGGAGAACTCCACAATCAAACTTTACACATTTAGCTGTGTATAACGGGAGAACTCCACAACCAAACCTTACTCATTTAGCTGTATATTACGGGAGAACTCCACAACCAAACATTACTCATTTAGCTGTATATTACGGGAGAACTCCACAACCAAACCTTATCCATTTAGCTGTGTATTATGGGAGAACTCCACATCCAAACCTTACTCATTTAGCTGTGTATTACGGGAGAACTCCACAACGAAACTTTACTCATTTAGCTGTGTATTCGCATTTAGCTGTGTATTACGGGAGAACTCCACAACCAAACTTTACTCATTTAGCTGTGTATTATGGGAGAACTCCACAACCAAACTTTACACATTTAGCTGTGTATTACGGGAGAACTCTACAACCGAACTTTACTCATTTAGCTGTGCATTACGGGAGAACTCTACAACCGAACTTTACTCATTTAGCTGTGTATTACGGGAGAACTCCACAACCAAACCTTACTCATTTAGCTGTGTATTACGGGAGAACTCCACAACCAAACTTTACACATTTAGCTGTGTATTAAGGGAGAACTCCACAACCAAACCTTACTCTTTTAGCTGTGTATTACGGGAGAACTCCACAACCAAACTTTACTCATTTAGCTGTATATTACGGGAGAACTCTACAACCAAACTTTACTCATTTAGCTATATATTACAGGAGAACTCCAGAACCAAACCTTACTCATTTAGCTGTATATTACGGGAGAACACTACAACCAAACTTTACTCATTTAGCTGTGTATTACGGGAGAACTCTACAACCGAACCTTACTCATTTAGCTGTATATTACGGGAGAACTCTACAACCAAACCTTACTCATTTAGCTGTGTATTATGGGAGAACTCCACAACCAAACCTTACTCATATAGCTGTGTATTACAGGAGAACTCTACAACCAAACTTTACTCATTTAGCTGTGTATTACAGGAGAACTCCACAACCAAACCTTTCTCATTTAGCTGTGTATTACGGGAGAACTCTACAACCAAACCTTACTCATTTAGCTGTGTATTACAGGAGAACTCTACAACCAAACCTTACTCATTTAGCTGTGTATTACAGGAGAACTCTACAACCAAACCTTACTCATTTAGCTGTGTATTACGGGAGAACTCTACAACCAAACCTTACTCATTTAGCTGTGTATTACGGGAGAACTCTACAACCAAACCTTACTCATTTAGCTGTGTATTACAGAAGAACTCCACAACCAAACCTTACTCATTTAGCTGTGTATTACGGGAGAACTCCACAACCAAACCTTACTCATTTAGCTGTGTACTACGGGAGAACTCCACAATCAAACTTTACACATTTAGCTGTGTATAACGGGAGAACTCCACAACCAAACTTTACTCATTTAGCTGTATATTACGGGAGAACTCCACAACCAAACCTTATCCATTTAGCTGTGCATTACGGGAGAACTCTACAACCGAACTTTACTCATTTAGCTGTGCATTACGGGAGAACTCTACAACCGAACTTTACTCATTTAGCTGTGTATTACGGGAGAACTCCACAACCAAACCTTACTCATTTAGCTGTGTATTACGGGAGAACTCCATAACCAAACTTTACACATTTAGCTGTGTATTAAGGGAGAACTCCACAACCAAACCTTACTCTTTTAGCTGTGTATTACGGGAGAACTCCACAACCAAACTTTTCTCATTTATCTGTATATTACGGGAGAACTCCACAACCAAACTTTACTCATTTAGCTATATATTACAGGAGAACTCCACAACCAAACCTTACTCATTTAGCTGTATATTACGGGAGAACTCTACAACCCAACTTTACTCATTTAGCTGTATATTACGGGAGAACTCTACAACCAAACTTTACACATTTAGCTGTGTATTACGGGAGAACTCTACAACCGAACTTTACTCATTTAGCTGTATATTACGGGAGAACTCTACAACCAAACCTTACTCATTTAGCAGTGTATTACGGGAGAACTCCACAACCAAACTTTACTCATTTAGCTGTGTATTACGGGAGAACTCCACAATCAACTTTACACATTTAGCTGTGTATAACGGGAGAACTCCACAACCAAACTTTACTCATTTAGCTGTATATTACGGGAGAACTCCACAACCAAACCTTACTCATTTAGCTGTGTATTACGGGAGAACTCCACAACCAAACTTTACTCATTTAGCTGTATATTACGGGAGAACTCTACAACCAAACTTAACTCATTTAGTTTTATATTAAGGGAGTACTCTACAACCAAACTTTACTCAATTAGCTATATATTGCAGGAGAACTCTACAACCAAACTTTACTCATTTAGCTGTGTATTACGGGAGAACTCCACAACCAAACTTTACTCATTTAGCTGTGTATTACGGGAGAACTCCACAACCAAACCTTACTCATTTAGCTGTGTATTACGGGAGAACTCCACAACCAAACTTTACTCATTTAGCTGTATATTACGGGAGAACTCTACAACCAAACTTTACTCATTTAGCTGTATATTACGGGAGAACTCTACAACCAAACTTTACTCATTTAGCTGTGAATTACGGGAGAACTCTACAACCAAACTTTACTCATTTAGCTGTATATTACGGGAGAACTCTACAACCAAACCTTACTCATTTAGCTGTGTATTATGGGAGAACTCCACAACCAAACCTTACTCATATAGCTGTGTATTACAGGAGAACTCTACAACCAAACTTTACTCATTTAGCTGTGTATTACAGGAGAACTCCACAACCAAACCTTACTCATTTAGCTGTGTATTACGGGAGAACTCTACAACCAAACCTTACTCATTTAGCTGTGTATTACAGGAGAACTCTACAACCAAACCTTACTCATTTAGCTGTGTATTACAGGAGAACTCTACAATCAAACCTTACTCATTTAGCTGTGTATTACGGGAGAACTCTACAACCAAACCTTACTCATTTAGCTGTGTATTACGGGAGAACTCTACAACCAAACCTTACTCATTTAGCTGTGTATTACGGGAGAACTCTACAACCAAACCTTACTCATTTAGCTGTGTATTACAGAAGAACTCCACAACCAAACCTTACTCATTTAGCTGTGTATTGCGGGAGAACTCCACAACCAAAACTTACTCATTTAGCTGTGTATTACGGGAGAACTCCACAATCAAACTTTACACATTTAGCTGTGTATAACGGGAGAACTCCACAACCAAACATTACTCATTTAGCTGTATATTACGGGAGAACTCCACAACCAAACCTTATCCATTTAGCTGTGTATTATGGGAGAACTCCATATCCAAACCTTACTCATTTAGCTGTGTATTACGGGAGAACTCCACAAGAAACTTTACTCATTTAGCTGTGTATTCGCATTTAGCTGTGTATTACGGGAGAACTCCACAACCAAACTTTACTCATTTAGCTGTGTATTACGGGAGAACTCCACAACCAAACTTTACACATTTAGCTGTGTATTACGGGAGAACACTACAACCGAACTTTACTCATTTAGCTGTGCATTACGGAGAACTCTACAACCGAACTTTACTCATTTAGCTGTGTATTACGGGACAACTCCACAACCAAAAACTTATCCATTTAGCTGTGTATTATGGGAGAACTCCACAACCAAACTTTACACATTTAGCTTTGTATTACGGGAGAACTCCACAACCAAACTTTACTCATTTAGCTGTGTATTACGGGAGAACTCCACAATCAAACTTTACACATTTAGCTGTGCATAACGGGAGAACTCCACAACCAAACTTTACTCATTTAGCTGTATATTACGGGAGAACTCCACAACCAAACCTTACTCATTTAGCTGTGTATTACAGGAGAACTCCACAAAAAAAACTTTACTCATTTAGCTGTATATTACGGGAGAACTCTACAACCAAACTTTACTCATTTAGCTATATATTACAGGAGAACTCTACAACCAAACTTTACTCATTTAGCTTTATATTACGGGAGAACTCTACAACCAAACTTTACTCAATTAGCTATATATTGCAGGAGAACTCTACAACCAAACTTTACTCATTTAGCTGTGTATTACGGGAGAACTCCACAACCAAACATTACTCATTTAGCTGTGTATTACGGGAGAACTCCACAACCAAACCTTACTCATTTAGCTGTGTATTACGGGAGAACTCCACAACCAAATATTACTCATTTAGCTGTATATTACGGGAGAACTCTACAACCAAACTTTACTAATTTAGCTGTATATTACGGGAGAACTCTACAACCAAACTTTACTCATTTAGCTGTGTATTATGGGAGAACTCTACAACCAAACTTTACTCATTTAGCTGTATATTACAGGAGAACTCTACAACCAAACCTTACTCATTTAGCTGTGTATTATGGGAGAACTGCATAACCAAATCTTACTCATATAGCTGTGTATTACAGAAGAACTCTACAACCAAACTTTACTCATTTAGCTGTGTATTACAGGAGAACTCCACAACCAAACCTTACTCATTTAGCTTTGTATTACGGGAGAACTCTACAACCAAACCTTACTCATTTAGCTGTGTATTACAGGAGAACTCTACAACCAAACCTTACTCATTTAGCTGTGTATTACAGGAGAACTCTACAACCAAACCTTACTCATTTAGCTGTGTATTACGGGAGAACTCTACAACCAAACCTTACTCATTTAGCTGTGTATTACGGGAGAACTCTACAACCAAACCTTACTCATTTAGCTGTGTATTACGGGAGAACTCTACAACCAAACCTTACTCATTTAGCTGTGCATTACGGGAGAACTCCACAATCAAACTTTAAACATTTCGCTGTGTATAACGGGAGAACTCCACAACCAAACCTTACTCATTTAGCTGTATATTACGGGAGAACTCCACAACCAAACATTACTCATTTAGCTGTATATTACGGGAGAACTCCACAACCAAACCTTATCCATTTAGCTGTGTATTATGGGAGAACTCCACATCCAAACCTTACTCATTTAGCTGTGTATTACGGGAGAACTCCACAACGAAACTTTACTCATTTAGCTGTGTATTCGCATTTAGCTGTGTATTACGGGAGAACTCCACAACCAAACTTTACTCATTTAGCTGTGTATTCTGGGAGAACTCCACAACCAAACTTTACACATTTAGCTGTGTATTACGGGAGAACTCTACAACCGAACTTTACTCATTTAGCTGTGCATTACGGAGAACTCTACAACCGAACTTTACTCATTAGCTGTGTATTACGGGAGAACTCCACAACCAAACCTTATCCATTTAGCTGTGTATTATGGGAGAACTCCACAACCAAACTTTACACATTTAGCTGTGTATAACGGGAGAACTCCATAGCCAAACTTTACTCATTTAGCTATATATTACAGGACAACTCTACAACCAAACTTTACTCATTTAGCTTTATATTACGGGAGAACTCTACAACCAAACTTTACTCAATTAGCTATATATTGCAGGAGAACTCTACAACCAAACTTTACTCATTTAGCTGTGTATTACGGGAGAACTCCACAACCAAACTTTACTCATTTAGCTGTGTATTACGGGAGAACTCCACAACCAAACCTTACTCATTTAGCTGTGTATTACGGGAGAACTCCACAACCAAACTTTACTCATTTAGCTGTATATTACAGGAGAACTCTACAACCAAACTTTACACATTTAGCTGTATATTACGGGAGAACTCTACAACCAAACTTTACTCATTTAGCTGTGTATTACGGGAGAACTCCACAACCAAACCTTACTCATTTAGCTGTGTATTACGGGAGAACTCTGCAACCAAACCTTACTCATTTAGCTGTGTATTACAGGAGAACTCTACAACCAAACCTTACTCATTTAGCTGTGTATTACGGGAGAACTCTACAACCAAACCTTACTCATTTAGCTGTGTATTACGGGAGAACTCTACAACCAAACCTTACTCATTTAGCTGTGTATTACGGGAGAACTCTACAACCAAACCTTACTCATTTAGCTGTGTATTACAGAAGAACTCCACAAACAAACCTTACTCATTTAGCTGTGTATTACGGGAGAACTCCACAACCAAACCTTACTCATTTATCTGTGTATTACGGGAGAACTCCACAATCAAACTTTACACATTTAGCTGTGTATAACGGGAGAACTCCACAACCAAACCTTACTCATTTAGCTGTATATTACGGGAGAACTCCACAACCAAACATTACTCATTTAGCTGTATATTACGGGAGAACTCCACAACCAAACCTTATCCATTTAGCTGTGTATTATGGGAGAACTCCACATCCAAACCTTACTCATTTAGCTGTGTATTACGGGAGAACTCCACAACGAAACTTTACTCATTTAGCTGTGTATTCGCATTTAGCTGTGTATTACGGGAGAACTCCACAACCAAACTTTACTCATTTAGCTCTGTATTATGGGAGAACTCCACAACCAAACTTTACACATTTAGCTGTGTATTACGGGAGAACTCTACAACCGAACTTTACTCATTTAGCTGTGCATTACGGGAGAACTCTACAACCGAACTTTACTCATTTAGCTGTGTATTACGGGAGAACTCCACAACCAAACCTTACTAATTTAGCTGTGTATTACGGGAGAACTCCACAACCAAACTTTACACATTTAGCTGTGTATTAAGGGAGAACTCCACAACCAAACCTTACTCTTTTAGCTGTGTATTACGGGAGAACTCCACAACCAAACTTTACTCATTTAGCTGTATATTACGGGAGAACTCTACAACCAAACTTTACTCATTTAGCTATATATTACAGGAGAACTCCACAACCAAACCTTACTCATTTAGCTGTATATTACGGGAGAACTCTACAACCAAACTTTACTCATTTAGCTGTGTATTACGGGAGAACTCTACAACCGAACTTTACTCATTTAGCTGTATATTACGGGAGAACTCTACAACCAAACCTTACTCATTTAGCTGTGTATTATGGGAGAACTCCACAACCAAACCTTACTCATATAGCTGTGTATTACAGGAGAACTCTACAACCAAACTTTACTCATTTAGCTGTGTATTACAGGAGAACTCCACAACCAAACCTTTCTCATTTAGCTGTGTATTACGGGAGAACTCTACAACCAAACATTACTCATTTAGCTGTGTATTACAGAAGAACTCTACAACCAAACCTTACTCATTTAGCTGTGTATTACAGGAGAACTCTACAACCAAACCTTACTCATTTAGCTGTGTATTACGGGAGAACTCTACAACCAAACCTTACTCATTTAGCTGTGTATTACGGGAGAACTCTACAACCAAACCTTACTCATTTAGCTGTGTATTACAGAAGAACTCCACAACCAAACCTTACTCATTTAGCTGTGTATTACGGGAGAACTCCACAACCAAACCTTACTCATTTAGCTGTGTACTACGGGAGAACTCCACAATCAAACTTTACACATTTAGCTGTGTATAACGGGAGAACTCCACAACCAAACATTACTCATTTAGCTGTATATTACGGGAGAACTCCACAACCAAACCTTATCCATTTAGCTGTGCATTACGGGAGAACTCTACAACCGAACTTTACTCATTTAGCTGTGCATTACGGGAGAACTCTACAACCGAACTTTACTCATTTAGCTGTGTATTACGGGAGAACTCCACAACCAAACCTTACACATTTAGCTGTGTATTAAGGGAGAACTCCACAAACAAACCTTACTCTTTTAGCTGTGTATTACGGGAGAACTCCACAACCAAACTTTTCTCATTTATCTGTATATTACGGGAGAACTCCACAACCAAACTTTACTCATTTAGCTATATATTACAGGAGAACTCCACAACCAAACCTTACTCATTTAGCTGTATATTACGGGAGAACTCTACAACCCAACTTTACTCATTTAGCTGTATATTACGGGAGAACTCTACAACCAAACTTTACACATTTAGCTGTGTATTACGGGAGAACTCTACAACCGAACTTTACTCATATAGCTGTATATTACGGGAGAACTCTACAACCAAACCTTACTCATTTAGCAGTGCATTATGGGAGAACTCCACAACCAAACCTTACTCATACAGCTGTGTATTACAGGAGAACTCTACAACCAAACTTTACTCATTTAGCTGTGTATTACAGGAGAACTCCACAACCAAACTTTACTCATTTAGCTGTGTATTACGGGAGAACTCTACAACCAAACCTTACTCATTTAGCTGTGTATTACAGGAGAACTCTACAACCAAACCTTACTTATTTAGCTGTGTATTACGGGAGAACTCTACAACCAAACCTTACTCATTTAGCTGTGTATTACGGGAGAACTCTACAACCAAACCTTACTCATTTAGCTGTGTATTACAGGAGAACTGTACAACCAAACCTTACTCATTTAGCTGTGTATTACGGGAGAACTCTACAACCAAACCTTACTCATTTAGCTGTGTATTACAGGAGAACTCCACAACCAAACCTTACTCATTTAGCTGTGTATTACAGAAGAACTCCACAACCAAACCTTACTCATTTAGCTGTGTATTACGGGAGAACTCCACAACCAAACTTTACACATTTAGCTGTGTATAACGGGAGAACTCCACAACCAAACTTTACTCATTTAGCTGTATATTACGGGAGAACTCTACAACCAAACTTTACTCATTTAGCTGTATATTACGGTAGAACTCTACAACCAAACTTTACTCATTTAGCTGTGTATTACGGGAGAACTCTACAACCAAACCTTACTCATTTCGCTGTGTAATACTGGAGTACTCCATAATCAAACTTTACACATTTAGCTGTGTATTACGGGAGAACTCCACAACCAAACTTTACTCATTTAGCTGTATATTACAGGAGAACTCTACAACCAAACTTTACTCATTTAGCTGTGTATTACGGGAGAACACAACCAAACCTTATCCATTTAGCTGTGTATTATGGGAGAACTCCACAACCAAATTTTACTCATTTAGCTGTGTATTACGGGAGAACTCCACAACCAGACCTTACTCATTTAGCTGTGTATTACGGGAGAACTCCACAACCAAACCTTACTCATTTAGCTGTGTATGACGGGAGAACTCCACAACCAAACTTTACTCATTTAGCTGTGTATTACGGGAGAACTCCACAACCAAACCTTATCCATTTAGCTGTGTATTATGGGAGAACTCCACATCCAAACCTTACTCATTTAGCTGTGTATTACGGGAGAACTCCACAACGAAACTTTACTCATTTAGCTGTGTATTCGCATTTAGCTGTGTATTACGGGAGAACTCCACAACCAAACTTTACTCATTTAGCTGTGTATTACGGGAGAACTCCACAACCAAACTTTACACATTTAGCTGTGTATTACGGGAGAACACTACAACCGAACTTTACTCATTTAGCTGTGCATTACGGAGAACTCTACAACCGAACTTTACTCATTTAGCTGTGTATTACGGGAGAACTCCACAACCAAAACTTATCCATTTAGCTGTGTATTATGGGAGAACTCCACAACCAAACTTTACACATTTAGCTGTGTATTACGGGAGAACTCCACAACCAAACCTTATCCCCTTATCCATTTAGCTGTGTATTATGGGAGAACTCTACAACCAAACCTTACTCATTTAGCTGTGTATTACAGAAGAACTCCACAACCAAACCTTACTCATTTAGCTGTGTATTACGGGAGAACTCCACAACCAAACCTTACTCATTTAGCTGTGTATTACGGGAGAACTCCACAATCAAACTTTACACATTTAGCTGTGTATAACGGGAGAACTCCACAACCAAACATTACTCATTTAGCTGTATATTACAGGAGAACTCCACAACCAAACCTTATCCATTTAGCTGTGTATTATGGGAGAACTCCACATCCAAACCTTACTCATTTAGCTGTGTATTACGGGAGAACTCCACAACGAAACTTTACTCATTTAGCTGTGTATTCGCATTTAGCTGTGTATTACGGGAGAACTCCACAACCAAACTTTACTCATTTAGCTGTGTATTACGGGAGAACTCCACAACCAAACTTTACACATTTAGCTGTGTATTACGGGAGAACTCCACAACCAAACTTTACACATTTAGCTGTGTATTACGGGAGAACACTACAACCAAACTTTACTCATTTAGCTGTGCATTACGGAGAACTCTACAACCGAACTTTACTCATTTAGCTGTGTATTACGGGAGAACTCCACAACCAAAACTTATCCATTTAGCTGTGTATTATGGGAGAACTCCACAACCAAACTTTACACATTTAGCTGTGTATTACGGGAGAACTCCACAACCAAACCTTATTCCCTTATCCATTTAGCTGTGTATTATGGGAGAACTCTACAACCAAACCTTACTCATTTAGCTGTGTATTACAGAAGAACTCCACAACCAAACCTTACTCATTTAGCTGTGTATTACGGGAGAACTCCACAACCAAACCTTACTCATTTAGCTGTGTATTACGGGAGAACTCCACAATCAAACTTTACACATTTAGCTGTGTATAACGGGAGAACTCCACAACCAAACATTACTCATTTAGCTGTATATTACGGGAGAACTCCACAACCAAACCTTATCCATTTAGCTGTGTATTATGGGAGAACTCCACATCCAAACCTTACTCATTTAGCTGTGTATTACGGGAGAACTCCACAACGAAACTTTACTCATTTAGCTGTGTATTCGCATTTAGCTGTGTATTACGGGAGAACTCCACAACCAAACTTTACTCATTTAGCTGTGTATTACGGGAGAACTCCACAACCAAACTTTACACATTTAGCTGTGTATTACGGGAGAACACTACAACCGAACTTTACTCATTTAGCTGTGCATTACGGAGAACTCTACAACCGAACTTTACTCATTTAGCTGTGTATTACGGGAGAACTCCACAACCAAAAACTTATCCATTTAGCTGTGTATTATGGGAGAACTCCACAACCAAACTTTACACATTTAGCTGTGTATTACGGGAGAACTCCACAACCAAACTTTACTCATTTAGCTGTGTATTACGGGAGAACTCCACAATCAAACTTTACACATTTAGCTGTGCATAACGGGAGAACTCCACAACAAAACTTTACTCATTTAGCTGTATATTACGGGAGAACTCCACAACCAAACCTTACTCATTTAGCTGTGTATTACAGGAGAACTCCACAACCAAACTTTACTCATTTAGCTGTATATTACGGGAGAACTCTACAACCAAACTTTACTCATTTAGCTATATATTACAGGAGAACTCTACAACCAAACTTTACTCATTTAGCTTTATATTACGGGAGAACTCTACAACCAAACTTTACTCAATTAGCTATATATTGCAGGAGAACTCTACAACCAAACTTTACAAATTTAGCTGTGTATTACGGGAGAACTCCACAACCAAACTTTACTCATTTAGCTGTGTATTACGGGAGAACTCCACAACCAAACCTTACTCATTTAGCTGTGTATTACGGGAGAACTCCACAACCAAACATTACTCATTTAGCTGTATATTACGGGAGAACTCTACAACCAAACTTTAATAATTTAGCTGTATATTACGGGAGAACTCTACAACCAAACTTTACTCATTTAGCTGTGTATTACGGGAGAACTCTACAACCAAACTTTACTCATTTAGCTGTATATTACAGGAGAACTCTACAACCAAACCTTACTCATTTAGCTGTGTATTATGGGAGAACTCCACAACCAAACCTTACTCATATAGCTGTGTATTACAGAAGAACTCTACAACCAAACTTTACTCATTTAGCTGTGTATTACAGGAGAACTAGACAACCAAACCTTACTCATTTAGCTGTGTATTACGGGAGAACTCTACAACCAAACCTTACTCATTTAGCTGTGTATTACAGGAGAACTCTACAACCAAACCTTACTCATTTAGCTGTGTATTACAGGAAAACTCTACAACCAAACCTTACTCATTTAGCTGTGTATTACGGGAGAACTCTACAACCAAACCTTACTCATTTAGCTGTGTATTACGGGAGAACTCTACAACCAAACCTTACTCATTTAGCTCTGTATTACGGGAGAACTCTACAACCAAACCTTACTCATTTAGCTGTGTATTACAGAAGAACTCCACAACCAAACCTTACTCATTTAGCTGTGTATTACGGGAGAACTCCACAACCAAACCTTACTCATTTAGCTGTGCATTACGGGAGAACTCCACAATCAAACTTTACACATTTAGCTGTGTATAACGGGAGAACTCCACAACCAAACCTTACTCATTTAGCTGTATATTACGGGAGAACTCCACAACCAAACATTACTCATTTAGCTGTATATTACGGGAGAACTCCACAACCAAACCTTATCCATTTAGCTGTGTATTATGGGAGAACTCCACATCCAAACCTTACTCATTTAGCTGTGTATTACGGGAGAACTCCACAACGAAACTTTACTCATTTAGCTGTGTATTCGCATTTAGCTGTGTATTACGGGAGAACTCCACAACCAAACTTTACTCATTTAGCTGTGTATTACGGGAGAACTCCACAACCAAACTTTACACATTTAGCTGTGTATTACGGGAGAACTCTACAACCGAACTTTACTCATTTAGCTGTGCATTACGGAGAACTCTACAACCGAACTTTACTCATTAGCTGTGTATTACGGGAGAACTCCACAACCAAACCTTATCCATTTAGCTGTGTATTATGGGAGAACTCCACAACCAAACTTTACACATTTAGCTGTGTATAACGGGAGAACTCCACAGCCAAACTTTACTCATTTAGCTATATATTACAGGACAACTCTACAACCAAACTTTACTCATTTAGCTTTATATTACGGGAGAACTCTACAACCAAACTTTACTCAATTAGCTATATATTGCAGGAGAACTCTACAACCAAACTTTACTCATTTAGCTGTGTATTACGGGAGAACTCCACAACCAAACCTTACTCATTTAGCTGTGTATTACGGGAGAACTCTACAACCAAACCTTACTCATTTAGCTGTGTATTACAGGAGAACTCTACAACCAAACCTTACTCATTTAGCTGTGTATTACGGGAGAACTCTACAACCAAACCTTACTCATTTAGCTGTGTATTACGGGAGAACTCTACAACCAAACCTTACTCATTTAGCTGTGTATTACGGGAGAACTCTACAACCAAACCTTACTCATTTAGCTGTGTATTACAGAAGAACTCCACAACCAAACCTTACTCATTTAGCTGTGTATTACGGGAGAACTCCACAACCAAACCTTACTCATTTAGCTGTGTATTACGGGAGAACTCCACAATCAAACTTTACACATTTAGCTGTGTATAACGGGAGAACTCCACAACCAAACCTTACTCATTTAGCTGTATATTACGGGAGAACTCCACAACCAAACATTACTCATTTAGCTGTATATTACGGGAGAACTCCACAACCAAACCTTATCCATTTAGCTGTGTATTATGGGAGAACTCCACATCCAAACCTTACTCATTTAGCTGTGTATTACGGGAGAACTCCACAACGAAACTTTACTCATTTAGCTGTGTATTCGCATTTAGCTGTGTATTACGGGAGAACTCCACAACCAAACTTTACTCATTTAGCTGTGTATTATGGGAGAACTCCACAACCAAACTTTACACATTTAGCTGTGTATTACGGGAGAACTCTACAACCGAACTTTACTCATTTAGCTGAACATTACGGGAGAACTCTACAACCGAACTTTACTCATTTAGCTGTGTATTACGGGAGAACTCCACAACCAAACCTTACTCATTTAGCTGTGTATTACGGGAGAACTCCACAACCAAACTTTACACATTTAGCTGTGTATTATGGGAGAACTCCACAACCAAACCTTACTCATTTAGCTGTGTATTACGGGAGAACTCTACAACCAAACCTTACTCATTTAGCTGTGTATTACAGAAGAACACCACAACCAAACCTTACTCATTTAGCTGTGTATAACGGGAGAACTCCACAACCAAACCTTACTCATTTAGCTGTATATTACGGGAGAACTCCACAACCAAACCTTATCCATTTAGCTGTGCATTACGGGAGAACTCTACAACCGAACTTTACTCATTTAGCTGTGCATTACGGGAGAACTCTACAACCGAACTTTACTCATTTAGCTGTGTATTACGGGAGAACTCCACAACCAAACCTTACTCATTTAGCTGTGTATTACGGGAGAACTCCATAACGAAACTTTACACATTTAGCTGTGTATTAAGGGAGAACTCCACAACCAAACCTTACTCTTTTAGCTGTGTATTACGGGAGAACTCCACAACCAAACTTTTCTCATTTATCTGTATATTACGGGAGAACTCCACAACCAAACTTTACTCATTTAGCTATATATTACAGGAGAACTCCACAACCAAACCTTACTCATTTAGCTGTATATTACGGGAGAACTCTACAACCCAACTTTACTCATTTAGCTGTATATTACGGGAGAACTCTACAACCAAACTTTACACATTTAGCTGTGTATTACGGGAGAACTCTACAACCGAACTTTACTCATTTAGCTGTATATTACGGGAGAACTCTACAACCAAACCTTACTCATTTAGCAGTGTATTATGGGAGAACTCCACAACCAAACCTTACTCATACAGCTGTGTATTACAGGAGAACTCTACAACCAAACTTTACTCATTTAGCTGTGTATTACAGGAGAACTCCACAACCAAACTTTACTCATTTAGCTGTGTATTACGGGAGAACTCTACAACCAAACCTTACTCATTTAGCTGTGTATTACAGGAGAACTCTACAACCAAACCTTACTTATTTAGCTGTGTATTACAGGAGGACTCTACAACCAAACCTTACTCAGTTAGCTGTGTATTACGGGAGAACTCTACAACCAAACCTTACTCATTTAGCTGTGTATTACAGGAGAACTGTACATCCAAACCTTACTCATTTAGCTGTGTATTACGGGAGAACTCTACAACCAAACCTTACTCATTTAGCTGTGTATTACAGGAGAACTCCACAACCAAACCTTACTCATTTAGCTGTGTATTACAGAAGAACTCCACAACCAAACCTTACTCATTTAGCTGTGTATTACGGGAGAACTCCACAACCAAACTTTACACATTTAGCTGTGTATAACGGGAGAACTCCACAACCAAACTTTACTCATTTAGCTGTATATTACGGGAGAACTCTACAACCAAACTTTACTCATTTAGCTGTATATTACGGTAGAACTCTACAACCAAACTTTACACATTTAGCTGTGTATTACGGGAGAACACTACAACCAAACTTTACTCATTTAGCTATATATTACAGGAGAACTCTACAACCAAACTTTACTCATTTAGCTTTATATTACGGGAGAACTCCACAACCAAACTTTACACATTTAGCTGTGTATTACGGGAGAACACTACAACCGAACTTTACTCATTTAGCTGTGCATTACGGAGAACTCTACAACCGAACTTTACTCATTTAGCTGTGTATTACGGGAGAACTCCACAACCAAAAACTTATCCATTTAGCTGTGTATTATGGGAGAACTCCACAACCAAACTTTACACATTTAGCTGTGTATTACGGGAGAACTCCACAACCAAACTTTACTCATTTAGCTGTGTATTACGGGAGAACTCCACAATCAAACTTTACACATTTAGCTGTGCATAACGGGAGAACTCCACAACCAAACTTTACTCATTTAGCTGTATATTACGGGAGAACTCCACAACCAAACCTTACTCATTTAGCTGTGTATTACAGGAGAACTCCACAACCAAACTTGACTCATTTAGCTGTATATTACGGGAGAACTCTACAACCAAACTTTACTCATTTAGCGATATATTACAGGAGAACTCTACAACCAAACTTTACTCATTTAGCTTTATATTACGGGAGAACTCTACAACCAAACTTTACTCAATTAGCTATATATTGCAGGAGAACTCTACAACCAAACTTTACTCATTTAGCTGTGTATTACGGGAGAACTCCACAACCAAACTTTACTCATTTAGCTGTGTATTACGGGAGAACTCCACAACCAAACCTTACTCATTTAGCTGTGTATTACGGGAGAACTCCACAACCAAACATTACTCATTTAGCTGTATATTACGGGAGAACTCTACAACCAAACTTTACTAATTTTGCTGTATATTACGGGAGAACTCTACAACCAAACTTTACTCATTTAGCTGTGTATTACGGGAGAACTCTACAACCAAACTTTACTCAATTAGCTGTATATTACAGGAGAACTCTACAACCAAACCTTACTCATTTAGCTGTGTATTATGGGAGAACTCCACAACCAAACCTTACTCATATAGCTGTGTATTACAGAAGAACTCTACAACCAAACTTTACTCATTTAGCTGTGTATTATAGGAGAACTCCACAACCAAACCTTACTCATTTAGCTGTGTATTACGGGAGAACTCTACAACCAAACCTTACTCATTTAGCTGTGTATTACAGGAGAACTCTACAACCAAACCTTACTCATTTAGCTGTGTATTACAGGAGAACTCTACAACCAAACCTTACTCATTTAGCTGTGTATTACGGGAGAACTCTACAACCAAACCTTACTCATTTAGCTGTGTATTACGGGAGAACTCTACAACCAAACCTTACTCATTTAGCTGTGTATTACGGGAGAACTCTACAACCAAACCTTACTCATTTAGCTGTGTATTACAGAAGAACTCCACAACCAAACCTTACTCATTTAGCTGTGTATTACGGGAGAACTCCACAACCAAACCTTACTCATTTAGCTGTGCATTACGGGAGAACTCCACAATCAAACTTTACACATTTAGCTGTGTATAACGGGAGAACTCCACAACCAAACCTTACTCATTTAGTTGTATATTACGGGAGAACTCCACAACCAAACATTACTCATTTAGCTGTATATTACGGGAGAACTCCACAACCAAACCTTATCCATTTAGCTGTGTATTATGGGAGAACTCCACATCCAAACCTTACTCATTTAGCTGTGTATTACGGGAGAACTCCACAACGAAACTTTACTCATTTAGCTGTGTATTCGCATTTAGCTGTGTATTACGGGAGAACTCCACAACCAAACCTTACTCATTTAGCTGTGTATTACAGAAGAACTCCACAACCAAACCTTACTCATTTAGCTGTGTATTACGGGAGAACTCCACAACCAAACTTTACACATTTAGCTGTGTATAACGGGAGAACTCCACAACCAAACTTTACTCATTTAGCTGTATATTACGGGAGAACTCTACAACCAAACTTTACTCATTTAGCTGTATATTACGGTAGAACTCTACAACCAAACTTTACACATTTAGCTGTGTATTACGGGAGAACACTACAACCAAACTTTACTCATTTAGCTATATATTACAGGAGAACTCTACAACCAAACTTTACTCATTTAGCTTTATATTACGGGAGAACTCCACAACCAAACTTTACACATTTAGCTGTGTATTACGGGAGAACACAACAACCGAACTTTACTCATTTAGCTGTGCATTACGGAGAACTCTACAACCGAACTTTACTCATTTAGCTGTGTATTACGGGAGAACTCCACAACCAAAAACTTATCCATTTAGCTGTGTATTATGGGAGAACTCCACAACCAAACTTTACACATTTAGCTGTGTATTACGGGAGAACTCCACAACCAAACTTTACTCATTTAGCTGTGTATTACGGGAGAACTCCACAATCAAACTTTACACATTTAGCTGTGCATAACGGGAGAACTCCACAACCATACTTTACTCATTTAGCTGTATATTACGGGAGAACTCCACAACCAAACCTTACTCATTTAGCTGTGTATTACAGGAGAACTCCACAACCAAACTTGACTCATTTAGCTGTATATTACGGGAGAACTCTACAACCAAACTTTACTCATTTAGCGATATATTACAGGAGAACTCTACAACCAAACTTTACTCATTTAGCTTTATATTACGGGAGAACTCTACAACCAAACTTTACTCAATTAGCTATATATTGCAGGAGAACTCTACAACCAAACTTTACTCATTTAGCTGTGTATTACGGGAGAACTCCACAACCAAACTTTACTCATTTAGCTGTGTATTACGGGAGAACTCCACAACCAAACCTTACTCATTTAGCTGTGTATTACGGGAGAACTCCACAACCAAACATTACTCATTTAGCTGTATATTACGGGAGAACTCTACAACCAAACTTTACTAATTTAGCTGTATATTACGGGAGAACTCTACAACCAAACTTTACTCATTTAGCTGTGTATTACGGGAGAACTCTACAACCAAACTTTACTCATTTAGCTGTATATTACAGGAGAACTCTACAACCAAACCTTACTCATTTAGCTGTGTATTATGGGAGAACTCCACAACCAAACCTTACTCATATAGCTGTGTATTACAGAAGAACTCTACAACCAAACTTTACTCATTTAGCTGTGTATTACAGGAGAACTCCACAACCAAACCTTACTCATTTAGCTGTGTATTACGGGAGAACTCTACAACCAAACCTTACTCATTTAGCTGTGTATTACAGGAGAACTCTACAACCAAACCTTACTCATTTAGCTGTGTATTACAGGAGAACTCTACAACCAAACCTTACTCATTTAGCTGTGTATTACGGGAGAACTCTACAACCAAACCTTACTCATTTAGCTGTGTATTACGGGAGAACTCTACAACCAAACCTTACTCATTTAGCTGTGTATTACGGGAGAACTCTACAACCAAACCTTACTCATTTAGCTGTGTATTACAGAAGAACTCCACAACCAAACCTTACTCATTTAGCTGTGTATTACGGGAGAACTCCACAACCAAACCTTACTCATTTAGCTGTGCATTACGGGAGAACTCCACAATCAAACTTTACACATTTAGCTGTGTATAATGGGAGAACTCCACAACCAAACCTTACTCATTTAGCTGTATATTACGGGAGAACTCCACAACCAAACATTACTCATTTAGCTGTATATTACGGGAGAACTCCACAACCAAACCTTATCCATTTAGCTGTGTATTATGGGAGAACTCCACATCCAAACCTTACTCATTTAGCTGTGTATTACGGGAGAACTCCACAACGAAACTTTACTCATTTAGCTGTGTATTCGCATTTAGCTGTGTATTACGGGAGAACTCCACAACCAAACTTTACACATTTAGCTGTGTATTACGGGAGAACTCTACAACCGAACTTTACTCATTTAGCTGTGCATTACGGAGAACTCTACAACCGAACTTTACTCATTAGCTGTGTATTACGGGAGAACTCCACAACCAAACCTTATCCATTTAGCTGTGTATTATGGGAGAACTCCACAACCAAACTTTACACATTTAGCTGTGTATAACGGGAGAACTCCACAGCCAAACTTTACTCATTTAGCTATATATTACAGGACAACTCTACAACCAAACTTTACTCATTTAGCTTTATATTACGGGAGAACTCTACAACCAAACTTTACTCAATTAGCTATATATTGCAGGAGAACTCTACAACCAAACTTTACTCATTTAGCTGTGTATTACGGGAGAACTCCACAACCAAACTTTACACATTTAGCTGTGTATTACGGGAGAACTCTACAACCGAACTTTACTCATTTAGCTGTGCATTACGGAGAACTCTACAACCGAACTTTACTCATTAGCTGTGTATTACGGGAGAACTCCACAACCAAACCTTATCCATTTAGCTGTGTATTATGGGAGAACTCCACAACCAAACTTTACACATTTAGCTGTGTATAACGGGAGAACTCCACAGCCAAACTTTACTCATTTAGCTATATATTACAGGACAACTCTACAACCAAACTTTACTCATTTAGCTTTATATTACGGGAGAACTCTACAACCAAACTTTACTCAATTAGCTATATATTGCAGGAGAACTCCACAACCAAACTTTACTCATTTAGCTGTGTATTACGGGAGAACTCCACAACCAAACTTTACTCATTTAGCTGTGTATTATGGGAGAACTCCACAACCAAACCTTACTCATTTAGCTGTGTATTACGGGAGAACTCCACAACCAATCTTTACTCATTTAGCTGTATATTACAGGAGAACTCTACAACCAAACTTTACACATTTAGCTGTATATTACGGGAGAACTCTACAACCAAACTTTACTCATTTAGCTGTGTATTACGGGAGAACTCCACAACCAAACTTTACTCATTTAGCTGTGTATTACGGGAGAACTCCACAACCAAACCTTACTCATTTAGCTGTGTATTACGGGAGAACTCCACAACCAATCTTTACTCATTTAGCTGTATATTACAGGAGAACTCTACAACCAAACTTTACACATTTAGCTGTATATTACGGGAGAACTCTACAACCAAACTTTACTCATTTAGCTGTGTATTACGGGAGAACTCCACAACCAAACCTTACTCATTTAGCTGTGTATTACGGGAGAACTCTACAACCAAACCTTACTCATTTAGCTGTGTATTACAGGAGAACTCTACAACCAAACCTTACTCATTTAGCTGTGTATTACGGGAGAACTCTACAACCAAACCTTACTCATTTAGCTGTGTATTACGGGAGAACTCTACAACCAAACCTTACTCATTTAGCTGTGTATTACGGAAGAAGTCTACAACCAAACCTTACTCATTTAGCTGTGTATTACAGAAGAACTCCACAACCAAACCTTACTCATTTAGCTGTGTATTACGGGAGAACTCCACAACCAAACCTTACTCATTTAGCTGTGTATTACGGGAGAACTCCACAATCAAACTTTACACATTTAGCTGTGTATAACGGGAGAACTCCACAACCAAACCTTACTCATTTAGCTGTATATTACGGGAGAACTCCACAACCAAACATTACTCATTTAGCTGTATATTACGGGAGAACTCCACAACCAAACCTTATCCATTTAGCTGTGTATTATGGGAGAACTCCACATCCAAACCTTACTCATTTAGCTGTGTATTACGGGAGAACTCCACAACGAAACTTTACTCATTTAGCTGTGTATTCGCATTTAGCTGTGTATTACGGGAGAACTCCACAACCAAACTTTACTCATTTAGCTGTGTATTATGGGAGAACTCCACAACCAAACTTTACACATTTAGCTGTGTATTACGGGAGAACTCTACAACCGAACTTTACTCATTTAGCTGTGCATTACGGGAGAACTCTACAACCGAACTTTACTCATTTAGCTGTGTATTACGGGAGAACTCCACAACCAAACCTTACTCATTTAGCTGTGTATTACGGGAGAACTCCACAACCAAACTTTACACATTTAGCTGTGTATTAAGGGAGAACTCCACAACCAAACCTTACTCTTTTAGCTGTGTATTACGGGAGAACTCCACAACCAAACTTTACTCATTTAGCTGTATATTACGGGAGAACTCTACAACCAAACTTTACTCATTTAGCTATATATTACAGGAGAACTCCAGAACCAAACCTTACTCATTTAGCTGTATATTACGGGAGAACTCTACAACCAAACTTTACTCATTTAGCTGTGTATTACGGGAGAACTCTACAACCGAACTTTACTCATTTAGCTGTATATTACGGGAGAACTCTACAACCAAACCTTACTCATTTAGCTGTGTATTATGAGAGAACTCCACAACCAAACCTTACTCATATAGCTGTGTATTACAGGAGAACTCTACAACCAAACTTTACTCATTTAGCTGTGTATTACAGGAGAACTCCACAACCAAACCTTTCTCATTTAGCTGTGTATTACGGGAGAACTCTACAACCAAACCTTACTCATTTAGCTGTGTATTACAGGAGAACTCTACAACCAAACCTTACTCATTTAGCTGTGTATTACAGGAGAACTCTACAACCAAACCTTACTCATTTAGCTGTGTATTACGGGAGAACTCTACAACCAAACCTTACTCATTTAGCTGTGTATTACGGGAGAACTCTACAACCAAACTTTACTCATTTAGCTGTGTATTACAGAAGAACTCCACAACCAAACCTTACTCATTTAGCTGTGTATTACGGGAGAACTCCACAACCAAACGTTACTCATTTAGCTGTGTACTACGGGAGAACTCCACAATCAAACTTTACACATTTAGCTGTGTATAACGGGAGAACTCCACAACCAAACATTACTCATTTAGCTGTATATTACGGGAGAACTCCACAACCAAACCTTATCCATTTAGCTGTGCATTACGGGAGAACTCTACAACCGAACTTTACTCATTTAGCTGTGCATTACGGGAGAACTCTACAACCGAACTTTACTCATTTAGCTGTGTATTACGGGAGAACTCTACAACCAAACTTTACTCAATTAGCTATATATTGCAGGAGAACTCCACAACCAAACTTTACTCATTTAGCTGTGTATTACGGGAGAACTCCACAACCAAACTTTACTCATTTAGCTGTGTATTATGGGAGAACTCCACAACCAAACCTTACTCATTTAGCTGTGTATTACGGGAGAACTCCACAACCAATCTTTACTCATTTAGCTGTATATTACAGGAGAACTCTACAACCAAACTTTACACATTTAGCTGTATATTACGGGAGAACTCTACAACCAAACTTTACTCATTTAGCTGTGTATTACGGGAGAACTCCACAACCAAACTTTACTCATTTAGCTGTGTATTACGGGAGAACTCCACAACCAAACCTTACTCATTTAGCTGTGTATTACGGGAGAACTCCACAACCAATCTTTACTCATTTAGCTGTATATTACAGGAGAACTCTACAACCAAACTTTACACATTTAGCTGTATATTACGGGAGAACTCTACAACCAAACTTTACTCATTTAGCTGTGTATTACGGGAGAACTCCACAACCAAACCTTACTCATTTAGCTGTGTATTACGGGAGAACTCTACAACCAAACCTTACTCATTTAGCTGTGTATTACAGGAGAACTCTACAACCAAACCTTACTCATTTAGCTGTGTATTACGGGAGAACTCTACAACCAAACCTTACTCATTTAGCTGTGTATTACGGGAGAACTCTACAACCAAACCTTACTCATTTAGCTGTGTATTACGGAAGAAGTCTACAACCAAACCTTACTCATTTAGCTGTGTATTACAGAAGAACTCCACAACCAAACCTTACTCATTTAGCTGTGTATTACGGGAGAACTCCACAACCAAACCTTACTCATTTAGCTGTGTATTACGGGAGAACTCCACAATCAAACTTTACACATTTAGCTGTGTATAACGGGAGAACTCCACAACCAAACCTTACTCATTTAGCTGTATATTACGGGAGAACTCCACAACCAAACATTACTCATTTAGCTGTATATTACGGGAGAACTCCACAACCAAACCTTATCCATTTAGCTGTGTATTATGGGAGAACTCCACATCCAAACCTTACTCATTTAGCTGTGTATTACGGGAGAACTCCACAACGAAACTTTACTCATTTAGCTGTGTATTCGCATTTAGCTGTGTATTACGGGAGAACTCCACAACCAAACTTTACTCATTTAGCTGTGTATTATGGGAGAACTCCACAACCAAACTTTACACATTTAGCTGTGTATTACGGGAGAACTCTACAACCGAACTTTACTCATTCAGCTGTGCATTACGGGAGAACTCTACAACCGAACTTTACTCATTTAGCTGTGTATTACGGGAGAACTCCACAACCAAACCTTACTCATTTAGCTGTGTATTACGGGAGAACTCCACAACCAAACTTTACACATTTAGCTGTGTATTAAGGGAGAACTCCACAACCAAACCTTACTCTTTTAGCTGTGTATTACGGGAGAACTCCACAACCAAACTTTACTCATTTAGCTGTATATTACGGGAGAACTCTACAACCAAACTTTACTCATTTAGCTATATATTACAGGAGAACTCCAGAACCAAACCTTACTCATTTAGCTGTATATTACGGGAGAACTCTACAACCAAACTTTACTCATTTAGCTGTGTATTACGGGAGAACTCTACAACCGAACTTTACTCATTTAGCTGTATATTACGGGAGAACTCTACAACCAAACCTTACTCATTTAGCTGTGTATTATGAGAGAACTCCACAACCAAACCTTACTCATATAGCTGTGTATTACAGGAGAACTCTACAACCAAACTTTACTCATTTAGCTGTGTATTACAGGAGAACTCCACAACCAAACCTTTCTCATTTAGCTGTGTATTACGGGAGAACTCTACAACCAAACCTTACTCATTTAGCTGTGTATTACAGGAGAACTCTACAACCAAACCTTACTCATTTAGCTGTGTATTACAGGAGAACTCTACAACCAAACCTTACTCATTTAGCTGTGTATTACGGGAGAACTCTACAACCAAACCTTACTCATTTAGCTGTGTATTACGGGAGAACTCTACAACCAAACTTTACTCATTTAGCTGTGTATTACAGAAGAACTCCACAACCAAACCTTACTCATTTAGCTGTGTATTACGGGAGAACTCCACAACCAAACGTTACTCATTTAGCTGTGTACTACGGGAGAACTCCACAATCAAACTTTACACATTTAGCTGTGTATAACGGGAGAACTCCACAACCAAACATTACTCATTTAGCTGTATATTACGGGAGAACTCCACAACCAAACCTTATCCATTTAGCTGTGCATTACGGGAGAACTCTACAACCGAACTTTACTCATTTAGCTGTGCATTACGGGAGAACTCTACAACCGAACTTTACTCATTTAGCTGTGTATTACGGGAGAACTCCACAACCAAACCATACTCATTTAGCTGTGTATTACGGGAGAACTCCATAACCAAACTTTACACATTTAGCTGTGTATTAAGGGAGAACTCCACAACCAAACCTTACTCTTTTAGCTGTATATTACGGGAGAACTCTACAACCAAACTTTACTCATTTAGCTGTGTATTACGGGAGAACTCCACAACCAAACTTTACTCATTTAGCTGTGTATTACGGGAGAACTCCACAACCAAACCTTACTCATTTAGCTGTGTATTACGGGAGAACTCCACAACCAATCTTTACTCATTTAGCTGTATATTACAGGAGAACTCTACAACCAAACTTTACACATTTAGCTGTATATTACGGGAGAACTCTACAACCAAACTTTACTCATTTAGCTGTGTATTACGGGAGAACTCCACAACCAAACCTTACTCATTTAGCTGTGTATTACGGGAGAACTCTACAACCAAACCTTACTCATTTAGCTGTGTATTACAGGAGAACTCTACAACCAAACCTTACTCATTTAGCTGTGTATTACGGGAGAACTCTACAACCAAACCTTACTCATTTAGCTGTGTATTACGGGAGAACTCTACAACCAAACCTTACTCATTTAGCTGTGTATTACGGAAGAAGTCTACAACCAAACCTTACTCATTTAGCTGTGTATTACAGAAGAACTCCACAACCAAACCTTACTCATTTAGCTGTGTATTACGGGAGAACTCCACAACCAAACCTTACTCATTTAGCTGTGTATTACGGGAGAACTCCACAATCAAACTTTACACATTTAGTTGTGTATAACGGGAGAACTCCACAACCAAACCTTACTCATTTAGCTGTATATTACGGGAGAACTCCACAACCAATCATTACTCATTTAGCTGTATATTACGGGAGAACTCCACAACCAAACCTTATCCATTTAGCTGTGTATTATGGGAGAACTCCACATCCAAACCTTACTCATTTAGCTGTGTATTACGGGAGAACTCCACAACGAAACTTTACTCATTTAGCTGTGTATTCGCATTTAGCTGTGTATTACGGGAGAACTCCACAACCAAACTTTACTCATTTAGCTGTGTATTATGGGAGAACTCCACAACCAAACTTTACACATTTAGCTGTGTATTACGGGAGAACTCTACAACCGAACTTTACTCATTTAGCTGTGCATTACGGGAGAACTCTACAACCGAACTTTACTCATTTAGCTGTGTATTACGGGAGAACTCCACAACCAAACCTTACTCATTTAGCTGTGTATTACGGGAGAACTCCACAACCAAACTTTACACATTTAGCTGTGTATTAAGGGAGAACTCCACAACCAAACCTTACTCTTTTAGCTGTGTATTACGGGAGAACTCCACAACCAAACTTTACTCATTTAGCTGTATATTACGGGAGAACTCTACAACCAAACTTTACTCATTTAGCTATATATTACAGGAGAACTCCAGAACCAAACCTTACTCATTTAGCTGTATATTACGGGAGAACTCTACAACCAAACTTTACTCATTTAGCTGTGTATTACGGGAGAACTCTACAACCGAACTTTACTCATTTAGCTGTATATTACGGGAGAACTCTACAACCAAACCTTACTCATTTAGCTGTGTATTATGAGAGAACTCCACAACCAAACCTTACTCATATAGCTGTGTATTACAGGAGAACTCTACAACCAAACTTTACTCATTTAGCTGTGTATTACAGGAGAACTCCACAACCAAACCTTTCTCATTTAGCTGTGTATTACGGGAGAACTCTACAACCAAACCTTACTCATTTAGCTGTGTATTACAGGAGAACTCTACAACCAAACCTTACTCATTTAGCTGTGTATTACAGGAGAACTCTACAACCAAACCTTACACATTTAGCTGTGTATTACGGGAGAACTCTACAACCAAACCTTACTCATTTAGCTGTGTATTACGGGAGAACTCTACAACCAAACTTTACTCATTTAGCTGTGTATTACAGAAGAACTCCACAACCAAACCTTACTCATTTAGCTGTGTATTACGGGAGAACTCCACAACCAAACGTTACTCATTTAGCTGTGTACTACGGGAGAACTCCACAATCAAACTTTACACATTTAGCTGTGTATAACGGGAGAACTCCACAACCAAACATTACTCATTTAGCTGTATATTACGGGAGAACTCCACAACCAAACCTTATCCATTTAGCTGTGCATTACGGGAGAACTCTACAACCGAACTTTACTCATTTAGCTGTGCATTACGGGAGAACTCTACAACCGAACTTTACTCATTTAGCTGTGTATTACGGGAGAACTCCACAACCAAACCATACTCATTTAGCTGTGTATTACGGGAGAACTCCATAACCAAACTTTACACATTTAGCTGTGTATTAAGGGAGAACTCCACAACCAAACCTTACTCTTTTAGCTGTGTATTACGGGAGAACTCCACAACCAAACTTTTCTCATTTATCTGTATATTACGGGAGAACTCCACAACCAAACTTTACTCATTTAGCTATATATTACAGGAGAACTCCACAACCAAACCTTACTCATTTAGCTGTATATTACGGGAGAACTCTACAACCCAACTTTACTCATTTAGCTGTATATTACGGGAGAACTCTACAACCAAACTTTACACATTTAGCTGTGTATTACGGGAGAACTCTACAACCGAACTTTACTCATTTAGCTGTATATTACGGGAGAACTCTACAACCAAACCTTACTCATTTAGCAGTGTATTATGGGAGAACTCCACAACCAAACCTTACTCATACAGCTGTGTATTACAGGAGAACTCTACAACCAAACTTTACTCATTTAGCTGTGTATTACAGGAGAACTCCACAACCAAACTTTACTCATTTAGCTGTGTATTACGGGAGAACTCTACAACCAAACCTTACTCATTTAGCTGTGTATTACAGGAGAACTCCACAACCAAACCTTACTCATTTAGCTGTGTATTACAGAAGAACTCCACAACCAAACCTTACTCATTTAGCTGTGTATTACGGGAGAACTCCACAACCAAACTTTACACATTTAGCTGTGTATAACGGGAGAACTCCACAACCAAACTTTACTCATTTAGCTGTATATTACGGGAGAACTCTACAACCAAACTTTACTCATTTAGCTGTATATTACGGTAGAACTCTACAACCAAACTTTACACATTTAGCTGTGTATTACGGGAGAACACTACAACCGAACTTTACTCATTTAGCTGTGCATTACGGAGAACTCTACAACCGAACTTTACTCATTTAGCTGTGTATTACGGGAGAACTCCACAACCAAAAACTTATCCATTTAGCTGTGTATTATGGGAGAACTCCACAACCAAACTTTACACATTTAGCTGTGTATTACGGGAGAACTCCACAACCAAACTTTACTCATTTAGCTGTGTATTACGGGAGAACTCCACAATCAAACTTTACACATTTAGCTGTGCATAACGGGAGAACTCCACAACCAAACTTTACTCATTTAGCTGTATATTACGGGAGAACTCCACAACCAAACCTTACTCATTTAGCTGTGTATTACAGGAGAACTCCACAACCAAACATTACTCATTTAGCTGTATATTACGGGAGAACTCTACAACCAAACTTTACTCATTTAGCTATATATTACAGGAGAACTCTACAACCAAACTTTACTCATTTAGCTTTATATTACGGGAGAACTCCACAACCAAACTTTACTCATTTAGCTGTGTATTACGGGAGAACTCCACAACCAAACCTTACTCATTTAGCTGTGTATTACGGGAGAACTCCACAACCAAACTTTACTCATTTAGCTGTATATTACGGGAGAACTCTACAACCAAACT
This sequence comes from Taudactylus pleione, assembly GCA_031769625.1. Taxonomy (NCBI): domain Eukaryota; kingdom Metazoa; phylum Chordata; class Amphibia; order Anura; family Myobatrachidae; genus Taudactylus; species Taudactylus pleione. Next base: position 2,926,972 of record JAUIMM010000482.1, read on the forward strand.
TTACTAATTTAGCTGTATATTACGGGAGAACTCTACAACCAAACTTTACTCATTTAGCTGTGTATTACGGGAGAACTCTACAACCAAACTTTACTCATTTAGCTGTATATTACAGGAGAACTCTACAACCAAACCTTACTCATTTAGCTGTGTATTATGGGAGAACTCCACAACCAAACCTTACTCATATAGCTGTGTATTACAGAAGAACTCTACAACCAAACTTTCCTCATTTAGCTGTGTATTACAGGAGAACTCCACAACCAAACCTTACTCATTTAGCGGTGTATTACGGGAGAACTCTACAACCAAACCTTACTCATTTAGCTGTGTATTACAGGAGAACTCTACAACCAAACCTTACTCATTTAGCTGTGTATTACAGGAGAACTCTACAACCAAACCTTACTCATTTAGCTGTGTATTACGGGAGAACTCTACAACCAAACCTTACTCATTTAGCTGTGTATTACGGGAGAACTCTACAACCAAACCTTACTCATTTAGCTGTGTATTACGGGAGAACTCTACAACCAAACCTTACTCATTTAGCTGTGTATTACAGAAGAACTCCACAACCAAACCTTACTCATTTAGCTGTGTATTACGGGAGAACTCCACAACCAAACCTTACTCATTTAGCTGTGCATTACGGGAGAACTCCACAATCAAACTTTACACATTTAGCTGTGTATAACGGGAGAACTCCACAACCAAACCTTACTCATTTAGCTGTATATTACGGGAGAACTCCACAACCAAACATTACTCATTTAGCTGTATATTTCGGGAGAACTCCACAACCAAACCTTATCCATTTAGCTGTGTATTATGGGAGAACTCCACATCCAAACCTTACTCATTTAGCTGTGTATTACGGGAGAACTCCACAACGAAACTTTACTCATTTAGCTGTGTATTCGCATTTAGCTGTGTATTACGGGAGAACTCCACAACCAAACTTTACTCATTTAGCTGTGTATTACGGGAGAACTCCACAACCAAACTTTACACATTTAGCTGTGTATTACGGGAGAACTCTACAACCGAACTTTACTCATTTAGCTGTGCATTACGGAGAACTCTACAACCGAACTTTACTCATTAGCTGTGTATTACGGGAGAACTCTACAACCAAACCTTACTCATTTAGCTGTGTATTACAGGAGAACTCTACAACCAAACCTTACTCATTTAGCTGTGTATTACAGGAGAACTCTACAACCAAACCTTACTCATTTAGCTGTGTATTACGGGAGAACTCTACAACCAAACCTTACTCATTTAGCTGTGTATTACGGGAGAACTCTACAACCAAACCTTACTCATTTAGCTGTGTATTACGGGAGAACTCTACAACCAAACCTTACTCATTTAGCTGTGTATTACAGAAGAACTCCACAACCAAACCTTACTCATTTAGCTGTGTATTACGGGAGAACTCCACAACCAAACCTTACTCATTTAGCTGTGCATTACGGGAGAACTCCACAATCAAACTTTACACATTTAGCTGTGTATAACGGGAGAACTCCACAACCAAACCTTACTCATTTAGCTGTATATTACGGGAGAACTCCACAACCAAACATTACTCATTTAGCTGTATATTACGGGAGAACTCCACAACCAAACCTTATCCATTTAGCTGTGTATTATGGGAGAACTCCACATCCAAACCTTACTCATTTAGCTGTGTATTACGGGAGAACTCCACAACGAAACTTTACTCATTTAGCTGTGTATTCGCATTTAGCTGTGTATTACGGGAGAACTCCACAACCAAACTTTACACATTTAGCTGTGTATTACGGGAGAACTCTACAACCGAACTTTACTCATTTAGCTGTGCATTACGGAGAACTCTACAACCGAACTTTACTCATTAGCTGTGTATTACGGGAGAACTCCACAACCAAACCTTATCCATTTAGCTGTGTATTATGGGAGAACTCCACAACCAAACTTTACACATTTAGCTGTGTATAACGGGAGAACTCCACAGCCAAACTTTACTCATTTAGCTATATATTACAGGACAACTCTACAACCAAACTTTACTCATTTAGCTTTATATTACGGGAGAACTCTACAACCAAACTTTACTCAATTAGCTATATATTGCAGGAGAACTCTACAACCAAACTTTACTCATTTAGCTGTGTATTACGGGAGAACTCCACAACCAAACTTTACACATTTAGCTGTGTATTACGGGAGAACTCTACAACCGAACTTTACTCATTTAGCTGTGCATTACGGAGAACTCTACAACCGAACTTTACTCATTAGCTGTGTATTACGGGAGAACTCCACAACCAAACCTTATCCATTTAGCTGTGTATTATGGGAGAACTCCACAACCAAACTTTACACATTTAGCTGTGTATAACGGGAGAACTCCACAGCCAAACTTTACTCATTTAGCTATATATTACAGGACAACTCTACAACCAAACTTTACTCATTTAGCTTTATATTACGGGAGAACTCTACAACCAAACTTTACTCAATTAGCTATATATTGCAGGAGAACTCCACAACCAAACTTTACTCATTTAGCTGTGTATTACGGGAGAACTCCACAACCAAACTTTACTCATTTAGCTGTGTATTATGGGAGAACTCCACAACCAAACCTTACTCATTTAGCTGTGTATTACGGGAGAACTCCACAACCAATCTTTACTCATTTAGCTGTATATTACAGGAGAACTCTACAACCAAACTTTACACATTTAGCTGTATATTACGGGAGAACTCTACAACCAAACTTTACTCATTTAGCTGTGTATTACGGGAGAACTCCACAACCAAACTTTACTCATTTAGCTGTGTATTACGGGAGAACTCCACAACCAAACCTTACTCATTTAGCTGTGTATTACGGGAGAACTCCACAACCAATCTTTACTCATTTAGCTGTATATTACAGGAGAACTCTACAACCAAACTTTACACATTTAGCTGTATATTACGGGAGAACTCTACAACCAAACTTTACTCATTTAGCTGTGTATTACGGGAGAACTCCACAACCAAACCTTACTCATTTAGCTGTGTATTACGGGAGAACTCTACAACCAAACCTTACTCATTTAGCTGTGTATTACAGGAGAACTCTACAACCAAACCTTACTCATTTAGCTGTGTATTACGGGAGAACTCTACAACCAAACCTTACTCATTTAGCTGTGTATTACGGGAGAACTCTACAACCAAACCTTACTCATTTAGCTGTGTATTACGGAAGAAGTCTACAACCAAACCTTACTCATTTAGCTGTGTATTACAGAAGAACTCCACAACCAAACCTTACTCATTTAGCTGTGTATTACGGGAGAACTCCACAACCAAACCTTACTCATTTAGCTGTGTATTACGGGAGAACTCCACAATCAAACTTTACACATTTAGCTGTGTATAACGGGAGAACTCCACAACCAAACCTTACTCATTTAGCTGTATATTACGGGAGAACTCCACAACCAAACATTACTCATTTAGCTGTATATTACGGGAGAACTCCACAACCAAACCTTATCCATTTAGCTGTGTATTATGGGAGAACTCCACATCCAAACCTTACTCATTTAGCTGTGTATTACGGGAGAACTCCACAACGAAACTTTACTCATTTAGCTGTGTATTCGCATTTAGCTGTGTATTACGGGAGAACTCCACAACCAAACTTTACTCATTTAGCTGTGTATTATGGGAGAACTCCACAACCAAACTTTACACATTTAGCTGTGTATTACGGGAGAACTCTACAACCAAACTTTACACATTTAGCTGTGTATTAAGGGAGAACTCCACAACCAAACCTTACTCTTTTAGCTGTGTATTACGGGAGAACTCCACAACCAAACTTTTCTCATTTATCTGTATATTACGGGAGAACTCCACAACCAAACTTTACTCATTTAGCTATATATTACAGGAGAACTCCACAACCAAACCTTACTCATTTAGCTGTATATTACGGGAGAACTCTACAACCCAACTTTACTCATTTAGCTGTATATTACGGGAGAACTCTACAACCAAACTTTACACATTTAGCTGTGTATTACGGGAGAACTCTACAACCGAACTTTACTCATTTAGCTGTATATTACGTGAGAACTCTACAACCAAACCTTACTCATTTAGCAGTGTATTATGGGAGAACTCCACAACCAAACCTTACTCATACAGCTGTGTATTACAGGAGAACTCTACAACCAAACTTTACTCATTTAGCTGTGTATTACAGGAGAACTCCACAACCAAACTTTACTCATTTAGCTGTGTATTACGGGAGAACTCTACAACCAAACCTTACTCATTTAGCTGTGTATTACAGGAGAACTCCACAACCAAACCTTACTCATTTAGCTGTGTATTACAGAAGAACTCCACAACCAAACCTTACTCATTTAGCTGTGTATTACGGGAGAACTCCACAACCAAACTTTACACATTTAGCTGTGTATAACGGGAGAACTCCACAACCAAACTTTACTCATTTAGCTGTATATTACGGGAGAACTCTACAACCAAACTTTACTCATTTAGCTGTATATTACGGTAGAACTCTACAACCAAACTTTACACATTTAGCTGTGTATTACGGGAGAACACTACAACCGAACTTTACTCATTTAGCTGTGCATTACGGAGAACTCTACAACCGAACTTTACTCATTTAGCTGTGTATTACGGGAGAACTCCACAACCAAAAACTTATCCATTTAGCTGTGTATTATGGGAGAACTCCACAACCAAACTTTACACATTTAGCTGTGTATTACGGGAGAACTCCACAACCAAACTTTACTCATTTAGCTGTGTATTACGGGAGAACTCCACAATCAAACTTTACACATTTAACTGTGCATAACGGGAGAACTCCACAACCAAACTTTACTCATTTAGCTGTATATTACGGGAGAACTCCACAACCAAACCTTACTCATTTAGCTGTGTATTACAGGAGAACTCCACAACCAAACATTACTCATTTAGCTGTATATTACGGGAGAACTCTACAACCAAACTTTACTCATTTAGCTATATATTACAGGAGAACTCTACAACCAAACTTTACTCATTTAGCTTTATATTACGGGAGAACTCCACAACCAAACTTTACTCATTTAGCTGTGTATTACGGGAGAACTCCACAACCAAACCTTACTCATTTAGCTGTGTATTACGGGAGAACTCCACAACCAAACTTTACTCATTTAGCTGTATATTACGGGAGAACTCTACAACCAAACTTTACTAATTTAGCTGTATATTACGGGAGAACTCTACAACCAAACTTTACTCATTTAGCTGTGTATTACGGGAGAACTCTACAACCAAACTTTACTCATTTAGCTGTATATTACAGGAGAACTCTACAACCAAACCTTACTCATTTAGCTGTGTATTATGGGAGAACTCCACAACCAAACCTTACTCATATAGCTGTGTATTACAGAAGAACTCTACAACCAAACTTTCCTCATTTAGCTGTGTATTACAGGAGAACTCCACAACCAAACCTTACTCATTTAGCGGTGTATTACGGGAGAACTCTACAACCAAACCTTACTCATTTAGCTGTGTATTACAGGAGAACTCTACAACCAAACCTTACTCATTTAGCTGTGTATTACAGGAGAACTCTACAACCAAACCTTACTCATTTAGCTGTGTATTACGGGAGAACTCTACAACCAAACCTTACTCATTTAGCTGTGTATTACGGGAGAACTCTACAACCAAACCTTACTCATTTAGCTGTGTATTACGGGAGAACTCTACAACCAAACCTTACTCATTTAGCTGTGTATTACAGAAGAACTCCACAACCAAACCTTACTCATTTAGCTGTGTATTACGGGAGAACTCCACAACCAAACCTTACTCATTTAGCTGTGCATTACGGGAGAACTCCACAATCAAACTTTACACATTTAGCTGTGTATAACGGGAGAACTCCACAACCAAACCTTACTCATTTAGCTGTATATTACGGGAGAACTCCACAACCAAACATTACTCATTTAGCTGTATATTTCGGGAGAACTCCACAACCAAACCTTATCCATTTAGCTGTGTATTATGGGAGAACTCCACATCCAAACCTTACTCATTTAGCTGTGTATTACGGGAGAACTCCACAACGAAACTTTACTCATTTAGCTGTGTATTCGCATTTAGCTGTGTATTACGGGAGAACTCCACAACCAAACTTTACTCATTTAGCTGTGTATTACGGGAGAACTCCACAACCAAACTTTACACATTTAGCTGTGTATTACGGGAGAACTCTACAACCGAACTTTACTCATTTAGCTGTGCATTACGGAGAACTCTACAACCGAACTTTACTCATTAGCTGTGTATTACGGGAGAACTCTACAACCAAACCTTACTCATTTAGCTGTGTATTACAGGAGAACTCTACAACCAAACCTTACTCATTTAGCTGTGTATTACAGGAGAACTCTACAACCAAACCTTACTCATTTAGCTGTGTATTACGGGAGAACTCTACAACCAAACCTTACTCATTTAGCTGTGTATTACGGGAGAACTCTACAACCAAACCTTACTCATTTAGCTGTGTATTACGGGAGAACTCTACAACCAAACCTTACTCATTTAGCTGTGTATTACAGAAGAACTCCACAACCAAACCTTACTCATTTAGCTGTGTATTACGGGAGAACTCCACAACCAAACCTTACTCATTTAGCTGTGCATTACGGGAGAACTCCACAATCAAACTTTACACATTTAGCTGTGTATAACGGGAGAACTCCACAACCAAACCTTACTCATTTAGCTGTATATTACGGGAGAACTCCACAACCAAACATTACTCATTTAGCTGTATATTTCGGGAGAACTCCACAACCAAACCTTATCCATTTAGCTGTGTATTATGGGAGAACTCCACATCCAAACCTTACTCATTTAGCTGTGTATTACGGGAGAACTCCACAACGAAACTTTACTCATTTAGCTGTGTATTCGCATTTAGCTGTGTATTACGGGAGAACTCCACAACCAAACTTTACTCATTTAGCTGTGTATTACGGGAGAACTCCACAACCAAACTTTACACATTTAGCTGTGTATTACGGGAGAACTCTACAACCGAACTTTACTCATTTAGCTGTGCATTACGGAGAACTCTACAACCGAACTTTACTCATTAGCTGTGTATTACGGGAGAACTCCACAACCAAACCTTATCCATTTAGCTGTGTATTATGGGAGAACTCCACAACCAAACTTTACACATTTAGCTGTGTATAACGGGAGAACTCCACAGCCAAACTTTACTCATTTAGCTATATATTACAGGACTACTCTACAACCAAACTTTACTCATTTAGCTTTATATTACGGGAGAACTCTACAACCAAACTTTACTCAATTAGCTATATATTGCAGGAGAACTCTACAACCAAACTTTACTCATTTAGCTGTGTATTACGGGAGAACTCCACAACCAAACTTTACTCATTTAGCTGTGTATTACGGGAGAACTCCACAACCAAACCTTACTCATTTAGCTGTGTATTACGGGAGAACTCCACAACCAAACTTTACTCATTTAGCTGTATATTACAGGAGAACTCTACAACCAAACTTTACACATTTAGCTGTATATTACGGGAGAACTCTACAACCAAACTTTACTCATTTAGCTGTGTATTACGGGAGAACTCCACAACCAAACCTTACTCATTTAGCTGTGTATTACGGGAGAACTCTACAACCAAACCTTACTCATTTAGCTGTGTATTACAGGAGAACTCTACAACCAAACCTTACTCATTTAGCTGTGTATTACAGGAGAACTCTACAACCAAACCTTACTCATTTAGCTGTGTATTACGGGAGAACTCTACAACCAAACCTTACTCATTTAGCTGTGTATTACGGGAGAACTCTACAACCAAACCTTACTCATTTAGCTGTGTATTACAGAAGAACTCCACAACCAAACCTTACTCATTTAGCTGTGTATTACGGGAGAACTCCACAACCAAACCTTACTCATTTAGCTGTGTATTACGGGAGAACTCCACAATCAAACTTTACACATTTAGCTGTGTATAACGGGAGAACTCCACAACCAAACCTTACTCATTTAGCTGTATATTACGGGAGAACTCCACAACCAAACTTTACTCATTTAGCTGTGTATTATGGGAGAACTCCACAACCAAACTTTACACATTTAGCTGTGTATTACGGGAGAACTCTACAACCGAACTTTACTCATTTAGCTGTGTATTATGGGAGAACTCCACAACCAAACCTTACTCATTTAGCTGTGTATTACGGGAGAACTCCACAACCAAACTTTACACATTTAGCTGTGTATTAAGTGAGAACTCCACAACCAAACCTTACTCTTTTAGCTGTGTATTACGGGAGAACTCCACAACCAAACTTTACTCATTTAGCTGTATATTACGGGAGAACTCTACAACCAAACTTTACTCATTTAGCTATATATTACAGGAGAACTCCAGAACCAAACCTTACTCATTTAGCTGTGTATTATGAGAGAACTCCACAACCAAACCTTACTCATATAGCTGTGTATTACAGGAGAACTCTACAACCAAACTTTACTCATTTAGCTGTGTATTACAGGAGAACTCTACAACCAAACTTTACACATTTAGCTGTATATTACGGGAGAACTCTACAACCAAACTTTACTCATTTAGCTGTGTATTACGGGAGAACTCCACAACCAAACCTTACTCATTTAGCTGTGTATTACGGGAGAACTCTACAACCAAACCTTACTCATTTAGCTGTGTATTACAGGAGAACTCTACAACCAAACCTTACTCATTTAGCTGTGTATTACAGGAGAACTCTACAACCAAACCTTACTCATTTAGCTGTGTATTACGGGAGAACTCTACAACCAAACCTTACTCATTTAGCTGTGTATTACGGGAGAACTCTACAACCAAACCTTACTCATTTAGCTGTGTATTACAGAAGAACTCCACAACCAAACCTTACTCATTTAGCTGTGTATTACGGGAGAACTCCACAACCAAACCTTACTCATTTAGCTGTGTATTACGGGAGAACTCCACAATCAAACTTTACACATTTAGCTGTGTATAACGGGAGAACTCCACAACCAAACCTTACTCATTTAGCTGTATATTACGGGAGAACTCCACAACCAAACTTTACTCATTTAGCTGTGTATTATGGGAGAACTCCACAACCAAACTTTACACATTTAGCTGTGTATTACGGGAGAACTCTACAACCGAACTTTACTCATTTAGCTGTGTATTATGGGAGAACTCCACAACCAAACCTTACTCATTTAGCTGTGTATTACGGGAGAACTCCACAACCAAACTTTACACATTTAGCTGTGTATTAAGTGAGAACTCCACAACCAAACCTTACTCTTTTAGCTGTGTATTACGGGAGAACTCCACAACCAAACTTTACTCATTTAGCTGTATATTACGGGAGAACTCTACAACCAAACTTTACTCATTTAGCTATATATTACAGGAGAACTCCAGAACCAAACCTTACTCATTTAGCTGTGTATTATGAGAGAACTCCACAACCAAACCTTACTCATATAGCTGTGTATTACAGGAGAACTCTACAACCAAACTTTACTCATTTAGCTGTGTATTACAGGAGAACTCTACAACCGAAATTTACTCATTTAGCTGTATATTACGGGAGAACTCTACAACCAAACCTTACTCATTTAGCTGTGTATTACGGGAGAACTCCACAACCAAACCTTACTCATTTAGCTGTGTATTACGGGAGAACTCTACAACCAAACCTTACTCATTTAGCTGTGTATTACAGGAGAACTCTACAACCAAACCTTACTCATTTAGCTGTGTATTACAGGAGAACTCTACAACCAAACCTTACTCATTTAGCTGTGTATTACGGGAGAACTCTACAACCAAACCTTACTCATTTAGCTGTGTATTACGGGAGAACTCTACAACCAAACCTTACTCATTTAGCTGTGTATTACAGAAGAACTCCACAACCAAACCTTTCTCATTTAGCTGTGTATTACGGGAGAACTCCACAACCAAACCTTACTCATTTAGCTGTGTATTACGGGAGAACTCCACAATCAAACTTTACACATTTAGCTGTGTATAACGGGAGAACTCCACAACCAAACCTTACTCATTTAGCTGTATATTACGGGAGAACTCCACAACCAAACTTTACTCATTTAGCTGTGTATTATGGGAGAACTCCACAACCAAACTTTACACATTTAGCTGTGTATTACGGGAGAACTCTACAACCGAACTTTACTCATTTAGCTGTGTATTATGGGAGAACTCCACAACCAAACCTTACTCATTTAGCTGTGTATTACGGGAGAACTCCACAACCAAACTTTACACATTTAGCTGTGTATTAAGTGAGAACTCCACAACCAAACCTTACTCTTTTAGCTGTGTATTACGGGAGAACTCCACAACCAAACTTTACTCATTTAGCTGTATATTACGGGAGAACTCTACAACCAAACTTTACTCATTTAGCTATATATTACAGGAGAACTCCAGAACCAAACCTTACTCATTTAGCTGTATATTACGGGAGAACTCTACAACCAAACTTTACTCATTTAGCTGTGTATTACGGGAGAACTCTACAACCGAAATTTACTCATTTAGCTGTATATTACGGGAGAACTCTACAACCAAACCTTACTCATTTAGCTGTGTATTATGAGAGAACTCCACAACCAAACCTTACTCATATAGCTGTGTATTACAGGAGAACTCTACAACCAAACTTTACTCATTTAGCTGTGTATTACAGGAGAACTCCACAACCAAACCTTTCTCATTTAGCTGTGTATTACGGGAGAACTCTACAACCAAACCTTACTCATTTAGCTGTGTATTACAGGAGAACACTACAACCAAACCTTACTCATTTAGCTGTGTATTACAGGAGAACTCTACAACCAAACCTTACTCATTTAGCTGTGTATTACGGGAGAACTCTACAACCAAACCTTACTCATTTAGCTGTGTATTACGGGAGAACTCTACAACCAAACCTTACTCATTTAGCTGTGTATTACAGAAGAACTCCACAACCAAACCTTACTCATTTAGCTGTGTATTACGGGAGAACTCCACAACCAAACCTTACTCATTTAGCTGTGTACTACGGGAGAACTCCACAATCAAACTTTACACATTTAGCTGTGTATAACGGGAGAACTCCACAACCAAACATTACTCATTTAGCTGTATATTACGGGAGAACTCCACAACCAAACCTTATCCATTTAGCTGTGCATTACGGGAGAACTCTACAACCGAACTTTACTCATTTAGCTGTGCATTACAGGAGAACTCTACAACCGAACTTTACTCATTTAGCTGTGTATTACGGGAGAACTCCACAACCAAACCTTACTCATTTAGCTGTGTATTACGGGAGAACTCCATAACCAAACTTTACACATTTAGCTGTGTATTAAGGGAGAACTCCACAACCAAACCTTACTCTTTTAGCTGTGTATTACGGGAGAACTCCACAACCAAACTTTTCTCATTTATCTGTATATTACGGGAGAACTCCACAACCAAACTTTACTCATTTAGCTATATATTACAGGAGAACTCCACAACCAAACCTTACTCATTTAGCTGTATATTACGGGAGAACTCTACAACCCAACTTTACTCATTTAGCTGTATATTACGGGAGAACTCTACAACCAAACTTTACACATTTAGCTGTGTATTACGGGAGAACTCTACAACCGAACTTTACTCATTTAGCTGTATATTACGGGAGAACTCTACAACCAAACCTTACTCATTTAGCAGTGTATTATGGGAGAACTCCACAACCAAACCTTACTCATACAGCTGTGTATTACAGGAGAACTCTACAACCAAACTTTACTCATTTAGCTGTGTATTACAGGAGAACTCCACAACCAAACTTTACTCATTTAGCTGTGTATTACGGGAGAACTCTACAACCAAACCTTACTCATTTAGCTGTGTATTACAGGAGAACTCCACAACCAAACCTTACTCATTTAGCTGTGTATTACAGAAGAACTCCACAACCAAACCTTACTCATTTAGCTGTGTATTACGGGAGAACTCCACAACCAAACTTTACACATTTAGCTGTGTATAACGGGAGAACTCCACAACCAAACTTTACTCATTTAGCTGTATATTACGGGAGAACTCTACAACCAAACTTTACTCATTTAGCTGTATATTACGGTAGAACTCTACAACCAAACTTTACACATTTAGCTGTGTATTACGGGAGAACACTACAACCAAACTTTACTCATTTAGCTATATATTACAGGAGAACTCTACAACCAAACTTTACTCATTTAGCTTTATATTACGGGAGAACTCCACAACCAAACTTTACACATTTAGCTGTGTATTACGGGAGAACACTACAACCGAACTTTACTCATTTAGCTGTGCATTACGGAGAACTCTACAACCGAACTTTACTCATTTAGCTGTGTATTACGGGAGAACTCCACAACCAAAAACTTATCCATTTAGCTGTGTATTATGGGAGAACTCCACAACCAAACTTTACACATTTAGCTGTGTATTACGGGAGAACTCCACAACCAAACTTTACTCATTTAGCTGTGTATTACGGGAGAACTCCACAATCAAACTTTACACATTTAGCTGTGCATAACGGGAGAACTCCACAACCAAACTTTACTCATTTAGCTGTATATTACGGGAGAACTCCACAACCAAACCTTACTCATTTAGCTGTGTATTACGGGAGAACTCCACAACCAAACCTTACTCATTTAGCTGTGTATTACGGGAGAACTCCACAACCAAACATTACTCATTTAGCTGTATATTACGGGAGAACTCTACAACCAAACTTTACTCATTTAGCTGTGTATTACGGGAGAACTCTACAACCAAACTTTACTCATTTAGCTGTATATTACAGGAGAACTCTACAACCAAACCTTACTCATTTAGCTGTGTATTATGGGAGAACTCCACAACCAAACCTTACTCATATAGCTGTGTATTACAGAAGAACTCTACAACCAAACTTTACTCATTTAGCTGTGTATTACAGGAGAACACCACAACCAAACCTTACTCATTTAGCTGTGTATTACGGGAGAACTCTACAACCAAACCTTACTCATTTAGCTGTGTATTACAGGAGAACTCTACAACCAAACCTTAGTCATTTAGCTGTGTATTACAGGAGAACTCTACAACCAACCTTACTCATTTAGCTGTGTATTACGGGAGAACTCTACAACCAAACCTTACTCATTTAGCTGTGTATTACGGGAGAACTCTACAACCAAACCTTACTCATTTAGCTGTGTATTACGGGAGAACTCTACAACCAAACCTTACTCATTTAGCTGTGTATTACAGAAGAACTCCACAACCAAACCTTACTCATTTAGCTGTGTATTACGGGAGAACTCCACAACCAAACCTTACTCATTTAGCTGTGCATTACGGGAGAACTCCACAATCAAACTTTACACATTTAGCTGTGTATAACGGGAGAACTCCACAACCAAACCTTACTCATTTAGCTGTATATTACGGGAGAACTCCACAACCAAACATTACTCATTTAGCTGTATATTACGGGAGAACTCCACAACCAAACCTTATCCATTTAGCTGTGTATTATGGGAGAACTCCACATCCAAACCTTACTCATTTAGCTGTGTATTACGGGAGAACTCCACAACGAAACTTTACTCATTTAGCTGTGTATTCGCATTTAGCTGTGTATTACGGGAGAACTCCACAACCAAACTTTACTCATTTAGCTGTGTATTACGGGAGAACTCCACAACCAAACTTCACACATTTAGCTGTGTATTACGGGAGAACTCTACAACCGAACTTTACTCATTTAGCTGTGCATTACGGAGAACTCTACAACCGAACTTTACTCATTAGATGTGTATTACGGGAGAACTCCACAACCAAACCTTATCCATTTAGCTGTGTATTATGGGAGAACTCCAAAACCAAACTTTACACATTTAGCTGTGTATAACGGGAGAACTCCACAGCCAAACTTTACTCATTTAGCTATATATTACAGGACAACTCTACAACCAAACTTTACTCATTTAGCTTTATATTACGGGAGAACTCTACAACCAAACTTTACTCAATTAGCTATATATTGCAGGAGAACTCTACAACCAAACTTTACTCATTTAGCTGTGTATTACGGGAGAACTCCACAACCAAACTTTACTCATTTAGCTGTGTATTACGGGAGAACTCCACAAACAAACCTTACTCATTTAGCTGTGTATTACGGGAGAACTCCACAACCAAACTTTACTCATTTAGCTGTATATTACAGGAGAACTCTACAACCAAACTTTACACATTTAGCTGTATATTACGGGAGAACTCTACAACCAAACTTTACTCATTTAGCTGTGTATTACGGGAGAACTCCACAACCAAACCTTACTCATTTAGCTGTGTATTACAGGAGAACTCTACAACCAAACCTTACTCATTTAGCTGTGTATTACGGGAGAACTCTACAACCAAACCTTACTCATTTAGCTGTGTATTACGGGAGAACTCTACAATCAAACCTTACTCATTTAGCTGTGTATTACGGGAGAACTCTACAACCAAACCTTACTCATTTAGCTGTGTATTACAGAAGAACTCCACAACCAAACCTTACTCATTTAGCGGTGTATTACGGGAGAACTCCACAACCAAACCTTACTCATTTAGCTGTGTATTACGGGAGAACTCCACAATCAAACTTTACACATTTAGCTGTGTATAACGGGAGAACTCCACAACCAAACCTTACTCATTTAGCTGTATATTACGGGAGAACTCCACAACCAAACATTACTCATTTAGCTGTATATTACGGTAGAACTCCACAACCAAACCTTATCCATTTAGCTGTGTATTATGGGAGAACTCCACATCCAAACCTTACTCATTTAGCTGTGTATTACGGGAGAACTCCACAACGAAACTTTACTCATTTAGCTGTGTATTCGCATTTAGCTGTGTATTACGGGAGAACTCCACAACCAAACTTTACTCATTTAGCTGTGTATTATGGGAGAACTCCACAACCAAACTTTACACATTTAGCTGTGTATTACGGGAGAACTCTACAACCGAACTTTACTCATTTAGCTGTGCATTACGGGAGAACTCTACAACCGAACTTTACTCATTTAGCTGTGTATTACGGGAGAACTCCACAACCAAACCTTACTCATTTAGCTGTGTATTACGGGAGAACTCCACAACCAAACTTTACACATTTAGCTGTGTATTAAGGGAGAACTCCACAACCAAACCTTACTCTTTTAGCTGTGTATTACGGGAGAACTCCACAACCAAACTTTACTCATTTAGCTGTATATTACGGGAGAACTCTACAACCAAACTTTACTCATTTAGCTATATATTACAGGAGAACTCCAGAACCAAACCTTACTCATTTAGCTGTATATTACGGGAGAACTCTACAACCAAACTTTACTCATTTAGCTGTGTATTACGGGAGAACTCTACAACCGAACTTTACTCATTTAGCTGTATATTACGGGAGAACTCTACAACCAAACCTTACTCATTTAGCTGTGTATTATGAGAGAACTCCACAACCAAACCTTACTCATATAGCTGTGTATTACAGGAGAACTCCACAACCAAACCTTTCTCATTTAGCTGTGTATTACGGGAGAACTCTACAACCAAACCTTACTCATTTAGCTGTGTATTACAGGAGAACTCTACAACCAAACCATACTCATTTAGCTGTGTATTACAGGAGAACTCTACAACCAAACCTTACTCATTTAGCTGTGTATTACGGGAGAACTCTACAACCAAACCTTACTCATTTAGCTGTGTATTACGGGAGAACTCTACAACCAAACCTTACTCATTTAGCTGTGTATTACAGAAGAACTCCACAACCAAACCTTACTCATTTAGCTGTGTATTACGGGAGAACTGCACAACCAAACCTTACTCATTTAGCTGTGTACTACGGGAGAACTCCACAATCAAACTTTACACATTTAGCTGTGTATAACGGGAGAACTCCACAACCAAACATTACTCATTTAGCTGTATATTACGGGAGAACTCCACAACCAAACCTTATCCATTTAGCTGTGCATTACGGGAGAACTCTACAACCGAACTTTACTCATTTAGCTGTGCATTACGGGAGAACTCTACAACTGAACTTTACTCATTAGCTGTGTATTACGGGAGAACTCCACAACCAAACCTTACTCATTTAGCTGTGTATTACGGGAGAACTCTACAACCAAACCTTACTCATTTAGCTGTGTATTACAGGAGAACTCTACAACCAAACCTTACTCATTTAGCTGTGTATTACGGGAGAACTCTACAACCAAACCTTACTCATTTAGCTGTGTATTACGGGAGAACTCTACAACCAAACCTTACTCATTTAGCTGTGTATTACGGGAGAACTCCACAACCAAACCTTACTCATTTAGCTGTGTATTACGGGAGAACTCCACAATCAAACTTTACACATTTAGCTGTGTATAACGGGAGAACTCCACAACCAAACCTTACTCATTTAGCTGTATATTACGGGAGAACTCCACAACCAAACTTTACTCATTTAGCTGTGTATTATGGGAGAACTCCACAACCAAACTTTACACATTTAGCTGTGTATTACGGGAGAACTCTACAACCGAACTTTACTCATTTAGCTGTGTATTACGGGAGAACTCCACAACCAAACCTTACTCATTTAGCTGTGTATTACGGGAGAACTCCACAACCAAACTTTACACATTTAGCTGTGTATTAAGTGAGAACTCCACAACCAAACCTTACTCTTTTAGCTGTGTATTACGGTAGAACTCCACAACCAAACTTTACTCATTTAGCTGTATATTACGGGAGAACTCTACAACCAAACTTTACTCATTTAGCTATATATTACAGTAGAACTCCAGAACCAAACCTTACTCATTTAGCTGTATATTACGGGAGAACTCTACAACCAAACTTTACTCATTTAGCTGTGTATTACGGGAGAACTCTACAACCGAAATTTACTCATTTAGCTGTATATTACGGGAGAACTCTACAACCAAACCTTACTCATTTAGCTGTGTATTATGAGAGAACTCCACAACCAAACCTTACTCATATAGCTGTGTATTACAGGAGAACTCTACAACCAAACTTTACTCATTTAGCTGTGTATTACAGGAGAACTCCACAACCAAACCTTTCTCATTTAGCTGTGTATTACGGGAGAACTCTACAACCAAACCTTACTCATTTAGCTGTGTATTACAGGAGAACTCTACAACCAAACCTTACTCATTTAGCTGTGTATTACAGGAGAACTCTACAACCAAACCTTACTCATTTAGCTGTGTATTACGGGAGAACTCTACAACCAAACCTTACTCATTTAGCTGTGTATTACGGGAGAACTCTACAACCAAACCTTACTCATTTAGCTGTGTATTACAGAAGAACTCCACAACCAAACCTTACTCATTTAGCTGTGTACTACGGGAGAACTCCACAATCAAACTTTACACATTTAGCTGTGTATAACGGGAGAACTCCACAACCAAACATTACTCATTTAGCTGTATATTACGGGAGAACTCCACAACCAAACCTTATCCATTTAGCTGTGCATTACGGGAGAACTCTACAACCGAACTTTACTCATTTAGCTGTGCATTACGGGAGAACTCTACAACCGAACTTTACTCATTTAGCTGTGTATTACGGGAGAACTCCACAACCAAACCTTACTCATTTAGCTGTGTATTACGGGAGAACTCCATAACCAAACTTTACACATTTAGCTGTGTATTAAGGGAGAACTCCACAACCAAACCTTACTCTTTTAGCTGTGTATTACGGGAGAACTCCACAACCAAACTTTTCTCATTTATCTGTATATTACGGGAGAACTCCACAACCAAACTTTACTCATTTAGCTATATATTACAGGAGAACTCCACAACCAAACCTTACTCATCTAGCTGTATATTACGGGAGAACTCTACAACCCAACTTTACTCATTTAGCTGTATATTACGGGAGAACTCTACAACCAAACTTTACACATTTAGCTGTGTATTACGGGAGAACTCTACAACCGAACTTTACTCATTTAGCTGTATATTACGGGAGAACTCTACAACCAAACCTTACTCATTTAGCAGTGTATTATGGGAGAACTCCACAACCAAACCTTACTCATACAGCTGTGTATTACAGGAGAACTCTACAACCAAACTTTACTCATTTAGCTGTGTATTACAGGAGAACTCCACAACCAAACTTTACTCATTTAGCTGTGTATTACGGGAGAACTCTACAACCAAACCTTACTCATTTAGCTGTGTATTACAGGAGAACTCCACAACCAAACCTTACTCATTTAGCTGTGTATTACAGAAGAACTCCACAACCAAACCTTACTCATTTAGCTGTGTATTACGGGAGAACTCCACAACCAAACTTTACACATTTAGGTGTGTATAACGGGAGAACTCCACAACCAAACTTTACTCATTTAGCTGTATATTACGGGAGAACTCTACAACCAAACTTTACTCATTTAGCTGTATATTACGGTAGAACTCTACAACCAAACTTTACACATTTAGCTGTGTATTACGGGAGAACACTACAACCAAACTTTACTCATTTAGATATATATTACAGGAGAACTCTACAACCAAACTTTACTCATTTAGCTTTATATTACGGGAGAACTCCACAACCAAACTTTACACATTTAGCTGTGTATTACGGGAGAACACTACAACCGAACTTTACTCATTTAGCTGTGCATTACGGAGAACTCTACAACCGAACTTTACTCATTTAGCTGTGTATTACGGGAGAATTCCACAACCAAAAACTTATCCATTTAGCTGTGTATTATGGGAGAACTCCACAACCAAACTTTACTCATTTAGCTGTGTATTACGGGAGAACTCCACAACCAAACCTTACTCATTTAGCTGTGTATTACGGGAGAACTCCACAACCAAACCTTACTCATTTAGCTGAGTATTACGGGAGAACTCCACAACCAAACATTACTCATTTAGCTGTATATTACGGGAGAACTCTACAACCAAACTTTACTCATTTAGCTGTGTATTACGGGAGAACTCTACAACCAAACTTTACTCATTTAGCTGTATATTACAGGAGAACTCTACAACCAAACCTTACTCATTTAGCTGTGTATTATGGGAGAACTCCACAACCAAACCTTACTCATATAGCTGTGTATTACAGAAGAACTCTACAACCAAACTTTACTCATTTAGCTGTGTATTACAGGAGAACTCCACAACCAAACCTTACTCATTTAGCTGTGTATTACGGGAGAACTCTACAACCAAACCTTACTCATTTAGCTGTGTATTACAGGAGAACTCTACAACCAAACCTTACTCATTTAGCTGTGTATTACAGGAGAACTCTACAACCAAACCTTACTCATTTAGCTGTGTATTACGGGAGAACTCTACAACCAAACCTTACTCATTTAGCTGTGTATTACGGGAGAACTCTACAACCAAACCTTACTCATTTAGCTGTGTATTACGGGAGAACTCTACAACCAAACCTTACTCATTTAGCTGTGTATTACAGAAGAACTCCACAACCAAACCTTACTCATTTAGCTGTGTATTACGGGAGAACTCCACAACCAAACCTTACTCATTTAGCTGTGCATTACGGGAGAACTCCACAATCAAACTTTACACATTTAGCTATGTATAACGGGAGAACTCCACAACCAAACCTTACTCATTTAGCTGTATATTACGGGAGAACTCCACAACCAAACATTACTCATTTAGCTGTACATTACGGGAGAACTCCACAACCAAACCTTATCCATTTAGCTGTGTATTATGGGAGAACTCCACATCCAAACCTTACTCATTTAGCTGTGTATTACGGGAGAACTCCACAACGAAACTTTACTCATTTAGCTGTGTATTCGCATTTAGCTGTGTATTACGGGAGAACTCCACAACCAAACTTTACTCATTTAGCTGTGTATTACGGGAGAACTCCACAACCAAACTTTACACATTTATCTGTGTATTACGGGAGAACTCTACAACCGAACTTTACTCATTTAGCTGTGCATTACGGAGAACTCTAAAACCGAACTTTACTCATTAGCTGTGCATTACGGGAGAACTCCACAACCAAACCTTATCCATTTAGCTGTGTATTATGGGAGAACTCCAAAACCAAACTTTACACATTTAGCTGTGTATAACGGGAGAACTCCACAGCCAAACTTTACTCATTTAGCTATATATTACAGGACAACTCTACAACCAAACTTTACTCATTTAGCTTTATATTACGGGAGAACTCTACAACCAAACTTTACTCAATTAGCTATATATTGCAGGAGAACTCTACAACCAAACTTTACTCATTTAGCTGTGTATTACGGGAGAACTCCACAACCAAACTTTACTCATTTAGCTGTGTATTACGGGAGAACTCCACAACCAAACCTTACTCATTTAGCTGTGTATTACGGGAGAACTCCACAACCAAACTTTACTCATTTAGCTGTATATTACAGGAGAACTCTACAACCAAACTTTACACATTTAGCTGTATATTACGGGAGAACTCTACAACCAAACTTTACTCATTTAGCTGTGTATTACGGGAGAACTCCACAACCAAACCTTACTCATTTAGCTGTGTATTACAGGAGAACTCTACAACCAAACCTTACTCATTTAGCTGTGTATTACGGGAGAACTCTACAACCAAACCTTACCCATTTAGCTGTGTATTACGGGAGAACTCTACAACCAAACCTTACTCATTTAGCTGTGTATTACAGAAGAACTCCACAACCAAACCTTACTCATTTAGCTGTGTATTACGGGAGAACTCCACAACCAAACCTTACTCATTTAGCTGTGTATTACGGGAGAACTCCACAATCAAACTTTACACATTTAGCTGTGTATAACGGGAGAACTCCACAACCAAACCTTACTCATTTAGCTGTATATTACGGGAGAACTCCACAACCAAACATTACTCATTTAGCTGTATATTACGGGAGAACTCCACAACCAAACCTTATCCATTTAGCTGTGTATTATGGGAGAACTCCACATCCAAACCTTACTCATTTAGCTGTGTATTACGGGAGAACTCCACAACGAAACTTTACTCATTTAGCTGTGTATTCGCATTAAGCTGTGTATTACGGGAGAACTCCACAACCAAACTTTACTCATTTAGCTGTGTATTATGGGAGAACTCCACAACCAAACTTTACACATTTAGCTGTGTATTACGGGAGAACTCTACAACCGAACTTTACTCATTTAGCTGTGCATTACGGGAGAACTCTACAACCGAACTTTACTCATTTAGCTGTGTATTACGGGAGAACTCCACAACCAAACCTTACTCATTTAGCTGTGTATTACGGGAGAACTCCACAACCAAACTTTACACATTTAGCTGTGTATTAAGGGAGAACTCCACAACCAAACCTTACTCTTTTAGCTGTGTATTACGGGAGAACTCCACAACCAAACTTTACTCATTTAGCTGTATATTACGGGAGAACTCTACAACCAAACTTTACTCATTTAGCTATATATTACAGGAGAACTCCAGAACCAAACCTTACTCATTTAGCTGTATATTACGGGAGAACTCTACAACCAAACTTTACTCATTTGGCTGTGTATTACGGGAGAACTCTACAACCGAACTTTACTCATTTAGCTGTATATTACGGGAGAACTCTACAACCAAACCTTACTCATTTAGCTGTGTATTATGAGAGAACTCCACAACCAAACCTTACTCATATAGCTGTGTATTACAGGAGAACTCCACAACCAAACCTTTCTCATTTAGCTGTGTATTACGGGAGAACTCTACAACCAAACCTTACTCATTTAGCTGTGTATTACAGGAGAACTCTACAACCAAACCATACTCATTTAGCTGTGTATTACAGGAGAACTCTACAACCAAACCTTACTCATTTAGCTGTGTATTACGGGAGAACTCTACAACCAAACCTTACTCATTTAGCTGTGTATTACGGGAGAACTCTACAACCAAACCTTACTCATTTAGCTGTGTATTACAGAAGAACTCCACAACCAAACCTTACTCATTTAGCTGTGTATTACGGGAGAACTCCACAACCAAACCTTACTCATTTAGCTGTGTACTACGGGAGAACTCCACAAACAAACTTTACACATTTAGCTGTGTATAACGGGAGAACTCCACAACCAAACATTACTCATTTAGCTGTATATTACGGGAGAACTCCACAACCAAACCTTATCCATTTAGCTGTGCATTACGGGAGAACTCTACAACTGAACTTTACTCATTAGCTGTGTATTACGGGAGAACTCCACAACCAAACCTTACTCATTTAGCTGTGTATTACGGGAGAACTCTACAACCAAACTTTACTCATTTAGCTGTGTATTACGGGAGAACTCTACAACCAAACTTTACTCATTTAGCTGTATATTACAGGAGAACTCTACAACCAAACCTTACTCATTTAGCTGTGTATTATGGGAGAACTCCACAACCAAACCTTACTCATATAGCTGTGTATTACAGAAGAACTCTACAACCAAACTTTACTCATTTAGCTGTGTATTACAGGAGAACTCCACAACCAAACCTTACTCATTTAGCTGTGTATTACGGGAGAACTCTACAACCAAACCTTACTCATTTAGCTGTGTATTACAGGAGAACTCTACAACCAAACCTTACTCATTTAGCTGTGTATTACAGGAGAACTCTACAACCAAACCTTACTCATTTAGCTGTGTATTACAGGAGAACTCTACAACCAAACCTTACTCATTTAGCTGTGTATTACGGGAGAACTCTACAACCAAACCTTACTCATTTAGCTGTGTATTACGGGAGAACTCTACAACCAAACCTTACTCATTTAGCTGTGTATTACGGGAGAACTCTACAACCAAACCTTACTCATTTAGCTATGTATTACAGAAGAACTTCACAACCAAACCTTACTCATTTAGCTGTGTATTACGGGAGAACTCCACAACCAAACCTTACTCATTTAGCTGTGCATTACGGGAGAACTCCACAATCAAACTTTACACATTTAGCTATGTATAACGGGAGAACTCCACAACCAAACCTTACTCATTTAGCTGTATATTACGGGAGAACTCCACAACCAAACATTACTCATTTAGCTGTATATTACGGGAGAACTCCACAACCAAACCTTATCCATTTAGCTGTGTATTATGGGAGAACTCCACATCCAAACCTTACTCATTTAGCTGTGTATTACGGGAGAACTCCACAACGAAACTTTACTCATTTAGCTGTGTATTCGCATTTAGCTGTGTATTACGGGAGAACTCCACAACCAAACTTTACTCATTTAGCTGTGTATTACGGGAGAACTCCACAACCAAACTTTACACATTTATCTGTGTATTACGGGAGAACTCTACAACCGAACTTTACTCATTTAGCTGTGCATTACGGAGAACTCTACTACCGAACTTTACTCATTAGCTGTGCATTACGGGAGAACTCCACAACCAAACCTTATCCATTTAGCTGTGTATTATGGGAGAACTCCAAAACCAAACTTTACACATTTAGCTGTGTATAACGGGAGAACTCCACAGCCAAACTTTACTCATTTAGCTATATATTACAGGACAACTCTACAACCAAACTTTACTCATTTAGCTTTATATTACGGGAGAACTCTACAACCAAACTTTACTCAATTAGCTATATATTGCAGGAGAACTCTACAACCAAACTTTACTCATTTAGCTGTGTATTACGGGAGAACTCCACAACCAAACTTTACTCATTTAGCTGTGTATTACGGGAGAACTCCACAACCAAACCTTACTCATTTAGCTGTGTATTACGGGAGAACTCCACAACCAAACTTTACTCATTTAGCTGTATATTACAGGAGAACTCTACAACCAAACTTTACACATTTAGCTGTATATTACGGGAGAACTCTACAACCAAACTTTACTCATTTAGCTGTGTATTACGGGAGAACTCCACAACCAAACCTTACTCATTTAGCTGTGTATTACAGGAGAACTCTACAACCAAACCTTACTCATTTAGCTGTGTATTACGGGAGAACTCTACAACCAAACCTTACTCATTTAGCTGTGTATTACGGGAGAACTCTACAATCAAACCTTACTCATTTAGCTGTGTATTACGGGAGAACTCTACAACCAAACCTTACTCATTTAGCTGTGTATTACAGAAGAACTCCACAACCAAACCTTACTCATTTAGCTGTGTATTACGGGAGAACTCCACAACCAAACCTTACTCATTTAGCTGTGTATTACGGGAGAACTCCACAATCAAACTTTACACATTTAGCTGTGTATAACGGGAGAACTCCACAACCAAACCTTACTCATTTAGCTGTATATTACGGGAGAACTCCACAACCAAACATTACTCATTTAGCTGTATATTACGGGAGAACTCCACAACCAAACCTTATCCATTTAGCTGTGTATTATGGGAGAACTCCACATCCAAACCTTACTCATTTAGCTGTGTATTACGGGAGAACTCCACAACGAAACTTTACTCATTTAGCTGTGTATTCGCATTTAGCTGTGTATTACGGGAGAACTCCACAACCAAACTTTACTCATTTAGCTGTGTATTATGGGAGAACTCCACAACCAAACTTTACACATTTAGCTGTGTATTACGGGAGAACTCTACAACCGAACTTTACTCATTTAGCTGTGCATTACGGGAGAACTCTACAACCGAACTTTACTCATTTAGCTGTGTATTACGGGAGAACTCCACAACCAAACCTTACTCATTTAGCTGTGTATTACGGGAGAACTCCACAACCAAACTTTACACATTTAGCTGTGTATTAAGGGAGAACTCCACAACCAAACCTTACTCTTTTAGCTGTGTATTACGGGAGAACTCCACAACCAAACTTTACTCATTTAGCTGTATATTACGGGAGAACTCTACAACCAAACTTTACTCATTTAGCTATATATTACAGGAGAACTCCAGAACCAAACCTTACTCAATTAGCTGTATATTACGGGAGAACTCTACAACCAAACTTTACTCATTTAGCTGTGTATTACGGGAGAACTCTACAACCGAACTTTACTCATTTAGCTGTATATTACGGGAGAACTCTACAACCAAACCTTACTCATTTAGCTGTGTATTATGAGAGAACTCCACAACCAAACCTTACTCATATAGCTGTGTATTACAGGAGAACTCCACAACCAAACCTTTCTCATTTAGCTGTGTATTACGGGAGAACTCTACAACCAAACCTTACTCATTTAGCTGTGTATTACAGGAGAACTCTACAACCAAACCATACTCATTTAGCTGTGTATTACAGGAGAACTCTACAACCAAACTTTACTCATTTAGCTGTGTATTACGGGAGAACTCTACAACCAAACCTTACTCATTTAGCTGTGTATTACGGGAGAACTCTACAACCAAACCTTACTCATTTAGCTGTGTATTACAGAAGAACTCCACAACCAAACCTTACTCATTTAGCTGTGTATTACGGGAGAACTCCACAACCAAACCTTACTCATTTAGCTGTGTACTACGGGAGAACTCCACAATCAAACTTTACACATTTAGCTGTGTATAACGGGAGAACTCCACAACCAAACATTACTCATTTAGCTGTATATTACGGGAGAACTCCACAACCAAACCTTATCCATTTAGCTGTGCATTACGGGAGAACTCTACAACCGAACTTTACTCATTTAGCTGTGCATTACGGGAGAACTCTACAACTGAACTTTACTCATTAGCTGTGTATTACGGGAGAACTCCACAACCAAACCTTACTCATTTAGCTGTGTATTACGGGAGAACTCTACAACCAAACTTTACTCATTTAGCTGTGTATTACGGGAGAACTCTACAACCAAACTTTACTCATTTAGCTGTATATTACAGGAGAACTCTACAACCAAACCTTACTCATTTAGCTGTGTATTATGGGAGAACTCCACAACCAAACCTTACTCATATAGCTGTGTATTACAGAAGAACTCTACAACCAAACTTTACTCATTTAGCTGTGTATTACAGGAGAACTCCACAACCAAACCTTACTCATTTAGCTGTGTATTACGGGAGAACTCTACAACCAAACCTTACTCATTTAGCTGTGTATTACAGGAGAACTCTACAACCAAACCTTACTCATTTAGCTGTGTATTACAGGAGAACTCTACAACCAAACCTTACTCATTTAGCTGTGTATTACGGGAGAACTCTACAACCAAACCTTACTCATTTAGCTGTGTATTACGGGAGAACTCTACAACCAAACCTTACTCATTTAGCTGTGTATTACAGAAGAACTCCACAACCAAACCTTACTCATTTAGCTGTGTATTACGGGAGAACTCCACAACCAAACCTTACTCATTTAGCTGTGTACTACGGGAGAACTCCACAAACAAACTTTACACATTTAGCTGTGTATAACGGGAGAACTCCACAACCAAACATTACTCATTTAGCTGTATATTACGGGAGAACTCCACAACCAAACCTTATCCATTTAGCTGTGCATTACGGGAGAACTCTACAACTGAACTTTACTCATTAGCTGTGTATTACGGGAGAACTCCACAACCAAACCTTACTCATTTAGCTGTGTATTACGGGAGAACTCTACAACCAAACTTTACTCATTTAGCTGTGTATTACGGGAGAACTCTACAACCAAACTTTACTCATTTAGCTGTATATTACAGGAGAACTCTACAACCAAACCTTACTCATTTAGCTGTGTATTATGGGAGAACTCCACAACCAAACCTTACTCATATAGCTGTGTATTACAGAAGAACTCTACAACCAAACTTTACTCATTTAGCTGTGTATTACAGGAGAACTCCACAACCAAACCTTACTCATTTAGCTGTGTATTACGGGAGAACTCTACAACCAAACCTTACTCATTTAGCTGTGTATTACAGGAGAACTCTACAACCAAACCTTACTCATTTAGCTGTGTATTACAGGAGAACTCTACAACCAAACCTTACTCATTTAGCTGTGTATTACAGGAGAACTCTACAACCAAACCTTACTCATTTAGCTGTGTATTACGGGAGAACTCTACAACCAAACCTTACTCATTTAGCTGTGTATTACGGGAGAACTCTACAACCAAACCTTACTCATTTAGCTGTGTATTACGGGAGAACTCTACAACCAAACCTTACTCATTTAGCTATGTATTACAGAAGAACTCCACAACCAAACCTTACTCATTTAGCTGTGTATTACGGGAGAACTCCACAACCAAACCTTACTCATTTAGCTGTGCATTACGGGAGAACTCCACAATCAAACTTTACACATTTAGCTATGTATAACGGGAGAACTCCACAACCAAACCTTACTCATTTAGCTGTATATTACGGGAGAACTCCACAACCAAACATTACTCATTTAGCTGTATATTACGGGAGAACTCCACAACCAAACCTTATCCATTTAGCTGTGTATTATGGGAGAACTCCACATCCAAACCTTACTCATTTAGCTGTGTATTACGGGAGAACTCCACAACGAAACTTTACTCATTTAGCTGTGTATTCGCATTTAGCTGTGTATTACGGGAGAACTCCACAACCAAACTTTACTCATTTAGCTGTGTATTACGGGAGAACTCCACAACCAAACTTTACACATTTATCTGTGTATTACGGGAGAACTCTACAACCGAACTTTACTCATTTAGCTGTGCATTACGGAGAACTCTACTACCGAACTTTACTCATTAGCTGTGCATTACGGGAGAACTCCACAACCAAACCTTATCCATTTAGCTGTGTATTATGGGAGAACTCCAAAACCAAACTTTACACATTTAGCTGTGTATAACGGGAGAACTCCACAGCCAAACTTTACTCATTTAGCTATATATTACAGGACAACTCTACAACCAAACTTTACTCATTTAGCTTTATATTACGGGAGAACTCTACAACCAAACTTTACTCAATTAGCTATATATTGCAGGAGAACTCTACAACCAAACTTTACTCATTTAGCTGTGTATTACGGGAGAACTCCACAACCAAACTTTACTCATTTAGCTGTGTATTACGGGAGAACTCCACAACCAAACCTTACTCATTTAGCTGTGTATTACGGGAGAACTCCACAACCAAACTTTACTCATTTAGCTGTATATTACAGGAGAACTCTACAACCAAACTTTACACATTTAGCTGTATATTACGGGAGAACTCTACAACCAAACTTTACTCATTTAGCTGTGTATTACGGGAGAACTCCACAACCAAACCTTACTCATTTAGCTGTGTATTACAGGAGAACTCTACAACCAAACCTTACTCATTTAGCTGTGTATTACGGGAGAACTCTACAACCAAACCTTACTCATTTAGCTGTGTATTACGGGAGAACTCTACAATCAAACCTTACTCATTTAGCTGTGTATTACGGGAGAACTCTACAACCAAACCTTACTCATTTAGCTGTGTATTACAGAAGAACTCCACAACCAAACCTTACTCATTTAGCTGTGTATTACGGGAGAACTCCACAACCAAACCTTACTCATTTAGCTGTGTATTACGGGAGAACTCCACAATCAAACTTTACACATTTAGCTGTGTATAACGGGAGAACTCCACAACCAAACCTTACTCATTTAGCTGTATATTACGGGAGAACTCCACAACCAAACATTACTCATTTAGCTGTATATTACGGGAGAACTCCACAACCAAACCTTATCCATTTAGCTGTGTATTATGGGAGAACTCCACATCCAAACCTTACTCATTTAGCTGTGTATTACGGGAGAACTCCACAACGAAACTTTACTCATTTAGCTGTGTATTCGCATTTAGCTGTGTATTACGGGAGAACTCCACAACCAAACTTTACTCATTTAGCTGTGTATTATGGGAGAACTCCACAACCAAACTTTACACATTTAGCTGTGTATTACGGGAGAACTCTACAACCGAACTTTACTCATTTAGCTGTGCATTACGGGAGAACTCTACAACCGAACTTTACTCATTTAGCTGTGTATTACGGGAGAACTCCACAACCAAACCTTACTCATTTAGCTGTGTATTACGGGAGAACTCCACAACCAAACTTTACACATTTAGCTGTGTATTAAGGGAGAACTCCACAACCAAACCTTACTCTTTTAGCTGTGTATTACGGGAGAACTCCACAACCAAACTTTACTCATTTAGCTGTATATTACGGGAGAACTCTACAACCAAACTTTACTCATTTAGCTATATATTACAGGAGAACTCCAGAACCAAACCTTACTCAATTAGCTGTATATTACGGGAGAACTCTACAACCAAACTTTACTCATTTAGCTGTGTATTACGGGAGAACTCTACAACCGAACTTTACTCATTTAGCTGTATATTACGGGAGAACTCTACAACCAAACCTTACTCATTTAGCTGTGTATTATGAGAGAACTCCACAACCAAACCTTACTCATATAGCTGTGTATTACAGGAGAACTCCACAACCAAACCTTTCTCATTTAGCTGTGTATTACGGGAGAACTCTACAACCAAACCTTACTCATTTAGCTGTGTATTACAGGAGAACTCTACAACCAAACCATACTCATTTAGCTGTGTATTACAGGAGAACTCTACAACCAAACTTTACTCATTTAGCTGTGTATTACGGGAGAACTCTACAACCAAACCTTACTCATTTAGCTGTGTATTACGGGAGAACTCTACAACCAAACCTTACTCATTTAGCTGTGTATTACAGAAGAACTCCACAACCAAACCTTACTCATTTAGCTGTGTATTACGGGAGAACTCCACAACCAAACCTTACTCATTTAGCTGTGTACTACGGGAGAACTCCACAATCAAACTTTACACATTTAGCTGTGTATAACGGGAGAACTCCACAACCAAACATTACTCATTTAGCTGTATATTACGGGAGAACTCCACAACCAAACCTTATCCATTTAGCTGTGCATTACGGGAGAACTCTACAACCGAACTTTACTCATTTAGCTGTGCATTACGGGAGAACTCTACAACTGAACTTTACTCATTAGCTGTGTATTACGGGAGAACTCCACAACCAAACCTTACTCATTTAGCTGTGTATTACGGGAGAACTCTACAACCAAACTTTACTCATTTAGCTGTGTATTACGGGAGAACTCTACAACCAAACTTTACTCATTTAGCTGTATATTACAGGAGAACTCTACAACCAAACCTTACTCATTTAGCTGTGTATTATGGGAGAACTCCACAACCAAACCTTACTCATATAGCTGTGTATTACAGAAGAACTCTACAACCAAACTTTACTCATTTAGCTGTGTATTACAGGAGAACTCCACAACCAAACCTTACTCATTTAGCTGTGTATTACGGGAGAACTCTACAACCAAACCTTACTCATTTAGCTGTGTATTACAGGAGAACTCTACAACCAAACCTTACTCATTTAGCTGTGTATTACAGGAGAACTCTACAACCAAACCTTACTCATTTAGCTGTGTATTACGGGAGAACTCTACAACCAAACCTTACTCATTTAGCTGTGTATTACGGGAGAACTCTACAACCAAACCTTACTCATTTAGCTGTGTATTACAGAAGAACTCCACAACCAAACCTTACTCATTTAGCTGTGTATTA
Organism: Taudactylus pleione; assembly: GCA_031769625.1. Classification (NCBI taxonomy): domain Eukaryota; kingdom Metazoa; phylum Chordata; class Amphibia; order Anura; family Myobatrachidae; genus Taudactylus; species Taudactylus pleione. The sequence continues at coordinate 2,957,894 of JAUIMM010000482.1, forward strand.
CGGGAGAACTGCACAACCAAACCTTACTCATTTAGCTGTGTACTACGGGAGAACTCCACAATCAAACTTTACACATTTAGCTGTGTATAACGGGAGAACTCCACAACCAAACATTACTCATTTAGCTGTATATTACGGGAGAACTCCACAACCAAACCTTATCCATTTAGCTGTGCATTACGGGAGAACTCTACAACCGAACTTTACTCATTTAGCTGTGCATTACGGGAGAACTCTACAACTGAACTTTACTCATTAGCTGTGTATTACGGGAGAACTCCACAACCAAACCTTACTCATTTAGCTGTGTATTACGGGAGAACTCTACAACCAAACCTTACTCATTTAGCTGTGTATTACAGGAGAACTCTACAACCAAACCTTACTCATTTAGCTGTGTATTACGGGAGAACTCTACAACCAAACCTTACTCATTTAGCTGTGTATTACGGGAGAACTCTACAACCAAACCTTACTCATTTAGCTGTGTATTACGGGAGAACTCCACAACCAAACCTTACTCATTTAGCTGTGTATTACGGGAGAACTCCACAATCAAACTTTACACATTTAGCTGTGTATAACGGGAGAACTCCACAACCAAACCTTACTCATTTAGCTGTATATTACGGGAGAACTCCACAACCAAACTTTACTCATTTAGCTGTGTATTATGGGAGAACTCCACAACCAAACTTTACACATTTAGCTGTGTATTACGGGAGAACTCTACAACCGAACTTTACTCATTTAGCTGTGTATTACGGGAGAACTCCACAACCAAACCTTACTCATTTAGCTGTGTATTACGGGAGAACTCCACAACCAAACTTTACACATTTAGCTGTGTATTAAGTGAGAACTCCACAACCAAACCTTACTCTTTTAGCTGTGTATTACGGGAGAACTCCACAACCAAACTTTACTCATTTAGCTGTATATTACGGGAGAACTCTACAACCAAACTTTACTCATTTAGCTATATATTACAGTAGAACTCCAGAACCAAACCTTACTCATTTAGCTGTATATTACGGGAGAACTCTACAACCAAACTTTACTCATTTAGCTGTGTATTACGGGAGAACTCTACAACCGAAATTTACTCATTTAGCTGTATATTACGGGAGAACTCTACAACCAAACCTTACTCATTTAGCTGTGTATTATGAGAGAACTCCACAACCAAACCTTACTCATATAGCTGTGTATTACAGGAGAACTCTACAACCAAACTTTACTCATTTAGCTGTGTATTACAGGAGAACTCCACAACCAAACCTTTCTCATTTAGCTGTGTATTACGGGAGAACTCTACAACCAAACCTTACTCATTTAGCTGTGTATTACAGGAGAACTCTACAACCAAACCTTACTCATTTAGCTGTGTATTACAGGAGAACTCTACAACCAAACCTTACTCATTTAGCTGTGTATTACGGGAGAACTCTACAACCAAACCTTACTCATTTAGCTGTGTATTACGGGAGAACTCTACAACCAAACCTTACTCATTTAGCTGTGTATTACAGAAGAACTCCACAACCAAACCTTACTCATTTAGCTGTGTACTACGGGAGAACTCCACAATCAAACTTTACACATTTAGCTGTGTATAACGGGAGAACTCCACAACCAAACATTACTCATTTAGCTGTATATTACGGGAGAACTCCACAACCAAACCTTATCCATTTAGCTGTGCATTACGGGAGAACTCTACAACCGAACTTTACTCATTTAGCTGTGCATTACGGGAGAACTCTACAACCGAACTTTACTCATTTAGCTGTGTATTACGGGAGAACTCCACAACCAAACCTTACTCATTTAGCTGTGTATTACGGGAGAACTCCATAACCAAACTTTACACATTTAGCTGTGTATTAAGGGAGAACTCCACAACCAAACCTTACTCTTTTAGCTGTGTATTACGGGAGAACTCCACAACCAAACTTTTCTCATTTATCTGTATATTACGGGAGAACTCCACAACCAAACTTTACTCATTTAGCTATATATTACAGGAGAACTCCACAACCAAACCTTACTCATTTAGCTGTATATTACGGGAGAACTCTACAACCCAACTTTACTCATTTAGCTGTATATTACGGGAGAACTCTACAACCAAACTTTACACATTTAGCTGTGTATTACGGGAGAACTCTACAACCGAACTTTACTCATTTAGCTGTATATTACGGGAGAACTCTACAACCAAACCTTACTCATTTAGCAGTGTATTATGGGAGAACTCCACAACCAAACCTTACTCATACAGCTGTGTATTACAGGAGAACTCTACAACCAAACTTTACTCATTTAGCTGTGTATTACAGGAGAACTCCACAACCAAACTTTACTCATTTAGCTGTGTATTACGGGAGAACTCTACAACCAAACCTTACTCATTTAGCTGTGTATTACAGGAGAACTCCACAACCAAACCTTACTCATTTAGCTGTGTATTACAGAAGAACTCCACAACCAAACCTTACTCATTTAGCTGTGTATTACGGGAGAACTCCACAACCAAACTTTACACATTTAGCTGTGTATAACGGGAGAACTCCACAACCAAACTTTACTCATTTAGCTGTATATTACGGGAGAACTCTACAACCAAACTTTACTCATTTAGCTGTATATTACGGTAGAACTCTACAACCAAACTTTACACATTTAGCTGTGTATTACGGGAGAACACTACAACCAAACTTTACTCATTTAGATATATATTACAGGAGAACTCTACAACCAAACTTTACTCATTTAGCTTTATATTACGGGAGAACTCCACAACCAAACTTTACACATTTAGCTGTGTATTACGGGAGAACACTACAACCGAACTTTACTCATTTAGCTGTGCATTACGGAGAACTCTACAACCGAACTTTACTCATTTAGCTGTGTATTACGGGAGAATTCCACAACCAAAAACTTATCCATTTAGCTGTGTATTATGGGAGAACTCCACAACCAAACTTTACTCATTTAGCTGTGTATTACGGGAGAACTCCACAACTAAACCTTACTCATTTAGCTGTGTATTACGGGAGAACTCCACAACCAAACCTTATTCATTTAGCTGAGTATTACGGGAGAACTCCACAACCAAACATTACTCATTTAGCTGTATATTACGGGAGAACTCTACAACCAAACTTTACTCATTTAGCTGTGTATTACGGGAGAACTCTACAACCAAACTTTACTCATTTAGCTGTATATTACAGGAGAACTCTACAACCAAACCTTACTCATTTAGCTGTGTATTATGGGAGAACTCCACAACCAAACCTTACTCATATAGCTGTGTATTACAGAAGAACTCTACAACCAAACTTTACTCATTTAGCTGTGTATTACAGGAGAACTCCACAACCAAACCTTACTCATTTAGCTGTGTATTACGGGAGAACTCTACAACCAAACCTTACTCATTTAGCTGTGTATTACAGGAGAACTCTACAACCAAACCTTACTCATTTAGCTGTGTATTACAGGAGAACTCTACAACCAAACCTTACTCATTTAGCTGTGTATTACGGGAGAACTCTACAACCAAACCTTACTCATTTAGCTGTGTATTACGGGAGAACTCTACAACCAAACCTTACTCATTTAGCTGTGTATTACGGGAGAACTCTACAACCAAACCTTACTCATTTAGCTGTGTATTACAGAAGAACTCCACAACCAAACCTTACTCATTTAGCTGTGTATTACGGGAGAACTCCACAACCAAACCTTACTCATTTAGCTGTGCATTACGGGAGAACTCCACAATCAAACTTTACACATTTAGCTATGTATAACGGGAGAACTCCACAACCAAACCTTACTCATTTAGCTGTATATTACGGGAGAACTCCACAACCAAACATTACTCATTTAGCTGTACATTACGGGAGAACTCCACAACCAAACCTTATCCATTTAGCTGTGTATTATGGGAGAACTCCACATCCAAACCTTACTCATTTAGCTGTGTATTACGGGAGAACTCCACAACGAAACTTTACTCATTTAGCTGTGTATTCGCATTTAGCTGTGTATTACGGGAGAACTCCACAACCAAACTTTACTCATTTAGCTGTGTATTACGGGAGAACTCCACAACCAAACTTTACACATTTATCTGTGTATTACGGGAGAACTCTACAACCGAACTTTACTCATTTAGCTGTGCATTACGGAGAACTCTAAAACCGAACTTTACTCATTAGCTGTGCATTACGGGAGAACTCCACAACCAAACCTTATCCATTTAGCTGTGTATTATGGGAGAACTCCAAAACCAAACTTTACACATTTAGCTGTGTATAACGGGAGAACTCCACAGCCAAACTTTACTCATTTAGCTATATATTACAGGACAACTCTACAACCAAACTTTACTCATTTAGCTTTATATTACGGGAGAACTCTACAACCAAACTTTACTCAATTAGCTATATATTGCAGGAGAACTCTACAACCAAACTTTACTCATTTAGCTGTGTATTACGGGAGAACTCCACAACCAAACTTTACTCATTTAGCTGTGTATTACGGGAGAACTCCACAACCAAACCTTACTCATTTAGCTGTGTATTACGGGAGAACTCCACAACCAAACTTTACTCATTTAGCTGTATATTACAGGAGAACTCTACAACCAAACTTTACACATTTAGCTGTATATTACGGGAGAACTCTACAACCAAACTTTACTCATTTAGCTGTGTATTACGGGAGAACTCCACAACCAAACCTTACTCATTTAGCTGTGTATTACAGGAGAACTCTACAACCAAACCTTACTCATTTAGCTGTGTATTACGGGAGAACTCTACAACCAAACCTTACCCATTTAGCTGTGTATTACGGGAGAACTCTACAACCAAACCTTACTCATTTAGCTGTGTATTACAGAAGAACTCCACAACCAAACCTTACTCATTTAGCTGTGTATTACGGGAGAACTCCACAACCAAACCTTACTCATTTAGCTGTGTATTACGGGAGAACTCCACAATCAAACTTTACACATTTAGCTGTGTATAACGGGAGAACTCCACAACCAAACCTTACTCATTTAGCTGTATATTACGGGAGAACTCCACAACCAAACATTACTCATTTAGCTGTATATTACGGGAGAACTCCACAACCAAACCTTATCCATTTAGCTGTGTATTATGGGAGAACTCCACATCCAAACCTTACTCATTTAGCTGTGTATTACGGGAGAACTCCACAACGAAACTTTACTCATTTAGCTGTGTATTCGCATTAAGCTGTGTATTACGGGAGAACTCCACAACCAAACTTTACTCATTTAGCTGTGTATTATGGGAGAACTCCACAACCAAACTTTACACATTTAGCTGTGTATTACGGGAGAACTCTACAACCGAACTTTACTCATTTAGCTGTGCATTACGGGAGAACTCTACAACCGAACTTTACTCATTTAGCTGTGTATTACGGGAGAACTCCACAACCAAACCTTACTCATTTAGCTGTGTATTACGGGAGAACTCCACAACCAAACTTTACACATTTAGCTGTGTATTAAGGGAGAACTCCACAACCAAACCTTACTCTTTTAGCTGTGTATTACGGGAGAACTCCACAACCAAACTTTACTCATTTAGCTGTATATTACGGGAGAACTCTACAACCAAACTTTACTCATTTAGCTATATATTACAGGAGAACTCCAGAACCAAACCTTACTCATTTAGCTGTATATTACGGGAGAACTCTACAACCAAACTTTACTCATTTGGCTGTGTATTACGGGAGAACTCTACAACCGAACTTTACTCATTTAGCTGTATATTACGGGAGAACTCTACAACCAAACCTTACTCATTTAGCTGTGTATTATGAGAGAACTCCACAACCAAACCTTACTCATATAGCTGTGTATTACAGGAGAACTCCACAACCAAACCTTTCTCATTTAGCTGTGTATTACGGGAGAACTCTACAACCAAACCTTACTCATTTAGCTGTGTATTACAGGAGAACTCTACAACCAAACCATACTCATTTAGCTGTGTATTACAGGAGAACTCTACAACCAAACCTTACTCATTTAGCTGTGTATTACGGGAGAACTCTACAACCAAACCTTACTCATTTAGCTGTGTATTACGGGAGAACTCTACAACCAAACCTTACTCATTTAGCTGTGTATTACAGAAGAACTCCACAACCAAACCTTACTCATTTAGCTGTGTATTACGGGAGAACTCCACAACCAAACCTTACTCATTTAGCTGTGTACTACGGGAGAACTCCACAATCAAACTTTACACATTTAGCTGTGTATAACGGGAGAACTCCACAACCAAACATTACTCATTTAGCTGTATATTACGGGAGAACTCCACAACCAAACCTTATCCATTTAGCTGTGCATTACGGGAGAACTCTACAACTGAACTTTACTCATTAGCTGTGTATTACGGGAGAACTCCACAACCAAACCTTACTCATTTAGCTGTGTATTACGGGAGAACTCTACAACCAAACTTTACTCATTTAGCTGTGTATTACGGGAGAACTCTACAACCAAACTTTACTCATTTAGCTGTATATTACAGGAGAACTCTACAACCAAACCTTACTCATTTAGCTGTGTATTATGGGAGAACTCCACAACCAAACCTTACTCATATAGCTGTGTATTACAGAAGAACTCTACAACCAAACTTTACTCATTTAGCTGTGTATTACAGGAGAACTCCACAACCAAACCTTACTCATTTAGCTGTGTATTACGGGAGAACTCTACAACCAAACCTTACTCATTTAGCTGTGTATTACAGGAGAACTCTACAACCAAACCTTACTCATTTAGCTGTGTATTACAGGAGAACTCTACAACCAAACCTTACTCATTTAGCTGTGTATTACAGGAGAACTCTACAACCAAACCTTACTCATTTAGCTGTGTATTACGGGAGAACTCTACAACCAAACCTTACTCATTTAGCTGTGTATTACGGGAGAACTCTACAACCAAACCTTACTCATTTAGCTGTGTATTACGGGAGAACTCTACAACCAAACCTTACTCATTTAGCTATGTATTACAGAAGAACTCCACAACCAAACCTTACTCATTTAGCTGTGTATTACGGGAGAACTCCACAACCAAACCTTACTCATTTAGCTGTGCATTACGGGAGAACTCCACAATCAAACTTTACACATTTAGCTATGTATAACGGGAGAACTCCACAACCAAACCTTACTCATTTAGCTGTATATTACGGGAGAACTCCACAACCAAACATTACTCATTTAGCTGTATATTACGGGAGAACTCCACAACCAAACCTTATCCATTTAGCTGTGTATTATGGGAGAACTCCACATCCAAACCTTACTCATTTAGCTGTGTATTACGGGAGAACTCCACAACGAAACTTTACTCATTTAGCTGTGTATTCGCATTTAGCTGTGTCATACGGGAGAACTCCACAACCAAACTTTACTCATTTAGCTGTGTATTACGGGAGAACTCCACAACCAAACTTTACACATTTATCTGTGTATTACGGGAGAACTCTACAACCGAACTTTACTCATTTAGCTGTGCATTACGGAGAACTCTACTACCGAACTTTACTCATTAGCTGTGCATTACGGGAGAACTCCACAACCAAACCTTATCCATTTAGCTGTGTATTATGGGAGAACTCCAAAACCAAACTTTACACATTTAGCTGTGTATAACGGGAGAACTCCACAGCCAAACTTTAATCATTTAGCTATATATTACAGGACAACTCTACAACCAAACTTTACTCATTTAGCTTTATATTACGGGAGAACTCTACAACCAAACTTTACTCAATTAGCTATATATTGCAGGAGAACTCTACAACCAAACTTTACTCATTTAGCTGTGTATTACGGGAGAACTCCACAACCAAACTTTACTCATTTAGCTGTGTATTACGGGAGAACTCCACAACCAAACCTTACTCATTTAGCTGTGTATTACGGGAGAACTCCACAACCAAACTTTACTCATTTAGCTGTATATTACAGGAGAACTCTACAACCAAACTTTACACATTTAGCTGTATATTACGGGAGAACTCTACAACCAAACTTTACTCATTTAGCTGTGTATTACGGGAGAACTCCACAACCAAACCTTACTCATTTAGCTGTGTATTACAGGAGAACTCTACAACCAAACCTTACTCATTTAGCTGTGTATTACGGGAGAACTCTACAACCAAACCTTACTCATTTAGCTGTGTATTACGGGAGAACTCTACAATCAAACCTTACTCATTTAGCTGTGTATTACGGGAGAACTCTACAACCAAACCTTACTCATTTAGCTGTGTATTACAGAAGAACTCCACAACCAAAACTTACTCATTTAGCTGTGTATTACGGGAGAACTCCACAACCAAACCTTACTCATTTAGCTGTGTATTACGGGAGAACTCCACAATCAAACTTTACACATTTAGCTGTGTATAACGGGAGAACTCCACAACCAAACCTTACTCATTTAGCTGTATATTACGGGAGAACTCCACAACCAAACATTACTCATTTAGCTGTATATTACGGGAGAACTCCACAACCAAACCTTATCCATTTAGCTGTGTATTATGGGAGAACTCCACATCCAAACCTTACTCATTTAGCTGTGTATTACGGGAGAACTCCACAACGAAACTTTACTCATTTAGCTGTGTATTCGCATTTAGCTGTGTATTACGGGAGAACTCCACAACCAAACTTTACTCATTTAGCTGTGTATTATGGGAGAACTCCACAACCAAACTTTACACATTTAGCTGTGTATTACGGGAGAACTCTACAACCGAACTTTACTCATTTAGCTGTGCATTACGGGAGAACTCTACAACCGAACTTTACTCATTTAGCTGTGTATTACGGGAGAACTCCACAACCAAACCTTACTCATTTAGCTGTGTATTACGGGAGAACTCCACAACCAAACTTTACACATTTAGCTGTGTATTAAGGGAGAACTCCACAACCAAACCTTACTCTTTTAGCTGTGTATTACGGGAGAACTCCACAACCAAACTTTACTCATTTAGCTGTATATTACGGGAGAACTCTACAACCAAACTTTACTCATTTAGCTATATATTACAGGAGAACTCCAGAACCAAACCTTACTCAATTAGCTGTATATTACGGGAGAACTCTACAACCAAACTTTACTCATTTAGCTGTGTATTACGGGAGAACTCTACAACCGAACTTTACTCATTTAGCTGTATATTACGGGAGAACTCTACAACCAAACCTTACTCATTTAGCTGTGTATTATGAGAGAACTCCACAACCAAACCTTACTCATATAGCTGTGTATTACAGGAGAACTCCACAACCAAACCTTTCTCATTTAGCTGTGTATTACGGGAGAACTCTACAACCAAACCTTACTCATTTAGCTGTGTATTACAGGAGAACTCTACAACCAAACCATACTCATTTAGCTGTGTATTACAGGAGAACTCTACAACCAAACCTTACTCATTTAGCTGTGTATTACGGGAGAACTCTACAACCAAACCTTACTCATTTAGCTGTGTATTACGGGAGAACTCTACAACCAAACCTTACTCATTTAGCTGTGTATTACAGAAGAACTCCACAACCAAACCTTACTCATTTAGCTGTGTATTACGGGAGAACTCCACAACCAAACCTTACTCATTTAGCTGTGTACTACGGGAGAACTCCACAATCAAACTTTACACATTTAGCTGTGTATAACGGGAGAACTCCACAACCAAACATTACTCATTTAGCTGTATATTACGGGAGAACTCCACAACCAAACCTTATCCATTTAGCTGTGCATTACGGGAGAACTCTACAACCGAACTTTACTCATTTAGCTGTGCATTACGGGAGAACTCTACAACTGAACTTTACTCATTAGCTGTGTATTACGGGAGAACTCCACAACCAAACCTTACTCATTTAGCTGTGTATTACGGGAGAACTCTACAACCAAACTTTACTCATTTAGCTGTGTATTACGGGAGAACTCTACAACTAAACTTTACTCATTTAGCTGTATATTACAGGAGAACTCTACAACCAAACCTTACTCATTTAGCTGTGTATTATGGGAGAACTCCACAACCAAACCTTACTCATATAGCTGTGTATTACAGAAGAACTCTACAACCAAACTTTACTCATTTAGCTGTGTATTACAGGAGAACTCCACAACCAAACCTTACTCATTTAGCTGTGTATTACGGGAGAACTCTACAACCAAACCTTACTCATTTAGCTGTGTATTACAGGAGAACTCTACAACCAAACCTTACTCATTTAGCTGTGTATTACAGGAGAACTCTACAACCAAACCTTACTCATTTAGCTGTGTATTACGGGAGAACTCTACAACCAAACCTTACTCATTTAGCTGTGTATTACGGGAGAACTCCACAACCAAACCTTATCCATTTAGCTGTGTATTATGGGAGAACTCCACATCCAAACCTTACTCATTTAGCTGTGTATTACGGGAGAACTCCACAACGAAACTTTACTCATTTAGCTGTGTATTCGCATTTAGCTGTGTATTACGGGAGAACTCCACAACCAAACTTTACTCATTTAGCTGTGTATTACGGGAGAACTCCACAACCAAACTTTACACATTTAGCTGTGTATTACGGGAGAACTCTACAACCGAACTTTACTCATTTAGCTGTGCATTACGGAGAACTCTACAACCGAACTTTACTCATTAGCTGTGTATTACGGGAGAACTCCACAACCAAACCTTATCCATTTAGCTGTGTATTATGGGAGAACTCCAAAACCAAACTTTACACATTTAGCTGTGTATAACGGGAGAACTCCACAGCCAAACTTTACTCATTTAGCTATATATTACAGGACAACTCTACAACCAAACTTTACTCATTTAGCTTTATATTACGGGAGAACTCTACAACCAAACTTTACTCAATTAGCTATATATTGCAGGAGAACTCTACAACCAAACTTTACTCATTTAGCTGTGTATTACGGGAGAACTCCACAACCAAACTTTACTCATTTAGCTGTGTATTACGGGAGAACTCCACAACCAAACCTTACTCATTTAGCTGTGTATTACGGGAGAACTCCACAACCAAACTTTACTCATTTAGCTGTATATTACAGGAGAACTCTACAACCAAACTTTACACATTTAGCTGTATATTACGGGAGAACTCTACAACCAAACTTTACTCATTTAGCTGTGTATTACGGGAGAACTCCACAACCAAACCTTACTCATTTAGCTGTGTATTACAGGAGAACTCTACAACCAAACCTTACTCATTTAGCTGTGTATTACGGGAGAACTCTACAACCAAACCTTACTCATTTAGCTGTGTATTACGGGAGAACTCTACAATCAAACCTTACTCATTTAGCTGTGTATTACGGGAGAACTCTACAACCAAACCTTACTCATTTAGCTGTGTATTACAGAAGAACTCCACAACCAAACCTTACTCATTTAGCTGTGTATTACGGGAGAACTCCACAACCAAACCTTACTCATTTAGCTGTGTATTACGGGAGAACTCCACAATCAAACTTTACACATTTAGCTGTGTATAACGGGAGAACTCCACAACCAAACCTTACTCATTTAGCTGTATATTACGGGAGAACTCCACAACCAAACATTACTCATTTAGCTGTATATTACGGGAGAACTCCACAACCAAACCTTATCCATTTAGCTGTGTATTATGGGAGAACTCCACATCCAAACCTTACTCATTTAGCTGTGTATTACGGGAGAACTCCACAACGAAACTTTACTCATTTAGCTGTGTATTCGCATTTAGCTGTGTATTACGGGAGAACTCCACAACCAAACTTTACTCATTTAGCTGTGTATTATGGGAGAACTCCACAACCAAACTTTACACATTTAGCTGTGTATTACGGGAGAACTCTACAACCGAACTTCACTCATTTAGCTGTGCATTACGGGAGAACTCTACAACCGAACTTTACTCATTTAGCTGTGTATTACGGGAGAACTCCACAACCAAACCTTACTCATTTAGCTGTGTATTACGGGAGAACTCCACAACCAAACTTTACACATTTAGCTGTGTATTAAGGGAGAACTCCACAACCAAACCTTACTCTTTTAGCTGTGTATTACGGGAGAACTCCACAACCAAACTTTACTCATTTAGCTGTATATTACGGGAGAACTCTACAACCAAACTTTACTCATTTAGCTATATATTACAGGAGAACTCCAGAACCAAACCTTACTCATTTAGCTGTATATTACGGGAGAACTCTACAACCAAACTTTACTCATTTAGCTGTGTATTACGGGAGAACTCTACAACCGAACTTTACTCATTTAGCTGTATATTACGGGAGAACTCTACAACCAAACCTTACTCATTTAGCTGTGTATTATGAGAGAACTCCACAACCAAACCTTACTCATATAGCTGTGTATTACAGGAGAACTCTACAACCAAACTTTACTCATTTAGCTGTGTATTACAGGAGAACTCCACAACCAAACCTTTCTCATTTAGCTGTGTATTACGGGAGAACTCTACAACCAAACCTTACTCATTTAGCTGTGTATTACAGGAGAACTCTACAACCAAACCTTACTCATTTAGCTGTGTATTACAGGAGAACTCTACAACCAAACCTTACTCATTTAGCTGTGTATTACGGGAGAACTCTACAACCAAACCTTACTCATTTAGCTGTGTATTACGGGAGAACTCTACAACCAAACCTTACTCATTTAGCTGTGTATTACAGAAGAACTCCACAACCAAACCTTACTCATTTAGCTGTGTATTACGGGAGAACTCCACAACCAAACCTTACTCATTTAGCTGTGTACTACGGGAGAACTCCACAATCAAACTTTACACATTTAGCTGTGTATAACGGGAGAACTCCACAACCAAACATTACTCATTTAGCTGTATATTACGGGAGAACTCCACAACCAAACCTTATCCATTTAGCTGTGCATTACGGGAGAACTCTACAACCGAACTTTACTCATTTAGCTGTGCATTACGGGAGAACTCTACAACTGAACTTTACTCATTAGCTGTGTATTACGGGAGAACTCCACAACCAAACCTTACTCATTTAGCTGTGTATTACGGGAGAACTCCATAACCAAACTTTACACATTTAGCTGTGTATTAAGGGAGAACTCCACAACCAAACCTTACTCTTTTAGCTGTGTATTACGGGATAACTCCACAACCAAACTTTTCTCATTTATCTGTATATTACGGGAGAACTCCACAACCAAACTTTACTCATTTAGCTATATATTACAGGAGAACTCCACAACCAAACCTTACTCATTTAGCTGTATATTACGGGAGAACTCTACAACCCAACTTTACTCATTTAGCTGTATATTACGGGAGAACTCTACAACCAAACTTTACACATTTAGCTGTGTATTACGGGAGAACTCTACAACCGAACTTTACTCATTTAGCTGTATATTACGGGAGAACTCTACAACCAAACCTTACTCATTTAGCAGTGTATTATGGGAGAACTCCACAACCAAACCTTACTCATACAGCTGTGTATTACAGGAGAACTCTACAACCAAACTTTACTCATTTAGCTGTGTATTACAGGAGAACTCCACAACCAAACTTTACTCATTTAGCTGTGTATTACGGGAGAACTCTACAACCAAACCTTACTCATTTAGCTGTGTATTACAGGAGAACTCTACAACCAAACCTTACTTATTTAGCTGTGTATTACAGGAGAACTCTACAACCAAACCTTACTCATTTAGCTGTGTATTACGGGAGAACTCTACAACCAAACCTTACTCATTTAGCTGTGTATTACAGGAGAACTGTACAACCAAACCTTACTCATTTAGCTGTGTATTACGGGAGAACTCTACAACCAAACCTTACTCATTTAGCTGTGTATTACAGGAGAACTCCACAACCAAACCTTACTCATTTAGCTGTGTATTACAGAAGAACTCCACAACCAAACCTTACTCATTTAGCTGTGTATTACAGGAGAACTCTACAACCACACCTTACTCATTTAGCTGTGTATTACAGGAGAACTCTACAACCAAACCTTACTCATTTAGCTGTGTATTACGGGAGAACTCTACAACCAAACCTTACTCATTTAGCTGTGTATTACGGGAGAACTCTACAACCAAACCTTACTCATTTAGCTGTGTATTACGGGAGAACTCTACAACCAAACCTTACTCATTTAGCTGTGTATTACAGAAGAACTCCACAACCAAACTTTACTCATTTAGCTATATATTACAGGAGAACTCCAGAACCAAACCTTACTCATTTAGCTGTATATTAAGGGAGAACTCTACAACCAAACTTTACTCATTTAGCTGTGTATTACGGGAGAACTCTACAACCAAACTTTACTCATTTAGCTGTATATTACGGGAGAACTCTACAACCAAACCTTACTCATTTAGCTGTGTATTATGAGAGAACTCCACAACCAAACCTTACTCATATAGCTGTGTATTACAGGAGAACTCTACAACCAAACTTTACTCATTTAGCTGTGTATTACAGGAGAACTCCACAACCAAACCTTTCTCATTTAGCTGTGTATTACGGGAGAACTCTACAACCAAACCTTACTCATTTAGCTGTGTATTACAGGAGAACTCTACAACCAAACCTTACTCATTTAGCTGTGTATTACAGGAGTACTCTACAACCAAACCTTACTCATTTAGCTGTGTATTACGGGAGAACTCTACAACCAAACCTTACTCATTTAGCTGTGTATTACGGGAGAACTCTACAACCAAACCTTACTCATTTAGCTGTGTATTACAGAAGAACTCCACAACCAAACCTTACTCATTTAGCTGTGTATTACGGGAGAACTCCACAACCAAACCTTACTCATTTAGCTGTGTACTACGGGAGAACTCCACAATCAAACTTTACACATTTAGCTGTGTATAACGGGAGAACTCCACAACCAAACATTACTCATTTAGCTGTATATTACGGGAGAACTCCACAACCAAACCTTATCCATTTAGCTGTGCATTACGGGAGAACTCTACAACCGAACTTTACTCATTTAGCTGTGCATTACGGGAGAACTCTACAACTGAACTTTACTCATTAGCTGTGTATTACGGGAGAACTCCACAACCAAACCTTACTCATTTAGCTGTGTATTACGGGAGAACTCCATAACCAAACTTTACACATTTAGCTGTGTATTAAGGGAGAACTCCACAACCAAACCTTACTCTTTTAGCTGTGTATTACGGGAGAACTCCACAACCAAACTTTTCTCATTTATCTGTATATTACGGGAGAACTCCACAACCAAACTTTACTCATTTAGCTATATATTACAGGAGAACTCCACAACCAAACCTTACTCATTTAGCTGTGTATTACAGGAGAACTCTACAACCAAACCTTACTCATTTAGCTGTGTATTACAGGAGTACTCTACAACCAAACCTTACTCATTTAGCTGTGTATTACGGGAGAACTCTACAACCAAACCTTACTCATTTAGCTGTGTATTACGGGAGAACTCTACAACCAAACCTTACTCATTTAGCTGTGTATTACAGAAGAACTCCACAACCAAACCTTACTCATTTAGCTGTGTATTACGGGAGAACTCCACAACCAAACCTTACTCATTTAGCTGTGTACTACGGGAGAACTCCACAATCAAACTTTACACATTTAGCTGTGTATAACGGGAGAACCCCACAACCAAACATTACTCATTTAGCTGTATATTACGGGAGAACTCCACAACCAAACCTTATCCATTTAGCTGTGCATTACGGGAGAACTCTACAACCGAACTTTACTCATTTAGCTGTGCATTACGGGAGAACTCTACAACTGAACTTTACTCATTAGCTGTGTATTACGGGAGAACTCCACAACCAAACCTTACTCATTTAGCTGTGTATTACGGGAGAACTCCATAACCAAACTTTACACATTTAGCTGTGTATTAAGGGAGAACTCCACAACCAAACCTTACTCTTTTAGCTGTGTATTACGGGAGAACTCCACAACCAAACTTTTCTCATTTATCTGTATATTACGGGAGAACTCCACAACCAAACTTTACTCATTTAGCTATATATTACAGGAGAACTCCACAACCAAACCTTACTCATTTAGCTGTATATTACGGGAGAACTCTACAACCCAACTTTACTCATTTAGCTGTATATTACGGGAGAACTCTAGAACCAAACTTTACACATTTAGCTGTGTATTACGGGAGAACTCTACAACCGAACTTTACTCATTTAGCTGTATATTACGGGAGAACTCTACAACCAAACCTTACTCATTTAGCAGTGTATTATGGGAGAACTCCACAACCAAACCTTACTCATACAGCTGTGTATTACAGGAGAACTCTACAACCAAACTTTACTCATTTAGCTGTGTATTACAGGAGAACTCCACAACCAAACTTTACTCATTTAGCTGTGTATTACGGGAGAACTCTACAACTAAACCTTACTCATTTAGCTGTGTATTACAGGAGAACTCTACAACCAAACCTTACTTATTTAGCTGTGTATTACAGGAGAACTCTACAACCAAACCTTACTCATTTAGCTGTGTATTACGGGAGAACTCTACAACCAAACCTTACTCATTTAGCTGTGTATTACAGGAGAACTGTACAACCAAACCTTACTCATTTAGCTGTGTATTACGGGAGAACTCTACAACCAAACCTTACTCATTTAGCTGTGTATTACAGGAGAACTCCACAACCAAACCTTACTCATTTAGCTGTGTATTACAGAAGAACTCCACAACCAAACCTTACTCATTTAGCTGTGTATTACGGGAGAACTCCACAACCAAACTTTACACATTTAGCTGTGTATAACGGGAGAACTCCACAACCAAACTTTACTCATTTAGCTGTATATTACGGGAGAACTCTACAACCAAACTTTACTCATTTAGCTGTATATTACGGTAGAACTCTACAAGCAAACTTTACTCATTTAGCTGTGTATTACGGGAGAACTCTACAACCAAACCTTACTCATTTCGCTGTGTAATACTGGAGTACTCCATAATCAAACTTTACACATTTAGCTGTGTATTACGGGAGAACTCCACAACGAAACTTTACTCATTTAGCTGTATATTACAGGAGAACTCTACAACCAAACTTTACTCATTTAGCTGTGTATTACGGGAGAACACAACCAAACCTTATCCATTTAGCTGTGTATTATGGGAGAACTCCACAAACAAATTTTACTCATTTAGCTGTGTATTACGGGAGAACTCCACAACCAGACCTTACTCATTTAGCTGTGTATTATGGGAGAACTCCACAACCAAACCTTACTCATTTAGCTGTGTATTACGGGAGAACTCCACAACCAAACTTTACTCATTTAGCTGTGTATTACGGGAGAACTCCACAACCAAACCTTATCCATTTAGCTGTGTATTATGGGAGAACTCCACATCCAAACCTTACTCATTTAGCTGTGTATTACGGGAGAACTCCACAACGAAACTTTACTCATTTAGCTGTGTATTCGCATTTAGCTGTGTATTACGGGAGAACTCCACAACCAAACTTTACTCATTTAGCTGTGTATTACGGGAGAACTCCACTACCAAACTTTACACATTTAGCTGTGTATTACGGGAGAACACTACAACCGAACTTTACTCATTTAGCTGTGTATTACGGGAGAACTCCACAACCAAAACTTATCCATTTAGCTGTGTATTATGGGAGAACTCCACAACCAAACTTTACACATTTAGCTGTGTATTACGGGAGAACTCCACAATCAAACTTTACACATTTAGCTGTGTATAACGGGAGAACTCCACAACCAAACTTTACACATTTAGCTGTATATTACGGGAGAACTCCACAACCAAACCTTACTCATTTAGCTGTGTATTACAGGAGAACTCCACAACCAAACTTTACTCATTTAGCTGTATATTGCGGGAGAACTCTACAACCAAACTTTACTCATTTAGCTATATATTACAGGAGAACTCTACAACCAAACTTTACTCATTTAGCTTTATATTACGGGAGAACTCTACAACCAAACTTTACTCAATTAGCTATATATTGCAGGAGAACTCTACAACCAAACTTTACTCATTTAGCTGTGTATTACGGGAGAACTCCACAACCAAACTTTACTCATTTAGCTGTGTATTACGGGAGAACTCCACAACCAAACCTTACTCATTTAGCTGTGTATTACGGGAGAACTCCACAACCAAACTTTACTCATTTAGCTGTATATTACGGGAGAACTCTACAACCAAACTTTACTCATTTAGCTGTGTATTACGGGAGAACTCTACAACCAAACTTTACTCATTTAGCTGTGTATTATGGGAGAACTCCACAACCAAACCTTACTCATATAGCTGTGTATTACAGGAGAACTCTACAACCAAACTTTACTCATTTAGCTGTGTATTACAGGAGAACTCCACAACCAAACCTTACTCATTTAGCTGTGTATTACGGGAGAACTCTACAACCAAACCTTACTCATTTAGCTGTGTATTACAGGAGAACTCTACAACCAAACCTTACTCATTTAGCTGTGTATTACAGGAGAACTCTACAACCAAACCTTACTCATTTAGCTGTGTATTACGGGAGAACTCTACAACCAAACCTTACTCATTTAGCTGTGTATTACGGGAGAACTCTACAACCAAACCTTACTCATTTAGCTGTGTATTACGGGAGAACTCTACAACCAAACCTTACTCATTTAGCTGTGTATTACAGAAGAACTCCACAACCAAACCTTACTCATTTAGCTGTGTATTACGGGAGAACTCCACAACCAAACCTTACTCATTTAGCTGTGCATTATGGGAGAACTCCACAATCAAACTTTACACATTTAGCTGTGTATAACGGGAGAACTCCACAACCAAACCTTACCCATTTAGCTGTATATTACGGGAGAACTCCACAACCAAACATTACTCATTTAGCTGTATATTACGGGAGAACTCCACAACCAAACCTTATCCATTTAGCTGTGTATTATGGGAGAACTCCACATCCAAACCTTACTCATTTAGCTGTGTATTACGGGAGAACTCCACAACGAAACTTTACTCATTTAGCTGTGTATTCGCATTTAGCTGTGTATTACGGGAGAACTCCACAACCAAACTTTACTCATTTAGCTGTGTATTACGGGAGAACTCCACAACCAAACTTTACACATTTAGCTGTGTATTACGGGAGAACTCTACAACCGAACTTTACTCATTTAGCTGTGCATTACGGAGAACTCTACAACCGAACATTACTCATTTAGCTGTGTATTACGGGAGAACTCCACAACTAAACCTTATCCATTTAGCTGTGTATTATGGGAGAACTCCACAACCAAACTTTACACATTTAGCTGTGTATTACGGTAGAACTCCACAACCAAACCTTATCCATTTAGCTGTGTATTATGGGAGAACTCCACAACCAAACCTTACTCATTTAGCTGTGTATTACGGGAGAACTCCACAACCAAACTTTACTCATTTAGCTGTGTATTACGGGAGAACTCCACAATCAAACTTTACACATTTAGCTGTGTATAACGGGAGAACTCCACTGCCAAACTTTACTCATTTAGCTGTATATTACGGGAGAACTCCACAACCAAACCTTACTCATTTAGCTGTGTATTACGGGAGAACTCCACAACCAAACTTTACTCATTTAGCTGTATATTACGGGAGAACTCTACAACCAAACTTTACTCATTTAGCTATATATTACAGGACAACTCTACAACCAAACTTTACTCATTTAGCTTTATATTACGGGAGAACTCTACAACCAAACTTTACTCAATTAGCTATATATTGCAGGAGAACTCTACAACCAAACTTTACTCATTTAGCTGTGTATTACGGGAGAACTCCACAACCAAACTTTACTCATTCAGCTGTGTATTACGGGAGAACTCCACAACCAAACCTTACTCATTTAGCTGTGTATTACGGGAGAACTCCACAACCAAACTTTACTCATTTAGCTGTATATTACAGGAGAACTCTACAACCAAACTTTACTAATTTAGCTGTATATTACGGGAGAACTCTACAACCAAACTTTACTCATTTAGCTGTGTATTACGGGAGAACTCTACAACCAAACCTTACTCATTTAGCTGTGTATTACCGGAGAAATCTACAACCAAACCTTACTCATTTAGCTGTGTATTACAGGAGAACTCTACAACCAAACCTTACTCATTTAGCTGTGTATTACGGGAGAACTCTACAACCAAACCTTACTCATTTAGCTGTGTATTACGGGAGAACTCTACAACCAAACCTTACTCATTTAGCTGTGTATTACGGGAGAACTCTACAACCAAACCTTACTCATTTAGCTGTGTATTACAGAAGAACTCCACAACCAAACCTTACTCATTTAGCTGTGTATTACGGGAGAACTCCACAACCAAACCTTACTCATTTAGCTGTGCATTACGGGAGAACTCCACAATCAAACTTTACACATTTAGCTGTGTATAACGGGAGAACTCCACAACCAAACCTTACCCATTTAGCTGTATATTACGGGAGAACTCCACAACCAAACATTACTCATTTAGCTGTATATTACGGGAGAACTCCACAACCAAACCTTATCCATTTAGCTGTGTATTATGGGAGAACTCCACATCCAAACCTTACTCATTTAGCTGTGTATTACGGGAGAACTCCACAACGAAACTTTACTCATTAAGCTGTGTATTCGCATTTAGCTGTGTATTACGGGAGAACTCCACAACCAAACTTTACTAATTTAGCTGTATATTACGGGAGAACTCCACAACCAAACCTTACTCATTTAGCTGTGTATTACAGGAGAACTCCACAACCAAACTTTACTCATTTAGCTGTATATTGCGGGAGAACTCTACAACCAAACTTTACTCATTTAGCTATATATTACAGGAGAACTCTACAACCAAACTTTACTCATTTAGCTTTATATTACGGGAGAACTCTACAACCAAACTTTACTCATTTAGCTGTGTATTACGGGAGAACACTACAACCAAACTTTACTCATTTAGCTGTGCATTACGGAGAACTCTACAACCGAACTTTACTCATTTAGCTGTGTATTACGGGAGAACTCCACAACCAAAAACTTATCCATTTAGCTGTGTATTATGGGAGAACTCCACAACCAAACTTTACACATTTAGCTGTGTATTACGGGAGAACTCCACAACCAAACTTTACTCATTTAGCTGTGTATTACGGGAGAACTCCACAATCAAACTTTACACATTTAGCTGTGCATAACGGGAGAACTCCACAACCAAACTTTACTCATTTAGCTGTATATTACGGGAGAACTCCACAACCAAACCTTACTCATTTAGCTGTGTATTACGGGAGAACTCCACAACCAAACCTTACTCATTTAGCTGTGTATTAAGGGAGAATTCCACAACCAAACATTACTCATTTAGCTGTATATTACGGGAGAACTCTACAACCAAACTTTACTCATTTAGCTGTGTATTACGGGAGAACTCTACAACCAAACTTTACTCATTTAGCTGTATATTACAGGAGAACTCTACAACCAAACCTTACTCATTTAGCTGTGTATTATGGGAGAACTCCACAACCAAACCTTACTCATATAGCTGTGTATTACAGAAGAACTCTACAACCAAACTTTACTCATTTAGCTGTGTATTACAGGAGAACTCCACAACCAAACCTTACTCATTTAGCTGTGTATTACGGGAGAACTCTACAACCAAACCTTACTCATTTAGCTGTGTATTACAGGAGAACTCTACAACCAAACCTTACTCATTTAGCTGTGTATTACAGGAGAACTCTACAACCAAACCTTACTCATTTAGCTGTGTATTACGGGAGAACTCTACAACCAAACCTTACTCATTTAGCTGTGTATTACGGGAGAACTCTACAACCAAACCTTACTCATTTAGCTGTGTATTACGGGAGAACTCTACAACCAAACCTTACTCATTTAGCTGTGTATTACAGAAGAACTCCACAACCAAACCTTACTCATTTAGCTGTGTATTACGGGAGAACTCCACAACCAAACCTTACTCATTTAGCTGTGCACTATGGGAGAACTCCACAATCAAACTTTACACATTTAGCTGTGTATAACGGGAGAACTCCACAACCAAACCTTACTCATTTAGCTGTATATTACGGGAGAACTCCACAACCAAACATTACTCATTTAGCTGTATATTACGGGAGAACTCCACAACCAAACCTTATCCATTTAGCTGTGTATTATGGGAGAACTCCACATCCAAACCTTACTCATTTAGCTGTGTATTACGGGAGAACTCCACAACGAAACTTTACTCATTTAGCTGTGTATTCGCATTTAGCTGTGTATTACGGGAGAACTCCACAACCAAACTTTACTCATTTAGCTGTGTATTACGGGAGAACTCCACAACCAAACTTTACACATTTAGCTGTGTATTATGGGAGAACTCTACAACCGAACTTTACTCATTTAGCTGTGCATTACGGAGAACTCTACAACCGAACTTTACTCATTAGCTGTGTATTACGGGAGAACTCCACAACCAAACCTTATCCATTTAGCTGTGTATTATGGGAGAACTCCAAAACCAAACTTTACACATTTAGCTGTGTATAATGGGAGAACTCCACAGCCAAACTTTACTCATTTAGCTATATATTACAGGACAACTCTACAACCAAACTTTACTCATTTAGCTTTATATTACGGGAGAACTCTACAACCAAACTTTACTCAATTAGCTATATATTGCAGGAGAACTCTACAACCAAACTTTACTCATTTAGCTGTGTATTACGGGAGAACTCCACAACCAAACTTTACTCATTTAGCTGTGTATTACGGGAGAACTCCACAACCAAACCTTACTCATTTAGCTGTGTATTACGGGAGAACTCCACAACCAAACTTTACTCATTTAGCTGTATATTACAGGAGAACTCTACAACCAAACTTTACACATTTAGCTGTATATTACGGGAGAACTCTACAACCAAACTTTACTCATTTAGCTGTGTATTACGGGAGAACTCCACAACCAAACCTTACTCATTTAGCTGTGTATTACAGGAGAACTCTACAACCAAACCTTACTCATTTAGCTGTGTATTACGGGAGAACTCTACAACCAAACCTTACTCATTTAGCTGTGTATTACGGGAGAACTCTACAATCAAACCTTACTCATTTAGCTGTGTATTACGGGAGAACTCTACAACCAAACCTTACTCATTTAGCTGTGTATTACAGAAGAACTCCACAACCAAACCTTACTCATTTAGCTGTGTATTACGGGAGAACTCCACAACCAAACCTTACTCATTTAGCTGTGTATTACGGGAGAACTCTACAACCAAACCTTATCCATTTAGCTGTGTATTATGGGAGAACTCCACATCCAAACCTTACTCATTTAGCTGTGTATTACGGGAGAACTCCACAACGAAACTTTACTCATTTAGCTGTGTATTCGCATTTAGCTGTGTATTACGGGAGAACTCCACAACCAAACTTTACTCATTTAGCTGTGTATTACGGGAGAACTCCACAACCAAACTTTACACATTTAGCTGTGTATTACGGGAGAACTCTACAACCGAACTTTACTCATTTAGCTGTGCATTACGGAGAACTCTACAACCGAACTTTACTCATTTAGCTGTGTATTACGGGAGAACTCCACAACTAAACCTTATCCATTTAGCTGTGTATTATGGGAGAACTCCACAACCAAACTTTACACATTTAGCTGTGTATTACGGGAGAACTCCACAACCAAACCTTATCCATTTAGCTGTGTATTATGGGAGAACTCCACAACCAAACCTTACTCATTTAGCTGTGTATTACGGGAGAACTCCACAACCAAACTTTACTCATTTAGCTGTGTATTACGGGAGAACTCCACAATCAAACTTTACACATTTAGCTGTGTATAACGGGAGAACTCCACTGCCAAACTTTACTCATTTAGCTGTATATTACGGGAGAACTCCACAACCAAACCTTACTCATTTAGCTGTGTATTACGGGAGAACTCCACAACCAAACTTTACTCATTTAGCTGTATATTACGGGAGAACTCTACAACCAAACTTTACTCATTTAGCTATATATTACAGGACAACTCTACAACCAAACTTTACTCATTTAGCTTTATATTACGGGAGAACTCTACAACCAAACTTTACTCAATTAGCTATATATTGCAGGAGAACTCTACAACCAAACTTTACTCATTTAGCTGTGTATTACGGGAGAACTCCACAACCAAACTTTACTCATTCAGCTGTGTATTACGGGAGAACTCCACAACCAAACCTTACTCATATAGCTGTGTATTACGGGAGAACTCCACAACCAAACTTTACTCATTTAGCTGTGTATTACGGGAGAACTCTACAACCGAACTTTACTCATTTAGCTGTATATTACGGGAGAACTCTACAACCAAACCTTACTCATTTAGCTGTGTATTATGGGAGAACTCCACAACCAAACCTTACTCATATAGCTGTGTATTACAGGAGAACTCTACAACCAAACTTTACTCATTTAGCTGTGTATTACAGGAGAACTCCACAACCAAACCTTAGTCATTTAGCTGTGTATTACGGGAGAACTCTACAACCAAACCTTACTCATTTAGCTGTGTATTACAGGAGAACTCTACAACCAAACCTTACTCATTTAGCTGTGTATTACAGGAGAACTCTACAACCAAACCTTACTCATTTAGCTGTGTATTACGGGAGAACTCTACAACCAAACCTTACTCATTTAGCTGTGTATTACGGGAGAACTCTACAACCAAACCTTACTCATTTAGCTGTGTATTACGGGAGAACTCTACAACCAAACCTTACTCATTTAGCTATATATTACAGGACAACTCTACAACCAAACTTTACTCATTTAGCTTTATATTACGGGAGAACTCTACAACCAAACTTTACTCAATTAGCTATATATTGCAGGAGAACTCTACAACCAAACTTTACTCATTTAGCTGTGTATTACGGGAGAACTCCACAACCAAACTTTACTCATTCAGCTGTGTATTACGGGAGAACTCCACAACCAAACCTTACTCATATAGCTGTGTATTACGGGAGAACTCCACAACCAAACTTTACTCATTTAGCTGTATATTACAGGAGAACTCTACAACCAAACTTTACTAATTTAGCTATATATTACGGGAGAACTCTACAACCAAACTTTACTCATTTAGCTGTGTATTACGGGAGAACTCTACAACCGAACTTTACTCATTTAGCTGTATATTACGGGAGAACTCTACAACCAAACCTTACTCATTTAGCTGTGTATTATGGGAGAACTCCACAACCAAACCTTACTCATATAGCTGTGTATTACAGGAGAACTCTACAACCAAACTTTACTCATTTAGCTGTGTATTACAGGAGAACTCCACAACCAAACCTTAGTCATTTAGCTGTGTATTACGGGAGAACTCTACAACCAAACCTTACTCATTTAGCTGTGTATTACAGGAGAACTCTACAACCAAACCTTACTCATTTAGCTGTGTATTACAGGAGAACTCTACAACCAAACCTTACTCATTTAGCTGTGTATTACGGGAGAACTCTACAACCAAACCTTACTCATTTAGCTGTGTATTACGGGAGAACTCTACAACCAAACCTTACTCATTTAGCTGTGTATTACGGGAGAACTCTACAACCAAACCTTACTCATTTAGCTGTGTATTACAGAAGAACTCCACAACCAAACCTTACTGATTTAGCTGTGTATTACGGGAGAACTCCACAACCAAACCTTACTCATTTAGCTGTGTATAACGGGAGAACTCCACAACCAAACCTTACTCATTTAGCTGTATATTACGGGAGAACTCCACAACCAAACATTACTCATTTAGCTGTATATTACGGGAGAACTCCACAACCAAACCTTATCCATTTAGCTGTGTATTATGGGAGAACTCCACATCCAAACCTTACTCATTTAGCTGTGTATTACGGGAGAACTCCACAACGAAACTTTACTCATTTAGCTGTGTATTCGCATTTAGCTGTGTATTACGGGAGAACTCCACAACCAAACTTTACTCATTTAGCTGTGTATTATGGGAGAACTCCACAACCAAACTTTACACATTTAGCTGTGTATTACGGGAGAACTCTACAACCGAACTTTACTCATTTAGCTGTGCATTACGGGAGAACTTTACTCATTTAGCTGTATATTACGGGAGAACTCTACAACCAAACCTTACTCATTTAGCTGTGTATTATGGGAGAACTCCACAACCAAACCTTACTCATATAGCTGTGTATTACAGGAGAACTCTACAACCAAACTTTACTCATTTAGCTGTGTATTACAGGAGAACTCCACAACCAAACCTTAGTCATTTAGCTGTGTATTACGGGAGAACTCTACAACCAAACCTTACTCATTTAGCTGTGTATTACAGAAGAACTCTACAACCAAACCTTACTCATTTAGCTGTGTATTACAGGAGAACTCTACAACCAAACCTTACTCATTTAGCTGTGAATTACGGGAGAACTCCACAACCAAACCTTATCCCCTTATCCATTTAGCTGTGTATTATGGGAGAACTCCACAACCAAACCTTACTCATTTAGCTGTGTATTACGGGAGAACTCCACAACCAAACTTTACTCATTTAGCTGTGTATTACGGGAGAACTCCACAATCAAACTTTACACATTTAGCTGTGTATAACGGGAGAACTCCACAACCAAACTTTACTCATTTAGCTGTATATTACGGGAGAACTCCACAACCAAACCTTACTCATTTAGCTGTGTATTACAGGAGAACTCCACAACCAAACTTTACTCATTTAGCTGTATATTGCGGGAGAACTCTACAACCAAACTTTACTCATTTAGCTATATATTACAGGAGAACTCTACAACCAAACTTTACTCATTTAGCTTTATATTACGGGAGAACTCTACAACCAAACTTTACTCAATTAGCTATGTATTGCAGGAGAACTCTACAACCAAACTTTACTCATTTAGCTGTGTATTACGGGAGAACTCCACAACCAAACTTTACTCATTTAGCTGTGTATTACGGGAGAACTCCACAACCAAACGTTACTCATTTAGCTGTGTATTACGGGAGAACTCCACAACCAAACTTTACTCATTTAGCTGTATATTACGGGAGAACTCTACAACCAAACTTTACTCATTTAGCTGTGAATTACGGGAGAACTCTACAACCAAACTTTACTCATTTAGCTGTATATTACAGGAGAACTCTACAACCAAACTTTACTCATTTAGCTGTGTATTATGGGAGAACTCCACAACCAAACCTTACTCATATAGCTGTGTATTACAGGAGAACTCTACAACCAAACTTTACTCATTTAGCTGTGTATTACAGGAGAACTCCACAACCAAACCTTACTCATTTAGCTGTGTATTACGGGAGAACTCTACAACCAAACCTTACTCATTTAGCTGTGTATTACAGGAGAACTCTACAACCAAACCTTACTCATTTAGCTGTGTATTACAGGAGAACTCTACAACCAAACCTTACTCATTTAGCTGTGTATTACGGGAGAACTCTACAACCAAACCTTACTCATTTAGCTGTGTATTACGGGAGAACTCTACAACCAAACCATACTCATTTAGCTGTGTATTACGGGAGAACTCTACAACCAAACCTTACTCATTTAGCTGTGTATTACAGAAGAACTCCACAACCAAACCTTACTCATTTAGCTGTGTATTACGGGAGAACTCCACAACCAAACCTTACTCATTTAGCTGTGCATTATGGGAGAACTCCACAATCAAACTTTACACATTTAGCTGTGTATAACGGGAGAACTCCACAACCAAACCTTACCCATTTAGCTGTATATTACGGGAGAACTCCACAACCAAACATTACTCATTTAGCTGTATATTACGGGAGAACTCCACAACCAAACCTTATCCATTTAGCTGTGTATTATGGGAGAACTCCACATCCAAACCTTACTCATTTAGCTGTGTATTACGGGAGAACTCCACAACGAAACTTTACTCATTTAGCTGTGTATTCGCATTTAGCTGTGTATTACGGGAGAACTCCACAACCAAACCTTACTCATTTAGCTGTGTATTACGGGAGAACTCCACAACCAAACTTTACACATTTAGCTGTGTATTACGGGAGAACTCTACAACCGAACTTTACTCATTTAGCAGTGCATTACGGAGAACTCTACAACCGAACATTACTCATTTAGCTGTGTATTACGGGAGAACTCCACAACTAAACCTTATCCATTTAGCTGTGTATTATGGGAGAACTCCACAACCAAACTTTACACATTTAGCTGTGTATTACGGTAGAACTCCACAACCAAACCTTATCCATTTAGCTGTGTATTATGGGAGAACTCCACAACCAAACCTTACTCATTTAGCTGTGTATTACGGGAGAACTCCACAACCAAACTTTACTCATTTAGCTGTGTATTACGGGAGAACTCCACAATCAAACTTTACACATTTAGCTGTGTATAACGGGAGAACTCCACTGCCAAACTTTACTCATTTAGCTGTATATTACGGGAGAACTCCACAACCAAACCTTACTCATTTAGCTGTGTATTACGGGAGAACTCCACAACCAAACTTTACTCATTTAGCTGTATATTACGGGAGAACTCTACAACCAAACTTTACTCATTTAGCTATATATTACAGGACAACTCTACAACCAAACTTTACTCATTTAGCTTTATATTACGGGAGAACTCTACAACCAAACTTTACTCAATTAGCTATATATTGCAGGAGAACTCTACAACCAAACTTTACTCATTTAGCTGTGTATTACGGGAGAACTCCACAACCAAACTTTACTCATTCAGCTGTGTATTACGGGAGAACTCCACAACCAAACCTTACTCATTTAGCTGTGTATTACGGGAGAACTCCACAACCAAACTTTACTCATTTAGCTGTATATTACAGGAGAACTCTACAACCAAACTTTACTAATTTAGCTGTATATTACGGGAGAACTCTACAACCAAACTTTACTCATTTAGCTGTGTATTACGGGAGAACTCTACAACCAAACCTTACTCATTTAGCTGTGTATTACCGGAGAACTCTACAACCAAACCTTACTCATTTAGCTGTGTATTACAGGAGAACTCTACAACCAAACCTTACTCATTTAGCTGTGTATTACGGGAGAACTCTACAACCAAACCTTACTCATTTAGCTGTGTATTACGGGAGAACTCTACAACCAAACCTTACTCATTTAGCTGTGTATTACGGGAGAACTCTACAACCAAACCTTACTCATTTAGCTGTGTATTACAGAAGAACTCCACAACCAAACCTTACTCATTTAGCTGTGTATTACGGGAGAACTCCACAACCAAACCTTACTCATTTAGCTGTGCATTACGGGAGAACTCCACAATCAAACTTTACACATTTAGCTGTGTATAACGGGAGAACTCCACAACCAAACCTTACCCATTTAGCTGTATATTACGGGAGAACTCCACAACCAAACATTACTCATTTAGCTGTATATTACGGGAGAACTCCACAACCAAACCTTATCCATTTAGCTGTGTATTATGGGAGAACTCCACATCCAAACCTTACTCATTTAGCTGTGTATTACGGGAGAACTCCACAACGAAACTTTACTCATTTAGCTGTGTATTCGCATTTAGCTGTGTATTACGGGAGAACTCCACAACCAAACCTTACTCATTTAGCTGTGTATTACGGGAGAACTCCACAACCAAACTTTACACATTTAGCTGTGTATTACGGGAGAACTCTACAACCGAACTTTACTCATTTAGCAGTGCATTACGGAGAACTCTACAACCGAACATTACTCATTTAGCTGTGTATTACGGGAGAACTCCACAACTAAACCTTATCCATTTAGCTGTGTATTATGGGAGAACTCCACAACCAAACTTTACACATTTAGCTGTGTATTACGGTAGAACTCCACAACCAAACCTTATCCATTTAGCTGTGTATTATGGGAGAACTCCACAACCAAACCTTACTCATTTAGCTGTGTATTACGGGAGAACTCCACAACCAAACTTTACTCATTTAGCTGTGTATTACGGGAGAACTCCACAATCAAACTTTACACATTTAGCTGTGTATAACGGGAGAACTCCACTGCCAAACTTTACTCATTTAGCTGTATATTACGGGAGAACTCCACAACCAAACCTTACTCATTTAGCTGTGTATTACGGGAGAACTCCACAACCAAACTTTACTCATTTAGCTGTATATTACGGGAGAACTCTACAACCAAACTTTACTCATTTAGCTATATATTACAGGACAACTCTACAACCAAACTTTACTCATTTAGCTTTATATTACGGGAGAACTCTACAACCAAACTTTACTCAATTAGCTATATATTGCAGGAGAACTCTACAACCAAACTTTACTCATTTAGCTGTGTATTACGGGAGAACTCCACAACCAAACTTTACTCATTCAGCTGTGTATTACGGGAGAACTCCACAACCAAACCTTACTCATTTAGCTGTGTATTACGGGAGAACTCCACAACCAAACTTTACTCATTTAGCTGTATATTACAGGAGAACTCTACAACCAAACTTTACTAATTTAGCTGTATATTACGGGAGAACTCTACAACCAAACTTTACTCATTTAGCTGTGTATTACGGGAGAACTCTACAACCAAACCTTACTCATTTAGCTGTGTATTACCGGAGAACTCTACAACCAAACCTTACTCATTTAGCTGTGTATTACAGGAGAACTCTACAACCAAACCTTACTCATTTAGCTGTGTATTACGGGAGAACTCTACAACCAAACCTTACTCATTTAGCTGTGTATTACGGGAGAACTCTACAACCAAACCTTACTCATTTAGCTGTGTATTACGGGAGAACTCTACAACCAAACCTTACTCATTTAGCTGTGTATTACAGAAGAACTCCACAACCAAACCTTACTCATTTAGCTGTGTATTACGGGAGAACTCCACAACCAAACCTTACTCATTTAGCTGTGCATTACGGGAGAACTCCACAATCAAACTTTACACATTTAGCTGTGTATAACGGGAGAAATCCACAACCAAACCTTACCCATTTAGCTGTATATTACGGGAGAACTCCACAACCAAACATTACTCATTTAGCTGTATATTACGGGAGAACTCCACAACCAAACCTTATCCATTTAGCTGTGTATTATGGGAGAACTCCACATCCAAACCTTACTCATTTAGCTGTGTATTACGGGAGAACTCCACAACGAAACTTTACTCATTTAGCTGTGTATTCGCATTTAGCTGTGTATTACGGGAGAACTCCACAACCAAACTTTACTAATTTAGCTGTATATTACGGGAGAACTCCACAACCAAACCTTACTCATTTAGCTGTGTATTACAGGAGAACTCCACAACCAAACTTTACTCATTTAGCTGTATATTGCGGGAGAACTCTACAACCAAACTTTACTCATTTAGCTATATATTACAGGAGAATGTACAACCAAACTTTACTCATTTAGCTTTATATTACGGGAGAACTCTACAACCAAACTTTACTCAATTAGCTATATATTGCAGGAGAACTCTACAACCAAACTTTACTCATTTAGCTGTGTATTACGGGAGAACTCCACAACCAAACTTTACTCATTTAGCTGTGTATTACGGGAGAACTCCACAACCAAACCTTACTCATTTAGCTGTGTATTACGGGAGAACTCCACAACCAAACTTTACTCATTTAGCTGTATATTACGGGAGAACTCTACAACCAAACTTTACTCATTTAGCTGTGTATTACGGGAGAACTCTACAACCAAACTTTACTCATTTAGCTGTATATTACAGGAGAACTCTACAACCAAACTTTACTCATTTAGCTGTGTATTATGGGAGAACTCCACAACCAAACCTTACTCATATAGCTGTGTATTACAGGAGAACTCTACAACCAAACTTTACTCATTTAGCTGTGTATTACAGGAGAACTCCACAACCAAACCTTACTCATTTAGCTGTGTATTACGGGAGAACTCTACAACCAAACCTTACTCATTTAGCTGTGTATTACAGGAGAACTCTACAACCAAACCTTACTCATTTAGCTGTGTATTACAGGAGAACTCTACAACCAAACCTTACTCATTTAGCTGTGTATTACGGGAGAACTCTACAACCAAACCTTACTCATTTAGCTGTGTATTATGGGAGAACTCCACAACCAAACCTTACTCATTTAGCTGTGTATTACGGGAGAACTCCACAACCAAACTTTACTCATTTAGCTGTGTATTACGGGAGAACTCCACAATCAAACTTTACACATTTAGCTGTGTATAACGGGAGAACTCCACTGCCAAACTTTACTCATTTAGCTGTATATTACGGGAGAACTCCACAACCAAACCTTACTCATTTAGCTGTGTATTACGGGAGAACTCCACAACCAAACTTTACTCATTTAGCTGTATATTACGGGAGAACTCTACAACCAAACTTTACTCATTTAGCTATATATTACAGGACAACTCTACAACCAAACTTTACTCATTTAGCTTTATATTACGGGAGAACTCTACAACCAAACTTTACTCAATTAGCTATATATTGCAGGAGAACTCTACAACCAAACTTTACTCATTTAGCTGTGTATTACGGGAGAACTCCACAACCAAACTTTACTCATTCAGCTGTGTATTACGGGAGAACTCCACAACCAAACCTTACTCATTTAGCTGTGTATTA
Source organism: Taudactylus pleione (assembly GCA_031769625.1). NCBI lineage: Eukaryota > Metazoa > Chordata > Amphibia > Anura > Myobatrachidae > Taudactylus > Taudactylus pleione. The sequence continues at coordinate 2,990,897 of JAUIMM010000482.1, forward strand.
CGGGAGAACTCCACAACCAAACTTTACTCACTTAGCTGTATATTACAGGAGAACTCTACAACCAAACTTTACTAATTTAGCTGTATATTACGGGAGAACTCTACAACCAAACTTTACTCATTTAGCTGTGTATTACGGGAGAACTCTACAACCAAACCTTACTCATTTAGCTGTGTATTACAGGAGAACTCTACAACCAAACCTTACTCATTTAGCTGTGTATTACAGGAGAACTCTACAACCAAACCTTACTCATTTAGCTGTGTATTACGGGAGAACTCTACAACCAAACCTTACTCATTTAGCTGTGTATTACGGGAGAACTCTACAACCAAACCTTACTCATTTAGCTGTGTATTACGGGAGAACTCTACAACCAAACCTTACTCATTTAGCTGTGTATTACAGAAGAACTCCACAACCAAACCTTACTCATTTAGCTGTGTATTACGGGAGAACTCCACAACCAAACCTTACTCATTTAGCTGTGCATTACGGGAGAACTCCACAATCAAACTTTACACATTTAGCTGTGTATAACGGGAGAACTCCACAACCAAACCTTACCCATTTAGCTGTATATTACGGGAGAACTCCACAACCAAACATTACTCATTTAGCTGTATATTACGGGAGAACTCCACAACCAAACCTTATCCATTTAGCTGTGTATTATGGGAGAACTCCACATCCAAACCTTACTCATTTAGCTGTGTATTACGGGAGAACTCCACAACGAAACTTTACTCATTTAGCTGTGTATTCGCATTTAGCTGTGTATTACGGGAGAACTCCACAACCAAACTTTATTCATTTAGCTGTGTATTACGGGAGAACTCCACAACCAAACTTTACACATTTAGCTGTGTATTACGGGAGAACTCTACAACCGAACTTTACTCATTTAGCTGTGCATTACGGAGAACTCTACAACCGAACTTTACTCATTTAGCTGTGTATTACGGGAGAACTCCAAAACTAAACCTTATCCATTTAGCTGTGTATTATGGGAGAACTCCACAACCAAACTTTACACATTTAGCTGTGTATTACGGGAGAACTCCACAACCAAACCTTATCCATTTAGCTGTGTATTATGGGAGAACTCCACAACCAAACCTTACTCATTTAGCTGTGTATTACGGGAGAACTCTACAACCAAACCTTACTCATTTAGCTGTGTATTACAGAAGAACTCCACAACCAAACCTTACTGATTTAGCTGTGTATTACGGGAGAACTCCACAACCAAACCTTACTCATTTAGCTGTGTATAACGGGAGAACTCCACAACCAAACCTTACTCATTTAGCTGTATATTACGGGAGAACTCCACAACCAAACATTACTCATTTAGCTGTATATTACGGGAGAACTCCACAACCAAACCTTATCCATTTAGCTGTGTATTATGGGAGAACTCCACATCCAAACCTTACTCATTTAGCTGTGTATTACGGGAGAACTCCACAACGAAACTTTACTTATTTAGCTGTGTATTCGCATTTAGCTGTGTATTACGGGAGAACTCCACAACCAAACTTTACTCATTTAGCTGTGTATTATGGGAGAACTCCACAACCAAACTTTACACATTTAGCTGTGTATTACGGGAGAACTCTACAACCGAACTTTACTCATTTAGCTGTGCATTACGGGAGAACTTTACTCATTTAGCTGTATAATACGGGAGAACTCTACAACCAAACCTTACTCATTTAGCTGTGTATTATGGGAGAACTCCACAACCAAACCTTACTCATATAGCTGTGTATTACAGGAGAACTCTACAACCAAACTTTACTCATTTAGCTGTGTATTACAGGAGAACTCCACAACCAAACCTTAGTCATTTAGCTGTGTATTACGGGAGAACTCTACAACCAAACCTTACTCATTTAGCTGTGTATTACAGAAGAACTCTACAACCAAACCTTACTCATTTAGCTGTGTATTACAGGAGAACTCTACAACCAAACCTTACTCATTTAGCTGTGTATTACGGGAGAACTCCACAACCAAACCTTATCCCCTTATCCATTTAGCTGTGTATTATGGGAGAACTCCACAACCAAACCTTACTCATTTAGCTGTGTATTACGGGAGAACTCCACAACCAAACTTTACTCATTTAGCTGTGTATTACGGGAGAACTCCACAATCAAACTTTACACATTTAGCTGTGTATAACGGGAGAACTCCACAACCAAACTTTACTCATTTAGCTGTATATTACGGGAGAACTCCACAACCAAACCTTACTCATTTAGCTGTGTATTACAGGAGAACTCCACAACCAAACTTTACTCATTTAGCTGTATATTGCGGGAGAACTCTACAACCAAACTTTACTCATTTAGCTATATATTACAGGAGAACTCTACAACCAAACTTTACTCATTTAGCTTTATATTACGGGAGAACTCTACAACCAAACTTTACTCAATTAGCTATGTATTGCAGGAGAACTCTACAACCAAACTTTACTCATTTAGCTGTGTATTACGGGAGAACTCCACAACCAAACTTTACTCATTTAGCTGTGTATTACGGGAGAACTCCACAACCAAACGTTACTCATTTAGCTGTGTATTACGGGAGAACTCCACAACCAAACTTTACTCATTTAGCTGTATATTACGGGAGAACTCTACAACCAAACTTTACTCATTTAGCTGTATATTACAGGAGAACTCTACAACCAAACTTTACTCATTTAGCTGTGTATTATGGGAGAACTCCACAACCAAACCTTACTCATATAGCTGTGTATTACAGGAGAACTCTACAACCAAACTTTACTCATTTAGCTGTGTATTACAGGAGAACTCCACAACCAAACCTTACTCATTTAGCTGTGTATTACGGGAGAACTCTACAACCAAACCTTACTCATTTAGCTGTGTATTACAGGAGAACTCTACAACCAAACCTTACTCATTTAGCTGTGTATTACAGGAGAACTCTACAACCAAACCTTACTCATTTAGCTGTGTATTACGGGAGAACTCTACAACCAAACCTTACTCATTTAGCTGTGTATTATGGGAGAACTCCACAACCAAACCTTACTCATTTAGCTGTGTATTACGGGAGAACTCCACAACCAAACTTTACTCATTTAGCTGTGTATTACGGGAGAACTCCACAATCAAACTTTACACATTTAGCTGTGTATAACGGGAGAACTCCACTGCCAAACTTTACTCATTTAGCTGTATATTACGGGAGAACTCCACAACCAAACCTTACTCATTTAGCTGTGTATTACGGGAGAACTCCACAACCAAACTTTACTCATTTAGCTGTATATTACGGGAGAACTCTACAACCAAACTTTACTCATTTAGCTATATATTACAGGACAACTCTACAACCAAACTTTACTCATTTAGCTTTATATTACGGGAGAACTCTACAACCAAACTTTACTCAATTAGCTATATATTGCAGGAGAACTCTACAACCAAACTTTACTCATTTAGCTGTGTATTACGGGAGAACTCCACAACCAAACTTTACTCATTCAGCTGTGTATTACGGGAGAACTCCACAACCAAACCTTACTCATTTAGCTGTGTATTACGGGAGAACTCCACAACCAAACTTTACTCACTTAGCTGTATATTACAGGAGAACTCTACAACCAAACTTTACTAATTTAGCTGTATATTACGGGAGAACTCTACAACCAAACTTTACTCATTTAGCTGTGTATTACGGGAGAACTCTACAACCAAACCTTACTCATTTAGCTGTGTATTACAGGAGAACTCTACAACCAAACCTTACTCATTTAGCTGTGTATTACAGGAGAACTCTACAACCAAACCTTACTCATTTAGCTGTGTATTACGGGAGAACTCTACAACCAAACCTTACTCATTTAGCTGTGTATTACGGGAGAACTCTACAACCAAACCTTACTCATTTAGCTGTGTATTACGGGAGAACTCTACAACCAAACCTTACTCATTTAGCTGTGTATTACAGAAGAACTCCACAACCAAACCTTACTCATTTAGCTGTGTATTACGGGAGAACTCCACAACCAAACCTTACTCATTTAGCTGTGCATTACGGGAGAACTCCACAATCAAACTTTACACATTTAGCTGTGTATAACGGGAGAACTCCACAACCAAACCTTACCCATTTAGCTGTATATTACGGGAGAACTCCACAACCAAACATTACTCATTTAGCTGTATATTACGGGAGAACTCCACAACCAAACCTTATCCATTTAGCTGTGTATTATGGGAGAACTCCACATCCAAACCTTACTCATTTAGCTGTGTATTACGGGAGAACTCCACAACGAAACTTTACTCATTTAGCTGTGTATTCGCATTTAGCTGTGTATTACGGGAGAACTCCACAACCAAACTTTATTCATTTAGCTGTGTATTACGGGAGAACTCCACAACCAAACTTTACACATTTAGCTGTGTATTACGGGAGAACTCTACAACCGAACTTTACTCATTTAGCTGTGCATTACGGAGAACTCTACAACCGAACTTTACTCATTTAGCTGTGTATTACGGGAGAACTCCAAAACTAAACCTTATCCATTTAGCTGTGTATTATGGGAGAACTCCACAACCAAACTTTACACATTTAGCTGTGTATTACGGGAGAACTCCACAACCAAACCTTATCCATTTAGCTGTGTATTATGGGAGAACTCCACAACCAAACCTTACTCATTTAGCTGTGTATTACGGGAGAACTCTACAACCAAACCTTACTCATTTAGCTGTGTATTACAGAAGAACTCCACAACCAAACCTTACTGATTTAGCTGTGTATTACGGGAGAACTCCACAACCAAACCTTACTCATTTAGCTGTGTATAACGGGAGAACTCCACAACCAAACCTTACTCATTTAGCTGTATATTACGGGAGAACTCCACAACCAAACATTACTCATTTAGCTGTATATTACGGGAGAACTCCACAACCAAACCTTATCCATTTAGCTGTGTATTATGGGAGAACTCCACATCCAAACCTTACTCATTTAGCTGTGTATTACGGGAGAACTCCACAACGAAACTTTACTTATTTAGCTGTGTATTCGCATTTAGCTGTGTATTACGGGAGAACTCCACAACCAAACTTTACTCATTTAGCTGTGTATTATGGGAGAACTCCACAACCAAACTTTACACATTTAGCTGTGTATTACGGGAGAACTCTACAACCGAACTTTACTCATTTAGCTGTGCATTACGGGAGAACTTTACTCATTTAGCTGTATAATACGGGAGAACTCTACAACCAAACCTTACTCATTTAGCTGTGTATTATGGGAGAACTCCACAACCAAACCTTACTCATATAGCTGTGTATTACAGGAGAACTCTACAACCAAACTTTACTCATTTAGCTGTGTATTACAGGAGAACTCCACAACCAAACCTTAGTCATTTAGCTGTGTATTACGGGAGAACTCTACAACCAAACCTTACTCATTTAGCTGTGTATTACAGAAGAACTCTACAACCAAACCTTACTCATTTAGCTGTGTATTACAGGAGAACTCTACAACCAAACCTTACTCATTTAGCTGTGTATTACGGGAGAACTCCACAACCAAACCTTATCCCCTTATCCATTTAGCTGTGTATTATGGGAGAACTCCACAACCAAACCTTACTCATTTAGCTGTGTATTACGGGAGAACTCCACAACCAAACTTTACTCATTTAGCTGTGTATTACGGGAGAACTCCACAATCAAACTTTACACATTTAGCTGTGTATAACGGGAGAACTCCACAACCAAACTTTACTCATTTAGCTGTATATTACGGGAGAACTCCACAACCAAACCTTACTCATTTAGCTGTGTATTACAGGAGAACTCCACAACCAAACTTTACTCATTTAGCTGTATATTGCGGGAGAACTCTACAACCAAACTTTACTCATTTAGCTATATATTACAGGAGAACTCTACAACCAAACTTTACTCATTTAGCTTTATATTACGGGAGAACTCTACAACCAAACTTTACTCAATTAGCTATGTATTGCAGGAGAACTCTACAACCAAACTTTACTCATTTAGCTGTGTATTACGGGAGAACTCCACAACCAAACTTTACTCATTTAGCTGTGTATTACGGGAGAACTCCACAACCAAACGTTACTCATTTAGCTGTGTATTACGGGAGAACTCCACAACCAAACTTTACTCATTTAGCTGTATATTACGGGAGAACTCTACAACCAAACTTTACTCATTTAGCTGTGAATTACGGGAGAACTCTACAACCAAACTTTACTCATTTAGCTGTATATTACAGGAGAACTCTACAACCAAACTTTACTCATTTAGCTGTGTATTATGGGAGAACTCCACAACCAAACCTTACTCATATAGCTGTGTATTACAGGAGAACTCTACAACCAAACTTTACTCATTTAGCTGTGTATTACAGGAGAACTCCACAACCAAACCTTACTCATTTAGCTGTGTATTACGGGAGAACTCTACAACCAAACCTTACTCATTTAGCTGTGTATTACAGGAGAACTCTACAACCAAACCTTACTCATTTAGCTGTGTATTACAGGAGAACTCTACAACCAAACCTTACTCATTTAGCTGTGTATTACGGGAGAACTCTACAACCAAACCTTACTCATTTAGCTGTGTATTACGGGAGAACTCTACAACCAAACCATACTCATTTAGCTGTGTATTACGGGAGAACTCTACAACCAAACCTTACTCATTTAGCTGTGTATTACAGAAGAACTCCACAACCAAACCTTACTCATTTAGCTGTGTATTACGGGAGAACTCCACAACCAAACCTTACTCATTTAGCTGTGCATTATGGGAGAACTCCACAATCAAACTTTACACATTTAGCTGTGTATAACGGGAGAACTCCACAACCAAACCTTACCCATTTAGCTGTATATTACGGGAGAACTCCACAACCAAACATTACTCATTTAGCTGTATATTACGGGAGAACTCCACAACCAAACCTTATCCATTTAGCTGTGTATTATGGGAGAACTCCACATCCAAACCTTACTCATTTAGCTGTGTATTACGGGAGAACTCCACAACGAAACTTTACTCATTTAGCTGTGTATTCGCATTTAGCTGTGTATTACGGGAGAACTCCACAACCAAACCTTACTCATTTAGCTGTGTATTACGGGAGAACTCCACAACCAAACTTTACACATTTAGCTGTGTATTACGGGAGAACTCTACAACCGAACTTTACTCATTTAGCAGTGCATTACGGAGAACTCTACAACCGAACATTACTCATTTAGCTGTGTATTACGGGAGAACTCCACAACTAAACCTTATCCATTTAGCTGTGTATTATGGGAGAACTCCACAACCAAACTTTACACATTTAGCTGTGTATTACGGTAGAACTCCACAACCAAACCTTATCCATTTAGCTGTGTATTATGGGAGAACTCCACAACCAAACCTTACTCATTTAGCTGTGTATTACGGGAGAACTCCACAACCAAACTTTACTCATTTAGCTGTGTATTACGGGAGAACTCCACAATCAAACTTTACACATTTAGCTGTGTATAACGGGAGAACTCCACTGCCAAACTTTACTCATTTAGCTGTATATTACGGGAGAACTCCACAACCAAACCTTACTCATTTAGCTGTGTATTACGGGAGAACTCCACAACCAAACTTTACTCATTTAGCTGTATATTACGGGAGAATTCTACAACCAAACTTTACTCATTTAGCTATATATTACAGGACAACTCTACAACCAAACTTTACTCATTTAGCTTTATATTACGGGAGAACTCTACAAACAAACTTTACTCAATTAGCTATATATTGCAGGAGAACTCTACAACCAAACTTTACTCATTTAGCTGTGTATTACGGGAGAACTCCACAACCAAACTTTACTCATTCAGCTGTGTATTACGGGAGAACTCCACAACCAAACCTTACTCATTTAGCTGTGTATTACGGGAGAACTCCACAACCAAACTTTACTCATTTAGCTGTATATTACAGGAGAACTCTACAACCAAACTTTACTAATTTAGCTGTATATTACGGGAGAACTCTACAACCAAACTTTACTCATTTAGCTGTGTATTACGGGAGAACTCTACAACCAAACCTTACTCATTTAGCTGTGTATTACCGGAGAACTCTACAACCAAACCTTACTCATTTAGCTGTGTATTACAGGAGAACTCTACAACCAAACCTTACTCATTTAGCTGTGTATTACGGGAGAACTCTACAACCAAACCTTACTCATTTAGCTGTGTATTACGGGAGAACTCTACAACCAAACCTTACTCATTTAGCTGTGTATTACGGGAGAACTCTACAACCAAACCTTACTCATTTAGCTGTGTATTACAGAAGAACTCCACAACCAAACCTTACTCATTTAGCTGTGTATTACGGGAGAACTCCACAACCAAACCTTACTCATTTAGCTGTGCATTACGGGAGAACTCCACAATCAAACTTTACACATTTAGCTGTGTATAACGGGAGAACTCCACAACCAAACCTTACCCATTTAGCTGTATATTACGGGAGAACTCCACAACCAAACATTACTCATTTAGCTGTATATTACGGGAGAACTCCACAACCAAACCTTATCCATTTAGCTGTGTATTATGGGAGAACTCCACATCCAAACCTTACTCATTTAGCTGTGTATTACGGGAGAACTCCACAACGAAACTTTACTCATTTAGCTGTGTATTCGCATTTAGCTGTGTATTACGGGAGAACTCCACAACCAAACTTTACTAATTTAGCTGTATATTACGGGAGAACTCCACAACCAAACCTTACTCATTTAGCTGTGTATTACAGGAGAACTCCACAACCAAACTTTACTCATTTAGCTGTATATTGCGGGAGAACTCTACAACCAAACTTTACTCATTTAGCTATATATTACAGGAGAATGTACAACCAAACTTTACTCATTTAGCTTTATATTACGGGAGAACTCTACAACCAAACTTTACTCAATTAGCTATATATTGCAGGAGAACTCTACAACCAAACTTTACTCATTTAGCTGTGTATTACGGGAGAACTCCACAACCAAACTTTACTCATTTAGCTGTGTATTACGGGAGAACTCCACAACCAAACCTTACTCATTTAGCTGTGTATTACGGGAGAACTCCACAACCAAACTTTACTCATTTAGCTGTATATTACGGGAGAACTCTACAACCAAACTTTACTCATTTAGCTGTGTATTACGGGAGAACTCTACAACCAAACTTTACTCATTTAGCTGTATATTACAGGAGAACTCTACAACCAAACTTTACTCATTTAGCTGTGTATTATGGGAGAACTCCACAACCAAACCTTACTCATATAGCTGTGTATTACAGGAGAACTCTACAACCAAACTTTACTCATTTAGCTGTGTATTACAGGAGAACTCCACAACCAAACCTTACTCATTTAGCTGTGTATTACGGGAGAACTCTACAACCAAACCTTACTCATTTAGCTGTGTATTACAGGAGAACTCTACAACCAAACCTTACTCATTTAGCTGTGTATTACAGGAGAACTCTACAACCAAACCTTACTCATTTAGCTGTGTATTACGGGAGAACTCTACAACCAAACCTTACTCATTTAGCTGTGTATTACGGGAGAACTCTACAACCAAACCTTACTCATTTAGCTGTGTATTACGGGAGAACTCCACAACCAAACCTTACTCATTTAGCTGTGCATTACGGGAGAACTCCACAATCAAACTTTACACATTTAGCTGTGTATAACGGGAGAACTCCACAACCAAACCTTACCCATTTAGCTGTATATTACGGAGAACTCCACAACCAAACATTACTCATTTAGCTGTATATTACGGGAGAACTCCACAACCAAACCTTATCCATTTAGCTGTGTATTATGGGAGAACTCCACATCCAAACCTTACTCATTTAGCTGTGTATTACGGGAGAACTCCACAACGAAACTTTACTCATTTAGCTGTGTATTCGCATTTAGCTGTGTATTACGGGAGAACTCCACAACCAAACTTTACTCATTTAGCTGTGTATTACGGGAGAACTCCACAACCAAACTTTACACATTTAGCTGTGTATTACGGGAGAACTCTACAACCGAACTTTACTCATTTAGCTGTGCATTACGGAGAACTCTACAACCGAACATTACTCATTTAGCTGTGTATTACGGGAGAACTCCACAACTAAACCTTATCCATTTAGCTGTGTATTATGGGAGAACTCCACAACCAAACTTTACACATTTAGCTGTGTATTACGGGAGAACTCCACAACCAAACCTTATCCATTTAGCTGTGTATTATGGGAGAACTCCACAACCAAACCTTACTCATTTAGCTGTGTATTACGGGAGAACTCCACAACCAAACTTTACTCATTTAGCTGTGTATTACGGGAGAACTCCACAATCAAACTTTACACATTTAGCTGTGTATAACGGGAGAACTCCACTGCCAAACTTTACTCATTTAGCTGTATATTACGGGAGAACTCCACAACCAAACCTTACTCATTTAGCTGTGTATTACGGGAGAACTCCACAACCAAACTTTACTCATTTAGCTGTATATTACGGGAGAACTCTACAACCAAACTTTACTCATTTAGCTATATATTACAGGACAACTCTACAACCAAACTTTACTCATTTAGCTTTATATTACGGGAGAACTCTACAACCAAACTTTACTCAATTAGCTATATATTGCAGGAGAACTCTACAACCAAACTTTACTCATTTAGCTGTGTATTACGGGAGAACTCCACAACCAAACTTTACTCATTCAGCTGTGTATTACGGGAGAACTCCACAACCAAACCTTACTCATTTAGCTGTGTATTACGGGAGAACTCCACAACCAAACTTTACTCACTTAGCTGTATATTACAGGAGAACTCTACAACCAAACTTTACTAATTTAGCTGTATATTACGGGAGAACTCTACAACCAAACTTTACTCATTTAGCTGTGTATTACGGGAGAACTCTACAACCAAACCTTACTCATTTAGCTGTGTATTACAGGAGAACTCTACAACCAAACCTTACTCATTTAGCTGTGTATTACAGGAGAACTCTACAACCAAACCTTACTCATTTAGCTGTGTATTACGGGAGAACTCTACAACCAAACCTTACTCATTTAGCTGTGTATTACGGGAGAACTCCACAACCAAACTTTACTCATTTAGCTGTATATTACGGGAGAATTCTACAACCAAACTTTACTCATTTAGCTATATATTACAGGACAACTCTACAACCAAACTTTACTCATTTAGCTTTATATTACGGGAGAACTCTACAAACAAACTTTACTCAATTAGCTATATATTGCAGGAGAACTCTACAACCAAACTTTACTCATTTAGCTGTGTATTACGGGAGAACTCCACAACCAAACTTTACTCATTCAGCTGTGTATTACGGGAGAACTCCACAACCAAACCTTACTCATTTAGCTGTGTATTACGGGAGAACTCCACAACCAAACTTTACTCATTTAGCTGTATATTACAGGAGAACTCTACAACCAAACTTTACTAATTTAGCTGTATATTACGGGAGAACTCTACAACCAAACTTTACTCATTTAGCTGTGTATTACGGGAGAACTCTACAACCAAACCTTACTCATTTAGCTGTGTATTACCGGAGAACTCTACAACCAAACCTTACTCATTTAGCTGTGTATTACAGGAGAACTCTACAACCAAACCTTACTCATTTAGCTGTGTATTACGGGAGAACTCTACAACCAAACCTTACTCATTTAGCTGTGTATTACGGGAGAACTCTACAACCAAACCTTACTCATTTAGCTGTGTATTACGGGAGAACTCTACAACCAAACCTTACTCATTTAGCTGTGTATTACAGAAGAACTCCACAACCAAACCTTACTCATTTAGCTGTGTATTACGGGAGAACTCCACAACCAAACCTTACTCATTTAGCTGTGCATTACGGGAGAACTCCACAATCAAACTTTACACATTTAGCTGTGTATAACGGGAGAACTCCACAACCAAACCTTACCCATTTAGCTGTATATTACGGGAGAACTCCACAACCAAACATTACTCATTTAGCTGTATATTACGGGAGAACTCCACAACCAAACCTTATCCATTTAGCTGTGTATTATGGGAGAACTCCACATCCAAACCTTACTCATTTAGCTGTGTATTACGGGAGAACTCCACAACGAAACTTTACTCATTTAGCTGTGTATTCGCATTTAGCTGTGTATTACGGGAGAACTCCACAACCAAACTTTACTAATTTAGCTGTATATTACGGGAGAACTCCACAACCAAACCTTACTCATTTAGCTGTGTATTACAGGAGAACTCCACAACCAAACTTTACTCATTTAGCTGTATATTGCGGGAGAACTCTACAACCAAACTTTACTCATTTAGCTATATATTACAGGAGAATGTACAACCAAACTTTACTCATTTAGCTTTATATTACGGGAGAACTCTACAACCAAACTTTACTCAATTAGCTATATATTGCAGGAGAACTCTACAACCAAACTTTACTCATTTAGCTGTGTATTACGGGAGAACTCCACAACCAAACTTTACTCATTTAGCTGTGTATTACGGGAGAACTCCACAACCAAACCTTACTCATTTAGCTGTGTATTACGGGAGAACTCCACAACCAAACTTTACTCATTTAGCTGTATATTACGGGAGAACTCTACAACCAAACTTTACTCATTTAGCTGTGTATTACGGGAGAACTCTACAACCAAACTTTACTCATTTAGCTGTATATTACAGGAGAACTCTACAACCAAACTTTACTCATTTAGCTGTGTATTATGGGAGAACTCCACAACCAAACCTTACTCATATAGCTGTGTATTACAGGAGAACTCTACAACCAAACTTTACTCATTTAGCTGTGTATTACAGGAGAACTCCACAACCAAACCTTACTCATTTAGCTGTGTATTACGGGAGAACTCTACAACCAAACCTTACTCATTTAGCTGTGTATTACAGGAGAACTCTACAACCAAACCTTACTCATTTAGCTGTGTATTACAGGAGAACTCTACAACCAAACCTTACTCATTTAGCTGTGTATTACGGGAGAACTCTACAACCAAACCTTACTCATTTAGCTGTGTATTACGGGAGAACTCTACAACCAAACCTTACTCATTTAGCTGTGTATTACGGGAGAACTCCACAACCAAACCTTACTCATTTAGCTGTGCATTACGGGAGAACTCCACAATCAAACTTTACACATTTAGCTGTGTATAACGGGAGAACTCCACAACCAAACCTTACCCATTTAGCTGTATATTACGGAGAACTCCACAACCAAACATTACTCATTTAGCTGTATATTACGGGAGAACTCCACAACCAAACCTTATCCATTTAGCTGTGTATTATGGGAGAACTCCACATCCAAACCTTACTCATTTAGCTGTGTATTACGGGAGAACTCCACAACGAAACTTTACTCATTTAGCTGTGTATTCGCATTTAGCTGTGTATTACGGGAGAACTCCACAACCAAACTTTACTCATTTAGCTGTGTATTACGGGAGAACTCCACAACCAAACTTTACACATTTAGCTGTGTATTACGGGAGAACTCTACAACCGAACTTTACTCATTTAGCTGTGCATTACGGAGAACTCTACAACCGAACATTACTCATTTAGCTGTGTATTACGGGAGAACTCCACAACTAAACCTTATCCATTTAGCTGTGTATTATGGGAGAACTCCACAACCAAACTTTACACATTTAGCTGTGTATTACGGGAGAACTCCACAACCAAACCTTATCCATTTAGCTGTGTATTATGGGAGAACTCCACAACCAAACCTTACTCATTTAGCTGTGTATTACGGGAGAACTCCACAACCAAACTTTACTCATTTAGCTGTGTATTACGGGAGAACTCCACAATCAAACTTTACACATTTAGCTGTGTATAACGGGAGAACTCCACTGCCAAACTTTACTCATTTAGCTGTATATTACGGGAGAACTCCACAACCAAACCTTACTCATTTAGCTGTGTATTACGGGAGAACTCCACAACCAAACTTTACTCATTTAGCTGTATATTACGGGAGAACTCTACAACCAAACTTTACTCATTTAGCTATATATTACAGGACAACTCTACAACCAAACTTTACTCATTTAGCTTTATATTACGGGAGAACTCTACAACCAAACTTTACTCAATTAGCTATATATTGCAGGAGAACTCTACAACCAAACTTTACTCATTTAGCTGTGTATTACGGGAGAACTCCACAACCAAACTTTACTCATTCAGCTGTGTATTACGGGAGAACTCCACAACCAAACCTTACTCATTTAGCTGTGTATTACGGGAGAACTCCACAACCAAACTTTACTCACTTAGCTGTATATTACAGGAGAACTCTACAACCAAACTTTACTAATTTAGCTGTATATTACGGGAGAACTCTACAACCAAACTTTACTCATTTAGCTGTGTATTACGGGAGAACTCTACAACCAAACCTTACTCATTTAGCTGTGTATTACAGGAGAACTCTACAACCAAACCTTACTCATTTAGCTGTGTATTACAGGAGAACTCTACAACCAAACCTTACTCATTTAGCTGTGTATTACGGGAGAACTCTACAACCAAACCTTACTCATTTAGCTGTGTATTACGGGAGAACTCTACAACCAAACCTTACTCATTTAGCTGTGTATTACGGGAGAACTCTACAACCAAACCTTACTCATTTAGCTGTGTATTACAGAAGAACTCCACAACCAAACCTTACTCATTTAGCTGTGTATTACGGGAGAACTCCACAACCAAACCTTACTCATTTAGCTGTGCATTACGGGAGAACTCCACAATCAAACTTTACACATTTAGCTGTGTATAACGGGAGAACTCCACAACCAAACCTTACCCATTTAGCTGTATATTACGGGAGAACTCCACAACCAAACATTACTCATTTAGCTGTATATTACGGGAGAACTCCACAACCAAACCTTATCCATTTAGCTGTGTATTATGGGAGAACTCCACATCCAAACCTTACTCATTTAGCTGTGTATTACGGGAGAACTCCACAACGAAACTTTACTCATTTAGCTGTGTATTCGCATTTAGCTGTGTATTACGGGAGAACTCCACAACCAAACTTTATTCATTTAGCTGTGTATTACGGGAGAACTCCACAACCAAACTTTACACATTTAGCTGTGTATTACGGGAGAACTCTACAACCGAACTTTACTCATTTAGCTGTGCATTACGGAGAACTCTACAACCGAACTTTACTCATTTAGCTGTGTATTACGGGAGAACTCCACAACTAAACCTTATCCATTTAGCTGTGTATTATGGGAGAACTCCACAACCAAACTTTACACATTTAGCTGTGTATTACGGGAGAACTCCACAACCAAACCTTATCCATTTAGCTGTGTATTATGGGAGAACTCCACAACCAAACCTTACTCATTTAGCTGTGTATTACGGGAGAACTCCACAACCAAACTTTACTCATTTAGCTGTGTATTACGGGAGAACTCCACAATCAAACTTTACACATTTAGCTGTGTATAACGGGAGAACTCCACTGCCAAACTTTACTCATTTAGCTGTATATTACGGGAGAACTCCACAACCAAACCTTACTCATTTAGCTGTGTATTACGGGAGAACTCCACAACCAAACTTTACTCACTTAGCTGTATATTACGGGAGAACTCTACAACCAAACTTTACTCATTTAGCTATATATTACAGGACAACTCTACAACCAAACTTTACTCATTTAGCTTTATATTACTGGAGAACTCTACAACCAAACTTTACTCAATTAGCTATATATTGCAGGAGAACTCTACAACCAAACTTTACTCATTTAGCTGTGTATTACGGGAGAACTCCACAACCAAACTTTACTCATTCAGCTGTGTATTACGGGAGAACTCCACAACCAAACCTTACTCATATAGCTGTGTATTACGGGAGAACTCCACAACCAAACTTTACTCATTTAGCTGTATATTACAGGAGAACTCTACAACCAAACTTTACTAATTTAGCTGTATATTACGGGAGAACTCTACAACCAAACCTTACTCATTTAGCTGTGTATTATGGGAGAACTCCACAACCAAACCTTACTCATATAGCTGTGTATTACAGGAGAACTCTACAACCAAACTTTACTCATTTAGCTGTGTATTACAGGAGAACTCCACAACCAAACCTTAGTCATTTAGCTGTGTATTACGGGAGAACTCTACAACCAAACCTTACTCATTTAGCTGTGTATTACAGGAGAACTCTACAACCAAACCTTACTCATTTAGCTGTGTATTACAGGAGAACTCTACAACCAAACCTTACTCATTTAGCTGTGTATTACGGGAGAACTCTACAACCAAACCTTACTCATTTAGCTGTGTATTACGGGAGAACTCTACAACCAAACCTTACTCATTTAGCTGTGTATTACAGGAGAACTCCACAACCAAACTTTACTCATTTAGCTGTATATTGCGGGAGAACTCTACAACCAAACTTTACTCATTTAGCTATATATTACAGGAGAACTCTACAACCAAACTTTACTCATTTAGCTTTATATTACGGGAGAACTCTACAACCAAACTTTACTCAATTAGCTATATATTGCAGGAGAACTCTACAACCAAACTTTACTCATTTAGCTGTGTATTACGGGAGAACTCCACAACCAAACATTACTCATTTAGCTGTGTATTACGGGAGAACTCCACAACCAAACGTTACTCATTTAGCTGTGTATTACGGGAGAACTCCACAACCAAACTTTACTCATTTAGCTGTATATTACGGGAGAACTCTACAACCAAACTTTACTCATTTAGCTGTGAATTACGGGAGAACTCTACAACCAAACTTTACTCATTTAGCTGTATATTACAGGAGAACTCTACAACCAAACTTTACTCATTTAGCTGTGTATTATGGGAGAACTCCACAACCAAACCTTACTCATATAGCTGTGTATTACAGGAGAACTCTACAACCAAACTTTACTCATTTAGCTGTGTATTACAGGAGAACTCCACAACCAAACCTTACTCATTTAGCTGTGTATTACGGGAGAACTCTACAACCAAACCTTACTCATTTAGCTGTGTATTACAGGAGAACTCTACAACCAAACCTTACTCATTTAGCTGTGTATTACAGGAGAACTCTACAACCAAACCTCATTTAGCTGTGTATTACGGGAGAACTCTACAACCAAACCTTACTCATTTAGCTGTGTATTACGGGAGAACTCTACAACCAAACCATACTCATTTAGCTGTGTATTACGGGAGAACTCTACAACCAAACCTTACTCATTTAGCTGTGTATTACAGAAGAACTCCACAACCAAACCTTACTCATTTAGCTGTGTATTACGGGAGAACTCCACAACCAAACCTTACTCATTTAGCTGTGCAATATGGGAGAACTCCACAATCAAACTTTACACATTTAGCTGTGTATAACGGGAGAACTCCACAACCAAACCTTACCCATTTAGCTGTATATTACGGGAGAACTCCACAACCAAACATTACTCATTTAGCTGTATATTACGGGAGAACTCCACAACCAAACCTTATCCATTTAGCTGTGTATTATGGGAGAACTCCACATCCAAACCTTACTCATTTAGCTGTGTATTACGGGAGAACTCCACAACGAAACTTTACTCATTTAGCTGTGTATTCGCATTTAGCTGTGTATTACGGGAGAACTCCACAACCAAACCTTACTCATTTAGCTGTGTATTACGGGAGAACTCCACAACCAAACTTTACACATTTAGCTGTGTATTACGGGAGAACTCTACAACCGAACTTTACTCATTTAGCAGTGCATTACGGAGAACTCTACAACCGAACATTACTCATTTAGCTGTGTATTACGGGAGAACTCCACAACTAAACCTTATCCATTTAGCTGTGTATTATGGGAGAACTCCACAACCAAACTTTACACATTTAGCTGTGTATTACGGTAGAACTCCACAACCAAACCTTATCCATTTAGCTGTGTATTATGGGAGAACTCCACAACCAAACCTTACTCATTTAGCTGTGTATTACGGGAGAACTCCACAACCAAACTTTACTCATTTAGCTGTGTATTACGGGAGAACTCCACAATCAAACTTTACACATTTAGCTGTGTATAACGGGAGAACTCCACTGCCAAACTTTACTCATTTAGCTGTATATTACGGGAGAACTCCACAACCAAACCTTACTCATTTAGCTGTGTATTACGGGAGAACTCCACAACCAAACTTTACTCATTTAGCTGTATATTACGGGAGAACTCTACAACCAAACTTTACTCATTTAGCTATATATTACAGGACAACTCTACAACCAAACTTTACTCATTTAGCTTTATATTACGGGAGAACTCTACAACCAAACTTTACTCAATTAGCTATATATTGCAGGAGAACTCTACAACCAAACTTTACTCATTTAGCTGTGTATTACGGGAGAACTCCACAACCAAACTTTACTCATTCAGCTGTGTATTACGGGAGAACTCCACAACCAAACCTTACTCATTTAGCTGTGTATTACGGGAGAACTCCACAACCAAACTTTACTCATTTAGCTGTATATTACAGGAGAACTCTACAACCAAACTTTACTAATTTAGCTGTATATTACGGGAGAACTCTACAACCAAACTTTACTCATTTAGCTGTGTATTACGGGAGAACTCTACAACCAAACCTTACTCATTTAGCTGTGTATTACCGGAGAACTCTACAACCAAACCTTACTCATTTAGCTGTGTATTACAGGAGAACTCTACAACCAAACCTTACTCATTTAGCTGTGTATTACGGGAGAACTCTACAACCAAACCTTACTCATTTAGCTGTGTACTACGGGAGAACTCTACAACCAAACGTTACTCATTTAGCTGTGTATTACGGGAGAACTCTACAACCAAACCTTACTCATTTAGCTGTGTATTACAGAAGAACTCCACAACCAAACCTTACTCATTTAGCTGTGTATTACGGGAGAACTCCACAACCAAACCTTACTCATTTAGCTGTGCATTACGGGAGAACTCCACAATCAAACTTTACACATTTAGCTGTGTATAACGGGAGAACTCCACAACCAAACCTTACCCATTTAGCTGTATATTACGGGAGAACTCCACAACCAAACATTACTCATTTAGCTGTATATTACGGGAGAACTCCACAACCAAACCTTATCCATTTAGCTGTGTATTATGGGAGAACTCCACATCCAAACCTTACTCATTTAGCTGTGTATTACGGGAGAACTCCACAACGAAACTTTACTCATTTAGCTGTGTATTCGCATTTAGCTGTGTATTACGGGAGAACTCCACAACCAAACTTTACTAATTTAGCTGTATATTACGGGAGAACTCCACAACCAAACCTTACTCATTTAGCTGTGTATTACAGGAGAACTCCACAACCAAACTTTACTCATTTAGCTGTATATTGCGGGAGAACTCTACAACCAAACTTTACTCATTTAGCTATATATTACAGGAGAATGTACAACCAAACTTTACTCATTTAGCTTTATATTACGGGAGAACTCTACAACCAAACTTTACTCAATTAGCTATATATTGCAGGAGAACTCTACAACCAAACTTTACTCATTTAGCTGTGTATTACGGGAGAACTCCACAACCAAACTTTACTCATTTAGCTGTGTATTACGGGAGAACTCCACAACCAAACCTTACTCATTTAGCTGTGTATTACGGGAGAACTCCACAACCAAACTTTACTCATTTAGCTGTATATTATGGGAGAACTCTACAACCAAACTTTACTCATTTAGCTGTGTATTACGGGAGAACTCTACAACCAAACTTTACTCATTTAGCTGTATATTACAGGAGAACTCTACAACCAAACTTTACTCATTTAGCTGTGTATTATGGGAGAACTCCACAACCAAACCTTACTCATATAGCTGTGTATTACAGGAGAACTCTACAACCAAACTTTACTCATTTAGCTGTGTATTACAGGAGAACTCCACAACCAAACCTTACTCATTTAGCTGTGTATTACGGGAGAACTCTACAACCAAACCTTACTCATTTAGCTGTGTATTACAGGAGAACTCTACAACCAAACCTTACTCATTTAGCTGTGTATTACAGGAGAACTCTACAACCAAACCTTACTCATTTAGCTGTGTATTACGGGAGAACTCTACAACCAAACCTTACTCATTTAGCTGTGTATTACGGGAGAACTCTACAACCAAACCTTACTCATTTAGCTGTGTATTACGGGAGAACTCTACAACCAAACCTTACTCATTTAGCTGTGTATTACAGAAGAACTCCACAACCAAACCTTACTCATTTAGCTGTGTATTACGGGAGAACTCCACAACCAAACCTTACTCATTTAGCTGTGCATTACGGGAGAACTCCACAATCAAACTTTACACATTTAGCTGTGTATAACGGGAGAACTCCACAACCAAACCTTACCCATTTAGCTGTATATTACGGGAGAACTCCACAACCAAACATTACTCATTTAGCTGTATATTACGGGAGAACTCCACAACCAAACCTTATCCATTTAGCTGTGTATTATGGGAGAACTCCACATCCAAACCTTACTCATTTAGCTGTGTATTACGGGAGAACTCCACAACGAAACTTTACTCATTTAGCTGTGTATTCGCATTTAGCTGTGTATTACGGGAGAACTCCACAACCAAACTTTACTCATTTAGCTGTGTATTACGGGAGAACTCCACAACCAAACTTTACACATTTAGCTGTGTATTACGGGAGAACTCTACAACCGAACTTTACTCATTTAGCTGTGCATTACGGAGAACTCTACAACCGAACATTACTCATTTAGCTGTGTATTACGGGAGAACTCCACAACTAAACCTTATCCATTTAGCTGTGTATTATGGGAGAACTCCACAACCAAACTTTACACATTTAGCTGTGTATTACGGGAGAACTCCACAACCAAACCTTATCCATTTAGCTGTGTATTATGGGAGAACTCCACAACCAAACCTTACTCATTTAGCTGTGTATTACGGGAGAACTCCACAACCAAACTTTACTCATTTAGCTGTATATTACGGGAGAACTCCACAATCAAACTTTACACATTTAGCTGTGTATAACGGGAGAACTCCACTGCCAAACTTTACTCATTTAGCTGTATATTACGGGAGAACTCCACAACCAAACCTTACTCATTTAGCTGTGTATTACGGGAGAACTCCACAACCAAACTTTACTCATTTAGCTGTATATTACGGGAGAACTCTACAACCAAACTTTACTCATTTAGCTATATATTACAGGACAACTCTACAACCAAACTTTACTCATTTAGCTTTATATTACGGGAGAACTCTACAACCAAACTTTACTCAATTAGCTATATATTGCAGGAGAACTCTACAACCAAACTTTACTCATTTAGCTGTGTATTACGGGAGAACTCCACAACCAAACTTTACTCATTCAGCTGTGTATTACGGGAGAACTCCACAACCAAACCTTACTCATTTAGCTGTGTATTACGGGAGAACTCCACAACCAAACTTTACTCACTTAGCTGTATATTACAGGAGAACTCTACAACCAAACTTTACTAATTTAGCTGTATATTACGGGAGAACTCTACAAGCAAACTTTACTCATTTAGCTGTGTATTACGGGAGAACTCTACAACCAAACCTTACTCATTTAGCTGTGTATTACAGGAGAACTCTACAACCAAACCTTACTCATTTAGCTGTGTATTACAGGAGAACTCTACAACCAAACCTTACTCATTTAGCTGTGTATTACGGGAGAACTCTACAACCAAACCTTACTCATTTAGCTGTGTATTACGGGAGAACTCTACAACCAAACCTTACTCATTTAGCTGTGTATTACGGGAGAACTCTACAACCAAACCTTACTCATTTAGCTGTGTATTACAGAAGAACTCCACAACCAAACCTTACTCATTTAGCTGTGTATTACGGGAGAACTCCACAACCAAACCTTACTCATTTAGCTGTGCATTACGGGAGAACTCCACAATCAAACTTTACACATTTAGCTGTGTATAACGTGAGAACTCCACAACCAAACCTTACCCATTTAGCTGTATATTACGGGAGAACTCCACAACCAAACATTACTCATTTAGCTGTATATTACGGGAGAACTCCACAACCAAACCTTATCCATTTAGCTGTGTATTATGGGAGAACTCCACATCCAAACCTTACTCATTTAGCTGTGTATTACGGGAGAACTCCACAACGAAACTTTACTCATTTAGCTGTGTATTCGCATTTAGCTGTGTATTACGGGAGAACTCCACAACCAAACTTTACTAATTTAGCTGTATATTACGGGAGAACTCCACAACCAAACCTTACTCATTTAGCTGTGTATTACAGGAGAACTCCACAACCAAACTTTACTCATTTAGCTGTATATTGCGGGAGAACTCTACAACCAAACTTTACTCATTTAGCTATATATTACAGGAGAATGTACAACCAAACTTTACTCATTTAGCTTTATATTACGGGAGAACTCTACAACCAAACTTTACTCAATTAGCTATATATTGCAGGAGAACTCTACAACCAAACTTTACTCATTTAGCTGTGTATTACGGGAGAACTCCACAACCAAACTTTACTCATTTAGCTGTGTATTACGGGAGAACTCCACAACCAAACCTTACTCATTTAGCTGTGTATTACGGGAGAACTCCACAACCAAACTTTACTCATTTAGCTGTATATTACGGGAGAACTCTACAACCAAACTTTACTCATTTAGCTGTGTATTACGGGAGAACTCTACAACCAAACTTTACTCATTTAGCTGTATATTACAGGAGAACTCTACAACCAAACTTTACTCATTTAGCTGTGTATTATGGGAGAACTCCACAACCAAACCTTACTCATATAGCTGTGTATTACAGGAGAACTCTACAACCAAACTTTACTCATTTAGCTGTGTATTACAGGAGAACTCCACAACCAAACCTTACTCATTTAGCTGTGTATTACGGGAGAACTCTACAACCAAACCTTACTCATTTAGCTGTGTATTACAGGAGAACTCTACAACCAAACCTTACTCATTTAGCTGTGTATTACAGGAGAACTCTACAACCAAACCTTACTCATTTAGCTGTGTATTACGGGAGAACTCTACAACCAAACCTTACTCATTTAGCTGTGTATTACGGGAGAACTCTACAACCAAACCTTACTCATTTAGCTGTGTATTACGGGAGAACTCTACAACCAAACCTTACTCATTTAGCTGTGTATTACAGAAGAACTCCACAACCAAACCTTACTCATTTAGCTGTGTATTACGGGAGAACTCCACAACCAAACCTTACTCATTTAGCTGTGCATTACGGGAGAACTCCACAATCAAACTTTACACATTTAGCTGTGTATAACGGGAGAACTCCACAACCAAACCTTACCCATTTAGCTGTATATTACGGGAGAACTCCACAACCAAACATTACTCATTTAGCTGTATATTACGGGAGAACTCCACAACCAAACCTTATCCATTTAGCTGTGTATTATGGGAGAACTCCACATCCAAACCTTACTCATTTAGCTGTGTATTACGGGAGAACTCCACAACGAAACTTTACTCATTTAGCTGTGTATTCGCATTTAGCTGTGTATTACGGGAGAACTCCACAACCAAACTTTACTCATTTAGCTGTGTATTACGGGAGAACTCCACAACCAAACTTTACACATTTAGCTGTGTATTACGGGAGAACTCTACAACCGAACTTTACTCATTTAGCTGTGCATTACGGAGAACTCTACAACCGAACATTACTCATTTAGCTGTGTATTACGGGAGAACTCCACAACTAAACCTTATCCATTTAACTGTGTATTATGGGAGAACTCCACAACCAAACTTTACACATTTAGCTGTGTATTACGGGAGAACTCCACAACCAAACCTTATCCATTTAGCTGTGTATTATGGGAGAACTCCACAACCAAACCTTACTCATTTAGCTGTGTATTACGGGAGAACTCCACAACCAAACTTTACTCATTTAGCTGTGTATTACGGGAGAACTCCACTGCCAAACTTTACACATTTAGCTGTGTATAACGGGAGAACTCCACTGCCAAACTTTACTCATTTAGCTGTATATTACGGGAGAACTCCACAACCAAACCTTACTCATTTAGCTGTGTATTACGGGAGAACTCCACAACCAAACTTTACTCATTTAGCTGTATATTACGGGAGAACTCTACAACCAAACTTTACTCATTTAGCTATATATTACAGGACAACTCTACAACCAAACTTTACTCATTTAGCTTTATATTACGGGAGAACTCTACAACCAAACTTTACTCAATTAGCTATATATTGCAGGAGAACTCTACAACCAAACTTTACTCATTTAGCTGTGTATTACGGGAGAACTCCACAACCAAACTTTACTCATTCAGCTGTGTATTACGGGAGAACTCCACAACCAAACCTTACTCATTTAGCTGTGTATTACGGGAGAACTCCACAACCAAACTTTACTCACTTAGCTGTATATTACAGGAGAACTCTACAACCAAACTTTACTAATTTAGCTGTATATTACGGGAGAACTCTACAACCAAACTTTACTCATTTAGCTGTGTATTACGGGAGAACTCTACAACCAAACCTTACTCATTTAGCTGTGTATTACAGGAGAACTCTACAACCAAACCTTACTCATTTAGCTGTGTATTACAGGAGAACTCTACAACCAAACCTTACTCATTTAGCTGTGTATTACGGGAGAACTCTACAACCAAACCTTACTCATTTAGCTGTGTATTACGGGAGAACTCTACAACCAAACCTTACTCATTTAGCTGTGTATTACGGGAGAACTCTACAACCAAACCTTACTCATTTAGCTGTGTATTACAGAAGAACTCCACAACCAAACCTTACTCATTTAGCTGTGTATTACGGGAGAACTCCACAACCAAACCTTACTCATTTAGCTGTGCATTACGGGAGAACTCCACAATCAAACTTTACACATTTAGCTGTGTATAACGGGAGAACTCCACAACCAAACCTTACCCATTTAGCTGTATATTACGGGAGAACTCCACAACCAAACATTACTCATTTAGCTGTATATTACGGGAGAACTCCACAACCAAACCTTATCCATTTAGCTGTGTATTATGGGAGAACTCCACATCCAAACCTTACTCATTTAGCTGTGTATTACGGGAGAACTCCACAACGAAACTTTACTCATTTAGCTGTGTATTCGCATTTAGCTGTGTATTACGGGAGAACTCCACAACCAAACTTTATTCATTTAGCTGTGTATTACGGGAGAACTCCACAACCAAACTTTACACATTTAGCTGTGTATTACGGGAGAACTCTACAACCGAACTTTACTCATTTAGCTGTGCATTACGGAGAACTCTACAACCGAACTTTACTCATTTAGCTGTGTATTACGGGAGAACTCCACAACTAAACCTTATCCATTTAGCTGTGTTTTATGGGAGAACTCCACAACCAAACTTTACACATTTAGCTGTGTATTACGGGAGAACTCCACAACCAAACCTTATCCATTTAGCTGTGTATTATGGGAGAACTCCACAACCAAACCTTACTCATTTAGCTGTGTATTACGGGAGAACTCCACAACCAAACTTTACTCATTTAGCTGTGTATTACGGGAGAACTCCACAATCAAACTTTACACATTTAGCTGTGTATAACGGGAGAACTCCACTGCCAAACTTTACTCATTTAGCTGTATATTACGGGAGAACTCCACAACCAAACCTTACTCATTTAGCTGTGTATTACGGGAGAACTCCACAACCAAACTTTACTCACTTAGCTGTATATTACGGGAGAACTCTACAACCAAACTTTACTCATTTAGCTATATATTACAGGACAACTCTACAACCAAACTTTACTCATTTAGCTTTATATTACTGGAGAACTCTACAACCAAACTTTACTCAATTAGCTATATATTGCAGGAGAACTCTACAACCAAACTTTACTCATTTAGCTGTGTATTACGGGAGAACTCCACAACCAAACTTTACTCATTCAGCTGTGTATTACGGGAGAACTCCACAACCAAACCTTACTCATATAGCTGTGTATTACGGGAGAACTCCACAACCAAACTTTACTCATTTAGCTGTATATTACAGGAGAACTCTACAACCAAACTTTACTAATTTAGCTGTATATTACGGGAGAACTCTACAACCAAACTTTACTCATTTAGCTGTGTATTACGGGAGAACTCTACAACCGAACTTTACTCATTTAGCTGTATATTACGGGAGAACTCTACAACCAAACCTTACTCATTTAGCTGTGTATTATGGGAGAACTCCACAACCAAACCTTACTCATATAGCTGTGTATTACAGGAGAACTCTACAACCAAACTTTACTCATTTAGCTGTGTATTACAGGAGAACTCCACAACCAAACCTTAGTCATTTAGCTGTGTATTACGGGAGAACTCTACAACCAAACCTTACTCATTTAGCTGTGTATTACAGGAGAACTCTACAACCAAACCTTACTCATTTAGCTGTGTATTACAGGAGAACTCTACAACCAAACCTTACTCATTTAGCTGTGTATTACGGGAGAACTCTACAACCAAACCTTACTCATTTAGCTGTGTATTACGGGAGAACTCTACAACCAAACCTTACTCATTTAGCTGTGTATTACGGGAGAACTCTACAACCAAACCTTACTCATTTAGCTGTGTATTACAGAAGAACTCCACAACCAAACCTTACTGATTTAGCTGTGTATTACGGGAGAACTCCACAACCAAACCTTACTCATTTAGCTGTGTATTACGGGAGAACTCCACAATCAAACTTTACACATTTAGCTGTGTATAACGGGAGAACTCCACAACCAAACCTTACTCATTTAGCTGTATATTACGGGAGAACTCCACAACCAAACATTACTCATTTAGCTGTATATTACGGGAGAACTCCACAACCAAACCTTATCCATTTAGCTGTGTATTATGGGAGAACTCCACATCCAAACCTTACTCATTTAGCTGTGTATTACGGGAGAACTCCACAACGAAACTTTACTCATTTAGCTGTGTATTCGCATTTAGCTGTGTATTACGGGAGAACTCCACAACCAAACTTTACTCATTTAGCTGTGTATTATGGGAGAACTCCACAACCAAACTTTACACATTTAGCTGTGTATTACGGGAGAACTCTACAACCGAACTTTACTCATTTAGCTGTGCATTACGGGAGAACTTTACTCATTTAGCTGTATATTACGGGAGAACTCTACAACCAAACCTTACTCATTTAGCTGTGTATTATGGGAGAACTCCACAACCAAACCTTACTCATATAGCTGTGTATTACAGGAGAACTCTACAACCAAACTTTACTCATTTAGCTGTGTATTACAGGAGAACTCCACAACCAAACCTTAGTCATTTAGCTGTGTATTACGGGAGAACTCTACAACCAAACCTTACTCATTTAGCTGTGTATTACAGGAGAACTCTACAACCAAACCTTACTCATTTAGCTGTGTATTACAGGAGAACTCTACAACCAAACCTTACTCATTTAGCTGTGTATTACGGGAGAACTCTACAACCAAACCTTACTCATTTAGCTGTGTATTACGGGAGAACTCTACAACCAAACCTTACTCATTTAGCTGTGTATTACGGGAGAACTCTACAACCAAACCTTACTCATTTAGCTGTGTATTACAGAAGAACTCCACAACCAAACCTTACTGATTTAGCTGTGTATTACGGGAGAACTCCACAACCAAACCTTACTCATTTAGCTGTGTATTACGGGAGAACTCCACAATCAAACTTTACACATTTAGCTGTGTATAACGGGAGAACTCCACAACCAAACCTTACTCATTTAGCTGTATATTACGGGAGAACTCCACAACCAAACTTTACACATTTAGCTGTGTATTACGGGAGAACTCTACAACCGAACTTTACTCATTTAGCTGTGCATTACGGGAGAACTTTACTCATTTAGCTGTATATTACGGGAGAACTCTACAACCAAACCTTACTCATTTAGCTGTGTATTATGGGAGAACTCCACAACCAAACCTTACTCATATAGCTGTGTATTACAGGAGAACTCTACAACCAAACTTTACTCATTTAGCTGTGTATTACAGGAGAACTCCACAACCAAACCTTAGTCATTTAGCTGTGTATTACGGGAGAACTCTACAACCAAACCTTACTCATTTAGCTGTGTATTACAGGAGAACTCTACAACCAAACCTTACTCATTTAGCTGTGTATTACAGGAGAACTCTACAACCAAACCTTACTCATTTAGCTGTGTATTACGGGAGAACTCTACAACCAAACCTTACTCATTTAGCTGTGTATTACGGGAGAACTCTACAACCAAACCTTACTCATTTAGCTGTGTATTACGGGAGAACTCTACAACCAAACCTTACTCATTTAGCTGTGTATTACAGAAGAACTCCACAACCAAACCTTACTGATTTAGCTGTGTATTACGGGAGAACTCCACAACCAAACCTTACTCATTTAGCTGTGTATTACGGGAGAACTCCACAATCAAACTTTACACATTTAGCTGTGTATAACGGGAGAACTCCACAACCAAACCTTACTCATTTAGCTGTATATTACGGGAGAACTCCACAACCAAACATTACTCATTTAGCTGTATATTACGGGAGAACTCCACAACCAAACCTTATCCATTTAGCTGTGTATTATGGGAGAACTCCACATCCAAACCTTACTCATTTAGCTGTGTATTACGGGAAAACTCCACAACGAAACTTTACTCATTTAGCTGTGTATTCGCATTTAGCTGTGTATTACGGGAGAACTCCACAACCAAACTTTACTCATTTAGCTGTGTAATACGGGAGAACTCCACAACCAAACTTTACACATTTAGCTGTGTATTACGGGAGAACTCTACAACCGAACTTTACTCATTTAGCTGTGCATTACGGGAGAACTCTACAACCGTACTTTACTCATTTAGCTGTGTATTACGGGAGAACTCCACAACCAAACCTTACTCATTTAGCTGTGTATTACGGGAGAACTCCACAACCAAACTTTACACATTTAGCTGTGTATTAAGGGAGAACTCCACAACCAAACCTTACTCTTTTAGCTGTGTATTACGGGAGAACTCCACAATCAAACTTTACTCATTTGCTGTATATTACAGGAGAACTCTACAACCAAACTTTACTCATTTAGCTATATATTACAGGAGAACTCCAGAACCAAACCTTACTCATTTAGCTGTATATTACGGGAGAACTCTACAACCAAACCTTACTCATTTAGCTGTATATTACGGGAGAACTCTACAACCAAACTTTACTCATTTAGCTGTATATTACGGGAGAACTCTACAACCAAACTTTACACATTTAGCTGTGTATTACGGGAGAACTCTACAACCGAACTTTACCCATTTAGCTGTATATTACGGGAGAAGTCTACAACCAAACCTTACTCATTTAGCTGTGTATTACGGGAGAACTCCACAACCAAACCTTACTCATTTAGCTGTGTATTACGGGAGAACTCCACAACCAAACTTTACACATTTAGCTGTGTATTAAGGGAGAACTCCACAACCAAACGTTACTCTTTTAGCTGTGTATTACGGGAGAACTCCACAACCAAACTTTTCTCATTTAGCTGTATATTACGGGAGAACTCCACAACCAAACTTTACTCATTTAGCTATATATTACAGGAGAACTCCACAACCAAACCTTACTCATTTAGCTGTATATTACGGGAGAACTCTACAACCAAACCTTACTCATTTAGCTGTGTATCACGGGAGAACTCTACAACCAAACCTTACTCATTTAGCTGTGTATTACAGGAGAACTCTACAACCAAACCTTACTCATTTAGCTGTGTATTACGGGAGAACTCTACAACCAAACCTTACTCATTTAGCTGTGTATTACGGGAGAACTCTACAACCAAACCTTACTCATTTAGCTGTGTATTACGGGAGAACTCTACAACCAAACCTTACTCATTTAGCTGTGTATTACAGAAGAACTCCACAACCAAACCTTACTCATTTAGCTGTGTATTACGGGAGAACTCCACAACCAAACCTTACTCATTTAGCTGTGCATTACGGGAGAACTCCACAATCAAACTTTACACATTTAGCTGTGTATAACGGGAGAACTCCACAACCAAACCTTACCCATTTAGCTGTATATTACGGGAGAACTCCACAACCAAACATTACTCACTTAGCTGTATATTACGGGAGAACTCCACAACCAAACCTTATCCATTTAGCTGTGTATTATGGGAGAACTCCACATCCAAACCTTACTCATTTAGCTGTGTATTACGGGAGAACTCCACAACGAAACTTTACTCATTTAGCTGTGTATTCGCATTTAGCTGTGTATTACGGGAGAACTCCACAACCAAACTTTACTCATTTAGCTGTGTATTACGGGAGAACTCCACAACCAAACTTTACACATTTAGCTGTGTATTACGGGAGAACTCTACAACCGAACTTTACTCATTTAGCTGTGCATTACGGAGAACTCTACAACCGAACATTACTCATTTAGCTGTGTATTACGGGAGAACTCCACAACTAAACCTTATCCATTTAGCTGTGTATTATGGGAGAACTCCACAACCAAACTTTACACATTTAGCTGTGTATTACGGGAGAACTCCACAACCAAACCTTATCCATTTAGCTGTGTATTATGGGAGAACTCCACAACCAAACCTTACTCATTTAGCTGTGTATTACGGGAGAACTCCACAACCAAACTTTACTCATTTAGCTGTGTATTACGGGAGAACTCCACAATCAAACTTTACACATTTAGCTGTGTATAACGGGAGAACTCCACTGCCAAACTTTACTCATTTAGCTGTATATTACGGGAGAACTCCACAACCAAACCTTACTCATTTAGCTGTGTATTACGGGAGAACTCCACAACCAAACTTTACTCATTTAGCTGTATAATACGGGAGAACTCTACAACCAAACTTTACTCATTTAGCTATATATTACAGGACAACTCTACAACCAAACTTTACTCATTTAGCTTTATATTACGGGAGAACTCTACAACCAAACTTTACTCAATTAGCTATATATTGCAGGAGAACTCTACAACCAAACTTTACTCATTTAGCTGTGTATTACGGGAGAACTCCACAACCAAACTTTACTCATTCAGCTGTGTATTACGGGAGAACTCCACAACCAAACCTTACTCATTTAGCTGTGTATTACGGGAGAACTCCACAACCAAACTTTACTCACTTAGCTGTATATTACAGGAGAACTCTACAACCAAACTTTACTAATTTAGCTGTATATTACGGGAGAACTCTACAACCAAACTTTACTCATTTAGCTGTGTATTACGGGAGAACTCTACAACCAAACCTTACTCATTTAGCTGTGTATTACAGGAGAACTCTACAACCAAACCTTACTCATTTAGCTGTGTATTACAGGAGAACTCTACAACCAAACCTTACTCATTTAGCTGTGTATTACGGGAGAACTCTACAACCAAACCTTACTCATTTAGCTGTGTATTACGGGAGAACTCTACAACCAAACCTTACTCATTTAGCTGTGTATTACGGGAGAACTCTACAACCAAACCTTACTCATTTAGCTGTGTATTACAGAAGAACTCCACAACCAAACCTTACTCATTTAGCTGTGTATTACGGGAGAACTCCACAACCAAACCTTACTCATTTAGCTGTGCATTACGGGAGAACTCCACAATCAAACTTTACACATTTAGCTGTGTATAACGGGAGAACTCCACAACCAAACCTTACCCATTTAGCTGTATATTACGGGAGAACTCCACAACCAAACATTACTCATTTAGCTGTATATTACGGGAGAACTCCACAACCAAACCTTATCCATTTAGCTGTGTATTATGGGAGAACTCCACATCCAAACCTTACTCATTTAGCTGTGTATTACGGGAGAACTCCACAACGAAACTTTACTCATTTAGCTGTGTATTCGCATTTAGCTGTGTATTACGGGAGAACTCCACAACCAAACTTTATTCATTTAGCTGTGTATTACGGGAGAACTCCACAACCAAACTTTACACATTTAGCTGTGTATTACGGGAGAACTCTACAACCGAACTTTACTCATTTAGCTGTGCATTACGGAGAACTCTACAACCGAACTTTACTCATTTAGCTGTGTATTACGGGAGAACTCCACAACTAAACCTTATCCATTTAGCTGTGTATTATGGGAGAACTCCACAACCAAACTTTACACATTTAGCTGTGTATTACGGGAGAACTCCACAACCAAACCTTATCCATTTAGCTGTGTATTATGGGAGAACTCCACAACCAAACCTTACTCATTTAGCTGTGTATTACGGGAGAACTCCACAACCAAACTTTACTCATTTAGCTGTGTATTACGGGAGAACTCCACAATCAAACTTTACACATTTAGCTGTGTATAACGGGAGAACTCCACTGCCAAACTTTACTCATTTAGCTGTATATTACGGGAGAACTCCACAACCAAACCTTACTCATTTAGCTGTGTATTACGGGAGAACTCCACAACCAAACTTTACTCACTTAGCTGTATATTACGGGAGAACTCTACAACCAAACTTTACTCATTTAGCTATATATTACAGGACAACTCTACAACCAAACTTTACTCATTTAGCTTTATATTACTGGAGAACTCTACAACCAAACTTTACTCAATTAGTTATATATTGCAGGAGAACTCTACAACCAAACTTTACTCATTTAGCTGTGTATTACGGGAGAACTCCACAACCAAACTTTACTCATTCAGCTGTGTATTACGGGAGAACTCCACAACCAAACCTTACTCATATAGCTGTGTATTACGGGAGAACTCCACAACCAAACTTTACTCATTTAGCTGTATATTACAGGAGAACTCTACAACCAAACTTTACTAATTTAGCTGTATATTACGGGAGAACTCTACAACCAAACTTTACTCATTTAGCTGTGTATTACGGGAGAACTCTACAACCGAACTTTACTCATTTAGCTGTATATTACGGGAGAACTCTACAACCAAACCTTACTCATTTAGCTGTGTATTATGGGAGAACTCCACAACCAAACCTTACTCATATAGCTGTGTATTACAGGAGAACTCTACAACCAAACTTTACTCATTTAGCTGTGTTTTAGAGGAGAACTCCACAACCAAACCTTAGTCATTTAGCTGTGTATTACGGGAGAACTCTACAACCAAACCTTACTCATTTAGCTGTGTATTACAGGAGAACTCTACAACCAAACCTTACTCATTTAGCTGTGTATTACAGGAGAACTCTACAACCAAACCTTACTCATTTAGCTGTGTATTACGGGAGAACTCTACAACCAAACCTTACTCATTTAGCTGTGTATTACGGGAGAACTCTACAACCAAACCTTACTCATTTAGCTGTGTATTACAGGAGAACTCCACAACCAAACTTTACTCATTTAGCTGTATATTGCGGGAGAACTCTACAACCAAACTTTACTCATTTAGCTATATATTACAGGAGAACTCTACAACCAAACTTTACTCATTTAGCTTTATATTACGGGAGAACTCTACAACCAAACTTTACTCAATTAGCTATATATTGCAGCAGAACTCTACAACCAAACTTTACTCATTTAGCTGTGTATTACGGGAGAACTCCACAACCAAACTTTACTCATTTAGCTGTGTATTACGGGAGAACTCCACAACCAAACGTTACTCATTTAGCTGTGTATTACGGGAGAACTCCACAACCAAACTTTACTCATTTAGCTGTATATTACGGGAGAACTCTACAACCAAACTTTACTCATTTAGCTGTGAATTACGGGAGAACTCTACAACCAAACTTTACTCATTTAGCTGTATATTACAGGAGAACTCTACAACCAAACTTTACTCATTTAGCTGTGTATTATGGGAGAACTCCACAACCAAACCTTACTCATATAGCTGTGTATTACAGGAGAACTCTACAACCAAACTTTACTCATTTAGCTGTGTATTACAGGAGAACTCCACAACCAAACCTTACTCATTTAGCTGTGTATTACGGGAGAACTCTACAACCAAACCTTACTCATTTAGCTGTGTATTACAGGAGAACTCTACAACCAAACCTTACTCATTTAGCTGTGTATTACAGGAGAACTCTACAACCAAACCTTACTCATTTAGCTGTGTATTACGGGAGAACTCTACAACCAAACCTTACTCATTTAGCTGTGTATTACGGGAGAACTCTACAACCAAACCATACTCATTTAGCTGTGTATTACGGGAGAACTCTACAACCAAACCTTACTCATTTAGCTGTGTATTACAGAAGAACTCCACAACCAAACCTTACTCATTTAGCTGTGTATTACGGGAGAACTCCACAACCAAACCTTACTCATTTAGCTGTGCATTATGGGAGAACTCCACAATCAAACTTTACACATTTAGCTGTGTATAACGGGAGAACTCCACAACCAAACCTTACCCATTTAGCTGTATATTACGGGAGAACTCCACAACCAAACATTACTCATTTAGCTGTATATTACGGGAGAACTCCACAACCAAACCTTATCCATTTAGCTGTGTATTATGGGAGAACTCCACATCCAAACCTTACTCATTTAGCTGTGTATTACGGGAGAACTCCACAACGAAACTTTACTCATTTAGCTGTGTATTCGCATTTAGCTGTGTATTACGGGAGAACTCCACAACCAAACCTTACTCATTTAGCTGTGTATTACGGGAGAACTCCACAACCAAACTTTACACATTTAGCTGTGTATTACGGGAGAACTCTACAACCGAACTTTACTCATTTAGCAGTGCATTACGGAGAACTCTACAACCGAACATTACTCATTTAGCTGTGTATTACGGGAGAACTCCACAACTAAACCTTATCCATTTAGCTGTGTATTATGGGAGAACTCCACAACCAAACTTTACACATTTAGCTGTGTATTACGGTAGAACTCCACAACCAAACCTTATCCATTTAGCTGTGTATTATGGGAGAACTCCACAACCAAACCTTACTCATTTAGCTGTGTATTACGGGAGAACTCCACAACCAAACTTTACTCATTTAGCTGTGTATTACGGGAGAACTCCACAATCAAACTTTACACATTTAGCTGTGTATAACGGGAGAACTCCACTGCCAAACTTTACTCATTTAGCTGTATATTACGGGAGAACTCCACAACCAAACCTTACTCATTTAGCTGTGTATTACGGGAGAACTCCACAACCAAACTTTACTCATTTAGCTGTATATTACGGGAGAACTCTACAACCAAACTTTACTCATTTAGCTATATATTACAGGACAACTCTACAACCAAACTTTACTCATTTAGCTTTATATTACGGGAGAACTCTACAACCAAACTTTACTCAATTAGCTATATATTGCAGGAGAACTCTACAACCAAACTTTACTCATTTAGCTGTGTATTACGGGAGAACTCCACAACCAAACTTTACTCATTCAGCTGTGTATTACGGGAGAACTCCACAACCAAACCTTACTCATTTAGCTGTGTATTACGGGAGAACTCCACAACCAAACTTTACTCATTTAGCTGTATATTACAGGAGAACTCTACAACCAAACTTTACTAATTTAGCTGTATATTACGGGAGAACTCTACAACCAAACTTTACTCATTTAGCTGTGTATTACGGGAGAACTCTACAACCAAACCTTACTCATTTAGCTGTGTATTACCGGAGAACTCTACAACCAAACCTTACTCATTTAGCTGTGTATTACAGGAGAACTCTACAACCAAACCTTACTCATTTAGCTGTGTATTACGGGAGAACTCTACAACCAAACCTTACTCATTTAGCTGTGTATTACGGGAGAACTCTACAACCAAACCTTACTCATTTAGCTGTGTATTACGGGAGAACTCTACAACCAAACCTTACTCATTTAGCTGTGTATTACAGAAGAACTCCACAACCAAACCTTACTCATTTAGCTGTGTATTACGGGAGAACTCCACAACCAAACCTTACTCATTTAGCTGTGCATTACGGGAGAACTCCACAATCAAACTTTACACATTTAGCTGTGTATAACGGGAGAACTCCACAACCAAACCTTACCCATTTAGCTGTATATTACGGGAGAACTCCACAACCAAACATTACTCATTTAGCTGTATATTACGGGAGAACTCCACAACCAAACCTTATCCATTTAGCTGTGTATTATGGGAGAACTCCACATCCAAACCTTACTCATTTAGCTGTGTATTACGGGAGAACTCCACAACGAAACTTTACTCATTTAGCTGTGTATTCGCATTTAGCTGTGTATTACGGGAGAACTCCACAACCAAACTTTACTAATTTAGCTGTATATTACGGGAGAACTCCACAACCAAACCTTACTCATTTAGCTGTGTATTACAGGAGAACTCCACAACCAAACTTTACTCATTTAGCTGTATATTGCGGGAGAACTCTACAACCAAACTTTACTCATTTAGCTATATATTACAGGAGAATGTACAACCAAACTTTACTCATTTAGCTTTATATTACGGGAGAACTCTACAACCAAACTTTACTCAATTAGCTATATATTGCAGGAGAACTCTACAACCAAACTTTACTCATTTAGCTGTGTATTACGGGAGAACTCCACAACCAAACTTTACTCATTTAGCTGTGTATTACGGGAGAACTCCACAACCAAACCTTACTCATTTAGCTGTGTATTACGGGAGAACTCCACAACCAAACTTTACTCATTTAGCTGTATATTACGGGAGAACTCTACAACCAAACTTTACTCATTTAGCTGTGTATTACGGGAGAACTCTACAACCAAACTTTACTCATTTAGCTGTATATTACAGGAGAACTCTACAACCAAACTTTACTCATTTAGCTGTGTATTATGGGAGAACTCCACAACCAAACCTTACTCATATAGCTGTGTATTACAGGAGAACTCTACAACCAAACTTTACTCATTTAGCTGTGTATTACAGGAGAACTCCACAACCAAACCTTACTCATTTAGCTGTGTATTACGGGAGAACTCTACAACCAAACCTTACTCATTTAGCTGTGTATTACAGGAGAACTCTACAACCAAACCTTACTCATTTAGCTGTGTATTACAGGAGAACTCTACAACCAAACCTTACTCATTTAGCTGTGTATTACGGGAGAACTCTACAACCAAACCTTACTCATTTAGCTGTGTATTACGGGAGAACTCTACAACCAAACCTTACTCATTTAGCTGTGTATTACGGGAGAACTCTACAACCAAACCTTACTCATTTAGCTGTGTATTACAGAAGAACTCCACAACCAAACCTTACTCATTTAGCTGTGTATTACGGGAGAACTCCACAACCAAACCTTACTCATTTAGCTGTGCATTACGGGAGAACTCCACAATCAAACTTTACACATTTAGCTGTGTATAACGGGAGAACTCCACAACCAAACCTTACCCATTTAGCTGTATATTACGGGAGAACTCCACAACCAAACATTACTCATTTAGCTGTATATTACGGGAGAACTCCACAACCAAACCTTATCCATTTAGCTGTGTATTATGGGAGAACTCCACATCCAAACCTTACTCATTTAGCTGTGTATTACGGGAGAACTCCACAACGAAACTTTACTCATTTAGCTGTGTATTCGCATTTAGCTGTGTATTACGGGAGAACTCCACAACCAAACTTTACTCATGTAGCTGTGTATTATGGGAGAACTCCACAACCAAACTTTACACATTTAGCTGTGTATTACGGGAGAACTCTACAACCGAACTTTACTCATTTAGCTGTGCATTACGGAGAACTCTACAACCGAACATTACTCATTTAGCTGTGTATTACGGGAGAACTCCACAACTAAACCTTATCCATTTAGCTGTGTATTATGGGAGAACTCCACAACCAAACTTTACACATTTAGCTGTGTATTACGGGAGAACTCCACAACCAAACCTTATCCATTTAGCTGTGTATTATGGGAGAACTCCACAACCAAACCTTACTCATTTAGCTGTGTATTACGGGAGAACTCCACAACCAAACTTTACTCATTTAGCTGTGTATTACGGGAGAACTCCACAATCAAACTTTACACATTTAGCTGTGTATAACGGGAGAACTCCACTGCCAAACTTTACTCATTTAGCTGTATATTACGGGAGAACTCCACAACCAAACCTTACTCATTTAGCTGTGTATTACGGGAGAACTCCACAACCAAACTTTACTCATTTAGCTGTATATTACGGGAGAACTCTACAACCAAACTTTACTCATTTAGCTATATATTACAGGACAACTCTACAACCAAACTTTACTCATTTAGCTTTATATTACGGGAGAACTCTACAACCAAACTTTACTCAATTAGCTATATATTGCAGGAGAACTCTACAACCAAACTTTACTCATTTAGCTGTGTATTACGGGAGAACTCCACAACCAAACTTTACTCATTCAGCTGTGTATTACGGGAGAAC
The DNA here is from genome assembly GCA_031769625.1 of Taudactylus pleione. Taxonomy (NCBI): domain Eukaryota; kingdom Metazoa; phylum Chordata; class Amphibia; order Anura; family Myobatrachidae; genus Taudactylus; species Taudactylus pleione. The sequence continues at coordinate 3,029,778 of JAUIMM010000482.1, forward strand.
TCCACAACCAAACCTTACTCATTTAGCTGTGTATTACGGGAGAACTCCACAACCAAACTTTACTCACTTAGCTGTATATTACAGGAGAACTCTACAACCAAACTTTACTAATTTAGCTGTATATTACGGGAGAACTCTACAACCAAACTTTACTCATTTAGCTGTGTATTACGGGAGAACTCTACAACCAAACCTTACTCATTTAGCTGTGTATTACAGGAGAACTCTACAACCAAACCTTACTCATTTAGCTGTGTATTACAGGAGAACTCTACAACCAAACCTTACTCATTTAGCTGTGTATTACGGGAGAACTCTACAACCAAACCTTACTCATTTAGCTGTGTATTACGGGAGAACTCTACAACCAAACCTTACTCATTTAGCTGTGTATTACGGGAGAACTCTACAACCAAACCTTACTCATTTAGCTGTGTATTACAGAAGAACTCCACAACCAAACCTTACTCATTTAGCTGTGTATTACGGGAGAACTCCACAACCAAACCTTACTCATTTAGCTGTGCATTACGGGAGAACTCCACAATCAAACTTTACACATTTAGCTGTGTATAACGGGAGAACTCCACAACCAAACCTTACCCATTTAGCTGTATATTACGGGAGAACTCCACAACCAAACATTACTCATTTAGCTGTATATTACGGGAGAACTCCACAACCAAACCTTATCCATTTAGCTGTGTATTATGGGAGAACTCCACATCCAAACCTTACTCATTTAGCTGTGTATTACGGGAGAACTCCACAACGAAACTTTACTCATTTAGCTGTGTATTCGCATTTAGCTGTGTATTACGGGAGAACTCCACAACCAAACTTTATTCATTTAGCTGTGTATTACGGGAGAACTCCACAACCAAACTTTACACATTTAGCTGTGTATTACGGGAGAACTCTACAACCGAACTTTACTCATTTAGCTGTGCATTACGGAGAACTCTACAACCGAACTTTACTCATTTAGCTGTGTATTACGGGAGAACTCCACAACTAAACCTTATCCATTTAGCTGTGTATTATGGGAGAACTCCACAACCAAACTTTACACATTTAGCTGTGTATTACGGGAGAACTCCACAACCAAACCTTATCCATTTAGCTGTGTATTATGGGAGAACTCCACAACCAAACCTTACTCATTTAGCTGTGTATTACGGGAGAACTCCACAACCAAACTTTACTCATTTAGCTGTGTATTACGGGAGAACTCCACAATCAAACTTTACACATTTAGCTGTGTATAACGGGAGAACTCCACTGCCAAACTTTACTCATTTAGCTGTATATTACGGGAGAACTCCACAACCAAACCTTACTCATTTAGCTGTGTATTACGGGAGAACTCCACAACCAAACTTTACTCACTTAGCTGTATATTACGGGAGAACTCTACAACCAAACTTTACTCATTTAGCTATATATTACAGGACAACTCTACAACCAAACTTTACTCATTTAGTTTTATATTACTGGAGAACTCTACAACCAAACTTTACTCAATTAGCTATATATTGCAGGAGAACTCTACAACCAAACTTTACTCATTTAGCTGTGTATTACGGGAGAACTCCACAACCAAACTTTACTCATTCAGCTGTGTATTACGGGAGAACTCCACAACCAAACCTTACTCATATAGCTGTGTATTACGGGAGAACTCCACAACCAAACTTTACTCATTTAGCTGTATATTACAGGAGAACTCTACAACCAAACTTTACTAATTTAGCTGTATATTACGGGAGAACTCTACAACCAAACTTTACTCATTTAGCTGTGTATTACGGGAGAACTCTACAACCGAACTTTACTCATTTAGCTGTATATTACGGGAGAACTCTACAACCAAACCTTACTCATTTAGCTGTGTATTATGGGAGAACTCCACAACCAAACCTTACTCATATAGCTGTGTATTACAGGAGAACTCTACAACCAAACTTTACTCATTTAGCTGTGTATTACAGGAGAACTCCACAACCAAACCTTAGTCATTTAGCTGTGTATTACGGGAGAACTCTACAACCAAACCTTACTCATTTAGCTGTGTATTACAGGAGAACTCTACAACCAAACCTTACTCATTTAGCTGTGTATTACAGGAGAACTCTACAACCAAACCTCACTCATTTAGCTGTGTATTACGGGAGAACTCTACAACCAAACCTTACTCATTTAGCTGTGTATTACGGGAGAACTCTACAACCAAACCTTACTCATTTAGCTGTGTATTACGGGAGAACTCTACAACCAAACCTTACTCATTTAGCTGTGTATTACAGAAGAACTCCACAACCAAACCTTACTGATTTAGCTGTGTATTATGGGAGAACTCCACAACCAAACCTTACTCATTTAGCTGTGTATTACGGGAGAACTCCACAATCAAACTTTACACATTTAGCTGTGTATAACGGGAGAACTCCACAACCAAACCTTACTCATTTAGCTGTATATTACGGGAGAACTCCACAACCAAACATTACTCATTTAGCTGTATATTACGGGAGAACTCCACAACCAAACCTTATCCATTTAGCTGTGTATTATGGGAGAACTCCACATCCAAACCTTACTCATTTAGCTGTGTATTACGGGAGAACTCCACAACGAAACTTTACTCATTTAGCTGTGTATTCGCATTTAGCTGTGTATTACGGGAGAACTCCACAACCAAACTTTACTCATTTAGCTGTGTATTATGGGAGAACTCCACAACCAAACTTTACACATTTAGCTGTGTATTAAGGGAGAGCTCTACAACCGAACTTTACTCATTTAGCTGTGCATTACGGGAGAACTTTACTCATTTAGCTGTATATTACGGGAGAACTCTACAACCAAACCTTACTCATTTAGCTGTGTATTATGGGAGAACTCCACAACCAAACCTTACTCATATAGCTGTGTATTACAGGAGAACTCTACAACCAAACTTTACTCATTTAGCTGTGTATTACAGGAGAACTCCACAACCAAACCTTAGTCATTTAGCTGTGTATTACGGGAGAACTCTACAACCAAACCTTACTCATTTAGCTGTGTATTACAGGAGAACTCTACAACCAAACCTTACTCATTTAGCTGTGTATTACAGGAGAACTCTACAACCAAACCTTACTCATTTAGCTGTGTATTACGGGAGAACTCTACAACCAAACCTTACTCATTTAGCTGTGTATTACGGGAGAACTCTACAACCAAACCTTACTCATTTAGCTGTGTATTACGGGAGAAGTCTACAACCAAACCTTACTCATTTAGCTGTGTATTACAGAAGAACTCCACAACCAAACCTTACTGATTTAGCTGTGTATTACGGGAGAACTCCACAACCAAACCTTACTCATTTAGCTGTGTATTACGGGAGAACTCCACAATCAAACTTTACACATTTAGCTGTGTATAACGGGAGAACTCCACAACCAAACCTTACTCATTTAGCTGTATATTACGGGAGAACTCCACAACCAAACATTACTCATTTAGCTGTATATTACGGGAGAACTCCACAACCAAACCTTATCCATTTAGCTGTGTATTATGGGAGAACTCCACATCCAAACCTTACTCATTTAGCTGTGTATTACGGGAAAACTCCACAACGAAACTTTACTCATTTAGCTGTGTATTCGCATTTAGCTGTGTATTACGGGAGAACTCCACAACCAAACTTTACTCATTTAGCTGTGTATTACGGGAGAACTCCACAACCAAACTTTACACATTTAGCTGTGTATTACGGGAGAACTCTACAACCGAACTTTACTCATTTAGCTGTGCATTACGGGAGAACTCTACAACCGAACTTTACTCATTTAGCTGTGTATTACGGGAGAACTCCACAACCAAACCTTACTCATTTAGCTGTGTATTACGGGAGAACTCCACAACCAAACTTTACACATTTAGCTGTGTATTAAGGGAGAACTCCACAACCAAACCTTACTCTTTTAGCTGTGTATTACGGGAGAACTCCACAACCAAACTTTACTCATTTGCTGTATATTACAGGAGAACTCTACAACCAAACTTTACTCATTTAGCTATATATTACAGGAGAACTCCAGAACCAAACCTTACTCATTTAGCTGTATATTACGGGAGAACTCTACAACCAAACCTTACTCATTTAGCTGTATATTACGGGAGAACTCTACAACCAAACTTTACTCATTTAGCTGTATATTACGGGAGAACTCTACAACCAAACTTTACACATTTAGCTGTGTATTACGGGAGAACTCTACAACCGAACTTTACCCATTTAGCTGTATATTACGGGAGAAGTCTACAACCAAACCTTACTCATTTAGCTGTGTATTACGGGAGAACTCCACAACCAAACCTTACTCATTTAGCTGTGTATTACGGGAGAACTCCACAACCAAACTTTACACATTTAGCTGTGTATTAAGGGAGAACTCCACAACCAAACCTTACTCTTTTAGCTGTGTATTACGGGAGAACTCCACAACCAAACTTTTCTCATTTAGCTGTATATTACGGGAGAACTCCACAACCAAACTTTACTCATTTAGCTATATATTACAGGAGAACTCCACAACCAAACCTTACTCATTTAGCTGTATATTACGGGAGAACTCTACAACCAAACCTTACTCATTTAGCTGTGTATTACGGGAGAACTCTACAACCAAACCTTACTCATTTAGCTGTGTATTACAGGAGAACTCTACAACCAAACCTTACTCATTTAGCTGTGTATTACGGGAGAACTCTACAACCAAACCTTACTCATTTAGCTGTGTATTACGGGAGAACTCTACAACCAAACCTTACTCATTTAGCTGTGTATTACGGGAGAACTCTACAACCAAACCTTACTCATTTAGCTGTGTATTACAGAAGAACTCCACAACCAAACCTTACTGATTTAGCTGTGTATTACGGGAGAACTCCACAACCAAACCTTACTCATTTAGCTGTGTATTACGGGAGAACTCCACAATCAAACTTTACACATTTAGCTGTGTATAACGGGAGAACTCCACAACCAAACCTTACTCATTTAGCTGTATATTACGGGAGAACTCCACAACCAAACATTACTCATTTAGCTGTATATTACGGGAGAACTCCACAACCAAACCTTATCCATTTAGCTGTGTATTATGGGAGAACTCCACATCCAAACCTTACTCATTTAGCTGTGTATTACAGGAGAACTCCACAACGAAACTTTACTCATTTAGCTGTGTATTCGCATTTAGCTGTGTATTACGGGAGAACTCCACAACCAAACTTTACTCATTTAGCTGTGTATTATGGGAGAACTCCACAACCAAACTTTACACATTTAGCTGTGTATTACGGGAGAACTCTACAACCGAACTTTACTCATTTAGCTGTGCATTACGGGAGAACTTTACTCATTTAGCTGTATATTACGGGAGAACTCTACAACCAAACCTTACTCATTTAGCTGTGTATTATGGGAGAACTCCACAACCAAACCTTACTCATATAGCTGTGTATTACAGGAGAACTCTACAACCAAACTTTACTCATTTAGCTGTGTATTACAGGAGAACTCCACAACCAAACCTTAGTCATTTAGCTGTGTATTACGGGAGAACTCTACAACCAAACCTTACTCATTTAGCTGTGTATTACAGGAGAACTCTACAACCAAACCTTACTCATTTAGCTGTGTATTACAGGAGAACTCTACAACCAAACCTTACTCATTTAGCTGTGTATTACGGGAGAACTCTACAACCAAACCTTACTCATTTAGCTGTGTATTACGGGAGAACTCTACAACCAAACCTTACTCATTTAGCTGTGTATTACGGGAGAACTCTACAACCAAACCTTACTCATTTAGCTGTGTATTACAGAAGAACTCCACAACCAAACCTTACTGATTTAGCTGTGTATTACGGGAGAACTCCACAACCAAACCTTACTCATTTAGCTGTGTATTACGGGAGAACTCCACAATCAAACTTTACACATTTAGCTGTGTATAACGGGAGAACTCCACAACCAAACCTTACTCATTTAGCTGTATATTACGGGAGAACTCCACAACCAAACATTACTCATTTAGCTGTATATTACGGGAGAACTCCACAACCAAACCTTATCCATTTAGCTGTGTATTATGGGAGAACTCCACATCCAAACCTTACTCATTTAGCTGTGTATTACGGGAAAACTCCACAACGAAACTTTACTCATTTAGCTGTGTATTCGCATTTAGCTGTGTATTACGGGAGAACTCCACAACCAAACTTTACTCATTTAGCTGTGTATTACGGGAGAACTCCACAACCAAACTTTACACATTTAGCTGTGTATTACGGGAGAACTCTACAACCGAACTTTACTCATTTAGCTGTGCATTACGGGAGAACTCTACAACCGAACTTTACTCATTTAGCTGTGTATTACGGGAGAACTCCACAACCAAACCTTACTCATTTAGCTGTGTATTACGGGAGAACTCCACAACCAAACTTTACACATTTAGCTGTGTATTAAGGGAGAACTCCACAACCAAACCTTACTCTTTTAGCTGTGTATTACGGGAGAACTCCACAACCAAACTTTACTCATTTGCTGTATATTACAGGAGAACTCTACAACCAAACTTTACTCATTTAGCTATATATTACAGGAGAACTCCAGAACCAAACCTTACTCATTTAGCTGTATATTACGGGAGAACTCTACAACCAAACCTTACTCATTTAGCTGTATATTACGGGAGAACTCTACAACCAAACTTTACTCATTTAGCTGTATATTACGGGAGAACTCTACAACCAAACTTTACACATTTAGCTGTGTATTACGGGAGAACTCTACAACCGAACTTTACCCATTTAGCTGTATATTACGGGAGAAGTCTACAACCAAACCTTACTCATTTAGCTGTGTATTACGGGAGAACTCCACAACCAAACCTTACTCATTTAGCTGTGTATTACGGGATAACTCCACAACCAAACTTTACACATTTAGCTGTGTATTAAGGGAGAACTCCACAACCAAACCTTACTCTTTTAGCTGTGTATTACGGGAGAACTCCACAACCAAACTTTTCTCATTTAGCTGTATATTACGGGAGAACTCCACAACCAAACTTTACTCATTTAGCTATATATTACAGGAGAACTCCACAACCAAACCTTACTCATTTAGCTGTATATTACGGGAGAACTCTACAACCAAACCTTACTCATTTAGCTGTGTATTACGGGAGAACTCTACAACCAAACCTTACTCATTTAGCTGTATATTACGGGAGAACTCTACAACCAAACCTTACTCATTTAGCTGTGTATTACAGGAGAACTCCACAACCAAACCTTACTCATATAGCTGTGTATTACAGGAGAACTCTACAACCAAACTTTACTCATTTAGCTGTGTATTACAGGAGAACTCCACAACCAAACCTTTCTCATTTAGCTGTGTATTACGGGAGAACTCTACAACCAAACCTTACTCATTTAGCTGTGTATTACAGGAGAACTCTACAACCAAACCTTACTCATTTAGCTGTGTATTACAGGAGAACTGTACAACCAAACCTTACTCATTTAGCTGTGTATTACGGGAGAACTCTACAACCAAACCTTACTCATTTAGCTGTGTATTACGGGAGAACTCTACAACCAAACCTTACTCATTTAGCTGTGTATTACAGAAGAACTCCACAACCAAACCTTACTCATTTAGCTGTGTATTACGGGAGAACTCCACAACCAAACCTTACTCATTTAGCTGTGTACTATGGGAGAACTCCACAATCAAACTTTACACATTTAGCTGTGTATAACGGGAGAACTCCACAACCAAACATTACTCATTTAGCTGTATCTTACGGGAGAACTCCACAACCAAACCTTATCCATTTAGCTGTGTATTATGGGAGAACTGCACATCCAAACCTTACTCATTTAGCTGTGTATTACGGGAGAACTCCACAACGAAACTTTACTCATTTAGCTGTATATTCGCATTTAGCTGTGTATTACGGGAGAACTCCACAACCAAACTTTACACATTTAGCTGTGTATTACGGGAGAACTCTACAACCGAACTTTACTCATTTAGCTGTGCATTACGGGAGAACTCTACAACCGAACTTTACTCATTTAGCTGTGTATTACGGGAGAACTCCACAACCAAACCTTACTCATTTAGCTGTGTATTACGGGAGAACTCCACAACCAAACTTTACACATTTAGCTGTGTATTAAGGGAGAACTCCACAACCAAACCTTACTCTTTTAGCTGTGTATTACGGGAGAACTCCACAACCAAACTTTTCTCATTTAGCTATATATTACAGGAGAACTCCACAACCAAACCTTACTCATTTAGCTGTATATTACGGGAGAACTCTACAACCAAACTTTACTCATTTAGCTGTGTATTACGGGAGAACTCTACAACCGAACTTTACTCATTTAGCTGTATATTACGGGAGAACTCTACAACCAAACCTTACTCATTTAGCAGTGTATTATGGGAGAACTCCACAACCAAACCATACTCATACAGCTGTGTATTACAGGAGAACTCTACAACCAAACTTTACTCATTTAGCTGTGTATTACAGGAGAACTCCACAACCAAACTTTACTCATTTAGCTGTGTATTACGGGAGAACTCTACAACCAAACCTTAGTCATTTAGCTGTGTATTACGGGAGAACTCTACAACCAAACCTTACTCATTTAGCTGTGTATTACAGGAGAACTGTACAACCAAACCTTAGTCATTTAGCTGTGTATTACGGGAGAACTCTACAACCAAACCTTACTCATTTAGCTGTGTATTACAGGAGAACTCCACAACCAAACCTTACTCATTTAGCTGTGTATTACAGAAGAACTCCACAACCAAACCTTACTCATTTAGCTGTGTATTACGGGAGAACTCCACAACCAAACTTTACACATTTAGCTGTGTATAACGAGAGAACTCCACAACGAAACTTTACTCATTTAGCTGTATATTACGGGAGAACTCTACAACCAAACTTTACTCATTTAGCTGTATATTACGGTAGAACTCTACAACCAAACTTTACTCATTTAGCTGTGTATTACGGGAGAACTCTACAACCAAACCTTACTCATTTCGCTGTGTAATACTGGAGTACTCCACAATCAAACTTTACACATTTAGCTGTGTATTACGGGAGAACTCCACAACCAAACTTTACTCATTTAGCTGTATATTACAGGAGAACTCTACAACCAAACTTTACTCATTTAGCTGTGTATTCGCATTTAGCTGTGTATTACGGGAGAACTCCACAACCAAACTTTACTCATTTAGCTGTGTATTACGGGAGAACTCCACAACCAAACTTTACACATTTAGCTGTGTATTACGGGAGAACACTACAACCGAACTTTACTCATTTAGCTGTGCATTACGGAGAACTCTACAACCGAACTTTACTCATTTAGCTGTGTATTACGGGAGAACCCCACAACCAAAACTTATCCATTTAGCTGTGTATTATGGGAGAACTCCACAACCAAACTTTACACATTTAGCTGTGTATTACGGGAGAACTCCACAACCAAACCTTATCCCCTTATCCATTTAGCTGTGTATTATGGGAGAACTCCACAACCAAACCTTACTCATTTAGCTGTGTATTACGGGAGAACTCCACAACCAAACTTTACTCATTTAGCTGTGTATTACGGGAGAACTCCACAATCAAACTTTACACATTTAGCTGTGTATAACGGGAGAACTCCACAACCAAACTTTACTCATTTAGCTGTATATAACGGGAGAACTCCACAACCAAACCTTACTCATTTAGCTGTGTATTACAGGAGAACTCTACAACCAAACTTTACTCAATTAGCTATATATTGCAGGAGAACTCTACAACCAAACTTTACTCATTTAGCTATATATTACAGGAGAACTCTACAACCAAACTTTACTCATTTAGCTTTATATTACGGGAGAACTCTGCAACCAAACTTTACTCAATTAGCTATATATTGCAGGAGAACTCTACAACCAAACTTTACTCATTTAGCTGTGTATTACGGGAGAACTCCACAACCAAACTATACTAATTTAGCTGTGTATTACGGGAGAACTCCACAACCAAACCTTACTCATTTAGCTGTGTATTACGGGAGAACTCCACAACCAAACTTTACTCATTTAGCTGTATATTACGGGAGAACTCTACAACCAAACTTTACTCATTTAGCTGTGTATTACGGGAGAACTCTACAACCAAACTTTACTCATTTAGCTGTATATTACAGGAGAACTCTACAACCAAACCTTACTCATTTAGCTGTGTATTACAGGAGAACTCTACAACCAAACTTTACTCATTTAGCTGTGTATTACAGGAGAACTCCACAACCAAACCTTACTCATTTAGCTGTGTATTACGGGAGAACTCTACAACCAAACCTTACTCATTTAGCTGTGTATTACAGGAGAACTCTACAGCCAAACCTTACTCATTTAGCTGTGTATTACAGGAGAACTCTACAACCAAACCTTACTCATTTAGCTGTGTATTACGGGAGAACTCTACAACCAAACCTTACTCATTTAGCTGTGTATTATGGGAGAACTCTACAACCAAACCTTACTCATTTAGCTGTGTATTACGGGAGAACTCTACAACCAAACCTTACTCATTTAGCTGTGTATTACAGAAGAACTCCACAACCAAACCTTACTCATTTAGCTGTGTATTACGGGAGAACTCCACAACCAAACCTTACTCATTTAGCTGTGCATTACGGGAAAACTCCACAATCAAACTTTACACATTTAGCTGTGTATAACGGGAGAACTCCACAACCAAACCTTACTCATTTAGCTGTATATTACGGGAGAACTCCACAACCAAACATTACTCATTTAGCTGTATATTACGGGAGAACTCCACAACCAAACCTTATCCATTTAGCTGTGTATTATGGGAGAACTCCACATCCAAACCTTACTCATTTAGCTGTGTATTACGGGAGAACTCCACAACGAAACTTTACTCATTTAGCTGTGTATTCGCATTTAGCTGTGTATTACGGGAGAACTCCACAACCAAACTTTACTCATTTAGCTGTGTATTACGGGAGAACTCCACAACCAAACTTTACACATTTAGCTGTGTATTACGGGAGAACTCTACAACCAAACTTTACTCATTTAGCTGTGTATTACGGAGAACTCTACAACCGAACTTTACTCATTTAGCTGTGTATTACGGGAGAACTCCACAACTAAACCTTATCCATTTAGCTGTGTATTATGGGAGAACTCCACAACCAAACTTTACACATTTAGCTGTGTATTACGGGAGAACTCCACAACCAAACCTTATCCATTTAGCTGTGTATTATGGGAGAACTCCACAACCAAACCTTACTCATTTAGCTGTGTATTACGGGAGAACTCCACAACCAAACTTTACTCATTTAGCTGTGTATTACGGGAGAACTCCACAATCAAACTTTACACATTTAGCTGTGTATAACGGGAGAACTCCACTGCCAAACTTTACTCATTTAGCTGTATATTACGGGAGAACTCCACAACCAAACCTTACTCATTTAGCTGTGTATTACGGGAGAACTCCACAACCAAACTTTACTCATTTAGCTGTATATTACGGGAGAACTCTACAACCAAACTTTACTCATTTAGGTATATATTACAGGACAACTCTACAACCAAACTTTACTCATTTAGCTTTATATTACGGGAGAACTCTACAACCAAACTTTACTCAATTAGCTATATATTGCAGGAGAACTCTACAACCAAACTTTACTCATTTAGCTGTGTATTACGGGAGAACTCCACAACCAAACTTTACTCATTCAGCTGTGTATTACGGGAGAACTCCACAACCAAACCTTACTCATTTAGCTGTGTATTACGGGAGAACTCCTCAACCAAACTTTACTCATTTAGCTGTATATTACAGGAGAACTCTACAACCAAACTTTACTAATTTAGCTGTATATTACGGGAGAACTCTACAACCAAACTTTACTCATTTAGCTGTGTATTACGGGAGAACTCTACAACCGAACTTTACTCATTTAGCTGAATATTACGGGAGAACTCTACAACCAAACCTTACTCATATAGCTGTGTATTACAGGAGAACTCTACAACCAAACTTTACTCATTTAGCTGTGTATTACAGGAGAACTCCACAACCAAACCTTACTCATTTAGCTGTGTATTACGGGAGAACTCTACAACCAAACCTTACTCATTTAGCTGTGTATTACAGGAGAACTCTACAACCAAACCTTACTCATTTAGCTGTGTATTACAGGAGAACTCTACAACCAAACCTTACTCATTTAGCTGTGTATTACGGGAGAACTCTACAACCAAACCTTACTCATTTAGCTGTGTATTACGGGAGAACTCTACAACCAAACCTTACTCATTTAGCTGTGTATTACGGGAGAACTCTACAACCAAACCTTACTCATTTAGCTGTGTATTATAGAAGAACTCCACAACCAAACCTTACTCATTTAGCTGTGTTTTACGGGAGAACTCCACAAACAAACCTTACTCATTTAGCTGTGTATTACGGGAGAACTCCACAATCAAACTTTACACATTTAGCTGTGTATAATGGGAGAACTCCACAACCAAACCTTACCCATTTAGCTGTATATTACGGGAGAACTCCACAACCAAACATTACTCATTTAGCTGTATATTACGGGAGAACTCCACAACCAAACCTTATCCATTTAGCTGTGTATTATGGGAGAACTCCACATCCAAACCTTACTCATTTAGCTGTGTATTATGGGAGAACTCCACAACGAAACTTTACTCATTTAGCTGTGTATTAGCATTTAGCTGTGTATTACGGGAGAACTCCACAACCAAACTTTACTCATTTAGCTGTGTATTACGGGAGAACTCCACAACCAAACTTTACATATTTAGCTGTGTATTACAGGAGAACTCTACAACCGAACTTTACTCATTTAGCTGTGCATTACGGAGAACTCTACAACCGAACATTACTCATTTAGCTGTGTATTACGGGAGAACTCCACAACTAAACCTTATCCATTTAGCTGTGTATTATGGGAGAACTCCACAACCAAACTTTACACATTTAGCTGTGTATTACGGGAGAACTCCACAACCAAACCTTACTCATTTAGCTGTGTATTACGGGAGAACTCCACAACCAAACTTTACTCATTTAGCTGTATATTACGGGAGAACTCTACAACCAAACTTTACTCATTTAGCTATATATTACAGGACAACTCTACAACCAAACTTTACTCATTTAGCTTTATATTACGGGAGAACTCTACAACCAAACTTTACTCAATTAGCTATATATTGCAGGAGAACTCTACAACCAAACTTTACTCATTTAGCTGTGTATTACGGGAGAACTCCACAACCAAACTTTACTCATTCAGCTGTGTATTACGGGAGAACTCCACAACCAAACCTTACTCATTTAGCTGTGTATTACGGGAGAACTCCACAACCAAACTTTACTCATTTAGCTGTATATTACAGGAGAACTCTACAACCAAACTTTACTAATTTAGCTGTATATTACGGGAGAACTCTACAACCAAACTTTACTCATTTAGCTGTGTATTACGGGAGAACTCTACAACCGAACTTTACTCATTTAGCTGAATATTACGGGAGAACTCTACAACCAAACCTTACTCATTTAGCTGTGTATTATGGGAGAACTCCACAACCAAACCTTACTCATATAGCTGTGTATTACGGGAGAACTCCACAACCAAACTTTACTCATTTAGCTGTATATTACGGGAGAACTCTACAAACAAACTTTACTCATTTAGCTATATATTACAGGACAACTCTACAACCAAACTTTACTCATTTAGCTTTATATTACGGGAGAACTCTACAACCAAACTTTACTCAATTAGCTATATATTGCAGGAGAACTCTACAACCAAACTTTACTGATTTAGCTGTGTATTACGGGAGAACTCCACAACCAAACTTTACTCATTCAGCTGTGTATTACGGGAGAACTCCACAACCAAACCTTACTCATTTAGCTGTGTATTACGGGAGAACTCCACAACCAAACTTTACTCATTTAGCTGTATATTACAGGAGAACTCTACAACCAAACTTTACTAATTTAGCTGTATATTACGGGAGAACTCTACAACCAAACTTTACTCATTTAGCTGTGTATTACGGGAGAACTCTACAACCGAACTTTACTCATTTAGCTGAATATTACGGGAGAACTCTACAACCAAACCTTACTCATTTAGCTGTGTATTATGGGAGAACTCCACAACCAAACCTTACTCATATAGCTGTGTATTACAGGAGAACTCTACAACCAAACCTTACTCATTTAGCTGTGTATTACAGGAGAACTCTACAACCAAACCTTACTCATTTAGCTGTGTATTACGGGAGAACTCTACAACCAAACCTTACTCATTTAGCTGTGTATTACGGGAGAACTCTACAACCAAACCTTACTCATTTAGCTGTGTATTACGGGAGAACTCTACAACCAAACCTTACTCATTTAGCTGTGTATTACAGAAGAACTCCACAACCAAACCTTACTCATTTTGCTGTGTTTTACGGGAGAACTCCACAACCAAACCTTACTCATTTAGCTGTGTATTACGGGAGAACTCCACAATCAAACTTTACACATTTAGCTGTGTATAACGGGAGAACTCCACAACCAAACCTTACCCATTTAGCTGTATATTACGGGAGAACTCCACAACCAAACATTACTCATTTAGCTGTATATTACGGGAGAAATCCACAACCAAACCTTATCCATTTAGCTGTGTATTATGGGAGAACTCCACATCCAAACCTTACTCATTTAGCTGTGTTTTATGGGAGAACTCCACAACGAAACTTTACTCATTTAGCTGTGTATTAGCATTTAGCTGTGTATTACGGGAGAACTCCACAACCAAACTTTACTCATTTAGCTGTGTATTACGGGAGAACTCCACAACCAAACTTTACACATTTAGCTGTGTATTACAGGAGAACTCTACAACCGAACTTTACTCATTTAGCTGTGCATTACGGAGAACTCTACAACCGAACATTACTCATTTAGCTGTGTATTACGGGAGAACTCCACAACTAAACCTTATCCATTTAGCTGTGTATTATGGGAGAACTCCACAACCAAACTTTACACATTTAGCTGTGTATTACGGGAGAACTCCACAACCAAACCTTATCCATTTAGCTGTGTATTATGGGAGAACTCCACAACCAAACCTTACTCATTTAGCTGTGTATTACGGGAGAACTCCACAACCAAACTTTACTCATTTAGCTGTGTATTACGGGAGAACTCCACAATCAAACTTTACACATTTAGCTGTGTATAACGGGAGAACTCCACTGCCAAACTTTACTCATTTAGCTGTATATTACGGGAGAACTCCACAACCAAACCTTACTCATTTAGCTGTGTATTACGGGAGAACTCCACAACCAAACTTTACTCATTTAGCTGTATATTACGGGAGAACTCTACAACCAAACTTTACTCATTTAGCTATATATTACAGGACAACTCTACAACCAAACTTTACTCATTTAGCTTTATATTACGGGAGAACTCTACAACCAAACTTTACTCAATTAGCTATATATTGCAGGAGAACTCTACAACCAAACTTTACTCATTTAGCTGTGTATTACGGGAGAACTCCACAACCAAACTTTACTCATTCAGCTGTGTATTACGGGAGAACTCCACAACCAAACCTTACTCATTTAGCTGTGTATTACGGGAGAACTCCACAACCAAACTTTACTCATTTAGCTGTATATTACAGGAGAACTCTACAACCAAACTTTACTAATTTAGCTCTATATTACGGGAGAACTCTACAACCAAACTTTACTCATTTAGCTGTGTATTACGTGAGAACTCTACAACCAAACCTTACTCATTTAGCTGTGTATTACAGGAGAACTCTACAACCAAACCTTACTCATTTAGCTGTGTATTACAGGAGAACTCTACAACCAAACCTTACTCATTTAGCTGTGTATTACGGGAGAACTCTACAACCAAACCTTACTCATTTAGCTGTGTATTACGGGAGAACTCTACAACCAAACCTTACTCATTTAGCTGTGTATTACAGAAGAACTCCACAACCAAACCTTACTCATTTAGCTGTGTATTACGGGAGAACTCCACAACCAAACCTTACTCATTTAGCTGTGCATTACGGGAGAACTCCACAATCAAACTTTACACATTTAGCTGTGTATAACGGGAGAACTCCACAACCAAACCTTACCCATTTAGCTGTATATTACGGGAGAACTCCACAACCAAACATTACGCATTTAGCTGTATATTACGGGAGAACTCCACAACCAAACCTTATCCATTTAGCTGTGTATTATGGGAGAACTCCACATCCAAACCTTACTCATTTAGCTGTGTATTACGGGAGAACTCCACAACGAAATTTACTCATTTAGCTGTGTATTCGCATTTAGCTGTGTATTACGGGAGAACTCCACAACCAAACTTTACTCATTTAGCTGTGTATTACGGGAGAACTCCACAACCAAACTTTACACATTTAGCTGTGTATTACGGGAGAACTCTACAACCGAACTTTACTCATTTAGCTGTGCATTACGGAGAACTCTACAACCGAACTTTACTCATTTAGCTGTGTATTACGGGAGAACTCCACAACTAAACCTTATCCATTTAGCTGTGTATTATGGGAGAACTCCACAACCAAACTTTACACATTTAGCTGTGTATTACGGGAGAACTCCACAACCAAACCTTATCCATTTAGCTGTGTATTATGGGAGAACTCCACAACCAAACCTTACTCATTTAGCTGTGTATTACGGGAGAACTCCACAACCAAACTTTACTCATTTAGCTGTGTATTACGGGAGAACTCCACAATCAAACTTTACACATTTAGCTGTGTATAACGGGAGAACTCCACTGCCAAACTTTACTCATTTAGCTGTATATTACGGGAGAACTCCACAACCAAACCTTACTCATTTAGCTGTGTATTACGGGAGAACTCCACAACCAAACTTTACTCATTTAGCTGTATATTACGGGAGAACTCTACAACCAAACTTTACTCATTTAGCTATATATTACAGGACAACTCTACAACCAAACTTTACTCATTTAGCTTTATATTACGGGAGAACTCTACAACCAAACTTTACTCAATTAGCTATATATTGCAGGAGAACTCTACAACCAAACTTTACTCATTTAGCTGTGTATTACGGGAGAACTCCACAACCAAACTTTACTCATTCAGCTGTGTATTACGGGAGAACTCCACAACCAAACCTTACTCATTTAGCTGTGTATTACGGGAGAACTCCACAACCAAACTTTACTCATTTAGCTGTATATTACAGGAGATCTCTACAACCAAACTTTACTAATTTAGCTGTATATTACGGGAGAACTCTACAACCAAACTTTACTCATTTAGCTGTGTATTACGGGAGAACTCTACAACCGAACTTTACTCATTTAGCTGTATATTACGGGAGAACTCTACAACCAAACCTTACTCATTTAGCTGTGTATTATGGGAGAACTCCACAACCAAACCTTACTCATATAGCTGTGTATTACAGGAGAACTCTACAACCAAACTTTACTCATTTAGCTGTGTATTACAGGAGAACTCCACAACCAAACCTTACTCATTTAGCTGTGTATTACGGGAGAACTCTACAACCAAACCTTACTCATTTAGCTGTGTATTACAGGAGAACTCTACAACCAAACCTTATTCATTTAGCTGTGTATTACAGGAAAACTCTACAACCAAACCTTACTCATTTAGCTGTGTATTACGGGAGAACTCTACAACCAAACCTTACTCATTTAGCTGTGTATTACGGGAGAACTCTACAACCAAACCTTACTCATTTAGCTGTGTATTACGGGAGAACTCTACAACCAAACCTTACTCATTTAGCTGTGTATTACAGAAGAACTCCACAACCAAACCTTACTGATTTAGCTGTGTATTACGGGAGAACTCCACAACCAAACCTTACTCATTTAGCTGTGTATTACGGGAGAACTCCACAATCAAACTTTACACATTTAGCTGTGTATAACGGGAGAACTCCACAACCAAACCTTACTCATTTAGCTGTATATTACGGGAGAACTCCACAACCAAACATTACTCATTTAGCTGTATATTACGGGAGAACTCCACAACCAAACCTTATCCATTTAGCTGTGTATTATGGGAGAACTCCACATCCAAACCTTACTCATTTAGCTGTGTATTACGGGAGAACTCCACAACGAAACTTTACTCATTTAGCTGTGTATTCGCATTTAGCTGTGTATTACGGGAGAACTCCACAACCAAACTTTACTCATTTAGCTGTGTATTATGGGAGAACTCCACAACCAAACTTTACACATTTAGCTGTGTATTACGGGAGAACTCTACAACCGAACTTTACTCATTTAGCTGTGCATTACGGGAGAACTCTACAACCAAACTTTACTCATTTAGCTGTGTATTACGGGAGAACTCCACAACCAAACCTTACTCATTTAGCTGTGTATTACGGGAGAACTCCACAACCAAACTTTACACATTTAGCTGTGTATTAAGGGAGAACTCCACAACCAAACCCTACTCTTTTAGCTGTGTATTACGGGAGAACTCCACAACCAAACTTTACTCATTTGCTGTATATTACGGGAGAACTCTACAACCAAACTTTACTCATTTAGCTATATATTACAGGAGAACTCCAGAACCAAACCTTACTCATTTAGCTGTATATTACGGGAGAACTCTACAACCAAACCTTACTCATTTAGCTGTATATTACGGGAGAACTCTACAACCAAACTTTACTCATTTAGCTGTATATTACGGGAGAACTCTACAACCAAACTTTACACATTTAGCTGTGTATTACGGGAGAACTCTACAACCGAACTTTACTCATTTAGCTGTATATTACGGGAGAAGTCTACAACCAAACCTTACTCATTTAGCTGTGTATTACGGGAGAACTCCACAACCAAACCTTACTCATTTAGCTGTGTATTACGGGAGAACTCCACAACCAAACTTTTCTCATTTAGCTGTATATTACGGGAGAACTCCACAACCAAACTTTACTCATTTAGCTATATATTACAGGAGAACTCCACAACCAAACCTTACTCATTTAGCTGTATATTACGGGAGAACTCTAAAACCAAACTTTACTCATTTAGCTGTATATTACGGGAGAACTCTACAACCAAACCTTACTCATTTAGCTGTGTATTACGGGAGAACTCTACAACCAAACCTTACTCATTTAGCTGTATATTACGGGAGAACTCTACAACCAAACCTTACTCATTTAGCTGTGTATTATGGGAGAAATCCACAACCAAACCTTACTCTTATAGCTGTGTATTACAGGAGAACTCTACAACCAAACTTTACTCAATTAGCTGTGTATTACAGGAGAACTCCACAACCAAACCTTTCTCATTTAGCTGTGTATTACGGGAGAACTCTACAACCAAACCTTACTCATTTAGCTGTGTATTACAGGAGAACTCTACAACCAAACCTTACTCATTTAGCTGTGTATTACAGGAGAACTCTACAACCAAACCTTACTCATTTAGCTGTGTATTACGGGAGAACTCTACAACCAAACCTTACTCATTTAGCTGTGTATTACGGGAGAACTCTACAACCAAACCTTACTCATTTAGCTGTGTATTACAGAAGAACTCCACAACCAAACCTTACTCATTTAGCTGTGTATTACGGGAGAACTCCACAACCAAACCTTACTCATTTAGCTGTGTACTACGGGAGAACTCCACAATCAAACTTTACACATTTAGCTGTGTATAACGGGAGAACTCCACAACCAAACATTACTCATTTAGCTGTATCTTACGGGAGAACTCCACAACCAAACCTTATCCATTTAGCTGTGTATTATGGGAGAACTGCACATCCAAACCTTACTCATTTAGCTGTGTATTACGGGAGAACTCCAGAACGAAACTTTACTCATTTAGCTGTGTATTCGCATTTAGCTGTGTATTACGGGAGAACTCCACAACCAAACTTTACACATTTAGCTGTGTATTACGGGAGAACTCTACAACCGAACTTTACTCATTTAGCTGTGCATTACGGGAGAACTCTACAACCGAACTTTACTCATTTAGCTGTGTATTACGGGAGAACTCCACAACCAAACCTTACTCATTTAGCTGTGTATTATGGGAGAACTCCACAACCAAACTTTACACATTTAGCTGTGTATTAAGGGAGAACTCCACAA
The DNA here is from genome assembly GCA_031769625.1 of Taudactylus pleione. Lineage (NCBI taxonomy): Eukaryota > Metazoa > Chordata > Amphibia > Anura > Myobatrachidae > Taudactylus > Taudactylus pleione. The sequence goes on from JAUIMM010000482.1 coordinate 3,050,196, forward strand.
CCAAACCTTACTCTTTTAGCTGTGTATTACGGGAGAACTCCACAACCAAACTTTTCTCATTTAGCTGTATATTACGGGAGAACTCCACAACCAAACTTTACTCATTCAGCTGTGTATTACGGGAGAACTCCACAACCAAACCTTACTCATTTAGCTGTGTATTACGGGAGAACTCCACAACCAAACTTTACTCATTTAGCTGTATATTACAGGAGATCTCTACAACCAAACTTTACTAATTTAGCTGTATATTACGGGAGAACTCTACAACCAAACTTTACTCATTTAGCTGTGTATTACGGGAGAACTCTACAACCGAACTTTACTCATTTAGCTGTATATTACGGGAGAACTCTACAACCAAATCTTACTCATTTAGCTGTGTATTATGGGAGAACTCCACAACCAAACCTTACTCATATAGCTGTGTATTACAGGAGAACTCTACAACCAAACTTTACTCATTTAGCTGGGTATTACAGGAGAACTCCACAACCAAACCTTACTCATTTAGCTGTGTATTACGGGAGAACTCTACAACCAAACCTTACTCATTTAGCTGTGTATTACAGGAGAACTCTACAACCAAACCTTACTCATTTAGCTGTGTATTACAGGAAAACTCTACAACCAAACCTTACTCATTTAGCTGTGTATTACGGGAGAACTCTACAACCAAACCTTACTCATTTAGCTGTGTATTACGGGAGAACTCTACAACCAAACCTTACTCATTTAGCTGTGTATTACGGGAGAACTCTACAACCAAACCTTACTCATTTAGCTGTGTATTACAGAAGAACTCCACAACCAAACCTTACTGATTTAGCTGTGTATTACGGGAGAACTCCACAACCAAACCTTACTCATTTAGCTGTGTATTACGGGAGAACTCCACAATCAAACTTTACACATTTAGCTGTGTATAACGGGAGAACTCCACAACCAAACCTTACTCATTTAGCTGTATATTACGGGAGAACTCCACAACCAAACATTACTCATTTAGCTGTATATTACGGGAGAACTCCACAACCAAACCTTATCCATTTAGCTGTGTATTATGGGAGAACTCCACATCCAAACCTTACTCATTTAGCTGTGTATTACGGGAGAACTCCACAACGAAACTTTACTCATTTAGCTGTGTATTCGCATTTAGCTGTGTATTACGGGAGAACTCCACAACCAAACTTTACTCATTTAGCTGTGTATTATGGGAGAACTCCACAACCAAACTTTACACATTTAGCTGTGTATTACGGGAGAACTCTACAACCGAACTTTACTCATTTAGCTGTGCATTACGGGAGAACTCTACAACCAAACTTTACTCATTTAGCTGTGTATTACGGGAGAACTCCACAACCAAACCTTACTCATTTAGCTGTGTATTACGGGAGAACTCCACAACCAAACTTTACACATTTAGCTGTGTATTAAGGGAGAACTCCACAACCAAACCTTACTCTTTTAGCTGTGTATTACGGGAGAACTCCACAACCAAACTTTACTCATTTGCTGTATATTACGGGAGAACTCTACAACCAAACTTTACTCATTTAGCTATATATTACAGGAGAACTCCAGAACCAAACCTTACTCATTTAGCTGTATATTACGGGAGAACTCTACAACCAAACCTTACTCATTTAGCTGTATATTACGGGAGAACTCTACAACCAAACTTTACTCATTTAGCTGTATATTACGGGAGAACTCTACAACCAAACTTTACACATTTAGCTGTGTATTATGGGAGAACTCTACAACCGAACTTTACTCATTTAGCTGTATATTACGGGAGAAGTCTACCACCAAACCTTACTCATTTAGCTGTGTATTACGGGAGAACTCCACAACCAAACCTTACTCATTTAGCTGTGTATTACGGGAGAACTCCACAACCAAACTTTTCTCATTTAGCTGTATATTACGGGAGAACTCCACAACCAAACTTTACTCATTTAGCTATATATTACAGGAGAACTCCACAACCAAACCTTACTCATTTAGCTGTATATTACGGGAGAACTCTAAAACCAAACTTTACTCATTTAGCTGTATATTACGGGAGAACTCTACAACCAAACCTTACTCATTTAGCTGTGTATTACGGGAGAACTCTACAACCAAACCTTACTCATTTAGCTGTATATTACGGGAGAACTCTACAACCAAACCTTACTCATTTAGCTGTGTATTATGGGAGAAATCCACAACCAAACCTTACTCTTATAGCTGTGTATTACAGGAGAACTCTACAACCAAACTTTACTCAATTAGCTGTGTATTACAGGAGAACTCCACAACCAAACCTTTCTCATTTAGCTGTGTATTACGGGAGAACTCTACAACCAAACCTTACTCATTTAGCTTTGTATTACAGGAGAACTCTACAACCAAACCTTACTCATTTAGCTGTGTATTACAGGAGAACTCTACAACCAAACCTTACTCATTTAGCTGTGTATTACGGGAGAACTCTACAACCAAACCTTACTCATTTAGCTGTGTATTACGGGAGAACTCTACAACCAAACCTTACTCATTTAGCTGTGTATTACAGAAGAACTCCACAACCAAACCTTACTCATTTAGCTGTGTATTACGGGAGAACTCCACAACCAAACCTTACTCATTTAGCTGTGTACTACGGGAGAACTCCACAATCAAACTTTACACATTTAGCTGTGTATAACGGGAGAACTCCACAACCAAACATTACTCATTTAGCTGTATCTTACGGGAGAACTCCACAACCAAACCTTATCCATTTAGCTGTGTATTATGGGAGAACTGCACATCCAAACCTTACTCATTTAGCTGTGTATTACGGGAGAACTCCAGAACGAAACTTTACTCATTTAGCTGTGTATTCGCATTTAGCTGTGTATTACGGGAGAACTCCACAACCAAACTTTACACATTTAGCTGTGTATTACGGGAGAACTCTACAACCGAACTTTACTCATTTAGCTGTGCATTACGGGAGAACTCTACAACCGAACTTTACTCATTTAGCTGTGTATTACGGGAGAACTCCACAACCAAACCTTACTCATTTAGCTGTGTATTATGGGAGAACTCCACAACCAAACTTTACACATTTAGCTGTGTATTAAGGGAGAACTCCACAACCAAACCTTACTCTTTTAGCTGTGTATTACGGGAGAACTCCACAACCAAACTTTTCTCATTTAGCTGTATATTACGGGAGAACTCCACAACCAAACTTTACTCATTTAGCTATATATTACAGGAGAACTCCACAACCAAACCTTACTCATTTAGCTGTATATTACGGGAGAACTCTACAACCAAACTTTACTCATTTAGCTGTATATTACGGGAGAACTCTACAACCAAACTTTACACATTTAGCTGTGTATTACGGGAGAACTCTACAACCGAACTTTACTCATTTAGCTGTATATTACGGGAGAACTCTACAACCAAACCTTACTCATTTAGCAGTGTATTATGGGAGAACTCCACAACCAAACCATACTCATACAGCTGTGTATTACAGGAGAACTCTACAACCAAACTTTACTCATTTAGCTGTGTATTACAGGAGAACTCCACAACCAAACTTTACTCATTTAGCTGTGTATTACGGGAGAACTCTACAACCAAACCTTACTCATTTAGCTGTGTATTACAGGAGAACTCTACAACCAAACCTTACTCATTTAGCTGTGTATTACAGGAGAACTCTACAACCAAACCTTAGTCATTTAGCTGTGTATTACGGGAGAACTCTACAACCAAACCTTACTCATTTAGCTGTGTATTACAGGAGAACTGTACAACCAAACCTTACTCATTTAGCTGTGTATTACGGGAGAACTCTACAACCAAACCTTACTCATTTAGCTGTGTATTACAGGAGAACTCCACAACCAAACCTTACTCATTTAGCTGTGTATTACGGGAGAACTCCACAACCAAACTTTACACATTTAGCTGTGTATAACGGAAGAACTCCACAACGAAACTTTACTCATTTAGCTGTATATTACGGGAGAACTCTACAACCAAACTTTACTCATTTAGCTGTATATTACGGTAGAACTCTACAACCAAACTTTACTCATTTAGCTGTGTATTACGGGAGAAATCTACAACCAAACCTTACTCATTTCGCTGTGTAATACTGGAGTACTCCACAATCAAACTTTACACATTTAGCTGTGTATTACGGGAGAACTCCACAACCAAACTTTACACATTTAGCTGTATATTACAGGAGAACTCTACAACCAAACTTTACTCATTTAGCTGTGTATTACGGGAGAACACAACCAAACCTTATCCATTTAGCTGTGTATTATGGGAGAACTCCACAACCAAACTTTACTCATTTAGCTGTGTATTACGGGAGAACTCCACAACCAGACCTTACTCATTTAGCTGTGTATTACGGGAGAACTCCACAACCAAACCTTACTCATTTAGCTGTGTATTACGGGAGAACTCCACAACCAAACTTTACTCATTTAGCTGTGTATTACGGGAGAACTCCACAACCAAACCTTATCCATTTAGCTGTGTATTATGGGAGAACTCCACATCCAAACCTTACTCATTTAGCTGTGTATTACGGGAGAACTCCACAACAAAACTTTACTCATTTAGCTGTGTATTCGCATTTAGCTGTGTATTACGGGAGAACTCCACAACCAAACTTTACTCATTTAGCTGTGTATTACGGGAGAACTCCACAACCAAACTTTACACATTTAGCTGTGTATTACGGGAGAACACTACAACCGAACTTTACTCATTTAGCTGTGCATTACGGAGAACTCTACAACCGAACTTTACTCATTTAGCTGTGTATTTCGGGAGAACTCCACAACCAAAACTTATCCATTTAGCTGTGTATTATGGGAGAACTCCACAACCAAACTTTACACATTTAGCTGTGTATTACGGGAGAACTCCACAACCAAACCTTATCCCCTTATCCATTTAGCTGTTTATTATGGGAGAACTCCACAACCAAACCTTACTCATTTAGCTGTGTATTACGGGAGAACTCCACAACCAAACTTTACTCATTTAGCTGTGTATTACGGGAGAACTCCACAATCAAACTTTACACATTTAGCTGTGTATAACGGGAGAACTCCACAACCAAACTTTACTCATTTAGCTGTATATTACGGGAGAACTCCACAACCAAACCTTACTCATTTAGCTGTGTATTACAGGAGAACTCCACAACCAAACTTTACTCATTTAGCTGTATATTGCGGGAGAACTCTACAACCAAACTTTACTCATTTAGCTATATATTACTGGAGAACTCTACAACCAAACTTTACTCATTTAGCTTTATATTACGGGAGAACTCTACAACCAAACTTTACTCAATTAGCTATATATTGCAGGAGAACTCTACAACCAAACTTTACTCATTTAGCTGTGTATTACGGGAGAACTCCACAACCAAACTTTACTCATTTAGCTGTGTATTACGGGAGAACTCCACAACCAAACCTTACTCATTTAGCTGTGTATTACGGGAGAACTCCACAACCAAACTTTACTCATTTAGCTGTATATTACGGGAGAACTCTACAACCAAACTTTACTCATTTAGCTGTGTATTACGGGAGAACTCTACAACCAAACTTTACTCATTTAGCTGTATATTACAGGAGAACTCTACAACCAAACCTTACTCATTTAGCTGTGTATTACAGGAGAACTCTACAACCAAACTTTACTCATTTAGCTGTGTATTACAGGAGAACTCCACAACCAAACCTTACTCATTTAGCTGTGTATTACGGGAGAACTCTACAACCAAACCTTACTCATTTAGCTGTGTATTACAGGAGAACTCTACAACCAAACCTTACTCATTTAGCTGTGTATTACAGGAGAACTCTACAACCAAACCTTACTCATTTAGCTGTGTATTACGGGAGAACTCTACAACCAAACCTTACTCATTTAGCTGTGTATTACGGGAGAACTCTACAACCAAACCTTACTCATTTAGCTGTGTATTACGGGAGAACTCTACAACCAAACCTTACTCATTTAGCTGTGTATTACAGAAGAACTCCACAACCAAACCTTACTCATTTAGCTGTGCATTACGGGAGAACTCCACAATCAAACTTTACACATTTAGCTGTGTATAACGGGAGAACTCCACAACCAAACCTTACTCATTTAGCTGTATATTACGGGAGAACTCCACAACCAAACATTACTCATTTAGCTGTATATTACGGGAGAACTCCACAACCAAACCTTATCCATTTAGCTGTGTATTATGGGAGAACTCCACATCCAAACCTTACTCATTTAGCTGTGTATTACGGGAGAACTCCACAACGAAACTTTACTCATTTAGCTGTGTATTCGCATTTAGCTGTGTATTACGGGAGAACTCCACAACCAAATTTTACTCATTTGGCTGTGTATTACGGGAGAACTCCACAACCAAACTTTACACATTTAGCTGTGTATTACGGGAGAACTCTACAACCGAACTTTACTCATTTAGCTGTGCATTACGGAGAACTCTACAACCGAACTTTACTCATTTAGCTGTGTATTACGGGAGAACGCCACAACTAAACCTTATCCATTTAGCTGTGTATTATGGGAGAACTCCACAACCAAACTTTACACATTTAGCTGTGTATTACGGGAGAACTCCACAACCAAACCTTATCCATTTAGCTGTGTATTATGGGAGAACTCCACAACCAAACCTTACTCATTTAGCTGTGTATTACGGGAGAACTCCACAACCAAACTTTACTCATTTAGCTGTGTATTACGGGAGAACTCCACAATCAAACTTTACACATTTAGCTGTGTATAACGGGAGAACTCCACTGCCAAACTTTACTCATTTAGCTGTATATTACGGGAGAACTCCACAACCAAACCTTACTCATTTAGCTGTGTATTACGGGAGAACTCCACAACCAAACTTTACTCATTTAGCTGTATATTACGGGAGAACTCTACAACCAAACTTTACTCATTTAGCTATATATTACAGGACAACTCTACAACCAAACTTTACTCATTTAGCTTTATATTACGGGAGAACTCTACAACCAAACTTTACTCAATTAGCTATATATTGCAGGAGAACTCTACAACCAAACTTTACTCATTTAGCTGTGTATTACGGGAGAACTCCACAACCAAACTTTACTCATTCAGCTGTGTATTACGGGAGAACTCCACAACCAAACCTTACTCATTTAGCTGTGTATTACGGGAGAACTCCACAACCAAACTTTACTCATTTAGCTGTATATTACAGGAGAACTCTACAACCAAACTTTACTCATTTAGCTGTATATTACGGGAGAACTCTACAACCAAACTTTACTCATTTAGCTGTGTATTACGGGAGAACTCTACAACCGAACTTTACTCATTTAGCTGAATATTACGGGAGAACTCTACAACCAGACCTTACTCATTTAGCTGTGTATTATGGGAGAACTCCACAACCAAACCTTACTCATATAGCTGTGTATTACAGGAGAACTCTACAACCAAACTTTACTCATTTAGCTGTGTATTACAGGAGAACTCCACAACCAAACCTTACTCATTTAGCTGTGTATTACGGGAGAACTCTACAACCAAACCTTACTCATTTAGCTGTGTATTACAGGAGAACTCTACAACCAAACCTTACTCATTTAGCTGTGTATTACAGGAGAACTCTACAACCAAACCTTACTCATTTAGCTGTGTATTACGGGAGAACTCTACAACCAAACCTTACTCATTTAGCTGTGTATTACGGGAGAACTCTACAACCAAACCTTACTCATTTAGCTGTGTATTACGGGAGAACTCTACAACCAAACCTTACTCATTTAGCTGTGTATTACAGAAGAACTCCACAACCAAACCTTACTCATTTAGCTGTGTATTACGGGAGAACTCTACAACCAAACCTTACTCATTTAGCTGTGTATTACAGAAGAACTCCACAACCAAACCTTACTCATTTAGCTGTGTATTACGGGAGAACTCCACAACCAAACCTTACTCATTTAGCTGTGTATTACGGGAGAACTCCACAATCAAACTTTACACATTTAGCTGTGTATAACGGGAGAACTCCACAACCAAACCTTACTCATTTAGCTGTATATTACGGGAGAACTCCACAACCAAACTTTACTCATTTAGCTGTGTATTACGGGAGAACTCCACAACCAAACTTTACACATTTAGCTGTGTATTACGGGAGAACTCTACAACCGAACTTTACTCATTTAGCTGTGCATTACGGAGAACTCTACAACCGAACATTACTCATTTAGCTGTGTATTACGGGAGAACTCCACAACTAAACCTTATCCATTTAGCTGTGTATTATGGGAGAACTCCACAACCAAACTTTACACATTTAGCTGTGTATTACGGGAGAACTCCACAACCAAACCTTATCCATTTAGCTGTGTATTATGGGAGAACTCCACAACCAAACCTTACTCATTTAGCTGTGTATTACGGGAGAACTCCACAACCAAACTTTACTCATTTAGCTGTGTATTACGGGAGAACTCCACAATCAAACTTTACACATTTAGCTGTGTATAACGGGAGAACTCCACTGCCAAACTTTACTCATTTAGCTGTATATTACGGGAGAACTCCACAACCAAACCTTACTCATTTAGCTGTGTATTACGGGAGAACTCCACAACCAAACTTTACTCATTTAGCTGTATATTACGGGAGAACTCTACAACCAAACTTTACTCATTTAGCTATATATTACAGGACAACTCTACAACCAAACTTTACTCATTTAGCTTTATATTACGGGAGAACTCCACAACCAAACTTTACTAATTTAGCTGTATTTTACGGGAGAACTCTACAACCAAACTTTACTCATTTAGCTGTGTATTACGGGAGAACTCTACAACCGAACTTTACTCATTTAGCTGTATATTACGGGAGAACTCTACAACCAAACCTTACTCATTTAGCTGTGTATTATGGGAGAACTCCACAACCAAACCTTACTCATATAGCTGTGTATTACAGGAGAACTCTACAACCAAACTTTACTCATTTAGCTGTGTATTACAGGAGAACTCCACAACCAAACCTTACTCATTTAGCTGTGTATTACGGGAGAACTCTACAACCAAACCTTACTCATTTAGCTGTATATTACGGGAGAACTCCACAACCAAACCTTACTCATTTAGCTGTGTATTACGGGAGAACTCTACAACCAAACCTTACTCATTTAGCTGTGTATTACAGGAGAACTCTACAACCAAATCTTACTCATTTAGCTGTGTATTACAGGAGAACTCTACAACCAAACCTTACTCATTTAGCTGTGTATTACGGGAGAACTCCACAACCAAACTTTACACATTTAGCTCTGTATTATGGGAGAACTCCACAACCAAACCTTATCCATTTAGCTGTGTATTATGGGAGAACTCCACAACCAAACCTTACTCATTTAGCTGTGTATTACGGGAGAACTCCACAACCAAACTTTACTCATTTAGCTGTGTATTACGGGAGAACTCCACAATCAAACTTTACACATTTAGCTGTGTATAACGGGAGAACTCCACTGCCAAACTTTACTCATTTAGCTGTATATTACGGGAGAACTCCACAACCAAACCTTACTCATTTAGCTGTGTATTACGGGAGAACTCCACAACCAAACTTTACTCATTTAGCTGTATATTACGGGAGAACTCTACAACCAAACTTTACTCATTTAGCTATATATTACAGGACAACTCTACAACCAAACTTTACTCATTTAGCTTTATATTACGGGAGAACTCTACAACCAAACTTTACTCAATTAGCTATATATTGCAGGAGAACTCTACAACCAAACTTTACTCATTTAGCTGTGTATTACGGGAGAACTCCACAACCAAACTTTACTCATTCAGCTGTGTATTACGGGAGAACTCCACAACCAAACCTTACTCATTTAGCAGTGTATTACGGGAGAACTCCACAACCAAACTTTACTCATTTAGCTGTATATTACAGGAGATCTCTACAACCAAACTTTACTAATTTAGCTGTATATTACGGGAGAACTCTACAACCAAACTTTACTCATTTAGCTGTGTATTACGGGAGAACTCTACAACCGAACTTTACTCATTTAGCTGTATATTACGGGAGAACTCTACAACCAAACCTTACTCATTTAGCTGTGTATTATGGGAGAACTCCACAACCAAACCTTACTCATATAGCTGTGTATTACGGGAGAACTCTACAACCAAACTTTACTCATTTAGCTGTGTATTACAGGAGAACTCCACAACCAAACCTTACTCATTTAGCTGTGTATTACGGGAGAACTCTACAACCAAACCTTACTCATTTAGCTGTGTATTACAGGAGAACTCTACAACCAAACGTTACTCATTTAGCTGTGTATTACAGGAGAACTCTACAACCAAACCTTACTCATTTAGCTGTGTATTACGGGAGAACTCTACAACCAAACCTTACTCATTTAGCTGTGTATTACGGGAGAACTCTACAACCAAACCTTACTCATTTAGCTGTGTATTACGGGAGAACTCTACAACCAAACCTTACTCATTTAGCTGTGTATTACGGGAGAACTCTACAACCAAACCTTACTCATTTAGCTGTGTATTACAGAAGAACTCCACAACCAAACCTTACTGATTTAGCTGTGTATTACGGGAGAACTCCACAACCAAACCTTACTCATTTAGCTGTGTATTACGGGAGAACTCCACAATCAAACTTTACACATTTAGCTGTGTATAACGGGAGAACTCCACAACCAAACCTTACTCATTTAGCTGTATATTACGGGAGAACTCCACAACCAAACATTACTCATTTAGCTGTATATTACGGGAGAACTCCACAACCAAACCTTATCCATTTAGCTGTGTATTATGGGAGAACTCCACATCCAAACCTTACTCATTTAGCTGTGTATTACGGGAGAACTCCACAACGAAACTTTACTCATTTAGCTGTGTATTCGCATTTAGCTGTGTATTACGGGAGAACTCCACAACCAAACTTTACTCATTTAGCTGTGTATTATGGGAGAACTCCACAACCAAACTTTACACATTTAGCTGTATATTACGGGAGAACTCTACAACCGAACTTTACTCATTTAGCTGTGCATTACGGGAGAACTCTACAACCGAACTTTACTCATTTAGCTGTGTATTACGGGAGAACTCCACAACCAAACCTTACTCATTTAGCTGTGTATTACGGGAGAACTCCACAACCAAACTTTACACATTTAGCTGTGTATTAAGGGAGAACTCCACAACCAAACCTTACTCTTTTAGCTGTGTATTACGGGAGAACTCCACAACCAAACTTTACTCATTTGCTGTATATTACGGGAGAACTCTACAACCAAACTTTACTCATTTAGCTATATATTACAGGAGAACTCCAGAACCAAACCTTACTCATTTAGCTTTATATTACGGGAGAACTCTACAACCAAACCTTACTCATTTAGCTGTATATTACGGGAGAACTCTACAACCAAACTTTACTCATTTAGCTGTATATTACGGGAGAACTCTACAACCAAACTTTACACATTTAGCTGTGTATTACGGGAGAACTCTACAACCGAACTTTACTCATTTAGCTGTATATTACGGGAGAAGTCTACAACCAAATCTTACTCATTTAGCTGTGTATTACGGGAGAACTCCACAACCAAACCTTACTCATTTAGCTGTGTATTACGGGAGAACTCCACAACCAAACTTTTCTCATTTAGCTGTATATTACGGGAGAACTCCACAACCAAACTTTACTCATTTAGCTATATATTACAGGAGAACTCCACAACCAAACCTTACTCATTTAGCTGTATATTACGGGAGAACTCTAAAACCAAACTTTACTCATTTAGCTGTATATTACGGGAGAACTCTACAACCAAACCTTACTCATTTAGCTGTGTATTACGGGAGAACTCTACAACCAAACCTTACTCATTTAGCTGTATATTACGGGAGAACTCTACAACCAAACCTTACTCATTTAGCTGTGTATTATGGGAGAAATCCACAACCAAACCTTACTCTTATAGCTGTGTATTACAGGAGAACTCTACAACCAAACTTTACTCATTTAGCTGTGTATTACAGGAGAACTCCACAACCAAACCTTTCTCATTTAGCTGTGTATTACGGGAGAACTCTACAACCAAACCTTACTCATTTAGCTGTGTATTACAGGAGAACTCTACAACCAAACCTTACTCATTTAGCTGTGTATTACAGGAGAACTCTACAACCAAACCTTACTCATTTAGCTGTGTATTACGGGAGAACTCTACAACCAAACCTTACTCATTTAGCTGTGTATTACGGGAGAACTCTACAACCAAACCTTACTCATTTAGCTGTGTATTACAGAAGAACTCCACAACCAAACCTTACTCATTTAGCTGTGTATTACGGGAGAACTCCACAACCAAACCTTACTCATTTAGCTGTGTACTACGGGAGAACTCCACAATCAAACTTTACACATTTAGCTGTGTATAACGGGAGAACTCCACAACCAAACATTACTCATTTAGCTGTATCTTACGGGAGAACTCCACAACCAAACCTTATCCATTTAGCTGTGTATTATGGGAGAACTGCACATCCAAACCTTACTCATTTAGCTGTGTATTACGGGAGAACTCCACAACGAAACTTTACTCATTTAGCTGTGTATTCGCATTTAGCTGTGTATTACGGGAGAACTCCACAACCAAACTTTACACATTTAGCTGTGTATTACGGGAGAACTCTACAACCGAACTTTACTCATTTAGCTGTGCATTACGGGAGAACTCTACAACCGAACTTTACTCATTTAGCTGTGTATTACGGGAGAACTCCACAACCAAACCTTACTCATTTAGCTGTGTATTACGGGAGAACTCCACAACCAAACTTTACACATTTAGCTGTGTATTAAGGGAGAACTCCACAACCAAACCTTACTCTTTTAGCTGTGTATTACGGGAGAACTCCACAACCAAACTTTTCTCATTTAGCTTTATATTACGGGAGAACTCCACAACCAAACTTTACTCATTTAGCTATATATTACAGGAGAACTCCACAACCAAACCTTACTCATTTAGCTGTATATTACGGGAGAACTCTACAACCAAACTTTACTCATTTAGCTGTATATTACGGGAGAACTCTACAACCAAACTTTACACATTTAGCTGTGTATTACGGGAGAACTCTACAACCGAACTTTACTCATTTAGCTGTATATTACGGGAGAACTCTACAACCAAACCTTACTCATTTAGCAGTGTATTATGGGAGAACTCCACAACCAAACCATATTCATACAGCTGTGTATTACAGGAGAACTCTACAACCAAACTTTACTCATTTAGCTGTGTATTACAGGAGAACTCCACAACCAAACTTTACTCATTTAGCTGTGTATTACGGGAGAACTCTACAACCAAACCTTACTCATTTAGCTGTGTATTACAGGAGAACTCTACAACCAAACCTTACTCATTTAGCTGTGTATTACTGGAGAACTCTACAACCAAACCTTAGTCATTTAGCTGTGTATTACGGGAGAACTCTACAACCAAACCTTACTCATTTAGCTGTGTATTACAGGAGAACTGTACAACCAAGCCTTACTCATTTAGCTGTGTATTACGGGAGAACTCTACAACCAAACCTTACTCATTTAGCTGTGTATTACAGGAGAACTCCACAACCAAACCTTACTCATTTAGCTGTGTATTACGGGAGAACTCCACAACCAAACTTTACACATTTAGCTGTGTATAACGGAAGAACTCCACAACGAAACTTTACTCATTTAGCTGTATATTACGGGAGAACTCTACAACCAAACTTTACTCATTTAGCTGTATATTACGGTAGAACTCTACAACCAAACTTTACTTATTTAGCTGTGTATTACGGGAGAACTCTACAACCAAACCTTACTCATTTCGCTGTGTAATACTGGAGTACTCCACAATCAAACTTTACACATTTAGCTGTGTATTACGGGAGAACTCCACAACCAAACTTTACTCATTTAGCTGTATATTACAGGAGAACTCTACAACCAAACTTTACTCATTTAGCTGTGTATTACGGGAGAACACAACCAAACCTTATCCATTTAGCTGTGTATTATGGGAGAACTCCACAACCAAACTTTACTCATTTAGCTGTGTATTACGGGAGAACTCCACAACCAGACCTTACTCATTTAGCTGTGTATTACGGGAGAATTCCACAACCAAACCTTACTCATTTAGTTGTGTATTACGGGAGAACTCCACAACCAAACTTTACTCATTTAGCTGTGTATTACGGGAGAACTCCACAACCAAACCTTATCTATTTAGCTGTGTATTATGGGAGAACTCCACATCCAAACCTTACTCATTTAGCTGTGTATTACGGGAGAACTCCACAACAAAACTTTACTCATTTAGCTGTGTATTCGCATTTAGCTGTGTATTACGGGAGAACTCCACAACCAAACTTTACTCATTTAGCTGTGTATTACGGGAGAACACTACAACCGAACTTTACTCATTTAGCTGTGCATTACGGAGAACTCTACAACCGAACTTTACTCATTTAGCTGTGTATTACGGGAGAACTCCACAACCAAAACTTATCCATTTAGCTGTGTATTATGGGAGAACTCCACAACCAAACTTTACACATTTAGCTGTGTATTACGGGAGAACTCCACAACCAAACCTTATCCCCTTATCCATTTAGCTGTGTATTATGGGAGAACTCCACAACCAAACCTTACTCATTTAGCTGTGTATAACGGGAGAACTCCACAACCAAACTTTACTCATTTAGCTGTATATTACGGGAGAACTCCACAACCAAACCTTACTCATTTAGCTGTGTATTACAGGAGAACTCCACAACCAAACTTTACTCATTTAGCTGTATATTGCGGGAGAACTCTACAACCAAAATTTACTCATTTAGCTATATATTACAGGAGAACTCTACAACCAAACTTTACTCATTTAGCTTTATATTACGGGAGAACTCTACAACCAAACTTTACTCAATTAGCTATATATTGCAGGAGAACTCTACAACCAAACTTTACTCATTTAGCTGTGTATTACGGGAGAACTCCACAACCAAACTTTACTCATTTAGCTGTGTATTACGGGAGAACTCCACAACCAAACCTTACTCATTTAGCTGTGTATTACGGGAGAACTCCACAACCAAACTTTACTCATTTAGCTGTATATTACGGGAGAACTCTACAACCAAACTTTACTCATTTAGCTGTGTATTACGGGAGAACTCTACAACCAAACTTTACTCATTTAGCTGTATATTACAGGAGAACTCTACAACCAAACCTTACTCATTTAGCTGTGTATTACAGGAGAACTCTACAACCAAACTTTACTCATTTAGCTGTGTATTACAGGAGAACTCCACAACCAAACCTTACTCATTTAGCTGTGTATTACGGGAGAACTCTACAACCAAACCTTACTCATTTAGCTGTGTATTACAGGAGAACTCTACAACCAAACCTTACTCATTTAGCTGTGTATTACAGGAGAACTCTACAACCAAACCTTACTCATTTAGCTGTGTATTACGGGAGAACTCTACAACCAAACCTTACTCATTTAGCTGTGTATTACGGGAGAACTCTACAACCAAACCTTACTCATTTAGCTGTGTATTACGGGAGAACTCTACAACCAAACCTTACTCATTTAGCTGTGTATTACAGAAGAACTCCACAACCAAACCTTACTCATTTAGCTGTGTATTACGGGAGAACTCCACAACCAAACCTTACTCATTTAGCTGTGCATTACGGGAGAACTCCACAATCAAACTTTACACATTTAGCTGTGTATAACGGGAGAACTCCACAACCAAACCTTACTCATTTAGCTGGATATTACGGGAGAACTCCACAACCAAACATTACTCATTTAGCTGTATATTACGGGAGAACTCCACAACCAAACCTTATCCATTTAGCTGTGTATTATGGGAGAACTCCACATCCAAACCTTACTCATTTAGCTGTGTATTACGGGAGAACTCCACAACGAAACTTTAGTCATTTAGCTGTGTATTCGCATTTAGCTGTGTATTACGGGAGAACTCCACAACCAAACTTTACTCATTTAGCTGTGTATTACGGGAGAACTCCACAACCAAACTTTACACATTTAGCTGTGTATTACGGGAGAACTCTACAACCGAACTTTACTCATTTAGCTGTGCATTACGGAGAACTCTACAACCGAACTTTACTCATTTAGCTGTGTATTACGGGAGAACTCCACAACTAAACCTTATCCATTTAGCTGTGTATTATGGGAGAACTCCACAACCAAACTTTACACATTTAGCTGTGTATTATGGGAGAACTCCACAACCAAACCTTATCCATTTAGCTGTGTATTATGGGAGAACTCCACAACCAAACCTTACTCATTTAGCTGTGTATTACGGGAGAACTCCACAACCAAACTTTACTCATTTAGCTGTGTATTACGGGAGAACTCCACAATCAAACTTTACACATTTAGCTGTGTATAACGGGAGAACTCCACTGCCAAACTTTACTCATTTAGCTGTATATTACGGGAGAACTCCACAACCAAACCTTACTCATTTAGCTGTGTATTACGGGAGAACTCCACAACCAAACTTTACTCATTTAGCTGTATATTACGGGAGAACTCTACAACCAAACTTTACTCATTTAGCTATATATTACAGGACAACTCTACAACCAAACTTTACTCATTTAGCTTTATATTACGGGAGAACTCTACAACCAAACTTTACTCAATTAGCTATATATTGCAGGAGAACTCTACAACCAAACTTTACTCATTTAGCTGTGTATTACGGGAGAACTCCACAACCAAACTTTACTCATTCAGCTGTGTATTACGGGAGAACTCCACAACCAAACCTTACTCATTTAGCTGTGTATTACGGGAGAACTCCACAACCAAACTTTACTCATTTAGCTGTATATTACAGGAGAACTCTACAACCAAACTTTACTCATTTAGCTGTGTATTACAGGAGAACTCCACAACCAAACCTTACTCATTTAGCTGTGTATTACGGGAGAACTCTACAACCAAACCTTACTCATTTAGCTGTGTATTACAGGAGAACTCTACAACCAAACCTTACTCATTTAGCTGTGTATTACAGGAGAACTCTACAACCAAACCTTACTCATTTAGCTGTGTATTACGGGAGAACTCTACAACCAAACCTTACTCATTTAGCTGTGTATTACGGGAGAACTCTACAACCAAACCTTACTCATTTAGCTGTGTATTACGGGAGAACTCTACAACCAAACCTTACTCATTTAGCTGTGTATTACAGAAGAACTCCACAACCAAACCTTACTCATTTAGCTGTGTATTACGGGAGAACTCCACAACCAAACCTTACTCATTTAGCTGTGTATTACGGGAGAACTCCACAATCAAACTTTACACATTTAGCTGTGTATAACGGGAGAACTCCACAACCAAACCTTACTCATTTAGCTGTATATTACGGGAGAACTCCACAACCAAACTTTACTCATTTAGCTGTGTATTACGGGAGAACTCCACAACCAAACTTTACACATTTAGCTGTGTATTACGGGAGAACTCTACAACCGAACTTTACTCATTTAGCTGTGCATTACGGAGAACTCTACAACCGAACATTACTCATTTAGCTGTGTATTACGGGAGAACTCCACAACTAAACCTTATCCATTTAGCTGTGTATTATGGGAGAACTCCACAACCAAACTTTACACATTTAGCTGTGTATTACGGGAGAACTCCACAACCAAACCTTATCCATTTAGCTGTGTATTATGGGAGAACTCCACAACCAAACCTTACTCATTTAGCTGTGTATTACGGGAGAACTCCACAACCAAACTTTACTCATTTAGCTGTGTATTACGGGAGAACTCCACAATCAAACTTTACACATTTAGCTGTGTATAACGGGAGAACTCCACTGCCAAACTTTACTCATTTAGCTGTATATTACGGGAGAACTCCACAACCAAACCTTACTCATTTAGCTGTGTATTACGGGAGAACTCCACAACCAAACTTTACTCATTTAGCTGTATATTACGGGAGAACTCTACAACCAAACTTTACTCATTTAGCTATATATTACAGGACAACTCTACAACCAAACTTTACTCATTTAGCTTTATATTACGGGAGAACTCCACAACCAAACTTTACTAATTTAGCTGTATATTACGGGAGAACTCTACAACCAAACTTTACTCATTTAGCTGTGTATTACGGGAGAACTCTACAACCGAACTTTACTCATTTAGCTGTATATTACGGGAGAACTCTACAACCAAACCTTACTCATTTAGCTGTGTATTATGGGAGAACTCCACAACCAAACCTTACTCATATAGCTGTGTATTACAGGAGAACTATACAACCAAACTTTACTCATTTAGCTGTGTATTACAGGAGAACTCCACAACCAAACCTTACTCATTTAGCTGTGTATTACGGGAGAACTCTACAACCAAACCTTACTCATTTAGCTGTGTATTACAGGAGAACTCTACAACCAAATCTTACTCATTTAGCTGTGTATTACAGGAGAACTCTACAACCAAACCTTACTCATTTAGCTGTGTATTACGGGAGAACTCTACAACCAAACCTTACTCATTTAGCTGTGAATTACGGGAGAACTCTACAACCAAACCTTACTCATTTAGCTGTGTATTACGGGAGAACTCTACAACCAAACCTTACTCATTTAGCTGTGTATTACAGAAGAACTCCACAACCAAACCTTACTCATTTAGCTGTGTATTACGGGAGAACTCCACAACCAAACCTTACTCATTTAGCTGTGTATTACGGGAGAACTCCACAATCAAACTTTACACATTTAGCTGTGTATAACGGGAGAACTCCACAACCAAACCTTACTCATTTAGCTGTATATTACGGGAGAACTCCACAACCAAACATTACTCATTTAGCTGTATA
Organism: Taudactylus pleione; assembly: GCA_031769625.1. Lineage (NCBI taxonomy): Eukaryota > Metazoa > Chordata > Amphibia > Anura > Myobatrachidae > Taudactylus > Taudactylus pleione. Next base: position 3,069,313 of record JAUIMM010000482.1, read on the forward strand.
TTACGGGAGAACTCCACAACCAAACCTTATCCATTTAGCTGTGTATTATGGGAGAACTACACATCCAAACCTTACTCATTTAGCTGTGTATTACGGGAGAACTCCACAACGAAACTTTACTCATTTAGCTGTGTATTCGCATTTAGCTGTGTATTACGGGAGAACTCCACAACCAAACTTTACTCATTTAGCTGTGTATTATGGGAGAACTCCACAACCAAACTTTACACATTTAGCTGTGTATTACGGGAGAACTCTACAACCGAACTTTACTCATTTAGCTGTGCATTACGGGAGAACTCTACAACCGAACTTTACTCATTTAGCTGTGTATTACGTGAGAACTCCACAACCAAACCTTACTCATTTAGCTGTGTATTACGGGAGAACTCCACAACCAAACTTTACACATTTAGCTGTGTATTAAGGGAGAACTCCACAACCAAACCTTACTCTTTTAGCTGTGTATTACGGGAGAACTCCACAACCAAACTTTACTCATTTGCTGTATATTACGGGAGAACTCTACAACCAAACTTTACTCATTTAGCTATATATTACAGGTGAACTCCAGAACCAAACCTTACTCATTTAGCTGTATATTACGGGAGAACTCTACAACCAAACCTTACTCATTTAGCTGTATATTACGGGAGAACTCTACAACCAAACTTTACTCATTTAGCTGTATATTACGGGAGAACTCTACAACCAAACTTTACACATTTAGCTGTGTATTACGGGAGAACTCTACAACCGAACTTTACTCATTTAGCTGTATATTACGGGAGAACTCTACAACCAAACCATACTCATTTAGCTGTGTATTACGGGAGAACTCCACAACCAAACCTTACTCATTTAGCTGTGTATTACGGGAGAACTCCACAACCAAACTTTACACATTTAGCTGTGTATTAAGGGAGAACTCCACAACCAAACCTTACTCTTTTAGCTGTGTATTACGGGAGAACTCCACAACCAAACTTTTCTCATTTAGCTGTATATTACGGGAGAACTCCACAACCAAACTTTACTCATTTAGCTATATATTACAGGAGAACTCCACAACCAAACTTTTCTCATTTAGCTGTATATTACGGGAGAACTCCACAACCAAACTTTACTCATTTAGCTATATATTACAGGAGAACTCCACAACCAAACCTTACTCATTTAGCTGTATATTACGGGAGAACTCTACAACCAAACTTTACTCATTTAGCTGTATATTACGGGAGAACTCTACAACCAAACTTTACACATTTAGCTGTGTATTACGGGAGAACTCCACAACCAAACATTACTCATTTAGCTGTATATTACGGGAGAACTCCACAACCAAACCTTATCCATTTAGCTGTGTATTATGGGAGAACTACACATCCAAACCTTACTCATTTAGCTGTGTATTACGGGAGAACTCCACAACGAAACTTTACTCATTTAGCTGTGTATTCGCATTTAGCTGTGTATTAAGGGAGAACTCCACAACCAAACTTTACTCATTTAGCTGTGTATTATGGGAGAACTCCACAACCAAACTTTACACATTTAGCTGTGTATTACGGGAGAACTCTACAACCGAACTTTACTCATTTAGCTGTGCATTACGGGAGAACTCTACAACCGAACTTTACTCATTTAGCTGTGTATTACGGGAGAACTCCACAACCAAACCTTACTCATTTAGCTGTGTATTACGGGAGAACTCCACAACCAAACTTTACACATTTAGCTGTGTATTAAGGGAGAACTCCACAACCAAACCTTACTCTTTTAGCTGTGTATTACGGGAGAACTCCACAACCAAACTTTACTCATTTGCTGTATATTACGGGAGAACTCTACAACCAAACTTTACTCATTTAGCTATATATTACAGGAGAACTCCAGAACCAAACCTTACTCATTTAGCTGTATATTACGGGAGAACTCTACAACCAAACCTTACTCATTTAGCTGTATATTACGGGAGAACTCTACAACCAAACTTTACTCATTTAGCTGTATATTACGGGAGAACTCTACAACCAAACTTTACACATTTAGCTGTGTATTACGGGAGAACTCTACAACCGAACTTTACTCATTTAGCTGTATATTACGGGAGAACTCTACAACCAAACCTTACTCATTTAGCTGTGTATTACGGGAGAACTCCACAACCAAACCTTACTCATTTAGCTGTGTATTACGGGAGAACTCCACAACCAAACTTTACACATTTAGCTGTGTATTAAGGGAGAACTCCACAACCAAACCTTACTCTTTTAGCTGTGTATTACGGGAGAACTCCACAACCAAACTTTTCTCATTTAGCTGTATATTACGGGAGAACTCCACAACCAAACTTTACTCATTTAGCTATATATTACAGGAGAACTCCACAACCAAACCTTACTCATTTAGCTGTATATTACGGGAGAACTCCACAACCAAACTTTACTCATTTAGCTGTATATTACGGGAGAACTCTACAACCAAACTTTACACATTTAGCTGTGTATTACGGGAGAACTCTACAACCGAACTTTACTCATTTAGCTGTGCATTACGGAGAACTCTACAACCGAACTTTACTCATTTAGCTGTGTATTACGGGAGAACTCCACAACTAAACCTTATCCATTTAGCTGTGTATTATGGGAGAACTCCACAACCAAACTTTACACATTTAGCTGTGTATTATGGGAGAACTCCACAACCAAACCTTATCCATTTAGCTGTGTATTATGGGAGAACTCCACAACCAAACCTTACTCATTTAGCTGTGTATTACGGGAGAACTCCACAACCAAACTTTACTCATTTAGCTGTGTATTACGGGAGAACTCCACAATCAAACTTTACACATTTAGCTGTGTATAACGGGAGAACTCCACTGCCAAACTTTACTCATTTAGCTGTATATTACGGGAGAACTCCACAACCAAACCTTACTCATTTAGCTGTGTATTACGGGAGAACTCCACAACCAAACTTTACTCATTTAGCTGTATATTACGGGAGAACTCTACAACCAAACTTTACTCATTTAGCTATATATTACAGGACAACTCTACAACCAAACTTTACTCATTTAGCTTTATATTACGGGAGAACTCTACAACCAAACTTTACTCAATTAGCTATATATTGCAGGAGAACTCTACAACCAAACTTTACTCATTTAGCTGTGTATTACGGGAGAACTCCACAACCAAACTTTACTCATTCAGCTGTGTATTACGGGAGAACTCCACAACCAAACCTTACTCATTTAGCTGTGTATTACGGGAGAACTCCACAACCAAACTTTACTCATTTAGCTGTATATTACAGGAGAACTCTACAACCAAACTTTACTCATTTAGCTGTGTATTACAGGAGAACTCCACAACCAAACCTTACTCATTTAGCTGTGTATTACGGGAGAACTCTACAACCAAACCTTACTCATTTAGCTGTGTATTACAGGAGAACTCTACAACCAAACCTTACTCATTTAGCTGTGTATTACAGGAGAACTCTACAACCAAACCTTACTCATTTAGCTGTGTATTACGGGAGAACTCTACAACCAAACCTTACTCATTTAGCTGTGTATTACGGGAGAACTCTACAACCAAACCTTACTCATTTAGCTGTGTATTACGGGAGAACTCTACAACCAAACCTTACTCATTTAGCTGTGTATTACAGAAGAACTCCACAACCAAACCTTACTCATTTAGCTGTGTATTACGGGAGAACTCCACAACCAAACCTTACTCATTTAGCTGTGTATTACGGGAGAACTCCACAATCAAACTTTACACATTTAGCTGTGTATAACGGGAGAACTCCACAACCAAACCTTACTCATTTAGCTGTATATTACGGGAGAACTCCACAACCAAACTTTACTCATTTAGCTGTGTATTACGGGAGAACTCCACAACCAAACTTTACACATTTAGCTGTGTATTACGGGAGAACTCTACAACCGAACTTTACTCATTTAGCTGTGCATTACGGAGAACTCTACAACCGAACATTACTCATTTAGCTGTGTATTACGGGAGAACTCCACAACTAAACCTTATCCATTTAGCTGTGTATTATGGGAGAACTCCACAACCAAACTTTACACATTTAGCTGTGTATTACGGGAGAACTCCACAACCAAACCTTATCCATTTAGCTGTGTATTATGGGAGAACTCCACAACCAAACCTTACTCATTTAGCTGTGTATTACGGGAGAACTCCACAACCAAACTTTACTCATTTAGCTGTGTATTACGGGAGAACTCCACAATCAAACTTTACACATTTAGCTGTGTATAACGGGAGAACTCCACTGCCAAACTTTACTCATTTAGCTGTATATTACGGGAGAACTCCACAACCAAACTTTACTCATTTAGCTGTGTATTACGGGAGAACTCCACAACCAAACTTTACTCATTTAGCTGTATATTACGGGAGAACTCTACAACCAAACTTTACTCATTTAGCTATATATTACAGGACAACTCTACAACCAAACTTTACTCATTTAGCTTTATATTACGGGAGAACTCCACAACCAAACTTTACTAATTTAGCTGTATATTACGGGAGAACTCTACAACCAAACTTTACTCATTTAGCTGTGTATTACGGGAGAACTCTACAACCGAACTTTACTCATTTAGCTGTATATTACGGGAGAACTCTACAACCAAACCTTACTCATTTAGCTGTGTATTATGGGAGAACTCCACAACCAAACCTTACTCATATAGCTGTGTATTACAGGAGAACTATACAACCAAACTTTACTCATTTAGCTGTGTATTACAGGAGAACTCCACAACCAAACCTTACTCATTTAGCTGTGTATTACGGGAGAACTCTACAACCAAACCTTACTCATTTAGCTGTGTATTACAGGAGAACTCTACAACCAAATCTTACTCATTTAGCTGTGTATTACAGGAGAACTCTACAACCAAACCTTACTCATTTAGCTGTGTATTACGGGAGAACTCTACAACCAAACCTTACTCATTTAGCTGTGAATTACGGGAGAACTCTACAACCAAACCTTACTCATTTAGCTGTGTATTACGGGAGAACTCTACAACCAAACCTTACTCATTTAGCTGTGTATTACAGAAGAACTCCACAACCAAACCTTACTCATTTAGCTGTGTATTACGGGAGAACTCCACAACCAAACCTTACTCATTTAGCTGTGTATTACGGGAGAACTCCACAATCAAACTTTACACATTTAGCTGTGTATAACGGGAGAACTCCACAACCAAACCTTACTCATTTAGCTGTATATTACGGGAGAACTCCACAACCAAACATTACTCATTTAGCTGTATATTACGGGAGAACTCCACAACCAAACCTTATCCATTTAGCTGTGTATTATGGGAGAACTACACATCCAAACCTTACTCATTTAGCTGTGTATTACGGGAGAACTCCACAACGAAACTTTACTCATTTAGCTGTGTATTCGCATTTAGCTGTGTATTACGGGAGAACTCCACAACCAAACTTTACTCATTTAGCTGTGTATTATGGGAGAACTCCACAACCAAACTTTACACATTTAGCTGTGTATTACGGGAGAACTCTACAACCGAACTTTACTCATTTAGCTGTGCATTACGGGAGAACTCTACAACCGAACTTTACTCATTTAGCTGTGTATTACGTGAGAACTCCACAACCAAACCTTACTCATTTAGCTGTGTATTACGGGAGAACTCCACAACCAAACTTTACACATTTAGCTGTGTATTAAGGGAGAACTCCACAACCAAACCTTACTCTTTTAGCTGTGTATTACGGGAGAACTCCACAACCAAACTTTACTCATTTGCTGTATATTACGGGAGAACTCTACAACCAAACTTTACTCATTTAGCTATATATTACAGGTGAACTCCAGAACCAAACCTTACTCATTTAGCTGTATATTACGGGAGAACTCTACAACCAAACCTTACTCATTTAGCTGTATATTACGGGAGAACTCTACAACCAAACTTTACTCATTTAGCTGTATATTACGGGAGAACTCTACAACCAAACTTTACACATTTAGCTGTGTATTACGGGAGAACTCTACAACCGAACTTTACTCATTTAGCTGTATATTACGGGAGAACTCTACAACCAAACCATACTCATTTAGCTGTGTATTACGGGAGAACTCCACAACCAAACCTTACTCATTTAGCTGTGTATTACGGGAGAACTCCACAACCAAACTTTACACATTTAGCTGTGTATTAAGGGAGAACTCCACAACCAAACCTTACTCTTTTAGCTGTGTATTACGGGAGAACTCCACAACCAAACTTTTCTCATTTAGCTGTATATTACGGGAGAACTCCACAACCAAACTTTACTCATTTAGCTATATATTACAGGAGAACTCCACAACCAAACCTTACTCATTTAGCTGTATATTACGGGAGAACTCTACAACCAAACTTTACTCATTTAGCTGTATATTACGGGAGAACTCTACAACCAAACTTTACACATTTAGCTGTGTATTACGGGAGAACTCCACAACCAAACATTACTCATTTAGCTGTATATTACGGGAGAACTCCACAACCAAACCTTATCCATTTAGCTGTGTATTATGGGAGAACTACACATCCAAACCTTACTCATTTAGCTGTGTATTACGGGAGAACTCCACAACGAAACTTTACTCATTTAGCTGTGTATTCGCATTTAGCTGTGTATTAAGGGAGAACTCCACAACCAAACTTTACTCATTTAGCTGTGTATTATGGGAGAACTCCACAACCAAACTTTACACATTTAGCTGTGTATTACGGGAGAACTCTACAACCGAACTTTACTCATTTAGCTGTGCATTACGGGAGAACTCTACAACCGAACTTTACTCATTTAGCTGTGTATTACGGGAGAACTCCACAACCAAACCTTACTCATTTAGCTGTGTATTACGGGAGAACTCCACAACCAAACTTTACACATTTAGCTGTGTATTAAGGGAGAACTCCACAACCAAACCTTACTCTTTTAGCTGTGTATTACGGGAGAACTCCACAACCAAACTTTACTCATTTGCTGTATATTACGGGAGAACTCTACAACCAAACTTTACTCATTTAGCTATATATTACAGGAGAACTCCAGAACCAAACCTTACTCATTTAGCTGTATATTACGGGAGAACTCTACAACCAAACCTTACTCATTTAGCTGTATATTACGGGAGAACTCTACAACCAAACTTTACTCATTTAGCTGTATATTACGGGAGAACTCTACAACCAAACCTTACTCATTTAGCTGTGTATTACGGGAGAACTCCACAACCAAACTTTACACATTTAGCTGTGTATTAAGGGAGAACTCCACAACCAAACCTTACTCTTTTAGCTGTGTATTACGGGAGAACTCCACAACCAAACTTTTCTCATTTAGCTGTATATTACGGGAGAACTCCACAACCAAACTTTACTCATTTAGCTATATATTACAGGAGAACTCCACAACCAAACCTTACTCATTTAGCTGTATATTACGGGAGAACTCCACAACCAAACTTTACTCATTTAGCTGTATATTACGGGAGAACTCTACAACCAAACTTTACACATTTAGCTGTGTATTACGGGAGAACTCTACAACCGAACTTTACTCATTTAGCTGTATATTACGGGAGAACTCTACAACCAAACCTTACTCATTTAGCAGTGTATTATGGGAGAACTCCACAACCAAACCTTACTCATACAGCTGTGTATTACAGGAGAACTCTACAACCAAACTTTACTCATTTAGCTGTGTATTACAGGAGAACTCCACAACCAAACTTTACTCATTTAGCTGTATATTACGGGAGAACTCCACAACCAAACATTACTCATTTAGCTGTATATTACGGGAGAACTCTACAACCAAACTTTACTCATTTAGCTGTATATTACAGGAGAACTCTACAACCAAACTTTACTCATTTAGCTGTGTATAACGGGAGAACTCCACAACCAAACCTTACACATTTAGCTGTATATTACGGGAGAACTCCACAACCAAATTTTTTTACTCATTTAGCTGTATATTACGGGAGAACTACACAACCAAACTTTACTCATTTAGCTGTATATTACAGGAGAACTCTACAACCAAACCTTACTCATTTAGCTGTGTATTACGGAAGAACTCCGCAACCAAACTTTATCCATTTAGTTGTGTATTATGGGAGAACTCCACATCCAAACCTTACTCATTTAGCTGTGTATTACGGGAGAACTCCATAACCAAACCTTACTCATTTAGCTGTGTATTACGGGAGAACTCCACAACCAAACCTTATCCATTTAGCTGTGTATTATGGGAGAACTCCACAACCAAACCTTACTCATTTAGCTGTGTATTACGGGAGAACTCCACAACCAAACTTTACTCATTTAGCTGTGTATTACGGGAGAACTCCACAATCAAACTTTACACATTTAGCTGTGTATAACGGGAGAACTCCACAACCAAACTTTACTCATTTAGCTGTATATTACGGGAGAACTGCACAACCAAACCTTACTCATTTAGCTGTGTATTACGGGAGAACTCCACAACCAAACTTTACTCATTTAGCTGTATATTACGGGAGAACTCTACAACCAAACTTTACTCATTTAGCTATATATTACAGGAGAACTCTACAACCAAACTTAACTCATTTAGCTTTATATTACGGGAGAACTCTACAACCAAACTTTACTCAATTAGCTATATATTGCAGGAGAACTCTACAACCAAACTTTACTCATTTAGCTGTGTATTACGGGAGAACTCCACAACCAAACCTTACTCATTTAGCTGTGTATTACGGGAGAACTCCACAACCAAACTTTACTCATTTAGCTGTATATTACGGGAGAACTCTACAACCAAACTTTACTCATTTAGCTGTATATTACGGGAGAACTCTACAACCAAACTTTACTCATTTAGCTGTGTATTACAGGAGAACTCTACAACCGAACTTTACTCATTTATCTGTATATTACGGGAGAACTCTACAACCAAACCTTACTCATTTAGCTGTGTATTATGGGAGAACTCCACAACCAAACCTTACTCATATAGCTGTGTATTACAGGAGAACTCTACAACCAAACTTTACTCATTTAGCTGTGTATTACAGGAGAACTCCACAACCGAACCTTACTCATTTAGCTGTGTATTACGGGAGAACTCTACAACCAAACCTTACTCATTTAGCTGTGTATTACAGGAGAACTCTACAACCAAACCTTACTCATTTAGCTGTGTATTACAGGAGAACTCTACAATCAAACCTTACTCATTTAGCTGTGTATTAAGGGAGAACTCTACAACCAAACCTTACTCATTTAGCTGTGTATTACGGGAGAATTCTACAACCAAACCTTACTCATTTAGCTGTGTATTACGGGAGAACTCCACAACCAAACCTTACTCATTTAGCTGTGTATTACGGGAGAACTCCACAATCAAACTTTACACATTTAGCTGTGTATAACGGGAGAACTCCACAACCAAACATTACTCATTTAGCTGTATATTACGGGAGAACTCCACAACCAAACCTTATCCATTTAGCTGTGTATTATGGGAGAACTCCACATCCAAACCTTACTCATTTAGCTGTGTATTACGGGAGAACTCCACAACGAAACTTTACTCATTTAGCTGTGTATTCGCATTTAGCTGTGTATTACGGGAGAACTCCACAACCAAACTTTACTCATTTAGCTGTGTATTACGGGAGAACTCCACAACCAAACTTTACACATTTAGCTGTGTATTACGGGAGAACACTACAACCGAACTTTACTCATTTAGCTGTGCATTACGGAGAACTCTACAACCGAACTTTACTCATTTAGCTGTGTATTACGGGAGAACTCCACAACCAAACCTTATCCATTTAGCTGTGTATTATGGGAGAACTCCACAACCAAACTTTACACATTTAGCTGTGTATTACGGGAGAACTCCACAACCAAACCTTATCCATTTAGCTGTGTATTATGGGAGAACTCCACAACCAAACCTTACTCATTTAGCTGTGTATTACGGGAGAACTCCACAACCAAACTTTACTCATTTAGCTGTGTATTACGGGAGAACTCCACAATCAAACTTTACACATTTAGCTGTGTATAACGGGAGAACTCCACAACCAAACTTTACTCATTTAGCTGTATATTACGGGAGAACTCCACAACCAAAGTTTACTCATTTAGCTGTATATTACGGGAGAACTCTACAACCAAACTTTACTAATTTAGCTGTATATTACGGGAGAACTCTACAACCAAACTTTACTCATTTAGCTGTGTATTACGGGAGAACTCTACAACCAAACTTTACTCATTTAGCTGTATATTACAGGAGAACTCTACAACCAAACCTTACTCATTTAGCTGTGTATTATGGGAGAACTCCACAACCAAACCTTACTCATATAGCTGTGTATTACAGGAGAACTCTACAACCAAACTTTACTCATTTAGCTGTGTATTACAGGAGAACTCCACAACCAAACCTTACTCATTTAGCTGTGTATTACGGGAGAACTCTACAACCAAACCTTACTCATTTAGCTGTGTATTACAGGAGAACTCTACAACCAAACCTTACTCATTTAGCTGTGTATTACAGGAGAACTCTACAACCAAACCTTACTCATTTAGCTGTGTATTACGGGAGAACTCTACAACCAAACCTTACTCATTTAGCTGTGTATTACGGGAGAACTCTACAACCAAACCTTACTTATTTAGCTGTGTATTACGGGAGAACTCTACAACCAAACCTTACTCATTTAGCTGTGTATTACGGGAGAACTCTACAACCAAACCTTACTCATTTAGCTGTGTATTACGGGAGAACTCTACAACCAAACCTTACTCATTTAGCTGTGTATTACAGAAGAACTCCACAACCAAACCTTACTCATTTAGCTGTGTATTACGGGAGAACTCCACAACCAAACCTTACTCATTTAGCTGTGTATTACGGGAGAACTCCACAATCAAACTTTACAAATTTAGCTGTGTATAACGGGAGAACTCCACAACCAAACATTACTCATTTAGCTGTATATTACGGGAGAACTCCACAACCAAACCTTATCCATTTAGCTGTGTATTATGGGAGAACTACACATCCAAACCTTACTCATTTAGCTGTGTATTACGGGAGAACTCCACAACGAAACTTTACTCATTTTGCTGTGTATTCGCATTTAGCTGTGTATTACGGGAGAACTCCACAACCAAACTTTACTCATTTAGCTGTGTATTATGGGAGAACTCCACAACCAAACTTTACACATTTAGCTGTGTATTACGGGAGAACTCTACAACCGAACTTTACTCATTTAGCTGTGCATTACGGGAGAACTCTACAACCGAACTTTACTCATTTAGCTGTGTATTACGGGAGAACTCCACAACCAAACCTTACTCATTTAGCTGTGTATTACGGGAGAACTCCACAACCAAACTTTACACATTTAGCTGTGTATTAAGGGAGAACTCCACAACCAAACCTTACTCCTTTAGCTGTGTATTACGGGAGAACTCCACAACCAAACATTACTCATTTAGCTGTATATTACGGGAGAACTCTACAACCAAACTTTACTCATTTAGCTGTATATTACAGGAGAACTCTACAACCAAACTTTACTCATTTAGCTGTGTATAATGGGAGAACTCCACAACCAAACCTTACACATTTAGCTGTATATTACGGGAGAACTCCACAACCAAATTTTTTTACTCATTTAGCTGTATATTACGGGAGAACTACACAACCAAACTTTACTCATTTAGCTGTATATTACAGGAGAACTCTACAACCAAACCTTACTCATTTAGCTGTGTATTACGGAAGAACTCCGCAACCAAACTTTATCCATTTAGTTGTGTATTATGGGAGAACTCCACATCCAAACCTTACTCATTTAGCTGTGTATTACGGGAGAACTCCATAACCAAACCTTACTCATTTAGCTGTGTATTACGGGAGAACTCCACAACCAAACCTTATCCATTTAGCTGTGTATTATGGGAGAACTCCACAACCAAACTTTACACATTTAGCTGTGTATTACGGGAGAACTCCACAACCAAACCTTATCCATTTAGCTGTGTATTACGGGAGAACTCCACAACCAAACCTTACTCATTTAGCTGTGTATTACGGGAGAACTCCACAACCAAACTTAACTCATTTAGCTGTGTATTACGGGAGAACTCCACAATCAAACTTTACACATTTAGCTGTGTATAACGGGAGAACTCCACAACCAAACTTTACTCATTTAGCTGTATATTACGGGAGAACTGCACAACCAAACCTTACTCATTTAGCTGTGTATTACGGGAGAACTCCACAACCAAACTTTACTCATTTAGCTGTATATTACGGGAGAACTCTACAACCAAACTTTACTCATTTAGCTATATATTACAGGAGAACTCTACAACCAAACTTAACTCATTTAGCTTTATATTACGGGAGAACTCTACAACCAAACTTTACTCAATTAGCTATATATTGCAGGAGAACTCTACAACCAAACTTTACTCATTTAGCTGTGTATTACGGGAGAACTCCACAACCAAACCTTACTCATTTAGCTGTGTATTACGGGAGAACTCCACAACCAAACTTTACTCATTTAGCTGTATATTACGGGAGAACTCTACAACCAAACTTTACTCATTTAGCTGTATATTACGGGAGAACTCTACAACCAAACCTTACTCATATAGCTGTGTATTACAGGAGAACTCTACAACCAAACTTTACTCATTTAGCTGTGTATTACAGGAGAACTCCACAACCGAACCTTACTCATTTAGCTGTGTATTACGGGAGAACTCTACAACCAAACCTTACTCATTTAGCTGTGTATTACAGGAGAACTCTACAACCAAACCTTACTCATTTAGCTGTGTATTACAGGAGAACTCTACAATCAAACCTTACTCATTTAGCTGTGTATTAAGGGAGAACTCTACAACCAAACCTTACTCATTTAGCTGTGTATTACGGGAGAATTCTACAACCAAACCTTACTCATTTAGCTGTGTATTACGGGAGAACTCCACAACCAAACCTTACTCATTTAGCTGTGTATTACGGGAGAACTCCACAATCAAACTTTACACATTTAGCTGTGTATAACGGGAGAACTCCACAACCAAACATTACTCATTTAGCTGTATATTACGGGAGAACTCCACAACCAAACCTTATCCATTTAGCTGTGTATTATGGGAGAACTCCACATCCAAACCTTACTCATTTAGCTGTGTATTACGGGAGAACTCCACAACGAAACTTTACTCATTTAGCTGTGTATTCGCATTTAGCTGTGTATTACGGGAGAACTCCACAACCAAACTTTACTCATTTAGCTGTGTATTACGGGAGAACTCCACAACCAAACTTTACACATTTAGCTGTGTATTACGGGAGAACACTACAACCGAACTTTACTCATTTAGCTGTGCATTACGGAGAACTCTACAACCGAACTTTACTCATTTAGCTGTGTATTACGGGAGAACTCCACAACCAAACCTTATCCATTTAGCTGTGTATTATGGGAGAACTCCACAACCAAACTTTACACATTTAGCTGTGTATTACGGGAGAACTCCACAACCAAACCTTATCCATTTAGCTGTGTATTATGGGAGAACTCCACAACCAAACCTTACTCATTTAGCTGTGTATTACGGGAGAACTCCACAACCAAACTTTACTCATTTAGCTGTGTATTACGGGAGAACTCCACAATCAAACTTTACACATTTAGCTGTGTATAACGGGAGAACTCCACAACCAAACATTACTCATTTAGCTGTATATTACGGGAGAACTCCACAACCAAACCTTATTCATTTAGCTGTGTATTATGGGAGAACTCCACATCCAAACCTTACTCATTTAGCTGTGTATTACGGGAGAACTCCACAACGAAACTTTACTCATTTAGCTGTGTATTCGCATTTAGCTGTGTATTACTGGAGAACTCCACAACCAAACTTTACTCATTTAGCTGTGTATTACGGGAGAACTCCACAACCAAACTTTACACATTTAGCTGTGTATTACGGGAGAACACTACAACCGAACTTTACTCATTTAGCTGTGCATTACGGAGAACTCTACAACCGAACTTTACTCATTTAGCTGTGTATTACGGGAGAACTCCACAACCAAACCTTATCCATTTAGCTGTGTATTATGGGAGAACTCCACAACCAAACTTTACACATTTAGCTGTGTATTACGGGAGAACTCCACAACCAAACCTTATCCATTTAGCTGTGTATTATGGGAGAACTCCACAACCAAACCTTACTCATTTAGCTGTGTATTACGGGAGAACTCCACAACCAAACTTTACTCATTTAGCTGTGTATTACGGGAGAACTCCACAATCAAACTTTACACATTTAGCTGTGTATAACGGGAGAACTCCACAACCAAACTTTACTCATTTAGCTGTATATTACGGGAGAACTCCACAACCAAAGTTTACTCATTTAGCTGTATATTACGGGAGAACTCTACAACCAAACTTTACTAATTTAGCTGTATATTACGGGAGAACTCTACAACCAAACTTTACTCATTTAGCTGTGTATTACGGGAGAACTCTACAACCAAACTTTACTCATTTAGCTGTATATTACAGGAGAACTCTACAACCAAACCTTACTCATTTAGCTGTGTATTATGGGAGAACTCCACAACCAAACCTTACTCATATAGCTGTGTATTACAGGAGAACTCTACAACCAAACTTTACTCATTTAGCTGTGTATTACAGGAGAACTCCACAACCAAACCTTACTCATTTAGCTGTGTATTACGGGAGAACTCTACAACCAAACCTTACTCATTTAGCTGTGTATTACAGGAGAACTCTACAACCAAACCATACTCATTTAGCTGTGTATTACAGGAGAACTCTACAACCAAACCTTACTCATTTAGCTGTGTATTACGGGAGAACTCTACAACCAAACCTTACTCATTTAGCTGTGTATTACGGGAGAACTCTACAACCAAACCTTACTTATTTAGCTGTGTATTACGGGAGAACTCTACAACCAAACCTTACTCATTTAGCTGTGTATTACGGGAGAACTCTACAACCAAACCTTACTCATTTAGCTGTGTATTACGGGAGAACTCTACAACCAAACCTTACTCATTTAGCTGTGTATTACAGAAGAACTCCACAACCAAACCTTACTCATTTAGCTGTGTATTACGGGAGAACTCCACAACCAAACCTTACTCATTTAGCTGTGTATTACGGGAGAACTCCACAATCAAACTTTACAAATTTAGCTGTGTATAACGGGAGAACTCCACAACCAAACATTACTCATTTAGCTGTATAATACGGGAGAACTCCACAACCAAACCTTATCCATTTAGCTGTGTATTATGGGAGAACTACACATCCAAACCTTACTCATTTAGCTGTGTATTACGGGAGAACTCCACAACGAAACTTTACTCATTTTGCTGTGTATTCGCATTTAGCTGTGTATTACGGGAGAACTCCACAACCAAACTTTACTCATTTAGCTGTGTATTATGGGAGAACTCCACAACCAAACTTTACACATTTAGCTGTGTATTACGGGAGAACTCTACAACCGAACTTTACTCATTTAGCTGTGCATTACGGGAGAACTCTACAACCGAACTTTACTCATTTAGCTGTGTATTACGGGAGAACTCCACAACCAAACCTTACTCATTTAGCTGTGTATTACGGGAGAACTCCACAACCAAACTTTACACATTTAGCTGTGTATTAAGGGAGAACTCCACAACCAAACCTTACTCCTTTAGCTGTGTATTACGGGAGAACTCCACAACCAAACATTACTCATTTAGCTGTATATTACGGGAGAACTCTACAACCAAACTTTACTCATTTAGCTGTATATTACAGGAGAACTCTACAACCAAACTTTACTCATTTAGCTGTGTATAACGGGAGAACTCCACAACCAAACCTTACACATTTAGCTGTATATTACGGGAGAACTCCACAACCAAATTTTTTTACTCATTTAGCTGTATATTACGGGAGAACTACACAACCAAACTTTACTCATTTAGCTGTATATTACAGGAGAACTCTACAACCAAACCTTACTCATTTAGCTGTGTATTACGGAAGAACTCCGCAACCAAACTTTATCCATTTAGTTGTGTATTATGGGAGAACTCCACATCCAAACCTTACTCATTTAGCTGTGTATTACGGGAGAACTCCATAACCAAACCTTACTCATTTAGCTGTGTATTACGGGAGAACTCCACAACCAAACCTTATCCATTTAGCTGTGTATTATGGGAGAACTCCACAACCAAACTTTACACATTTAGCTGTGTATTACGGGAGAACTCCACAACCAAACCTTATCCATTTAGCTGTGTATTACGGGAGAACTCCACAACCAAACCTTACTCATTTAGCTGTGTATTACGGGAGAACTCCACAACCAAACTTTACTCATTTAGCTGTGTATTACGGGAGAACTCCACAATCAAACTTTACACATTTAGCTGTGTATAACGGGAGAACTCCACAACCAAACTTTACTCATTTAGCTGTATATTACGGGAGAACTGCACAACCAAACCTTACTCATTTAGCTGTGTATTACGGGAGAACTCCACAACCAAACTTTACTCATTTAGCTGTATATTACGGGAGAACTCTACAACCAAACTTTACTCATTTAGCTATATATTACAGGAGAACTCTACAACCAAACTTAACTCATTTAGCTTTATATTACGGGAGAACTCTACAACCAAACTTTACTCAATTAGCTATATATTGCAGGAGAACTCTACAACCAAACTTTACTCATTTAGCTGTGTATTACGGGAGAACTCCACAACCAAACCTTACTCATTTAGCTGTGTATTACGGGAGAACTCCACAACCAAACTTTACTCATTTAGCTGTATATTACGGGAGAACTCTACAACCAAACTTTACTCATTTAGCTGTATATTACGGGAGAACTCTACAACCAAACTTTACTCATTTAGCTGTGTATTACAGGAGAACTCTACAACCGAACTTTACTCATTTAGCTGTATATTACGGGAGAACTCTACAACCAAACCTTACTCATTTAGCTGTGTATTATGGGAGAACTCCACAACCAAACCTTACTCATATAGCTGTGTATTACAGGAGAACTCTACAACCAAACTTTACTCATTTAGCTGTGTATTACAGGAGAACTCCACAACCGAACCTTACTCATTTAGCTGTGTATTACGGGAGAACTCTACAACCAAACCTTACTCATTTAGCTGTGTATTACAGGAGAACTCTACAACCAAACCTTACTCATTTAGCTGTGTATTACAGGAGAACTCTACAATCAAACCTTACTCATTTAGCTGTGTATTAAGGGAGAACTCTACAACCAAACCTTACTCATTTAGCTGTGTATTACGGGAGAATTCTACAACCAAACCTTACTCATTTAGCTGTGTATTACGGGAGAACTCCACAACCAAACCTTACTCATTTAGCTGTGTATTACGGGAGAACTCCACAATCAAACTTTACACATTTAGCTGTGTATAACGGGAGAACTCCACAACCAAACATTACTCATTTAGCTGTATATTACGGGAGAACTCCACAACCAAACCGTATCCATTTAGCTGTGTATTATGGGAGAACTCCACATCCAAACCTTACTCATTTAGCTGTGTATTACGGGAGAACTCCACAACGAAACTTTACTCATTTAGCTGTGTATTCGCATTTAGCTGTGTATTACGGGAGAACTCCATAACCAAACTTTACTCATTTAGCTGTGTATTACGGGAGAACTCCACAACCAAACTTTACACATTTAGCTGTGTATTACGGGAGAACACTACAACCGAACTTTACTCATTTAGCTGTGCATTACGGAGAACTCTACAACCGAACTTTACTCATTTAGCTGTGTATTACGGGAGAACTCCACAACCAAACCTTATCCATTTAGCTGTGTATTATGGGAGAACTCCACAACCAAACTTTACACATTTAGCTGTGTATTACGGGAGAACTCCAGAACCAAACCTTATCCATTTAGCTGTGTATTATGGGAGAACTCCACAACCAAACCTTACTCATTTAGCTGTGTATTACGGGAGAACTCCACAACCAAACTTTACTCATTTAGCTGTGTATTACGGGAGAACTCCACAATCAAACTTTACACATTTAGCTGTGTATAACGGGAGAACTCCACAACCAAACTTTACTCATTTAGCTGTATATTACGGGAGAACTCCACAACCAAAGTTTACTCATTTAGCTGTGTATTACGGGAGAACTCCACAACGAAACTTTACTCATTTAGCTGTGTATTCGCATTTAGCTGTGTATTACGGGAGAACTCCACAACCAAACTTTACTCATTTAGCTGTGTATTACGGGAGAACTCTACAACCAAACCTTACTCATTTAGCTGTGTATTACAGGAGAACTCTACAACCGAACCTTACTCATTTAGCTGTGTATTACAGGAGAACTCTACAATCAAACCTTACTCATTTAGCTGTGTATTAAGGGAGAACTCTACAACCAAACCTTACTCATTTAGCTGTGTATTACGGGAGAATTCTACAACCAAACCTTACTCATTTAGCTGTGTATTACGGGAGAACTCCACAACCAAACCTTACTCATTTAGCTGTGTATTACGGGAGAACTCCACAATCAAACTTTACACATTTAGCTGTGTATAACGGGAGAACTCCACAACCAAACATTACTCATTTAGCTGTATATTACGGGAGAACTCCACAACCAAACCTTATCCATTTAGCTGTGTATTATGGGAGAACTCCACATCCAAACCTTACTCATTTAGCTGTGTATTACGGGAGAACTCCACAACGAAACTTTACTCATTTAGCTGTGTATTCGCATTTAGCTGTGTATTACGGGAGAACTCCACAACCAAACTTTACTCATTTAGCTGTGTATTACGGGAGAACTCCACAACCAAACTTTACACATTTAGCTGTGTATTACGGGAGAACACTACAACCGAACTTTACTCATTTAGCTGTGCATTACGGAGAACTCTACAACCGAACTTTACTCATTTAGCTGTGTATTACGGGAGAACTCCACAACCAAACCTTATCCATTTAGCTGTGTATTATGGGAGAACTCCACAACCAAACTTTACACATTTAGCTGTGTATTACGGGAGAACTCCACAACCAAACCTTATCCATTTAGCTGTGTATTATGGGAGAACTCCACAACCAAACCTTACTCATTTAGCTGTGTATTACGGGAGAACTCCACAACCAAACTTTACTCATTTAGCTGTGTATTACGGGAGAACTCCACAATCAAACTTTACACATTTAGCTGTGTATAACGGGAGAACTCCACAACCAAACTTTACTCATTTAGCTGTATATTACAGGAGAACTCCACAACCAAAGTTTACTCATTTAGCTGTATATTACGGGAGAACTCTACAACCAAACTTTACTAATTTAGCTGTATATTACGGGAGAACTCTACAACCAAACTTTACTCATTTAGCTGTGTATTACGGGAGAACTCTACAACCAAACTTTACTCATTTAGCTGTATATTACAGGAGAACTCTACAACCAAACCTTACTCATTTAGCTGTGTATTATGGGAGAACTCCACAACCAAACCTTACTCATATAGCTGTGTATTACAGGAGAACTCTACAACCAAACTTTACTCATTTAGCTGTGTATTACAGGAGAACTCCACAACCAAACCTTACTCATTTAGCTGTGTATTACGGGAGAACTCTACAACCAAACCTTACTCATTTAGCTGTGTATTACAGGAGAACTCTACAACCAAACCTTACTCATTTAGCTGTGTATTACAGGAGAACTCTACAACCAAACCTTACTCATTTAGCTGTACATTACGGGAGAACTCTACAACCAAACCTTACTCATTTAGCTGTGTATTACGGGAGAACTCTACAACCAAACCTTACTTATTTAGCTGTGTATTACGGGAGAACTCTACAACCAAACCTTACTCATTTAGCTGTGTATTACGGGAGAACTCTACAACCAAACCTTACTCATTTAGCTGTGTATTACGGGAGAACTCTACAACCAAACCTTACTCATTTAGCTGTGTATTACAGAAGAACTCCACAACCAAACCTTACTCATTTAGCTGTGTATTACGTGAGAACTCCACAACCAAACCTTACTCATTTAGCTGTGTATTACGGGAGAACTCCACAATCAAACTTTACAAATTTAGCTGTGTATAACGGGAGAACTCCACAACCAAACATTACTCATTTAGCTGTATATTACGGGAGAACTCCACAACCAAACCTTATCCATTTAGCTGTGTATTATGGGAGAACTACACATCCAAACCTTACTCATTTAGCTGTGTATTACGGGAGAACTCCACAACGAAACTTTACTCATTTTGCTGTGTATTCGCATTTAGCTGTGTATTACGGGAGAACTCCACAACCAAACTTTACTCATTTAGCTGTGTATTATGGGAGAACTCCACAACCAAACTTTACACATTTAGCTGTGTATTACGGGAGAACTCTACAACCGAACTTTACTCATTTAGCTGTGCATTACGGGAGAACTCTACAACCGAACTTTACTCATTTAGCTGTGTATTACGGGAGAACTCCACAACCAAACCTTACTCATTTAGCTGTGTATTACGGGAGAACTCCACAACCAAACTTTACACATTTAGCTGTGTATTAAGGGAGAACTCCACAACCAAACCTTACTCTTTTAGCTGTGTATTACGGGAGAACTCCACAACCAAACTTTACTCATTTGCTGTATATTACGGGAGAACTCTACAACCAAACTTTACTCATTTAGCTATATATTACAGGAGAACTCCAGAACCAAACCTTACTCATTTAGCTGTATATTACGGGAGAACTCTACAACCAAACCTTACTCATTTAGCTGTATATTACGGGAGAACTCTACAACCAAACTTTACTCATTTAGCTGTATATTACGGGAGAACTCTACAACCAAACTTTACACATTTAGCTGTGTATTACGGGAGAACTCTACAACCGAACTTTACTCATTTAGCTGTATATTACGGGAGAACTCTACAACCAAACCATACTCATTTAGCTGTGTATTACGGGAGAACTCCACAACCAAACCTTACTCATTTAGCTGTGTATTACGGGAGAACTCCACAACCAAACTTTACACATTTAGCTGTGTATTAAGGGAGAACTCCACAACCAAACCTTACTCTTTTAGCTCTGTATTACGGGAGAACTCCACAACCAAACTTTTCTCATTTAGCTGTATATTACGGGAGAACTCCACAACCAAACTTTACTCATTTAGCTATATATTACAGGAGAACTCCACAACCAAACCTTACTCATTTAGCTGTATATTACGGGAGAACTCTACAACCAAACTTTACTCATTTAGCTGTATATTACGGGAGAACTCTACAACCAAACTTTACACATTTAGCTGTGTATTACGGGAGAACTCCACAACCAAACATTACTCATTTAGCTGTATATTACGGGAGAACTCCACAACCAAACCTTATCCATTTAGCTGTGTATTATGAGAGAACTACACATCCAAACCTTACTCATTTAGCTGTGTATTACGGGAGAACTCCACAACGAAACTTTACTCATTTAGCTGTGTATTCGCATTTAGCTGTGTATTACGGGAGAACTCCACAACCAAACTTTACTCATTTAGCTGTGTATTATGGGAGAACTCCACAACCAAACTTTACACATTTAGCTGTGTATTACGGGAGAACTCTACAACCGAACTTTACTCATTTAGCTGTGCATTACGGGAGAACTCTACAACCGAACTTTACACATTTAGCTGTGTATTAAGGGAGAACTCCACAACCAAACCTTACTCTTTTAGCTGTGTATTACGGGAGAACTCCACAACCAAACTTTACTCATTTGCTGTATATTACGGGAGAACTCTACAACCAAACTTTACTCATTTAGCTATATATTACAGGAGAACTCCAGAACCAAACCTTACTCATTTAGCTGTATATTACGGGAGAACTCTACAACCAAACCTTACTCATTTAGCTGTATATTACGGGAGAACTCTACAACCAAACTTTACTCATTGAGCTGTATATTACGGGAGAACTCTACAACCAAACTTTACACATTTAGCTGTGTATTACGGGAGAACTCTACAACCGAACTTTACTCATTTAGCTGTATATTACGGGAGAACTCTACAACCAAACCTTACTCATTTAGCTGTGTATTACGGGAGAACTCCACAACCAAACCTTACTCATTTAGCTGTGTATTACGGGAGAACTCCACAACCAAACTTTACACATTTAGCTGTGTATTAAGGGAGAACTCCACAACCAAACCTTACTCTTTTAGCTGTGTATTACGGGAGAACTCCACAACCAAACTTTTCTCATTTAGCTGTATATTACGGGAGAACTCCACAACCAAACTTTACTCATTTAGCTATATATTACGGGAGAACTCTACAACCGAACTTTACTCATTTAGCTGTATATTACGGGAGAACTCTACAACCAAACCTTACTCATTTAGCAGTGTATTATGGGAGAACTCCACAACCAAACCTTACTCATACAGCTGTGTATTACAGGAGAACTCAACAACCAAACTTTACTCATTTAGCTGTGTATTACAGGAGAACTCCACAACCAAACTTTACTCATTTAGCTGTATATTACGGGAGAACTCCACAACCAAACATTACTCATTTAGCTGTATATTACGGGAGAACTCTACAACCAAACTTTACTCATTTAGCTGTATATTACAGGAGAACTCTACAACCAAACTTTACTCATTTAGCTGTGTATAACGGGAGAACTCCACAACCAAACCTTACACATTTAGCTGTATATTACGGGAGAACTCCACAACCAAATTTTTTTACTCATTTAGCTGTATATTACGGGAGAACTACACAACCAAACTTTACTCATTTAGCTGTATATTACAGGAGAACTCTACAACCAAACCTTACTCATTTAGCTGTGTATTACGGAAGAACTCCGCAACCAAACTTTATCCATTTAGTTGTGTATTATGGGAGAACTCCACATCCAAACCTTACTCATTTAGCTGTGTATTACGGGAGAACTCCATAACCAAACCTTACTCATTTAGCTGTGTATTACGGGAGAACTCCACAACCAAACCTTATCCATTTAGCTGTGTATTATGGGAGAAATCCAAAACCAAACTTTACACATTTAGCTGTAGAACTCCAC
Source organism: Taudactylus pleione (assembly GCA_031769625.1). NCBI lineage: Eukaryota > Metazoa > Chordata > Amphibia > Anura > Myobatrachidae > Taudactylus > Taudactylus pleione. Next base: position 3,092,701 of record JAUIMM010000482.1, read on the forward strand.
AACCAAACCTTATCCATTTAGCTGTGTATTACGGGAGAACTCCACAACCAAACCTTACTCATTTAGCTGTGTATTACGGGAGAACTACACATCCAAACCTTACTCATTTAGCTGTGTATTACGGGAGAACTCCACAACGAAACTTTACTCATTTAGCTGTGTATTCGCATTTAGCTGTGTATTACGGGAGAACTCCACAACCAAACTTTACTCATTTAGCTGTGTATTATGGGAGAACTCCACAACCAAACTTTACACATTTAGCTGTGTATTACGGGAGAACTCTACAACCGAACTTTACTCATTTAGCTGTGCATTACGGGAGAACTCTACAACCGAACTTTACTCATTTAGCTGTGTATTACGGGAGAACTCCACAACCAAACCTTACTCATTTAGCTGTGTATTACGGGAGAACTCCACAACCAAACTTTACACATTTAGCTGTGTATTAAGGGAGAACTCCACAACCAAACCTTACTCTTTTAGCTGTGTATTACGGGAGAACTCCACAACCAAACTTTACTCATTTGCTGTATATTACGGGAGAACTCTACAACCAAACTTTACTCATTTAGCTATATATTACAGGAGAACTCCAGAACCAAACCTTACTCATTTAGCTGTATATTACGGGAGAACTCTACAACCAAACCTTACTCATTTAGCTGTATATTACGGGAGAACTCTACAACCAAACTTTACTCATTTAGCTGTATATTACGGGAGAACTCTACAACCAAACTTTCCACATTTAGCTGTGTATTACGGGAGAACTCTACAACCGAACCTTACTCATTTAGCTGTATATTACGGGAGAACTCTACAACCAAACCTTACTCATTTAGCTGTGTATTACGGGAGAATTCCACAACCAAACCTTACTCATTTAGCTGTGTATTACGGGAGAACTCCACAACCAAACTTTACACATTTAGCTGTGTATTAAGGGAGAACTCCACAACCAAACCTTACTCTTTTAGCTGTGTATTACGGGAGAACTCCACAACCAAACTTTTCTCATTTAGCTGTATATTACGGGAGAACTCCACAACCAAACTTTACTCATTTAGCTATATATTACAGGAGAACTCCACAACCAAACCTTACTCATTTAGCTGTATATTACGGGAGAACTCTACAACCAAACTTTACTCATTTAGCTGTATATTACGGGAGAACTCTACAACCAAACTTTACACATTTAGCTGTGTATTACGGGAGAACTCTACAACCGAACTTTACTCATTTAGCTGTATATTACGGGAGAACTCTACAACCAAACCTTACTCATTTAGCAGTGTATTATGGGAGAACTCCACAACCAAACCTTACTCATACAGTTGTGTATTACAGGAGAACTCTACAACCAAACTTTACTCATTTAGCTGTGTATTACAGGAGAACTCCACAACCAAACTTTACTCATTTAGCTGTATATTACGGAAGAACTCCACAACCAAACATTACTCATTTAGCTGTATATTACGGGAGAACTCTACAACCAAACTTTACTCATTTAGCTGTATATTACAGGAGAACTCTACAACCAAACTTTACTCATTTAGCTGTGTATAACGGGAGAACTCCACAATCAAACCTTACACATTTAGCTGTATATTACGGGAGAACTCCACAACCAAATTTTTTTACTCATTTAGCTGTATATTACGGGAGAACTACACAACCAAACTTTACTCATTTAGCTGTATATTACAGGAGAACTCTACAACCAAACCTTACTCATTTAGCTGTGTATTACGGAAGAACTCCGCAACCAAACTTTATCCATTTAGTTGTGTATTATGGGAGAACTCCACATCCAAACCTTACTCATTTAGCTGTGTATTACGGGAGAACTCCATAACCAAACCTTACTCATTTAGCTGTGTATTACGGGAGAACTCCACAACCAAACCTTATCCATTTAGCTGTGTATTATGGGAGAAATCCACAACCAAACTTTACACATTTAGCTGTAGAACTCCACAACCAAACCTTATCCATTTAGCTGTGTATTACGGGAGAACTCCACAACCAAACTTTACTCATTTAGCTGTATATTACGGGAGAACTCTACAACCAAACTTTACTCATTTAGCTGTATATTACGGGAGAACTCTACAACCAAACTTTACTCATTTAGCTGTGTATTACAGGAGAACTCTACAACCGAACTTTACTCATTTAGCTGTATATTACGGGAGAACTCTACAACCAAACCTTACTCATTTAGCTGTGTATTATGGGAGAACTCCACAACCAAACCTTACTCATATAGCTGTGTATTACAGGAGAACTCTACAACCAAACTTTACTCATTTAGCTGTGTATTACAGGAGAACTCCACAACCAAACCTTACTCATTTAGCTGTGTATTACGGGAGAACTCTACAACCAAACCTTACTCATTTAGCTGTGTATTACAGGAGAACTCTACAACCAAACCTTACTCATTTAGCTGTGTATTACAGGAGAACTCTACAATCAAACCTTACTCATTTAGCTGTGTATTAAGGGAGAACTCTACAACCAAACCTTACTCATTTAGCTGTGTATTACGGGAGAACTCTACAACCAAACCTTACTCATTTAGCTGTGTATTACGGGAGAACTCCACAACCAAACCTTACTCATTTAGCTGTGTATTACGGGAGAACTCCACAATCAAACTTTACACATTTAGCTGTGTATAACGGGAGAACTCCACAACCAAACATTACTCATTTAGCTGTATATTACGGGAGAACTCCACAACCAAACCTTATCCATTTAGCTGTGTATTATGGGAGAACTCCACATCCAAACCTTACTCATTTAGCTGTGTATTACGGGAGAACTCCACAACGAAACTTTACTCATTTAGCTGTGTATTCGCATTTAGCTGTGTATTACGGGAGAACTCCACAACCAAACTTTACTCATTTAGCTGTGTATTACGGGAGAACTCCACAACCAAACTTTACACATTTAGCTGTGTATTACGGGAGAACACTACAACCGAACTTTACTCATTTAGCTGTGCATTACGGAGAACTCTACAACCGAACTTTACTCATTTAGCTGTGTATTACGGGAGAACTCCACAACCAAACCTTATCCATTTAGCTGTGTATTATGGGAGAACTCCACAACCAAACTTTACACATTTAGCTGTGTATTACGGGAGAACTCCACAACCAAACCTTATCCATTTAGCTGTGTATTATGGGAGAACTCCACAACCAAACCTTACTCATTTAGCTGTGTATTACGGGAGAACTCCACAACCAAACTTTACTCATTTAGCTGTGTATTACGGGAGAACTCCACACTCAAACTTTACACATTTAGCTGTGTATAACGGGAGAACTCCACAACCAAACTTTACTCATTTAGCTGTATATTACGGGAGAACTCCACAACCAAAGTTTACTCATTTAGCTGTATATTACGGGAGAACTCTACAACCAAACTTTACTAATTTAGCTGTATATTACGGGAGAACTCTACAACCAAACTTTACTCATTTAGCTGTGTATTACGGGAGAACTCTACAACCAAACTTTACTCATTTAGCTGTATATTACAGGAGAACTCTACAACCAAACCTTACTCATTTAGCTGTGTATTATGGGAGAACTCCACAACCAAACCTTACTCATATAGCTGTGTATTACAGGAGAACTCTACAACCAAACTTTAGTCATTTAGCTGTGTATTACAGGAGAACTCCACAACCAAACCTTACTCATTTAGCTGTGTATTACGGGAGAACTCTACAACCAAACCTTACTCATTTAGCTGTGTATTACAGGAGAACTCTACAACCAAACCTTACTCATTTAGCTGTGTATTACAGGAGAACTCTACAACCAAACCTTACTCATTTAGCTGTGTATTACGGGAGAACTCTACAACCAAACCTTACTCATTTAGCTGTGTATTACGGGAGAACTCTACAACCAAACCTTACTTATTTAGCTGTGTATTATGGGAGAACTCTACAACCAAACCTTACTCATTTAGCTGTGTATTACGGGAGAACTCTACAACCAAACCTTACTCATTTAGCTGTGTATTACGGGAGAACTCTACAACCAAACCTTACTCATTTAGCTGTGTATTACAGAAGAACTCCACAACCAAACCTTACTCATTTAGCTGTGTATTACGGGAGAACTCCACAACCAAACCTTACTCATTTAGCTGTGTATTACGGGAGAACTCCACAATCAAACTTTACACATTTAGCTGTGTATAACGGGAGAACTCCACAACCAAACCTTACTCATTTAGCTGTATATTACGGGAGAACTCCACAACCAAAGTTTACTCATTTAGCTGTATATTACGGGAGAACTCTACAACCAAACTTTACTAATTTAGCTGTATATTACGGGAGAACTCTACAACCAAACTTTACTCATTTAGCTGTGTATTTCGGGAGAACTCTACAACCAAACTTTACTCATTTAGCTGTATATTACAGGAGAACTCTACAACCAAACCTTACTCATTTAGCTGTGTATTATGGGAGAACTCCACAACCAAACCTTACTCATATAGCTGTGTATTACAGGAGAACTCTACAACCAAACTTTACTCATTTAGCTGTGTATTACAGGAGAACTCCACAACCAAACCTTACTCATTTAGCTGTGTATTACGGGAGAACTCTACAACCAAACCTTACTCATTTAGCTGTGTATTACAGGAGAACTCTACAACCAAACCTTACTCATTTAGCTGTGTATTACAGGAGAACTCTACAACCAAACCTTACTCATTTAGCTGTGTATTACGGGAGAACTCTACAACCAAACCTTACTCATTTAGCTGTGTATTACGGGAGAACTCTACAACCAAACCTTACTTATTTAGCTGTGAATTACGGGAGAACTCTACAACCAAACCTTACTCATTTAGCTGTGTATTACGGGAGAACTCTACAACCAAACCTTACTCATTTAGCTGTGTATTACGGGAGAACTCTACAACCAAACCTTACTCATTTAGCTGTGTATTACAGAAGAACTCCACAACCAAACCTTACTCATTTAGCTGTGTATTACGGGAGAACTCCACAACCAAACCTTACTCATTTAGCTGTGTATTACGGGAGAACTCCACAATCAAACTTTACAAATTTAGCTGTGTATAACGGGAGAACTCCACAACCAAACATTACTCATTTAGCTGTATATTACGGGAGAACTCCACAACCAAACCTTATCCATTTAGCTGTGTATTATGGGAGAACTACACATCCAAACCTTACTCATTTAGCTGTGTATTACGGGAGAACTCCACAACGAAACTTTACTCATTTTGCTGTGTATTCGCATTTAGCTGTGTATTATGGGAGAACTCCACAACCAAACTTTACTCATTTAGCTGTGTATTATGGGAGAACTCCACAACCAAACTTTACACATTTAGCTGTGTATTACGGGAGAACTCTACAACCGAACTTTACTCATTTAGCTGTGCATTACGGGAGAACTCTACAACCGAACTTTACTCATTTAGCTGTGTATTACGGGAGAACTCCACAACCAAACTTTACACATTTAGCTGTGTATTAAGGGAGAACTCCACAACCAAACCTTACTCTTTTAGCTGTGTATTACGGGAGAACTCCACAACCAAACTTTACTCATTTGCTGTATATTACGGGAGAACTCTACAACCAAACTTTACTCATTTAGCTATATATTACAGGAGAACTCCAGAACCAAACCTTACTCATTTAGCTGTATATTACGGGAGAACTCTACAACCAAACCTTACTCATTTAGCTGTATATTACGGGAGAACTCTACAACCAAACTTTACTCATTTAGCTGTATATTACGGGAGAACTCTACAACCAAACTTTACACATTTAGCTGTGTATTACGGGAGAACTCTACAACCGAACTTTACTCATTTAGCTGTATATTACGGGAGAACTCTACAACCAAACCATACTCATTTAGCTGTGTATTACGGGAGAACTCCACAACCAAACCTTACTCATATAGCTGTGTATTACAGGAGAACTCTACAACCAAACTTTAGTCATTTAGCTGTGTATTACAGGAGAACTCCACAACCAAACCTTACTCATTTAGCTGTGTATTACGGGAGAACTCTACAACCAAACCTTACTCATTTAGCTGTGTATTACAGGAGAACTCTACAACCAAACCTTACTCATTTAGCTGTGTATTACAGGAGAACTCTACAACCAAACCTTACTCATTTAGCTGTGTATTACGGGAGAACTCTACAACCAAACCTTACTCATTTAGCTGTGTATTACGGGAGAACTCTACAACCAAACCTTACTTATTTAGCTGTGTATTATGGGAGAACTCTACAACCAAACCTTACTCATTTAGCTGTGTATTACGGGAGAACTCTACAACCAAACCTTACTCATTTAGCTGTGTATTACGGGAGAACTCTACAACCAAACCTTACTCATTTAGCTGTGTATTACAGAAGAACTCCACAACCAAACCTTACTCATTTAGCTGTGTATTACGGGAGAACTCCACAACCAAACCTTACTCATTTAGCTGTGTATTACGGGAGAACTCCACAATCAAACTTTACACATTTAGCTGTGTATAACGGGAGAACTCCACAACCAAACCTTACTCATTTAGCTGTATATTACGGGAGAACTCCACAACCAAAGTTTACTCATTTAGCTGTATATTACGGGAGAACTCTACAACCAAACTTTACTAATTTAGCTGTATATTACGGGAGAACTCTACAACCAAACTTTACTCATTTAGCTGTGTATTTCGGGAGAACTCTACAACCAAACTTTACTCATTTAGCTGTATATTACAGGAGAACTCTACAACCAAACCTTACTCATTTAGCTGTGTATTATGGGAGAACTCCACAACCAAACCTTACTCATATAGCTGTGTATTACAGGAGAACTCTACAACCAAACTTTACTCATTTAGCTGTGTATTACAGGAGAACTCCACAACCAAACCTTACTCATTTAGCTGTGTATTACGGGAGAACTCTACAACCAAACCTTACTCATTTAGCTGTGTATTACAGGAGAACTCTACAACCAAACCTTACTCATTTAGCTGTGTATTACAGGAGAACTCTACAACCAAACCTTACTCATTTAGCTGTGTATTACGGGAGAACTCTACAACCAAACCTTACTCATTTAGCTGTGTATTACGGGAGAACTCTACAACCAAACCTTACTTATTTAGCTGTGAATTACGGGAGAACTCTACAACCAAACCTTACTCATTTAGCTGTGTATTACGGGAGAACTCTACAACCAAACCTTACTCATTTAGCTGTGTATTACGGGAGAACTCTACAACCAAACCTTACTCATTTAGCTGTGTATTACAGAAGAACTCCACAACCAAACCTTACTCATTTAGCTGTGTATTACGGGAGAACTCCACAACCAAACCTTACTCATTTAGCTGTGTATTACGGGAGAACTCCACAATCAAACTTTACAAATTTAGCTGTGTATAACGGGAGAACTCCACAACCAAACATTACTCATTTAGCTGTATATTACGGGAGAACTCCACAACCAAACCTTATCCATTTAGCTGTGTATTATGGGAGAACTACACATCCAAACCTTACTCATTTAGCTGTGTATTACGGGAGAACTCCACAACGAAACTTTACTCATTTTGCTGTGTATTCGCATTTAGCTGTGTATTACGGGAGAACTCCACAACCAAACTTTACTCATTTAGCTGTGTATTATGGGAGAACTCCACAACCAAACTTTACACATTTAGCTGTGTATTACGGGAGAACTCTACAACCGAACTTTACTCATTTAGCTGTGCATTACGGGAGAACTCTACAACCGAACTTTACTCATTTAGCTGTGTATTACGGGAGAACTCCACAACCAAACTTTACACATTTAGCTGTGTATTAAGGGAGAACTCCACAACCAAACCTTACTCTTTTAGCTGTGTATTACGGGAGAACTCCACAACCAAACTTTACTCATTTGCTGTATATTACGGGAGAACTCTACAACCAAACTTTACTCATTTAGCTATATATTACAGGAGAACTCCAGAACCAAACCTTACTCATTTAGCTGTATATTACGGGAGAACTCTACAACCAAACCTTACTCATTTAGCTGTATATTACGGGAGAACTCTACAACCAAACTTTACTCATTTAGCTGTATATTACGGGAGAACTCTACAACCAAACTTTACACATTTAGCTGTGTATTACGGGAGAACTCTACAACCGAACTTTACTCATTTAGCTGTATATTACGGGAGAACTCTACAACCAAACCATACTCATTTAGCTGTGTATTACGGGAGAACTCCACAACCAAACCTTACTCATTTAGCTGTGTATTACGGGAGAACTCCACAACCAAACTTTACACATTTAGCTGTGTATTAAGGGAGAACTCCACAACCAAACCTTACTCTTTTAGCTGTGTATTACGGGAGAACTCCACAACCAAACTTTTCTCATTTAGCTGTATATTACGGGAGAACTCCACAACCAAACTTTACTCATTTAGCTATATATTACAGGAGAACTCCACAACCAAACCTTACTCATTTAGCTGTATATTATGGGAGAACTCTACAACCAAACTTTACTCATTTAGCTGTATATTACGGGAGAACTCTACAACCAAACTTTACACATTTAGCTGTGTATTACGGGAGAACTCCACAACCAAACATTACTCATTTAGCTGTATATTACGGGAGAACTCCACAACCAAACCTTATCCATTTAGCTGTGTATTATGGGAGAACTACACATCCAAACCTTACTCATTTAGCTGTGTATTACGGGAGAACTCCACAACGAAACTTTACTCATTTAGCTGTGTATTCGCATTTAGCTGTGTATTACGGGAGAACTCCACAACCAAACTTTACTCATTTAGCTGTGTATTATGGGAGAACTCCACAACCAAACTTTACTCATTTAGCTGTGCATTACGGGAGAACTCTACAACCGAACTTTACACATTTAGCTGTGTATTAAGGGAGAACTCCACAACCAAACCTTACTCTTTTAGCTGTGTATTACGGGAGAACTCCACAACCAAACTTTACTCATTTGCTGTATATTACGGGAGAACTCTACAACCAAACTTTACTCATTTAGCTATATATTACAGGAGAACTCCAGAACCAAACCTTACTCATTTAGCTGTATATTACGGGAGAACTCTACAACCAAACCTTACTCATTTAGCTGTATATTACGGGAGAACTCTACAACCAAACTTTACTCATTGAGCTGTATATTACGGGAGAACTCTACAACCAAACTTTACACATTTAGCTGTGTATTACGGGAGAACTCTACAACCAAACTTTACTCATTGAGCTGTATATTACGGGAGAACTCTACAACCAAACTTTACACATTTAGCTGTGTATTACGGGAGAACTCTACAACCGAACTTTACTCATTTAGCTGTATATTACGGGAGAACTCTACAACCAAACCTTACTCATTTAGCTGTGTATTACGGGAGAACTCCACAACCAAACCTTACTCATTTAGCTGTGTATTACGGGAGAACTCCACAACCAAACTTTACACATTTAGCTGTGTATTAAGGGAGAACTCCACAACCAAACCTTACTCTTTTAGCTGTGTATTACGGGAGAACTCCACAACCAAACTTTTCTCATTTAGCTGTATATTACGGGAGAACTCCACAACCAAACTTTACTCATTTAGCTATATATTACAGGAGAACTCCACAACCAAACCTTACTCATTTAGCTGTATATTACGGGAGAACTCTACAACCAATCTTTACTCATTTAGCTGTATATTACGGGAGAACTCTACAACCAAACTTTACACATTTAGCTGTGTATTACGGGAGAACTCTACAACCGAACTTTACTCATTTAGCTGTATATTACGGGAGAACTCTACAACCAAACCTTACTCATTTAGCAGTGTATTATGGGAGACCTCCACAACCAAACCTTACTCATACAGCTGTGTATTACAGGAGAACTCTACAACCAAACTTTACTCATTTAGCTGTGTATTACAGGAGAACTCCACAACCAAACTTTACTCTTTTAGCTGTATATTACAGGAGAACTCCACAACCAAACATTACTCATTTAGCTGTATATTACGGGAGAACTCTACAACCAAACTTTACTCATTTAGCTGTATATTACAGGAGAACTCTACAACCAAACTTTACTCATTTAGCTGTGTATAACGGGAGAACTCCACAACCAAACCTTACACATTTAGCTGTATATTACGGGAGAACTCCACAACCAAATTTTTTTACTCATTTAGCTGTATATTACGGGAGAACTACACAACCAAACTTTACTCATTTAGCTGTATATTACAGGAGAACTCTACAACCAAACCTTACTCATTTAGCTGTGTATTACGGAAGAACTCCGCAACCAAACTTTATCCATTTAGTTGTGTATTATGGGAGAACTCCACATCCAAACCTTACTCATTTAGCTGTGTATTACGGGAGAACTCCATAACCAAACCTTACTCATTTAGCTGTGTATTACGGGAGAACTCCACAACCAAACCTTATCCATTTAGCTGTGTATTATGGGAGAAATCCACAACCAAACTTTACACATTTAGCTGTAGAACTCCACAGCCAAACCTTATCCATTTAGCTGTGTATTACGGGAGAACTCCACAACCAAACCTTACTCATTTAGCTGTGTATTACGGGAGAACTACACATCCAAACCTTACTCATTTAGCTGTGTATTACGGGAGAACTCCACAACGAAACTTTACTCATTTAGCTGTGTATTCGCATTTAGCTGTGTATTACGGGAGAACTCCACAACCAAACTTTACTCATTTAGCTGTGTATTATGGGAGAACTCCACAACCAAACTTTACACATTTAGCTGTGTATTACGGGAGAACTCTACAACCGAACTTTACTCATTTAGCTGTGCATTACAGGAGAACTCTACAACCGAACTTTACTCATTTAGCTGTGTATTACGGGAGAACTCCACAACCAAACCTTACTCATTTAGCTGTGTATTACGGGAGAACTCCACAACCAAACTTTACACATTTAGCTGTGTATTAAGGGAGAACTCCACAACCAAACCTTACTCTTTTAGCTGTGTATTACGGGAGAACTCCACATCCAAACTTTACTCATTTGCTGTATATTACGGGAGAACTCTACAACCAAACTTTACTCATTTAGCTATATATTACAGGAGAACTCCAGAACCAAACCTTACTCATTTAGCTGTATATTACGGGAGAACTCTACAACCAAACCTTACTCATTTAGCTGTATATTACGGGAGAACTCTACAACCAAACTTTACTCATTTAGCTGTATATTACGGGAGAACTCTACAACCAAACTTTACACATTTAGCTGTGTATTACGGGAGAACTCTACAACCGAACCTTACTCATTTAGCTGTGTATTACGGGAGAACTCCACAACCAAACTTTACACATTTAGCTGTGTATTAAGGGAGAACTCCACAACCAAACCTTACTCTTTTAGCTGTGTATTACGGGAGAACTCCACATCCAAACTTTACTCATTTGCTGTATATTACGGGAGAACTCTACAACCAAACTTTACTCATTTAGCTATATATTACAGGAGAACTCCAGAACCAAACCTTACTCATTTAGCTGTATATTACGGGAGAACTCTACAACCAAACCTTACTCATTTAGCTGTATATTACGGGAGAACTCTACAACCAAACTTTACTCATTTAGCTGTATATTACGGGAGAACTCTACAACCAAACTTTACACATTTAGCTGTGTATTACGGGAGAACTCTACAACCGAACCTTACTCATTTAGCTGTATATTACGGGAGAACTCTACAACCAAACCTTACTCATTTAGCTGTGTATTACGGGAGAATTCCACAACCAAACCTTACTCATTTAGCTGTGTATTACGGGAGAACTCCACAACCAAACTTTACACATTTAGCTGTGTATTAAGGGAGAACTCCACAACCAAACCTTACTCTTTTAGCTGTGTATTACGGGAGAACTCCACAACCAAACTTTTCTCATTTAGCTGTATATTACGGGAGAACTCCACAACCAAACTTTACTCATTTAGCTATATATTACAGGAGAACTCCACAACCAAACCTTACTCATTTAGCTGTATATTACGGGAGAACTCTACAACCAAACTTTACTCATTTAGCTGTATATTACGGGAGAACTCTACAACCAAACTTTACACATTTAGCTGTGTATTACGGGAGAACTCTACAACCGAACTTTACTCATTTAGCTGTATATTACGGGAGAACTCTACAACCAAACCTTACTCATTTAGCAGTGTATTATGGGAGAACTCCACAACCAAACCTTACTCATACAGCTGTGTATTACAGGAGAACTCTACAACCAAACTTTACTCATTTAGCTGTGTATTACAGGAGAACTCCACAACCAAACTTTACTCATTTAGCTGTATATTACGGAAGAACTCCACAAGCAAACATTACTCATTTAGCTGTATATTACGGGAGAACTCTACAACCAAACTTTACTCATTTAGCTGTATATTACAGGAGAACTCTACAACCAAACTTTACTCATTTAGCTGTGTATAACGGGAGAACTCCACAACCAAACTTTACACATTTAGCTGTATATTACGGGAGAACTCCACAACCAAATTTTTTTACTCATTTAGCTGTATATTACGGGAGAACTACACAACCAAACTTTACTCATTTAGCTGTATATTACAGGAGAACTCTACAACCAAACCTTACTCATTTAGCTGTGTATTACGGAAGAACTCCGCAACCAAACTTTATCCATTTAGTTGTGTATTATGGGAGAACTCCACATCCAAACCTTACTCATTTAGCTGTGTATTACGGGAGAACTCCATAACCAAACCTTACTCATTTAGCTGTGTATTACGGGAGAACTCCACAACCAAACCTTATCCATTTAGCTGTGTATTATGGGAGAAATCCACAACCAAACTTTACACATTTAGCTGTAGAACTCCACAACCAAACCTTATCCATTTAGCTGTGTATTACGGGAGAACTCCACAACCAAACCTTACTCATTTAGCTGTGTATTACGGGAGAACTCCACAACCAAACTTTACTCATTTAGCTGTGTATTACGGGAGAACTCCACAATCAAACTTTACACATTTAGCTGTGTATAACGGGAGAACTCCACAACCAAACTTTACTCATTTAGCTGTATATTACGGGAGAACTGCACAACCAAACCTTACTCATTTAGCTGTGTATTACGGGAGAACTCCACAACCAAACTTTACTCATTTAGCTGTATATTACGGGAGAACTCTACAACCAAACTTTACTCATTTAGCTATATATTACAGGAGAACTCTACAACCAAACTTAACTCATTTAGCTTTATATTACGGGAGAACTCTACAACCAAACTTTACTCAATTAGCTATATATTGCAGGAGAACTCTACAACCAAACTTTACTCATTTAGCTGTGTATTACGGGAGAACTCCACAACCAAACCTTACTCATTTAGCTGTGTATTACGGGAGAACTCCACAACCAAACTTTACTCATTTAGCTGTATATTACGGGAGAACTCTACAACCAAACTTTACTCATTTAGCTGTATATTACGAGAGAACTCTACAACCAAACTTTACTCATTTAGCTGTGTATTACAGGAGAACTCTACAACCGAACTTTACTCATTTAGCTGTATATTACGGGAGAACTCTACAACCAAACCTTACTCATTTAGCGGTGTATTATGGGAGAACTCCACAACCAAACCTTACTCATATAGCTGTGTATTACAGGAGAACTCTACAACCAAACTTTACTCATTTAGCTGTGTATTACAGGAGAACTCCACAACCAAACCTTACTCATTTAGCTGTGTATTACGGGAGAACTCTACAACCAAACCTTACTCATTTAGCTGTGTATTACAGGAGAACTCTACAACCAAACCTTACTCATTTAGCTGTGTATTACAGGAGAACTCTACAATCAAACCTTACTCATTTAGCTGTGTATTAAGGGAGAACTCTACAACCAAACCTTACTCATTTAGCTGTGTATTACGGGAGAACTCTACAACCAAACCTTACTCATTTAGCTGTGTATTACGGGAGAACTCCACAACCAAACCTTACTCATTTAGCTGTGTATTACGGGAGAACTCCACAATCAAACTTTACACATTTAGCTGTGTATAACGGGAGAACTCCACAACCAAACATTACTCATTTAGCTGTATATTACGGGAGAACTCCACAACCAAACCTTATCCATTTAGCTGTGTATTATGGGAGAACTCCACATCCAAACCTTACTCATTTAGCTGTGTATTACGGGAGAACTCCACAACGAAACTTTACTCATTTAGCTGTGTATTCGCATTTAGCTGTGTATTACGGGAGAACTCCACAACCAAACTTTACTCATTTAGCTGTGTATTACGGGAGAACTCCACAACCAAACTTTACACATTTAGCTGTGTATTACGGGAGAACACTACAACCGAACTTTACTCATTTAGCTGTGCATTACGGAGAACTCTACAACCGAACTTTACTCATTTAGCTGTGTATTACGGGAGAACTCCACAACCAAACCTTATCCATTTAGCTGTGTATTATGGGAGAACTCCACAACCAAACTTTACACATTTAGCTGTGTATTACGGGAGAACTCCACAACCAAACCTTATCCATTTAGCTGTGTATTATGGGAGAACTCCACAACCAAACCTTACTCATTTAGCTGTGTATTACGGGAGAACTCCACAACCAAACTTTACTCATTTAGCTGTGTATTACGGGAGAACTCCACACTCAAACTTTACACATTTAGCTGTGTATAACGGGAGAACTCCACAACCAAACTTTACTCATTTAACTGTATATTACGGGAGAACTCCACAACCAAACTTTACTCATTTAGCTGTGTATTACGGGAGAACTCTACAACCAAACTTTACTCATTTAGCTGTATATTACAGGAGAACTCTACAACCAAACCTTACTCATTTAGCTGTGTATTATGGGAGAACTCCACAACCAAACCTTACTCATATAGCTGTGTATTACAGGAGAACTCTACAACCAAACTTTACTCATTTAGCTGTGTATTACAGGAGAACTCCACAACCAAACCTTACTCATTTAGCTGTGTATTACGGGAGAACTCTACAACCAAACCTTACTCATTTAGCTGTGTATTACAGGAGAACTCTACAACCAAACCTTACTCATTTAGCTGTGTATTACAGGAGAACTCTACAACCAAACCTTACTCATTTAGCTGTGTATTACGGGAGAACTCTACAACCAAACCTTACTCATTTAGCTGTGTATTACGGGAGAACTCTACAACCAAACCTTACTTATTTAGCTGTGTATTATGGGAGAACTCTACAACCAAACCTTACTCATTTAGCTGTGTATTACGGGAGAACTCTACAACCAAACCTTACTCATTTAGCTGTGTATTACGGGAGAACTCTACAACCAAACCTTACTCATTTAGCTGTGTATTACAGAAGAACTCCACAACCAAACCTTACTCATTTAGCTGTGTATTACGGGAGAACTCCACAACCAAACCTTACTCATTTAGCTGTGTATTACGGGAGAACTCCACAATCAAACTTTACACATTTAGCTGTGTATAACGGGAGAACTCCACAACCAAACATTACTCATTTAGCTGTATATTACGGGAGAACTCCACAACCAAACCTTATCCATTTAGCTGTGTATTATGGGAGAACTACACATCCAAACCTTACTCATTTAGCTGTGTATTACGGGAGAACTCCACAACGAAACTTTACTCATTTAGCTGTGTATTCGCATTTAGCTGTGTATTACGGGAGAACTCCACAACCAAACTTTACTCATTTAGCTGTGTATTATGGGAGAACTCCACAACCAAACTTTACACATTTAGCTGTGTATTACGGGAGAACTCTACAACCGAACTTTACTCATTTAGCTGTGCATTACGGGAGAACTCTACAACTGAACTTTACTCATTTAGCTGTGTATTACGGGAGAACTCCACAACCAAACCTTACTCATTTAGCTGTGTATTACGGGAGAACTCCACAACCAAACTTTACACATTTAGCTGTGTATTAAGGGAGAACTCCACAACCAAACCTTACTCTTTTACCTGTGTATTACGGGAGAACTCCACAACCAAACTTTACTCATTTGCTGTATATTACGGGAGAACTCTACAACCAAACTTTACTCATTTAGCTATATATTACAGGAGAACTCCAGAACCAAACCTTACTCATTTAGCTGTATATTACGGGAGAACTCTACAACCAAACCTTACTCATTTAGCTGTATATTACGGGAGAACTCTACAACCAAACTTTACTCATTTAGCTGTATATTACGGGAGAACTCTACAACCAAACTTTACACATTTAGCTGTGTATTACGGGAGAACTCTACAACCGAACTTTACTCATTTAGCTGTATATTACGGGAGAACTCTACAACCAAACCTTACTCATTTAGCTGTGTATTACGGGAGAACTCCACAACCAAACCTTACTCATTTAGCTGTGTATTACGGGAGAACTCCACAACCAAACTTTACACATTTAGCTGTGTATTAAGGGAGAAATCCACAACCAAACCTTACTCTTTTAGCTGTGTATTACGGGAGAACTCCACAACCAAATTTTTCTCATTTAGCTGTATATTACGGGAGAACTCCACAACCAAACTTTACTCATTTAGCTATATATTACAGGAGAACTCCACAACCAAACCTTACTCATTTAGCTGTATATTACGGGAGAACTCTACAACCAAACTTTACTCATTTAGCTGTATATTACGGGAGAACTCTACAACCAAACTTTACACATTTAGCTGTGTATTACGGGAGAACTCTACAACCGAACTTTACTCATTTAGCTGTATATTACGGGAGAACTCTACAACCAAACCTTACTCATTTAGCAGTGTATTATGGGAGAACTCCACAACCAAACCTTACTCATACAGCTGTGTATTACAGGAGAACTCTACAACCAAACTTTACTCATTTAGCTGTGTATTACAGGAGAACTCCACAACCAAACTTTACTCATTTAGCTGTATATTACGGGAGAACTCCACAACCAAACATTACTCATTTAGCTGTATATTACGGGAGAACTCTACAACCAAACTTTACTCATTTAGCTGTATATTACAGGAGAACTCTACAACCAAACTTTACTCATTTAGCTGTGTATAACGGGAGAACTCCACAACCAAACCTTACACATTTAGCTGTATATTACGGGAGAACTCCACAACCAAATTTTTTTACTCATTTAGCTGTATATTACGGGAGAACTACACAACCAAACTTTACTCATTTAGCTGTATATTACAGGAGAACTCTACAACCAAACCTTACTCATTTAGCTGTGTATTACGGAAGAACTCCGCAACCAAACTTTATCCATTTAGTTGTGTATTATGGGAGAACTCCACATCCAAACCTTACTCATTTAGCTGTGTATTACGGGAGAACTCCATAACCAAACTTTACTCATTTAGCTGTGTATTACGGGAGAACTCCACAACCAAACTTTATCCATTTAGCTGTGTATTATGGGAGAACTCCACAACCAAACTTTACACATTTAGCTGTGTATTACGGGAGAACTCCACAACCAAACCTTATCCATTTAGCTGTGTATTACGGGAGAACTCCACAACCAAACCTTACTCATTTAGCTGTGTATTACGGGAGAACTCCACAACCAAACTTTACTCATTTAGCTGTGTATTACGGGAGAACTCCACAATCAAACTTTACACATTTAGCTGTGTATAACGGGAGAACTCCACAACCAAACTTTACTCATTTAGCTGTATATTACGGGAGAACTGCACAACCAAACCTTACTCATTTAGCTGTGTATTACGGGAGAACTCCACAACCAAACTTTACTCATTTAGCTGTATATTACGGGAGAACTCTACAACCAAACTTTACTCATTTAGCTATATATTACAGGAGAACTCTACAACCAAACTTAACTCATTTAGCTTTATATTACGGGAGAACTCTACAACCAAACTTTACTCAATTAGCTATATATTGCAGGAGAACTCTACAACCAAACTTTACTCATTTAGCTGTGTATTACGGGAGAACTCCACAACCAAACCTTACTCATTTAGCTGTGTATTACGGGAGAACTCCACAACCAAACTTTACTCATTTAGCTGTATATTACGGGAGAACTCTACAACCAAACTTTACTCATTTAGCTGTATATTACGGGAGAACTCTACAACCAAACTTTACTCATTTAGCTGTGTATTACGGGAGAACTCTACAACCGAACTTTACTCATTTAGCTGTATATTACGGGAGAACTCTACAACCAAACCTTACTCATTTAGCTGTGTATTATGGGAGAACTCCACAACCAAACCTTACTCATATAGCTGTGTATTACAGGAGAACTCTACAACCAAACTTTACTCATTTAGCTGTGTATTACAGGAGAACTCCACAACCAAACCTTACTCATTTAGCTGTGTATTACGGGAGAACTCTACAACCAAACCTTACTCATTTAGCTGTGTATTACAGGAGAACTCTACAACCACACCTTACTCATTTAGCTGTGTATTACAGGAGAACTCTACAATCAAACCTTACTCATTTAGCTGTGTATTACGGGAGAACTCTACAACCAAACCTTACTCATTTAGCTGTGTATTACGGGAGAACTCTACAACCAAACCTTACTCATTTAGCTGTGTATTACGGGAGAACTCTACAACCAAACCTTACTCATTTAGCTGTGTATTACAGAAGAACTCCACAACCAAACCTTACTCATTTAGCTGTGTATTACGGGAGAACTCCACAACCAAACCTTACTCATTTAGCTGTGTATTACGGGAGAACTCCACAATCAAACTTTACACATTTAGCTGTGTATAACGGGAGAACTCCACAACCAAACATTACTCATTTAGCTGTATATTACGGGAGAACTCCACAACCAAACCTTATCCATTTAGCTGTGTATTATGGGAGAACTCCACATCCAAACCTTACTCATTTAGCTGTGTATTACGGGAGAACTCCACAACGAAACTTTACTCATTTAGCTGTGTATTCGCATTTAGCTGTGTATTACGGGAGAACTCCACAACCAAACTTAACTCATTTAGCTGTGTATTACGGGAGAACTCCACAACCAAACTTTACACATTTAGCTGTGTATTACGGGATAACACTACAACCGAACTTTACTCATTTAGCTGTGCATTACGGAGAACTCTACAACCGAACTTTACTCATTTAGCTGTGTATTACGGGAGAACTCCACAACCAAACCTTATCCATTTAGCTGTGTATTATGGGAGAACTCCACAACCAAACTTTACACATTTAGCTGTGTATTACGGGAGAACTCCACAACCAAACCTTATCCATTTAGCTGTGTATTATGGGAGAACTCCACAACCAAACCTTACTCATTTAGCTGTGTATTACGGGAGAACTCCACAACCAAACTTTACTCATTTAGCTGTGTATTACGGGAGAAATCCACAATCAAACTTTACACATTTAGCTGTGTATAACGGGAGAACTCCACAACCAAACTTTACTCATTTAGCTGTATATTACGGGAGAACTCCACAACCAAACCTTACTCATTTAGCTGTGTATTACAGGAGAACTCCACAACCAAACTTTACTCATTTAGCTGTATATTACGGGAGAACTCTACAACCAAACTTTACTCATTTAGCTATATATTACAGGAGAACTCTACAACCAAACTTTACTCATTTAGCTTTATATTACGGGAGTACTCTACAACCAAACTTTACTCAATTAGCTATATATTGCAGGAGAACTCTACAACCAAACTTTACTCATTTAGCTGTGTATTACGGGAGAACTCCACAACCAAACTTTACTCATTTAGCTGTGTATTACGGGAGAACTCCACAACCAAACCTTACTCATTTAGCTGTGTATTACGGGAGAACTCCACAACCAAAGTTTACTCATTTAGCTGTATATTACGGGAGAACTCTACAACCAAACTTTACTAATTTAGCTGTATATTACGGGAGAACTCTACAACCAAACTTTACTCATTTAGCTGTGTATTACGGGAGAACTCTACAACCAAACTTTACACATTTAGCTGTATATTACAGGAGAACTCTACAACCAAACCTTACTCATTTAGCTGTGTATTATGGGAGAACTCCACAACCAAACCTTACTCATATAGCTGTGTATTACAGGAGAACTCTACAAACAAACTTTACTCAATTAGCTATATATTGCAGGAGAACTCTACAACCAAACTTTACTCATTTAGCTGTGTATTACGGGAGAACTCCACAACCAAACCTTACTCATTTAGCTGTGTATTACGGGAGAACTCCACAACCAAACTTTACTCATTTAGCTGTATATTACGGGAGAACTCTACAACCAAACTTTACTCATTTAGCTGTGTATTACGGGAGAACTCTACAACCGAACTTTACTCATTTAGCTGTATATTACGGGAGAACTCTACAACCAAAGCTTACTCATTTAGCTGTGTATTATGGGAGAACTCCACAACCAAACCTTACTCATATAGCTGTGTATTACAGGAGAACTCTACAACCAAACTTTACTCATTTAGCTGTGTATTACAGGAGAACTCCACAACCAAACCTTACTCATTTAGCTGTGTATTACGGGAGAACTCTACAACCAAACCTTACTCATTTAGCTGTGTATTACAGGAGAACTCTACAACCAAACCTTACTCATTTAGCTGTGTATTACAGGAGAACTCTACAATCAAACCTTACTCATTTAGCTGTGTATAACGGGAGAACTCTACAACCAAACCTTACTCATTTAGCTGTGTATTACGGGAGAACTCTACAACCAAACCTTACTCATTTAGCTGTGTATTATGGGAGAACTCTACAACCAAACCTTACTCATTTAGCTGTGTATTACAGAAGAACTCCACAACCAAACCTTACTCATTTAGCTGTGTATTACGGGAGAACTCCACAACCAAACCTTACTCATTTAGCTGTGTATTACGGGAGAACTCCACAATCAAACTTTACACATTTAGCTGTGTATAACGGGAGAACTCCACAACCAAACATTACTCATTTAGCTGTATATTACGGGAGAACTCCACATCCAAACCTTACTCATTTAGCTGTGTATTACGGGAGAACTCCACAACGAAACTTTACTCATTTAGCTGTGTATTCGCATTTAGCTGTGTATTACGGGAGAACTCCACAACCAAACTTTACTCATTTAGCTGTGTATTACGGGAGAACTCCACAACCAAACTTTATCCATTTAGCTGTGTATTATGGGAGAACTCCACAACCAAACTTTACACATTTAGCTGTGTATTACGGGAGAACTCCACAACCAAACCTTATCCATTTAGCTGTGTATTACGGGAGAACTCCACAACCAAACCTTACTCATTTAGCTGTGTATTACGGGAGAACTCCACAACCAAACTTTACTCATTTAGCTGTGTATTACGGGAGAACTCCACAATCAAACTTTACACATTTAGCTGTGTATAACGGGAGAACTCCACAACCAAACTTTACTCATTTAGCTGTATATTACGGGAGAACTGCACAACCAAACCTTACTCATTTAGCTGTGTATTACGGGAGAACTCCACAACCAAACTTTACTCATTTAGCTGTATATTACGGGAGAACTCTACAACCAAACTTTACTCATTTAGCTATATATTACAGGAGAACTCTACAACCAAACTTAACTCATTTAGCTTTATATTACGGGAGAACTCTACAACCAAACTTTACTCAATTAGCTATATATTGCAGGAGAACTCTACAACCAAACTTTACTCATTTAGCTGTGTATTACGGGAGAACTCCACAACCAAACCTTACTCATTTAGCTGTGTATTACGGGAGAACTCCACAA
The DNA here is from genome assembly GCA_031769625.1 of Taudactylus pleione. NCBI lineage: Eukaryota > Metazoa > Chordata > Amphibia > Anura > Myobatrachidae > Taudactylus > Taudactylus pleione. Next base: position 3,114,725 of record JAUIMM010000482.1, read on the forward strand.
CCAAACTTTACTCATTTAGCTGTATATTACGGGAGAACTCTACAACCAAACTTTACTCATTTAGCTGTATATTACGGGAGAACTCTACAACCAAACTTTACTCATTTAGCTGTGTATTACGGGAGAACTCTACAACCGAACTTTACTCATTTAGCTGTATATTACGGGAGAACTCTACAACCAAACCTTACTCATTTAGCTGTGTATTATGGGAGAACTCCACAACCAAACCTTACTCATATAGCTGTGTATTACAGGAGAACTCTACAACCAAACTTTACTCATTTAGCTGTGTATTACAGGAGAACTCCACAACCAAACCTTACTCATTTAGCTGTGTATTACGGGAGAACTCTACAACCAAACCTTACTCATTTAGCTGTGTATTACAGGAGAACTCTACAACCAAACCTTACTCATTTAGCTGTGTATTACAGGAGAACTCTACAATCAAACCTTACTCATTTAGCTGTGTATTACGGGAGAACTCTACAACCAAACCTTACTCATTTAGCTGTGTATTACGGGAGAACTCTACAACCAAACCTTACTCATTTAGCTGTGTATTACGGGAGAACTCTACAACCAAACCTTACTCATTTAGCTGTGTATTACAGAAGAACTCCACAACCAAACCTTACTCATTTAGCTGTGTATTACGGGAGAACTCCACAACCAAACCTTACTCATTTAGCTGTGTATTACGGGAGAACTCCACAATCAAACTTTACACATTTAGCTGTGTATAACGGGAGAACTCCACAACCAAACATTACTCATTTAGCTGTATATTACGGGAGAACTCCACAACCAAACCTTATCCATTTAGCTGTGTATTATGGGAGAACTCCACATCCAAACCTTACTCATTTAGCTGTGTATTACGGGAGAACTCCACAACGAAACTTTACTCATTTAGCTGTGTATTCGCATTTAGCTGTGTATTACGGGAGAACTCCACAACCAAACTTTACTCATTTAGCTGTGTATTACGGGAGAACTCCACAACCAAACTTTACACATTTAGCTGTGTATTACGGGATAACACTACAACCGAACTTTACTCATTTAGCTGTGCATTACGGAGAACTCTACAACCGAACTTTACTCATTTAGCTGTGTATTACGGGAGAACTCCACAACCAAACCTTATCCATTTAGCTGTGTATTATGGGAGAACTCCACAACCAAACTTTACACATTTAGCTGTGTATTACGGGAGAACTCCACAACCAAACCTTATCCATTTAGCTGTGTATTATGGGAGAACTCCACAACCAAACCTTACTCATTTAGCTGTGTATTACGGGAGAACTCCACAACCAAACTTTACTCATTTAGCTGTGTATTACGGGAGAAATCCACAATCAAACTTTACACATTTAGCTGTGTATAACGGGAGAACTCCACAACCAAACTTTACTCATTTAGCTGTATATTACGGGAGATCTCCACAACCAAACCTTACTCATTTAGCTGTGTATTACAGGAGAACTCCACAACCAAACTTTACTCATTTAGCTGTATATTACGGGAGAACTCTACAACCAAACTTTACTCATTTAGCTATATATTACAGGAGAACTCTACAACCAAACTTTACTCATTTAGCTTTATATTACGGGAGTACTCTACAACCAAACTTTACTCAATTAGCTATATATTGCAGGAGAACTCTACAACCAAACTTTACTCATTTAGCTGTGTATTACGGGAGAACTCCACAACCAAACTTTACTCATTTAGCTGTGTATTACGGGAGAACTCCACAACCAAACCTTACTCATTTAGCTGTGTATTACGGGAGAACTCCACAACCAAAGTTTACTCATTTAGCTGTATATTACGGGAGAACTCTACAACCAAACTTTACTAATTTAGCTGTATATTACGGGAGAACTCTACAACCAAACTTTACTCATTTAGCTGTGTATTACGGGAGAACTCTACAACCAAACTTTACACATTTAGCTGTATATTACAGGAGAACTCTACAACCAAACCTTACTCATTTAGCTGTGTATTATGGGAGAACTCCACAACCAAACCTTACTCATATAGCTGTGTATTACAGGAGAACTCTACAACCAAACTTTACTCAATTAGCTATATATTGCAGGAGAACTCTACAACCAAACTTTACTCATTTAGCTGTGTATTACGGGAGAACTCCACAACCAAACCTTACTCATTTAGCTGTGTATTACGGGAGAACTCCACAACCAAACTTTACTCATTTAGCTGTATATTACGGGAGAACTCTACAACCAAACTTTACTCATTTAGCTGTGTATTACGGGAGAACTCTACAACCGAACTTTACTCATTTAGCTGTATATTACGGGAGAACTCTACAACCAAAGCTTACTCATTTAGCTGTGTATTATGGGAGAACTCCACAACCAAACCTTACTCATGTAGCTGTGTATTACAGGAGAACTCTACAACCAAACTTTACTCATTTAGCTGTGTATTACAGGAGAACTCCACAACCAAACCTTACTCATTTAGCTGTGTATTACGGGAGAACTCTACAACCAAACCTTACTCATTTAGCTGTGTATTACAGGAGAACTCTACAACCAAACCTTACTCATTTAGCTGTGTATTACAGGAGAACTCTACAATCAAACCTTACTCATTTAGCTGTGTATAACGGGAGAACTCTACAACCAAACCTTACTCATTTAGCTGTGTATTACGGGAGAACTCTACAACCAAACCTTACTCATTTAGCTGTGTATTACGGGAGAACTCTACAACCAAACCTTACTCATTTAGCTGTGTATTACAGAAGAACTCCACAACCAAACCTTACTCATTTAGCTGTGTATTACGGGAGAACTCCACAACCAAACCTTACTCATTTAGCTGTGTATTACGGGAGAACTCCACAATCAAACTTTACACATTTAGCTGTGTATAACGGGAGAACTCCACAACCAAACATTACTCATTTAGCTGTATATTACGGGAGAACTCCACATCCAAACCTTACTCATTTAGCTGTGTATTACGGGAGAACTCCACAACGAAACTTTACTCATTTAGCTGTGTATTCGCATTTAGCTGTGTATTACGGGAGAACTCCACAACCAAACTTTACTCATTTAGCTGTGTATTACGGGAGAACTCCACAACCAAACTTTACACATTTAGCTGTGTATTACGGGATAACACTACAACCGAACTTTACTCATTTAGCTGTGCATTACGGAGAACTCTACAACCGAACTTTACTCATTTAGCTGTGTATTACGGGAGAACTCCACAACCAAACCTTATCCATTTAGCTGTGTATTATGGGAGAACTCCACAACCAAACTTTACACATTTAGCTGTGTATTACGGGAGAACTCCACAACCAAACCTTATCCATTTAGCTGTGTATTATGGGAGAACTCCACAACCAAACCTTACTCATTTAGCTGTGTATTACGGGAGAACTCCACAACCAAACTTTACTCATTTAGCTGTGTATTACGGGAGAAATCCACAATCAAACTTTACACATTTAGCTGTGTATAACGGGAGAACTCCACAACCAAACTTTACTCATTTAGCTGTATATTACGGGAGAACTCCACAACCAAACCTTACTCATTTAGCTGTGTATTACAGGAGAACTCCACAACCAAACTTTACTCATTTAGCTGTATATTACGGGAGAACTCTACAACCAAACTTTACTCATTTAGCTATATATTACAGGAGAACTCCACAACCAAACTTTACACATTTAGCTGTGTATTAAGGGAGAACTCCACAACCAAACCTTACTCTTTTAGCTGTGTATTACGGGAGATCTCCACAACCAAACTTTTCTCATTTAGCTGTATATTACGGGAGAACTCCACAACCAAACTTTACTCATTTAGCTATATATTACAGGAGAACTCCACAACCAAACCTTACTCATTTAGCTGTATATTACGGGAGAACTCTACAACCAAACTTTACTCATTTAGCTGTATATTACGGGAGAACTCTACAACCAAACTTTACACATTTAGCTGTGTATTACGGGAGAACTCCACAACCAAACATTACTCATTTAGCTGTATATTACGGGAGAACTCCACAACCAAACCTTATCCATTTAGCTGTGTATTATGGGAGAACTCCACAACCAAACCTTACTCATATAGCTGTGTATTACAGGAGAACTCTACAACCAAACTTTACTCATTTAGCTGTGAATTACAGGAGAACTCCACAACCAAACCTTACTCATTTAGCTGTGTATTACAGGAGAACTCTACAACCAAACCTTACTCATTTAGCTGTGTATTACAGGAGAACTCTACAACCAAACCTTACTCATTTAGCTGTGTATTACGGGAGAACTCTACAACCAAACCTTACTCATTTAGCTGTGTATTACGGGAGAACTCTACAACCAAACCTTACTTATTTAGCTGTGTATTACGGGAGAACTCTACAACCAAACCTTATCCATTTAGCTGTGTATTATGGGAGAACTCTACAACCAAACCTTACTCATTTAGCTGTGTATTACGGGAGAACTCTACAACCAAACCTTACTCATTTAGCTGTGTATTACAGAAGAACTCCACAACCAAACCTTACTCATTTAGCTGTGTATTACGGGAGAACTCCACAACCAAACCTTACTCATTTAGCTGTGTATTACGGGAGAACTCCACAATCAAACTTTACACATTTAGCTGTGTATAACGGGAGAACTCCACAACCAAACATTACTCATTTAGCTGTATATTACGGGAGAACTCCACAACCAAACCTTATCCATTTAGCTGTGTATTATGGGAGAACTACACATCCAAACCTTACTCATTTAGCTGTGTATTACGGGAGAACTCCACAACGAAACTTTACTCATTTTTAGCTGTGTATTCGCATTTAGCTGTGTATTACGGGAGAACTCCACAACCAAACTTTACTCATTTAGCTGTGTATTATGGGAGAACTCCACAACCAAACTTTACACATTTAGCTGTGTATTACGGGAGAACTCTACAACCGAACTTTACTCATTTAGCTGTGCATTACGGGAGAACTCTACAACCGAACTTTACTCATTTAGCTGTGTATTACGGGAGAACTCCACAACCAAACCTTACTCATTTAGCTGTGTATTACGGGAGAACTCCACAAGCAAACTTTACACATTTAGCTGTGTATTAAGGGAGAACTCCACAACCAAACCTTACTCTTTTAGCTGTGTATTACGGGAGAACTCCACAACCAAACTTTACTCATTTGCTGTATATTACAGGAGAACTCTACAACCAAACTTTACTCATTTAGCTATATATTACAGGAGAACAGCAGAACCAAACCTTACTCATTTAGCTGTATATTACGGGAGAACTCTACAACCAAACCTTACTCATTTAGCTGTATATTACGGGAGAACTCTACAACCAAACTTTACTCATTTAGCTGTATATTACGGGAGAACTCTACAACCAAACTTTACACATTTAGCTGTGTATTACGGGAGAACTCTACAACCGAACTTTACTCATTTAGCTGTATATTACGGGAGAACTCTACAACCAAACCTTACTCATTTAGCTGTGTATTACGGGAGAACTCCACAGCCAAACCTTACTCATTTAGCTGTGTATTACGGGAGAACTCCACAACCAAACTTTACACATTTAGCTGTGTATTAAGGGAGAAATCCACAACCAAACCTTACTCTTTTAGCTGTGTATTACGGGAGAACTCCACAACCAAATTTTTCTCATTTAGCTGTATATTACGGGAGAACTCCACAACCAAACTTTACTCATTTAGCTATATATTACAGGAGAACTCCACAACCAAACCTTACTCATTTAGCTGTATATTACGGGAGAACTCTACAACCAAACTTTACTCATTTAGCTGTATATTACGGGAGAACTCTACAACCAAACTTTACACATTTAGCTGTGTATTACGGGAGAACTCTACAACCGAACTTTACTCATTTAGCTGTATATTACGGGAGAACTCTACCACCAAACCTTACTCATTTAGCAGTGTATTATGGGAGAACTCCACAACCAAACCTTACTCATACAGCTGTGTATTACAGGAGAACTCTACAACCAAACTTTACTCATTTAGCTGTGTATTACAGGAGAACTCCACAACCAAACTTTACTCATTTAGCTGTATATTACAGGAGAACTCTACAACCAAACCTTACTCATTTAGCTGTGTATTACGGAAGAACTCCGCAACCAAACTTTATCCATTTAGTTGTGTATTATGGGAGAACTCCACATCCAAACCTTACTCATTTAGCTGTGTATTACGGGAGAACTCCATAACCAAACTTTACTCATTTAGCTGTGTATTACGGGAGAACTCCACAACCAAACTTTATCCATTTAGCTGTGTATTATGGGAGAACTCCACAACCAAACTTTACACATTTAGCTGTGTATTACGGGAGAACTCCACAACCAAACCTTATCCATTTAGCTGTGTATTACGGGAGAACTCCACAACCAAACCTTACTCATTTAGCTGTGTATTACGGGAGAACTCCACAACCAAACTTTACTCATTTAGCTGTGTATTACGGGAGAACTCCACAATCAAACTTTACACATTTAGCTGTGTATAACGGGAGAACTCCACAACCAAACTTTACTCATTTAGCTGTATATTACGGGAGAACTGCACAACCAAACCTTACTCATTTAGCTGTGTATTACGGGAGAACTCCACAACCAAACTTTACTCATTTAGCTGTATATTACGGGAGAACTCTACAACCAAACTTTACTCATTTAGCTATATATTACAGGAGAACTCTACAACCAAACTTAACTCATTTAGCTTTATATTACGGGAGAACTCTACAACCAAACTTTACTCAATTAGCTATATATTGCAGGAGAACTCTACAACCAAACTTTACTCATTTAGCTGTGTATTATGGGAGAACTCCACAACCAAACCTTCCTCATTTAGCTGTGTATTACGGGAGAACTCCACAACCAAACTTTACTCATTTAGCTGTATATTACGGGAGAACTCTACAACCAAACTTTACTCATTTAGCTGTATATTACGGGAGAACTCTACAACCAAACTTTACTCATTTAGCTGTGTATTACGGGAGAACTCTACAACCGAACTTTACTCATTTAGCTGTATATTACGGGAGAACTCTACAACCAAACCTTACTCATTTAGCTGTGTATTATGGAGAACTCCACAACCAAACCTTACTCATATAGCTGTGTATTACAGGAGAACTCTACAACCAAACTTTACTCATTTAGCTGTGTATTACAGGAGAACTCCACAACCAAACCTTACTCATTTAGCTGTGTATTACGGGAGAACTCTACAACCAAACCTTACTCATTTAGCTGTGTATTACAGGAGAACTCTACAACCAAACCTTACTCATTTAGCTGTGTATTACAGGAGAACTCTACAATCAAACCTTACTCATTTAGTTGTGTATTACGGGAGAACTCTACAACCAAACCTTACTCATTTAGCTGTGTATTACAGGAGAACTCTACAACCAAACCTTACTCATTTAGCTGTGTATTACGGGAGAACTCTACAACCAAACCTTACTCATTTAGCTGTGTATTACAGAAGAACTCCACAACCAAACCTTACTCATTTAGCTGTGTATTACGGGAGAACTCCACAACCAAACCTTACTCATTTAGCTGTGTATTACGGGAGAACTCCACAATCAAACTTTACACATTTAGCTGTGTATAACGGGAGAACTCCACAACCAAACATTACTCATTTAGCTGTATATTACGGGAGAACTCCACAACCAAACCTTATCCATTTAGCTGTGTATTATGGGAGAACTCCACATCCAAACCTTACTCATTTAGCTGTGTATTACGGAAGAACTCCACAACGAAACTTTACTCATTTAGCTGTGTATTCGCATTTAGCTGTGTATTACGGGAGAACTCCACAACCAAACTTTACTCATTTAGCTGTGTATTACGGGAGAACTCCACAACCAAACTTTACACATTTAGCTGTGTATTACGGGATAACACTACAACCGAACTTTACTCATTTAGCTGTGCATTACGGAGAACTCTACAACCGAACTTTACTCATTTAGCTGTGTATTACGGGAGAACTCCACAACCAAACCTTATCCATTTAGCTGTGTATTATGGGAGAACTCCACAACCAAACTTTACACATTTAGCTGTGTATTACGGGAGAACTCCACAACCAAACCTTATCCATTTAGCTGTGTATTATGGGAGAACTCCACAACCAAACCTTACTCATTTAGCTGTGTATTACGGGAGAACTCCACAACCAAACTTTACTCATTTAGCTGTGTATTACGGGAGAAATCCACAATCAAACTTTACACATTTAGCTGTGTATAACGGGAGAACTCCACAACCAAACTTTACTAATTTAGCTGTATATTACGGGAGAACTCCACAACCAAACCTTACTCATTTAGCTGTGTATTACAGGAGAACTCCACAACCAAACTTTACTCATTTAGCTGTATATTACGGGAGAACTCTACAACCAAACTTTACTCATTTAGCTATATATTACAGGAGAACTCTACAACCAAACTTTACTCATTTAGCTTTATATTACGGGAGTACTCTACAACCAAACTTTACTCAATTAGCTATATATTGCAGGAGAACTCTACAACCAAACTTTACTCATTTAGCTGTGTATTACGGGAGAACTCCACAACCAAACTTTACTCATTTAGCTGTGTATTACGGGAGAACTCCACAACCAAACCTTACCCATTTAGCTGTGTATTACGGGAGAACTCCACAACCAAAGTTTACTCATTTAGCTGTATATTACGGGAGAACTCTACAACCAAACTTTACTAATTTAGCTGTATATTACGGGAGAACTCTACAACCAAACTTTACTCATTTAGCTGTGTATTACGGGAGAACTCTACAACCAAACTTTACACATTTAGCTGTATATTACAGGAGAACTCTACAACCAAACCTTACTCATTTAGCTGTGTATTATGGGAGAACTCCACAACCAAACCTTACTCATATAGCTGTGTATTACAGGAGAACTCTACAACCAAACTTTACTCAATTAGCTATATATTGCAGGAGAACTCTACAACCAAACTTTACTCATTTAGCTGTGTATTACGGGAGAACTCCACAACCAAACCTTACTCATTTAGCTGTGTATTACGGGAGAACTCCACAACCAAACTTTACTCATTTAGCTGTATATTACGGGAGAACTCTACAACCAAACTTTACTCATTTAGCTGTGTATTACGGGAGAACTCTACAACCGAACTTTACTCATTTAGCTGTATATTACGGGAGAACTCCACAACCAAACCTTACTCATTTAGCTGTGTATTACGGGAGAACTCCACAACCAAACTTTACTCATTTAGCTGTGTATTACGGGAGAAATCCACAATCAAACTTTACACATTTAGCTGTGTATAACGGGAGAACTCCACAACCAAACTTTACTCATTTAGCTGTATATTACGGGAGAACTCCACAACCAAACCTTACTCATTTAGCTGTGTATTACAGGAGAACTCCACAACCAAACTTTACTCATTTAGCTGTATATTACGGGAGAACTCTACAACCAAACTTTACTCATTTAGCTATATATTACAGGAGAACTCTACAACCAAACTTTACTCATTTAGCTTTATATTACGGGAGTACTCTACAACCAAACTTTACTCAATTAGCTATATATTGCAGGAGAACTCTACAACCAAACTTTACTCATTTAGCTGTGTATTACGGGAGAACTCCACAACCAAACTTTACTCATTTAGCTGTGTATTACGGGAGAACTCCACAACCAAACCTTACTCATTTAGCTGTGTATTACGGGAGAACTCCACAACCAAAGTTTACTCATTTAGCTGTATATTACGGGAGAACTCTACAACCAAACCTTACTCATTTAGCTGTGTATTACGGGAGAACTCTACAACCAAACCTTACTCATTTAGCTGTGTATTACGGGAGAACTCTACAACCAAACCTTACTCATTTAGCTGTGTATTACAGAAGAACTCCACAACCAAACCTTACTCATTTAGCTGTGTATTACGGGAGAACTCCACAACCAAACCTTACTCATTTAGCTGTGTATTACGGGAGAACTCCACAATCAAACTTTACACATTTAGCTGTGTATAACGGGAGAACTCCACAACCAAACATTACTCATTTAGCTGTATATTACGGGAGAACTCCACAACCAAACCTTATCCATTTAGCTGTGTATTATGGGAGAACTACACATCCAAACCTTACTCATTTAGCTGTGTATTACGGGAGAACTCCACAACGAAACTTTACTCATTTAGCTGTGTATTCGCATTTAGCTGTGTATTACGGGAGAACTCCACAACCAAACTTTACTCATTTAGCTGTGTATTATGGGAGAACTCCACAACCAAACTTTACACATTTAGCTGTGTATTACGGGAGAACTCTACAACCGAACTTTACTCATTTAGCTGTGCATTACGGGAGAACTCTACAACCGAACTTTACTCATTTAGCTGTGTATTACGGGAGAACTCCACAACCAAACCTTACTCATTTAGCTGTGTATTACGGGAGAACTCCACAAGCAAACTTTACACATTTAGCTGTGTATTAAGGGTGAACTCCACAACCAAACCTTACTCTTTTAGCTGTGTATTACGGGAGAACTCCACAACCAAACTTTACTCATTTGCTGTATATTACGGGAGAACTCTACAACCAAACTTTACTCATTTAGTTATATATTACAGGAGAACTCCAGAACCAAACCTTACTCATTTAGCTGTATATTACGGGAGAACTCTACAACCAAACCTTACTCATTTAGCTGTATATTACGGGAGAACTCTACAACCAAACTTTACTCATTTAGCTGTATATTACGGGAGAACTCTACAACCAAACTTTACACATTTAGCTGTGTATTACGGGAGAACTCTACAACCGAACTTTACTCATATAGCTGTATATTACGGGAGAACTCTACAACCAAACCTTACTCATTTAGCTGTGTATTACGGGAGAACTCCACAGCCAAACCTTACTCATTTAGCTGTGTATTACGGGAGAACTCCACAACCAAACTTTACACATTTAGCTGTGTATTAAGGGAGAAATCCACAACCAAACCTTACTCTTTTAGCTGTGTATTACGGGAGAACTCCACAACCAAATTTTTCTCATTTAGCTGTATATTACGGGAGAACTCCACAACCAAACTTTACTCATTTAGCTATATATTACAGGAGAACTCCACAACCAAACCTTACTCATTTAGCTGTATATTACGGGAGAACTCTACAACCAAACTTTACTCATTTAGCTGTATATTACGGGAGAACTCTACAACCAAACTTTACACATTTAGTTGTGTATTACGGGAGAACTCTACAACCGAACTTTACTCATTTAGCTGTATATTACGGGAGAACTCTACAACCAAACCTTACTCATTTAGCAGTGTATTATGGGAGAACTCCACAACCAAACCTTACTCATACAGCTGTGTATTACAGGAGAACTCTACAACCAAACTTTACTCATTTAGCTGTGTATTACAGGAGAACTCCACAACCAAACTTTACTCATTTAGCTGTATATTACAGGAGAACTCTACAACCAAACCTTACTCATTTAGCTGTGTATTACGGAAGAACTCCGCAACCAAACTTTATCCATTTAGTTGTGTATTATGGGAGAACTCCACATCCAAACCTTACTCATTTAGCTGTGTATTACGGGAGAACTCCATAACCAAACTTTACTCATTTAGCTGTGTATTACGGGAGAACTCCACAACCAAACTTTATCCATTTAGCTGTGTATTATGGGAGAACTCCACAACCAAACTTTACACATTTAGCTGTGTATTACGGGAGAACTCCACAACCAAACCTTATCCATTTAGCTGTGTATTACGGGAGAACTCCACAACCAAACCTTACTCATTTAGCTGTGTATTACGGGAGAACTCCACAACCAAACTTTACTCATTTAGCTGTGTATTACGGGAGAACTCCACAATCAAACTTTACACATTTAGCTGTGTATAACGGGAGAACTCCACAACCAAACTTTACTCATTTAGCTGTATATTACGGGAGAACTGCACAACCAAACCTTACTCATTTAGCTGTGTATTACGGGAGAACTCCACAACCAAACTTTACTCATTTAGCTGTATATTACGGGAGAACTCTACAACCAAACTTTACTCATTTAGCTATATATTACAGGAGAACTCTACAACAAAACTTAACTCATTTAGCTTTATATTACGGGAGAACTCTACAACCAAACTTTACTCAATTAGCTATATATTGCAGGAGAACTCTACAACCAAACTTTACTCATTTAGCTGTGTATTATGGGAGAACTCCACAACCAAACCTTACTCATTTAGCTGTGTATTACGGGAGAACTCCACAACCAAACTTTACTCATTTAGCTGTATATTACGGGAGAACTCTACAACCAAACTTTACTCATTTAGCTGTATATTACGGGAGAACTCTACAACCAAACTTTACTCATTTAGCTGTGTATTACGGGAGAACTCTACAACCGAACTTTACTCATTTAGCTGTATATTACGGGAGAACTCTACAACCAAACCTTACTCATTTAGCTGTGTATTATGGGAGAACTCCACAACCAAACCTTACTCATATAGCTGTGTATTACAGGAGAACTCTACAACCAAACTTTACTCATTTAGCTGTGTATTACAGGAGAACTCCACAACCAAACCTTACTCATTTAGCTGTGTATTACGGGAGAACTCTACAACCAAACCTTACTCATTTAGCTGTGTATTACAGGAGAACTCTACAACCAAACCTTACTCATTTAGCTGTGTATTACAGGAGAACTCTACAATCAAACCTTACTCATTTAGCTGTGTATTACGGGAGAACTCTACAACCAAACCTTACTCATTTAGCTGTGTATTACGGGAGAACTCTACAACCAAACCTTACTCATTTAGCTGTGTATTATGGGAGAACTCTACAACCAAACCTTACTCATTTAGCTGTGTATTACAGAAGAACTCCACAACCAAACCTTACTCATTTAGCTGTGTATTACGGGAGAACTCCACAACCAAACCTTACTCATTTAGCTGTGTATTACGGGAGAACTCCACAATCAAACTTTACACATTTAGCTGTGTATAACGGGAGAACTCCACAACCAAACATTACTCATTTAGCTGTATATTACGGGAGAACTCCACAACCAAACCTTATCCATTTAGCTGTGTATTATGGGAGAACTCCACATCCAAACCTTACTCATTTAGCTGTGTATTACGGAAGAACTCCACAACGAAACTTTACTCATTTAGCTGTGTATTCGCATTTAGCTGTGTATTACGGGAGAACTCCACAACCAAACTTTACTCATTTAGCTGTGTATTACGGGAGAACTCCACAACCAAACTTTACACATTTAGCTGTGTATTACGGGATAACACTACAACCGAACTTTACTCATTTAGCTGTGCATTACGGAGAACTCTACAACCGAACTTTACTCATTTAGCTGTGTATTACGGGAGAACTCCACAACCAAACCTTATCCATTTAGCTGTGTATTATGGGAGAACTCCACAACCAAACTTTACACATTTAGCTGTGTATTACGGGAGAACTCCACAACCAAACCTTATCCATTTAGCTGTGTATTATGGGAGAACTCCACAACCAAACCTTACTCATTTAGCTGTGTATTACGGGAGAACTCCACAACCAAACTTTACTCATTTAGCTGTGTATTACGGGAGAAATCCACAATCAAACTTTACACATTTAGCTGTGTATAACGGGAGAACTCCACAACCAAACTTTACTAATTTAGCTGTATATTACGGGAGAACTCCACAACCAAACCTTACTCATTTAGCTGTGTATTACAGGAGAACTCCACAACCAAACTTTACTCATTTAGCTGTATATTACGGGAGAACTTTACAACCAAACTTTACTCATTTAGCTATATATTACAGGAGAACTCTACAACCAAACTTTACTCATTTAGCTTTATATTACGGGAGTACTCTACAACCAAACTTTACTCAATTAGCTATATATTGCAGGAGAACTCTACAACCAAACTTTACTCATTTAGCTGTGTATTACGGGAGAACTCCACAACCAAACTTTACTCATTTAGCTGTGTATTACGGGAGAACTCCACAACCAAACCTTACTCATTTAGCTGTGTATTACGGGAGAACTCCACAACCAAAGTTTACTCATTTAGCTGTATATTACGGGAGAACTCTACAACCAAACTTTACTAATTTAGCTGTATATTACGGGAGAACTCTACAACCAAACTTTACTCATTTAGCTGTGTATTACGGGAGAACTCTACAACCAAACTTTACACATTTAGCTGTATATTACAGGAGAACTCTACAACCAAACCTTACTCATTTAGCTGTGTATTATGGGAGAAGTCCACAACCAAACCTTACTCATATAGCTGTGTATTACAGGAGAACTCTACAACCAAACTTTACTCAATTAGCTATATATTGCAGGAGAACTCTACAACCAAACTTTACTCATTTAGCTGTGTATTACGGGAGAACTCCACAACCAAACCTTACTCATTTAGCTGTGTATTACGGGAGAACTCCACAACCAAACTTTACTCATTTAGCTGTATATTACGGGAGAACTCTACAACCAAACTTTACTCATTTAGCTGTGTATTACGGGAGAACTCTACAACCGAACTTTACTCATTTAGCTGTATATTACGGGAGAACTCCACAACCAAACCTTACTCATTTAGCTGTGTATTACGGGAGAACTCCACAACCAAACTTTACTCATTTAGCTGTGTATTACGGGAGAAATCCACAATCAAACTTTACACATTTAGCTGTGTATAACGGGAGAACTCCACAACCAAACTTTACTCATTTAGCTGTATATTACGGGAGAACTCCACAACCAAACCTTACTCATTTAGCTGTGTATTACAGGAGAACTCCACAACCAAACTTTACTCATTTAGCTGTATATTACGGGAGAACTCTACAACCAAACTTTACTCATTTAGCTATATATTACAGGAGAACTCTACAACCAAACTTTACTCATTTAGCTTTATATTACGGGAGTACTCTACAACCAAACTTTACTCAATTAGCTATATATTGCAGGAGAACTCTACAACCAAACTTTACTCATTTAGCTGTGTATTACGGGAGAACTCCACAACCAAACTTTACTCATTTAGCTGTGTATTACGGGAGAACTCCACAACCAAACCTTACTCATTTAGCTGTGTATTACGGGAGAACTCCACAACCAAAGTTTACTCATTTAGCTGTATATTACGGGAGAACTCTACAACCAAACTTTACTAATTTAGCTGTATATTACGGGAGAACTCTACAACCAAACTTTACTCATTTAGCTGTGTATTACGGGAGAACTCTACAACCAAACTTTACACATTTAGCTGTATATTACAGGAGAACTCTACAACCAAACCTTACTCATTTAGCTGTGTATTATGGGAGAACTCCACAACCAAACCTTACTCATATAGCTGTGTATTACAGGAGAACTCTACAACCAAACTTTACTCAATTAGCTATATATTGCAGGAGAACTCTACAACCAAACTTTACTCATTTAGCTGTGTATTACGGGAGAACTCCACAACCAAACCTTACTCATTTAGCTGTGTATTACGGGAGAACTCCACAACCAAACTTTACTCATTTAGCTGTATATTACGGGAGAACTCTACAACCAAACTTTACTCATTTAGCTGTGTATTACGGGAGAACTCTACAACCGAACTTTACTCATTTAGCTGTATATTACGGGAGAACTCTACAACCAAAGCTTACTCATTTAGCTGTGTATTATGGGAGAACTCCACAACCAAACCTTACTCATATAGCTGTGTATTACAGGAGAACTCTACAACCAAACTTTACTCATTTAGCTGTGTATTACAGGAGAACTCCACAACCAAACCTTACTCATTTAGCTGTGTATTACGGGAGAACTCTACAACCAAACCTTACTCATTTAGCTGTGTATTACAGGAGAACTCTACAACCAAACCTTACTCATTTAGCTGTGTATTACAGGAGAACTCTACAATCAAACCTTACTCATTTAGCTGTGTATTACGGGAGAACTCTACAACCAAACCTTACTCATTTAGCTGTGTATTACGGGAGAACTCTACAACCAAACCTTACTCATTTAGCTGTGTATTACGGGAGAACTCTACAACCAAACCTTACTCATTTAGCTGTGTATTACAGAAGAACTCCACAACCAAACCTTACTCATTTAGCTGTGTATTACGGGAGAACTCCACAACCAAACCTTACTCATTTAGCTGTGTATTACGGGAGAACTCCACAATCAAACTTTACACATTTAGCTGTGTATAACGGGAGAACTCCACAACCAAACATTACTCATTTATCTGTATATTACGGGAGAACTCCACATCCACACCTTACTCATTTAGCTGTGTATTACGGGAGAACTCCACAACGAAACTTTACTCATTTAGCTGTGTATTCGCATTTAGCTGTGTATCACGGGAGAACTCCACAACCAAACTTTACTCATTTAGCTGTGTATTACGGGAGAACTCCACAACCAAACTTTACACATTTAGCTGTGTATTACGGGATAACATTACAACCGAACTTTACTCATTTAGCTGTGCATTACGGAGAACTCTACAACCGAACTTTACTCATTTAGCTGTGTATTACGGGAGAACTCCACAACCAAACCTTATCCATTTAGCTGTGTATTATGGGAGAACTCCACAACCAAACTTTACACATTTAGCTGTGTATTACGGGAGAACTCCACAACCAAACCTTATCCATTTAGCTGTGTATTATGGGAGAACTCCACAACCAAACCTTACTCATTTAGCTGTGTATTACGGGAGAACTCCACAACCAAACTTTACTCATTTAGCTGTGTATTACGGGAGAAATCCACAATCAAACTTTACACATTTAGCTGTGTATAACGGGAGAACTCCACAACCAAACTTTACTCATTTAGCTGTATATTACGGGAGAACTCCACAACCAAACCTTACTCATTTAGCTGTGTATTACAGGAGAACTCCACAACCAAACTTTACTCATTTAGCTGTATATTACGGGAGTACTCCACAACCAAACTTTACTCATTTAGCTATATATTACAGGAGAACTCCACAACCAAACCTTACTCATTTAGCTGTATATTACGGGAGAACTCTACAACCAAACTTTACTCATTTAGCTGTATATTACGGGAGAACTCTACAACCAAACTTTACACATTTAGCTGTGTATTACGGGAGAACTCTACAACCGAACTTTACTCATTTAGCTGTATATTACGGGAGAACTCTACAACCAGACCTTACTCATTTAGCAGTGTATTATGGGAGAACTCCACAACCAAACCTTACTCATACAGCTGTGTATTACAGGAGAACTCTACAACCAAACTTTACTCATTTAGCTGTGTATTACAGGAGAACTCCACAACCAAACTTTACTCATTTAGCTGTATATTACAGGAGAACTCTACAACCAAACCTTACTCATTTAGCTGTGTATTACGGAAGAACTCCGCAACCAAACTTTATCCATTTAGTTGTGTATTATGGGAGAACTCCACATCCAAACCTTACTCATTTAGCTGTGTATTACGGGAGAACTCCATAACCAAACTTTACTCATTTAGCTGTGTATTACGGGAGAACTCCACAACCAAACTTTATCCATTTAGCTGTGTATTATGGGAGAACTCCACAACCAAACTTTACACATTTAGCTGTGTATTACGGGAGAACTCCACAACCAAACCTTATCCATTTAGCTGTGTATTACGGGAGAACTCCACAACCAAACCTTACTCATTTAGCTGTGTATTACGGGAGAACTCCACAACCAAACTTTACTCATTTAGCTGTGTATTACGGGAGAACTCCACAATCAAACTTTACACATTTAGCTGTGTATAACGGGAGAACTCCACAACCAAACTTTACTCATTTAGCTGTATATTACGGGAGAACTGCACAACCAAACCTTACTCATTTAGCTGTGTATTACGGGAGAACTCCACAACCAAACTTTACTCATTTAGCTGTATATTACGGGAGAACTCTACAACCAAACTTTACTCATTTAGCTATATATTACAGGAGAACTCTACAACCAAACTTAACTCATTTAGCTTTATATTACGGGAGAACTCTACAACCAAACTTTACTCAATTAGCTATATATTGCAGGAGAACTCTACAACCAAACTTTACTCATTTAGCTGTGTATTATGGGAGAACTCCACAACCAAACCTTACTCATTTAGCTGTGTATTACGGGAGAACTCCACAACCAAACTTTACTCATTTAGCTGTATATTACGGGAGAACTCTACAACCAAACTTTACTCATTTAGCTGTATATTACGGGAGAACTCTACAACCAAACTTTACTCATTTAGCTGTGTATTACGGGAGAACTCTACAACCGAACTTTACTCATTTAGCTGTATATTACGGGAGAACTCTACAACCAAACCTTACTCATTTAGCTGTGTATTATGGGAGAACTCCACAACCAAACCTTACTCATATAGCTGTGTATTACAGGAGAACTCTACAACCAAACTTTACTCATTTAGCTGTGTATTACAGGAGAACTCCACAACCAAACCTTACTCATTTAGCTGTGTATTACGGGAGAACTCTACAACCAAACCTTACTCATTTAGCTGTGTATTACAGGAGAACTCTACAACCAAACCTTACTCATTTAGCTGTGTATTACAGGAGAACTCTACAATCAAACCTTACTCATTTAGCTGTGTATTACGGGAGAACTCTACAACCAAACCTTACTCATTTAGCTGTGTATTACGGGAGAACTCTACAACCAAACCTTACTCATTTAGCTGTGTATTACGGGAGAACTCTACAACCAAACCTTACTCATTTAGCTGTGTATTACAGAAGAACTCCACAACCAAACCTTACTCATTTAGCTGTGTATTACGGGAGAACTCCACAACCAAACCTTACTCATTTAGCTGTGTATTACGGGAGAACTCCACAATCAAACTTTACACATTTAGCTGTGTATAACGGGAGAACTCCACAACCAAACATTACTCATTTAGCTGTATATTACGGGAGAACTCCACAACCAAACCTTATCCATTTAGCTGTGTATTATGGGAGAACTCCACATCCAAACCTTACTCATTTAGCTGTGTATTACGGAAGAACTCCACAACGAAACTTTACTCATTTAGCTGTGTATTCGCATTTAGCTGTGTATTACGGGAGAACTCCACAACCAAACTTTACTCATTTAGCTGTGTATTACGGGAGAACTCCACAACCAAACTTTACACATTTAGCTGTGTATTACAGGATAACACTACAACCGAACTTTACTCATTTAGCTGTGCATTACGGAGAACTCTACAACCGAACTTTACTCATTTAGCTGTGTATTACGGGAGAACTCCACAACCAAACCTTATCCATTTAGCTGTGTATTATGGGAGAACTCCACAACCAAACTTTACACATTTAGCTGTGCATTACGGGAGAACTACACAACCAAACCTTATCCATTTAGCTGTGTATTATGGGAGAACTCCACAACCAAACCTTACTCATTTAGCTGTGTATTACGGGAGAACTCCACAACCAAACTTTACTCATTTAGCTGTGTATTACGGGAGAAATCCACAATCAAACTTTACACATTTAGCTGTGTATAACGGGAGAACTCCACAACCAAACTTTACTCATTTAGCTGTATATTACGGGAGAACTCCACAACCAAACCTTACTCATTTAGCTGTGTATTACAGGAGAACTCCACAACCAAACTTTACTCATTTAGCTGTATATTACGGGAGAACTCTACAACCAAACTTTACTCATTTAGCTATATATTACAGGAGAACTCTACAACCAAACTTTACTCATTTAGCTTTATATTACGGGAGTACTCTACAACCAAACTTTACTCAATTAGCTATATATTGCAGGAGAACTCTACAACCAAACTTTACTCATTTAGCTGTGTATTACGGGAGAACTCCACAACCAAACTTTACTCATTTAGCTGTGTATTACGGGAGAACTCCACAACCAAACCTTAATCATTTAGCTGTGTATTACGGGAGAACTCCACAACCAAAGGTTACTCATTTAGCTGTATATTACGGGAGAACTCTACAACCAAACTTTACTAATTTAGCTGTATATTACGGGAGAACTCTACAACCAAACTTTACTCATTTAGCTGTGTATTACGGGAGAACTCTACAACCAAACTTTACACATTTAGCTGTATATTACAGGAGAACTCTACAACCAAACCTTACTCATTTAGCTGTGTATTATGGGAGAACTCCACAACCAAACCTTACTCATATAGCTGTGTATTACAGGAGAACTCTACAACCAAACTTTACTCAATTAGCTATATATTGCAGGAGAACTCTACAACCAAACTTTACTCATTTAGCTGTGTATTATGGGAGAACTCCACAACCAAACCTTACTCATTTAGCTGTGTATTACGGGAGAACTCCACAACCAAACTTTACTCATTTAGCTGTATATTACGGGAGAACTCTACAACCAAACTTTACTCATTTAGCTGTGTATTACGGGAGAACTCTACAACCGAACTTTACTCATTTAGCTGTATATTACGGGAGAACTCCACAACCAAACCTTACTCATTTAGCTGTGTATTACGGGAGAACTCCACAACCAAACTTTACTCATTTAGCTGTGTATTACGGGAGAAATCCACAATCAAACTTTACACATTTAGCTGTGTATAACGGGAGAACTCCACAACCAAACTTTACTCATTTAGCTGTATATTACGGGAGAACTCCACAACCAAACCTTACTCATTTAGCTGTGTATTACAGGAGAACTCCACAACCAAACTTTACTCATTTAGCTGTATATTACGGGAGAACTCTACAACCAAACTTTACTCATTTAGCTATATATTACAGGAGAACTCTACAACCAAACTTTACTCATTTAGCTTTATATTACGGGAGTACTCTACAACCAAACTTTACTCAATTAGCTATATATTGCAGGAGAACTCTACAACCAAACTTTACTCATTTAGCTGTGTATTACGGGAGAACTCCACAACCAAACTTTACTCATTTAGCTGTGTATTACGGGAGAACTCCACAACCAAACCTTAATCATTTAGCTGTGTATTACGGGAGAACTCCACAACCAAAGTTTACTCATTTAGCTGTATATTACGGGAGAACTCTACAACCAAACTTTACTAATTTAGCTGTATATTACGGGAGAACTCTACAACCAAACTTTACTCATTTAGCTGTGTATTACGGGAGAACTCTACAACCAAACTTTACACATTTAGCTGTATATTACAGGAGAACTCTACAACCAAACCTTACTCATTTAGCTGTGTATTATGGGAGAACTCCACAACCAAACCTTACTCATATAGCTGTGTATTACAGGAGAACTCTACAACCAAACTTTACTCAATTAGCTATATATTGCAGGAGAACTCTACAACCAAACTTTACTCATTTAGCTGTGTATTACGGGAGAACTCCACAACCAAACCTTACTCATTTAGCTGTGTATTACGGGAGAACTCCACAACCAAACTTTACTCATTTAGCTGTATATTACGGGAGAACTCTACAACCAAACTTTACTCATTTAGCTGTGTATTACGGGAGAACTCTACAACCGAACTTTACTCATTTAGCTGTATATTACGGGAGAACTCTACAACCAAAGCTTACTCATTTAGCTGTGTATTATGGGAGAACTCCACAACCAAACCTTACTCATATAGCTGTGTATTACAGGAGAACTCTACAACCAAACTTTACTCATTTAGCTGTGTATTACAGGAGAACTCCACAACCAAACCTTACTCATTTAGCTGTGTATTACGGGAGAACTCTACAACCAAACCTTACTCATTTAGCTGTGTATTACAGGAGAACTCTACAACCAAACCTTACTCATTTAGCTGTGTATTACAGGAGAACTCTACAATCAAACCTTACTCATTTAGCTGTGTATTACGGGAGAACTCTACAACCAAACCTTACTCATTTAGCTGTGTATTACGGGAGAACTCTACAACCAAACCTTACTCATTTAGCTGTGTATTACGGGAGAACTCTACAACCAAACCTTACTCATTTAGCTGTGTATTACAGAAGAACTCCACAACCAAACCTTACTCATTTAGCTGTGTATTACGGGAGAACTCCACAACCAAACCTTACTCATTTAGCTGTGTATTACGGGAGAACTCCACAATCAAACTTTACACATTTAGCTGTGTATAACGGGAGAACTCCACAACCAAACATTACTCATTTATCTGTATATTACGGGAGAACTCCACATCCAAACCTTACTCATTTAGCTGTGTATTACGGGAGAACTCCACAACGAAACTTTACTCATTTAGCTGTGTATTCGCATTTAGCTGTGTATCACGGGAGAACTCCACAACCAAACTTTACTCATTTAGCTGTGTATTACGGGAGAACTCCACAACCAAACTTTACACATTTAGCTGTGTATTACGGGATAACACTACAACCGAACTTTACTCATTTAGCTGTGCATTACGGAGAACTCTACAACCGAACTTTACTCATTTAGCTGTGTATTACGGGAGAACTCCACAACCAAACCTTATCCATTTAGCTGTGTATTATGGGAGAACTCCACAACCAAACTTTACACATTTAGCTGTGTATTACGGGAGAACTCCACAACCAAACCTTATCCATTTAGCTGTGTATTATGGGAGAACTCCACAACCAAACCTTACTCATTTAGCTGTGTATTACGGGAGAACTCCACAACCAAACTTTACTCATTTAGCTGTGTATTACGGGAGAAATCCACAATCAAACTTTACACATTTAGCTGTGTATAACGGGAGAACTCCACAACCAAACTTTACTCATTTAGCTGTATATTACGGGAGAACTCCACAACCAAACCTTACTCATTTAGCTGTGTATTACAGGAGAACTCCACAACCAAACTTTACTCATTTAGCTGTATATTACGGGAGTACTCTACAACCAAACTTTACTCATTTAGCTATATATTACAGGAGAACTCCACAACCAAACTTTACACATTTAGCTGTGTATTAAGGGAGAACTCCACAACCAAACCTTACTCTTTTAGCTGTGTATTACGGGAGAACTCCACAACCAAACTTTTCTCATTTAGCTGAATATTACGGGAGAACTCCACAACCAAACTTTACTCATTTAGCTATATATTACAGGAGAACTCCACAACCAAACCTTACTCATTTAGCTGTATATTACGGGAGAACTCTACAACCAAACTTTACTCATTTAGCTGTATATTACGGGAGAACTCTACAACCAAACTTTACACATTTAGCTGTGTATTACGGGAGAACTCCACAACCAAACATTACTCATTTAGCTGTGTATTAAGGGAGAACTCCACAACCAAACCTTATCCATTTAGCTGTGTATTATGGGAGAACTCCACAACCAAACCTTACTCATTTAGCTGTGTATTACGGGAGAACTCTACAACCAAACCTTACTCATTTAGCTGTGTATTACAGGAGAACTCTACAACCAAACCTTACTCATTTAGCTGTGTATTACAGGAGAACTCTACAACCAAACCTTACTCATTTAGCTGTGTATTACGGGAGAACTCTACAACCAAACCTTACTCATTTAGCTGTGTATTACGGGAGAACTCTACAACCAAACCTTACTTATTTAGCTGTGTATTACGGGAGAACTCTACAACCAAACCTTACTCATTTAGCTGTGTATTACGGGAGAACTCTACAACCAAACCTTACTCATTTAGCTGTGTATTACGGGAGAACTCTACAACCAAACCTTACTCATTTAGCTGTGTATTACAGAAGAACTCCACAACCAAACCTTACTCATTTAGCTGTGTATTACGGGAGAACTCCACAACCAAACCTTACTCATTTAGCTGTGTATTACGGGAGAACTCCACAATCAAACTTTACACATTTAGCTGTGTATAACGGGAGAACTCCACAACCAAACATTACTCATTTAGCTGTATATTACGGGAGAACTCCACAACCAAACCTTATCCATTTAGCTGTGTATTATGGGAGAACTACACATCCAAACCTTACTCATTTAGCTGTGTATTACGGGAGAACTCCACAACGAAACTTTACTCATTTAGCTGTGTATTCGCATTTAGCTGTGTATTACGGGAGAACTCCACAACCAAACTTTACTCATTTAGCTGTGTATTATGGGAGAATTCCACAACCAAACTTTACACATTTAGCTGTGTATTACGGGAGAACTCTACAACCGAACTTTACTCATTTAGCTGTGCATTACGGGAGAACTCTACAACCGAACTTTACTCATTTAGCTGTGTATTACGGGAGAACTCCACAACCAAACCTTACTCATTTAGCTGTGTATTACGGGAGAACTCCACAACCAAACTTTACACATTTAGCTGTGTATTAAGGGAGAACTCCACAACCAAACATTACTCTTTTAGCTGTGTATTACGGGAGAACTCCACAACCAAACTTTACTCATTTGCTGTATATTACGGGAGAACTCTACAACCAAACTTTACTCATTTAGCTATATATTACAGGAGAACTCCAGAACCAAACCTTACTCATTTAGCTGTATATTACGGGAGAACTCTACAACCAAACCTTACTCATTTAGCTGTATATTACGGGAGAACTCTACAACCAAACTTTACTCATTTAGCTGTATATTACGGGAGAACTCTACAACCAAACTTTACACATTTAGCTGTGTATTACGGGAGAACTCTACAAACGAACTTTACTCATTTAGCTGTATATTACGGGAGAACTCTACAACCAAACCTTACTCATTTAGCTGTGTATTACGGGAGAACTCCACAACCAAACCTTACTCATTTAGCTGTGTATTACGGGAGAACTCCACAACCAAACTTTACACATTTAGCTGTGTAGTAAGGGAGAAATCCACAACCAAACCTTACTCTTTTAGCTGTGTATTACGGGAGAACTCCACAACCAAATTTTTCTCATTTAGCTGTATATTACGGGAGAACTCCACAACCAAACTTTACTCATTTAGCTATATATTACAGGAGAACTCCACAACCAAACCTTACTCATTTAGCTGTATATTACGGGAGAACTCTACAACCAAACTTTACTCATTTAGCTGTATATTACGGGAGAACTCTACAACCAAACTTTACACATTTAGCTGTGTATTACGGGAGAACTCTACAACCGAACTTTACTCATTTAGCTGTATATTACGGGAGAACTCTACAACCAAACCTTACTCATTTAGCAGTGTATTATGGGAGAACTCCACAACCAAACCTTACTCATACAGCTGTGTATTACAGGAGAACTCTACAACCAAACTTTACTCATTTAGCTGTGTATTACAGGAGAACTCCACAACCAAACTTTACTCATTTAGCTGTATATTACGGGAGAACTCCACAACCAAACATTACTCATTTAGCTGTATATTACGGGAGAACTCTACAACCAAACTTTACTCATTTAGCTGTATATTACAGGAGAACTCTACAACCAAACTTTACTCATTTAGCTGTGTATAACGGGAGAACTCCACAACCAAACCTTACACATTTAGCTGTATATTACGGGAGAACTCCACAACCACATTTTTTTACTCATTTAGCTGTATATTACGGGAGAACTACACAACCAAACTTTACTCATTTAGCTGTATATTACAGGAGAACTCTACAACCAAACCTTACTCATTTAGCTGTGTATTACGGAAGAACTCCGCAACCAAACTTTATCCATTTAGTTGTGTATTATGGGAGAACTCCACATCCAAACCTTACTCATTTAGCTGTGTATTACGGGAGAACTCCATAACCAAACTTTACTCATTTAGCTGTGTATTACGGGAGAACTCCACAACCAAACTTTATCCATTTAGCTGTGTATTATGGGAGAACTCCACAACCAAACTTTACACATTTAGCTGTGTATTACGGGAGAACTCCACAACCAAACCTTATCCATTTAGCTGTGTATTACGGGAGAACTCCACAACCAAACCTTACTCATTTAGCTGTGTATTACGGGAGAACTCCACAACCAAACTTTACTCATTTAGCTGTGTATTACGGGAGAACTCCACAATCAAACTTTACACATTTAGCTGTGTATAACGGGAGAACTCCACAACCAAACTTTACTCATTTAGCTGTATATTACGGGAGAACTGCACAACCAAACCTTACTCATTTAGCTGTGTATTACGGGAGAACTCCACAACCAAACTTTACTCATTTAGCTGTATATTACGGGAGAACTCTACAACCAAACTTTACTCATTTAGCTATATATTACAGGAGAACTCTACAACCAAACTTAACTCATTTAGCTTTATATTACGGGAGAACTCTACAACCAAACTTTACTCAATTAGCTATATATTGCAGGAGAACTCTACAACCAAACTTTACTCATTTAGCTGTGTATTACGGGAGAACTCCACAACCAAACCTTACTCATTTAGCTGTGTATTACGGGAGAACTCCACAACCAAACTTTACTCATTTAGCTGTATATTACGGGAGAACTCTACAACCAAACTTTACTCATTTAGCTGTATATTACGGGAGAACTCTACAACCAAACTTTACTCATTTAGCTGTGTATTACGGGAGAACTCTACAACCGAACTTTACTCATTTAGCTGTATATTACGGGAGAACTCTACAACCAAACCTTACTCATTTAGCTGTGTATTATGGGAGAACTCCACAACCAAACCTTACTCATATAGCTGTGTATTACAGGAGAACTCTACAACCAAACTTTACTCATTTAGCTGTGTATTACAGGACAACTCCACAACCAAACCTTACTCATTTAGCTGTGTATTACGGGAGAACTCTACAACCAAACCTTACTCATTTAGCTGTGTATTACAGGAGAACTCTACAACCAAACCTTACTCATTTAGCTGTGTATTACAGGAGAACTCTACAATCAAACCTTACTCATTTAGCTGTGTATTACGGGAGAACTCTACAACCAAACCTTACTCATTTAGCTGTGTATTACGGGCGAACTCTACAACCAAACCTTACTCATTTAGCTGTGTATTACGGGAGAACTCTACAACCAAACCTTACTCATTTAGCTGTGTATTACAGAAGAACTCCACAACCAAACCTTACTCATTTAGCTGTGTATTACGGGAGAACTCCACAACCAAACCTTACTCATTTAGCTGTGTATTACGGGAGAACTCCACAATCAAACTTTACACATTTAGCTGTGTATAACGGGAGAACTCCACAACCAAACATTACTCATTTAGCTGTATATTACGGGAGAACTCCACAACCAAACCTTATCCATTTAGCTGTGTATTATGGGAGAACTCCACATCCAAACCTTACTCATTTAGCTGTGTATTACGGGAGAACTCCACAACGAAACTTTACTCATTTAGCTGTGTATTCGCATTTAGCTGTGTATTACGGGAGAACTCCACAACCAAACTTTACTCATTTAGCTGTGTATTACGGGAGAACTCCACAACCAAACTTTACACATTTAGCTGTGTATTACGGGATAACACTACAACCGAACTTTACTCATTTAGCTGTGCATTACGGAGAACTCTACAACCGAACTTTACTCATTTAGCTGTGTATTACGGGAGAACTCCACAACCAAACCTTATCCATTTAGCTGTGTATTATGGGAGAACTCCACAACCAAACTTTACACATTTAGCTGTGTATTACGGGAGAACTCCACAACCAAACCTTATCCATTTAGCTGTGTATTATGGGAGAACTCCACAACCAAACCTTACTCATTTAGCTGTGTATTACGGGAGAACTCCACAACCAAACTTTACTCATTTAGCTGTGTATTACGGGAGAAATCCACAATCAAACTTTACACATTTAGCTGTGTATAACGGGAGAACTCCACAACCAAACTTTACTCATTTAGCTGTATATTACGGGAGAACTCCACAACCAAACCTTACTCATTTAGCTGTGTATTACAGGAGAACTCCACAACCAAACTTTACTCATTTAGCTGTATATTACGGGAGAACTCTACAACCAAACTTTACTCATTTAGCTATATATTACAGGAGAACTCTACAACCAAACTTTACTCATTTAGCTTTATATTACGGGAGTACTCTACAACCAAACTTTACTCAATTAGCTATATATTGCAGGAGAACTCTACAACCAAACTTTACTCATTTAGCTGTGTATTACGGGAGAACTCCACAACCAAACTTTACTCATTTAGCTGTGTATTACGGGAGAACTCCACAACCAAACCTTACTCATTTAGCTGTGTATTACGGGAGAACTCCACAACCAAAGTTTACTCATTTAGCTGTATATTACGGGAGAACTCTACAACCAAACTTTACTAATTTAGCTGTATATTACGGGAGAACTCTACAACCAAACTTTACTCATTTAGCTGTGTATTACGGGAGAACTCTACAACCAAACTTTACACATTTAGCTGTATATTACAGGAGAACTCTACAACCAAACCTTACTCATTTAGCTGTGTATTATGGGAGAACTCCACAACCAAACCTTACTCATATAGCTGTGTATTACAGGAGAACTCTACAACCAAACTTTACTCAATTAGCTATATATTGCAGGAGAACTCTACAACCAAACTTTACTCATTTAGCTGTGTATTACGGGAGAACTCCACAACCAAACCTTACTCATTTAGCTGTGTATTACGGGAGAACTCCACAACCAAACTTTACTCATTTAGCTGTATATTACGGGAGAACTCTACAACCAAACTTTACTCATTTAGCTGTGTATTACGGGAGAACTCTACAACCAAACCTTACTCATTTAGCTGTGTATTATGGGAGAACTCCACAACCAAACCTTACTCATATAGCTGTGTATTACAGGAGAACTCTACAACCAAACTTTACTCATTTAGCTGTGTATTACAGGACAACTCCACAACCAAACCTTACTCATTTAGCTGTGTATTACGGGAGAACTCTACAACCAAACCTTACTCATTTAGCTGTGTATTACGGGAGAACTCCACAACCAAACCTTACTCATATAGCTGTGTATTACAGGAGAACTCTACAACCAAACTTTACTCATTTAGCTGTGTATTACAGGACAACTCCACAACCAAACCTTACTCATTTAGCTGTGTATTACGGGAGAACTCTACAACCAAACCTTACTCATTTAGCTGTGTATTACGGGAGAACTCCACAACGAAACTTTACTCATTTAGCTGTGTATTCGCATTTAGCTGTGTATTACGGGAGAACTCCACAACCAAACTTTACTCATTTAGCTGTGTATTACGGGAGAACTCCACAACCAAACTTTACACATTTAGCTGTGTATTACGGGATAACACTACAACCGAACTTTACTCATTTAGCTGTGCATTACGGAGAACTCTACAACCGAACTTTACTCATTTAGCTGTGTATTACGGGAGAACTCCACAACCAAACCTTATCCATTTAGCTGTGTATTATGGGAGAACTCCACAACCAAACTTTACACATTTAGCTGTGTATTACGGGAGAACTCCACAACCAAACCTTATCCATTTAGCTGTGTATTATGGGAGAACTCCACAACCAAACCTTACTCATTTAGCTGTGTATTACGGGAGAACTCCACAACCAAACTTTACTCATTTAGCTGTGTATTACGGGAGAAATCCACAATCAAACTTTACACATTTAGCTGTGTATAACGGGAGAACTCCACAACCAAACTTTACTCATTTAGCTGTATAATACGGGAGAACTCCACAACCAAACCTTACTCATTTTGCTGTGTATTACAGGAGAACTCCACAACCAAACTTTACTCATTTAGCTGTATATTACGGGAGAACTCTACAACCAAACTTTACTCATTTAGCTATATATTACAGGAGAACTCTACAACCAAACTTTACTCATTTAGCTTTATATTACGGGAGTACTCTACAACCAAACTTTACTCAATTAGCTATATATTGCAGGAGAACTCTACAACCAAACTTTACTCATTTAGCTGTGTATTACGGGAGAACTCCACAACCAAACTTTACTCATTTAGCTGTGTATTACGGGAGAACTCCACAACCAAACCTTACTCATTTAGCTGTGTATTACGGGAGAACTCCACAACCAAAGTTTACTCATTTAGCTGTATATTACGGGAGAACTCTACAACCAAACTTTACTAATTTAGCTGTATATTACGGGAGAACTCTACAACCAAACTTTACTCATTTAGCTGTGTATTACGGGAGAACTCTACAACCAAACTTTACACATTTAGCTGTATATTACAGGAGAACTCTACAACCAAACCTTACTCATTTAGCTGTGTATTATGGGAGAACTCCACAACCAAACCTTACTCATATAGCTGTGTATTACAGGAGAACTCTACAACCAAACTTTACTCAATTAGCTATATATTGCAGGAGAACTCTACAACCAAACTTTACTCATTTAGCTGTGTATTACGGGAGAACTCCACAACCAAACCTTACTCATTTAGCTGTGTATTACGGGAGAACTCCACAACCAAACTTTACTCATTTAGCTGTATATTACGGGAGAACTCTACAACCAAACTTTACTCATTTAGCTGTGTATTACGGGAGAACTCTACAACCGAACTTTACTCATTTAGCTGTATATTACGGGAGAACTCTACAACCAAAGCTTACTCATTTAGCTGTGTATTATGGGAGAACTCCACAACCAAACCTTACTCATATAGCTGTGTATTACAGGAGAACTCTACAACCAAACTTTACTCATTTAGCTGTGTATTACAGGAGAACTCCACAACCAAACCTTACTCATTTAGCTGTGTATTACGGGAGAACTCTACAACCGAACTTTACTCATTTAGCTGTGTATTACAGGAGAACTCTACAACCAAACTTTACTCATTTAGCTGTGTATTACGGGAGAACTCTACAACCAAACCTTACTCATTTAGCTGTGTATTACGGGAGAACTCTACAACCAAACCTTACTCATTTAGCTGTGTATTACAGAAGAACTCCACAACCAAACCTTACTCATTTAGCTGTGTATTACGGGAGAACTCCACAACCAAACCTTACTCATTTAGCTGTGTATTACGGGAGAACTCCACAATCAAACTTTACACATTTAGCTGTGTATAACGGGAGAACTCCACAACCAAACATTACTCATTTAGCTGTATATTACGGGAGAACTCCACATCCAAACCTTACTCATTTAGCTGTGTATTACGGGAGAACTCCACAACGAAACTTTACTCATTTAGCTGTGTATTCGCATTTAGCTGTGTATTACGGGAGAACTCCACAACCAAACTTTACTCATTTAGCTGTGTATTACGGGAGAACTCCACAACCAAACTTTACACATTTAGCTGTGTATTACGGGATAACACTACAACCGAACTTTACTCATTTAGCTGTGCATTACGGAGAACTCTACAACCGAACTTTACTCATTTAGCTGTGTATTACGGGAGAACTCCACAACCAAACCTTATCCATTTAGCTGTGTATTATGGGAGAACTCCACAACCAAACTTTACACATTTAGCTGTGTATTACGGGAGAACTCCACAACCAAACCTTATCCATTTAGCTGTGTATTATGGGAGAACTCCACAACCAAACCTTACTCATTTAGCTGTGTATTACGGGAGAACTCCACAACCAAACTTTACTCATTTAGCTGTGTATTACGGGAGAAATCCACAATCAAACTTTACACATTTAGCTGTGTATAACGGGAGAACTCCACAACCAAACTTTACTCATTTAGCTGTATATTACGGGAGAACTCCACAACCAAACCTTACTCATTTAGCTGTGTATTACAGGAGAACTCCACAACCAAACTTTACTCATTTAGCTGTATATTACGGGAGAACTCTACAACCAAACTTTACTCATTTAGCTATATATTACAGGAGAACTCCACAACCAAACTTTACACATTTAGCTGTGTATTAAGGGAGAACTCCACAACCAAACCTTACTCTTTTAGCTGTGTATTACGGGAGAACTCCACAACCAAACTTTTCTCATTTAGCTGTATATTACGGGAGAACTCCACAACCAAACTTTACTCATTTAGCTATATATTACAGGAGAACTCCACAACCAAACCTTACTCATTTAGCTGTATATTACGGGAGAACTCTACAACCAAACTTTACTCATTTAGCTGTATATTACGGGAGAACTCTACAACCAAACTTTACACATTTAGCTGTGTATTACGGGAGAACTCCACAACCAAACATTACTCATTTAGCTGTATATTACGGGAGAACTCCACAACCAAACCTTATCCATTTAGCTGTGTATTATGGGAGAACTACACATCCAAACCTTACTCATTTAGCTGTGTATTACGGGAGAACTCCACAACGAAACTTTACTCATTTAGCTGTGTATTCGCATTTAGCTGTGTATTACGGGAGAACTCCACAACCAAACTTTACTCATTTAGCTGTGTATTATGGGAGAACTCCACAACCAAACTTTACACATTTAGCTGTGTATTACGGGAGAACTCTACAACCGAACTTTACTCATTTAGCTGTGCATTACGGGAGAACTCTACAACCGAACTTTACTCATTTAGCTGTGTATTACGGGAGAACTCCACAACCAAACCTTACTCATTTAGCTGTGTATTACGGGAGAACTCCACAACCAAACTTTACACATTTAGCTGTGTATTAAGG
The DNA here is from genome assembly GCA_031769625.1 of Taudactylus pleione. Lineage (NCBI taxonomy): Eukaryota > Metazoa > Chordata > Amphibia > Anura > Myobatrachidae > Taudactylus > Taudactylus pleione. The sequence continues at coordinate 3,147,670 of JAUIMM010000482.1, forward strand.
GAGAACTCCACAACCAAACCTTACTCTTTTAGCTGTGTATTACGGGAGAACTCCACAACCAAACTTTACTCATTTGCTGTATATTACGGGAGAACTCTACAACCAAACTTTACTCATTTAGCTATATATTACAGGAGAACTCCAGAACCAAACCTTACTCATTTAGCTGTATATTACGGGAGAACTCTACAACCAAACCTTACTCATTTAGCTGTATATTACGGGAGAACTCTACAACCAAACTTTACTAATTTAGCTGTATATTACGGGAGAACTCTACAACCAAACTTTACACATTTAGCTGTGTATTACGGGAGAACTCTACAACCGAACTTTACTCATTTAGCTGTATATTACGGGAGAACTCTACAACCAAACCTTACTCATTTAGCTGTGTATTACGGGAGAACTCCACAACCAAACCTTACTCATTTAGCTGTGTATTACGGGAGAACTCCACAACCAAACTTTACACATTTAGCTGTGTATTAAGGGAGAACTCCACAACCAAACCTTACTCTTTTAGCTGTGTATTACGGGAGAACTCCACAACCAAACTTTTCTCATTTAGCTGTATATTACGGGAGAACTCCACAACCAAACTTTACTCATTTAGCTATATATTACAGGAGAACACCACAACCAAACATTACTCATTTAGCTGTATATTACGGGAGAACTCTACAACCAAACTTTACTCATTTAGCTGTATATTACGGGAGAACTCTACAACCAAACTTTACACATTTAGCTGTGTATTACGGGAGAACTCTACAACCGAACTTTACTCATTTAGCTGTATATTACGGGAGAACTCTACAACCAAACCTTACTCATTTAGCAGTGTATTATGGGAGAACTCCACAACCAAACCTTACTCATACAGCTGTGTATTACAGGAGAACTCTACAACCAAACTTTACTCATTTAGCTGTGTATTACAGGAGAACTCCACAACCAAACTTTACTCATTTAGCTGTATATTACGGGAGAACTCCACAACCAAACATTACTCATTTAGCTGTATATTACGGGAGAACTCTACAACCAAACTTTACTCATTTAGCTGTATATTACAGGAGAACTCTACAACCAAACTTTACTCATTTAGCTGTGTATAACGGGAGAACTCCACAACCAAACCTTACACATTTAGCTGTATATTACGGGAGAACTCCACAACCAAATTTTTTTACTCATTTAGCTGTATATTACGGGAGAACTACACAACCAAACTTTACTCATTTAGCTGTATATTACAGTAGAACTCTACAACCAAACCTTACTCATTTAGCTGTGTATTACGGAAGAACTCCGCAACCAAACTTTATCCATTTAGTTGTGTATTATGGGAGAACTCCACATCCAAACCTTACTCATTTAGCTGTGTATTACGGGAGAACTCCATAACCAAACCTTACTCATTTAGCTGTGTATTACGGGAGAACTCCACAACCAAACCTTATCCATTTAGCTGTGTATTATGGGAGAAATCCACAACCAAACTTTACACATTTAGCTGTAGAACTCCACAACCAAACCTTATCCATTTAGCTGTGTATTACGGGAGAACTCCACAACCAAACCTTACTCATTTAGCTGTGTATTACGGGAGAACTCCACAACCAAACTTTACTCATTTAGCTGTGTATTACGGGAGAACTCCACAATCAAACTTTACACATTTAGCTGTGTATAACGGGAGAACTCCACAACCAAACTTTACTCATTTAGCTGTATATTACGGGAGAACTGCACAACCAAACCTTACTCATTTAGCTGTGTATTACGGGAGAACTCCACAACCAAACTTTACTCATTTAGCTGTATATTACGGGAGAACTCTACAACCAAACTTTACTCATTTAGCTATATATTACAGGAGAACTCTACAACCAAACTTAACTCATTTAGCTTTATATTACGGGAGAACTCTACAACCAAACTTTACTCAATTAGCTATATATTGCAGGAGAACTCTACAACCAAACTTTACTCATTTAGCTGTGTATTACGGGAGAACTCCACAACCAAACCTTACTCATTTAGCTGTGTATTACGGGAGAACTCCACAACCAAACTTTACTCATTTAGCTGTATATTACGGGAGAACTCTACAACCAAACTTTACTCATTTAGCTATATATTACGGGAGAACTCTACAACCAAACTTTACTCATTTAGCTGTGTATTACAGGAGAACTCTACAACCGAACTTTACTCATTTAGCTGTATATTACGGGAGAACTCTACAACCAAACCTTACTCATTTAGCTGTGTATTATGGGAGAACTCCACAACCAAACCTTACTCATATAGCTGTGTATTACAGGAGAACTCTACAACCAAACTTTACTCATTTAGCTGTGTATTACAGGAGAACTCCACAACCAAACCTTACTCATTTAGCTGTGTATTACGGGAGAACTCTACAACCAAACCTTACTCATTTAGCTGTGTATTACAGGAGAACTCTACAACCAAACCTTACTCATTTAGCTGTGTATTACAGGAGAACTCTACAATCAAACCTTACTCATTTAGCTGTGTATTAAGGGAGAACTCTACAACCAAACCTTACTCATTTAGCTGTGTATTACGGGAGAACTCTACAACCAAACCTTACTCATTTAGCTGTGTATTACGGGAGAACTCCACAACCAAACCTTACTCATTTAGCTGTGTATTACGGGAGAACTCCACAATCAAACTTTACACATTTAGCTGTGTATAACGGGAGAACTCCACAACCAAACATTACTCATTTAGCTGTATATTACGGGAGAACTCCACAACCAAACCTTATCCATTTAGCTGTGTATTATGGGAGAACTCCACATCCAAACCTTACTCATTTAGCTGTGTATTACGGGAGAACTCCACAACGAAACTTTACTCATTTAGCTGTGTATTCGCATTTAGCTGTGTATTACGGGAGAACTCCACAACCAAACTTTACTCATTTAGCTGTGTATTATGGGAGAACTCCACAACCAAACCTTACTCATATAGCTGTGTATTACAGGAGAACTCTACAACCAAACTTTACTCATTTAGCTGTGTATTACAGGAGAACTCCACAACCAAACCTTACTCATTTAGCTGTGTATTATGGGAGAACTCTACAACCAAACCTTACTCATTTAGCTGTGTATTACAGGAGAACTCTACAACCAAACCTTACTCATTTAGCTGTGTATTACAGGAGAACTCTACAACCAAACCTTACTCATTTAGCTGTGTATTACGGGAGAACTCTACAACCAAACCTTACTCATTTAGCTGTGTATTACGGGAGAACTCTACAACCAAACCTTACTTTTTTAGCTGTGTATTACGGGAGAACTCTACAACCAAACCTTACTCATTTAGCTGTGTATTACGGGAGAACTCTACAACCAAACCTTACTCATTTAGCTGTGTATTACGGGAGAACTCTACAACCAAACCTTACTCATTTAGCTGTGTATTACAGAAGAACTCCACAACCAAACCTTACTCATTTAGCTGTGTATTACGGGAGAACTCCACAACCAAACCTTACTCATTTAGCTGTGTATTACGGGAGAACTCCACAATCAAACTTTACACATTTAGCTGTGTATAACGGGAGAACTCCACAACCAAACATTACTCATTTAGCTGTATATTACGGGAGAACTCCACAACCAAACCTTATCCATTTAGCTGTGTATTATGGGAGAACTACACATCCAAACCTTACTCATTTAGCTGTGTATTACGGGAGAACTCCACAACGAAACTTTACTCATTTAGCTGTGTATTCGCATTTAGCTGTGTATTACGGGAGAACTCCACAACCAAACTTTACTCATTTAGCTGTGTATTATGGGAGAACTCCACAACCAAACTTTACACATTTAGCTGTGTATTACGGGAGAACTCTACAACCGAACTTTACTCATTTAGCTGTGCATTACGGGAGAACTCTACAACCGAACTTTACTCATTTAGCTGTGTATTACGGGAGAACTCCACAACCAAACCTTACTCATTTAGCTGTGTATTACGGGAGAACTCCACAACCAAACTTTACACATTTAGCTGTGTATTAAGGGAGAACTCCACAACCAAACCTTACTCTTTTAGCTGTGTATTACGGGAGAACTCCACAACCAAACTTTACTCATTTGCTGTATATTACGGGAGAACTCTACAACCAAACTTTACTCATTTAGCTATATATTACAGGAGAACTCCAGAACCAAACCTTACTCATTTAGCTGTATATTACGGGAGAACTCTACAACCAAACCTTACTCATTTAGCTGTATATTACGGGAGAACTCTACAACCAAACTTTACTCATTTAGCTGTATATTACGGGAGAACTCTACAACCAAACTTTACACATTTAGCTGTGTATTACGGGAGAACTCTACAACCGAACTTTACTCATTTAGCTGTATATTACGGGAGAACTCTACAACCAAACCTTACTCATTTAGCTGTGTATTACGGGAGAACTCCACAACCAAACCTTACTCATTTAGCTGTGTATTACGGGAGAACTCCACAACCAAACTTTACACATTTAGCTGTGTATTAAGGGAGAAATCCACAACCAAACCTTACTCTTTTAGCTGTGTATTACGGGAGAACTCCACAACCAAATTTTTCTCATTTAGCTGTATATTACGGGAGAACTCCACAACCAAACTTTACTCATTTAGCTATATATTACAGGAGAACTCCACAACCAAACCTTACTCATTTAGCTGTATATTACGGGAGAACTCTACAACCAAACTTTACTCATTTAGCTGTATATTACGGGAGAACTCTACAACCAAACTTTACACATTTAGCTGTGTTTTACGGGAGAACTCTACAACCGAACTTTACTCATTTAGCTGTATATTACGGGAGAACTCTACAACCAAACCTTACTCATTTAGCAGTGTATTATGGGAGAACTCCACAACCAAACCTTACTCATACAGCTGTGTATTACAGGAGAACTCTACAACCAAACTTTACTCATTTAGCTGTGTATTACAGGAGAACTCCACAACCAAACTTTACTCATTTAGCTGTATATTACGGGAGAACTCCACAACCAAACATTACTCATTTAGCTGTATATTACGGGAGAACTCTACAACCAAACTTTACTCATTTAGCTGTATATTACAGGAGAACTCTACAACCAAACTTTACTCATTTAGCTGTGTATAACGGGAGAACTCCACAACCAAACCTTACACATTTAGCTGTATATTACGGGAGAACTCCACAACCAAATTTTTTTACTCATTTAGCTGTATATTACGGGAGAACTACACAACCAAACTTTACTCATTTAGCTGTATATTACAGGAGAACTCTACAACCAAACCTTACTCATTTAGCTGTGTATTACGGAAGAACTCCGCAACCAAACTTTATCCATTTAGTTGTGTATTATGGGAGAACTCCACATCCAAACCTTACTCATTTAGCTGTGTATTACGGGAGAACTCCATAACCAAACTTTACTCATTTAGCTGTGTATTACGGGAGAACTCCACAACCAAACTTTATCCATTTAGCTGTGTATTATGTGAGAACTCCACAACCAAACTTTACACATTTAGCTGTGTATTACGGGAGAACTCCACAACCAAACCTTATCCATTTAGCTGTGTATTACGGGAGAACTCCACAACCAAACCTTACTCATTTAGCTGTATATTACGGGAGAACTGCACAACCAAACCTTACTCATTTAGCTGTGTATTACGGGAGAACTCCACAACCAAACTTTACTCATTTAGCTGTATATTACGGGAGAACTCTACAACCAAACTTTACTCATTTAGCTATATATTACAGGAGAACTCTACAACCAAACTTAACTCATTTAGCTTTATATTACGGGAGAACTCTACAACCAAACTTTACTCAATTAGCTATATATTGCAGGAGAACTCTACAACCAAACTTTACTCATTTAGCTGTGTATTACGGGAGAACTCCACAACCAAACCTTACTCATTTAGCTGTGTATTACAGGAGAACTCCACAACCAAACTTTACTCATTTAGCTGTATATTACGGGAGAGCTCTACAACCAAACTTTACTCATTTAGCTGTATATTACGGGAGAACTCTACAACCAAACTTTACTCATTTAGCTGTGTATTACGGGAGAACTCTACAACCGAACTTTACTCATTTAGCTGTATATTACGGGAGAACTCTACAACCAAACCTTACTCATTTAGCTGTGTATTATGGGAGAACTCCACAACCAAACCTTACTCATATAGCTGTGTATTACAGGAGAACTCTACAACCAAACTTTACTCATTTAGCTGTCTATTACAGGAGAACTCCACAACCAAACCTTACTCATTTAGCTGTGTATTACGGGAGAACTCTACAACCAAACCTTACTCATTTAGCTGTGTATTACAGGAGAACTCTACAACCAAACCTTACTCATTTAGCTGTGTATTACAGGAGAACTCTACAATCAAACCTTACTCATTTAGCTGTGTATTACAGGAGAACTCTACAACCAAACCTTACTCATTTAGCTGTGTATTACGGGAGAACTCTACAACCAAACCTTACTCATTTAGCTGTGTATTACGGGAGAACTCTACAACCAAACCTTACTCATTTAGCTGTGTATTACAGAAGAACTCCACAACCAAACCTTACTCATTTAGCTGTGTATTACGGGAGAACTCCACAACCAAACCTTACTCATTTAGCTGTGTATTACGGGAGAACTCCACAATCAAACTTTACACATTTAGCTGTGTATAACGGGAGAACTCCACAACCAAACATTACTCATTTAGCTGTATATTACGGGAGAACTCCACAACCAAACCTTATCCATTTAGCTGTGTATTATGGGAGAACTCCACATCCAAACCTTACTCATTTAGCTGTGTATTACGGGAGAACTCCACAACGAAACTTTACTCATTTAGCTGTGTATTCTCATTTAGCTGTGTATTACGGGAGAACTCCACAACCAAACTTTACTCATTTAGCTGTGTATTACGGGAGAACTCCACAACCAAACTTTACACATTTACCTGTGTATTACGGGATAACACTACAACCGAACTTTACTCATTTAGCTGTGCATTACGGAGAACTCTACAACCGAACTTTACTCATTTAGCTGTGTATTACGGGAGAACTCCACAACCAAACCTTATCCATTTAGCTGTGTATTATGGGAGAACTCCACAACCAAACTTTACACATTTAGCTGTGTATTACGGGAGAACTCCACAACCAAACCTTATCCATTTAGCTGTGTATTATGGGAGAACTCCACAACCAAACCTTACTCATTTAGCTGTGTATTACGGGAGAACTCCACAACCAAACTTTACTCATTTAGCTGTGTATTCGCATTTAGCTGTGTATTACGGGAGAACTCTACAACCAAACTTTACTCATTTAGCTTTATATTACGGGAGTACTCTACAACCAAACTTTACTCAATTAGCTATATATTGCAGGAGAACTCTACAACCAAACTTTACTCATTTAGCTGTGTATTATGGGAGAACTCCACAACCAAACTTTACTCATTTAGCTGTGTATTACGGGAGAACTCCACAACCAAACCTTACTCATTTAGCTGTGTATTACGGGAGAACTCCACAACCAAAGTTTACTCATTTAGCTGTATATTACAGGAGAACTCTACAACCAAACCTTACTCATTTAGCTGTGTATTATGGGAGAACTCCACAACCAAACCTTACTCATATAGCTGTGTATTACAGGAGAACTCTACAACCAAACTTTACTCAATTAGCTATATATTGCAGGAGAACTCTACAACCAAACTTTACTCATTTAGCTGTGTATTACGGGAGAACTCCACAACCAAACCTTACTCATTTAGCTGTGTATTACGGGAGAACTCCACAACCAAACTTTACTCATTTAGCTGTATATTACGGGAGAACTCTACAACCAAACTTTACTCATTTAGCTGTGTATTACGGGAGAACTCTACAACCGAACTTTACTCATTTAGCTGTATATTACGGGAGAACTCTACAACCAAAGCTTACTCATTTAGCTGTGTATTATGGGAGAACTCCACAACCAAACCTTACTCATATAGCTGTGTATTACGGGAGAACTCTACAACCAAACTTTACTCATTTAGCTGTGTATTACAGGAGAACTCCACAACCAAACCTTACTCATTTAGCTGTGTATTACGGGAGAACTCTACAACCAAACCTTACTCATTTAGCTGTGTATTACGGGAGAACTCTACAACCAAACCTTACTCATTTAGCTGTGTATTACAGGAGAACTCTACAATCAAACCTTACTCATTTAGCTGTGTATTACGGGAGAACTCTACAACCAAACCTTACTCATTTAGCTGTGTATTACGGGAGAACTCTACAACCAAACCTTAATCATTTAGCTGTGTATTACGGGAGAACTCTACAACCAAACCTTACTCATTTAGCTGTGTATTACAGAAGAACTCCACAACCAAACCTTACTCATTTAGCTGTGTATTACAGAAGAACTCCACAACCAAACCTTACTCATTTAGCTGTGTATTACGGGAGAACTCCACAACCAAACCTTACTTATTTAGCTGTGTATTACGGGAGAACTCCACAATCAAACTTTACACATTTAGCTGTGTATAACGGGAGAACTCCACAACCAAACATTACTCATTTAGCTGTATATTACGGGAGAACTCCACATCCAAACCTTACTCATTTAGCTGTGTATTACGGGAGAACTCCACAACGAAACTTTACTCATTTAGCTGTGTATTCGCATTTAGCTGTGTATTACGGGAGAACTCCACAACCAAACTTTACTCATTTAGCTGTGTATTACGGGAGAACTCCACAACCAAACTTTACACATTTAGCTGTGTATTACGGGATAACACTACAACCGAACTTTACTCATTTAGCTGTGCATTACGGAGAACTCTACAACCGAACTTTACTCATTTAGCTGTGTATTACGGGAGAACTCCACAACCAAACCTTATCCATTTAGCTGTGTATTATGGGAGAACTCCACAACCAAACTTTACACATTTAGCTGTGTATTACGGGAGAACTCCACAACCAAACCTTATCCATTTAGCTGTGTATTATGGGAGAACTCCACAACCAAACCTTACTCATTTAGCTGTGTATTACGGGAGAACTCCACAACCAAACTTTACTCATTTAGCTGTGTATTACGGGAGAAATCCACAATCAAACTTTACACATTTAGCTGTGTATAACGGGAGAACTCCACAACCAAACTTTACTCATTTAGCTGTATATTACGGGAGAACTCCACAACCAAACCTTACTCATTTAGCTGTGTATTACAGGAGAACTCCACAACCAAACTTTACTCATTTAGCTGTATATTACGGGAGAACTCTACAACCAAACTTTACTCATTTAGCTATATATTACAGGAGAACTCTACAACCAAACTTTACTCATTTAGCTGTATATTACGGGAGTACTCTACAACCAAACTTTACTCAATTAGCTATATATTGCAGGAGAACTCTACAACCAAACTTTACTCATTTAGCTGTGTATTACGGGAGAACTCCACAACCAAACTTTACTCATTTAGCTGTGTATTACGGGAAAACTCCACAACCAAACCTTACTCATTTAGCTGTGTATTAAGGGAGAACTCCACAACCAAAGTTTACTCATTTAGCTGTATATTACGGGAGAACTCTACAACCAAACTTTACTAATTTAGCTGTATATTACGGGAGAACTCTACAACCAAACTTTACTCATTTAGCTGTGTATTACGGGAGAACTCTACAACCAAACTTTACACATTTAGCTGTATATTACAGGAGAACTCTACAACCAAACCTTACTCATTTAGCTGTGTATTATGGGAGAACTCCACAACCAAACCTTACTGATATAGCTGTGTATTACAGGAGAACTCTACAACCAAACCTTACTCAATCAGCTATATATTGCAGGAGAACTCTACAACCAAACTTTACTCATTTAGCTGTGTATTACGGGAGAACTCCACAACCAAACCTTACTCATTTAGCTGTGTATTACGGGAGAACTCCACAACCAAACTTTACTCATTTAGCTGTATATTACGGGAGAACTCTACAACCAAACTTTACTCATTTAGCTGTGTATTACGGGAGAACTCTACAACCGAACTTTACTCATTTAGCTGTATATTACGGGAGAACTCTACAACCAAAGCTTACTCATTTAGCTGTGTATTATGGGAGAACTCCACAACCAAACCTTACTCATATAGCTGTGTATTACAGGAGAACTCTACAACCAAACTTTACTCATTTAGCTGTGTATTACAGGAGAAATCCACAACCAAGCCTTACTCATTTAGCTGTGTATTACGGGAGAACTCTACAACCAAACCTTACTCATTTAGCTGTGTATTACAGGAGAACTCTACAACCAAACCTTACTCATTTAGCTGTGTATTACAGGAGAACTCTACAATCAAACCTTACTCATTTAGCTGTGTATTACGGGAGAACTCTACAACCAAACCTTACTCATTTAGCTGTGTATTACGGGAGAACTCTACAACCAAACCTTACTCATTTAGCTGTGTATTACGGGAGAACTCTACAACCAAACCTTACTCATTTAGCTGTGTATTACAGAAGAACTCCACAACCAAACCTTACTCATTTAGCTGTGTATTACGGGAGAACTCCACAACCAAACCTTACTCATTTAGCTGTGTATTACGGGAGAACTCCACAATCAAACTTTACACATTTAGCTGTGTATAACGGGAGAACTCCACAACCAAACATTACTCATTTAGCTGTATATTACGGGAGAACTCCACATCCAAACCTTACTCATTTAGCTGTGTATTACGGGAGAACTCCACAACGAAACTTTACTCATTTAGCTGTGTATTCGCATTTAGCTGTGTATTACGGGAGAACTCCACAACCAAACTTTACTCATTTAGCTGTGTATTACGGGAGAACTCCACAACCAAACTTTACACATTTAGCTGTGTATTACGGGAGAACACTACAACCGAACTTTACTCATTTAGCTGTGCATTACGGAGAACTCTACAACCGAACTTTACTCATTTAGCTGTGTATTACGGGAGAACTCCACAACCAAACCTTATCCATTTAGCTGTGTATTATGGGAGAACTCCACAACCAAACTTTACACATTTAGCTGTGTATTACGGGAGAACTCCACAACCAAACCTTATCCATTTAGCTGTGTATTATGGGAGAACTCCACAACCAAACATTACTCATTTAGCTGTATATTACGGGAGAACTCCACATCCAAACCTTACTCATTTAGCTGTGTATTACGGGAGAACTCCACAACGAAACTTTACTCATTTAGCTGTGTATTCGCATTTAGCTGTGTATTACGGGAGAACTCCACAACCAAACTTTACTCATTTAGCTGTGTATTACGGGAGAACTCCACAACCAAACTTTACACATTTAGCTGTGTATTACGGGAGAACACTACAACCGAACTTTACTCATTTAGCTGTGCATTACGGAGAACTCTACAACCGAACTTTACTCATTTAGCTGTGTATTACGGGAGAACTCCACAACCAAACCTTATCCATTTAGCTGTGTATTATGGGAGAACTCCACAACCAAACTTTACACATTTAGCTGTATATTACGGGAGAACTCTACAACCAAACCTTACTCATTTAGCTGTGTATTATGGGAGAACTCCACAACCAAACCTTACTCATATAGCTGTGTATTACAGGAGAACTCTACAACCAAACTTTACTCATTTAGCTGTGTATTACAGCAGAACTCCACAACCAAACCTTACTCATTTAGCTGTGTATTACGGGAGAACTCTACAACCAAACCTTACTCATTTAGCTGTGTATTACAGGAGAACTCTACAACCAAACCTTACTCATTTAGCTGTGTATTACAGGAGAACTCTACAATCAAACCTTACTCATTTAGCTGTGTATTACGGGAGAACTCTACAACCAAACCTTACTCATTTAGCTGTGTATTACGGGAGAACTCTACAACCAAACCTTACTCATTTAGCTGTGTATTACGGGAGAACTCTACAACCAAACCTTACTCATTTAGCTGTGTATTACAGAAGAACTCCACAACCAAACCTTACTCATTTAGCTGTGTATTACGGGAGAACTCCACAACCAAACCTTACTCATTTAGCTGTGTATTACGGGAGAACTCCACAATCAAACTTTACACATTTAGCTGTGTATAACGGGAGAACTCCACAACCAAACATTACTCATTTAGCTGTATATTACGGGAGAACTCCACAACCAAACCTTATCCATTTAGCTGTGTATTATGGGAGAACTCCACATCCAAACCTTACTCATTTAGCTGTGTATTACGGGAGAACTCCACAACGAAACTTTACTCATTTAGCTGTGTATTCTCATTTAGCTGTGTATTACGGGAGAACTCCACAACCAAACTTTACTCATTTAGCTGTGTATTACGGGAGAACTCCACAACCAAACTTTACACATTTAGCTGTGTATTACGGGATAACACTACAACCGAACTTTACTCATTTAGCTGTGCATTACGGAGAACTCTACAACTGAACTTTACTCATTTAGCTGTGTATTACGGGAGAACTCCACAACCAAACCTTATCCATTTAGCTGTGTATTATGGGAGAACTCCACAACCAAACTTTACACATTTAGCTGTGTATTACGGGAGAACTCCACAACCAAACCTTATCCATTTAGCTGTGTATTATGGGAGAACTCCACAACCAAACCTTACTCATTTAGCTGTGTATTACGGGAGAACTCCACAACCAAACTTTACTCATTTAGCTGTGTATTACGGGAGAAATCCACAATCAAACTTTACACATTTAGCTGTGTATAACGGGAGAACTCCACAACCAAACTTTACTCATTTAGCTGTATATTACGGGAGAACTCCACAACCAAACCTTACTCATTTAGCTGTGTATTACAGGAGAACTCCACAACCAAACTTTACTCATTTAGCTGTATATTACGGGAGAACTCTACAACCAAACTTTACTCATTTAGCTATATATTACAGGAGAATTCTACAACCAAACTTTACTCATTTAGCTTTATATTACGGGAGTACTCTACAACCAAACTTTACTCAATTAGCTATATATTGCAGGAGAACTCTACAACCAAACTTTACTCATTTAGCTGTGTATTACGGGAGAACTCCACAACCAAACTTTACTCATTTAGCTGTGTATTACGGGAGAACTCCACAACCAAACCTTACTCATTTAGCTGTGTATTACGGGAGAACTCCACAACCAAAGTTTACTCATTTAGCTGTATATTACGGGAGAACTCTACAACCAAACTTTACTGATTTAGCTGTATAATACGGGAGAACTCTACAACCAAACTTTACTCATTTAGCTGTGTATTACGGGAGAACTCTACAACCAAACTTTACACATTTAGCTGTATATTACAGGAGAACTCTACAACCAAACCTTACTCATTTAGCTGTGTATTATGGGAGAACTCCACAACCAAACCTTACTCATATAGCTGTGTATTACAGGAGAACTCTACAACCAAACTTTACTCAATTAGCTATATATTGCAGGAGAACTCTACAACCAAACTTTACTCATTTAGCTGTGTATTATGGGAGAACTCCACAACCAAACCTTACTCATTTAGCTGTGTATTACGGGAGAACTCCACAACCAAACTTTACTCATTTAGCTGTATATTACGGGAGAACTCTACAACCAAACTTTACTCATTTAGCTGTGTATTACGGGAGAACTCTACAACCGAACTTTACTCATTTAGCTGTATATTACGGGAGAACTCTACAACCAAAGCTTACTCATTTAGCTGTGTATTATGGGAGAACTCCACAACCAAACCTTACTCATATAGCTGTGTATTACAGGAGAACTCTACAACCAAACTTTACTCATTTAGCTGTGTATTACAGGAGAACTCCACAACCAAACCTTACTCATTTAGCTGTGTATTACGGGAGAACTCTACAACCAAACCTTACTCATTTAGCTGTGTATTACAGGAGAACTCTACAACCAAACCTTACTCATTTAGCTGTGTATTACAGGAGAACTCTACAATCAAACCTTACTCATTTAGCTGTGTATTACGGGAGAACTCTACAACCAAACCTTACTCATTTAGCTGTGTATTACGGGAGAACTCTACAACCAAACCTTAATCATTTAGCTGTGTATTACGGGAGAACTCTACAACCAAACCTTACTCATTTAGCTGTGTATTACAGAAGAACTCCACAACCAAACCTTACTCATTTAGCTGTGTATTACGGGAGAACTCCACAACCAAACCTTACTTATTTAGCTGTGTATTACGGGAGAACTCCACAATCAAACTTTACACTTTTAGCTGTGTATAACGGGAGAACTCCACAACCAAACATTACTCATTTAGCTGTATATTACGGGAGAACTCCACATCCAAACCTTACTCATTTAGCTGTGTATTACGGGAGAACTCCACAACGAAACTTTACTCATTTAGCTGTGTATTCGCATTTAGCTGTGTATTACGGGAGAACTCCACAACCAAACTTTACTCATTTAGCTGTGTATTACGGGAGAACTCCACAACCAAACTTTACACATTTAGCTGTGTATTACGGGATAACACTACAACCGAACTTTACTCATTTAGCTGTGCATTACGGAGAACTCTACAACCGAACTTTACTCATTTAGCTGTGTATTACGGGAGAACTCCACAACCAAACCTTATCCATTTAGCTGTGTATTATGGGAGAACTCCACAACCAAACCTTACTCATTTAGCTGTGTATTACGGGAGAACTCCACAACGAAACTTTACTCATTTAGCTGTGTATTCTCATTTAGCTGTGTATTACGGGAGAACTCCACAACCAAACTTTACTCATTTAGCTGTGTATTACGGGAGAACTCCACAACCAAACTTTACACATTTAGCTGTGTATTACGGGATAACACTACAACCGAACTTTACTCATTTAGCTGTGCATTACGGAGAACTCTACAACCGAACTTTACTCATTTAGCTGTGTATTACGGGAGAACTCCACAACCAAACCTTATCCATTTAGCTGTGTATTATGGGAGAACTCCACAACCAAACTTTACACATTTAGCTGTGTATTACGGGAGAACTCCACAACCAAACCTTATCCATTTAGCTGTGTATTATGGGAGAACTCCACAACCAAACCTTACTCATTTAGCTGTGTATTACGGGAGAACTCCACAACCAAACTTTACTCATTTAGCTGTGTATTACGGGAGAAATCCACAATCAAACTTTACACATTTAGCTGTGTATAACGGGAGAACTCCACAACCAAACTTTACTCATTTAGCTGTATATTACGGGAGAACTCCACAACCAAACCTTACTCATTTAGCTGTGTATTACAGGAGAACTCCACAACCAAAATTTACTCATTTAGCTGTATATTACGGGAGAACTCTACAACCAAACTTTACTCATTTAGCTATATATTACAGGAGAACTCTACAACCAAACTTTACTCATTTAGCTTTATATTACGGGAGTACTCTACAACCAAACTTTACTCAATTAGCTATATATTGCAGGAGAACTCTACAACCAAACTTTACTCATTTAGCTGTGTATTACGGGAGAACTCCACAACCAAACTTTACTCATTTAGCTGTGTATTACGGGAGAACTCCACAACCAAACCTTACTCATTTAGCTGTGTATTACGGGAGAACTCCACAACCAAAGTTTACTCATTTAGCTGTATATTACGGGAGAACTCTACAACCAAACTTTACTAATTTAGCTGTATAATACGGGAGAACTCTACAACCAAACTTTACTCATTTAGCTGTGTATTACGGGAGAACTCTACAACCAAACTTTACACATTTAGCTGTATATTACAGGAGAACTCTACAACCAAACCTTACTCATTTAGCTGTGTATTATGGGAGAGCTCCACAACCAAACCTTACTCATATAGCTGTGTATTACAGGAGAACTCTACAACCAAACTTTACTCAATTAGCTATATATTGCAGGAGAACTCTACAACCAAACTTTACTCATTTAGCTGTGTATTACGGGAGAACTCCACAACCAAACCTTACTCATTTAGCTGTGTATTACGGGAGAACTCCACAACCAAACTTTACTCATTTAGCTGTATATTACGGGAGAACTCTACAACCAAACTTTACTCATTTAGCTGTGTATTACGGGAGAACTCTACAACCGAACTTTACTCATTTAGCTGTATATTACGGGAGAACTCTACAACCAAAGCTTACTCATTTAGCTGTGTATTATGGGAGAACTCCACAACCAAACCTTACTCATATAGCTGTGTATTACAGGAGAACTCTACAACCAAACTTTACTCATTTAGCTGTGTATTACAGGAGAACTCCACAACCAAACCTTACTCATTTAGCTGTGTATTACGGGAGAACTCTACAACCAAACCTTACTCATTTAGCTGTGTATTACAGGAGAACTCTACAACCAAACCTTACTCATTTAGCTGTGTATTACAGGAGAACTCTACAATCAAACCTTACTCATTTAGCTGTGTATTACGGGAGAACTCTACAACCAAACCTTACTCATTTAGCTGTGTATTACGGGAGAACTCTACAACCAAACCTTAATCATTTAGCTGTGTATTACGGGAGAACTCTACAACCAAACCTTACTCATTTAGCTGTGTATTACAGAAGAACTCCACAACCAAACCTTACTCATTTAGCTGTGTATTACGGGAGAACTCCACAACCAAACCTTACTTATTTAGCTGTGTATTACGGGAGAACTCCACAATCAAACTTTACACTTTTAGCTGTGTATAACGGGAGAACTCCACAACCAAACATTACTCATTTAGCTGTATATTACGGGAGAACTCCACATCCAAACCTTACTCATTTAGCTGTGTATTACGGGAGAACTCCACAACGAAACTTTACTCATTTAGCTGTGTATTCGCATTTAGCTGTGTATTACGGGAGAACTCCACAACCAAACTTTACTCATTTAGCTGTGTATTACGGGAGAACTCCACAACCAAACTTTACACATTTAGCTGTGTATTACGGGATAACACTACAACCGAACTTTACTCATTTAGCTGTGCATTACGGAGAACTCTACAACCGAACTTTACTCATTTAGCTGTGTATTACGGGAGAACTCCACAACCAAACCTTATCCATTTAGCTGTGTATTATGGGAGAACTCCACAACCAAACTTTACACATTTAGCTGTGTATTACGGGAGAACTCCACAACCAAACCTTATCCATTTAGCTGTGTATTATGGGAGAACTCCACAACCAAACCTTACTCATTTAGCTGTGTATTACGGGAGAACTCCACAACCAAACTTTACTCATTTAGCTGTGTATTACGGGAGAAATCCACAATCAAACTTTACACATTTAGCTGTGTATAACGGGAGAACTCCACAACCAAACTTTACTCATTTAGCTGTATATTACGGGAGAACTCCACAACCAAACCTTACTCATTTAGCTGTGTATTACAGGAGAACTCTACAACCAAACCTTACTCAATCAGCTATATATTGCAGGAGAACTCTACAACCAAACTTTACTCATTTAGCTGTGTATTACGGGAGAACTCCACAACCAAACCTTACTCATTTAGCTGTGTATTACGGGAGAACTCCACAACCAAACTTTACTCATTTAGCTGTATATTACGGGAGAACTCTACAACCAAACTTTACTCATTTAGCTGTGTATTACGGGAGAACTCTACAACCGAACTTTACTCATTTAGCTGTATATTACGGGAGAACTCTACAACCAAAGCTTACTCATTTAGCTGTGTATTATGGGAGAACTCCACAACCAAACCTTACTCATATAGCTGTGTATTACAGGAGAACTCTACAACCAAACTTTACTCATTTAGCTGTGTATTACAGGAGAACTCCACAACCAAGCCTTACTCATTTAGCTGTGTATTACGGGAGAACTCTACAACCAAACCTTACTCATTTAGCTGTGTATTACGGGAGAACTCTACAACCAAACCTTACTCATTTAGCTGTGTATTACAGGAGAACTCTACAATCAAACCTTACTCATTTAGCTGTGTATTACGGGAGAACTCTACAACCAAACCTTACTCATTTAGCTGTGTATTACGGGAGAACTCTACAACCAAACCTTACTCATTTAGCTGTGTATTACGGGAGAACTCTACAACCAAACCTTACTCATTTAGCTGTGTATTACAGAAGAACTCCACAACCAAACCTTACTCATTTAGCTGTGTATTACGGGAGAACTCCACAACCAAACCTTACTCATTTAGCTGTGTATTACGGGAGAACTCCACAATCAAACTTTACACATTTAGCTGTGTATAACGGGAGAACTCCACAACCAAACATTACTCATTTAGCTGTATATTACGGGAGAACTCCACATCCAAACCTTACTCATTTAGCTGTGTATTACGGGAGAACTCCAGAACGAAACTTTACTCATTTAGCTGTGTATTCGCATTTAGCTGTGTATTACGGGAGAACTCCACAACCAAACTTTACTCATTTAGCTGTGTATTACGGGAGAACTCCACAACCAAACTTTACACATTTAGCTGTGTATTACGGGAGAACACTACAACCGAACTTTACTCATTTAGCTGTGCATTACGGAGAACTCTACAACCGAACTTTACTCATTTAGCTGTGTATTACGGGAGAACTCCACAACCAAACCTTATCCATTTAGCTGTGTATTATGGGAGAACTCCACAACCAAACTTTACACATTTAGCTGTGTATTACGGGAGAACTCCACAACCAAACCTTATCCATTTAGCTGTGTATTATGGGAGAACTCCACAACCAAACATTACTCATTTAGCTGTATATTACGGGAGAACTCCACATCCAAACCTTACTCATTTAGCTGTGTATTACGGGAGAACTCCACAACGAAACTTTACTCATTTAGCTGTGTATTCGCATTTAGCTGTGTATTACGGGAGAACTCCACAACCAAACTTTACTCATTTAGCTGTGTATTACGGGAGAACTCCACAACCAAACTTTACACATTTAGCTGTGTATTACGGGAGAACACTACAACCGAACTTTACTCATTTAGCTGTGCATTACGGAGAACTCTACAACCGAATTTTACTCATTTAGCTGTGTATTACGGGAGAACTCCACAACCAAACCTTATCCATTTAGCTGTGTATTATGGGAGAACTCCACAACCAAACTTTACACATTTAGCTGTGTATTACGGGAGAACTCCACAACCAAACCTTATCCATTTAGCTGTGTATTATGGGAGAACTCCACAACCAAACCTTACTCATTTAGCTGTGTATTACGGGAGAACTCCACAACCAAATTTTACTCATTTAGCTGTGTATTACGGGAGAAATCCACAATCAAACTTTACACATTTAGCTGTGTATAACGGGAGAACTCCACAACCAAACTTTACTCATTTAGCTGTATATTACGGGAGAACTCCACAACCAAACCTTACTCATTTAGCTGTGTATTACAGGAGAACTCCACAACCAAACTTTACTCATTTAGCTGTATATTACGGGAGAACTCTACAACCAAACTTTACTCATTTAGCTATATATTACAGGAGAACTCTACAACCAAACTTTACTCATTTAGCTTTATATTACGGGAGTACTCTACAAACAAACTTTACTCAATTAGCTATATATTGCAGGAGAACTCTACAACCAAACTTTACTCATTTAGCTGTGTATTACGGGAGAACTCCACAACCAAACTTTACTCATTTAGCTGTGTATTACGGGAGAACTCCACAACCAAACCTTACTCATTTAGCTGTGTATTACGGGAGAACTCCACAACCAAAGTTTACTCATTTAGCTGTATATTACGGGAGAACTCTACAACCAAACTTTACTAATTTAGCTGTATATTACGGGAGAACTCTACAACCAAACTTTACTCATTTAGCTGTGTATTACGGGAGAACTCTACAACCAAACTTTACTCATTTAGCTGTATATTACAGGAGAACTCTACAACCAAACCTTACTCATTTAGCTGTGTATTATGGGAGAACTCCACAACCAAACCTTACTCATATAGCTGTGTATTACAGGAGAACTCTACAACCAAACTTTACTCATTTAGCTGTGTATTACAGGAGAACTCCACAACCAAACCTTACTCATTTAGCTGTGTATTACGGGAGAACTCTACAACCAAACCTTACTCATTTAGCTGTGTATTACGGGAGAACTCTACAACCAAACCTTACTCATTTAGCTGTGTATTACGGGAGAACTCTACAACCAAACCTTACTTATTTAGCTGTGTATTACGGGAGAACTCTACAACCAAACCTTACTCATTTAGCTGTGTATTACGGGAGAACTCTACAACCAAACCTTACTCATTTAGCTGTGTATTACGGGAGAACTCTACAACCAAACCTTACTCATTTAGCTGTGTATTACAGAAGAACTCCACAACCAAACCTTACTCATTTAGCTGTGTATTACGGGAGAACTCCACAACCAAACCTTACTCATTTAGCTGTGTATTACGGGAGAACTCCACAATCAAACTTTACACATTTAGCTGTGTATAACGGGAGAACTCCACAACCAAACATTACTCATTTAGCTGTATATTACGGAGAACTCCACAACCAAACCTTATCCATTTAGCTGTGTATTATGGGAGAACTCCACATCCAAACCTTACTCATTTAGCTGTGTATTACGGGAGAACTCCACAACGAAACTTTACTCATTTAGCTGTGTATTCGCATTTAGCTGTGTATTACGGGAGAACTCCACAACCAAACTTTACTCATTTAGCTGTGTATTACGGGAGAACTCCACAACCAAACTTTACACATTTAGCTGTGTATTACGGGAGAACACTACAACCGAACTTTACTCATTTAGCTGTGCATTACGGAGAACTCTACAACCGAACTTTACTCATTTAGCTGTGTATTACGGGAGAACTCCACAACCAAACCTTATCCATTTAGCTGTGTATTATGGGAGAACTCCACAACCAAACTTTACACATTTAGCTGTGTATTACGGGAGAACTCCACAACCAAACCTTATCCATTTAGCTGTGTATTATGGGAGAACTCCACAACCAAACCTTACTCATTTAGCTGTGTATTACGGGAGAACTCCACAACCAAACTTTACTCATTTAGCTGTGTATTACGGGAGAAATCCACAATCAAACTTTACACATTTAGCTGTGTATAACGGGAGAACTCTACAACCAAACTTTACTCATTTAGCTATATATTACAGGAGAACTCTACAACCAAACTTTACTCATTTAGCTTTATATTACGGGAGTACTCTACAATCAAACTTTACTCAATTAGCTATATATTGCAGGAGAACTCTACAACCAAACTTTACTCATTTAGCTGTGTATTACGGGAGAACTCCACAACCAAACTTTACTCATTTAGCTGTGTATTACGGGAGAACTCCACAACCAAACCTTACTCATTTAGCTGTGTATTACGGGAGAACTCCACAACCAAAGTTTACTCATTTAGCTGTATATTACGGGAGAACTCTACAACCAAACTTTACTAATTTAGCTGTATATTACGGGAGAACTCAACAACCAAACTTTACTCATTTAGCTGTGTATTACGGGAGAACTCTACAACCAAACTTTACTCATTTAGCTGTATATTACAGGAGAACTCTACAACCAAACCTTACTCATTTAGCTGTGTATTATGGGAGAACTCCACAACCAAACCTTACTCATATAGCTGTGTATTACAGGAGAACTCTACAACCAAACTTTACTCATTTAGCTGTGTATTACAGGAGAACTCCACAACCAAACCTTACTCATTTAGCTGTGTATTACGGGAGAACTCTACAACCAAACCTTACTCATTTAGCTGTGTATTACAGGAGAACTCTACAACCAAACCTTACTCATTTAGCTGTGTATTACAGGAGAACTCTACAACCAAACCTTACTCATTTAGCTGTGTATTACAGGAGAACTCTACAACCAAACCTTACTCATTTAGCTGTGTATTACGGGAGAACTCTACAACCAAACCTTACTCATTTAGCTGTGTATTACGGGAGAACTCTACAACCAAACCTTACTTATTTAGCTGTGTAATACGGGAGAACTCTACAACCAAACCTTACTCATTTAGCTGTGTATTACGGGAGAACTCTACAACCAAACCTTACTCATTTAGCTGTGTATTACGGGAGAACTCTACAATCAAACCTTACTCATTTAGCTGTGTATTACAGAAGAACTCCACAACCAAACCTTACTCATTTAGCTGTGTATTACGGGAGAACTCCACAACCAAACCTTACTCATTTAGTGGTGTATTACGGGAGAACTCCACAATCAAACTTTACACATTTAGCTGTGTATAACGGGAGAACTCCACAACCAAACATTACTCATTTAGCTGTATATTACGGGAGAACTCCACAACCAAACCTTATCCATTTAGCTGTGTATTATGGGAGAACTCCACATCCAAACCTTACTCATTTAGCTGTGTATTACGGGAGAACTCCACAACGAAACTTTACTCATTTAGCTGTGTATTCGCATTTAGCTGTGTATTACGGGAGAACTCCACAACCAAACTTTACTCATTTAGCTGTGTATTACGGGAGAACTCCACAATCAAACTTTACACATTTAGCTGTGTATAACGGGAGAACTCCACAACCAAACATTACTCATTTAGCTGTATATTACGGGAGAACTCCACATCCAAACCTTACTCATTTAGCTGTGTATTACGGGAGAACTCCACAACGAAACTTTACTCATTTAGCTGTGTATTCGCATTTAGCTGTGTATTACGGGAGAACTCCACAACCAAACTTTACTCATTTAGCTGTGTATTACGGGAGAACTCCACAACCAAACTTTACACATTTAGCTGTGTATTACGGGAGAACACTACAACCGAACTTTACTCATTTAGCTGTGCATTACGGAGAACTCTACAACCGAACTTTACTCATTTAGCTGTGTATTACGGGAGAACTCCACAACCAAACCTTATCCATTTAGCTGTGTATTATGGGAGAACTCCACAACCAAACTTTACACATTTAGCTGTGTATTACGGGAGAACTCCACAACCAAACCTTATCCATTTAGCTGTGTATTATGGGAGAACTCCACAACCAAACATTACTCATTTAGCTGTATATTACGGGAGAACTCCACATCCAAACCTTACTCATTTAGCTGTGTATTACGGGAGAACTCCACAACCAAACTTTACTCATTTAGCTGTGTATTACGGGAGAAATCCACAATCAAACTTTACACATTTAGCTGTGTATAACGGGAGAACTCCACAACCAAACTTTACTAATTTAGCTGTATATTACGGGAGAACTCTACAACCAAACTTTACTCATTTAGCTGTGTATTACGGGAGAACTCTACAACCAAACTTTACTCATTTAGCTGTATATTACAGGAGAACTCTACAACCAAACCTTACTCATTTAGCTGTGTATTATGGGAGAACTCCACAACCAAACCTTACTCATATAGCTGTGTATTACAGGAGAACTCTACAACCAAACTTTACTCATTTAGCTGTGTATTACAGGAGAACTCCACAACCAAACCTTACTCATTTAGCTGTGTATTACGGGAGAACTCTACAACCAAACCTTACTCATTTAGCTGTGTATTACGGGAGAACTCTACAACCAAACCTTACTCATTTAGCTGTGTATTACGGGAGAACTCTACAACCAAACCTTACTTATTTAGCTGTGTATTACGGGAGAACTCTACAACCAAACCTTACTCATTTAGCTGTGTATTACGGGAGAACTCTACAACCAAACCTTACTCATTTAGCTGTGTATTACGGGAGAACTCTACAACCAAACCTTACTCATTTAGCTGTGTATTACAGAAGAACTCCACAACCAAACCTTACTCATTTAGCTGTGTATTACGGGAGAACTCCACAACCAAACCTTACTCATTTAGCTGTGTATTACGGGAGAACTCCACAATCAAACTTTACACATTTAGCTGTGTATAACGGGAGAACTCCACAACCAAACATTACTCATTTAGCTGTATATTACGGAGAACTCCACAACCAAACCTTATCCATTTAGCTGTGTATTATGGGAGAACTCCACATCCAAACCTTACTCATTTAGCTGTGTATTACGGGAGAACTCCACAACGAAACTTTACTCATTTAGCTGTGTATTCGCATTTAGCTGTGTATTACGGGAGAACTCCACAACCAAACTTTACTCATTTAGCTGTGTATTACGGGAGAACTCCACAACCAAACTTTACACATTTAGCTGTGTATTACGGGAGAACACTACAACCGAACTTTACTCATTTAGCTGTGCATTACGGAGAACTCTACAACCGAACTTTACTCATTTAGCTGTGTATTACGGGAGAACTCCACAACCAAACCTTATCCATTTAGCTGTGTATTATGGGAGAACTCCACAACCAAACTTTACACATTTAGCTGTGTATTACGGGAGAACTCCACAACCAAACCTTATCCATTTAGCTGTGTATTATGGGAGAACTCCACAACCAAACCTTACTCATTTAGCTGTGTATTACGGGAGAACTCCACAACCAAACTTTACTCATTTAGCTGTGTATTACGGGAGAAATCCACAATCAAACTTTACACATTTAGCTGTGTATAACGGGAGAACTCTACAACCAAACTTTACTCATTTAGCTATATATTACAGGAGAACTCTACAACCAAACTTTACTCATTTAGCTTTATATTACGGGAGTACTCTACAACCAAACTTTACTCAATTAGCTATATATTGCAGGAGAACTCTACAACCAAACTTTACTCATTTAGCTGTGTATTACGGGAGAACTCCACAACCAAACTTTACTCATTTAGCTGTGTATTACGGGAGAACTCCACAACCAAACCTTACTCATTTAGCTGTGTATTACGGGAGAACTCCACAACCAAAGTTTACTCATTTAGCTGTATATTACGGGAGAACTCTACAACCAAACTTTACTAATTTAGCTGTATATTACGGGAGAACTCAACAACCAAACTTTACTCATTTAGCTGTGTATTACGGGAGAACTCTACAACCAAACTTTACTCATTTAGCTGTATATTACAGGAGAACTCTACAACCAAACCTTACTCATTTAGCTGTGTATTATGGGAGAACTCCACAACCAAACCTTACTCATATAGCTGTGTATTACAGGAGAACTCTACAACCAAACTTTACTCATTTAGCTGTGTATTACAGGAGAACTCCACAACCAAACCTTACTCATTTAGCTGTGTATTACGGGAGAACTCTACAACCAAACCTTACTCATTTAGCTGTGTATTACAGGAGAACTCTACAACCAAACCTTACTCATTTAGCTGTGTATTACAGGAGAACTCTACAACCAAACCTTACTCATTTAGCTGTGTATTACAGGAGAACTCTACAACCAAACCTTACTCATTTAGCTGTGTATTACGGGAGAACTCTACAACCAAACCTTACTCATTTAGCTGTGTATTACGGGAGAACTCTACAACCAAACCTTACTTATTTAGCTGTGTAATACGGGAGAACTCTACAACCAAACCTTACTCATTTAGCTGTGTATTACGGGAGAACTCTACAACCAAACCTTACTCATTTAGCTGTGTATTACGGGAGAACTCTACAATCAAACCTTACTCATTTAGCTGTGTATTACAGAAGAACTCCACAACCAAACCTTACTCATTTAGCTGTGTATTACGGGAGAACTCCACAACCAAACCTTACTCATTTAGTGGTGTATTACGGGAGAACTCCACAATCAAACTTTACACATTTAGCTGTGTATAACGGGAGAACTCCACAACCAAACATTACTCATTTAGCTGTATATTACGGGAGAACTCCACAACCAAACCTTATCCATTTAGCTGTGTATTATGGGAGAACTCCACATCCAAACCTTACTCATTTAGCTGTGTATTACGGGAGAACTCCACAACGAAACTTTACTCATTTAGCTGTGTATTCGCATTTAGCTGTGTATTACGGGAGAACTCCACAACCAAACTTTACTCATTTAGCTGTGTATTACGGGAGAACTCCACAATCAAACTTTACACATTTAGCTGTGTATAACGGGAGAACTCCACAACCAAACATTACTCATTTAGCTGTATATTACGGGAGAACTCCACATCCAAACCTTACTCATTTAGCTGTGTATTACGGGAGAACTCCACAACGAAACTTTACTCATTTAGCTGTGTATTCGCATTTAGCTGTGTATTACGGGAGAACTCCACAACCAAACTTTACTCATTTAGCTGTGTATTACGTGAGAACTCCACAACCAAACTTTACACATTTAGCTGTGTATTACGGGAGAACACTACAACCGAACTTTACTCATTTAGCTGTGCATTACGGAGAACTCTACAACCGAACTTTACTCATTTAGCTGTGTATTACGGGAGAACTCCACAACCAAACCTTATCCATTTAGCTGTGTATTATGGGAGAACTCCACAACCAAACTTTACACATTTAGCTGTGTATTACGGGAGAACTCCACAACCAAACCTTATCCATTTAGCTGTGTATTATGGGAGAACTCCACAACCAAACATTACTCATTTAGCTGTATATTACGGGAGAACTCCACATCCAAACCTTACTCATTTAGCTGTGTATTACGGGAGAACTCCACAACGAAACTTTACTCATTTAGCTGTGTATTCGCATTTAGCTGTGTATTACGGGAGAACTCCACAACCAAACTTTACTCATTTAGCTGTGTATTACGGGAGAACTCCACAACCAAACTTTACACATTTAGCTGTGTATTACGGGAGAACACTACAACCGAACTTTACTCATTTAGCTGTGCATTACGGAGAACTCTACAACCGAATTTTACTCATTTAGCTGTGTATTACGGGAGAACTCCACAACCAAACCTTATCCATTTAGCTGTGTATTATGGGAGAACTCCACAACCAAACTTTACACATTTAGCTGTGTATTACGGGAGAACTCCACAACCAAACCTTATCCATTTAGCTATGTATTATGGGAGAACTCCACAACCAAACCTTACTCATTTAGCTGTGTATTACGGGAGAACTCCACAACCAAACTTTACTCATTTAGCTGTGTATTACGGGAGAAATCCACAATCAAACTTTACACATTTAGCTGTGTATAACGGGAGAACTCCACAACCAAACTTTACTCATTTAGCTGTATATTACGGGAGAACTCCACAACCAAACCTTACTCATTTAGCTGTGTATTACAGGAGAACTCCACAACCAAACTTTACTCATTTAGCTGTATATTACGGGAGAACTCTACAACCAAACTTTACTCATTTAGCTATATATTACAGGAGAACTCTACAACCAAACTTTACTCATTTAGCTTTATATTACGGGAGTACTCTACAAACAAACTTTACTCAATTAGCTATATATTGCAGGAGAACTCTACAACCAAACTTTACTCATTTAGCTGTGTATTACGGGAGAACTCCACAACCAAACTTTACTCATTTAGCTGTGTATTACGGGAGAACTCCACAACCAAACCTTACTCATTTAGCTGTGTATTACGGGAGAACTCCACAACCAAAGTTTACTCATTTAGCTGTATATTACGGGAGAACTCTACAACCAAACTTTACTAATTTAGCTGTATATTACGGGAGAACTCTACAACCAAACTTTACTCATTTAGCTGTGTATTACGGGAGAACTCTACAACCAAACTTTACTCATTTAGCTGTATATTACAGGAGAACTCTACAACCAAACCTTACTCATTTAGCTGTGTATTATGGGAGAACTCCACAACCAAACCTTACTCATATAGCTGTGTATTACAGGAGAACTCTACAACCAAACTTTACTCATTTAGCTGTGTATTACAGGAGAACTCCACAACCAAACCTTACTCATTTAGCTGTGTATTACGGGAGAACTCTACAACCAAACCTTACTCATTTAGCTGTGTATTACGGGAGAACTCTACAACCAAACCTTACTCATTTAGCTGTGTATTACGGGAGAACTCTACAACCAAACCTTACTTATTTAGCTGTGTATTACGGGAGAACTCTACAACCAAACCTTACTCATTTAGCTGTGTATTACGGGAGAACTCTACAACTAAACCTTACTCATTTAGCTGTGTATTACGGGAGAACTCTACAACCAAACCTTACTCATTTAGCTGTGTATTACAGAAGAACTCCACAACCTAACCTTACTCATTTAGCTGTGTATTACGGGAGAACTCCACAACCAAACCTTACTCATTTAGCTGTGTATTACGGGAGAACTCCACAATCAAACTTTACACATTTAGCTGTGTATAACGGGAGAACTCCACAACCAAACATTACTCATTTAGCTGTATATTACGGGAGAACTCCACAACCAAACCTTATCCATTTAGCTGTGTATTATGGGAGAACTCCACATCCAAACCTTACTCATTTAGCTGTGTATTACGGGAGAACTCCACAACGAAACTTTACTCATTTAGCTGTGTATTCGCATTTAGCTGTGTATTACGGGAGAACTCCACAACCAAACTTTACTCATTTAGCTGTGTATTACGGGAGAACTCCACAACCAAACTTTACACATTTAGCTGTGTATTACGGGAGAACACTACAACCGAACTTTACTCATTTAGCTGTGCATTACGGAGAACTCTACAACCGAACTTTACTCTTTTAGCTGTGTATTACGGGAGAACTCCACAACCAAACCTTATCCATTTAGCTGTGTATTATGGGAGAACTCCACAACCAAACTTTACACATTTAGCTGTGTATTACGGGAGAACTCCACAACCAAACCTTATCCATTTAGCTGTGTATTATGGGAGAACTCCACAACCAAACCTTACTCATTTAGCTGTGTATTACGGGAGAACTCCACAACCAAACTTTACTCATTTAGCTGTGTATTACGGGAGAAATCCACAATCAAACTTTACACATTTAGCTGTGTATAACGGGAGAACTCTACAACCAAACTTTACTCATTTAGCTATATATTACAGGAGAACTCTACAACCAAACTTTACTCATTTAGCTTTATATTACGGGAGTACTCTACAACCAAACTTTACTCAATTAGCTATATATTGCAGGAGAACTCTACAACCAAACTTTACTCATTTAGCTGTGTATTACGGGAGAACTCCACAACCAAACTTTACTCATTTAGCTGTGTATTACGGGAGAACTCCACAACCAAACCTTACTCATTTAGCTGTGTATTACGGGAGAACTCCACAACCAAAGTTTACTCATTTAGCTGTATATTACGGGAGAACTCTACAACCAAACTTTACTAATTTAGCTGTATATTACGGGAGAACTCAACAACCAAACTTTACTCATTTAGCTGTGTATTACGGGAGAACTCTACAACCAAACTTTACTCATTTAGCTGTATATTACAGGAGAACTCTACAACCAAACCTTACTCATTTAGCTGTGTATTATGGGAGAACTCCACAACCAAACCTTACTCATATAGCTGTGTATTACAGGAGAACTCTACAACCAAACTTTACTCATTTAGCTGTGTATTACAGGAGAACTCCACAACCAAACCTTACTCATTTAGCTGTGTATTACGGGAGAACTCTACAACCAAACCTTACTCATTTAGCTGTGTATTACAGGAGAACTCTACAACCAAACCTTACTCATTTAGCTGTGTATTACAGGAGAACTCTACAACCAAACCTTACTCATTTAGCTGTGTATTACAGGAGAACTCTACAACCAAACCTTACTCATTTAGCTGTGTATTACGGAAGAACTCTACAACCAAACCTTACTCATTTAGCTGTGTATTACGGGAGAACTCTACAACCAAACCTTACTTATTTAGCTGTGTAATACGGGAGAACTCTACAACCAAACCTTACTCATTTAGCTGTGTATTACGGGAGAACTCTACAACCAAACCTTACTCATTTAGCTGTGTATTACGGGAGAACTCTACAATCAAACCTTACTCATTTAGCTGTGTATTACAGAAGAACTCCACAACCAAACCTTACTCATTTAGCTGTGTATTACGGGAGAACTCCACAACCAAACCTTACTCATTTAGTGGTGTATTACGGGAGAACTCCACAATCAAACTTTACACATTTAGCTGTGTATAACGGGAGAACTCCACAACCAAACATTACTCATTTAGCTGTATATTACGGGAGAACTCCACAACCAAACCTTATCCATTTAGCTGTGTATTATGGGAGAACTCCACATCCAAACCTTACTCATTTAGCTGTGTATTACGGGAGAACTCCACAACGAAACTTTACTCATTTAGCTGTGTATTCGCATTTAGCTGTGTATTACGGGAGAACTCCACAACCAAACTTTACTCATTTAGCTGTGTATTACGGGAGAACTCCACAACCAAACTTTACACATTTAGCTGTGTATTACGGGAGAACACTACAACCGAACTTTACTCATTTAGCTGTGCATTACGGAGAACTCTACAACCGAACTTTACTCATTTAGCTGTGTATTACGGGAGAACTCCACAACCAAACCTTATCCATTTAGCAGTGTATTATGGGAGAACTCCACAACCAAACTTTACACATTTAGCTGTGTATTACGGGAGAACTCCACAACCAAACTTTACTCATTTAGCTGTATATTACGGGAGAACTCTACAACCAAACTTTACTCATTTAGCTGTGTATTACGGGAGAACTCTACAACCGAACTTTACTCATTTAGCTGTATATTACGGGAGAACTCTACAACCAAAGCTTACTCATTTAGCTGTGTATTATGGGAGAACTCCACAACCAAACCTTACTCATATAGCTGTGTATTACAGGAGAACTCTACAACCAAACTTTACTCATTTAGCTGTGTATTACAGGAGAACTCCACAACCAAGCCTTACTCATTTAGCTGTGTATTACGGGAGAACTCTACAACCAAACCTTACTCATTTAGCTGTGTATTACGGGAGAACTCTACAACCAAACCTTACTCATTTAGCTGTGTATTACAGGAGAACTCTACAATCAAACCTTACTCATTTAGCTGTGTATTACGGGAGAACTCTACAACCAAACCTTACTCATTTAGCTGTGTATTACGGGAGAACTCTACAACCAAACCTTACTCATTTAGCTGTGTATTACGGGAGAACTCTACAACCAAACCTTACTCATTTAGCTGTGTATTACAGAAGAACTCCACAACCAAACCTTACTCATTTAGCTGTGTATTACGGGAGAACTCCACAACCAAACCTTACTCATTTAGCTGTGTATTACGGGAGAACTCCACAATCAAACTTTACACATTTAGCTGTGTATAACGGGAGAACTCCACAACCAAACATTACTCATTTAGCTGTATATTACGGGAGAACTCCACATCCAAACCTTACTCATTTAGCTGTGTATTACGGGAGAACTCCACAACGAAACTTTACTCATTTAGCTGTGTATTCGCATTTAGCTGTGTATTACGGGAGAACTCCACAACCAAACTTTACTCATTTAGCTGTGTATTACGGGAGAACTCCACAACCAAACTTTACACATTTAGCTGTGTATTACGGGAGAACACTACAACCGAACTTTACTCATTTAGCTGTGCATTACGGAGAACTCTACAACCGAACTTTACTCATTTAGCTGTGTATTACGGGAGAACTCCACAACCAAACCTTATCCATTTAGCTGTGTATTATGGGAGAACTCCACAACCAAACTTTACACATTTAGCTGTGTATTACGGGAGAACTCCACAACCAAACCTTATCCATTTAGCTGTGTATTATGGGAGAACTCCACAACCAAACATTACTCATTTAGCTGTATATTACGGGAGAACTCCACATCCAAACCTTACTCATTTAGCTGTGTATTACGGGAGAACTCCACAACGAAACTTTACTCATTTAGCTGTGTATTCGCATTTAGCTGTGTATTACGGGAGAACTCCACAACCAAACTTTACTCATTTAGCTGTGTATTACGGGAGAACTCCACAACCAAACTTTACACATTTAGCTGTGTATTACGGGAGAACACTACAACCGAACTTTACTCATTTAGCTGTGCATTACGGAGAACTCTACAACCGAACTTTACTCATTTAGCTGTGTATTACGGGAGAACTCCACAACCAAACCTTATCCATTTAGCTGTGTATTATGGGAGAACTCCACAACCAAACTTTACACATTTAGCTGTGTATTACGGGAGAACTCCACAACCAAACCTTATCCATTTAGCTGTGTATTATGGGAGAACTCCACAACCAAACCTTACTCATTTAGCTGTGTATTACGGGAGAACTCCACAACCAAACTTTACTCATTTAGCTGTGTATTACGGGAGAAATCCACAATCAAACTTTACACATTTAGCTGTGTATAACGGGAGAACTCCACAACCAAACTTTACTCATTTAGCTGTATATTACGGGAGAACTCCACAACCAAACCTTACTCATTTAGCTGTGTATTACAGGAGAACTCCACAACCAAACTTTACTCAATTAGCTGTATATTACGGGAGAACTCTACAACCAAACTTTACTCATTTAGCTATATATTACAGGAGAACTCTACAACCAAACTTTACTCATTTAGCTTTATATTACGGGAGTACTCTACAAACAAACTTTACTCAATTAGCTATATATTGCAGGAGAACTCTACAACCAAACTTTACTCATTTAGCTGTGTATTACGGGAGAACTCCACAACCAAACTTTACTCATTTAGCTGTGTATTACGGGAGAACTCCACAACCAAACCTTACTCATTTAGCTGTGTATTACGGGAGAACTCCACAACCAAAGTTTACTCATTTAGCTGTATATTACGGGAGAACTCTACAACCAAACTTTACTAATTTAGCTGTATATTACGGGAGAACTCTACAACCAAACTTTACTCATTTAGCTGTGTATTACGGGAGAACTCTACAACCAAACTTTACTCATTTAGCTGTATATTACAGGAGAACTCTACAACCAAACCTTACTCATTTAGCTGTGTATTATGGGAGAACTCCACAACCAAACCTTACTCATATAGCTGTGTATTACAGGAGAACTCTACAACCAAACTTTACTCATTTAGCTGTGTATTACAGGAGAACTCCACAACCAAACCTTACTCATTTAGCTGTGTATTACGGGAGAACTCTACAACCAAACCTTACTCATTTAGCTGTGTATTACGGGAGAACTCTACAACCAAACCTTACTCATTTAGCTGTGTATTACGGGAGAACTCTACAACCAAACCTTACTTATTTAGCTGTGTATTACGGGAGAACTCTACAACCAAACCTTACTCATTTAGCTGTGTATTACGGGAGAACTCTACAACCAAACCTTACTCATTTAGCTGTGTATTACGGGAGAACTCTACAACCAAACCTTACTCATTTAGCTGTGTATTACAGAAGAACTCCACAACCAAACCTTACTCATTTAGCTGTGTATTACGGGAGAACTCCACAACCAAACCTTACTCATTTAGCTGTGTATTACGGGAGAACTCCACAATCAAACTTTACACATTTAGCTGTGTATAACGGGAGAACTCCACAACCAAACATTACTCATTTAGCTGTATATTACGGGAGAACTCCACAACCAAACCTTATCCATTTAGCTGTGTATTATGGGAGAACTCCACATCCAAACCTTACTCATTTAGCTGTGTATTACGGGAGAACTCCACAACGAAACTTTACTCATTTAGCTGTGTATTCGCATTTAGCTGTGTATTACGGGAGAACTCCACAACCAAACTTTACTCATTTAGCTGTGTATTACGGGAGAACTCCACAACCAAACTTTACACATTTAGCTGTGTATTACGGGAGAACACTACAACCGAACTTTACTCATTTAGCTGTGCATTACGGAGAACTCTACAACCGAACTTTACTCATTTAGCTGTGTATTACGGGAGAACTCCACAACCAAACCTTATCCATTTAGCTGTGTATTATGGGAGAACTCCACAACCAAACTTTACACATTTAGCTGTGTATTACGGGAGAACTCCACAACCAAACCTTATCCATTTAGCTGTGTATTATGGGAGAACTCCACAACCAAACCTTACTCATTTAGCTGTGTATTACGGGAGAACTCCACAACCAAACTTTACTCATTTAGCTGTGTATTACGGGAGAAATCCACAATCAAACTTTACACATTTAGCTGTGTATAACGGGAGAACTCTACAACCAAACTTTACTCATTTAGCTATATATTACAGGAGAACTCTACAACCAAACTTTACTCATTTAGCTTTATATTACGGGAGTACTCTACAACCAAACTTTACTCAATTAGCTATATATTGCAGGAGAACTCTACAACCAAACTTTACTCATTTAGCTGTGTATTACGGGAGAACTCCACAACCAAACTTTACTCATTTAGCTGTGTATTACGGGAGAACTCCACAACCAAACCTTACTCATTTAGCTGTGTATTACGGGAGAACTCCACAACCAAAGTTTACTCATTTAGCTGTATATTACGGGAGAACTCTACAACCAAACTTTACTAATTTAGCTGTATATTACGGGAGAACTCAACAACCAAACTTTACTCATTTAGCTGTGTATTACGGGAGAACTCTACAACCAAACTTTACTCATTTAGCTGTATATTACAGGAGAACTCTACAACCAAACCTTACTCATTTAGCTGTGTATTATGGGAGAACTCCACAACCAAACCTTACTCATATAGCTGTGTATTACAGGAGAACTCTACAACCAAACTTTACTCATTTAGCTGTGTATTACAGGAGAACTCCACAACCAAACCTTACTCATTTAGCTGTGTATTACGGGAGAACTCTACAACCAAACCTTACTCATTTAGCTGTGTATTACAGGAGAACTCTACAACCAAACCTTACTCATTTAGCTGTGTATTACGGGAGAACTCTACAACCAAACCTTACTCATTTAGCTGTGTATTACGGGAGAACTCTACAACCAAACCTTACTTATTTAGCTGTGTAATACGGGAGAACTCTACAACCAAACCTTACTCATTTAGCTGTGTATTACGGGAGAACTCTACAACCAAACCTTACTCATTTAGCTGTGTATTACGGGAGAACTCTACAATCAAACCTTACTCATTTAGCTGTGTATTACAGAAGAACTCCACAACCAAACCTTACTCATTTAGCTGTGTATTACGGGAGAACTCCACAACCAAACCTTACTCATTTAGCTGTGTATTACGGGAGAACTCCACAATCAAACTTTACACATTTAGCTGTGTATAACGGGAGAACTCCACAACCAAACATTACTCATTTAGCTGTATATTACGGGAGAACTCCACAACCAAACCTTATCCATTTAGCTGTGTATTATGGGAGAACTCCACATCCAAACCTTACTCATTTAGCTGTGTATTACGGGAGAACTCCACAACGAAACTTTACTCATTTAGCTGTGTATTCGCATTTAGCTGTGTATTACGGGAGAACTCCACAACCAAACTTTACTCATTTAGCTGTGTATTACGGGAGAACTCCACAACCAAACTTTACACATTTAGCTGTGTATTACGGGAGAACACTACAACCGAACTTTACTCATTTAGCTGTGCATTACGGAGAACTCTACAACCGAACTTTACTCATTTAGCTGTGTATTACGGGAGAACTCCACAACCAAACCTTATCCATTTAGCAGTGTATTATGGGAGAACTCCACAACCAAACTTTACACATTTAGCTGTGTATTACGGGAGAACTCCACAACCAAACCTTATCCATTTAGCTGTGTATTATGGGAGAACTCCACAACCAAACCTTACTCATTTAGCTGTGTATTACGGGAGAACTCCACAACCAAACTTTACTCATTTAGCTGTGTATTACGGGAGAACTCCACAATCAAACTTTACACATTTAGCTGTGTATAACGGGAGAACTCCACAACCAAACTTTACTCATTTAGCTGTATATTACGGGAGAACTCCACAACCAAACCTTACTCATTTAGCTGTGTATTACAGGAGAACTCCACAACCAAACTTTACTCATTTAGCTGTATATTACGGGAGAACTCTACAACCAAACTTTACTCATTTAGCTATATATTACAGGAGAACTCTACAACCAAACTTTACTCATTTAGCTTTATATTACGGGAGTACTCTACAACCAAACTTTACTCAATTAGCTATATATTGCAGGAGAACTCTACAACCAAACTTTACTCATTTAGCTGTGTATAACGGGAGAACTCCACAACCAAACCTTACTCATTTAGCTGTGTATTACGGGAGAACTCTACAACCAAACCTTACTCATTTAGCTGTGTATTACGGGAGAACTCTACAACCAAACTTTACTCATTTAGCTGTTTATTACAGGAGAACTCTACAACCAAACCTTACTCATTTAGCTGTGTATTATGGGAGAACTCCACAACCAAACCTTACTCATATAGCTGTGTATTACAGGAGAACTCTACAACCAAACTTTACTCATTTAGCTGTGTATTACAGGAGAACTCCACAACCAAACCTTACTCATTTAGCTGTGTATTACGGGAGAACTCTACAACCAAACCTTACTCATTTAGCTGTGTATTACAGGAGAACTCTACAACCAAACCTTACTCATTTAGCTGTGTATTACAGGAGAACTCTACAACCAAACCTTACTCATTTAGCTGTGTATTACGGGAGAACTCTACAACCAAACCTTACTCATTTAGCTGTGTATTACGGGAGAACTCTACAACCAAACATTACTTATTTAGCTGTGTATTACGGGAAAACTCTACAACCAAACCTTACTCATTTAGCTGTGTATTACGGGAGAAATCCACAATCAAACTTTACACATTTAGCTGTGTATAACGGGAGAACTCTACAACCAAACTTTACTCATTTAGCTATATATTACAGGAGAACGCTACAACCAAACTTTACTCATTTAGCTTTATATTACGGGAGTACTCTACAACCAAACTTTACTCAATTAGCTATATATTGCAGGAGAACTCTACAACCAAACTTTACTCATTTAGCTGTGTATTACGGGAGAACTCCACAACCAAACTTTACTCATTTAGCTGTGTATTACGGGAGAACTCCACAACCAAACCTTACTCATTTAGCTGTGTATTACGGGAGAACTCCACAACCAAAGTTTACTCATTTAGCTGTATATTACGGGAGAACTCTACAACCAAACTTTACTAATTTAGCTGTATATTACGGGAGAACTCAACAACCAAACTTTACTCATTTAGCTGTGTATTACGGGAGAACTCTACAACCAAACTTTACTCATTTAGCTGTATATTACAGGAGAACTCTACAACCAAACCTTACTCATTTTAGCTGTGTATTATGGGAGAACTCCACAACCAAACCTTACTCATATAGCTGTGTATTACAGGAGAACTCTACTACCAAACTTTACTCATTTAGCTGTGTATTACAGGAGAACTCCACAACCAAACCTTACTCATTTAGCTGTGTATTACGGGAGAACTCTACAACCAAACCTTACTCATTTAGCTGTGTATTACAGGAGAACTCTACAACCAAACCTTACTCATTTAGCTGTGTATTACGGGAGAACTCTACAACCAAACCTTACTCATTTAGCTGTGTATTACGGGAGAACTCTACAACCAAACCTTACTTATTTAGCTGTGTAATACGGGAGAACTCTACAACCAAACCTTACTCATTTAGCTGTGTATTACGGGAGAACTCTACAACCAAACCTTACTCATTTAGCTGTGTATTACGGGAGAACTCTACAATCAAACCTTACTCATTTAGCTGTGTATTACAGAAGAACTCCACAACCAAACCTTACTCATTTAGCTGTGTATTACGGGAGAACTCCACAACCAAACCTTACTCATTTAGCTGTGTATTACGGGAGAACTCCACAATCAAACTTTACACATTTAGCTGTGTATAACGGGAGAACTCCACAACCAAACATTACTCATTTAGCTGTATATTACGGGAGAACTCCACAACCAAACCTTATCCATTTAGCTGTGTATTATGGGAGAACTCCACATCCAAACCTTACTCATTTAGCTGTGTATTACGGGAGAACTCCACAACGAAACTTTACTCATTTAGCTGTGTATTCGCATTTAGCTGTGTATTACGGGAGAACTCCACAACCAAACTTTACTCATTTAGCTGTGTATTACGGGAGAACTCCACAACCAAACTTTACACATTTAGCTGTGTATTACGGGAGAACACTACAACCGAACTTTACTCATTTAGCTGTGCATTACGGAGAACTCTACAACCGAACTTTACTCATTTAGCTGTGTATTACGGGAGAACTCCACAACCAAACCTTATCCATTTAGCAGTGTATTATGGGAGAACTCCACAACCAAACTTTACACATTTAGCTGTGTATTACGGGAGAACTCCACAACCAAACCTTATCCATTTAGCTGTGTATTATGGGAGAACTCCACAACCAAACCTTACTCATTTAGCTGTGTATTACGGGAGAACTCCACAACCAAACTTTACTCATTTAGCTGTGTATTACGGGAGAACTCCACAATCAAACTTTACACATTTAGCTGTGTATAACGGGAGAACTCCACAACCAAACTTTACTCATTTAGCTGTATATTACGGGAGAACTCCACAACCAAACCTTACTCATTTAGCTGTGTATTACAGGAGAACTCCACAACCAAACTTTACTCATTTAGCTGTATATTACGGGAGAACTCTACAACCAAACTTTACTCATTTAGCTATATATTACAGGAGAACTCTACAACCAAACTTTACTCATTTAGCTTTATATTACGGGAGTACTCTACAACCAAACTTTACTCAATTAGCTATATATTGCAGGAGAACTCTACAACCAAACTTTACTCATTTAGCTGTGTATAACGGGAGAACTCCACAACCAAACCTTACTCATTTAGCTGTGTATTACGGGAGAACTCTACAACCAAACCTTACTCATTTAGCTGTGTATTACGGGAGAACTCTACAACCAAACTTTACTCATTTAGCTGTATATTACAGGAGAACTCTACAACCAAACCTTACTCATTTAGCTGTGTATTATGGGAGAACTCCACAACCAAACCTTACTCATATAGCTGTGTATTACAGGAGAACTCTACAACCAAACTTTACTCATTTAGCTGTGTATTACAGGAGAACTCCACAACCAAACCTTACTCATTTAGCTGTGTATTACGGGAGAACTCTACAACCAAACCTTACTCATTTAGCTGTGTATTACAGGAGAACTCTACAACCAAACCTTACTCATTTAGCTGTGTATTACAGGAGAACTCTACAACCAAACCTTACTCATTTAGCTGTGTATTACGGGAGAACTCTACAACCAAACCTTAC
Source organism: Taudactylus pleione (assembly GCA_031769625.1). Classification (NCBI taxonomy): domain Eukaryota; kingdom Metazoa; phylum Chordata; class Amphibia; order Anura; family Myobatrachidae; genus Taudactylus; species Taudactylus pleione. The sequence goes on from JAUIMM010000482.1 coordinate 3,187,256, forward strand.
TCATTTAGCTGTGTATTACGGGAGAACTCTACAACCAAACATTACTTATTTAGCTGTGTATTACGGGAGAACTCTACAACCAAACCTTACTCATTTAGCTGTGTATTACAGAAGAACTCCACAACCAAACCTTACTCATTTAGCTGTGTATTACGGGAGAACTCCACAACCAAACCTTACTCATTTAGCTGTGTATTACGGGAGAACTCCACAATCAAACTTTACACATTTAGCTGTGTATAACGGGAGAACTCCACAACCAAACCTTACTCATTTAGCTGTATATTACGGGAGAACTCCACAACCAAACATTACTCATTTAGCTGTATATTACGGGAGAACTCCACAACCAAACCTTATCCATTTAGCTGTGTATTATGGGAGAACTCCACATCCAAACCTTACTCATTTAGCTGTGTATTACGGGAGAACTCCACAACGAAATTTTACTCATTTAGCTGTGTATTCGCATTTAGCTGTGTATTACGGGAGAACTCCACAACCAAACTTTACTCATTTAGCTGTGTATTACTGGAGAGCTCCACAACCAAACTTTACACATTTAGCTGTGTATTACGGGAGAACTCTACAACCGAACTTTACTCATTTAGCTGTGCATTACGGAGAACTCTACAACCGAACTTTATTCATTTAGCTGTGTATTACGGGAGAACTCCAAAACCAAACCTTATCCATTTAGCTGTGTATTATGGGAGAACTCCACAACCAAACTTTACACATTTAGCTGTGTATTATGGGAGAACTCCACAACCAAACCTTACTCATTTAGCTGTGTATTACGGGAGAACTCCACAACCAAACTTTACTCATTTAGCTGTGTATTACGGGAGAACTCCACAATCAAACTTTACACATTTAGCTGTGTATAACGGGAGAACTCCACAGCCAAACTTTACTCATTTAGCTGTATATTACGGGAGAACTCCACAACCAAATCTTACTCATTTAGCTGTGTATTACGGGAGAACTCCACAACCAAACTTTACTCATTTAGCTGTATATTACGGGAGAACTCTACAACCAAACTTTACTCATTTAGCTATATATTACAGGAGAACTCTACAACCAAACTTTACTCATTTAGCTTTATATTACGGGAGAACTCTACAACCAAACTTTACTCAATTAGCTATATATTGCAGGAGAACTCTACAACCAAACTTTACTCATTTAGCTGTGTATTACGGGAGAACTCCACAACCAAACTTTACTCATTTACCTGTGTATTACGGGAGAACTCCACAACCAAACCTTACTCATTTAGCTGTGTATTACGGGAGAACTCTACAACCAAACTTTATTCATTTAGCTATATATTACAGGACAACTCTACAACCAAACTTTACTCATTTAGCTTTATATTACGGGAGAACTCTACAACCAAACTTTACTCAATTAGCTATATATTGCAGGAGAACTCTACAACCAAACTTTACTCATTTAGCTGTGTATTACGGGAGAACTCCACAACCAAACTTTACTCATTTAGCTGTGTATTACGGGAGAACTCCACAACCAAACCTTACTCATTTAGCTGTGTATTACGGGAGAACTCCACAACCAAACTTTACTCATTTAGCTGTATATTACAGGAGAACTCTACAACCAAACTTTACTAATTTAGCTGTATATTACGGGAGAACTCTACAACCAAACTTTACTCATTTAGCTGTGTATTACGGGAGAACTCTACAACCGAACTTTACTCATTTAGCTGTATATTACGGGAGAACTCTACAACCAAACCTTACTCATTTAGCTGTGTATTATGGGAGAACTCCACAACCAAACCTTACTCATATAGCTGTGTATTACAGGAGAACTCTACAACCAACTTTACTCATTTAGCTGTGTATTATGGGAGAACTCCACAACCAAACCTTACTCATATAGCTGTGTATTACAGGAGAACTCTACAACCAAACCTTACTCATTTAGCTGTATATTACAGGAGAACTCTACAACCAAACTTTACTAATTTAGCTGTATATTACGGGAGAACTCTACAACCAAACTTTACTCATTTAGCTGTGTATTACGGGAGAACTCTACAACCGAACTTTACTCATTTAGCTGTATATTACGGGAGAACTCTACAACCAAACCTTACTCATTTAGCTGTGTATTATGGGAGAACTCCACAACCAAACCTTACTCATATAGCTGTGTATTACAGGAGAACTCTACAACCAAACTTTACTCATTTAGCTGTGTATTACAGGAGAACTCCACAACCAAACCTTACTCATTTAGCTGTGTATTACGGGAGAACTCTACAACCAAACCTTACTCATTTAGCTGTGTATTACAGGAGAACTCTACAACCAAACCTTACTCATTTAGCTGTGTATTACAGGAGAACTCTACAACCAAACCTTACTCATTTAGCTGTGTATTACGGGAGAACTCTACAACCAAACCTTACTCATTTAGCTGTGTATTACGGGAGAACTCTACAACCAAACTTTACTCATTTAGCTGTGCATTACGGGAGAACTCTACAACCGAACTTTACTCATTTAGCTGTGTATTACGGGAGAACTCCACAACCAAACCTTACTCATTTAGCTGTGTATTACGGGAGAACTCCACAACCAAACTTTACACATTTAGCTGTGTATTAAGGGAGAACTCCACAACCAAACCTTACTCTTTTAGCTGTGTATTACGGGAGAACTCCACAACCAAACTTTACTCATTTAGCTGTATATTACGGGAGAACTCTACAACCAAACTTTACTCATTTAGCTATATATTACAGGAGAACTCCAGAACCAAACCTTACTCATTTAGCTGTATATTACAGGAGAACTCCAGAACCAAACCTTACTCATATAGCTGTGTATTACAGGAGAACTCTACAACCAAACTTTACTCATTTAGCTGTGTATTACAGGAGAACTCCACAACCAAACCTTACTCATTTAGCTGTGTATTACGGGAGAACTCTACAACCAAACCTTACTCATTTAGCTGTGTATTACAGGAGAACTCTACAACCAAACCTTACTCATATAGCTGTGTATTACAGGAGAACTCTACAACCAAACCTTACTCATTTAGCTGTGTATTACGGGAGAACTCTACAACCAAACCTTACTCATTTTGCTGTGTATTACGGGAGAACTCTACAACCAAACCTTACTCATTTAGCTGTGTATTACAGAAGAACTCCACAACCAAACCTTACTCATTTAGCTGTGTATTACGGGAGAACTCCACAACCAAACCTTACTCATTTAGCTGTGTACTACGGGAGAACTCCACAATCAAACTTTACACATTTAGCTGTGTATAACGGGAGAACTCCACAACCAAACATTACTCATTTAGCTGTATATTACGGGAGAACTCCACAACCAAACCTTATCCATTTAGCTGTGTATTATAGGAGAACTGCACATCCAAACCTTACTCATTTAGCTGTGTATTACGGGAGAACTCCACAACTAAACTTTACTCATTTAGCTGTGTATTCGCATTTAGCTGTGTATTACGGGAGAACTCCACAACCAAACTTTACTCATTTAGCTGTGTATTACGGGAGAACTCCACAACCAAACTTTACACATTTAGCTGTGTATTACGGGAGAACTCTACAACCGAACTTTACTCATTTAGCTGTATATTACGGGAGAACTCCACAACCAAACCTTATCCATTTAGCTGTGTATTATGGGAGAACTGCATATCCAAACCTTACTCATTTAGCTGTGTATTACGGGAGAACTCCACAACCAAACTTTACTCATTTAGCTGTGTATTACGGGAGAACTCCACAATCAAACTTTACACATTTAGCTGTGTATAACGGGAGAACTCCACATCCAAACTTTACTCATTTAGCTGTATATTACGGGAGAACTCCACAACCAAACCTTACTCATTTAGCTGTGTATTACAGGAGAACTCCACAACCAAACTTTACTCATTTAGCTGTATATTACGGGAGAACTCTACAACCAAACTTTACTCATTTAGCTATATATTACAGGAGAACTCTACAACCAAACTTTACTCATTTAGCTTTATATTACGGGAGTACTCTACAACCAAACTTTACTCAATTAGCTATATATTGCAGGAGAACTCTACAACCAAACTTTACTCATTTAGCTGTGTATTACGGGAGAACTCTACAACCAAACCTTACTCATTTAGCTGTGTATTACGGGAGAACTCTACAACCAAACTTTACTCATTTAGCTGTATATTACAGGAGAACTCTACAACCAAACCTTACTCATTTAGCTGTGTATTATGGGAGAACTCCACAACCAAACCTTACTCATATAGCTGTGTATTACAGGAGAACTCTACAACCAAACTTTACTCATTTAGCTGTGTATTACAGGAGAACTCCACAACCAAACCTTACTCATTTAGCTGTGTATTACGAGAGAACTCTACAACCAAACCTTACTCATTTAGCTGTGTATTACAGGAGAACTCTACAACCAAACCTTACTCATTTAGCTGTGTATTACAGGAGAACTCTACAACCAAACCTTACTCATTTAGCTGTGTATTACGGGAGAACTCTACAACCAAACCTTACTCATTTAGCTGTGTATTACGGGAGAACTCTACAACCAAACATTACTTATTTAGCTGTGTATTACGGGAGAACTCTACAACCAAACCTTACTCATTTAGCTGTGTATTACAGAAGAACTCCACAACCAAACCTTACTCATTTAGCTGTGTATTACGGGAGAACTCCACAACCAAACCTTACTCATTTAGCTGTGTATTACGGGAGAACTCCACAATCAAACTTTACACATTTAGCTGTGTATAACGGGAGAACTCCACAACCAAACCTTACTCATTTAGCTGTATATTACGGGAGAACTCCACAACCAAACATTACTCATTTAGCTGTATATTACCGGAGAACTCCACAACCAAACCTTATCCATTTAGCGGTGTATTATGGGAGAACTCCACATCCAAACCTTACTCATTTAGCTGTGTATTACGGGAGAACTCCACAACGAAATTTTACTCATTTAGCTGTGTATTACGGGAGAACTCTACAACCGAACTTTACTCATTTAGCTGTGCATTACGGAGAACTCTACAACCGAACTTTACTCATTTAGCTGTGTATTACGGGAGAACTCCACAACCAAACCTTATCCATTTAGCTGTGTATTATGGGAGAACTCCACAACCAAACTTTACACATTTAGCTGTGTATTACGGGAGAACTCCACAACCAAACCTTATCCATTTAGCTGTGTATTATGGGAGAACTCCACAACCAAACCTTACTCATTTAGCTGTGTATTACGGGAGAACTCCACAACCAAACTTTACTCATTTAGCTGTGTATTACGGGAAAACTCCACAATCAAACTTTACACATTTAGCTGTGTATAACGGGAGAACTCCACAGCCAAACTTTACTCATTTAGCTGTATATTACGGGAGAACTCCACAACCAAATCTTACTCATTTAGCTGTGTATTACGGGAGAACTCCACAACCAAACTTTACTCATTTAGCTGTATATTACGGGAGAACTGTACAACCAAACCTTACTCATTTAGCTGTGTATTATGGGAGAACTCCACAACCAAACCTTATTCATATAGCTGTGTATTACAGGAGAACTCTACAACCAAACTTTACTCATTTAGCTGTGTATTACAGGAGAACTCCACAACCAAACCTTACTCATTTAGCTGTGTATTACGGGAGAACTCTACAACCAAACCTTACTCATTTAGCTGTGTATTACAGGAGAACTCTACAACCAAACCTTACTCATTTAGCTGTGTATTACAGGAGAACTCTACAACCAAACCTTACTCATTTAGCTGTGTATTACGGGAGAACTCTACAACCAAACCTTACTCATTTAGCTGTGTATTACGGGAGAACTCTACAACCAAACCTTACTCATTTAGCTGTGTATTACGGGAGAACTCTACAACCAAACCTTACTCATTTAGCTGTGTATTACAGGAGAACTCCACAACCAAACCTTACTCATTTAGCTGTGTATTACAGAAGAACTCCACAACCAAACCTTACTCATTTAGCTGTGTAATACGGGAGAACTCCACAACCAAACTTTACACATTTAGTTGTGTATAACGGGAGAACTCCACAACCAAACTTTACTCATTTAGCTGTATATTACGGGAGAACTCTACAACCAAACTTTACTCATTTAGCTGTATATTACGGTAGAACTCTACAACCAAACTTTACTCATTTAGCTGTGTATTACGGGAGAACTCCACAACAAAACCTTACTCATTTCGCTGTGTAATACGGGAGTACTCCACAATCAAACTTTACACATTTAGCTGTGTATTACGGGAGAACTCCACAACCAAACTTTACTCATTTAGCTGTATATTACAGGAGAACTCTACAACCAAACCTTACTCATTTAGCTGTGTATTACGGGAGAACTCCACAACCAAACTTTACTCATTTAGCTGTGTATTACGGGAGAACTCCACAACCAAACCTTATCCATTTAGCTGTGTATTATGGGAGAACTCCACAACCAAACCTTACTCATTTAGCTGTGTATTACGGGAGAACTCCACAACCAAACCTTACTCATTTAGCTGTGTATTACGGGAGAACTCCACAACCAAACTTTACACATTTAGCTGTGTATAACGGGAGAACTCCACAACCAAACTTTACTCATTTAGCTGTATATTACGGGAGAACTCCACAACCAAACTTTACTCATTTAGCTGTATATTACGGGAGAACTCCACAACCAAACTTTACTCATTTAGCTGTATATTACGGGAGAACTCTACAACCAAACTTTACTCATTTAGCTGTATATTACGGCAGAACTCCACAACCAAACCTTACTCATTTAGCTGTGTATTACGGGAGAACTCCACAATCAAACTTTACACATTTAGCAGTGTATAACGGGAGAACTCCACAGCCAAACTTTACTCATTTAGCTGTATATTACGGGAGAACTCCACAACCAAACCTTACTCATTTAGCTGTGTATTACGGGAGAACTCCACAACCAAACTTTACTCATTTAGCTGTGTATTACGGGAGAACTCCACAACTAAACTTTACTCATTTAGCTGTGTATTCGCATTTAGCTGTGTATTACGGGAGAACTCCACAACCAAACCTTATCCATTTAGCTGTGTATTATGGGAGAACTCCACAACCAAACCTTACTCATTTAGCTGTGTATTACGGGAGAACTCCACAACCAAACCTTACTCATTTAGCTGTGTATTACGGGAGAACTCCACAACTAAACTTTACTCATTTAGCTGTATATTACGGGAGAACTCCACAACCAAACTTTACTCGATTAGCTATATATTGCAGGAGAACTCTACAACCAAACTTTACTCATTTAGCTGTGTATTACGGGAGAACTCCACAACCAAACTTTACTCATTTAGCTGTGTATTACGGAAGAACTCCACAACCAAACCTTACTCATTTAGCTGTGTATTACGGGAGAACTCCACAACCAAACTTTACTCATTTAGCTGTATATTACAGGAGAACTCTACAACCAAACTTTACTAATTTAGCTGTATATTACGGGAGAACTCTACAACCAAACTTTACTCATTTAGCTGTGTATTACGGGAGAACTCTACAACCGAACTTTACTCATTTAGCTGTATATTACGGGAGAACTGTACAACCAAACCTTACTCATTTAGCTGTGTATTATGGGAGAACCCCACAACCAAACCTTACTAATATAGCTGTGTATTACAGGAGAACTCTACAACCAAACTTTACTCATTTAGCTGTGTATTACAGGAGAACTCCACAACCAAACCTTACTCATTTAGCTGTGTATTACGGGAGAACTCTACAACCAAACCTTACTCATTTAGCTGTATATTACAGGAGAACTCTACAACCAAACCTTACTCATTTAGCTGTGTATTACAGGAGAACTCTACAACCAAACCTTACTCATTTAGCTGTGTATTACGGGAGAACTCTTCAACCAAACCTTACTCATTTAGCTGTGTATTACGGGAGAACTCTACAACCAAACCTTACTCATTTAGCTGTGTATTACGGGAGAACTCTACAACCAAACCTTACTCATTTAGCTGTGTATTACAGAAGAACGCCACAACCAAACCTTATTCATTTAGCTGTGTATTACGGGAGAACTCCACAACCACACCTTACTCATTTAGCTGTGTATTACGGGAGAACTCTACAACCAAACTTTCTTCATTTAGCTATATATTACAGGACAACTCTACAACCAAACTTTACTCATTTAGCTTTATATTACGGGAGAACTCTACAACCAAACTTTACTCAATTAGCTATATATTGCAGGAGAACTCTACAACCAAACTTTACTCATTTAGCTGTGTATTACGGGAGAACTCCACAACCAAACTTTACTCATTTAGCTGTGTATTACGGGAGAACTCCACAACCAAACCTTACTCATTTAGCTGTGTATTACGGGAGAACTCCACAACCAAACTTTACTCATTTAGCTGTATATTACAGGAGAACTCTACAACCAAACTTTACTCATTTAGCTGTATATTACGGGAGAACTCTACAACCAAACTTTACTCATTTAGCTGTGTATTACGGGAGAACTCTACAACCGAACTTTACTCATTTAGCTGTATATTACGGGAGAACTCTACAACCAAACCTTACTCATTTAGCTGTGTATTATGGGAGAACTCCACAACCAAACCTTACTCATATAGCTGTGTATTACAGGAGAACTCTACAACCAAACTTTACTCATTTAGCTGTGTATTACAGGAGAACTCCACAACCAAACCTTACTCATTTAGCTGTGTATTACGGGAGAACTCTACAACCAAACCTTACTCATTTAGCTGTGTATTACAGGAGAACTCTACAACCAAACCTTACTCATTTAGCTGTGTATTACAGGAGAACTCTACAACCAAACCTTACTCATTTAGCTGTGTATTACGGGAGAACTCTACAACCAAACCTTACTCATTTAGCTGTGTATTACGGGAGAACTCTACAACCAAACCTTACTCATTTAGCTGTGTATTACAGAAGAACTCCACAACCAAACCTTACTCATTTAGCTGTGTATTACGGGAGAACTCCACAACCAAACCTTACTCATTTAGCTGTGTATTACGGGAGAACTCCACAATCAAACTTTACAGATTTAGCTGTGTATAACGGGAGAATTCCACAACCAAACCTTACTCATTTAGCTGTATATTACGGGAGAACTCCATAACCAAACATTACTCATTTAGCTGTATATTACGGGAGAACTCCACAACCAAACCTTATCCATTTAGCTGTGTATTATGGGAGAACTCCACATCCAAACCTTACTCATTTAGCTGTGTATTACGGGAGAACTCCACAACGAAACTTTACTCATTTAGCTGTGTATTCGCATTTAGCTGTGTATTACAGGAGAACTCCACAACCAAACTTTACTCATTTAGCTGTGTATTACGGGAGAACTCCACAACCAAACTTTACACATTTAGCTGTGTATTACGGGAGAACTCTACAACCGAACTTTACTCATTTAGCTGTGCATTACGGGAGAACTCTACAACCAAACCTTACTCATTTAGCTGTGTATTACGGGAGAACTCCACAACCAAACTTTACACATTTAGCTGTGTATTAAGGGAGAACTCCACAACCAAACCTTACTCTTTTAGCTGTGTATTACGGGAGAACTCCACAACCAAACTTTACTCATTTAGCTGTATATTACGGGAGAACTCTACAACCAAACTTTACTCATTTAGCTATATATTACAGGAGAACTCCAGAACCAAACCTTACTCATTTAGCTGTATATTACAGGAGAACTCCAGAACCAAACCTTACTCATATAGCTGTGTATTACAGGAGAACTCTACAACCAAACTTTACTCATTTAGCTGTGTATTACAGGAGAACTCCACAACCAAACCTTACTCATTTAGCTGTGTATTACGGGAGAACTCTACAACCAAACCTTACTCATTTAGCTGTGTATTACAGGAGAACTCTACAACCAAACCTTACTCATATAGCTGTGTATTACAGGAGAACTCTACAACCAAACCTTACTCATTTAGCTGTGTATTACGGGAGAACTCTACAACCAAACCTTACTCATTTTGCTGTGTATTACGGGAGAACTCTACAACCAAACCTTACTCATTTAGCTGTGTATTACAGAAGAACTCCACAACCAAATCTTACTCATTTAGCTGTGTATTACGGGAGAACTCCACAACCAAACCTTACTCATTTAGCTGTGTACTACGGGAGAACTCCACAATCAAACTTTACACATTTAGCTGTGTATAACGGGAGAACTCCACAACCAAACATTACTCATTTAGCTGTATATTACGGGAGAACTCCACAACCAAACCTTATCCATTTAGCTGTGTATTATGGGAGAACTGCACATCCAAACCTTACTCATTTAGCTGTGTATTACGGGAGAACTCCACAACTAAACTTTACTCATTTAGCTGTGTATTCGCATTTAGCTGTGTATTACGGGAGAACTCCACAACCAAACTTTACTCATTTAGCTGTGTATTACGGGAGAACTCCACAACCAAACTTTACACATTTAGCTGTGTATTACGGGAGAACTCTACAACCGAACTTTACTCATTTAGCTGTATATTACGGGAGAACTCCACAACCAAACCTTATCCATTTAGCTGTGTATTATGGGAGAACTGCACATCCAAACCTTACTCATTTAGCTGTGTATTACGGGAGAACTCCACAACTAAACTTTACTCATTTAGCTGTGTATTCGCATTTAGCTGTGTATTACGGGAGAACTCCACAACCGAACTTTACTCATTTAGCTGTGTATTACGGGAGAACTCCACAACCAAACCTTACTCATTTAGCTGTGTATTACGGGAGAACTCCACAACCAAACTTTACACATTTAGCTGTGTGTTAAGGGAGAACTCCACAACCAAACCATACTCTTTTAGCTGTGTATTATGGGAGAACTCCACAACCAAACTTTTCTCATTTAGCTATATATTACAGGAGAACTCCACAACCAAACCTTACTCATTTAGCTGTGTATTACGGGAGAACTCCACAACCAAACCTTACTCTTTTAGTTGTGTATTACGGGAGAACTCCACAACCAAACTTTACTCATTTAGCTGTGTATTACGGGAGAACTCTACAACCAAACCTTACTCATTTAGCTGTGTATTACAGGAGAACTCTACAACCAAACCTTACTCATTTAGCTGTGTATTACAGGAGAACTCTACAACCAAACCTTACTCATTTAGCTGTGTATTACGGGAGAACTCTACAACCAAACCTTACTCATTTAGCTGTGTATTACAGGAGAACTCTACAACCAAACCTTACTCATTTAGCTTTGTATTACGGGAGAACTCTACAACCAAACCTTACTCATTTAGCTGTGTATTACAGGAGAACTCCACAACCAAACCTTACTCATTTAGCTGTGTATTACAGAAGAACTCCACAACCAAACCTTACTCATTTAGCTGTGTATTACTGGAGAACTCCACAACCAAACTTTACACATTTAGTTGTGTATAACGGGAGAACTCCACAACCAAACTTTACTCATTTAGCTGTATATTACGGGAGAACTCTACAACCAAACTTTACTCATTTAGCTGTATATTACGGTAGAAGTCTACAACCAAACTTTACTCATTTAGCTGTGTATTACGGGAGAACTCCACAACAAAACCTTACTCATTTCGCTGTGTAATACGGGAAAACTCCACAATCAAACTTTACACATTTAGCTGTGTATTACGGGAGAACTCCACAACCAAACTTTACTCATTTAGCTGTATATTACAGGAGAACTCTACAACCAAACCTTACTCATTTAGCTGTGTATTACGGGAGAACTCCACAACCAAACTTTACTCATTTAGCTGTGTATTACGGGAGAACTCCACAACCAAACCTTATCCATTTAGCTGTGTATTATGGGAGAACTCCACAACCAAACCTTACTCATTTAGCTGTGTAATACGGGAGAACTCCACAACCAAACCTTACTCATTTAGCTGTGTATTACGGGAGAACTCCACAACCAAACTTTACACATTTAGCTGTGTATAACGGGAGAACTCCACAACCAAACTTTACTCATTTAGCTGTATATTACGGGAGAACTCCACAACCAAACTTTACTCATTTAGCTGTATATTACGGGAGAACTCCACAACCAAACTTTACTCATTTAGCTGTATATTACGGGAGAACTCTACAACCAAACTTTACTCATTTAGCTGTATATTACGGGAGAACTCCACAACCAAACCTTACTCATTTAGCTGTGTATTACGGGAGAACTCCACAATCAAACTTTACACATTTAGCAGTGTATAACGGGAGAACTCCACAGCCAAACTTTACTCATTTAGCTGTATATTACGGGAGAACTCCACAACCAAACCTTACTCATTTAGCTGTGTATTACGGGAGAACTCCACAGCCAAACTTTACTCATTTAGCTGTATATTACGGGAGAACTCTACAACCAAACATTACTCATTTAGCTATATATTACAGGAGAACTCTACAACCAAACTTTACTCATTTAGCTTTATATTACGGGAGAACTCTACAACCAAACTTTACTCGATTAGCTATATATTGCAGGAGAACTCTACAACCAAACTTTACTCATTTAGCTGTGTATTACGGGAGAACTCCACAACCAAACTTTACTCATTTAGCTGTGTATTACGGGAGAACTCCACAACCAAACTTTACTCATTTAGCTGTATATTACAGGAGAACTCTACAACCAAACTTTACTAATTTAGCTGTATAATACGGGAGAACTCTACAACCAAACTTTACTCATTTAGCTGTGTATTACGGGAGAACTCTACAACCGAACTTTACTCATTTAGCTGTATATTACGGGAGAACTCTACAACCAAACCTTACTCATTTAGCTGTGTATTATGGGAGAACTCCACAACCAAACCTTACTCATATAGCTGTGTATTACAGGAGAACTCTACAACCAAACCTTACTCATTTAGCTGTGTATTATGGGAGAACTCCACAACCAAACCTTACTCATATAGCTGTGTATTACAGGAGAACTCCACAACCAAACCTTACTCATTTAGCTGTGTATTACGGGAGAACTCTACAACCAAACCTTACTCATTTAGCTGTGTATTACAGGAGAACTCTACAACCAAACCTTACTCATTTAGCTGTGTATTACAGGAGAACTCTACAACCAAACCTTACTCATTTAGCTGTGTATTACGGGAGAACTCTACAACCAAACCTTACTCATTTAGCTGTGTATTACGGGAGAACTCTACAACCAAACCTTACTCATTTAGCTGTGTATTACGGGAGAACTCTACAACCAAACCTTACTCATTTAGCTGTGTATTACGGGAGAACTCCACAACCAAACCTTACTCATTTAGCTGTGTATTACGGGAGAACTCCACAATCAAACTTTACACATTTAGCTGTGTATAACGGGAGAACTCCACAACCAAACCTTACTCATTTAGCTGTATATTACGGGAGAACTCCACAACCAAACATTACTCATTTAGCTGTATATTACGGGAGAACTCCACAACCAAACCTTATCCATTTAGCTGTGTATTATGGGAGAACTCCACATCCAAACCTTACTCATTTAGCTGTGTATTACGGGAGAACTCCACAACCAAACCTTACTCATTTAGCTGTGTATTCGCATTTAGCTGTGTATTACGGGAGAACTCCACAACCAAACTTTACTCATTTAGCTGTGCATTACGGGAGAACTCTACAACCGAACTTTACTCATTTAGCTGTGTATTACGGGAGAACTCCACAACCAAACCTTACTCATTTAGCTGTGTATTACGGGAGAACTCCACAACCAAACTTTACACATTTATCTGTGTATTAAGGGAGAACTCCACAACCAAACCTTACTCATTTAGCTGTGTATTACGGGAGAACTCTACAACCAAACCTTACTCATTTAGCTGTGTATTACAGGAGAACTCTACAACCAAACCTTACTCATTTAGCTGTATATTACAGGAGAACTCTACAACCAAACTTTACTAATTTAGCTGTATATTACGGGAGAACTCTACAACCAAACTTTACTCATTTAGCTGTGTATTACGGGAGAACTCTACAACCGAACTTTACTCATTTAGCTGTATATTACGGGAGAACTCTACAACCAAACCTTACTCATTTAGCTGTGTATTATGGAAGAACTCCACAACCAAACCTTACTCATATAGCTGTGTATTACAGGAGAACTCTACAACCAAACTTTACTCATTTAGCTGTGTATTACAGGAGAACTCCACAACCAAACCTTACTCATTTAGCTTTGTATTACGGGAGAACTCTACAACCAAACCTTACTCATTTAGCTGTGTATTACAGAAGAACTCTACAACCAAACCTTACTCATTTAGCTGTGTATTACAGGAGAACTCTACAACCAAACCTTACTCATTTAGCTGTGTATTACGGGAGAACTCTACAACCAAACCTTACTCATTTAGCTGTGTATTACGGGAGAACTCTACAACCAAACCTTACTCATTTAGCTGTGTATTACGGGAGAACTCTACAACCAAACCTTACTCATTTAGCTGTGTATTACAGAAGAACTCCACAACCAAACCTTACTCATTTAGCTGTGTATTACGGGAGAACTCCACAACCAAACCTTACTAATTTAGCTGTGTATTACGGGAGAACTCCACAATCAAACTTTACAGATTAAGCTGTGTATAACGGGAGAATTCCACAACCAAACCTTACTCATTTAGCTGTATATTACGGGAGAACTCCACAACCAAACATTACTCATTTAGCTGTATATTACGGGAGAACTCCACAACCAAACCTTATCCATTTAGCTGTGTATTATGGGAGAACTCCACATCCAAACCTTACTCATTTAGCTGTGTATTACAGGAGAACTCTACAACCAAACCTTACTCATTTAGCTGTGTATTACGGGAGAACTCCACAACCAAACCTTACTCATTTAGCTGTGTATTACGGGAGAACTCTACAACCAAACCTTACTCATTTAGCTGTGTATTACGGGAGAACTCTACAACCAAACCTTACTCATTTAGCTGTGTATTACAGAAGAACGCCACAACCAAACCTTACTCATTTAGCTGTGTATTACGGGAGAACTCCACAACCAAACCTTACTCATTTAGCTGTGTATTACGGGAGAACTCCACAATCAAACTTTACACATTTAGCTGTGTATAACGGGAGAACTCCACAACCAAACCTTACTCATTAAGCTGTATATTACGGGAGAACTCCACAACCAAACATTACTCATTTAGCTGTATATTACGGGAGAACTCCACAACCAAACCTTATCCATTTAGCTGTGTATTATGGGAGAACTCCACATCCAAACCTTACTCATTTAGCTGTGTATTACGGGAGAACTCCACAACCAAACCTTACTCATTTAGCTGTGTATTCGCATTTAGCTGTGTATTACGGGAGAACTCCACAACCAAACTTTACTCATTTAGCGGTGTATTACGGGAGAACTCCACAACCAAACTTTACACATTTAGCTGTGTATTACGGGAGAACTCTACAACCGAACTTTACTCATTTAGCTGTGCATTACGGGAGAACTCTACAACCGAACTTTACTCATTTAGCTGTGTATTACGGGAGAACTCCACAACCAAACCTTACTCATTTAGCTGTGTATTACGGGAGAACTCCACAACCAAACTTTACACATTTATCTGTGTATTAAGGGAGAACTCCACAACCAAACCTTACTCATTTAGCTGTGTATTACGGGAGAACTCTACAACCAAACCTTACTCATTTAGCTGTGTATTACAGGAGAACTCTACAACCAAACCTTACTCATTTAGCTGTATATTACAGGAGAACTCTACAACCAAACTTTACTAATTTAGCTGTATATTACGGGAGAACTCTACAACCAAACTTTACTCATTTAGCTGTGTATTACGGGAGAACTCTACAACCGAACTTTACTCATTTAGCTGTATATTACGGGAGAACTCTACAACCAAACCTTACTCATTTTGCTGTGTATTATGGGAGAACTCCACAACCAAACCTTACTCATATAGCTGTGTATTACAGGAGACCTCTACAACCAAACTTTACTCATTTAGCTGTGTATTACAGGAGAACTCCACAACCAAACCTTACTCATTTAGCTGTGTATTACGGGAGAACTCTACAACCAAACCTTACTCATTTAGCTGTGTATTACAGGAGAACTCTACAACCAAACCTTACTCATTTAGCTGTGTATTACAGGAGAACTCTACAACCAAACCTTACTCATTTAGCTGTGTATTACGGGAGAACTCTACAACCAAACCTTACTCATTTAGCTGTGTATTACGGGAGAACTTTACAACCAAACCTTACTCATTTAGCTGTGTATTACGGGAGAACTCTACAACCAAACCTTACTCATTTAGCTGTGTATTACAGAAGAACTCCACAACCAAACCTTACTCATTTAGCTGTGTATTACGGGAGAACTCCACAACCAAACCTTACTCATTTAGCTGTGTATTACGGGAGAACTCCACAATCAAACTTTACAGATTTAGCTGTGTATAACGGGAGAATTCCACAACCAAACCTTACTCATTTAGCTGTATATTACGGGAGAACTCCACAACCAAACATTACTCATTTAGCTGTATATTACGGGAGAACTCCACAACCAAACCTTATCCATTTAGCTGTGTATTATGGGAGAACTCCACATCCAAACCTTACTCATTTAGCTGTGTATTACGGGAGAACTCCACAACGAAACTTTACTCATTTAGCTGTGTATTCGCATTTAGCTGTGTATTACAGGAGAACTCCACAACCAAACTTTACTCATTTAGCTGTGTATTACGGGAGAACTCCACAACCAAACTTTACACATTTAGCTGTGTATTACGGCAGAACTCTACAACCGAACTTTACTCATTTAGCTGTGCATTACGGGAGAACTCTACAACCGAACTTTACTCATTTAGCTGTGTATTACGGGAGAACTCCACAACCAAACCTTACTCATTTAGCTGTGTATTACGGGAGAACTCCACAACCAAACTTTACACATTTAGCTGTGTATTAAGGGAGAACTCCACAACCAAACCTTACTCTTTTAGCTGTCTATTACGGGAGAACTCCACAACCAAACTTTACTCATTTAGCTGTATATTACGGGAGAACTCTACAACCAAACTTTACTCATTTAGCTATATATTACAGGAGAACTCCAGAACCAAACCTTACTCATTTAGCTGTATATTACAGGAGAACTCCAGAACCAAACCTTACTCATATAGCTGTGTATTACAGGAGAACTCTACAACCAAACTTTACTCATTTAGCTGTGTATTACAGGAGAACTCCACAACCAAACCTTACTCATTTAGCTGTGTATTACGGGAGAACTCTACAACCAAACCTTACTCATTTAGCTGTGTATTACAGGAGAACTCTACAACCAAACCTTACTCATATAGCTGTGTATTACAGGAGAACTCTACAACCAAACCTTACTCATTTAGCTGTGTATTACGGGAGAACTCTACAACCAAACCTTACTCATTTTGCTGTGTATTACGGGAGAACTCTACAACCAAACCTTACTCATTTAGCTGTGTATTACAGAAGAACTCCACAACCAAACCTTACTCATTTAGCTGTGTATTACGGGAGAACTCCACAACCAAACCTTACTCATTTAGCTGTGTACTACGGGAGAACTCCACAATCAAACTTTACACATTTAGCTGTGTATAACGGGAGAACTCCACAACCAAACATAACTCATTTAGCTGTATATTACGGGAGAACTCCACAACCAAACCTTATCCATTTAGCTGTGTATTATGGGAGAACTGCACATCCAAACCTTACTCATTTAGCTGTGTATTACGGGAGAACTCCACAACTAAACTTTACTCATTTAGCTGTGTATTCGCATTTAGCTGTGTATTACGGGAGAACTCCACAACCAAACTTTACTCATTTAGCTGTGTATTACGGGAGAACGCCACAACCAAACTTTACACATTTAGCTGTGTATTACGGGAGAACTCTACAACCGAACTTTACTCATTTAGCTGTATATTACGGGAGAACTCCACAACCAAACCTTATCCATTTAGCTGTGTATTATGGGAGAACTGCACATCCAAACTTTACACATTTAGCTGTGTATTAAGGGAGAACTCCACAACCAAACCTTACTCTTTTAGCTGTGTATTACGGGAGAACTCCACAACCAAACTTTTCTCATTTAGCTATATATTACAGGAGAACTCCACAACCAAACCTTACTCATTTAGCTGTGTATTACGGGAGAACTCCACAACCAAACCTTACTCTTTTAGCTGTGTATTACGGGAGAACTCCACAACCAAACTTTACTCATTTAGCTGTGTATTACGGGAGAACTCTACAACCAAACCTTACTCATTTAGCTGTGTATTACAGGAGAACTCTACAACCAAACCTTACTCATTTAGCTGTGTATTACAGGAGAACTCTACAACCAAACCTTACTCATTTAGCTGTGTATTACGGGAGAACTCTACAACCAAACCTTACTCATTTAGCTGTGTATTACAGGAGAACTCTACAACCAAACCTTACTCATTTAGCTGTGTATTACGGGAGAACTCTACAACCAAACCTTACTCATTTAGCTGTGTATTACAGGAGAACTCCACACATTTAGTTGTGTATAACGGGAGAACTCCACAACCAAACTTTACTCATTTAGCTGTGTATTATGGGAGAACTCCACAACCAAACCTTACTCATATAGCTGTGTATTACAGGAGAACTCTACAACCAAACTTTACTCATTTAGCTGTGTATAACAGGAGAACTCCACAACCAAACCTTACTCATTGAACTCTACAACCAAACCTTACTCATTTAGCTGTGTATTACAGGAGAACTCTACAACCAAACCTTACTCATTTAGCTGTGTATTACAGGAGAACTCTACAACCAAACCTTACTCATTTAGCTGTGTATTACGGGAGAACGCTACAACCAAACCTTACTCATTTAGCTGTGTATTACGGGAGAACTCTACAACCAAACCTTACTCATTTAGCTGTGTATTACGGGAGAACTCTACAACCAAACCTTACTCATTTAGCTGTGTATTACAGAAGAACGCCACAACCAAACCTTACTCATTTAGCTGTGTATTACGGGAGAACTCCACAACCAAACCTTACTCATTTAGCTGTGTATTACGGGAGAACTCCACAATCAAACTGTACACATTTAGCTGTGTATAACGGGAGAACTCCACAACCAAACCTTACTCATTTAGCTGTATATTACGGGAGAACTCCACAACCAAACATTACTCATTTAGCTGTATATTACGGGAGAACTCCACAACCAAACCTTATCCATTTAGCTGTGTATTATGGGAGAACTCCACATCCAAACCTTACTCATTTAGCTGTGTATTACGGGAGAACTCCACAGCTAAACTTTACTCATTTAGCTGTGTATTCGCATTTAGCTGTGTATTACGGGAGAACTCCACAACCAAACTTTACTCATTTAGCTGTGTATTACGGGAGAACTCCACAACCAAACTTTACACATTTAGCTGTGTATTACGGGAGAACTCTACAACCAAACTTTACTCATTTAGCTGTGCATTACGGGAGAACTCTACAACCAAACTTTACTCATTTAGCTGTATATTACGGGAGAACTCCACAACCAAACCTTACTCATTTAGCTGTGTATTACGGGAGAACTCCACAATCAAACTTTACACATTTAGCAGTGTATAACGGGAGAACTCCACAGCCAAACTTTACTCATTTAGCTGTATATTACGGGAGAACTCCACAACCAAACCTTACTCATTTAGCTGTGTATTACGGGAGAACTCCACAACCAAACTTTACTCATTTAGCTGTATATTACGGGAGAACTCTACAACCAAACTTTACTCATTTAGCTATATATTACAGGAGAACTCTACAACCAAACTTTACTCATTTTGCTTTATATTACGGGAGAACTCTACAACCAAACTTTACTCGATTAGCTATATATTACAGGAGAACTCTACAACCAAACTTTACTCATTTAGCTTTATATTACGGGAGAACTCTACAACCAAACTTTACTCGATTAGCTATATATTGCAGGAGAACTCTACACCCAAACCTTACTCATTTAGCTGTGTATTATGGGAGAACTCCACAACCAAACCTTACTCATATAGCTGTGTATTACAGGAGAACTCTACAACCAAACTTTACTCATTTAGCTGTGTATTACAGGAGAACTCCACAACCAAACCTTACTCATTTAGCTTTGTATTACGAGAGAACTCTACAACCAAACCTTACTCATTTAGCTGTGTATTACAGGAGAACTCTACAACCAAACCTTACTCATTTAGCTGTGTATTACAGGAGAACTCTACAACCAAACCTTACTCATTTAGCTGTGTATTACGGGAGAACTCTACAACCAAACCTTACTCATTTAGCTGTGTATTACGGGAGAACTCTACAACCAAACCTTACTCATTTAGCTGTGTATTACGGGAGAACTCTACAACCAAACCTTACTCATTTAGCTGTGTATTACAGAAGAACGCCACAACCAAACCTTACTCATTTAGCTGTGTATTACGGGAGAACTCCACAACCAAACCTTACTCATTTAGCTGTGTATTACGGGAGAACTCCACAATCAAACTTTACACATTTAGCTGTGTATAACGGGAGAACTCCACAACCAAACCTTACTCATTTAGCTGTATATTACGGGAGAACTCCACAACCAAACATTACTCATTTAGCTGTATATTACGGGAGAACTCCACAACCAAACATTACTCATTTAGCTGTGTATTACGGGAGAACTCCACAACTAAACTTTACTCATTTAGCTGTGTATTCGCATTTAGCTGTGTATTACGGGAGAACTCCACAACCAAACTTTACTCATTTAGCTGTGTATTACGGGAGAACGCCACAACCAAACTTTACACATTTAGCTGTGTATTACGGGAGAACTCTACAACCGAACTTTACTCATTTAGCTGTATATTACGGGAGAACTCCACAACCAAACCTTATCCATTTAGCTGTGTATTATGGGAGAACTGCACATCCAAACTTTACACATTTAGCTGTGTATTAAGGGAGAACTCCACAACCAAACCTTACTCTTTTAGCTGTGTATTACGGGAGAACTCCACAACCAAACTTTTCTCATTTAGCTATATATTACAGGAGAACTCCACAACCAAACCTTACTCATTTAGCTGTGTATTACGGGAGAACTCCACAACCAAACCTTACTCTTTTAGCTGTGTATTACGGGAGAACTCCACAACCAAACTTTACTCATTTAGCTGTGTATTACGGGAGAACTCTACAACCAAACCTTACTCATTTAGCTGTGTATTACAGGAGAACTCTACAACCAAACCTTACTCATTTAGCTGTGTATTACAGGAGAACTCTACAACCAAACCTTACTCATTTAGCTGTGTATTACGGGAGAACTCTACAACCAAACCTTACTCATTTAGCTGTGTATTACAGGAGAACTCTACAACCAAACCTTACTCATTTAGCTGTGTATTACGGGAGAACTCTACAACCAAACCTTACTCATTTAGCTGTGTATTACAGGAGAACTCCACAACCAAACCTTACTCATTTAGCTGTGTATTACAGAAGAACTCCACAACCAAACCTTACTCATTTAGCTGTGTATTACGGGAGAACTCCACAACCAAACTTTACACATTTAGTTGTGTATAACGGGAGAACTCCACAACCAAACTTTACTCATTTAGCTGTGTATTATGGGAGAACTCCACAACCAAACCTTACTCATATAGCTGTGTATTACAGGAGAACTCTACAACCAAACTTTACTCATTTAGCTGTGTATAACAGGAGAACTCCACAACCAAACCTTACTCATTGAACTCTACAACCAAACCTTACTCATTTAGCTGTGTATTACAGGAGAACTCTACAACCAAACCTTACTCATTTAGCTGTGTATTACAGGAGAACTCTACAACCAAACCTTACTCATTTAGCTGTGTATTACGGGAGAACGCTACAACCAAACCTTACTCATTTAGCTGTGTATTACGGGAGAACTCTACAACCAAACCTTACTCATTTAGCTGTGTATTACGGGAGAACTCTACAACCAAACCTTACTCATTTAGCTGTGTATTACAGAAGAACGCCACAACCAAACCTTACTCATTTAGCTGTGTATTACGGGAGAACTCCACAACCAAACCTTACTCATTTAGCTGTGTATTACGGGAGAACTCCACAATCAAACTGTACACATTTAGCTGTGTATAACGGGAGAACTCCACAACCAAACCTTACTCATTTAGCTGTATATTACGGGAGAACTCCACAACCAAACATTACTCATTTAGCTGTATATTACGGGAGAACTCCACAACCAAACCTTATCCATTTAGCTGTGTATTATGGGAGAACTCCACATCCAAACCTTACTCATTTAGCTGTGTATTACGGGAGAACTCCACAGCTAAACTTTACTCATTTAGCTGTGTATTCGCATTTAGCTGTGTATTACGGGAGAACTCCACAACCAAACTTTACTCATTTAGCTGTGTATTACGGGAGAACTCCACAACCAAACTTTACACATTTAGCTGTGTATTACGGGAGAACTCTACAACCAAACTTTACTCATTTACCTGTGCATTACGGGAGAACTCTACAACCAAACTTTACTCATTTAGCTGTATATTACGGGAGAACTCCACAACCAAACCTTACTCATTTAGCTGTGTATTACGGGAGAACTCCACAATCAAACTTTACACATTTAGCAGTGTATAACGGGAGAACTCCACAGCCAAACTTTACTCATTTAGCTGTATATTACGGGAGAACTCCACAACCAAACCTTACTCATTTAGCTGTGTATTACGGGAGAACTCCACAACCAAACTTTACTCATTTAGCTGTATATTACGGGAGAACTCTACAACCAAACTTTACTCATTTAGCTATATATTACAGGAGAACTCTACAACCAAACTTTACTCATTTAGCTTTATATTACGGGAGAACTCTACAACCAAACTTTACTCGATTAGCTATATATTGCAGGAGAACTCTACAACCAAACCTTACTCATTTAGCTGTGTATTATGGGAGAACTCCACAACCAAACCTTACTCATATAGCTGTGTATTACAGGAGAACTCTACAACCAAACTTTACTCATTTAGCTGTGTATTACAGGAGAACTCCACAACCAAACCTTACTCATTTAGCTTTGTATTACGAGAGAACTCTACAACCAAACCTTACTCATTTAGCTGTGTATTACAGGAGAACTCTACAACCAAACCTTACTCATTTAGCTGTGTATTACAGGAGAACTCTACAACCAAACCTTACTCATTTAGCTGTGTATTACGGGAGAACTCTACAACCAAACCTTACTCATTTAGCTGTGTATTACGGGAGAACTCTACAACCAAACCTTACTCATTTAGCTGTGTATTACGGGAGAACTCTACAACCAAACCTTACTCATTTAGCTGTGTATTACAGAAGAACGCCACAACCAAACCTTACTCATTTAGCTGTGTATTACGGGAGAACTCCACAACCAAACCTTACTCATTTAGCTGTGTATTACGGGAGAACTCCACAATCAAACTTTACACATTTAGCTGTGTATAACGGGAGAACTCCACAACCAAACCTTACTCATTTAGCTGTATATTACGGGAGAACTCCACAACCAAACATTACTCATTTAGCTGTATATTACGGGAGAACTCCACAACCAAACCTTATCCATTTAGCTGTGTATTATGGGAGAACTCCACATCCAAACCTTACTCATTTAGCTGTGTATTACGGGAGAACTCGACAACTAAACTTTACTCATTTAGCTGTGTATTCGCATTTAGCTGTGTATTACGGGAGAACTCCACAAACAAACTTTACTCATTTAGCTGTGTATTACGGGAGAACTCCACAACCAAACTTTACACATTTAGCTGTGTATTACGGGAGAACTCTACAACCGAACTTTACTCATTTAGCTGTGCATTACGGGAGAACTCTACAACCGAACTTTACTCATTTAGCTGTGTATTACGGGAGAACTCCACAACCAAACCTTACTCATTTAGCTGTGTATTACGGGAGAACTCCACAACCAAACTTTACACATTTAGTTGTGTATAACGGGAGAACTCCACAACCAAACTTTACTCATTTAGCTGTATATTATGGGAGAACTCTACAACCAAACTTTACTCATTTAGCTGTATATTACGGTAGAACTCTACAACCAAACTTTACTCATTTAGCTGTGTATTACGGGAGAACTCCACAACAAAACCTTACTCATTTCGCTGTGTAATACGGGAGTACTCCACAATCAAACTTTACTCATTTAGCTGTATATTACAGGAGAACTCTACAACCAAACCTTACTCATTTAGCTGTGTATTACGGGAGAACTCCACAACCAAACTTTACTCATTTAGCTGTGTATTACGGGAGAACTCCACAACCAAACCTTATCCATTTAGATGTGTATTATGGGAGAACTCCACAACCAAACCTTACTCATTTAGCTGTGTATTACGGGAGAACTCCACAACCAAACCTTACTCATTTAGCTGTGTATTACGGGAGAACTCCACAACCAAACTTTACACATTTAGCTGTGTATAACGGGAGAACTCCACAACCAAACTTTACTCATTTAGCTGTATATTACGGGAGAACTCCACAACCAAACTTTACTCATTTAGCTGTATATTACGGGAGAACTCCACAACCAAACTTTACTCATTTAGCTGTATATTACGGGAGAACTCTACAACCAAACTTTACTCATTTAGCTGTATATTACGGGAGAACTCCACAACCAAACCTTACTCATTTAGCTGTGTATTACGGGAGAACTCCACAATCAAACTTTACACATTTAGCAGTGTATAACGGTAGAACTCCACAGCCAAACTTTACTCATTTAGCTGTATATTACGGGAGAACTCCACAACCAAACCTTACTCATTTAGCTGTGTATTACGGGAGAACTCCACAACCAAACTTTACTCATTTAGCTGTGTATTACGGGAGAACTCCACAACTAAACTTTACTCATTTAGCTGTGTATTCGCATTTAGCTGTGTATTACGGGAGAACTCCACAACCAAACCTTATCCATTTAGCTGTGTATTATGGGAGAACTCCACAACCAAACCTTACTCATTTAGCTGTGTATTACGGGAGAACTCCACAACCAAACCTTACTCATTTAGCTGTGTATTACGGGAGAACTCCACAACTAAACTTTACTCATTTAGCTGTATATTACGGGAGAACTCCACAACCAAACTTTACTCGATTAGCTATATATTGCAGGAGAACTCTACAACCAAACTTTACTCATTTAGCTGTGTATTACGGGAGAACTCCACAACCAAACTTTACTCATTTAGCTGTGTATTACGGAAGAACTCCACAACCAAACCTTACTCATTTAGCTGTGTATTACGGGAGAACTCCACAACCAAACTTTACTCATTTAGCTGTATATTACAGGAGAACTCTACAACCAAACTTAACTAATTTAGCTGTATATTACGGGAGAACTCTACAACCAAACTTTACTCATTTAGCTGTGTATTACGGGAGAACTCTACAACCGAACTTTACTCATTTAGCTGTATATTACGGGAGAAATGTACAACCAAACCTTACTCATTTAGCTGTGTATTATGGGAGAACTCCACAACCAAACCTTACTCATATAGCTGTGTATTACAGGAGAACTCTACAACCAAACTTTACTCATTTAGCTGTGTATTACAGGAGAACTCCACAACCAAACCTTACTCATTTAGCTGTGTATTACGGGAGAACTCTACAACCAAACCTTACTCATTTAGCTTTATATTACAGGAGAACTCTACAACCAAACCTTACTCATTTAGCTGTGTATTACAGGAGAACTCTACAACCAAACCTTACTCATTTAGCTGTGTATTACGGGAGAACTCTACAACCAAACCTTACTCATTTAGCTGTGTATTACGGGAGAACTCTACAACCAAACCTTACTCATTTAGCTGTGTATTACAGAAGAACGCCACAACCAAACCTTACTCATTTAGCTGTGTATTACGGGAGAACTCCACAACCACACCTTACTCATTTAGCTGTGTATTACGGGAGAACTCTACAACCAAACTTTATTCATTTAGCTATATATTACAGGACAACTCTACAACCAAACTTTACTCATTTAGCTTTATATTACGGGAGAACTCTACAACCAAACTTTACTCAATTAGCTATATATTGCAGGAGAACTCTACAACCAAACTTTACTCATTTAGCTGTGTATTACGGGAGAACTCCACAACCAAACTTTACTCATTTAGCTGTGTATTACGGGAGAACTCCACAACCAAACCTTACTCATTTAGCTGTGTATTACGGGAGAACTCCACAACTAAACTTTACTCATTTAGCTGTATATTACGGGAGAACTCCACAACCAAACTTTACTCGATTAGCTATATATTGCAGGAGAACTCTACAACCAAACTTTACTCATTTAGCTGTGTATTACGGGAGAACTCCACAACCAAACTTTACTCATTTAGCTGTGTATTACGGAAGAACTCCACAACCAAACCTTACTCATTTAGCTGTGTATTACGGGAGAACTCCACAACCAAACTTTACTCATTTAGCTGTATATTACAGGAGAACTCTACAACCAAACTTAACTAATTTAGCTGTATATTACGGGAGAACTCTACAACCAAACTTTACTCATTTAGCTGTGTATTACGGGAGAACTCTACAACCGAACTTTACTCATTTAGCTGTATATTACGGGAGAAATGTACAACCAAACCTTACTCATTTAGCTGTGTATTATGGGAGAACTCCACAACCAAACCTTACTCATATAGCTGTGTATTACAGGAGAACTCTACAACCAAACTTTACTCATTTAGCTGTGTATTACAGGAGAACTCCACAACCAAACCTTACTCATTTAGCTGTGTATTACGGGAGAACTCTACAACCAAACCTTACTCATTTAGCTTTATATTACAGGAGAACTCTACAACCAAACCTTACTCATTTAGCTGTGTATTACAGGAGAACTCTACAACCAAACCTTACTCATTTAGCTGTGTATTACGGGAGAACTCTACAACCAAACCTTACTCATTTAGCTGTGTATTACGGGAGAACTCTACAACCAAACCTTACTCATTTAGCTGTGTATTACAGAAGAACGCCACAACCAAACCTTACTCATTTAGCTGTGTATTACGGGAGAACTCCACAACCACACCTTACTCATTTAGCTGTGTATTACGGGAGAACTCTACAACCAAACTTTATTCATTTAGCTATATATTACAGGACAACTCTACAACCAAACTTTACTCATTTAGCTTTATATTACGGGAGAACTCTACAACCAAACTTTACTCAATTAGCTATATATTGCAGGAGAACTCTACAACCAAACTTTACTCATTTAGCTGTGTATTACGGGAGAACTCCACAACCAAACTTTACTCATTTAGCTGTGTATTACGGGAGAACTCCACAACCAAACCTTACTCATTTAGCTGTGTATTACGGGAGAACTCCACAACCAAACTTTACTCATTTAGCTGTATATTACAGGAGAACTCTACAACCAAACTTTACTAATTTAGCTGTATATTACGGGAGAACTCTACAACCAAACTTTACTCATTTAGCTGTGTATTACGGGAGAACTCTACAACCGAACTTTACTCATTTAGCTGTATATTACGGGAGAACTCTACAACCAAACCTTACTCATTTAGCTGTGTATTATGGGAGAACTCCACAACCAAACCTTACTCATATAGCTGTGTATTACAGGAGAACTCTACAACCAAACTTTACTCATTTAGCTGTGTATTACAGGAGAACTCCACAACCAAACCTTACTCATTTAGCTGTGTATTACGGGAGAACTCTACAACCAAACCTTACTCATTTAGCTGTGTATTACAGGAGAACTCTACAACCAAACCTTACTCATTTAGCTGTGTATTACAGGAGAACTCTACAACCAAACCTTACTCATTTAGCTGTGTATTACGGGAGAACTCTACAACCAAACCTTACTCATTTAGCTGTGTATTACGGGAGAACTCTACAACCAAACCTTACTCATTTAGCTGTGTATTACGGGAGAACTCTACAACCAAACCTTACTCATTTAGCTGTGTATTACAGAAGAACTCCACAACCAAACCTTACTCATTTAGCTGTGTATTACGGGAGAACTCCACAACCAAACCTTACTCATTTAGCTGTGTATTACGGGAGAACTCCACAATCAAACTTTACAGATTTAGCTGTGTATAACGGGAGAATTCCACAACCAAACCTTACTCATTTAGCTGTATATTACGGGAGAACTCCACAACCAAACATTACTCATTTAGCTGTATATTACGGGAGAACTCCACAACCAAACCTTACTCATTTAGCTGTGTATTATGGGAGAACTCCACATCCAAACCTTACTCATTTAGCTGTGTATTACGGGAGAACTCCACAACGAAACTTTACTCATTTAGCTGTGTATTCGCATTTAGCTGTGTATTACAGGAGAACTCCACAACCAAACTTTACTCATTTAGCTGTGTATTACGGGAGAACTCCACAACCAAACTTTACACATTTAGCTGTGTATTACGGGAGAACTCTACAACCGAACTTTACTCATTTAGCTGTGCATTACGGGAGAACTCTACAACCAAACCTTACTCATTTAGCTGTGTATTACGGGAGAACTCCACAACCAAACTTTACACATTTAGCTGTGTATTAAGGGAGAACTCCACAACCAAACCTTACTCTTTTAGCTGTGTATTACGGGAGAACTCCACAACCAAACTTTACTCATTTAGCTGTATATTACGGGAGAACTCTACAACCAAACTTTACTCATTTAGCTATATATTACAGGAGAACTCCAGAACCAAACCTTACTCATTTAGCTGTATATTACAGGAGAACTCCAGAACCAAACCTTACTCATATAGCTGTGTATTACAGGAGAACTCTACAACCAAACTTTACTCATTTAGCTGTGTATTACAGGAGAACTCCACAACCAAACCTTACTCATTTAGCTGTGTATGACGGGAGAACTCTACAACCAAACCTTACTCATTTAGCTGTGTATTACAGGAGAACTCTACAACCAAACCTTACTCATATAGCTGTGTATTACAGGAGAACTCTACAACCAAACCTTACTCATTTAGCTGTGTATTACGGGAGAACTCTACAACCAAACCTTACTCATTTTGCTGTGTATTACGGGAGAACTCTACAACCAAACCTTACTCATTTAGCTGTGTATTACAGAAGAACTCCACAACCAAACCTTACTCATTTAGCTGTGTATTACGGGAGAACTCCACAACCAAACCTTACTCATTTAGCTGTGTACTACGGGAGAACTCCACAATCAAACTTTACACATTTAGCTGTGTATAACGGGAGAACTCCACAACCAAACATTACTCATTTAGCTGTATATTACGGGAGAACTCCACAACCAAACCTTATCCATTTAGCTGTGTATTATGGGAGAACTGCACATCCAAACCTTACTCATTTAGCTGTGTATTACGGGAGAACTCCACAACTAAACTTTACTCATTTAGCTGTGTATTCGCATTTAGCTGTGTATTACGGGAGAACTCCACAACCAAACTTTACTCATTTAGCTGTGTATTACGGGAGAACTCCACAACCAAACTTTACACATTTAGCTGTGTATTACGGGAGAACTCTACAACCGAACTTTACTCATTTAGCTGTATATTACGGGAGAACTCCACAACCAAACCTTATCCATTTAGCTGTGTATTATGGGAGAACTGCACATCCAAACCTTACTCATTTAGCTGTGTATTACGGGAGAACTCCACAACTAAACTTTACTCATTTAGCTGTGTATTCGCATTTAGCTGTGTATTACGGGAGAACTCCACAACCGAACTTTACTCATTTAGCTGTGTATTACGGGAGAACTCCACAACCAAACCTTACTCATTTAGCTGTGTATTACGGGAGAACTCCACAACCAAACTTTACACATTTAGCTGTGTATTAAGGGAGAACTCCACAACCAAACCATACTCTTTTAGCTGTGTATTATGGGAGAACTCCACAACCAAACTTTTCTCATTTAGCTATATATTACAGGAGAACTCCACAACCAAACCTTACTCATTTAGCTGTGTATTACGGGAGAACTCCACAACCAAACCTTACTCTTTTAGCTGTGTATTACGGGAGTACTCCACAACCAAACTTTACTCATTTAGCTGTGTATTACGGGAGAACTCTACAACCAAACCTTACTCATTTAGCTGTGTATTACAGGAGAACTCTACAACCAAACCTTACTCATTTAGCTGTGTATTACAGGAGAACTCTACAACCAAACCTTACTCATTTAGCTGTGTATTACGGGAGAACTCTACAACCAAACCTTACTCATTTAGCTGTGTATTACAGGAGAACTCTACAACCAAACCTTACTCATTTAGCTTTGTATTACGGGAGAACTCTACAACCAAACCTTACTCATTTAGCTGTGTATTACAGGAGAACTCCACAACCAAACCTTACTCATTTAGCTGTGTATTACAGAAGAACTCCACAACCAAACCTTACTCATTTAGCTGTGTATTACTGGAGAACTCCACAACCAAACTTTACACATTTAGTTGTGTATAACGGGAGAACTCCACAACCAAACTTTACTCATTTAGCTGTATATTACGGGAGAACTCTACAACCAAACTTTACTCATTTAGCTGTATATTACGGTAGAAGTCTACAACCAAACTTTACTCATTTAGCTGTGTATTACGGGAGAACTCCACAACAAAACCTTACTCATTTCGCTGTGTAATACGGGAAAACTCCACAATCAAACTTTACACATTTAGCTGTGTATTACGGGAGAACTCCACAACCAAACTTTACTCATTTAGCTGTATATTACAGGAGAACTCTACAACCAAACCTTACTCATTTAGCTGTGTATTACGGGAGAACTCCACAACCAAACTTTACTCATTTAGCTGTGTATTACGGGAGAACTCCACAACCAAACCTTATCCATTTAGCTGTGTATTATGGGAGAACTCCACAACCAAACCTTACTCATTTAGCTGTGTATTACGGGAGAACTCCACAACCAAACCTTACTCATTTAGCTGTGTATTACGGGAGAACTCCACAACCAAACTTTACACATTTAGCTGTGTATAACGGGAGAACTCCACAACCAAACTTTACTCATTTAGCTGTATATTACGGGAGAACTCCACAACCAAACTTTACTCATTTAGCTGTATATTACGGGAGAACTCCACAACCAAACTTTACTCATTTAGCTGTATATTACGGGAGAACTCTACAACCAAACTTTACTCATTTAGCTGTATATTACGGGAGAACTCCACAACCAAACCTTACTCATTTAGCTGTGTATTACGGGAGAACTCCACAATCAAACTTTACACATTTAGCAGTGTATAACGGGAGAACTCCACAGCCAAACTTTACTCATTTAGCTGTATATTACGGGAGAACTCCACAACCAAACCTTACTCATTTAGCTGTGTATTACGGGAGAACTCCACAACCAAACTTTACTCATTTAGCTGTATATTACGGGAGAACTCTACAACCAAACTTTACTCATTTAGCTATATATTACAGGAGAACTCTACAACCAAACTTTACTCATTTAGCTTTATATAACGGGAGAACTCTACAACCAAACTTTACTCGATTAGCTATATATTGCAGGAGAACTCTACAACCAAACTTTACTCATTTAGCTGTGTATTACGGGAGAACTCCACAACCAAACTTTACTCATTTAGCTGTGTATTACGGGAGAACTCCACAACCAAACTTTACTCATTTAGCTGTATATTACAGGAGAACTCTACAACCAAACTTTACTCATTTAGCTGTATATTACGGGAGAACTCTACAACCAAACTTTACTCATTTAGCTGTGTATTACGGGAGAACTCTACAACCGAACTTTACTCATTTAGCTGTATATTACGGGAGAACTCTACAACCAAACCTTACTCATTTAGCTGTGTATTATGGGAGAACTCCACAACCAAACCTTACTCATATAGCTGTGTATTACAGGAGAACTCTACAACCAAACCTTACTCATTTAGCTGTGTATTATGGGAGAACTCCACAACCAAACCTTACTCATATAGCTGTGTATTACAGGAGAACTCCACAACCAAACCTTACTCATTTAGCTGTGTATTACGGGAGAACTCTACAACCAAACCTTACTCATTTAGCTGTGTATTACAGGAGAACTCTACAACCAAACCTTACTCATTTAGCTGTGTATTACAGGAGAACTCTACAACCAAACCTTACTCATTTAGCTGTGTATTACGGGAGAACTCTACAACCAAACCTTACTCATTTAGCTGTGTATTACGGGAGAACTCTACAACCAAACCTTACTCATTTAGCTGTGTATTACGGGAGAACTCTACAACCAAACCTTACTCATTTAGCTGTGTATTACAGAAGAACGCCACAACCAAACCTTACTCATTTAGCTGTGTATTACGGGAGAACTCCACAACCAAACCTTACTCATTTAGCTGTGTATTACGGGAGAACTCCACAATCAAACTTTACACATTTAGCTGTGTATAACGGGAGAACTCCACAACCAAACCTTACTCATTTAGCTGTATATTACGGGAGAACTCCACAACCAAACATTACTCATTTAGCTGTATATTACGGGAGAACTCCACAACCAAACCTTATC
This sequence comes from Taudactylus pleione, assembly GCA_031769625.1. Taxonomy (NCBI): domain Eukaryota; kingdom Metazoa; phylum Chordata; class Amphibia; order Anura; family Myobatrachidae; genus Taudactylus; species Taudactylus pleione. The sequence goes on from JAUIMM010000482.1 coordinate 3,220,289, forward strand.
CATTTAGCTGTGTATTATGGGAGAACTCCACATCCAAACCTTACTCATTTAGCTGTGTATTACGGGAGAACTCCACAACCAAACCTTACTCATTTAGCTGTGTATTCGCATTTAGCTGTGTATTACGGGAGAACTCCACAACCAAACTTTACTCATTTAGCTGTGTATTACGGGAGAACTCCACAACCAAACTTTACACATTTAGCTGTGTATTACGGGAGAACTCTACAACCGAACTTTACTCATTTAGCTGTGCATTACGGGAGAACTCTACAACCGAACTTTACTCATTTAGCTGTGTATTACGGGAGAACTCCACAACCAAACCTTACTCATTTAGCTGTGTATTACGGGAGAACTCCACAACCAAACTTTACACATTTATCTGTGTATTAAGGGAGAACTCCACAACCAAACCTTACTCATTTAGCTGTGTATTACGGGAGAACTCTACAACCAAACCTTACTCATTTAGCTGTGTATTACAGGAGAACTCTACAACCAAACCTTACTCATTTAGCTGTATATTACAGGAGAACTCTACAACCAAACTTTACTAATTTAGCTGTATATTACGAGAGAACTCTACAACCAAACTTTACTCATTTAGCTGTGTATTACAGGAGAACTCTACAACCGAACTTTACTCATTTAGCTGTATATTACGGGAGAACTCTACAACCAAACCTTTACTCATTTAGCTGTGTATTATGGGAGAACTCCACAACCAAACCTTACTCATATAGCTGTGTATTACAGGAGAACTCTACAACCAAACTTTACTCATTTAGCTGTGTATTACAGGAGAACTCCACAACCAAACCTTACTCATTTAGCTTTGTATTACGGGAGAACTCTACAACCAAACCTTACTCATTTAGCTGTGTATTACAGAAGAACTCTACAACCAAACCTTACTCATTTAGCTGTGTATTACAGGAGAACTCTACAACCAAACCTTACTCATTTAGCTGTGTATTACGGGAGAACTCTACAACCAAACCTTACTCATTTAGCTGTGTATTACGGGAGAACTCCACAACCAAACATTACTCATTTAGCTGTATATTACGGGAGAACTCCACAACCAAACCTTATCCATTTAGCTGTGTATTATGGGAGAACTCCACATCCAAACCTTACTCATTTAGCTGTGTATTACAGGAGAACTCTACAACCAAACCTTACTCATTTAGCTGTGTATTACGGGAGAACTCTACAACCAAACCTTACTCATTTAGCTGTGTATTACGGGAGAACTCTACAACCAAACCTTACTCATTTAGCTGTGTATTACGGGAGAACTCTACAACCAAACCTTACTCATTTAGCTGTGTATTACAGAAGAACGCCACAACCAAACCTTACTCATTTAGCTGTGTATTACGGGAGAACTCCACAACCAAACCTTACTCATTTAGCTGTGTATTACGGGAGAACTCCACAATCAAACTTTACACATTTAGCTGTGTATAACGGGAGAACTCCACAACCAAATCTTACTCATTTAGCTGTATATTACGGGAGAACTCCACAACCAAACATTACTCATTTAGCTGTATATTACGGGAGAACTCCACAACCAAACCTTATCCATTTAGCTGTGTATTATGGGAGAACTCCACATCCAAACCTTACTCATTTAGCTGTGTATTACGGGAGAACTCCACAACCAAACCTTACTCATTTAGCTGTGTATTCGCATTTAGCTGTGTATTACGGGAGAACTCCACAACCAAACTTTACTCATTTAGCTGTGTATTACGGGAGAACTCCACAACCAAACTTTACACATTTAGCTGTGTATTACGGGAGAACTCTACAACCGAACTTTACTCATTTAGCTGTGTATTACGGGAGAACTCCACAACCAAACTTTTCTCATTTAGCTATATATTACAGGAGAACTCCACAACCAAACCTTACTCATTTAGCTGTGTATTACGGGAGAACTCCACAACCAAACCTTACTCTTTTAGCTGTGTATTACGGGAGAACTCCACAACCAAACTTTACTCATTTAGCTGTGTATTACGGGAGAACTCTACAACCAAACCTTACTCATTTAGCTGTGTATTACAGGAGAACTCTACAACCAAACCTTACTCATTTAGCTGTGTATTACAGGAGAACTCTACAACCAAACCTTACTCATTTAGCTGTGTATTACGGGAGAACTCTACAACCAAACCTTACTCATTTAGCTGTGTATTACAGGAGAACTCTACAACCAAACCTTACTTATTTAGCTGTGTATTACGGGAGAACTCTACAACCAAACCTTACTCATTTAGCTGTGTATTACAGGAGAACTCCACAACCAAACCTTACTCATTTAGCTGTGTATTACAGAAGAACTCCACAACCAAACCTTACTCATTTAGCTGTGTATTACGGGAGAACTCCACAACCAAACTTTACACATTTAGTTGTGTATAACGGGAGAACTCCACAACCAAACTTTACTCATTTAGCTGTATATTACAGGAGAACTCTACAACCAAACTTTACTCATTTAGCTGTATATTACGGTAGAACTCTACAACCAAACTTTACTCATTTAGCTGTGTATTACGGGAGAACTCCACAACAAAACCTTACTCATTTCGCTGTGTAATACGGGAGTACTCCACAATCAAACTTTACACATTTAGCTGTGTATTACGGGAGAACTCCACAACCAAACTTTACTCATTTAGCTGTATATTACAGGAGAACTCTACAACCAAACCTTACTCATTTAGCTGTGTATTACGGGAGAACTCCACAACCAAACTTTACTCATTTAGCTGTGTATTACGGGAGAACTCCACAACCAAACCTTATCCATTTAGCTGTGTATTATGGGAGAACTCCACAACCAAACCTTACTCATTTAGCTGTGTATAACGGGAGAACTCCACAACCAAACCTTACTCATTTAGCTGTGTATTACGGGAGAACTCCACAACCAAACTTTACACATTTAGCTGTGTATAACGGGAGAATTCCACAACCAAACTTTACTGATTTAGCTGTATATTACGGGAGAACTCCACAACCAAACTTTACTCATTTAGCTGTATATTACGGGAGAACTCTACAACCAAACTTTACTCATTTAGCTGTATATTACGGGAGAACTCCACAACCAAACCTTACTCATTTAGCTGTGTATTACGGGAGAACTCCACAATCAAACTTTACACATTTAGCAGTGTATAACGGGAGAACTCCACAGCCAAACTTTACTCATTTAGCTGTATATTACGGGAGAACTCCACAACCAAACCTTACTCATTTAGCTGTGTATTACGGGAGAACTCCACAACCAAACTTTACTCATTTAGCTGTATATTACGGGAGAACTCTACAACCAAACTTTACTCATTTAGCTATATATTACAGGAGAACTCTACAACCAAACTTTACTCATTTAGCTTTATATTACGGGAGAACTCTACAACCAAACTTTACTCGATTAGCTATATATTGCAGGAGAACTCTACAACCAAACCTTACTCATTTAGCTGTGTATTATGGGAGAACTCCACAACCAAACCTTACTCATATAGCTGTGTATTACAGGAGAACTCTACAACCAAACTTTACTCATTTAGCTGTGTATTACAGGAGAACTCCACAACCAAACCTTACTCATTTAGCTTTGTATTACGGGAGAACTCTACAACCAAACCTTACTCATTTAGCTGTGTATTACAGGAGAACTCTACAACCAAACCTTACTCATTTAGCTGTGTATTACAGGAGAACTCTACAACCAAACCTTACTCATTTAGCTGTGTATTACGGGAGAACTCTACAACCAAACCTTACTCATTTAGCTGTGTATTACGGGAGAACTCTACAACCAAACCTTACTCATTTAGCTGTGTATTACGGGAGAACTCTACAACCAAACCTTACTCATTTAGCTGTGTATTACAGAAGAACGCCACAACCAAACTTTACTCATTTAGCTGTGTATTACGGGAGAACTCCACAACCAAACCTTACTCATTTAGCTGTGTATTACGGGAGAACTCCACAATCAAACTTTACACATTTAGCTGTGTATAACGGGAGAACTCCACAACCAAACCTTACTCATTTAGCTGTATATTACGGGAGAACTCCACAACCAAACATTACTCATTTAGCTGTATATTACGGGAGAACTCCACAACCAAACCTTATCCATTTAGCTGTGTACTATGGGAGAACTCCACATCCAAACCTTACTCATTTAGCTGTGTATTACGGGAGAACTCCACAACTAAACTTTACTCATTTAGCTGTGTATTCGCATTTAGCTGTGTATTACGGGAGAACTCCACAACCAAACTTTACTCATTTAGCTGTGTATTACGGGAGAACTCCACAACCAAACTTTACACATTTAGCTGTGTATTACGGGAGAACTCTACAACCAAACTTTACTCATTTAGCTGTGCATTACGGGAGAACTCTACAACCAAACTTTACTCATTTAGCTGTATATTACGGGAGAACTCCACAACCAAACCTTACTCATTTAGCTGTGTATTACGGGAGAACTCCACAATCAAACTTTACACATTTAGCAGTGTATAACGGGAGAACTCCACAGCCAAACTTTACTCATTTAGCTGTATATTACGGGAGAACTCCACAACCAAACCTTACTCATTTAGCTGTGTATTACGGGAGAACTCCACAACCAAACTTTACTCATTTAGCTGTATATTACGGGAGAACTCTACAACCAAACTTTACTCATTTAGCTATATATTACAGGAGAACTCTACAACCAAACTTTACTCATTTAGCTTTATAATACGGGAGAACTCTACAACCAAACTTTACTCGATTAGCTATATATTGCAGGAGAACTCTACAACCAAACCTTACTCATTTAGCTGTGTATTATGGGAGAACTCCACAACCAAACCTTACTCATATAGCTGTGTATTACAGGAGAACTCTACAACCAAACTTTACTCATTTAGCTGTGTATTACAGGAGAACTCCACAACCAAACCTTACTCATTTAGCTTTGTATTACGAGAGAACTCTACAACCAAACCTTACTCATTTAGCTGTGTATTACAGGAGAACTCTACAACCAAACCTTACTCATTTAGCTGTGTATTACAGGAGAACTCTACAACCAAACCTTACTCATTTAGCTGTGTATTACGGGAGAACTCTACAACCAAACCTTACTCATTTAGCTGTGTATTACGGGAGAACTCTACAACCAAACCTTACTCATTTAGCTGTGTATTACGGGAGAACTCTACAACCAAACCTTACTCATTTAGCTGTGTATTACAGAAGAACGCCACAACCAAACCTTACTCATTTAGCTGTGTATTACGGGAGAACTCCACAACCAAACCTTACTCATTTAGCTGTGTATTACGGGAGAACTCCACAATCAAACTTTACACATTTAGCTGTGTATAACGGGAGAACTCCACAACCAAACCTTACTCATTTAGCTGTATATTACGGGAGAACTCCACAACCAAACATTACTCATTTAGCTGTATATTACGGGAGATCTCCACAACCAAACCTTATCCATTTAGCTGTGTATTATGGGAGAACTCCACATCCAAACCTTACTCATTTAGCTGTGTATTACGGGAGAACTCCACAACTAAACTTTACTCATTTAGCTGTGTATTCGCATTTAGCTGTGTATTACGGGAGAACTCCACAAACAAACTTTACTCATTTAGCTGTGTATTACGGGAGAACTCCACAACCAAACTTTACACATTTAGCTGTGTATTACGGGAGAACTCTACAACCGAACTTTACTCATTTAGCTGTGCATTACGGGAGAACTCTACAACCGAACTTTACTCATTTAGCTGTGTATTACGGGAGAACTCCACAACCAAACCTTACTCATTTAGCTGTGTATTACGGGAGAACTCCACAACCAAACTTTACACATTTAGCTGTGTATATTACGGGAGAACTCTACAACCAAACTTTACTCATTTAGCTATATATTACAGGAGAACTCCAGAACCAAACCTTACTCATTTAGCTGTATATTACGGGAGAACTCTACAACCAAACTTTACTCATTTAGCTGTATATTACGGGAGAACTCTACAACCAAACTTTACACATTTAGCTGTGTATTACGGGAGAACTCTACAACCGAACTTTACTCATTTAGCTGTATATTACGGGAGAACTCTACAACCAAACCTTACTCATTTAGCTGTGTATTATGGGAGAACTCCACAACCAAACCTTACTCATATAGCTGTGAATTACAGGAGAACTCTACAACCAAACTTTACTCATTTAGCTGTGTATTACGGGAGAACTCCACAACCAAACCTTACTCATTTAGCTGTGTATTACGGGAGAACTCTACAACCAAATCTTACTCATTTAGCTGTGTATTACAGGAGAACTCTATAACCAAACCTTACTCATTTAGCTGTGTATTACAGGAGAACTCTACAACCAAACCTTACTCATTTAGCTGTGTATTACGGGAGAACTCTACAACCAAACCTTACTCATTTAGCTGTGTATTACGGGAGAACTCTACAACCAAACCTTACTCATTTAGCTGTGTATTACAGAAGAACTCCACAACCAAACGTTACTCATTTAGCTGTGCATTACGGGAGAACACCACAACCAAACCTTACTCATTTAGCTGTGTATTACGGGAGAACTCCACAATCAAACTTTACACATTTAGCTGTGTATAACGGGAGAACTCCACAACCAAGCATTACTCATTTAGCTGTATATTACGGGAGAACTCCACAACCAAACCTTATCCATTTAGCTGTGTATTATGGGAGAACTGCACATCCAAACCTTACTCATTTAGCTGTGTATTACGGGAGAACTCCATAACGAAACTTTACTCATTTAGCTGTGTATTCGCATTTAGCTGTGTATTACGGGAGAACTCCACAACCAAACTTTACTCATTTAGCTGTGTATTACGGGAGAACTCCACAACCAAACTTTACACATTTAGCTGTGTATTACGGGAGAACTCTACAACCGAACTTTACTCATTTAGCTGTGCATTACGGGAGAACTCTACAACCGAACTTTACTCATTTAGCTGTGTATTACGGGAGAACTCCACAACCAAACCTTACTCATTTAGCTGTGTATTACGGGAGAACTCCACAACCAAACTTTACACATTTAGCTGTGTATTAAGGGAGAACTCCACAACCAAACCTTACTCTTTTAGCTGTGTATTACGGGAGAACTCCACAACCAAACTTTTCTCATTTAGCTGTATATTACGGGAGAACTCCACAACCAAACTTTACTCATTTAGCTATATATTACAGGAGAACTCCACAACCAAACCTTACTCATTTAGCTGTATATTACGGGAGAACTCTACAACCAAACTTTACTCATTTAGCTGTATATTACGGGAGAACTCTACAACAAAACTTTACACATTTAGCTGTGTATTACGGGAGAACTCTACAACCGAACTTTACTCATTTAGCTGTATATTACGGGAGAACTCTACAACCAAACCTTACTCATTTAGCTGTGTATTACAGAAGAACTCCACAACCAAACCTTACTCATTTAGCTGTGCATTACGGGAGAACACCACAACCAAACCTTACTCATTTAGCTGTGTATTACGGGAGAACTCCACAATCAAACTTTACACATTTAGCTGTGTATAACGGGAGAACTCCACAACCAAACATTACTCATTTAGCTGTATATTACGGGAGAACTCCACAACCAAACCTTATCCATTTAGCTGTGTATTATGGGAGAACTGCACATCCAAACCTTACTCATTTAGCTGTGTATTACGGGAGAACTCCATAACGAAACTTTACTCATTTAGCTGTGTATTCGCATTTAGCTGTGTATTACGGGAGAACTCCACAACCAAACTTTACTCATTTAGCTGTGTATTACGGGAGAACTCCACAACCAAACTTTACACATTTAGCTGTGTATTACGGGAGAACTCTACAACCGAACTTTACTCATTTAGATGTGCATTACGGGAGAACTCTACAACCGAACTTTACTCATTTAGCTGTGTATTACGGGAGAACTCCACAACCAAACCTTACTCATTTAGCTGTGTATTACGGGAGAACTCCACAACCAAACTTTACACATTTAGCAGTGTATTAAGGGAGAACTCCACAACCAAACCTTACTCTTTTAGCTGTGTATTACGGGAGAAGTCCACAACCAAACTTTTCTCATTTAGCTGTATATTACGGGAGAACTCCACAACCAAACTTTACTCATTTAGCTATATATTACAGGAGAACTCCACAACCAAACCTTACTCATTTAGCTGTATATTACGGGAGAACTCTACAACCAAACTTTACTCATTTAGCTGTATATTACGGGAGAACTCTACAACAAAACTTTACACATTTAGCTGTGTATTACGGGAGAACTTTACAACCGAACTTTACTCATTTAGCTGTATATTACGGGAGAACTCTACAACCAAACCTTACTCATTTAGCAGTGTATTATGGGAGAACTCCACAACCAAACCTTACTCATATAGCTGTGTATTACAGGTGAACTCTACAACCAAACTTTACTCATTTAGCTGTGTATTACAGGAGAACTCCACAACCAAACCTTACTCATTTAGCTGTGTATTACGGGAGAACTCTACAACCAAACCTTACTCATTTAGCTGTGTATTACAGGAGAACTCTACAACCAAACCTTACTCATTTAGCTGTGTATTACAGGAGAACTCTACAACCAAACTTTACTCATTTAGCTGTGTATTACGGGAGAACTCTACAACCAAACCTTACTCATTTAGCTGTGTATTACAGGAGAAATCTACAACCAAACCTTACTCATTTAGCTGTGTATTACGGGAGAACTCTACAACCAAACCTTACTCATTTAGCTGTGTATTACAGGAGAACTCCACAACCAAACCTTACTCATTTAGCTGTGTATTACAGAAGAACTCCACAACCAAACCTTACTCATTTAGCTGTGTATTACGGGAGAACTCCACAACCAAACTTTACACATTTAGCTGTGTATAACGGGAGAACTCCACAACCAAACCTTACTAATTTAGCTGTGTATTACGGGAGAACTCCACAACCAAACCTTACTCATTTAGCTGTATATTACGGGAGAACTCCACAACCAAACCTTATCCATTTAGCTGTGTATTATGGGAGAACTCCACATCCAAACCTTACTCATTTAGCTGTGTATTATGGGAGAACTCCACAACCAAACTTTACTCATTTAGCTGTGTATTCTCATTTAGCTGTGTATTACAGGAGAACTCTACAACCAAACCTTACACATATAGCTGTATATTACAGGAGAACTCTACATCTAAACCTTACACATTTAGCTGTGTATTACGGGAGAACTCTACAACCAAACTTTACTCATTTAGCTGTGCATTACGGGAGAACTCTACAACCGAACTTTACTCATTTAGCTGTGTATTACGGGAGAACTCCACAACCAAACCTTACTCATTTAGCTGTGTATTACGGGAGAACTCCACAACCAAACTTTACTCATTTAGCTGTATATTACGGGAGAACTCTACAACCAAACTTTACTCATTTAGCTATATATTACAGGAGAACTCCAGAACCAAACCTTACTCATTTAGCTGTATATTACGGGAGAACTCTACAACCAAACTTTACTCATTTAGCTGTATATTACGGGAGAACTCTACAACCGAACTTTACACATTTAGCTGTGTATTACGGGAGAACTCTACAACCGAACTTTACTCATTTAGCTGTATATTACGGGAGAACTCTACAACCAAACCTTACTCATTTAGCTGTGTATTATGGGAGAACTCCACAACCAAACCTTACTCATATAGCTGTGTATTACAGGAGAACTCTACAACCAAACCTTACTCATTTAGCTGTGTATTACAGAAGAACTCCACAACCAAACCTTACTCATTTAGCTGTGTATTACGGGAGAACTCCACAACCAAACCTTACTCATTTAGCTGTGTATTATGGGAGAACTGCACATCCAAACCTTACTCATTTAGCTGTGTATTACGGGAGAACTCCACAACGAAACTTTACTCATTTAGCTGTGTATTCGCATTTAGCTGTGTATTACGGGAGAACTCCACAACCAAACTTTACTCATTTAGCTGTGTATTACGGGAGAACTCCACAACCAAACTTTACACATTTAGCTGTGTATTACGGGAGAACTCTACAACCGAACTTTACTCATTTAGCTGTATATTACGGGAGAACTCTACAACCAAACCTTACTCATTTAGCTGTGTATTATGGGAGAACTCCACAACCAAACCTTACTCATATAGCTGTGAATTACAGGAGAACTCTACAACCAAACTTTACTCATTTAGCTGTGTATTACGGGAGAACTCCACAACCAAACCTTACTCATTTAGCTGTGTATTACGGGAGAACTCTACAACCAAATCTTACTCATTTAGCTGTGTATTACAGGAGAACTCTACAACCAAACCTTACTCATTTAGCTGTGTATTACAGGAGAACTCTACAACCAAACCTTACTCATTTAGCTGTGTATTACGGGAGAACTCTACAACCAAACCTTACTCATTTAGCTGTGTATTACGGGAGAACTCTACAACCAAACCTTACTCATTTAGCTGTGTATTACAGAAGAACTCCACAACCAAACGTTACTCATTTAGCTGTGCATTACGGGAGAACACCACAACCAAACCTTACTCATTTAGCTGTGTATTACGGGAGAACTCCACAATCAAACTTTACACATTTAGCTGTGTATAACGGGAGAACTCCACAACCAAACATTACTCATTTAGCTGTATATTACGGGAGAACTCCACAACCAAACCTTATCCATTTAGCTGTGTATTATGGGAGAACTGCACATCCAAACCTTACTCATTTAGCTGTGTATTACGGGAGAACTCCATAACGAAACTTTACTCATTTAGCTGTGTATTCGCATTTAGCTGTGTATTACGGGAGAACTCCACAACCAAACTTTACTCATTTAGCTGTGTATTACGGGAGAACTCCACAACCAAACTTTACACATTTAGCTGTGTATTACGGGAGAACTCTACAACCGAACTTTACTCATTTAGCTGTGCATTACGGGAGAACTCTACAACCGAACTTTACTCATTTAGCTGTGTATTACGGGAGAACTCCACAACCAAACCTTACTCATTTAGCTGTGTATTACGGGAGAACTCCACAACCAAACTTTACACATTTAGCTGTGTATTAAGGGAGAACTCCACAACCAAACCTTACTCTTTTAGCTGTGTATTACGGGAGAACTCCACAACCAAACTTTTCTCATTTAGCTGTATATTACGGGAGAACTCCACAACCAAACTTTACTCATTTAGCTATATATTACAGGAGAACTCCACAACCAAACCTTACTCATTTAGCTGTATATTACGGGAGAACTCTACAACCAAACTTTACTCATTTAGCTGTATATTACGGGAGAACTCTACAACAAACTTTACACATTTAGCTGTGTATTACGGGAGAACTCTACAACCGAACTTTACTCATTTAGCTGTATATTACGGGAGAACTCTACAACCAAACCTTACTCATTTAGCTGTGTATTACAGAAGAACTCCACAACCAAACCTTACTCATTTAGCTGTGCATTACGGGAGAACACCACAACCAAACCTTACTCATTTAGCTGTGTATTACAGGAGAACTCCACAATCAAACTTTACACATTTAGCTGTGTATAACGGGAGAACTCCACAACCAAACATTACTCATTTAGCTGTATATTACGGGAGAACTCCACAACCAAACCTTATCCATTTAGCTGTGTATTATGGGAGAACTGCACATCCAAACCTTACTCATTTAGCTGTGTATTACGGGAGAACTCCATAACGAAACTTTACTCATTTAGCTGTGTATTCGCATTTAGCTGTGTATTACGGGAGAACTCCACAACCAAACTTTACTCATTTAGCTGTGTATTACGGGAGAACTCCACAACCAAACTTTACACATTTAGCTGTGTATTACGGGAGAACTCTACAACCGAACTTTACTCATTTAGATGTGCATTACGGGAGAACTCTACAACCGAACTTTACTCATTTAGCTGTGTATTACGGGAGAACTCCACAACCAAACCTTACTCATTTAGCTGTGTATTACGGGAGAACTCCACAACCAAACTTTACACATTTAGCTGTGTATTAAGGGAGAACTCCACAACCAAACCTTACTCTTTTAGCTGTGTATTACGGGAGAAGTCCACAACCAAACTTTTCTCATTTAGCTGTATATTACGGGAGAACTCCACAACCAAACTTTACTCATTTAGCTATATATTACAGGAGAACTCCACAACCAAACCTTACTCATTTAGCTGTATATTACGGGAGAACTCTACAACCAAACTTTACTCATTTAGCTGTATATTACGGGAGAACTCTACAACAAAACTTTACACATTTAGCTGTGTATTACGGGAGAACTCTACAACCGAACTTTACTCATTTAGCTGTATATTACGGGAGAACTCTACAACCAAACCTTACTCATTTAGCAGTGTATTATGGGAGAACTCCACAACCAAACCTTACTCATATAGCTGTGTATTACAGGTGAACTCTACAACCAAACTTTACTCATTTAGCTGTGTATTACAGGAGAACTCCACAACCAAACCTTACTCATTTAGCTGTGTATTACGGGAGAACTCTACAACCAAACCTTACTCATTTAGCTGTGTATTACAGGAGAACTCTACAACCAAACCTTACTCATTTAGCTGTGTATTACAGGAGAACTCTACAACCAAACTTTACTCATTTAGCTGTGTATTACGGGAGAACTCTACAACCAAACCTTACTCATTTAGCTGTGTATTACAGGAGAAATCTACAACCAAACCTTACTCATTTAGCTGTGTATTACGGGAGAACTCTACAACCAAACCTTACTCATTTAGCTGTGTATTACAGGAGAACTCCACAACCAAACCTTACTCATTTAGCTGTGTATTACAGAAGAACTCCACAACCAAACCTTACTCATTTAGCTGTGTATTACGGGAGAACTCCACAACCAAACTTTACACATTTAGCTGTGTATAACGGGAGAACTCCACAACCAAACCTTACTAATTTAGCTGTGTATTACGGGAGAACTCCACAACCAAACCTTACTCATTTAGCTGTATATTACGGGAGAACTCCACAACCAAACCTTATCCATTTAGCTGTGTATTATGGGAGAACTCCACATCCAAACCTTACTCATTTAGCTGTGTATTACGGGAGAACTCCACAACCAAACTTTACTCATTTAGCTGTGTATTCTCATTTAGCTGTGTATTACAGGAGAACTCTACAACCAAACCTTACACATATAGCTGTATATTACAGGAGAACTCTACATCTAAACCTTACACATTTAGCTGTGTATTACGGGAGAACTCTACAACCAAACTTTACTCATTTAGCTGTGCATTACGGGAGAACTCTACAACCGAACTTTACTCATTTAGCTGTGTATTACGGGAGAACTCCACAACCAAACCTTACTCATTTAGCTGTGTATTACGGGAGAACTCCACTACCAAACTTTACACATTTAGCTGTGTTGTAAGGGAGAACTCCACAACCAAACCTTACTCTTTTAGCTGTGTATTACGGGAGAACTCCACAACCAAACTTTACTCATTTAGCTGTATATTACGGGAGAACTCTACAACCAAACTTTACTCATTTAGCTATATATTACAGGAGAACTCCAGAACCAAACCTTACTCATTTAGCTGTATATTACGGGAGAACTCTACAACCAAACTTTACTCATTTAGCTGTATATTACGGGAGAACTCTACAACCGAACTTTACACATTTAGCTGTGTATTACGGGAGAACTCTACAACCGAACTTTACTCATTTAGCTGTATATTACGGGAGAACTCTACAACCAAACCTTACTCATTTAGCTGTGTATTATGGGAGAACTCCACAACCAAACCTTACTCATATAGCTGTGTATTACAGGAGAACTCTACAACCAAACCTTACTCATTTAGCTGTGTATTACAGAAGAACTCCACAACCAAACCTTACTCATTTAGCTGTGTATTACGGGAGAACTCCACAACCAAACATTACTCATTTAGCTGTGTATTACGGGAGAATTCCACAATCAAACTTTACACATTTAGCTGTGTATAACGGGAGAACTCCACAACCAAACATTACTCATTTAGCTGTATATTACGGGAGAACTCCACAACCAAACCTTATCCATTTAGCTGTGTATTATGGGAGAACTGCACATCCAAACCTTACTCATTTAGCTGTGTATTACGGGAGAACTCCACAACGAAACTTTACTCATTTAGCTGTGTATTCGCATTTAGCTGTGTATTACGGGAGAACTCCACAACCAAACTTTACTCATTTAGCTGTGTATTACGGGAGAACTCCACAACCAAACTTTACACATTTAGCTGTATATTACGGGAGAACTCTACAACCGAACTTTACTCATTTAGCTGTGCATTACGGGAGAACTCTACAACCGAACTTTATTCATTTAGCTGTGTATTACGGGAGAACTCCACAACCAAACCTTACTCATTTAGCTGTGTATTACGGGAGAACTCTACAACCAAATCTTACTCATTTAGCTCTGTATTACAGGAGAACTCTACAACCAAACCTTACTCATTTAGCTGTGTATTACAGGAGAACTCTACAACCAAACCTTACTCATTTAGCTGTGTATTACGGGAGAACTCTACAACCAAACCTTACTCATTTAGCTGTGTATTACAGGAGAACTCTACAACCAAACCTTACTCATTTAGCTGTGTATTACGGGAGAACTCTACAACCAAACCTTACTCATTTAGCTGTGTATTACGGGAGAACTCTACAACCAAACCTTACTCATTTAGCTGTGTATTACAGAAGAACTCCACAACCAAACGTTACTCATTTAGCTGTGCATTACGGGAGAACACCACAACCAAACCTTACTCATTTAGCTGTGTATTACGGGAGAACTCCACAATCAAACTTTACACATTTAGCTGTGTATAACGGGAGAACTCCACAACCAAACATTACTCATTTAGCTGTATATTACGGGAGAACTCCACAACCAAACCTTATCCATTTAGCTGTGTATTATGGGAGAACTGCACATCCAAACCTTACTCATTTAGCTGTGTATTACGGGAGAACTCCATAACGAAACTTTACTCATTTAGCTGTGTATTCGCATTTAGCTGTGTATTACGGGAGAACTCCACAACCAAACTTTACTCATTTAGCTGTGTATTACGGGAGAACTCCACAACCAAACTTTACACATTTAGCTGTGTATTACGGGAGAACTCTACAACCGAACTTTACTCATTTAGCTGTGCATTACGGGAGAACTCTACAACCGAACTTTACTCATTTAGCTGTGTATTACGGGAGAACTCCACAACCAAACCTTACTCATTTAGCTGTGTATTACGGGAGAACTCCACAACCAAACTTTACACATTTAGCTGTGTATTAAGGGAGAACTCCACAACCAAACCTTACTCTTTTAGCTGTGTATTACGGGAGAACTCCACAACCAAACTTTTCTCATTTAGCTGTATATTACGGGAGAACTCCACAACCAAACTTGACTCATTTAGCTATATATTACAGGAGAACTCCACAACCAAACCTTACTCATTTAGCTGTATATTACGGGAGAACTCTACAACCAAACTTTACTCATTTAGCTGTATATTACGGGAGAACTCTACAACAAAACTTTACACATTTAGCTGTGTATTACGGGAGAACTCTACAACCGAACTTTACTCATTTAGCTGTATATTACGGGAGAACTCTACAACCAAACCTTACTCATTTAGCTGTGTATTACAGAAGAACTACACAACCAAACCTTACTCATTTAGCTGTGCATTACGGGAGAACACCACAACCAAACCTTACTCATTTAGCTGTGTATTACGGGAGAACTCCACAATCAAACTTTACACATTTAGCTGTGTATAACGGGAGAACTCCACAACCAAACATTACTCATTTAGCTGTATATTACAGGAGAACTCCACAACCAAACCTTATCCATTTAGCTGTGTATTATGGGAGAACTGCACATCCAAACCTTACTCATTTAGCTGTGTATTACGGGAGAACTCCATAACGAAACTTTACTCATTTAGCTGTGTATTCGCATTTAGCTGTGTATTACGGGAGAACTCCACAACCAAACTTTACTCATTTAGCTGTGTATTACGGGAGAACTCCACAACCAAACTTTACACATTTAGCTGTGTATTACGGGAGAACTCTACAACCGAACTTTACTCATTTAGATGTGCATTACGGGAGAACTCTACAACCGAACTTTACTCATTTAGCTGTGTATTACGGGAGAACTCCACAACCAAACCTTACTCATTTAGCTGTGTATTACGGGAGAACTCCACAACCAAACTTTACACATTTAGCTGTGTATTAAGGGAGAACTCCACAACCAAACCTTACTCTTTTAGCTGTGTATTACGGGAGAAGTCCACAACCAAACTTTTCTCATTTAGCTGTATATTACGGGAGAACTCCACAACCAAACTTTACTCATTTAGCTATATATTACAGGAGAACTCCACAACCAAACCTTATTCATTTAGCTGTATATTACGGGAGAACTCTACAACCAAACTTTACTCATTTAGCTGTATATTACGGGAGAACTCTACAACAAAACTTTACACATTTAGCTGTGTATTACGGGAGAACTCTACAACCGAACTTTACTCATTTAGCTGTATATTACGGGAGAACTCTACAACCAAACCTTACTCATTTAGCAGTGTATTATGGGAGAACTCCACAACCAAACCTTACTCATTTAGCTGTGTATTACAGGAGAACTCTACAACCAAACCTTACTCATTTAGCTGTGTATTACAGGAGAAATCTACAACCAAACCTTACTCATTTAGCTGTGTATTACGGGAGAACTCTACAACCAAACCTTACTCATTTAGCTGTGTATTACAGGAGAACTCCACAACCAAACCTTACTCATTTAGCTGTGTATTACAGAAGAACTCCACAACCAAACCTTACTCATTTAGCTGTGTATTACGGGAGAACTCCACAACCAAACTTTACACATTTAGCTGTGTATAACGGGAGAACTCCACAACCAAACCTTACTAATTTAGCTGTGTATTACGGGAGAACTCCACAACCAAACCTTACTCATTTAGCTGTATATTACGGGAGAACTCCACAACCAAACCTTATCCATTTAGCTGTGTATTATGGGAGAACTCCACATCCAAACCTTACTCATTTAGCTGTGTATTACGGGAGAACTCCACAACCAAACTTTACTCATTTAGCTGTGTATTCTCATTTAGCTGTGTATTACAGGAGAACTCTACAACCAAACCTTACACATATAGCTGTATATTACAGGAGAACTCTACATCTAAACCTTACACATTTAGCTGTGTATTACGGGAGAACTCTACAACCAAACTTTACTCATTTAGCTGTGCATTACGGGAGAACTCTACAACCGAACTTTACTCATTTAGCTGTGTATTACGGGAGAACTCCACAACCAAACCTTACTCATTTAGCTGTGTATTACGGGAGAACTCCACTACCAAACTTTACACATTTAGCTGTGTTGTAAGGGAGAACTCCACAACCAAACCTTACTCTTTTAGCTGTGTATTACGGGAGAACTCCACAACCAAACTTTACTCATTTAGCTGTATATTACGGGAGAACTCTACAACCAAACTTTACTCATTTAGCTATATATTACAGGAGAACTCCAGAACCAAACCTTACTCATTTAGCTGTATATTACGGGAGAACTCTACAACCAAACTTTACTCATTTAGCTGTATATTACGGGAGAACTCTACAACCGAACTTTACACATTTAGCTGTGTATTACGGGAGAACTCTACAACCGAACTTTACTCATTTAGCTGTATATTACGGGAGAACTCTACAACCAAACCTTACTCATTTAGCTGTGTATTATGGGAGAACTCCACAACCAAACCTTACTCATATAGCTGTGTATTACAGGAGAACTCTACAACCAAACCTTACTCATTTAGCTGTGTATTACAGAAGAACTCCACAACCAAACCTTACTCATTTAGCTGTGTATTACGGGAGAACTCCACAACCAAACCTTACTCATTTAGCTGTGTATTACGGGAGAATTCCACAATCAAACTTTACACATTTAGCTGTGTATAACGGGAGAACTCCACAACCAAACATTACTCATTTAGCTGTATATTACGGGAGAACTCCACAACCAAACCTTATCCATTTAGCTGTGTATTATGGGAGAACTGCACATCCAAACCTTACTCATTTAGCTGTGTATTACGGGAGAACTCCACAACGAAACTTTACTCATTTAGCTGTGTATTCGCATTTAGCTGTGTATTACGGGAGAACTCCACAACCAAACTTTACTCATTTAGCTGTGTATTACGGGAGAACTCCACAACCAAACTTTACACATTTAGCTGTATATTACGGGAGAACTCTACAACCGAACTTTACTCATTTAGCTGTGCATTACGGGAGAACTCTACAACCGAACTTTATTCATTTAGCTGTGTATTACGGGAGAACTCCACAACCAAACCTTACTCATTTAGCTGTGTATTACGGGAGAACTCTACAACCAAATCTTACTCATTTAGCTCTGTATTACAGGAGAACTCTACAACAAAACTTTACACATTTAGCTGTGTATTACGGGAGAACTCTACAACCGAACTTTACTCATTTAGCTGTATATTACGGGAGAACTCTACAACCAAACCTTACTCATTTAGCTGTGTATTACAGAAGAACTCCACAACCAAACCTTACTCATTTAGCTGTGCATTACGGGAGAACACCACAACCAAACCTTACTCATTTAGCTGTGTATTACGGGAGAACTCCACAATCAAACTTTACACATTTAGCTGTGTATAACGGGAGAACTCCACAACCAAACATTACTCATTTAGCTGTATATTACAGGAGAACTCCACAACCAAACCTTATCCATTTAGCTGTGTATTATGGGAGAACTGCACATCCAAACCTTACTCATTTAGCTGTGTATTACGGGAGAACTCCATAACGAAACTTTACTCATTTAGCTGTGTATTCGCATTTAGCTGTGTATTACGGGAGAACTCCACAACCAAACTTTACTCATTTAGCTGTGTATTACGGGAGAACTCCACAACCAAACTTTACACATTTAGCTGTGTATTACGGGAGAACTCTACAACCGAACTTTACTCATTTAGATGTGCATTACGGGAGAACTCTACAACCGAACTTTACTCATTTAGCTGTGTATTACGGGAGAACTCCACAACCAAACCTTACTCATTTAGCTGTGTATTACGGGAGAACTCCACAACCAAACTTTACACATTTAGCTGTGTATTAAGGGAGAACTCCACAACCAAACCTTACTCTTTTAGCTGTGTATTACGGGAGAACTCCACAACCAAACTTTTCTCATTTAGCTGTATATTACGGGAGAACTCCACAACCAAACTTTACTCATTTAGCTATATATTACAGGAGAACTCCACAACCAAACCTTACTCATTTAGCTGTATATTACGGGAGAACTCTACAACCAAACTTTACTCATTTAGCTGTATATTACGGGAGAACTCTACAACAAAACTTTACACATTTAGCTGTGTATTACGGGAGAACTCTACAACCGAACTTTACTCATTTAGCTGTATATTACGGGAGAACTCTACAACCAAACCTTACTCATTTAGCAGTGTATTATGGGAGAACTCCACAACCAAACCTTACTCATATAGCTGTGTATTACAGGTGAACTCTACAACCAAACTTTACTCATTTAGCTGTGTATTACAGGAGAACTCCACAACCAAACCTTACTCATTTAGCTGTGTATTACGGGAGAACTCTACAACCAAACCTTACTCATTTAGCTGTGTATTACAGGAGAACTCTACAACCAAACCTTACTCATTTAGCTGTGTATTACAGGAGAACTCTACAACCAAACTTTACTCATTTAGCTGTGTATTACGGGAGAACTCTACAACCAAACCTTACTCATTTAGCTGTGTATTACAGGAGAAATCTACAACCAAACCTTACTCATTTAGCTGTGTATTACGGGAGAACTCTACAACCAAACCTTACTCATTTAGCTGTGTATTACAGGAGAACTCCACAACCAAACCTTACTCATTTAGCTGTGTATTACAGAAGAACTCCACAACCAAACCTTACTCATTTAGCTGTGTATTACGGGAGAACTCCACAACCAAACTTTACACATTTAGCTGTGTATAACGGGAGAACTCCACAACCAAACCTTACTAATTTAGCTGTGTATTACGGGAGAACTCCACAACCAAACCTTACTCATTTAGCTGTATATTACGGGAGAACTCCACAACCAAACCTTATCCATTTAGCTGTGTATTATGGGAGAACTCCACATCCAAACCTTACTCATTTAGCTGTGTATTACGGGAGAACTCCACAACCAAACTTTACTCATTTAGCTGTGTATTCTCATTTAGCTGTGTATTACAGGAGAACTCTACAACCAAACCTTACACATATAGCTGTATATTACAGGAGAACTCTACATCTAAACCTTACACATTTAGCTGTGTATTACGGGAGAACTCTACAACCAAACTTTACTCATTTAGCTGTGCATTACGGGAGAACTCTACAACCGAACTTTACTCATTTAGCTGTGTATTACGGGAGAACTCCACAACCAAACCTTACTCATTTAGCTGTGTATTACGGGAGAACTCCACTACCAAACTTTACACATTTAGCTGTGTATTAAGGGAGAACTCCACAACCAAACCTTACTCTTTTAGCTGTGTATTACGGGAGAACTCCACAACCAAACTTTACTCATTTAGCTGTATATTACGGGAGAACTCTACAACCAAACTTTAATCATTTAGCTATATATTACAGGAGAACTCCAGCACCAAACCTTACTCATTTAGCTGTATATTACGGGAGAACTCTACAACCAAACTTTACTCATTTAGCTGTATATTACGGGAGAACTCTACAACCGAACTTTACACATTTAGCTGTGTATTACGGGAGAACTCTACAACCGAACTTTACTCATTTAGCTGTATATTACGGGAGAACTCTACAACCAAACCTTACTCATTTAGCTGTGTATTACGGGAGAACTCCACAACCAAACCTTACTCATATAGCTGTGTATTACAGGAGAACTCTACAACCAAACCTTACTCATTTAGCTGTGTATTACAGAAGAACTCCACAACCAAACCTTACTCATTTAGCTGTGTATTACGGGAGAACTCCACAACCAAACCTTACTCATTTAGCTGTGTATTACGGGAGAACTCCACAATCAAACTTTACACATTTAGCTGTGTATAACGGGAGAACTCCACAACCAAACATTACTCATTTAGCTGTATATTACGGGAGAACTCCACAACCAAACCTTATCCATTTAGCTGTGTATTATGGGAGAACTGCACATCCAAACCTTACTCATTTAGCTGTGTATTACGGGAGAACTCCACAACGAAACTTTACTCATTTAGCTGTGTATTCGCATTTAGCTGTGTATTACGGGAGAACTCCACAACCAAACTTTACTCATTTAGCTGTGTATTACGGGAGAACTCCACAACCAAACTTTACACATTTAGCTGTGTATTACGGGAGAACTCTACAACCGAACTTTACTCATTTAGCTGTGCATTACGGGAGAACTCTACAACCGAACTTTATTCATTTAGCTGTGTATTACGGGAGAACTCCACAACCAAACCTTACTCATTTAGCTGTGTATTACGGGAGAACTCCACAACCAAACTTTACACATTTATCTGTGTATTAAGGGAGAACTCCACAACCAAACCTTACTCTTTTAGCTGTGTATTACGGAAGAACTCCACAACCAAACTTTTCTCATTTAGCTGTATATTACGGGAGAACTCCACAACCAAACTTTACTCATTTAGCTATATATTACAGGAGAACTCCACAACCAAACCTTACTCATTTAGCTGTATATTACGGGAGAACTCTACAACCAAACTTTACTCATTTAGCTGTATATTACGGGAGAACTCTACAACCAAACTTTACACATTTAGCTGTGTATTACGGGAGAACTCTACAACCGAACTTTACTCATTTAGCTGTATATTACGGGAGAACTCTACAACCAAACCTTACTCATTTAGCAGTGTATTACGGGAGAACTCCACAACCAAACCTTACTCATATAGCTGTGTATTACAGGAGAACTCTACAACCAAACTTTACTCATTTAGCTGTGTATTACAGGAGAACTCCACAACCAAACTTTACTCATTTAGCTGTGTATTACGGGAGAACTCTACAACCAAACCTTACTCATTTAGCTGTGTATTACAGGAGAACTCTACAACCAAACCTTACTCATTTAGCTGTGTATTACAGGAGAACTCTACAACCAAACCTTACTCATTTAGCTGTGTATTACGGGAGAACTCTACAACCAAACCTTACTCATTTAGCTGTGTATTACAGGAGAACTCTACAACCAAACCTTACTCATTTAGCTGTGTATTACGGGAGAACTCTACAACCAAACCTTACTCATTTAGCTGTGTATTACAGGAGAACTCCACAACCAAACCTTACTCATTTAGCTGTGTATTACAGAAGAACTCCACAACCAAACCTTATCCATTTAGCTGTGTATTATGGGAGAACTCCACATCCAAACCTTACTCATTTAGCTGTGTATTACGGGAGAACTCCACAACCAAACTTTACTCATTTAGCTGTGTATTCTCATTTAGCTGTGTATTACAGGAGAACTCTACAACCAAACCTTACACATATAGCTGTATATTACAGGAGAACTCTACAACTAAACCTTACACATTTAGCTGTGTATTACGGGAGAACTCTACAACCAAACTTTACTCATTTAGCTGTGTATTACGGGAGAACTCCACAACCAAACTTTACTAATTTAGCTGTGTATTACGGGAGAACTCCACAACCAAACTTTACTCATTTAGCTGTGTATTACGGGAGAACTCCACAACCAAACTTTACACATTTAGCTGTGTATTACGGGAGAACTCCACAACCAAACTTTACTCATTTAGCTGTGTATTACGGGAGAACTCCACAACCAAACTTTACTCATTTAGCTGTGTATTACTGGAGAACTCCACAACCAAACTTTACACATTTAGCTGTGTATTACGGGAGAACTCCACAACCAAACTTTACACATTTAGCTGTGTATTACGGGAGAACTCCACAGCCAAACCTTACTCATTTAGCTGTGTATTACGGGAGAACTCTACAACCAAACATTACTCATTTAGCTGTATAATCCGGGAGAACTCTACAACCAAACATTACTCATTTAGCTGTATATTACGGGAGAACTCTACAACCAAACTTTACACATTTAGCTGTGTATTACGGGAGAACTCCACAACCAAACTTTACACATTTAGCTGTGTATTACGGGAGAGCTCCACAACCAAACTTTACACATTTAGCTGTGTATTACGGGAGAGCTCCACAACCAAACTTTACTCATTTAGCTGTGATTAATGGACGGTGCTGTCTGAAACGTGCCATAATATCACTTGTATGCTCTCATTTTCTTGATTTTTGAAACATGTTTAGCCCGCAATAAGGCTGCCACCTCTCTAAGCTCTTTAAAAGCTTGATATAGAGTTGTCCATTTGCACCAAGTAAAAATGCAACTTGCACATGTGCAAAAAATGTATCTGCATTTAGAGTTGGGCGTCTACATAGATCTTTGGGGAAGGTGGTAAATGGATGAATCACATGTATAAGAGACCACTAAAGAAGCATAATAGGGATGGGACTGGGGACAAGGGCATTTGGGCGCAGAAGATGGGCATCATGAAGATGTGCGGCTGGTAACAGATGATAAATTGGGCATACTGAGGTTGGACATATCTTACCGCTGGCGGGGTCTCCTTCAAACAAGTCGTGCACAAAGTTGCTGAAGTCATGGGTTACATTCACCAGGGACTCGTCTCTGGCCTTCAAACCAATGAGGGAGTCTCCTTCTTGCTCGTCCTCCCGGGTCAGGATGCCTCCGAACGCCCATGTAAACGCAAAGACGTAGAGCTTCCCCAGCAACGGTGTTAGCTTCCCAGGGTTATTCTCCAAATACCACTTCTGTTCTTCCCTATAAATGAAAATACATGTGTCATTTTATAAATCACCTTATATTTGTCACTGTATGTTTCCTATAACATCTCCCCATCTGTGATACATGTTTAACTCCATGTTTCAGCCGCCAAGGGGAATGATCACAAGTCGGATGGAATTGCTCCCATATTGTGTACTTCGGAGGAAAAAAGCGGATATACTCCGCAGACAGAGTTGTACGCATCTCTGTGGTAGGAGCGACAGACGTTTGGTTTCATGGCCGTCATCGTTATCTGTGCGCGCCTGCCCCAGACATATCGCTAGTGCAAAAGATCCATCTGACAATGGGCGTATTTTGCGCATGCACAACTCAACACAGACTGTAGTCCCGCCAACGCCCCCTCTCTTTGTCTACGTGCGAGCGCCACATTACCACCCAGTATCACCACTTCAGCCACCAGTGGAGAGACAATTCAGCCATGTATGACTCTGCGTTGCTCATACCAGTGTACGTTCGGCTCTTGAGTATACGCAGTGCAAAAACACGCAAGATATGTTCACAAAACTCTGCATCAGATCCTCATTGTCCAAGTCAAACAGCTGCCACGTCTTCTTCTGAACACTTTGCTTTTGTCGTTCCATCAGATTCTCATCTGGAGGTCGGGTACCTTGGGGAAGCCCACTAGGCTATCAGTGCCCATAGGTCAAACATTGATTCTAGGGCTTTTCCACTTAGAATGTGCACCCACCCCAGGTCCTGACCTTCCAATGATGTTATAGAGAAAGCATGAGCAGAGGGAAGACGCTCACTCTCTGCAGAGCATGTGTCTATGGCAGATAGAGCACAGTCATAAAGACGGGTGTTTGGCGCAGTAGCCCAGGGTCAGACCTGAAATGCGGCTCGGACAGTCCTCAATTAGACTCAAATAAAGGGCCTGATTCATTGGTGGATGCGGCAGTGGCTACAGCCGCGCCTGTATCTTTATGCTAATGCTGCTCCCAATTCTTAGCAACTGATATGTCCACTTGCAGCGTCTTAAGACAGTATATTTCCGTCACTGCGCATCATTAAGCGCCACCATTGGTCGCACCATCAAAACTTGCACAAGCCCCATTGTAGGTGAAGTATCTTCATTTGAGTGCAGCCTCTTGTGTGAGTGACTCTGCGTTCCAGTACACAGCCGTTCTCAGCGACACTCCCATGTCAGCGTCGCCATCCCCCCATTATCTCCTGGGAACTAAAATTCTCAGACTCTGCGTCCGATTCTGTGCCACGTCTCTGTGCGCAGACAAATCAGAACTCATGCGCTATACGACTCGAACACATGCGCAGTACAAAAGTCATCGGCCAACTGCGCACATATCGGCACTGCGTAAGGCCCAAAATGAGCCAGAGATGAGGAGCTCGGCACCTAACCAGAACGTTATACAGATTCACATGAGAAGAATCTGCTGCATGCCTGAGAACGTTATACAGATTCACATAAGAAGGGTCAGCTGCACGCATGAGAACATTACACAGATTCACGTGAGAAGTCTCTGCTGCACGCATGAGAACATAATACAGATTCACATGAGAAGACTCTGCTGCATGCATGAGAACGTTATACAGATTCACATGAGAAGACTCTGCTGCACGCATGAGAACAATATACAGATTCACATGAGAAGACTCTGCCGCATGCATGAGAAAGTTACACAGATTCACGTGAGAAGACTCTGCTCCACGCATGAGAATGTTATACAGATTCACATGAGAAGACTCTGCTCCACGCATGAGAATGTTATACAGATTCACAAGAGAAGACTCTGCTGCACGCAAGAGAATGTTATACAGATTCACATGAGAAGACTCTGCTGCACGCTAGAGAACATTACACAGATTCACATGAGAAGACTGCAGCACGCATGAGAACGTTATACAGATTCACATAAGAAGACCCTGCTGCACGCATGAGAACGTTATACAGATTCTAATGAGAAGACTGCAGCACGCATGAGAATGTTACACAGATTCATATGAGAAGACTCTGCTGCACACATGAGAACGTTACACAGATTCACATGAGAAGACCCTGCTGCACGCATGAGAACGTTATACAGATTCTCATGAGAAGACTGCAGCACGCATGAGAATGTTGCACAGATTCATATGAGAAGACTCTGCTGCACACATGAGAACGTTACACAGATTCACATAAGAAGACTCAGCTGTCTGCATAAGAACGTTACACAGATTCAAGTGAGAAGACTCTGCTGCACGCATAAGAACGTTACACAGATTCACAAAAGAAGACTGCTGTACGCATGAGAACGTTATACAGATTCGCATGAGAAGACTGCAGCACGCATGAGAACGTTACACAGATTCACGTGAGAAGACTCTGCTGCACGCATAAGAACGTTACACAGATTCATATGAGAAGACTCTGCTGCACACATGAGAAAGTTACACAGATTCACATGAGAAGACTCTGCTGCACACATGAGAACGTTACAAAGATTCACATGAGAAGACTCTGCCGCATGCATGAGAAAGTTACACAGATTCACAAGAGAAGACTCTGCTGCACGCAATAGAACGTTACACAGATTCACATAAGACTCAGCTGCACGCATAAGAACGTTACACAGATTCATATGAGAAGACTCTGCTGCACACATGAGAAAGTTACACAGATTCACATGAGAAGACTCTGCTGCACACATGAGAATGTTACACAGATTCACATAAGAAGACTGCTGTACGCATGACAACGTTATACAGATTCGCATGAGAAGACTGCAGCACGCATGAGAACGGTACACAGATTCACGTGAGAAGACTCTGCTGCACGCATAAGAACGTTACAGATTCATATGAGAAGACTCTGCTGCACACATGAGAAAGTTACACAGATTCAAATGAGAAGACTCTGCTGCACACATGAGAACGTTACACAGATTCACATGAGAAGACTCTGCCGCATGCATTAGAAAGTTACACAGATTCACATGAGAAGACCCTGCTGCATGCGTGAGAACGTTATACAGATTCACATGAGAAGACTCTGCTGCACGCAATAGAAAGTTACACAGATTCACATAAGAAGACTCAGCTGCACGCATAAGACTGTTACACAGATTCATATGAGAAGACTCTGCTGCACACATGAGAAAGTTACACAGATTCACATGAGAAGACTCTGCTGCACACAAGAGAAAGTTACACAGATTCACATGAGAAGACTCTGCCGCATGAATGAGAAAGTTACACAGATTCACATGAGAAGACTCTGCTGCACGCAAGAGAATGTTATACGGATTCACATGAGAAGACTCTGCTGCACGCAAGAGAACGTTATACAGATTCACATGAGAAGACTGCAGCACGCATGAGAATGTTACACAGATTCATAAGAGAAGACTGCAGCACGCATGAGAATGTTACACAGATTCAAATGAGAAGACTCTGCTGCACACATGAGAACGTTACACAGATTCACATAGGAAGACTCAGCTGCACGCATAAGAACGTTACACAGATTCACGTGAGAAGACTCTGCTGCACGCATCAAAACGTTACACAGATTCACCTGAGAAGACTCTGTTGCATGCATGAGAACGTGATACAGATTCACATGAGAAGACCCTGCTGCACACATGAGAACGTTACACAGATTTATATGAGAAGACTCTGCTGCACGCATGAGAACATTACACAGATTCACATAAGAAGACTCAGCTGCATGCATGAGAACGTTACACAGATTCACATGCGAAGACTCTGCTGCACACATGAGAACGTTACAAAGATTCACATAAGAAGAACCTGCTGCACGCATGAGAACGTTATACAGATTCATGTGAGAAGACTCTGCTGCACGCTTAAGAACGTTACACAGATTCATATGAGAAGACTGCTGCACACATGAGAACGTTACACAGATTCACATGAGAAGACTCTGCTGCACACATGAGAATGTTACACAGATTCACATAAGAAGACTCTGCTGCACGCAAAAGAACGTTACAAATACAGTATTCACATGAGAAGACTCTGCTGCCCGCATGAGAACGTTACACAGATTCACATGAGAAGACTCTGCTGCACACATCAGAACGTTACACAGATTCACATGAGAAGACTCTGTTGCACGCATGAGAACGTGATACAGATTCACATGAGAAGACCCTGCTGCACGCGTGAGAACGTTATACAGATTCACATGAGAAGACTCTGCCGCATGCATGAGAAAGTTACACAGATTCACATGAGAAGACTCTGCTGCACACATGAGAACGTTACACAGATTCACATAAGAAGACTCTGCTGCACGCATAAGAACGTTACAAATACAGTATTCACATGAGAAGACTCTGCTGCACGCATGAGAACGTTACACAGATTCACATAAGAAGACTCTGCTGCACGCATCAGAACGTTACACAGATTCACCTGAGAAGACTCTGTTGCATGCATGAGAACGTGATACAGATTCACAAGAGAAGACCCTGCTGCACACATGAGAACGTTACACAGATTCACATAAGAAGACTCTGTTGCATGCATGAGAACGTTACACAGATTCATATGAGAAGACTCTGCTGCACGCATGAGAACATTACACAGATTCACATAAGAAGACTCAGCTGCACGCATGAGAACGTTACACAAATTCACATGAGAAGACTCTGCTGCACACATGAGAACGTTACAAAGATTCACATGAGAAGAACCTGCTGCACGCATGAGAACGTTATACAGATTCATGTGAGAAGACTCTGCTGCACGCTTAAGAACGTTACACAGATTCATATGAGAAGACTCTGCTGCACACATCAGAACGTTACACAGATTCACATGAGAAGACAGCTGCACACATGAGAACGTTACACAGATTCACGTGAGAAGACTCTGCTGCACGCATAAGAACGTTACAAATACAGTATTCACATGAGAAGACTCTGCTGCACGCATGAGAACATTACACAGATTCACGTGAGAAGACTCTGCTGCACGCATAAGAACGTTACACAGATTCATATGAGAAGACTCTGCTGCACACATGAGAAAGTTACACAGATTCACATGAGAAGACTCAGCTGCATGCATAAGACGTTACACAGATTCACATGAGAAGACCCTGCTGCACGCGTGAGAACGTTATACAGATTCACATGAGAAGACTCTGCTGCACGCAATAGAACGTTATACAGATTCACATGAGAAGACTCTGCTGCACACATGAGAACGTTACACAGATTCACATAAGAAGACTCTGCTGCACGCATGAGAACGTTACACAGATTCACATAAGAAGACTCAGCTGCACGCAAAAGAACGTTACACAGATTCATATGAGAAGACTCTGCTGCACACATGAGAAAGTTAGACAGATTCACACGAGAAGACTCTGCTGCATGCATGAGAACGTTATACAGATTCACGTGAGAAGACTGCTGCACGCATGAGAACGTTATACAGATTCACATGAGAAGACTCTGCCGCATGCATGAGAAAGTTACACAGATTCACGTGAGAAGACTCTGCTCCACGCATGAGAATGTTATACAGATTCACATGAGAAGACTCTGCTCCATGCATGAGAATGTTATACAGATTCACATGAGAAGACTCTGCTGCACGCAAGAGAATGTTATACAGATTCACATGAGAAGACTCTGCTGCACACTAGAGAACGTGATACAGATTCACATGAGAAGACTGCTGCACGCATGAGAACGTTACACAGATTCACATAAGACTCAGCTGCATGCATGAGAACGTTACACAGATTCACATGAGAAGACTCTGCTGCACGCATGAGAACATTACACAGATTCACATAAGAAGACTCAGCTGCACGCATGAGAACGTTACACAGATTCACATGAGAAGACTCTGCTGCACACATGAGAACGTTACAAAGATTCACATAAGAAGAACCTGCTGCACGCAATAGAACGTTACACAGATTCACATGAGAAGACTCCGCTGCACAAATGAGAACGTTACAGAGATTCACATAAGAAGAACCTGCTGCATGCATGAGAACGTTACACAGATTCATATGAGAAGACTCTGCTGCACGCATGAGAACATTACACAGATTCACATAAGAAGACTCAGCTGCACGCATGAGAACGTTACACAGATTCACATGAGAAGACTCTCCTGCACACATGAGAACGTTACAAAGATTCACATAAGAAGAACCTGCTGCACGCATGAGAACGTTATACAGATTCATGTGAGAAGACTCTGCTGCACGCTTAAGAACGTTACACAGATTCATATGAGAAGACTGCTGCACACATGAGAACGTTACACAGATTCACATGAGAAGACTCTGCTGCACACATGAGAACGTTACAAAGATTCACATAAGAAGAACCTGCTGCACGCATGAGAACGTTATACAGATTCACATGAGAAGACTCTGCTGCACGCAATAGAACGTTACACAGATTCACATGAGAAGACCCTGCTGCACGCGTGAGAACGTTATACAGATTCACATGAGAAGACTCTGCTGCACGCAATAGAACGTTATACAGATTCACATGAGAAGACTCTGCTGCACGCGTGAGAACGTTACACAGATTCACATAAGAAGACCCTGCTGCACGCATGAGAACGTTATACAGATTCGCTTGAGAAGTCTGCAGCACGCATGAGCATGTTACACAGATTCATATGAGAAGACTGCTGCACACATGAGAACGTTACACAGATTCACATAAGAAGACTCAGCTGCATGCATAAGAACGTTACACAGATTCACGTGAAAAGACTCTGCCGCACGCATAAGAATGTTACACAGATTCACATAAGAAGACCCTGCTGTACGCATGAGAACGTTATACAGATTCGCATGAGAAGACTGCAGCACGTATGAGAATGTTACACAGATTCATATGAGAAGACTCTGCTGCACACATGAGAACGTTACACAGATTCACATAAGAAGACTCAGCTGCACGCATAAGAACGTTACACAGATTCATATGAGAAGACTCTGCTGCACACATGAGAAAGTTACACAGATTCACATGAGAAGACTCTGCTGCATGCATGAGAACGTTATACAGATTCACATGAGAAGACTCTGCCGCATGCATGAGAAAGTTACACAGATTCACGTGAGAAGACTCTGCTTCACGCATGAGAATGTTATACAGATTCACATGAGAAGACTCTGCTCCACGCATGAGAATGTTATACAGATTCACATGAGAAGACTCTGCTGCACGCTAGAGAACGTTATACAGATTCACATGAGAAGACACTGCTGCACGCATGAGAACGTTACACAGATTCACATAAGAAGACTCAGCTGCACGCATGAGAACGTTACACAGATTGATATGAGAAGACTCTGCTGCACACATGAGAACGTTACACAGATTCACATAAGAAGACCCTGCTGCACGCATGAGAACGTTATACAGATTCTCATGAGAAGACTGCAGCACGCATGAGAATGATACACAGATTCATATGAGAAGACTCTGCTGCACACATGAGAACGTTACACAGATTCACATAAGAAGACTCAGCTGCCTGCATAAGAACGTTACACAGATTCACGTGAGAAGACTCTGCTGCACGCATAAGAACGTTACACAGATTCACATAAGAAGACTGCTGTACGCATGAGAACGTTATACAGATTTGCATGAGAAGACTGCAGCACGCATGAGAACGTTACACAGATTCACGTGAGAAGACTCTGCTGCACGCATAAGAACGTTACACAGATTCACATAAGAAGACTGCTGTACGCATGAGAACGTTATACAGATTTGCATGAGAAGACTGCAGCACGCATGAGAATGATACACAGATTCATATGAGAAGACTCTGCTGCACACATGAGAAAGTTACACAGATTCACATGAGAAGACTCTGCTGCACACATGAGAACGTTACACAGATTCACATGAGAAGACTCTGCCGCATGCATGAGAAAGTTACACAGATTCACATGAGAAGACCCTGCTGCACGCGTGAGAACGTTATACAGATTCACATGAGAAGACTCTGCTGCACGCAATAGAACGTTACACAGATTCACATAAGAAGACTCAGCAGCACGCATAAGAACGTTACACAGATTCATATGAGAAGACTCTGCTGCACACATGAGAAAGTTACACAGATTCACATAAGAAGACTCTGCTGTACACATGAGAACGTTACACAGATTCACATGAGAAGACTATGCCGCATGAATGAGAAAGTTTCACAGGTTCACATGAGAAGACTCTGCTGCACGCAAGATTATGTTATACAGATTCACATGAGAAGACTCTGCTGCACGCAAGAGAACGTTATAGATTCACATGAGAAGACTGCAGCACACATGAGAATGTTACACAGATTCATATGAGAAGACTGCAGCACGCATGAGAATGTTACACAGATTCAAATGAGAAGACTCTGCTGCACGCTTAAGAACGTTACACAGATTCATATGAGAAGACTGCTGCACACATGAGAACGTTACACAGATTCACATGAGAAGACTCTGCTGCACACATGAGAACGTTACAAAGATTCACATAAGAAGAACCTGCTGCACGCATGAGAACGTTATACAGATTCACATGAGAAGACTCTGCTGCACGCAATAGAACGTTACACAGATTCACATGAGAAGACCCTGCTGCACGCGTGAGAACGTTATACAGATTCACATGAGAAGACTCTGCTGCACGCAATAGAACGTTATACAGATTCACATGAGAAGACTCTGCTGCACGCGTGAGAACGTTACACAGATTCACATAAGAAGACCCTGCTGCACGCATGAGAACGTTATACAGATTCGCATGAGAAGTCTGCAGCACGCATGAGCATGTTACACAGATTCATATGAGAAGACTTCTGCACACATGAGAACGTTACACAGATTCACATAAGAAGACTCAGCTGCATGCATAAGAACGTTACACAGATTCACGTGAAAAGACTCTGCCGCACGCATAAGAATGTTACACAGATTCACATAAGAAGACCCTGCTGTACGCATGAGAACGTTATACAGATTCGCATGAGAAGACTGCAGCACGTATGAGAATGTTACACAGATTCATATGAGAAGACTCTGCTGCACACATGAGAACGTTACACAGATTCACATAAGAAGACTCAGCTGCACGCATAAGAACGTTACACAGATTCATATGAGAAGACTCTGCTGCACACATGAGAAAGTTACACAGATTCACATGAGAAGACTCTGCTGCATGCATGAGAACGTTATACAGATTCACATGAGAAGACTCTGCCGCATGCATGAGAAAGTTACACAGATTCACGTGAGAAGACTCTGCTCCACGCATGAGAATGTTATACAGATTCACATGAGAAGACTCTGCTCCACGCATGAGAATGTTATACAGATTCACATGAGAAGACTCTGCTGCACGCTAGAGAACGTTATACAGATTCACATGAGAAGACACTGCTGCACGCATGAGAACGTTACACAGATTCACATAAGAAGACTCAGCTGCACGCATGAGAACGTTACACAGATTGATATGAGAAGACTCTGCTGCACACATGAGAACGTTACACAGATTCACATAAGAAGACCCTGCTGCACGCATGAGAACGTTATACAGATTCTCATGAGAAGACTGCAGCACGCATGAGAATGATACACAGATTCATATGAGAAGACTCTGCTGCACACATGAGAACGTTACACAGATTCACATAAGAAGACTCAGCTGCCTGCATAAGAACGTTACACAGATTCACGTGAGAAGACTCTGCTGCACGCATAAGAACGTTACACAGATTCACATAAGAAGACTGCTGTACGCATGAGAACGTTATACAGATTTGCATGAGAAGACTGCAGCACGCATGAGAACGTTACACAGATTCACGTGAGAAGACTCTGCTGCACGCATAAGAACGTTACACAGATTCATATGAGAAGACTCTGCTGCACACATGAGAAAGTTACACAGATTCACATGAGAAGACTCTGCTGCACACATGAGAACGTTACACAGATTCACATGAGAAGACTCTGCCGCATGCATGAGAAAATTACACAGATTCACATGAGAAGACCCTGCTGCACGCGTGAGAACGTTATACAGATTCACATGAGAAGACTCTGCTGCACGCAATAGAACGTTACACAGATTCACATAAGAAGACTCAGCAGCACGCATAAGAACGTTACACAGATTCATATGAGAAGACTCTGCTGCACACATGAGAAAGTTACACAGATTCACATAAGAAGACTCTGCTGTACACATGAGAACGTTACACAGATTCACATGAGAAGACTATGCCGCATGAATGAGAAAGTTTCACAGGTTCACATGAGAAGACTCTGCTGCACGCAAGATTATGTTATACAGATTCACATGAGAAGACTCTGCTGCACGCAAGAGAATGTTATAGATTCACATGAGAAGACTGCAGCACACATGAGAATGTTACACAGATTCATATGAGAAGACTGCAGCACGCATGAGAATGTTACACAGATTCAAATGAGAAGACTCTGCTGCACACATGAGAAAGTTACACAGATTCACATAGGAAGACTCAGCTGCACGCATAAGAACGTTACACAGATTCACGTGAGAAGACTCTGCTGCACGCATCAGAACGTTACACAGATTCACCTGAGAAGACTCTGTTGCATGCATGAGAACGTGATACAGATTCACATGAGAAGACCCTGCTGCACACATGAGAACGTTACACAGATTCACATAAGAAGACTCAGCTGCACGCGTAAGAACGTTACACAGATTCATATGAGAAGACTCTGCTGCACACATGAGAAAGTTACACAGATTCACATGAGAAGACTCTGCCGCATGCATGAGAAAGTTACACAGATTCACATGAGAAGACTCTGCTGCACGCATGAGAACATTACACAGATTCATATGAGAAGACTGCTGCACGCATGAGAACGTTACACAGATTCACATAAGAAGAATCTGCAGCACGCATGAGAACATTATACAGATTCATGTGAGAAGACTCTGCTGCACGCTTAACAACGTTACACAGATTCATATGAGAAGACTGCTGCACACATGAGAACGTTACACAGATTCACATGAGAAGACTCTGCTGCACACATGAGAACGTTACACAGATTCACATAAGAAGACTCTGCTGCACGCAAAAGAACGTTACAAATACAGTATTCACATGAGAAGACTCTGCTGCCCGCATGAGAACGTTACACAGATTCACATGAGAAGACTCTGCTGCACACATCAGAATGTTACACAGATTCACATGAGAAGACTCTGTTTCAAGCATGAGAACGTGATACAGATTCACATGAGAAGACCCTGCTGCACGCGTGAGTACGTTACACAGATTCACATGAGAGGACTCTGCTGCACGCATGAGAACATTACACAGATTCACATGAGAAGACTCTGCTGCACACATGAGAACGTTACACAGATTCACATAAGAAGACTCAGCTGGACGCATAAGAACGTTACACAGATTCACGTGAGAAGACTCTGCTGCACACATGAGAACGTTACACAGATTCACATGAGAAGACTGCTGCACACATGAGAACGTTACACAGATTCACATAAGAAGACTCTGCTGCACGCATAAGAACGTTACAAATACAGTATTCACATGAGAAGACTCTGCTGCACGCATGAGAACGTTACACAGATTCACATAAGAAGACTCAGCTGCACGCATAAGAACGTTACACAGATTCATATGAGAAGACTCTGCTGCACACATGAGAAAGTTACACAGATTCACATGAGAAGACTCTGCCGCATGCATGAGAAAGTTACACAGATTCACATGAGAAGACTCTGCTGCACGCATGAGAACGTTACACAGATTCATATGAGAAGACTCTGCTGCACGCATGAGAACGTTACACAGATTCACATAAGAAGAATCTGCTGCACGCATGAGAACGTTATACAGATTCATGTGAGAAGACTCTGCTGCACGCTTAAGAACGTTACACAGATTCATATGAGAAGACTGCTGCACACATGAGAACGTTACACAGATTCACATGAGAAGACTCTGCTGCACTCATGAGAACGTTACACAGATTCACATAAGACTCTGCTGCACGCAAAAGAACGTTACAAATACAGTATTCACATGAGAAGACTCTGCTGCCCGCATGAGAACGTTACACAGATTCACATGAGAAGACTCTGCTGCACACATCAGAATGTTACACAGATTCACATGACAAGACTCTGTTTCACGCATGAGAACGTGATACAGATTCACATGAGAAGACCCTGCTGCACGCGTGAGAACGTTATACAGATTCACATGAGAAGACTCTGCCGCATGCATGAGAAAGTTACACAGATTCACATGAGAAGACTCTGCTGCACACATGAGAACGTTACACAGATTCACATAAGAAGACTCTGCTGCACGCATAAGAAAGTTACAAATACAGTATTCACATGAGAAGACTCTGCTGCACGCATGAGAACATTACACAGATTCACATGAGAAGACTCTGCTGCACGCATGAGAAAGTTACACAGATTCACATGAGAAGACTCTGCTGCACACAAGAGAATGTTACACAGATTCACATAAGACTCTGCAGCACGCATAAGAACGTTACAAATACAGTATTCACATGAGAAGAATCTGCTGCACGCATGAGAATGTTACACAGATTCACATGAGAAGACTCTGCTGCACACATGAGAACGTTACACAGATTCACATAAGAAGACTCAGCTGCACGCATAAGAACGTTACACAGATTCACGTGAGAAGACTCTGCTGCACGCATAAGAATGTTACACAGATTCATATGAGAAGACTATGCTGCACACATGAGAACGTTACACAGATTCACATGAGAAGACTGCTGCACACATGAGAACGTTACACAGATTTACATAAGAAGACTCTGCTGCACGCATAAGAACGTTACAAATACAGTATTCACATGAGAAGACTCTGCTGCATGCATGAGAACGTTACACAGATTCACGTGAGAAGACTCTGCTGCACGCATAAGAACGGTACACAGATTCATATGAGAAGACTCTGCTGCACACATGAGAAAGTTACACAGATTCACATGAGAAGACTCAGCTGCATGCATAAGAACGTTATACAGATTCACATGAGAAGACTCTGCTGCACACATGAGAACGTTACACAGATTCACATAAGAAGACTCTGCTTCACGCATGAGAACGTTATTCATATTCATATGAGAAGACTCTGCTGCACGCGTGAGAACGTTACACAGATTCACATAAGAAGACCCTGCTGCACGAATGAGAACGTTATACAGATTTGCATGAGAAGTCTGCAGCACGCATGAGCATGTTACACAGATTCATATGAGAAGACTGCTGCACACATGAGAACGTTACACAGATTCACATAAGACTCAGCTGCATGCATAAGAACGTTACACAGATTCACGTGAAAAGACTCTGCCGCACGCATAAGAATGTTACACAGATTCACATAAGAAGACCCTGCTGTACGCATGAGAACGTTATACAGATTCGCATGAGAAGACTGCAGCACGCATGAGAATGTTACACAGATTCATATGAGAAGACTCTGCTGCACACATGAGAACGTTACACAGATTCACATGAGAAGACTCTGCTGCATGCATGAGAACGTTATACAGATTCACATGAGAAGACTCTGCTGCACACATGAGAAAGTAACACAGATTCACATGAGAAGACTCTGCTGCATGCATGAGAACGTTACACAGATTCACATGAGAAGACTCTGCTGCACGCATGAGAACGTTATACAGATTCACATGAGAAGACTCTGCTGCATGCATGAGAAAGTTACACAGATTCACGTGAGAAGACTCTGCTCCACGCATGAGAATGTTATACAGATTCACATGAGAAGACTCTGCTCCACGCATGAGAATGTTATACAGATTCACATGAGAAGACTCTGCTGCACGCAAGAGAATGTTAAACAGATTTACATGAGAAGACTCTGCTGCACGCTAGAGAACGTTATACAGATTCACATGAGAAGACTCTGCTGCACGCATGAGAACGTTACACAGATTCACATAAGAAGACTCAGCTGCACGCATGAGAACGTTACACAGATTGATATGAGAAGACTCTGCTGCACACATGAGAACGATACACAGATTCACATAAGACCCTGCTGCACGCATGAGAACGTTACACAGATTCTCATGAGAAGACTGCAGCACGCATGAGAATGATACACAGATTCATATGAGAAGACTCTGCTGCTCACATGAGAACATTACACAGATTCACATAAGAAGACTCAGCTGCCTGCATAAGAACGTTACACAGATTCACGTGAGTAGACTCTGCTGCACGCATAAGAACGTTACACAGATTCACATAAGAAGACTGCTGTACGCATGAGAACGTTATACAGATTTGCATGAGAAGACTGCAGCACGCATGAGAACGTTACACAGATTCACGTGAGAAGACTCTGCTGCACGCATAAGAACGTTACACAGATTCATATGAGAAGACTCTGCTGCACACATGAGAAAGTTACACAGATTCACATGAGAAGACTCTGCTGCACACATGGGAACAGTACACAGATTCACATGAGAAGACTCTGCCGCATGCATGAGAAAGTTACACAGATTCACATGAGAAGACCCTGCTGCACGCGTGAGAACGTTATACAGATTCACATGAGAAGACTCTGCTGCAAGCAATAGAACGTTACACAGATTCACATAAGAAGACTCTGCTGCACACATGAGAAAGTTACACAGATTCACATGAGAAGACTCTGCTGCACACATGGGAACATTACACAGATTCACATGAGAAGACTATGCCGCATGAATGAGAAAGTTTCACAGGTTCACATGAGAAGACTCTGCTGCACGCAAGAGAATGTTATACAGAATCACATGAGAAGACTCTGCTGCACGCAAGAGAACGTTATACAGATTCACATGAGAAGACTGCAGCACGCATGAGAATGTTACAC
Source organism: Taudactylus pleione (assembly GCA_031769625.1). Taxonomy (NCBI): domain Eukaryota; kingdom Metazoa; phylum Chordata; class Amphibia; order Anura; family Myobatrachidae; genus Taudactylus; species Taudactylus pleione. The sequence continues at coordinate 3,259,546 of JAUIMM010000482.1, forward strand.
AGATTCATATGAGAAGACTGCAGCATGCATGAGAACGTTACACAGATTCATATGAGAAGACTCTGCTGCACGCATGAGAACGTTACACAGATTCACATAAGACTCAGCTGCATGCATGAGAACGTTACACAGATTCACATGAGACGACTCTGCTGCACACATGAGAACGTTACTAAGATTCACATAAGAAGAACCTGCTGCACGTATGAGAACGTTATACAGATTCATGTGAGAAGACTCTGCTGCCCGCATGAGAACGTTACACAGATTCACATAAGAAGACTCTGCTGCACACATCAGAATGTTACACAGATTCACATGAGAAGACTCTGTTTCACGCATGAGAACGTGATACAGATTCACATGAGAAGACCCTGCTGCACGCGTGAGAACGTTATACAGATTCACATGAGAAGACTCTGTCGCATGCATGAGAAAGTTACACAGATTCACATGAGAAGACTCTGCTGCACACATGAGAACGTTACACAGATTCACATAAGAAGACTCTGCTGCACGCATAAGAACGTTACAAATACAGTATTCACATGAGAGGACTCTGCTGCACGCATGAGAACATTACACAGATTCACATGAGAAGACTCTGCTGCACACATGAGAACGTTACACAGATTCACATAAGAAGACTCAGCTGCACGCATAAGAACGTTACACAGATTCACGTGAGAAGACTCTGCTGCACACATGAGAACGTTACACAGATTCACATGAGAAGACTGCTGCACACATGAGAACATTACACAGATTCACATAAGAAGACTCTGCTGCACGCATAAGAACGTTACAAATACAGTATTCACATGAGAAGACTCTGCTGCACGCATGAGAACGTTACACAGATTCACGTGAGAAGACTCTGCTGCACGCATAAGAACGTTACACAGATTCATATGAGAAGACTCTGCTGCACACATGAGAAAGTTACACAGATTCACATGAGAAGACTCAGCTGCATGCATAAGAACGTTACACAGATTCACATGAGAAGACCCTGCTGCACGCGTGAGAACGTTATACAGATTCACATGAGAAGACTCTGCTGCACGCAATACAACGTTATGCAGATTCACATAAGAAGACTCTGCTGCACGCATGAGAACGTTACACAGATTCATATGAGAAGACTCTGCTGCACGCTTGAGAACGCTACACAGATTCACATAAGAAGACCCTGCTGCACGCATGAGAACGTTATACAGATTCGCATGAGAAGTCGGCAGCACGCATGAGCATGTTACACAGATTCATATGAGAAGACTGCTGCACACATGAGAACATTACACAGATTCACATAAGAAGACTCAGCTGCATGCATAAGAACGTTACACAGATTCACGTGAAAAGACTCTGCCGCACGCATAAGAATGTTACACAGATTCACATAAGAAGACCCTGCTGTACGCATGAGAATGTTATACAGATTCGCATGAGAAGATAGCCGCACGCATTAGAATGGTACACAGATTCATATGAGAAGACTCTGCTGCACACATGAGAACGTTACACAGATTCACATAAGAAGACTCAGCTGCACGCATAAGAACGTTACACAGATTCATATGAGAAGACTCTGCTGCACACATGAGAAAGTTACACAGATTCACATGAGAAGACTCCGCAGCACACAAGAGAACGTTACACAGATTCACATGAGAAGACTCTGCCGCATGCATGAGAAAGTTACACAGATTCACATGAGAAGACTCTGCTGCACGCAAGAGAATGTTATACAGATTCACATGAGAAGACTCTGCTGCACGCAAGAGAACGTTATACAGATTCACATGAGAAGACTGCAGCACACATGAGAATGTTACACAGATTCGTATGAGAAGACTCAGCTGCACACATGAGAACGTTACACAAATTCACATAAGAAGACTGCTGCACGCAAGAGAATGTTATACAGATTCACATGAGAAGACTGCAGCACGCATTAGAATGTTACACAGATTCAAATGAGAAGACTCTGCTGCACACATAAGAACGTTACACAGATTCACGTGAGAAAACTCTGCTGCACGCATAAGAACGTTACACAGATTCATATGAGAAGACTCTGCTGCACACATGAGAAAGTTACACAGATTCACATGAGAAGACTCTGCCGCATGCATGAGAAAGTTACACAGATTCACATGAGAAGACTCTGCTGCACGCATGAGAACGTTACACAGATTCATATGAGAAGACTCTGCTGCACGCATGAGAACGTTACACAGATTCACATAAGACTCAGCTGCACGCATGAGAACGTTACACAGATTCACATGAGATGACTCTGCTGCACACATGAGAACGTTACAAAGATTCACATAAAAAGAACCTGCTGCACGCATGAGAACGTTATACAGATTCATGTGAGAAGACTCTGCTGCACGCTTAAGAACGTTACACAGATTCATATGAGAAGACTGCTGCACACATGAGAACGTTACACAGATTCACATGAGAAGACTCTGCTGCACTCATGAGAACGTTACACAGATTCACATAAGACTCTGCTGCACGCAAAAGAACGTTACAAATACAGTATTCACATGAGAAGACTCTGCTGCCCGCATGAGAACGTTACACAGATTCACATGAGAAGACTCTGCTGCACACATCAGAATGTTACAGATTCACATGAGAAGACTCTGTTTCACGCATGAGAACGTGATACAGATTCACATGAGAAGACCCTGCTGCACGCGTGAGAACGTTATACAGATTCACATGAGAAGACACTGCCGCATGCATGAGAAAGTTACACAGATTCACATGAGAAGACTCTGCTGCACACATGAGAATGTTACACAGATTCACATAAGAAGACTCTGCTGCACGCATAAGAACGTTACAAATACAGTATTCACATGAAAAGACTCTGCTGCACGCATGAGAACATTACACAGATTCACATGAGAAGACTCTGCTGCACACATGAGAACGTTACACAGATTCACATAAGAAGACTCAGCTGCACGCATAAGAACGTTACACAGATTCACGTGAGAAGACTCTGCTGCACACATGAGAACGTTACACAGATTCACATGAGAAGACTGCTGCACACATGAGAACGTTACACAGATTCACATAAGAAGACTCTGCTGCACGCATAAGAACGTTACAAATACAGTATTCACATGAGAAGACTCTGCTGCACGCATGAGAACGTTACACAGATTCACATGAGAAGACTCTGCTGCACGCATAAGAACGTTACACAGATTCATATGAGAAGACTCTGCTGCACACATGAGAAAGTTACACAGATTCACATGAGAAGACTCAGCTGCATGCATAAGAACGTTACACAGATTCACATGAGAAGACCCTGCTGCACGCGTGAGAACGTTATACAGATTCACATGAGAAGACTCTGCTGCACGCATTAGAACGTTATACAGATTCACATAAGAAGACTCTGCTGCACGCATGAGAACGTTACACAGATTCATATGAGAAGACTCTGCTGCACGCGTGAGAACGCTACACAGATTCACATAAGAAGACCCTGCTGCACGCATGAGAACGTTATACAGATTCGCATGAGAAGTCTGCAGCACGCATGAGCATGTTACACAGATTCATATGAGAAGACTGCTGCACACATGAGAACATTACACAGATTCACATAAGAAGACTCAGCTGCATGCATAAGAACGTTACACAGATTCACGTGAAAAGATTCTGCCGCACGCATAAGAATGTTACACAGATTCACATAAGAAGACCCTGCTGTACGCATGAGAACGTTATACAGATTCGCATGAGAAGACTGCCGCACGCATTAGAATGGTACACAGATTCATATGAGAAGACTCTGCTGCACACATGAGAACGTTACACAGATTCACATAAGAAGACTCAGCTGCACGCATAAGAACGTTACACAGATTCATATGAGAAGACTCTGCTGCACACATGAGAAAGTTACACAGATTCATATGAGAAGACTCTGCTGCACACATGAGAACATTACACAGATTCACATAAGAAGACTCAGCTGCATGCATAAGAACGTTACACAAATTCACGAGGGAAGACTCTGCTGCACGCATAAGAACATTACACAGATTCACATAAGAAGACCCTGTTGCACGCATGAGAACTTTATACAGATTTGCATGAGAAGACTGCAGCACACATGAGAATGTTACACAGATTCATATGAGAAGACTCAGCTGCACACATGAGAACGTTACACAGATTCACATAAGAAGACTCTGCTGCACGCAAGAGAATGTTATACAGATTCACATGAGAAGACTGCAGCACGCATGAGAATGTTACACAGATTCAAATGAGAAGACTCTGCTGCACACATAAGAACGTTACACAGATTCACATAAGAAGACTCTGCTGCACGCATAAGAACATTACACAGATTCATATGAGAAGACTCTGCTGCACACATGAGAAAGTTACAAAGATTCACATGAGAAGACTCTGCCGCATGCATGAGAAAGTTACACAGATTCACATGAGAAGACTCTGCTGCAAGCAAGAGAATGTTATACAGATTCACATGAGAAGACTCTGCTGCACACATGAGAACGTTACACAGATTCACATAAGAAGACTCAGCTGCACGCATAAGAACGTTACACAGATTCATATGAGAAGACTCTGCTGCACGCATGAGAACGTTACACAGATTCACATAAGAAGACTCAGCTGCACGCATGAGAACGTTACACAGATTCACATGAGACGACTCTGCTGCACACATGAGAACGTTACAAAGATTCACATAAGAAGAACCTGCTGCACGCATGAGAACGTTATACAGATTCATGTGAGAAGACTCTGCTGCACGCTTAAGAACGTTACACAGATTCATATGAGAAGACTGCTGCACACATGAGAACGTTACACAGATTCACATGAGAAGACTCTGCTGCACACATGAGAACGTTACACAGATTCACATAAGAAGACTCTGCTGCACGCAAAAGAACGTTACAAATACAGTATTCACATGAGAAGACTCTGCTGCCCGCATGAGAACGTTACACAGATTCACATGAGAAGACTCTGCTGCACACATCAGAATGTTACACAGATTCACATGAGAAGACTCTGTTTCACGCATGAGAACGTGATACAGATTCACATGAGAAGACCCTGCTGCACGCATGAGAACGTTACACAGATTCACATGAGAGGACTCTGCTGCACGCCTGAGAACATTACACAGATTCACGTGAGAAGACTGCTGCACACATGAGAACGTTAAACAGATTCACTTGAGAAGACTGCTGCACACATGAGAACGTTACACAGATTCACATAAGAAGACTCTGCTGCACACATAAGAACGTTACAAATACAGTATTCACATGAGAAGACTCTGCTGCACGCATGAGAACGTTACACAGATTCACATAAGAAGACTCAGCTGCACGCATAAGAACGTTACACAGATTCATATGAGAAGACTCTGCTGCACACATGAGAAAGTTACACAGATTCACATGAGAAGACTCTGCCGCATGCATGAGAAAGTTACACAGATTCACATGAGAAGACTCTGCTGCAAGCATGAGAACGTTACACAGATTCATATGAGAAGACTCTGCTGAACGCATGAGAACGTTACACAGATTCACATAAGAAGAACCTGCTGCACGCATGAGAACGTTATACAGATTCATGTGAGAAGACTCTGCTGCACGCTTAAGAACGTTACACAGATTCATATGAGAAGACTGCTGCACACATGAGAACGTTACACAGATTCACATGAGAAGACTCTGCTGCACGCATGAGAACGTTACACAGATTCACATAAGACTCTGCTGCACGCAAAAGAACGTTACAAATACAGTATTCACATGAGAAGACTCTGCTGCCCACATGAGAACGTTACACAGATTCACATGAGAAGACTCTGCTGCACACATCAGAATGTTACACAGAATCACATGACAAGACTCTGTTTCACGCATGAGAACGTGATACAGATTCACATGAGAAGACCCTGCTGCACGCGTGAGAACGTTATACAGATTCACATGAGAAGACTCTGCCGCATGCATGAGAAAGTTACACAGATTCACATGAGAAGACTCTGCTGCACACATGAGAACATTACACAGATTCACATAAGAAGACTCTGCTGCACGCATAAGAACGTTACAAATACAGTATTCACATGAGAAGACTCTACTGCACGCATGAGAACATTACACAGATTCACATGAGAAGACTCTGCTGCACGCATGAGAAAGTTACACAGATTCACATGAGAAGACTCTGCTGCACACATGAGAACGTTACACAGATTCACATAAGAAGACTCTGCTGCACGCATAAGAACGTTACAAATACAGTATTCACATGAGAAGAATCTGCTGCACGCATGAGAATGTTACACAGATTCACATGAGAAGACTCTGCTGCACACATGAGAACGTTACACAGATTCACATAAGAAAACTCAGCTGCACGCATAAGAACATTACACAGATTCACGTGAGAAGACTCTGCTGCACGCATAAGAATGTTACACAGATTCATATGAGAAGACTATGCTGCACACATGAGAACGTTACACAGATTCACATGAGAAGACTGTTGCACACATGAGAACGTTACACAGATTCACATAAGAAGACTCTGCTGCACGCATAAGAACGTTACAAATACAGTATTCACATGAGAAGACTCTGCTGCACGCATGAGAACGTTACACAGATTCACGTGAGAAGACTCTGCTGCACGCATAAGAACGTTACACAGATTCATATGAGAAGACTGCTGCACACATGAGAACGTTACACAGATTCACATGAGAAGACTCTGCTGCACACATGAGAACGTTACACAGATTCACATAAGAAGACTCTGCTGCATGCAAAAGAACGTTACAAATACAGTATTCACATGAGAAGACTCTGCTGCCCGCATGAGAACGTTACACAGATTCACATGAGAAGACTCTGCTGCACACATCAGAATGTTACACAGATTCACATGAGAAGACTCTGTTTCACGCATGAGAACGTGATACAGATTCACATGAGAAGACCCTGCTGCACGCATGAGAACGTTACACAGATTCACATTAGAGGACTCTGCTGCACGCATGAGAACATTACACAGATTCACATAAGAAGACTCAGCTGCACGCATAAGAACGTTACACAGATTCACGTGAGAAGACTGCTGCACACATGAGAACGTTAAACAGATTCACATGAGAAGACTGCTGCACACATGAGAACGTTACACAGATTTACATAAGAAGACTCTGCTGCACGCATAAGAACGTTACAAATACAGTATTCACATGAGAAGACTCTGCTGCACGCATGAGAACGTTACACAGATTCACAGAAGAAGACTCAGCTGCACGCATAAGAACGTTACACAGATTCACGTGAGAAGACTCTGCTGCACGCATAAGAATGTTACACAGATTCATATGAGAAGACTATGCTGCACACATGAGAACGTTACACAGATTCACATGAGAAGACTGCTGCACACATGAGAACGTTACACAGATTCACATAAGAAGACTCTGCTGCACGCATAAGAACGTTACAAATACAGTATTCACATGAGAAGACTCTGCTGCCCGCATGAGAACGTTACACAGATTCACATGAGAAGACTCTGCTGCACACATCAGAATGTTACACAGATTCACATGAGAAGACTCTGTTTCACGCATGAGAACGTGATACAGATTCACATGAGAAGACCCTGCTGCACGCATGAGAACGTTACACAGATTCACATGAGAGGACTCTGCTGCACGCATGAGAACATTACACAGATTCACATGAGAAGACTCTGCTGCACACATGAGAACGTTACACAGATTCACATAAGAAGACTCAGCTGCACGCATAAGAACGTTACACAGATTCACGTGAGAAGACTGCTGCACACATGAGAACGTTAAACAGATTCACATGAGAAGACTGCTGCACACATGAGAACGTTACACAGATTCACATAAGAAGACTATGCTGCACGCATAAGAACGTTACAAATACAGTATTCACATGAGAAGACTCTGCTGCACGCATGAGAACGTTACACATATTCACATAAGAAGACTCAGCTGCACGCATAAGAACGTTACACAGATTCATATGAGAAGACTCTGCTGCACACATGAGAAAGTTACACAGATTCACATGAGAAGACTCTGCTGCACGCATGAGAACGTTACACAGATTCATATGAGAAGACTCTGCTGAACGCATGAGAACGTTACACAGATTCACATAAGAAGAACCTGCTGCACGCATGAGAACGTTATACAGATTCATGTGAGAAGACTCTGCTGCACGCTTAAGAACGTTACACAGATTCATATGAGAAGACTGCTGCACACATGAGAACGTTACACAGATTCACATGAGAAGACTCTGCTGCACTCATGAGAACGTTACACAGATTCACATAAGACTCTGCTGCACGCAAAAGAACGTTACAAATACAGTATTCACATGAGAAGAATCTGCTGCACGCATGAGAATGTTACACAGATTCACATGAGAAGACTCTGCTGCACACATGAGAACGTTACACAGATTCACATAAGAAGACTCAGCTGCACGCATAAGAACGTTACAGATTCACGTGAGAAGACTCTGCTGCACGCATAAGAATGTTACACAGATTCATATGAGAAGACTATGCTGCACACATGAGAACGTTACACAGATTCACATGAGAAGACTGCTGCACACATGAGAACGTTACACAGATTCACATAAGAAGACTCTGCTGCACGCATAAGAACGTTCCAAATACAGTATTCACATGAGAAGACTCTGCTGCACGCATGAGAACGTTACACAGATTCACGTGAGAAGACTCTGCTGCACGCATAAGAACGTTACACAGATTCATATGAGAAGACTCTGCTGCACACATGAGAAAGTTACACAGATTCACATGAGAAGACTCAGCTGCATGCATAAGAACGTTACACAGATTCACATGAGAAGACCCTGCTGCACGCGTGAGATCGTTATACAGATTCACATGAGAAGACTCTGCTGCACGCAATAGAACGTTATACAGATTCACATGAGAAGACTCTGCTGCACACATGAGAACGTTACACAGATTCACATAAGAAGACTCTGCTGCACGCATGAGAACGTTATTCATATTCATATGAGAAGACTCTGCTGCACGCGTGAGAACGTTACACAGATTCACATAAGAAGACCCTGCTGCACGCATGAGAACGTTATACAGATTCGCATGAGAAGTCTGCAGCACGCATGAGCATGTTACACAGATTCATATGAGAAGACTGCTGCACACATGAGAACGTTACACAGATTCACATAAGAAGACTCAGCTGCATGCATAAGAACGTTACACAGATTCACGTGAAAAGACTCTGCCGCACGCATAAGAATGTTACACAGATTCACATAAGAAGACCCTGCTGTACGCATGAGAACGTTATACAGATTCGCATGAGAAGACTGCAGCACGCATGAGAATGTTACACAGATTCATATGAGAAGACTCTGCTGCACACATGAGAACGTTACACAGATTCACATAAGAAGACTCAGCTGCACGCATAAGAACGTTACACAGATTCATATGAGAAGACTCTGCTGCACACATGAGAAAGTTACACAGATTCACATGAGAAGACTCTGCTGCATGCATGAGAACGTTATACAGATTCACATGAGAAGACTCTGCTGCACACATGAGAAAGTTACACAGATTCACATGAGAAGACTCTGCTGCATGCATGAGAACGTTATACAGATTCACATGAGAAGACTCTGCTGCACGCATGAGAACGTTATACAGATTCACATGAGAAGACTCTGCCGCATGCATGAGAAAGTTACACAGATTCACGTGAGAAGACTCTGCTCCATGCATGAGAATGTTATACAGATTCACATGAGAAGACTCTGCTCCACGCATGAGAATGTTATACAGATTCACATGAGAAGACTCTGCTGCACGCAAGAGAATGTTAAACAGATTTACATGAGAAGACTCTGCTGCACGCTAGAGAATGTTATACAGATTCACATGAGAAGACTCTGCTGCACGCATGAGAACATTATACAGATTCACATAAGAAGACTCAGCTGCACGCATGAGAACGTTACACAGATTGATATGAGAAGACTCTGCTGCACACATGAGAACGTTACACAGATTCACATAAGAAGACCCTGCTGCACGCATGAGAACGTTATACAGATTCTCATGAGAAGACTGCAGCACGCATGAGAATGATACACAGATTCATATGAGAAGACTCTGCTGCACACAAGAGAACATTACACAGATTCACATAAGAAGACTCAGCTGCCTGCATAAGAACGTTACAAAGATTCACGTGAGAAGACTCTGCTGCACGCATAAGAACGTTACACAGATTCACATGAGAAGACTCCGCTGCACACAAGAGAACGTTACACAGATTCACATGAGAAGACTCTGCCGCATGCATGAGAAAGTTACACAGATTCACATGAGAAGACTCTGCTGCACGCAAGAGAATGTTATACAGATTCACATGAGAAGACTCTGCTGCACGCAAGAGAACGTTATACAGATTCACATGAGAAGACTGCAGCACGCATGAGAATGTTACACAGATTCATATGAGAAGACTCTGCTGCACACATGAGAACGTTACACAGATTCACATAAGAAGACTCAGCTGCATGCATAAGAACGTTACACAGATTCACGAGGGAAGACTGTGCTGCACGCATAAGAACATTACACAGATTCACATAAGAAGACCCTGTTGCACGCATGAGAACGTTATACAAATTTGCATGAGAAGACTGCAGCACACATGAGAATGTTACACAGATTCATATGAGAAGACTCAGCTGCACACATGAGAACGTTACACAGATTCACATAAGAAGACTCTGCTGCACGCAAGAGAATGTTATACAGATTCACATGAGAAGACTGCAGCACGCATGAGAATGTTACACAGATTCACATGAGAAGACTCTGTTTCATGCATGAGAACGTGATACAGATTCACATGAGAAGACCCTGCTGCACGCGTGAGAACGTTATACAGATTCACATGAGAAGACTCTGCCGCATGCATGAGAAAGTTACACAGATTCACATGAGAAGACTCTGCTGCACACACGAGAACGTTACACAGATTCACATAAGAAGACTCTGCTGCACGCATAAGAACGTTACAAATACAGTATTCACATGAGAGGACTCTGCTGCACGCATGAGAACATTACACAGATTCACATGAGAAGACTCTGCTGCACACATGAGAACGTTACACAGATTCACATAAGAAGACTCAGCTGCACGCATAAGAACGTTACACAGATTCACGTGAGAAGACTCTGCTGCACACAAGAGAACGTTACACAGATTCACATGAGAAGACTGCTGCACACATGAGAACGTTACACAGATTCACATAAGAAGACTCTGCTGCACGCATAAGAACGTTACAAATACAGTATTCACATGAGAAGACTCTGCTGCACGCATGAGAACGTTACACAGATTCACGTGAGAAGACTCTGCTGCACGCATAAGAACGTTACACAGATTCATATGAGAAGACTCTGCTGCACACATGAGAAAGTTACACAGATTCACATGAGAAGACTCAGCTGCATGCATAAGAACGTTACACAGATTCACATGAGAAGACCCTGCTGCACGCGTGAGAACGTTATACAGATTCACATGAGAAGACTCTGCTGCACGCAATACAACGTTATGCAGATTCACATAAGAAGACTCTGCTGCACGCATGAGAACGTTACACAGATTCATATGAGAAGACTCTGCTGCACGCGTGAGAACGCTACACAGATTCACATAAGAAGACCCTGCTGCACGCATGAGAACGTTATACAGATTCGCATGAGAAGTCGGCAGCACGCATGAGCATGTTACACAGATTCATATGAGAAGACTGCTGCACACATGAGAACATTACACAGATTCACATAAGAAGACTCAGCTGCATGCATAAGAACGTTACACAGATTCACGTGAAAAGACTCTGCCACACGCATAAGAATGTTACACAGATTCACATAAGAAGACCCTGCTGTACGCATGAGAACGTTATACAGATTCGCATGAGAAGATAGCCGCACGCATTAGAATGGTACACAGATTCATATGAGAAGACTCTGCTGCACACATGAGAACGTTACACAGATTCACATAAGAAGACTCAGCTGCACGCATAAGAACGTTACACAGATTCATATGAGAAGACTCTGCTGCACACATGAGAAAGTTACACAGATTCACATGAGAAAACTCCGCTGCACACAAGAGAACGTTACACAGATTCACATGAGAAGACTCTGCCGCATGCAGGAGAAAGTTACACAGATTCACATGAGAAGACTCTGCTGCACGCAAGAGAATGTTATACAGATTCACATGAGAAGACTGCTGCACGCAAGAGAACGTTATACAGATTCACATGAGAAGACTGCAGCACGCATGAGAATGTTACACAGATTCATATGAGAAGACTCTGCTGCACACATGAGAACGTTACACAGATTCACATAAGAAGACTCAGCTGCATGCATAAGAACGTTACACAGATTCACGAGGGAAGACTCTGCTGCACGCATAAGAACATTACACAGATTCACATAAGAAGACCCTGTTGCACACATGAGAACGTTATACAAATTTGCATGAGAAGACTGCAGCACACATGAGAATGTTACACAGATTCGTATGAGAAGACTCAGCTGCACACATGAGAACGTTACACAGATTCACATAAGAAGACTGCTGCACGCAAGAGAATGTTATACAGATTCACATGAGAAGACTGCAGCACGCATGAGAATGTTACACAGATTCAAATGAGAAGACTCTGCTGCACACATAAGAACGTTACACAGATTCACGTGAGAAAACTCTGCTGCACGCATAAGAACGTTACACAGATTCATATGAGAAGACTCTGCTGCACACATGAGAAAGTTACACAGATTCACATGAGAAGACTCTGCCGCATGCATGAGAAAGTTACACAGATTCACATGAGAAGACTCTGCTGCACGCATGAGAACGTTACACAGATTCATATGAGAAGACTCTGATGCACGCATGAGAACGTTACACAGATTCACATAAGAAGACTCAGCTGCACGCATGAGAACGTTACACAGATTCACATGAGACGACTCTGCTGCACACATGAGAACGTTACAAAGATTCACATAAAAAGAACCTGCTGCACGCATGAGAACGTTATACAGATTCATGTGAGAAGACTCTGCTGCACGCTTAAGAACGAAACACAGATTCATATGAGAAGACTGCTGCACACATGAGAACGTTACACAGATTCACATGAGAAGACTCTGCTGCACTCATGAGAACGTTACACAGATTCACATAAGAAGACTCTGCTGCACGCAAAAGAACGTTACAAATACAGTATTCACATGAGAAGACTCTGCTGCCCGCATGAGAACGTTACACAGATTCACATGAGAAGACTCTGCTGCACACATCAGAATGTTACACAGATTCACATGAGAAGACTCTGTTTCTCGCATGAGAACGTGATACAGATTCACATGAGAAGACCCTGCTGCACGCGTGAGAACGTTATACAGATTCACATGAGAAGACACTGCCGCATGCATGAGAAAGTTACACAGATTCACATGAGAAGACTCTGCTGCACACATGAGAACGTTACACAGATTCACATAAGAAGACTCTGCTGCACGCATAAGAACGTTACAAATACAGTATTCACATGAGAAGACTCTGCTGAACGCATGAGAACATTACACAGATTCACATGAGAAGACTCTGCTGCACACATGAGAACGTTACACAGATTCACATAAGAAGACTCAGCTGCACGCATAAGAACGTTACACAGATTCACGTGAGAAGACTCTGCTGCACACATGAGAACGTTACACAGATTCACATGAGAAGACTGCTGCACACATGAGAACGTTACACAGATTCACATAAGAAGACTCTGCTGCACGCATAAGAACGTTACAAATACAGTATTCACATGAGAAGACTCTGCTGCACACATGAGAACGTTACACAGATTCACGTGAGAAGACTCTGCTGCACGCATAAGAACGTTACACAGATTCATATGAGAAGACTCTGCGGCACACATGAGAAAGTTACACAGATTCACATGAGAAGACTCAGCTGCATGCATAAGAACGTTACACAGATTCACATGAGAAGACCCTGCTGCACGCGTGAGAACGTTATACAGATTCACATGAGAAGACTCTGCTGCACGCATTAGAACGTTATACAGATTCACATAAGAAGACTCTGCTGCACGCATGAGAACGTTACACAGATTCATATGAGAAGACTCTGCTGCACGCGTGAGAACGCTACTCAGATTCACATAAGAAGACCCTGCTGCACGCATGAGAACGTTATACAGATTCGCATGAGAAGTCTGCAGCACGCATGAGCATGTTACACAGATTCATATGAGAAGACTGCTGCACACATGAGAACATTACACAGATTCACATAAGAAGACTCAGCTGCATGCATAAGAACGTTACACAGATTCACGTGAAAAGACTCTGCCGCACGCATAAGAATGTTACACAGATTCACATAAGAAGACCCTGCTGTACGCATGAGAACGTTATACAGATTCGCATGAGAAGACTGCCGCACGCATTAGAATGGTACACAGATTCATATGAGAAGACTCTGCTGCACACATGAGAACGTTACACAGATTCACATAAGAAGACTCAGCTGCACGCATAAGAACGTTACACAGATTCATATGAGAAGACTCTGCTGCTCACATGAGAAAGTTACACAGATTCACATGAGAAGACTCCGCTGCACACAAGAGAACGTTACACAGATTCACATGAGAAGACTCTGCCGCATGCATGAGAAAGTTACACAGATTCACATGAGAAGACTGCAGCACGCATGAGAATGTTACACAGATTCATATGAGAAGACTCTGCTGCACTCATGAGAACGTTACACAGATTCACATAAGAAGACTCTGCTGCACGCAAAAGAACGTTACAAATACAGTATTCACATGAGAAGACTCTGCTGCCCGCATGAGAACGTTACACAGATTCACATGAGAAGACTCTGCTGCACACATCAGAATGTTACACAGATTCACATGAGAAGACTCTGTTTCTCGCATGAGAACGTGATACAGATTCACATGAGAAGACCCTGCTGCACGCGTGAGAACGTTATACAGATTCACATGAGAAGACACTGCCGCATGCATGAGAAAGTTACACAGATTCACATGAGAAGACTCTGCTGCACACATGAGAACGTTACACAGATTCACATAAGAAGACTCTGCTGCACGCATAAGAACGTTACAAATACAGTATTCACATGAGAAGACTCTGCTGAACGCATGAGAACATTACACAGATTCACATGAGAAGACTCTGCTGCACACATGAGAACGTTACACAGATTCACATAAGAAGACTCAGCTGCACGCATAAGAACGTTACACAGATTCACGTGAGAAGACTCTGCTGCACACATGAGAACGTTACACAGATTCACATGAGAAGACTGCTGCACACATGAGAACGTTACACAGATTCACATAAGAAGACTCTGCTGCACGCATAAGAACGTTACAAATACAGTATTCACATGAGAAGACTCTGCTGCACGCATGAGAACGTTACACAGATTCACGTGAGAAGACTCTGCTGCACGCATAAGAACGTTACACAGATTCATATGAGAAGACTCTGCTGCACACATGAGAAAGTTACACAGATTCACATGAGAAGACTCAGCTGCATGCATAAGAACGTTACACAGATTCACATGAGAAGACCCTGCTGCACGCGTGA
Organism: Taudactylus pleione; assembly: GCA_031769625.1. NCBI lineage: Eukaryota > Metazoa > Chordata > Amphibia > Anura > Myobatrachidae > Taudactylus > Taudactylus pleione. The sequence goes on from JAUIMM010000482.1 coordinate 3,275,424, forward strand.
GAACGTTATACAGATTCACATGAGAAGACTCTGCTGCACGCATTAGAACGTTATACAGATTCACATAAGAAGACTCTGCTGCACGCATGAGAACGTTACACAGATTCATATGAGAAGACTCTGCTGCACGCGTGAGAACGCTACACAGATTCACATAAGAAGACCCTGCTGCACGCATGAGAACGTTATACAGATTCGCATGAGAAGTCTGCAGCACGCATGAGCATGTTACACAGATTCATATGAGAAGACTGCTGCACACATGAGAACATTACACAGATTCACATAAGAAGACTCAGCTGCATGCATAAGAACGTTACACAGATTCACGTGAAAAGACTCTGCCGCACGCATAAGAATGTTACACAGATTCACATAAGAAGACCCTGCTGTACGCATGAGAACGTTATACAGATTCGCATGAGAAGACTGCCGCACGCATTAGAATGGTACACAGATTCATATGAGAAGACTCTGCTGCACACATGAGAACGTTACACAGATTCACATAAGAAGACTCAGCTGCACGCATAAGAACGTTACACAGATTCATATGAGAAGACTCTGCTGCTCACATGAGAAAGTTACACAGATTCACATGAGAAGACTCCGCTGCACACAAGAGAACGTTACACAGATTCACATGAGAAGACTCTGCCGCATGCATGAGAAAGTTACACAGATTCACATGAGAAGACTGCAGCACGCATGAGAATGTTACACAGATTCATATGAGAAGACTCTGCTGCACACATGAGAACGTTACACAGATTCACATAAGACTCAGCTGCATGCATAAGAACGTTACACAGATTCACGAGGGAAGACTCTGCTGCACGCATAAGAACATTACACAGATTCACATAAGAAGACCCTGTTGCACGCATGAGAACGTTATACAGATTTGCATGAGAAGACTGCAGCACACATGAGAATGTTACACAGATTCATATGAGAAGACTCAGCTGCACACATGAGAACGTTACACAGATTCACATAAGAAGACTCTGCTGCACGCAAGAGAATGTTATACAGATTCACATGAGAAGACTGCAGCACGCATGAGAATGTTACACAGATTCAAATGAGAAGACTCTGCTGCACACATAAGAACGTTACACAGATTCACGTGAGAAGACTCTGCTGCACGCATAAGAACGTTACACAGATTCATATGAGAAGACTCTGCTGCACACATGAGAAAGTTACACAGATTCACATGAGAAGACTCTGCCGCATGCATGAGAAAGTTACACAGATTCACATGAGAAGACTCTGCTGCATGCAATAGAATGTTATACAGATTCACATGAGAAGACTCTGCTGCAAGCAAGAGAATGTTATACAGATTTACATGAGAAGACTGCAGCACGCATGAGAATGTTACACAGATACAAATGAGAAGACTCTGCTGAACACATGAGAACGTTACACAGATTCACATAAGAAGACTCAGCTGCACGCATAAGAACGTTACACAGATTCACGTGAGAAGACTCTGCTGCACGCATCAGAACGTTACACAGATTCACCTGAGAAGACTCTGTTGCATGCATGAGAACGTTACAAAGATTCACATGAGAAGACTCTGCTGCACGCATTAGAACGTTACACAGATTCACATAAGAAGACTCAGCTGCACGCATGAGAACGTTACACAGATTCATATGAGAAGACTCTGCTGCACACATGAGACCGTTACAAAGATTCACATAAGAAGAATCTGCTGCACGCATGAGAACGTTATACAGATTCATGTGAGAAGACTCTGCTGCAAGCTTAAGAACGTTACACAGATTCATATGAGAAGACTCTGCTGCACACATGAGAACGTTACACAGATTCACCTAAGAAGACTCAGCTGCATGCATAAGAACGTTACACAGATTCACGTGAATAGACTCTGCCGCACGCATAAGAATGTTACACAGATTCACATAAGAAGACCCTGCTGTACGCATGAGAACGTTATACAGATTCGCATGAGAAGACTGCCGCACGCATTAGAATGGTACACAGATTCATATGAGAAGACTCTGCTGCACACATGAGAACGTTACACAGATTCACATAAGAAGACTCAGCTGCACGCATAAGAACGTTACACAGATTCATATGAGAAGACTCTGCTGCACACATGAGAAAGTTACACAGATTCACATGAGAAGACTCCGCTGCACACAAGAGAGCGTTACACAGATTCACATGAGAAGACTCTGCCGCATGCATGAGAAAGTTACACAGATTCACATGAGAAGACTGCAGCACGCATGAGAATGTTACACAGATTCATATGAGAAGACTCTGCTGCACACATGAGAACGTTACACAGATTCACATAAGAAGACTCAGCTGCATGCATAAGAACGTTACACAGATTCACGAGGGAAGACTCTGCTGCACGCATAAGAACATTACACAGATTCACATAAGAAGACCCTGTTGCACGCATGAGAACGTTATACAGATTTGCATGAGAAGACTGCAGCACACATGAGAATGTTACACAGATTCATATGAGAAGACTCAGCTGCACACATGAGAACGTTACACAGATTCACATAAGAAGACTCTGCTGCACGCAAGAGAATGTTATACAGATTCACATGAGAAGACTGCAGCACGCATGAGAATGTTACACAGATTCAAATGAGAAGACTCTGCTGCACACATAAGAACGTTACACAGATTCACGTGAGAAGACTCTGCTGCACGCATAAGAACGTTACACAGATTCATATGAGAAGACTCTGCTGCACACATGAGAAAGTTACACAGATTCACATGAGAAGACTCTGCCGCATGCATGAGAAAGTTACACAGATTCCCATGAGAAGACTCTGCTGCACGCAATAGAATGTTATACAGATTCACATGAGAAGACTCTGCTGCAAGCAAGAGAATGTTATACAGATTCACATGAGAAGACTGCACCACGCATGAGAATGTTACACAGATTCAAATGAGAAGACTCTGCTGCACACATGAGAACGTTACACAGATTCACATAAGAAGACTCAGCTGCACGCATAAGAACGTTACACAGATTCACGTGAGAAGACTCTGCTGCACGCATCAGAACGTTACACAGATTCACCTGAGAAGACTCTGTTGCATGCATGAGAGCGTTACAAAGATTCACATGAGAAGACTCTGCTGCACGCATGAGAACGTTACACAGATTCACATAAGAAGACTCAGCTGCACGCATGAGAACGTTACACAGATTCATATGAGAAGACTCTGCTGCACACATGAGACCGTTACAAAGATTCACATAAGAAGAATCTGCTGCACGCATGAGATTGTTATACAGATTCATGTGAGAAGACTCTGCTGCAAGCTTAAGAACGTTACACAGATTCATATGAGAAGACTCTGCTGCACACATGAGAACGTTACACAGATTCACCTAAGAAGACTCAGCTGCATGCATAAGAACGTTACACAGATTCACGTGAAAAGACTCTGCCGCACGCATAAGAATGTTACACAGATTTACATGAGAAGACTCCGCTGCACACAAGAGAACGTTACACAGATTCACATGAGAAGACTCTGCCGCATGCATGAGAAAGTTACACAGATTCACATGAGAAGACTCTGCTGCACGCAAGAGAATGTTATACAGATTCACAAGAGAAGACTCTGCTGCACGCAAGAGAACGTTATACAGATTCACATGAGAAGACTGCAGCACGCATGAGAATGGTACACAGATTCATATGAGAAGACTCTGCTGCACACATGAGAACGTTACACAGATTCACATAAGAAGACTCAGCTGCACGCATAAGAACGTTACACAGATTCATATGAGAAGACTCTGCTGCACACATGAGAAAGTTACACAGATTTACATGAGAAGACTCCGCTGCACACAAGAGAACGTTACACAGATTCACATGAGAAGACTCTGCCGCATGCATGAGAAAGTTACACAGATTCACATGAGAAGACTCTGCTGCACGCAAGAGAATGTTATACAGATTCACATGAGAAGACTCTGCTGCACGCAAGAGAACGTTATACAGATTCACATGAGAAGACTGCAGCACGCATGAGAATGTTACACAGATTCATATGAGAAGACTCTGCTGCACACATGAGAACGTTACAGATTCACATAAGACACAGCTGCATGCATAAGAACGTTACACAGATTCACGAGGGAAGACTCTGCTGCACGCATAAGAACATTACACAGATTCACATAAGACCCTGTTGCACGCATGAGAACGTTATACAAATTTGCATGAGAAGACTGCAGCACACATGAGAATGTTACACAGATTCATATGAGAAGACTCAGCTGCACACATGAGAACGTTACACAGATTCACATAAGAAGACTCTGCTGCACGCAAGAGAATGTTATACAGATTCACATGAGAAGACTGCAGCACGCATGAGAATGTTACACAGATTCAAATGAGAAGACTCTGCTGCACACATAAGAACGTTACACAGATTCACGTGAGAAAACTCTGCTGCACGCATAAGAACGTTACACAGATTCATATGAGAAGACTCTGCTGCACACATGAGAAAGTTACACAGATTCACATGAGAAGACTCTGCCGCATGCATGAGAAAGTTACACAGATTCACATGAGAAGACTCTGCTGCACGCATGAGAACGTTACACAGATTCATATGAGAAGACTCTGCTGCACGCATGAGAACGTTACACAGATTCACATAAGAAGACTCAGCTGCACGCATGAGAACATTACACAGATTCACATGAGACGACTCTGCCGCATGCATGAGAAAGTTACACAGATTCCCATGAGAAGACTCTGCTGCACGCAATAGAATGTTATACAGATTCACATGAGAAGACTCTGCTGCAAGCAAGAGAATGTTATACAGATTCACATGAGAAGACTGCACCACGCATGAGAATGTTACACAGATTCAAATGAGAAGACTCTGCTGCACACATGAGAACGTTACACAGATTCACATAAGAAGACTCAGCTGCACGCATAAGAACGTTACACAGATTCACGTGAGAAGACTCTGCTGCACGCATCAGAACGTTACACAGATTCACCTGAGAAGACTCTGTTGCATGCATGAGAACGTTACAAAGATTCACATGAGAAGACTCTGCTGCACGCATGAGAACGTTACACAGATTCACATAAGAAGACTCAGCTGCACGCATGAGAACGTTACACAGATTCATATGAGAAGACTCTGCTGCACACATGAGACCGTTACAAAGATTCACATAAGAAGAATCTGCTGCACGCATGAGATTGTTATACAGATTCATGTGAGAAGACTCTGCTGCAAGCTTAAGAACGTTACACAGATTCATATGAGAAGACTCTGCTGCACACATGAGAACGTTACACAGATTCACCTAAGAAGACTCAGCTGCATGCATAAGAACGTTACACAGATTCACGTGAAAAGACTCTGCCGCACGCATAAGAATGTTACACAGATTCACATAAGAAGACCCTGCTGTACGCATGAGAACGTTATACAGATTCGCATGAGAAGACTGCCGCACGCATTAGAATGGTACACAGATTCATATGAGAAGACTCTGCTGCACACATGAGAACGTTACACAGATTCACATAAGAAGACTCAGCTGCACGCATAAGAACGTTACACCGATTCATATGAGAAGACTCTGCTGCACACATGAGAAAGTTACACAGATTTACATGAGAAGACTCCGCTGCACACAAGAGAACGTTACACAGATTCACATGAGAAGACTCTGCCGCATGCATGAGAAAGTTACACAGATTCACATGAGAAGACTCTGCTGCACGCAAGAGAATGTTATACAGATTCACATGAGAAGACTCTGCTGCACGCAAGAGAACGTTATACAGATTCACATGAGAAGACTGCAGCACGCATGAGAATGTTACACAGATTCATATGAGAAGACTCTGCTGCACACATGAGAACGTTACAGATTCACATAAGACACAGCTGCATGCATAAGAACGTTACACAGATTCACGAGGGAAGACTCTGCTGCACGCATAAGAACATTACACAGATTCACATAAGACCCTGTTGCACGCATGAGAACGTTATACAAATTTGCATGAGAAGACTGCAGCACACATGAGAATGTTACACAGATTCATATGAGAAGACTCAGCTGCACACATGAGAACGTTACACAGATTCACATAAGAAGACTCTGCTGCACGCAAGAGAATGTTATACAGATTCACATGAGAAGACTGCAGCACGCATGAGAATGTTACACAGATTCAAATGAGAAGACTCTGCTGCACACATAAGAACGTTACAGAGATTCACGTGAGAAAACTCTGCTGCACGCATAAGAACGTTACACAGATTCATATGAGAAGACTCTGCTGCACACATGAGAAAGTTACACAGATTCACATGAGAAGACTCTGCCGCATGCATGAGAAAGTTACACAGATTCACATGAGAAGACTCTGCTGCACGCATGAGAACGTTACACAGATTCATATGAGAAGACTCTGCTGCACGCATGAGAACGTTACACAGATTCACATAAGAAGACTCAGCTGCACGCATGAGAACGTTACACAGATTCACATGAGACGACTCTGCTGCACACATGAGAACGTTACAAAGATTCACATAAGAAGAACCTGCTGCATGCATGAGAACGTTATACAGATTCATGTGAGAAGACTCTGCTGCACGCTTAAGAACGTTACACAGATTCATATGAGAAGACTGCTGCACACATGAGAACGTTACACAGATTCACATAAGAAGACTCTGCTGCACGCAAAAGAACGTTACAAATACAGTATTCACATGAGAAGACTCTGCTGCCCGCATGAGAACGTTACACAGATTCACAGGAGAAGACTCTGCTGCACACATGAGAACGTTACACAGATTCACATAAGAAGACTCAGCTGCACGCATAAGAACGTTACACAGATTCACGTGAGAAGACTCTGCTGCACACATGAGAACGTTACACAGATTCACATGAGAAGACTGCTGCACACATGAGAACGTTACACAGATTCACATAAGAAGACTCTGCTGCACGCATAAGAACGTTACAAATACAGTATTCACATGAGAAGACTCTGCTGCACGCATGAGAACGTTACACAGATTCACGTGAGAAGACTCTGCTGCACGCATAAGAACGTTACACAGACTCATATGAGAAGACTCTGCTGCACACATGAGATAGTTACACAGATTCACATGAGAAGACTCAGCTGCATGCATAAGAACGTTACACAGATTCACATGAGAAGACCCTGCTGCACGCGTGAGAACGTTATACAGATTCACATGAGAAGACTCTGCTGCACGCATTAGAACGTTATACAGATTCACATAAGAAGACTCTGCTGCACGCATGAGAACGTTACACAGATTCATATGAGAAGACTCTGCTGCACGCGTGAGAACGATACACAGATTCACATAAGACCCTGCTGCACGCATGAGAACGTTATACAGATTCGCATGAGAAGTCTGCTGCACGCATGAGCATGTTACACAGATTCATATGAGAAGACTGCTGCACACATGAGAACATTACACAGATTCACATAAGAAGACTCAGCTGCATGCATAAGAACGTTACACAGATTCACGTGAAAAGACTCTGCCGCACGCATAAGAATGTTACACAGATTCACATAAGAAGACCCTGCTGTACGCATGAGAACGTTATACAGATTCGCATGAGAATACTGCCGCACGCATTAGAATGGTACACAGATTCATATGAGAAGACTCTGCTGCACACATGAGAACGTTACACAGATTCACATAAGAAGACTCAGCTGCACGCATAAGAACGTTACACAGATTCATATGAGAAGACTCTGCTGCACACATGAGAAAGTTACACAGATTCACATGAGAAGACTCTGCCGCATGCATGAGAAAGTTACACAGATTCACATGAGAAGACTCTGCTGCACGCAAGAGAACGTTATACAGATTCACATGAGAAGACTGCAGCACGCATGAGAATGTTACACAGATTCATATGAGAAGACTCTGCTGCACACATGAGAACGTTACACAGATTCACATAAGAAGACTCAGCTGCACGCATCAGAACGTTACACAGATTCACCTGAGAAGACTCTGTTGCATGCATGAGAACGTTACAAAGATTCACATGAGAAGACTCTGCTGCACGCATGAGAACGTTACACAGATTCACATAAGAAGACTCAGCTGCACGCATGAGAACGTTACACAGATTCATATGAGAAGACTCTGCTGCACACATGAGACCGTTACAAAGATTCACATAAGAAGAATCTGCTGCACGCATGAGATTGTTATACAGATTCATGTGAGAAGACTCTGCTGCAAGCTTAAGAACGTTACACAGATTCATATGAGAAGACTCTGCTGCACACATGAGAACGTTACACAGATTCACCTAAGAAGACTCAGCTGCATGCATAAGAACGTTACACAGATTCACGTGAAAAGACTCTGCCGCACGCATAAGAATGTTACACAGATTCACATAAGAAGACCCTGCTGTACGCATGAGAACGTTATACAGATTCGCATGAGAAGACTGCCGCACGCATTAGAATGGTACACAGATTCATATGAGAAGACTCTGCTGCACACATGAGAACGTTACACAGATTCACATAAGAAGACTCAGCTGCACGCATAAGAACGTTACACAGATTCATATGAGAAGACTCTGCTGCACACATGAGAAAGTTACACAGATTTACATGAGAAGACTCCGCTGCACACAAGAGAACGTTACACAGATTCACATGAGAAGACTCTGCCGCATGCATGAGAAAGTTACACAGATTCACATGAGAAGACTCTGCTGCACGCAAGAGAATGTTATACAGATTCACATGAGAAGACTCTGCTGCACGCAAGAGAACGTTATACAGATTCACATGAGAAGACTGCAGCACGCATGAGAATGTTACACAGATTCATATGAGAAGACTCTGCTGCACACATGAGAACGTTACAGATTCACATAAGACACAGCTGCATGCATAAGAACGTTACACAGATTCACGAGGGAAGACTCTGCTGCACGCATAAGAACATTACACAGATTCACATAAGACCCTGTTGCACGCATGAGAACGTTATACAAATTTGCATGAGAAGACTGCAGCACACATGAGAATGTTACACAGATTCATATGAGAAGACTCAGCTGCACACATGAGAACGTTACACAGATTCACATAAGAAGACTCTGCTGCACGCAAGAGAATGTTATACAGATTCACATGAGAAGACTGCAGCACGCATGAGAATGTTACACAGATTCAAATGAGAAGACTCTGCTGCACACATAAGAACGTTACACAGATTCACGTGAGAAAACTCTGCTGCACGCATAAGAACGTTACACAGATTCATATGAGAAGACTCTGCTGCACACATGAGAAAGTTACACAGATTCACATGAGAAGAATCTGCCGCATGCATGAGAAAGTTACACAGATTCACATGAGAAGACTCTGCTGCACGCATGAGAACGTTACACAGATTCATATGAGAAGACTCTGCTGCACGCATGAGAACGTTACACAGATTCACATAAGAAGACTCAGCTGCACGCATGAGAACGTTACACAGATTCACATGAGACGACTCTGCTGCACACATGAGAACGTTACAAAGATTCACATAAGAAGAACCTGCTGCATGCATGAGAACGTTATACAGATTCATGTGAGAAGACTCTGCTGCACGCTTAAGAACGTTACACAGATTCATATGAGAAGACTGCTGCACACATGAGAACGTTACACAGATTCACATAAGAAGACTCTGCTGCACGCAAAAGAACGTTACAAATACAGTATTCACATGAGAAGACTCTGCTGCCCGCATGAGAACGTTACACAGATTCACAGGAGAAGACTCTGCTGCACACATGAGAACGTTACACAGATTCACATAAGAAGACTCAGCTGCACGCATAAGAACGTTACACAGATTCACGTGAGAAGACTCTGCTGCACACATGAGAACGTTACACAGATTCACATGAGAAGACTGCTGCACACATGAGAACGTTACACAGATTCACATAAGAAGACTCTGCTGCACGCATAAGAACGTTACAAATACAGTATTCACATGAGAAGACTCTGCTGCACGCATGAGAACGTTACACAGATTCACGTGAGAAGACTCTGCTGCACGCATAAGAACGTTACACAGATTCATATGAGAAGACTCTGCTGCACACATGAGATAGTTACACAGATTCACATGAGAAGACTCAGCTGCATGCATAAGAACGTTACACAGATTCACATGAGAAGACCCTGCTGCACGCGTGAGAACGTTATACAGATTCACATGAGAAGACTCTGCTGCACGCATTAGAATGTTATACAGATTCACATAAGAAGACTCTGCTGCACGCATGAGAACGTTACACAGATTCATATGAGAAGACTCTGCTGCACGCGTGAGAACGATACACAGATTCACATAAGACCCTGCTGCACGCATGAGAACGTTATACAGATTCGCATGAGAAGTCTGCTGCACGCATGAGCATGTTACACAGATTCATATGAGAAGACTGCTGCACACATGAGAACATTACACAGATTCACATAAGAAGACTCAGCTGCATGCATAAGAACGTTACACAGATTCACGTGAAAAGACTCTGCCGCACGCATAAGAATGTTACACAGATTCACATAAGAAGACCCTGCTGTACGCATGAGAACGTTATACAGATTCGCATGAGAAGACTGCCGCACGCATTAGAATGGTACACAGATTCATATGAGAAGACTCTGCTGCACACATGAGAACGTTACACAGATTCACATAAGAAGACTCAGCTGCACGCATAAGAACGTTACACAGATTCATATGAGAAGACTCTGCTGCACACATGAGAAAGTTACACAGATTCACATGAGAAGACTCTGCCGCATGCATGAGAAAGTTACACAGATTCACATGAGAAGACTCTGCTGCACGCAAGAGAACGTTATACAGATTCACATGAGAAGACTGCAGCACGCATGAGAATGTTACACAGATTCATATGAGAAGACTCTGCTGCACACATGAGAACGTTACACAGATTCACATAAGAAGACTCAGCTGCACGCATCAGAACGTTACACAGATTCACCTGAGAAGACTCTGTTGCATGCATGAGAACGTTACAAAGATTCACATGAGAAGACTCTGCTGCACGCATGAGAACGTTACACAGATTCACATAAGAAGACTCAGCTGCACGCATGAGAACGTTACACAGATTCATATGAGAAGACTCTGCTGCACACATGAGACCGTTACAAAGATTCACATAAGAAGAATCTGCTGCACGCATGAGATTGTTATACAGATTCATGTGAGAAGACTCTGCTGCAAGCTTAAGAACGTTACACAGATTCATATGAGAAGACTCTGCTGCACACATGAGAACGTTACACAGATTCACCTAAGAAGACTCAGCTGCATGCATAAGAACGTTACACAGATTCACGTGAAAAGACTCTGCCGCACGCATAAGAATGTTACACAGATTCACATAAGAAGACCCTGCTGTACGCATGAGAACGTTATACAGATTCGCATGAGAAGACTGCCGCACGCATTAGAATGGTACACAGATTCATATGAGAAGACTCTGCTGCACACATGAGAACGTTACACAGATTCACATAAGAAGACTCAGCTGCACGCATAAGAACGTTACACAGATTCATATGAGAAGACTCTGCTGCACACATGAGAAAGTTACACAGATTTACATGAGAAGACTCCGCTGCACACAAGAGAACGTTACACAGATTCACATGAGAAGACTCTGCCGCATGCATGAGAAAGTTACACAGATTCACATGAGAAGACTCTGCTGCACGCAAGAGAATGTTATACAGATTCACATGAGAAGACTCTGCTGCACGCAAGAGAACGTTATACAGATTCACATGAGAAGACTGCAGCACGCATGAGAATGTTACACAGATTCATATGAGAAGACTCTGCTGCACACATGAGAACGTTACAGATTCACATAAGACACAGCTGCATGCATAAGAACGTTACACAGATTCACGAGGGAAGACTCTGCTGCACGCATAAGAACATTACACAGATTCACATAAGACCCTGTTGCACGCATGAGAACGTTATACAAATTTGCATGAGAAGACTGCAGCACACATGAGAATGTTACACAGATTCATATGAGAAGACTCAGCTGCACACATGAGAACGTTACACAGATTCACATAAGAAGACTCTGCTGCACGCAAGAGAATGTTATACAGATTCACATGAGAAGACTGCAGCACGCATGAGAATGTTACACAGATTCAAATGAGAAGACTCTGCTGCACACATAAGAACGTTACACAGATTCACGTGAGAAAACTCTGCTGCACGCATAAGAACGTTACACAGATTCATATGAGAAGACTCTGCTGCACACATGAGAAAGTTACACAGATTCACATGAGAAGAATCTGCCGCATGCATGAGAAAGTTACACAGATTCACATGAGAAGACTCTGCTGCACGCATGAGAACGTTACACAGATTCATATGAGAAGACTCTGCTGCACGCATGAGAACGTTACACAGATTCACATAAGAAGACTCAGCTGCACGCATGAGAACGTTACACAGATTCACATGAGACGACTCTGCTGCACACATGAGAACGTTACAAAGATTCACATAAGAAGAACCTGCTGCATGCATGAGAACGTTATACAGATTCATGTGAGAAGACTCTGCTGCACGCTTAAGAACGTTACACAGATTCATATGAGAAGACTGCTGCACACATGAGAACGTTACACAGATTCACATAAGAAGACTCTGCTGCACGCAAAAGAACGTTACAAATACAGTATTCACATGAGAAGACTCTGCTGCCCGCATGAGAACGTTACACAGATTCACAGGAGAAGACTCTGCTGCACACATGAGAACGTTACACAGATTCACATAAGAAGACTCAGCTGCACGCATAAGAACGTTACACAGATTCACGTGAGAAGACTCTGCTGCACACATGAGAACGTTACACAGATTCACATGAGAAGACTGCTGCACACATGAGAACGTTACACAGATTCACATAAGAAGACTCTGCTGCACGCATAAGAACGTTACAAATACAGTATTCACATGAGAAGACTCTGCTGCACGCATGAGAACGTTACACAGATTCACGTGAGAAGACTCTGCTGCACGCATAAGAACGTTACACAGATTCATATGAGAAGACTCTGCTGCACACATGAGATAGTTACACAGATTCACATGAGAAGACTCAGCTGCATGCATAAGAACGTTACACAGATTCACATGAGAAGACCCTGCTGCACGCGTGAGAACGTTATACAGATTCACATGAGAAGACTCTGCTGCACGCATTAGAACGTTATACAGATTCACATAAGAAGACTCTGCTGCACGCATGAGAACGTTACACAGATTCATATGAGAAGACTCTGCTGCACGCGTGAGAACGATACACAGATTCACATAAGACCCTGCTGCACGCATGAGAACGTTATACAGATTCGCATGAGAAGTCTGCTGCACGCATGAGCATGTTACACAGATTCATATGAGAAGACTGCTGCACACATGAGAACATTACACAGATTCACATAAGAAGACTCAGCTGCATGCATAAGAACGTTACACAGATTCACGTGAAAAGACTCTGCCGCACGCATAAGAATGTTACACAGATTCACATAAGAAGACCCTGCTGTACGCATGAGAACGTTATACAGATTCGCATGAGAAGACTGCCGCACGCATTAGAATGGTACACAGATTCATATGAGAAGACTCTGCTGCACACATGAGAACGTTACACAGATTCACATAAGAAGACTCAGCTGCACGCATAAGAACGTTACACAGATTCATATGAGAAGACTCTGCTGCACACATGAGAAAGTTACACAGATTCACATGAGAAGACTCCGCTGCACACAAGAGAACGTTACACAGATTCACATGAGAAGACTCTGCCGCATGCATGAGAAAGTTACACAGATTCACATGAGAAGACTCTGCTGCACGCAAGAGAACGTTATACAGATTCACATGAGAAGACTGCAGCACGCATGAGAATGTTACACAGATTCATATGAGAAGACTCTGCTGCACACATGAGAACGTTACACAGATTCACATAAGAAGACTCAGCTGCATGCATAAGAACGTTACACAGATTCACGAGGGAAGACTCTGCTGCACGCATAAGAACATTACACAGATTCACATAAGAAGACCCTGTTGCACGCATGAGAACGTTATACAGATTTGCATGAGAAGACTGCAGCACACATGAGAATGTTACACAGATTCATATGAGAAGACTCAGCTGCACACATGAGAACGTTACACAGATTCACATAAGAAGACTCTGCTGCACGCAAGAGAATGTTATACAGATTCATATGAGAAGACTCTGCTGCACACGAGAAAGTTACACAGATTCACATGAGAAGACTCTGCCGCATGCATGAGAAAGTTACACAGATTCACATGAGAAGACTCTGCTGCACGCAATAGAATGTTATACAGATTCACATGAGAAGACTCTGCTGCACGCAAGAGAATGTTATACAGATTCACATGAGAAGACTGCAGCACGCATGAGAATGTTACACAGATTCAAATGAGAAGACTCTGCTGCACACATGAGAACGTTACACAGATTCACATAAGAAGACTCAGCTGCACGCATAAAAACGTTACACAGATTCACGTGAGAAGACTCTGCTGCACGCATAAGAACGTTACACAGATTCATATGAGAAGACTATGCTGCACACATGAGAACGTTACACAGATTCACATGAGAAGACTGCTGCACACATGAGAACGTTACACAGATTCACATAAGACTCTGCTGCACACATAAGAATGTTACAAATACAGTATTCACATGAAAAGACTCTGCTGCACACATGAGAACGTTACACAGATTCACATGAGAAGACTCTGCTGCACGCATCAGAACGTTACACAGATTCACCTGAGAAGACCCTGCTGCACGCATGAGAACGTTACACAGATTCACATGAGAAGACTCTGCTGCACGCGTGAGAACGTTACTTGTGCAATGAACAGAACAGGCTCTCCTGGGCGCTTCTCGCATTTGTTTGTCCTTTAACGCTGTAATATTTTTTATTTAATATTTTTACAGAGATCAATTCAGTTAAATAAAATGCAAATATTATATGAGTTGTGTAACCTCTTCCTCAGGCTCCCGGTCAGGCTCGGGGTGTATAATGTCCGGGTGTCGCTGGCAGATTGCGGCTCATGAACGTTTGATACAGAGGAAAGTTTCTCATTCGGGTCATGTGTTACTGTGAGGAAATAAAAGGGTTACAACAATGTTACAAGCAAATCAGATCCATGAACTTCATTCTATAGAGAGGTGCGTTTGACACCACATTCACAAAAAATACATTGGGCGCCATTTACACCCGAGGCGCACCTGAGACACACCGGAGGCGCACCTGAGTGACACCCGAGGCGCACCTGAGTGACACCCGAGGCGCACCTGAGTGACACCCGAGGCGCACCTGAGTGACACCCGAGGCGCACCTGAGTGACACCCGAGGCGCACCTGAGTGACACCCGAGGCGCACCTGAGTCAAACCCGAGTCACACCCGAGGCGCACCTGAGTCACACCCGAGGCGCACCTGAGTCACACCCGAGGCGCACCTGAGTCACACCCGAGGCGCACCTGAGTCACACCCGAGGCGCACCTGAGTCACACCCGAGTGACACCCGAGGCGCCCCTGAGTGACACCCGAAGCGCACCTGAGTCACACCCGAGGCTCACCTGAAGCACACCCAAGGCGCACCTGAGACACACCTGAGTGACACCCGAGGCGCACCTGAGTCACACCCAAGGCGCACCTGAGTCACACCCGAGGCGCACCTGAAGCACACCCGAGGTGCCCCTGAGGCACACCCGAGGCGCCCCTGAGGCACACCCGAGGCGCCCCTGAGGCACACCCGAGGCGCCCCTGAGGCACACCCGAGTCCCACCTGAGACACACCCGAGGCATGCCGCAGAACATGCAGTTGTGCATAGTCAGTCTGTACACTTTGGTGTATGTCTCTGATTACCCAGCTCATACTGACATTGCTGTAATATTGTTATTATATGTACACAGATAAATGTGAGCTGGTACCAGCTACTGTATATGCAATTTATTTTTTCTGGTGACACATTCTATGATAACAGATGGTACTTTATGTATCCACAGAATGATACATCATATCCTTACTCTCTCCGAAGCCTCCGTTTCTGCTCATGAAATCCAGGAAAGCGTCTAGAATCCTGCACAGGTTCATTACAGGCACCAGGTCTTGCACAGGGAAAGGGAAGCTGCTTTTGTGCTTGCGAATGAATTTTATTCCCTCATCCACACTGATGCTGAGCAAGGTACTCAGATACTGCACGCCCGTTAACGGGACATTTCCTGATATCCGAGCTACCCAAGTGCTAACGTAGGGCTTCCACCCCAGATCACCCGGGTCCTGTAACAGAAGATGACAGAATGAGATCCTTGCTCCGGACATTCAAATAAACACAACTGCAATAACTGTGATGCAAAGATGAGGGTGAGTGGTGGGGGGACTTATCACTTATATCTGTGTGACAATGGGGGAGATTTATCAAAGCTTGGAGAGAGACAAAATACCAACCAATCAGCTCCTAACTGTCATTTTTCAAACACAGCCTGTAACATGACAGTTAGGAGCTGATTGGCACTTTATCTCTCTCCAAGCTTTGATACATTTTCCGTTATATATTATTTATTTATTACCAGTTATTTATATAGTGCACACATATTCCACACAGTTTTGCAGAGAATATTTGTCCATTCACATCATTACGTGACTTTTTTATTATTGTTATAATTATTATTATTATCATTATATTATTATCATTATGGGGCTGATTGTAAGATGCATGTACTGTAGCTCTGAATTCGGCAGCGTGTAGCTAGTTTTAGTATTCTGTTTATGCGCTGTAAGCAAATCATTTTTTAGCACTGGGTAGGTGTGCGCGCTGCTAATAATGATGTGATCGTGGACAGAGCGCTCCGAGATTACGGGGCAGATACTCGCATGTGAATTCTGATGGCTGACGGCGTACAGAACTCTAGCACAGTTGCACGCGGCTCAGTCAGAATCTGGCTGTATACGTGGAATAGTGCACCCCTAATAGCAAATAATTATGGCCGTTACAAGAAAGGGGAGATCCGTGGAAACAGAATAGCTGGGGGAGCTAATATCAATAATAATTGACAGTAAGAGATACGTTCGCATTGAAAGTGGACGCAATGCGACCGTATTATTATGTGACTCAGAGTCAGGTCCTATGGTGAATATTTGGCGCATCCCCGGACAGCGAGCGATACCCAACCAGTAAAAATAGCTACATTACTAATAGTAACGTGGATAATAACTTATGCTAATATCAAACAAACAGAGATTTAATTTTATATAAGGGATCAAACCCCTCCGACTGTAAATGACATGGATATGATAAGTCACAGAGAGTTCTGTCACTATATAAAGGCACAAGGCCGCAGTGTTCTATACATATTTGGATCTCCGATCCGTATTAATTTACAGTACAGAGAGACAGCGGCTCTTCAGTTCTGGGCATTACAACAATTACGGCACTTTAACACTTACACAACATGGAGAATAGATAATAAAGAGAACTCGGTGGAAAAGAGCTCGATACTCTAGTATCAGACGTGTCTTACCATGTAGACCATGGCGCATCGGCTGACGGTAGCCGGGCTGGCCTGTGATAGGCTGTCCACCTCAAATATCATCCTCATTCCTTGCGGAAGCCGAATTCTCTCGCTGTTGGCCAGACAAAGCGTCCTCGTGTCATCGAGAACAGTGTTAAGGTTCTCCACCCACATGGTGTCGACTGGTCCGTCCAGGATTATCCAATACCAGTCTGGAACCGCATCCCCTGAAAAGCACATTGTGCGTATTACATACTAGCTGGTATATGGTGGCAATAATAAACATGCTGCATAATGTGGAACATTAAAAGTGATGGAGGATTAATGTAAATCACACGCAATGAATCTTAGGTTCCATGGCCCAATATCATGAGCTAGAAGTAAGAAGTGTGGATGTAGGTTACGTGTCTATATTTAAAACAGTCTCAATTCCTCTATAAAGTCACGTTGTTGCCATATTTCTGTTTGAATTCCCGCACGTGACGCCACTTCAGCAGGTGAAGTTGATAAAAGTGACCAAACATTATACTGTACTACATTAAATGAAAGCCATACCACCAAAGTCCAATTGGGCTGGACTACGTTGGGTAGATGGAAAAAACCACAAGTAATGATGACCCCCATGACCACGAGAGAGGTGCCAGTTTGATAATATTGCGGCAGGTGCCCATGCTGTTCGACCAGTTGGTTGTGTGTGTCTTATTCGTTCACTGGTCTGGGTGGTCTTGCGGCAGCAGTGGATCGTCCTTTGTCATGTGATTCCTCTATGACCTTTAGAGGGGCTGATACACGGTCTCCACAAATGCGCTCGGAAAAGAAGGACCTATGGCTATCTGCTGGGGCCTTCGCCAAATATATTAAAGAGACTAAAGGACAATGGGCCTGATTCAGACCCGCTCGCAAGTGCTTGAGCGCTTGTGAGCGGGTCGATGGTGTGCTCTGCACACGCGCAGCGGCCGCACTGTGCGTGCGCAAGCCCGGAGCGAGAGAGAAAATCTCTCGCTCCGTGGCTCACTACAAAAGGGGCGGCTGTCGATGTTGATCGACAGCTCGCCCCATTTTGTAGGCGTGGCCGGGGGGTGGCTTCACAAACGGAGGCGTTCCCAAGCAAACGCCTGCCGTTTGTGGGCAGCCCCACTGACATCACCAGTGATGTCAGTGAGAGAGCTTCCGGCTCTATTAGAGCCAGAAGCTCTCTGGGGCTTGCGGCCACGAGACCCTACCTCAAGGGTCTCGTCGCAAGCCCGATGGTCGCGATGGTCTTGACCATCGCGACCATCATCCTGGCCGCTCGCTATAGCTGTGGGTGGTCACCCACAGCTATGCGAGCGGCCAGGAGGCCGCACAAAAAAAACCGCCCAGATTCAGAGCGACCGTCTCTGAATCAGGGCCCATGTTTTAGGGATAACATATAAGCAATGTGAGGACAGGCAAAATGTATCCACCTGTATACAGAATATTTCCTATTTTTTATATCGGATTAGGAAACTTATTTTCCTCTTACACAAATAATTAAAACATTAATAAATAGTGTAGCAACATATGAAATAACTGTAGGGTATAATTATTGGCAGCAGGTACTCAGGTAGCATCATAGCTAATTGTACCATGTGACTTTTATAAATGACTGATCATTTTGTTATATATAAATTAGAGATGAACGGTTCGGTTCCACTTTGTTCTTCTCACCAAATGAATGCAAGTCTGGATTTATCATATTGGCTATCCAAAACACGCGAGAGCCGGATAGCCAATAATATGCAGTTTTTCAGATCCAAATGTAACCGAGTAGAACTAAACCACTCATCTCTAATATAAATGACTGATAATTATGTTAGATATAAATGTTTTAGTACATTGGAGTGCAGTTCATGGTTTTTGTGTTAGGGGTACAGTTACCTTTAGATTTGGGTGTTACATGGTCACAAAACTCCTCACTTGCAGTCTTGGGAACGTCATTTAAACTCTTCATACTGTTTTCAACAATGAGCTGTTCCAAATAACAAGGTGACAGGCATTGTAGATAATAATACTGTATCCTTGTTATAAAGGTAATACACAAATAATAAACTTATCGCAGAGTTTGGAACAAATGAAAAAAAGAGCAATTTGCTCCTGGAACACAGGGAAGCAATCGGGAAGCCGACTGCCTAAATACCGGCAGCCGGCTTCCCGACTGTCTTATCCCGGCATGGGTGAAATGCCGGACGTCTAGATGTAGACACCCGCATGTCCCCGACGCCGGGATACCGGCGCCCGGCATCACGATCGTAGTGATGCCAGGCGCCGCGAGCGGACAACCGCGGGGGGGGGGGAGGGTTAGGTTTAGGGCTCCCGAGGGGGACTTAGGGTTAGGCACCCCCCGAGAGGGTTAGGCTAGGGGGAGGGAGGGTTAGGGTTAGGCACCCCCGGGGGGGGCTTAGGGTTAGGCAACCCCCCGGGGGACTTATGTTTAGGCACTTAGAGGGGGGATTAGGGTTAGGCACTTGGGGGGGAAGTTAGGGTTAGGCACCCCTAAGGAGGGTTAGGTTAGTCTATACTTACCTATCCACGATCGGGATTTCCAGCGCTGTCGGGCTTCCGCTGCTTCTAACTCTGCTCCTGTCGGGCTGCCACTGACGGGAATCGAACCGCCGGCCGCCGAACCATACGGCCGGCGGTATATCATACCCATTTCGGAACAAACCATGTTGCATTGTAAGTGGTGAAAATGCATTTATTTTATTGCATGCAGGGAAAATACTGTCTGCTTGTTTATGAAGACCACAAATGCTGGACAGCTTAATTTTTACACTGAAATTTAGTACTAAGCTAGGACGCACCCCTCCCCGACTCTCTGCACATTTTACAACTGCCCCACCTACAGCGCAATATGGTTTCTCCAAAGTGCAAATTGCTCCTTTTCGTTTATTTGCTCCTAACTCTGACTCAGACCGGGTGTGAGCACTTAGGGCTGAATTCAATTAGAGGCGAAAAGCCGCGACCGGCGAAAAGTTTTCACCGATTTGAGCTTTTCGCCTGTTTTCAAAGAATCTCCGTATTCAATTCCAGGAGTTTTGGCCTAGGCGAAAACTCGATAGGCAGAAATAGGCTAAAAAGTATCTACAGCAAAAGGCAAGAGAAAAGAAATGCAAAATCCAGATTTTGGGGTACAAATGTGGGGGACTTGATTCAGAAACCTTTGGACAACCCCCCAAAATGACTAATAAAGGCGCAAAAAAAAAAAAAAAAATTACCACACCCCAAAAACGATTTATCATTTTTAGGGCGAAAATGTAAATTGTGTTGGGAAATGGGTAAAAAGTGGGGGGCCTGGTATTTTGGGGTGCTCTATGGATGACAGGTGTTTTTGGGATTGCAGGAGGCTGCAGCAGGTGTATTTTTTAGATTTTTTTAAATCTTCATTTTAGAGACACCAAAATAACAAGAGATATGGTAAGAACTTACCTTTGTTATCTCTGTTTCTACGAAGTCCATAGGGTCCACAGGGTTGACCTTGGGGTATAGGTTGGGAACCAAATCCGGGCACCACGCAGTTAAAGCTTTTAGCTCCCAGGATGCACTTGGGTCCACTCTCCCTATAACCCCACCCCCAGCCAGAGGCACCTCAGTTTGTAAGTAGCCAAAGGCCGGAGGAGGAGAAAAAAAGAGAGAAAACTGGAACACTCGATAACCATACTCACAGAAATGGGAGACGGAAAACCGGTGACCAGTCACACAGCCCATTTGAAGCCAGGTGCGTCAGGGCGGGCGCCCTGTGGACCCTATGGACTTCGTAGAAACAGAGATAACAAAGGTAAGTTCTTACCATATCTCTTGTTTTCTACTTCTGGGTCCATAGGGGGTCCACAGGGTTGACCTTGGGGATGTCCCAAAGCAGTTCAACCAAGGGAGGGGACGCTCCTGTGCTGAGATGAGAATCCGCCGCCAAAAAGGAAGCATCCTGAGAGGCAAAGGAAAACAATGCCTAGAACCTTAAAAAGGTGTAGACAGAAGACCAGGTGGCCACCTAGCAAGGCAAACCAGCCAAGGCGCCACCGCGAGCCACCCACGAGGGTTACATGGCCCGAGAAAAAAACAAGCAGCAACAACAGAAAGGCCTACCCATGGGTAGGCCCCTGAAGAAGACATACGAGGCCGTCCAGCCAACATATGGCCATAGGCCGGCCATCCTTTCCTGTTAAAACCAGAAATCTCAGACCACCAATAAGGAGTCCGATTTCCGTCAGGAACTTGAATGGATCACATAAATCCACAGAGGCCGGACCACAGTCAATGAGGCCACACCAGCCGAGAGGACTGGGGACTGAATGGCCGCACCATAAGTTCCAGAATAATATGGAACCTGAAAATCACTAAGAAGAAACACAGGGTGAGAGCAACTCACACCCTAACAAGATGCCCTCCAGAAGAGGGAGCCACATGAGAACGCTCCCAATTCCGACACTCACCTGGTTGACATAAACTCCCTGATAGAAAGAGAGAAAGCCAAAGCAATAGACCATGTAATGGCTATTACAACCAGCGGTTCCATTAACTTTCCCCGGAGTTAACGAAGAACCACTCCTAACTCCCAAGGAGACCCTAGGGAGGACAAATGGAGGCATAATCCAGAAAACACTCCAAAGGATGAACTGGATATCAGAGCGGAGCAATTCCATAACCTAATCATACTGACAGTGTAGAGATCTGCACTGTCAGGAAGGCCAGGCCGAGGGAGAAACCCAAGCCAGCCGGAAGGAATGCCAGAATATCTGGAAATCCTGGACACCAGAGGATCGTATTGATAGGTATAATACCATAAGAATTATGGCTGCCACAGATTGTGGTAGGTCCCAGCAAAAGCTGATCCATGTGCTCCAATCATTCCAACGATGACAAAGCCATGGAAGCCGTAAGACCACTATAGGGACGTAGTCAAAGACAAACGACCCAGGTCCAAGGCAAACCCCAGGACCCTGAGACAACAGGTCTGGGTAGCGAAGCATCAGGAATGGAGTATCGATGGAGAGACTCCGAAAAACCAAGTACCCCTGACATCTGGGGCAATCAGGAGCCACCAGCAGGAAAGCATCTCTGTCTCTATTGAAACACTTCCCTCGAGGAAGAATGGAGACTGGAGAACACAGGTACGCAAATTGGAAGAACCCCTTCACCGACAAAGAGTCACTGAAGGTTGCTTCAGAATCCCCAGAGTTGGACTGTAACACCATAGTGTGATAGAGTCAGAAGGCCATGAGTGTCACCTCAGGAGGGCCCCCGCCCCTGCTCACCAGGAGATGAAACCTCTCTTGGGGAAGAGACTAGTCCCCGGGATGCACGTCGTAACGGCTGAGGACTCCCGCTTCCCAATGGAGAGCACCCGAAATGAACACTGTCGAGATGGTCGGGAGGAGACCCTCAGACAATGCCCGAATGTATGACAAACCTGACATTGCCACCCAACGAACAGTATTGCTAAAAAGGAAGCCACTGTTCTGACCCTGTCGGACTGAACTTTTTCAGGTTCACCTGGAAACAAGGGCTATGCCAGAGTGAAGCCCAAGACAGGCTAAAGTTCCAACAAGTTAATTGACAGGGTGGAATCGACAGACATCCAATTGCACTGAAATGGATGCGAACCAGACACTGTCCTTAGCAAAGAATACCCTGGACGAGATGGCCATAGTCACCCGAAAAGGGACCGACTTGCCTCCGGGGAGAGCATCATTGTTTGAACAGTGATCCGACAGAAAAAACTCGTTCCATCTGGAGATAAGCCAATTATGGAAAGGCCTGGAATGGAACTGAGCCCATTCCACCCTTCCAAAGGCAGACACTGAATAGTGGACCATGCATCCCAGAGTGTAAAGACATATGGCGACTGCGCAGACATCCATGTACTCCTAATGGAAGAGTGGAGATGCCGTCTTAAGCCAGAAGAATTCTCAGATTTTGAGAATCCAGCAGGGCTCCTAGGTGAAGAATACCCAGAGAGGGATGCAGGGAGGACTTTTTTCCCCTTGATTAAACGTCTGCACCCTGAAGAACCCACAGTCAACCAGACCCGGCTGTAAAGTACCCCGGTGATCCTGCTAAGAGCAGGAGGCCATCCAGGTACAGGAGCATTGGGATATACTGAACAGAAGAACTGTCAGAAAATCCAAAACGCTGGTAAACCCCTGTGGGGCTGAGATCAGTCCCAACAGGCAGAGCCCGAAAAATCGTAAGTGCTGTGATACAGCAAACCTCAGTCCATGCTGAGGTAAGGTCTCTGTAAGTACCCGTAGGCACGCGTCCTGTATATCCAGTGATACCATAAAGTCCCCGGGTTCCAAACATAGTATGATGGAGCATAGGGATTGCTTCCTGAACCCAGGTAGCTTTAGGAACTGGTTCGGGGAATTGAGACAGAGAATAGGCCAAAGAGGACCATTCAGCCACCGCACCAGAAAGAAAGCAGAACAACCAGTCCCTCGCTGAGAAAGTGGGGATGGCCCAATTAGCTCCGCTTACCGCAACAACTGTATAGCTTTCTGGATTTGTAAGGCCCTGTTCCGAATAAGGGCCTGCGTACCATCACATGGAAATAGGCCGCCTGAGCAAAGAGAGGGCGTACCCTCCTACCCACGTAGCCGCGGCAACTAGACACTAGTACCGGGCAAACTGAGAAATCACCATCTCCCAGTGGTAGGCCTGTCTCGTCAGGCTGACGATATATCCGTTGGTTCAGAAGCAGGATCGGCTGGCAGTCCAGGCCTGCTCGGAACTGGATATGTCGGCCCTTGTAAAGGCCGACAGTCTATGAAGAAACAGACCTTTAGGCTGACCCAGAGGACAAAAAGACTTAATAGTCTGAGGCCCCGCAGTGAGCATAGCTGACAGCGGGAAATTTGTACTGCCACTGTCAAGGTCAGATCTACCCTATAGATGGTATCTGCACCTCTGCATTCCCAGAGCGCAGCCATAGGGTATTACGGAGGATACCGTCGCAGCCGGAACTCTGAAAGTTTGGAGCTGGTATCCAATATAGGCATGTCCACCTATGACAACTGCATATATTACGTGAGGGACCAAATACACTTGAACCCCAGACGTGTTGGAGGGGAAAAACATTACAAATGCATCAGCTCAGTATGCAATAGTATTAACCAACCATGCTATCGCCATGGTAGGATGGGTAACAACCCCTGAAAGCGAGTATACTGATTTCAGGCAGAGTTACCACCTACGGATCAGAAGTATCCGACCACGCAGGAATGGGATGCGTAGTAACGTCTGTAATCCGACGAGTAACACGCCCATCCACCCCAGGAGGGGCTCATGATGACCCTCAGGGAATTTGGGACAGGAGACCAAACACTGTTGTAATACCTCATATCTGGCAACAGCCAGAGTCCCGCCCTGCGATCCACCCGCTAGTCAGCAACAGGGACCCAGAAGGCACGTAATACTGAGGGTGTATGATACAGGTGCAGGTCAACATTCACTCTAACCAGAATGGACCTGCTACCAGCCCTAAAACAGGGATAAAAATACTTGAGATAGGCTTCCCCCCCGTGTAAGAGGGAAAGAGCCCAAAACAGTATCCAGTTCACGGTAGAGCCAAGTGGGAAGTAAGCACAGGGCGTCCACCACGCCAATTTGCGTTTCATAGAAAAACGACTTCCACCCAGGGTGGCTGTTGTGGTAATCCCTGCAAGGGGCATGACAGACTATGGTGGCACCAGGGGGAATTCATATACTCGAAAAAAACCCTGTAGGGAGCGGTAGTCTGTGTCACAGGGGAAGAGTGCAAGAAACTGCGAGATACCCTGAGATGAAAAGGGCAGTATGGTGAAGTAACCCCAAGTGAGGTACAACAATGGGGCCCGCCCGGCGATCCGCAATTAAGAGGATCCCGAGAAAACAAACCGCCCAAGGGGGTCGTGAAAGGGACCGGCACCCGATGACGCCACATACAGAACCCTTTAAGAGTTAAATCCTCCGCACTAACACCTGCAGCACATGGCTTGCAGGATAGTAAAAATGGGTGCAGTATAACGCTCTATCTCCTGGTCAGACATATCTGACCAAGCCTTGTGATCAAGCAGCGCTATACTGGTCCTGACTGAAACTAAAAATTAGCTGCAGGGACCCATTTTCAGCGTATGCAACACACAGTTCCACTCAAAATATGGCAACGTGCAGCACGCAACAGTATGTGACAAACCTCACAAATATTAACAAGTATATAAATGTGAGGTCTCAGAACCACCCCAAGTACAGTTGTATTAGGGCAGATAAGGAAAGGGATAGATATACACTGACAGGTGAGAGAATAAAGTACAGTCAGCACTAGCATAAGTCACATACCATGCAGATATACACATATATACATAAACATGTCACATAATATACTGCACTATTACACTGCATGCAACTTACCCAGATTCAGTGTCTGGGAAGGCTACAGCGCTGTGTACACTGACCTGATGGTGAGGTACGCAGGGGGACTGGACTCACTGCCATCTCCAGAGATCTCTGCTGCACCACAGAGAGAAAATGGCCGCTGGAGACCTCAGAAGAAGCGTGGCCCGCGGAGGAAGCAGCTCAGCGACGCCAGACTATGGATACTGAAAGGCGCGCTGAGCTGAGGGGAGGAGCCGCTGTAACAGGGAAGGCTGTCTCCCCTGGCCGGCTATTAACCCCCGGGACGCCGGCTCCCTGCACCGAACACTAAGTCCCTGGTGGTCTAGTGGACACACGGGGTATGGGGGGCCCGCCGCCACTGCCGGCGCCTCCGGTCTGTCCCCAGAGACCGGAGGCACAGGACTGCATTTCAAATGCGCGGATCACCGCAAGCGGTGACCCGCGCCTTACCTGCTCCCCGTGGATCCGGCAGCAGTCCTGGGCGCCCGCAGAGTCCGGCTAGTACAGACTCTGGGGTCCCGCTGAGATCCCCAGATCTGTACTGGCGTCTCAGCGCCAGCGGGGTGACGGAGCGGCAGCTTAGACGTCCTATGGACAGTCTGACGCTGCCGCTCTGAAGAATCCAAAGGAAAAATAAAAAACTCTGTCCTTCAGAAAAAATAAAGCTTAGGGGCTGCTAATCAGCTCCCCACTGCACTAAACGGTGACCCGATTCCGGCCGGGCACCAACTTAAACTGAGGTGCCTCTGGCTGGGGGTGGGGTTATAGGGAGAGTGGACCCAAGTGCATCCTGGGAGCTAAAAGCTTTAACTGCGTGGTGCCCGGATTTGGTTCCCAACCTATACCCCAAGGTCAACCCTGTGGACCCCCTATGGACCCTGAAGTAGAAATACTAGTACCCATTTTCAGGTACCCCAAATTTAATTACGGTACTTATTTTTCTCAAAAAACATTGCTTGTATACTTTTTCCACACATATGCAAAAATGCATATAATAGCCCTTTGCCTCATTTTAAGATCACTAAATACTTTTATTAGGGCTATTACCACTCTTGGGATGTAGTTTGGAAGCAGATGGTCTAAATGCCGACCGCCGGCTTCCAGACTGTCTAATTCCGGCGTGGTACTCATGACAGGCGTCGAAAACTCAACGCCTATCATTAACCAAACGCGGGCAGCCTCAGGGGGGAGGGTTAGGGCTCCCGGGGGAACTTAGGGCTAGGCACCCCCCAGGGAGGGTTAGGCAGCGGGGAAGGGGGGGTTAGGGTTAGGCACCCCGGGGGGAGGTTAGGGTTAGGCACAATCCCCCGGGGGACTTAGGTCTAGGCAGCGGGGAAGGGGGGGTTAGGTTTAGGCACAGAGGGGGGATTAGGGTAAGGCACAGGGGGGGGGGTTGGGGTTAGGCATCTCTGAGGGAGGGTTAGGGGCTAGAATGAGGTTAGCGATACTTAACTTGGGGACGATCGGGATTTTCACCCTTGCCGGGCTGCCGCTGTTGGGATTTGAACCGCCGGGCCATGCGTCCGGCGGTAATACCTACTAAACCCGTACTCTTCTATACTGATTCCCAGGGTCAGTGAAGCTTTTTATGGGGTACAGACTGATTTCCCAAAAATATGCTGTCCTTTTCGCTAGTTTCGTTTTGGAATTGAAAAAGGAGAAAAGCGGGGACGCGCATGGCGAAAACATCACGTCCAAACAGGCGAATGAGTCGAAATCAAGGCGCTTTTCGCTGACCTCGGCTTTTCGCGGCTAACTGAATTCGGCCCCTAGACAGAGTATGGGGAATTAAAGTGCACTCACATGTGGTGCAGACAGGTCACTTGTGGCTGATCCGCCCCCTTCGGATGACTGCTGTGTAAACGTCCGCACGGCGGAGGCCAGGAGCCCATCCGACCACTCCATGGTGTTAGGGTCGATCTCCCCGTACAGCTCTCCGAGCGTCACGCACTTGGGGTTGATGATGAAGGTTTCCACTTTGCCTTTCTTCATGATGCTCTTGCAGTTGAATGTGACAACATTGATTTAATACACAGCAAAACTAATGACATCTAATAACCTCGCAGCCAGCTATCACCTGTCCTCACTCTGCTTATCCTTCTGAGATCTCCCAGTCCCCCCTGCGTACCCAGGGGCCGGTGCTATCACAGGTAGCCTAGCTAAGAAATACACTCTATATGGTGTACAAATCCATCAGATTAGTTATGGTAAACATGTGGCCCTCTGCACCTTCCCCTGGGGCCCCCAGCTCCTTCCTCCTTTGCTGTATGGTGATATTTGGTTTTATATCTTGTGACACTTGTTTATCATACACTGAACGCCTGCTGTGATATTACAGACATCGGTCTCTTTTTTTATTTAAATGTATTGTTTTATCACCTTACTGAGTTTACGGGTAATATGTGGCCCTTTAGAAAGTTGGGGGGGTCACCCATGTGGCCCCTACAGTGTGTCAGGGTAACCATCACTGCAATAAAAAGATATATGTCTAGTTACTAAATGCTACTCTTACTACACTACATTTAGAGACATAAATTCCCCTGATCCTCCATATGCAGAATTCTATGTAACCTGAAAGCTGCAGCTTAGCATTAGGGACTATAGCTCGTAGTCTCTGTAGCGGACTCTGGAGCTGATTCAGAACCGCTCGCTAGGATGCGTTTGCTCGTAGCTGGACGATATTTGCAATCTGCGCATGCATCGCAATGCGCGTGCGAGAACCACTGCGAAGGATCATGAAGTGTTCGCGCGCCCGGCATAGACAGCCCAGCTGAATGAGTGACAGGAGAGGACGTTTGTGGGTGGTAACAGGGGCAAGCCACTATAAACGGGGGAGTGGAGGTGCGAACGCAGAGGCGTGCCTGAGTGTCTCAACGCGGTTTCAGAGGCGTGCATAATTAACAGGCTGCGTCACTGTACACGTCACCTGGTTGTATTTCACACTGAAGTGATTGCAGTGCTTGCGGCAGGGTATAGTCAACCTCAAGCGCTGCAATCGCATCTGATGGTGCTCGATGTACCAATGGTTTCGTGTACTTCCAGGAGATGAAGTGCGCAAGTGGGCGTCAATGGCTGGTGGGCGTCTGCATACACAAAGTGATCGCACGCCAAGACATAGTGGGCGTGCTAATGCCTTGCCGTGCGATCGCCTGCCTTGCTGGGCGTGCGCGCGGGATTTGCATACGCTGGGTGCGAGCGAACGCATCTAGCAAGCGGGTCTGAATGAGCTCCTCTATACCGCGAACAGTCTGCATGACCAGCAGTCGACGAGGTTAAAGAAGCCCATACACTAGGCGACTGATTGCGCGATCCTGCGATTGTAACGGAAACGCCGATCCGCCGGTCAGCAGTTCTGACCAGCGGATTGGCGGTTAAAACTGCAATCAAGATACATTTCTAACAGCTAGTTTAGTGCAAAACAGACTATTAGAAGCAAGTTTCTCAATGGCTGCTATGAATGCCAAAATGTTTCAGTCACCAGGTCATGGAAATGTGGCTTTTTTTTTTATATATATATTTTACAATTATTATTATTACTTTACAGATATTTTATTATTTTTATTTTTCAGTGTATTACTAATATGTTACATTATATATAAAATTTACAACATATTTATTTATAATATAACAATTACAAACTCTTGCCTATTGAGTGACAATTTTACAGTAATAAATATAAAATAAAGTCATGTAATTACAAGTGAGGAGCTTCTATCCATCGGAACGGTGGGCAAATGTACCAACGCCTTCTCCAAAATCCTCCTCACTGCCGTCTTTCCTCCTCCGGTGGGACCCACCAGCATTACACCATGACGAGCCTGGAATTAGTGTCATACACACAGCAATCACAATAAGGCCAGTATATAAATCATTATCACCATTATGTTGTGTTAGCTGGTAGAGTGCACCTCTCGCCCACACACAGTGCATCAGTGATGGACATGGTTTCCAGCAAATCATTGGGCTACATTCGCTCTAAACTTGGTGTCTGCATACAAAATGTAAGAATTGATGTCACTGGTATCTAGTTATTTGACAATATTTGTAATAACACCCTCCACCAATCCCCTCATTCTGTAATAAGACCCTTTACCAAGCCCCATATTCTGTAATCAAACCCTCCACCAATCCCCTCATTCTCTATAAAACCCTCCGCCAATCCACATATTCTGTAATAACACCCTCCACCAAACTCCATATTCTGTAATCAAACCCTCCACCAATCCCCTCATTCTGTAATAAGACCCTTTATCAATCCCCATATTCTGTAATAAAACCCTCCACCAATCCCCATATTCTGTAATAAAACCCTCCACCAATCCCCATATTCTGTAATAAGAGCCTCTGCCAATCCCCATATTCTGTAATAACACCCTCCACCAATTCCCATATTCTATAATAAGAGCCTCCGCCAATCCCCATATTCTGTAATAAGAGCCTCCGCCAATCCCCATATTCTGTAATAAAGGCATCCGCCAATCCCCATATTCTGTAATAAGAGCCTCCACCAATCCCTATATTCTGTAATAAAACCTCCTCCAATCCCCATATTCTGTAATAACACCCTTCGCCAATCCCCATATACTGTATAACACCCTCCGCCAATGCCCATATTCTGTAATAACACACTCCACCAATCCCCATATTTTGTAATAACACCCTCCGCCAAGCCCCATATTCTGTAATAACACCCTCTGCCAAACCCCATAATCTGTAATAAAACCTCCTCCAATCCCCATATTCTGTAATAACACCCTCCGCCAATCCCCATATTCTGTAATGAGACCGTCCGCCAATCTCCATATTCTGTAACAAGGGCCTCTGCCGATCCCTATATTCTGTAATAAGACCCTCCGCCAATCCCCATATTCTGTAATAACACCCTCCGCCAATCCCGATAATCTGTAATAACACCCTCTGTCAATCCCCATATTTTGTAATAAGAGCCTCCGCCAGTCCCCATATTCTGTAATAAGAGCCTCCGCCAATCCCCATATTCCGTAATAAGAGCCTCCGCCAATCCCCACATTCTGTAATAAAGGCCTCCGCTAATCCCCATATTCTGTAATAAGAGCCTTCGCCAATCCCATATACTGTATAACACCCTCCGCCAATGCCCATATTCTGTAATAACACACTCCACCAATCCCCATATTTTGTAATAACACCCTCCGCCAAGCCCCATATTCTGTAATAACACCCTCTGCCAAACCCCATAATCTGTAATAAAACCTCCTCCAATCCCCATATTCTGTAATAACACCCTCCGCCAATCCCCATATTCCGTAATAAGAGCCTCCGCCAATCCCCACATTCTGTAATAAAGGCCTCCGCTAATCCCCATATTCTGTAATAAGAGCCTTCGCCAATCCCCATATTCTGTAATAAGAGCTTCCGCCAATCCCCATATTCTGTAATAAGAGCCTCTGCCAATCCCCATATTCTGTAATAAGACCGTCCGCCAATCTCCATATTCTGTAACAAGGGCCTCTGCCGATCCCTATATTCTGTAATAAGACCCTCCGCCAATCCCCATATTCTGTAATAACACCCTCCGCCAATCCCGATAATCTGTAATAACACCCTCTGTCAATCCCCATATTTTGTAATAAGAGCCTCCGCCAGTCCCCATATTCTGTAATAAGAGCCTCCGCCAATCCCCATATTCCGTAATAAGAGCCTCCGCCAATCCCCACATTCTGTAATAAAGGCCTCCGCTAATCCCCATATTCTGTAATAAGAGCCTTCGCCAATCCCCATATTCTGTAATAAGAGCTTCCGCCAATCCCCATATTCTGTAATAAGAGCCTCTGCCAATCCCCATATTCTGTAATAAGAGCCTCCGCCAATCCTCATATTCTGTAATAAGAGCCTCCGATTAATTCCCATATTCTGTAATAATAGCCTCTGCCAATCCCCATATTCTGTAATATGAGCCTTCGCCAATCCCCATATTCTGTAATGAGCCTCCACCAATCCCAATAATCTGTAATATGAGCCTCCGCCTATCCCCATATTCTGCAATAAGAGCCTTCGCCCATCCTCATATTCTGTAATAAGAGCCTCCGCCAATCCCCATATTCTGTAATAAAACCCTCCGCCAATCCCAATAATCTGTAATATGAGCCTCCGCCCATCCTCATATTCTGTAATAAGACCCTCTGCCAATCCCCATATTCTGTAATAAAACCCTCCGCCCATCCTCATATTCTGTAATAAAACCCTCCGCCAATCCCCATATTCTGGTAGATTAATTGGCTCCCAACACAAATTGACCCTCGTGTGTATGTGTGTGCGCATGTGGGAGGGAATATAGAGTGTAAACTCCACTGGGGCAGGGACTGATGTGAATGGTCAAATATTCTCTCTGTAAAGCGCTGCGGTATATGTGTGCGCTATATAAATAACTGGTAATAAATAAATAAATAAATATATAAATATTCTGTAATAAAACCCTCCGCCAATCCCCATAATCTGTAAAAAAATCCTCCGCCCATCCTCATATTCTGTAATAAAACCCTCCGCCAATCCCCATATTCTGTAATAAGAGCCTTTGCCCATACTCATATTCTGTAATAAGACCCTCCGCCAATCCCCATATTCTGTAATAAGACCCTCCGCCCATCCTCATACATACAGGGACCCTTACCAGGATCTGATGATAGAACTGAATGACCTTTTGTGTCTGGCTCTCCCAGGGCTGGAAACATAACTCGTGTAGGGCTGCAGATATCGCTTTCTATAACAGAGAATAAAATACACAGTGAAGCGCGCTGTAAAAACAGACGGGAACATGATTTGAATAAATGCTTATGGCTGGGATGCCGGGTTCAGCTGAAGGGTGGTAATGAGGCAGGGGGGGCAATTAGAGAGGAGACTGCTTATGCACAGGAACGCCTTGTACTGCTGTAAAATCAGATTATGTGCGCCGAGTCCCCCAGCAGTGGCATAAATAAGCACAACAGATGCATATATAAGATAAATGAGAACATTATCTTTCTTTTGTGTCTCTTGAAATACTCCTACACCAGCACCAATACACAGGCTATAAATAGTAGGAAAACTGCAAAGTGGTTTTATTGTGTGAAGATCCTTCTTACAGGATATAAAAGTCTATAGCCAGAAAAGAAAGGGAGGGACGGCCACCAAGCGCTGATACATAGATAGTGAAGAGAAAGAGAAGCAACAAACACAAATGATGTAAAAATGATGCACAAATGATGCAAAACATGCGCTCGCTCTTTGCGGTGTAAGGACGCCTCTATGTCTTAGCGGGCGAGGGCTTATTGCGCTCGCAAGTGTTTAAAGATGCCCCCTTGCCAATTGCAACAAACGTCATCTCCAGGAAATGTAGGATTAATCGGGACCATCGGGAGCCATCGGAGCTGCTCACAGCACTTAAGGTAGACCTAGCCTCCCGCAAGCAGTGCGAGCAGTTCAGGGAAAAATCATCCAAGTCACATGTTCAATGACGCTACTTTGCTAATTATGCACACCCATTATACTCCGTTCTGACGGTCGGACACGCCCGCGTTCACATATCCACTCCCCTGTTCACAAGCACCTTCCCCTGTTACCACCCACAAACGGCACTATCTGTCACTCAAAATAGCGGCCCGACTGCGGGCTACGGGCGAGCACTTTCCCATCGCACTGACTGGTTCGCGCACGCACATTGCGAATTATACGCATGCGCAGACTGAGAAAAATCGCTCAATGCGAGCGAGCGCAGCATAGCGAACGGGTCTGAATCAGGCCCACAGTACACATATTCACAGTACACATACACACAGTACACATACACAGTACACATACAGTACACATATATACAGTACACACACACACAGTACACATATATACAGTACACATATATACAGTACACACACACACAGTACACATATATACAGTACACATATATACAGTACACACACACACAGTACACATATATACAGTACACATATATACAGTACACACACACACAGTACACATATATACAGTACACATATATACAGTACACACACACACAGTACACATATATACAGTACACATACACACAGTACACATATATACAGTACACATACACACAGTACACATATTCACAGTACACATACACACAGTACACATATATACAGTACACATACACACAGTACACATATATACAGTACACATATATACAGTACACACACACACAGTACACATATATACAGTACACATATATACAGTACACACACACACAGTACACATATATACAGTACACATATTCACAGTACACATACACAGTACACATATATACAGGACACATACTAACAGTACACATATATACAGTACACAGAACACATATATACAGTACATATACACACAGTACACAGAACACATATATACAGTACACATATTCACAGTACACATACACAGTACACATATATACAGGACACATACTAACAGTACACATATATACAGTACACAGAACACATATATACAGTACATATACACACAGTACACAGAACACATATATATAGTGCACATACACACAGTACACATATTTACAGTACACATATATACAGTACACATACACACAGTGCACATATATGCAGTACACACACACAGTACACATATACACAGTCCACATCTACACAGTCCACATCTACACAGTACACATATACACAGTACATATCCACACTGTACACATACAGTACACATATACACAGTACATAAACACACAGTACACATATACACACAGTACACATACAGTACACATATACATACATATATATATATACATTATATATATATATATATATATATATAGTACACAAATACACACAGTACACGGATACAAACAGTACACGGATACACATAGGGCCCAGTGTCGGACTGGAGCATGAAGGGCCCACCGGGGGAATGCAGTGTTGGGGCCCTTATTTAGGGGTGTGGTCAGCATCCAGAAGGGGTGTGGCCAGCTTCCACAGAGGCTTAGCTAATCATTACAGAGTGCATGACCTGGGCCCCTTTAAAAATATATCTAGTAAATACTGCTAGTGCATACAATAAATAATAGATTAATAACAGCAATGCATTGTTGAATATACACCATAGTCCTGTGCAGTATAATGTAACATACTGCATGTATTATGTATAATTCAAGTGCACAGTCTAGAACCTGATCTCTAGAAGAGGATTTGGGCCCTTGGGCAGTGGGGCCCACCGGGGGTTTCCCCTGTACCCCTGTGGGCCAGTCCAACCCTGATAGGGCCTGATTCAGACCCACTCGCGAGCGCTGAGTGCTCGCAAGAGGGTCGATGGTGACCAGTGCGAATGCGCACGACGGAGCCGGCTCCGTCGTGCGCATGCGCGAGACCCGGATAGCGATGGGCAAACCGTCACCCACAGTTATGTGAGCGGCCAGGAGGCCGCTCTGAAAAACAAGAAGGACGGCCCTGATTCAGAGCAAGCGCTCTGTCAGAGCGTCCGGCTCTGAATCAGGCCCTGAGTACATATATACATACAGCACTTGTAGTACACATATATGGACAGAGTGATACATTGTACATCAGAAAGTCAGAATTGCCGTCATTACCTCTAATCTCTTGGTATTTGCTTTTTCAAGGGTGATGCCTGGAAACAGATCGGCCATGATGCTTTCAAAAAGGGGAACATCTTCAGGCAAAAATTTTGGTAAATTTGCTTCTTTTAAGGCACCAATTATAATCATTGTCTCATGGTCAGGGGTCAGTGGTGTTTCCGTCTCTCTGCGTGCAGATAGAAGGTAACTCGTCATTCCGCAGGTACGGATGGGATTGTAGGCATAACACAAATGACAAATTATTATGTAGAAGAATGAGGGTTCTGTGTGTGATGGCACCGCTCACTCACCCCTAGTTATAGCCCTGGCTGCCCGTAGGGGCTTACACACTAGGGGGAAGGAGAGAACAGTCAGAGGGTGAGCTGGGAAGGATACACGATGAGGAGGTAGAAAAGAGTTATTAGGAGGGATTGTACCCTATCATTAGAAGGTAAGTTTCATGGGTGTGTTTGAATTTGGGGGGACTGGTATGAGTCTGAATGGGAGAGGGAGAAAGTTCCACAGGATGGGAATCTTGGAGGTGGATGTGAGAGAAAGTGACCAGGGATGAGCAGAGAGTTTGGTCAGAGGAGGAGGGGAGAGGGTGTGTGGACAGAGGTGAGGTTAGGATGCGGGGGGATGAGCGGTTTAAGTCAATGGGTGAGATTTATCTTAAAGAGAACAAGTGGAGATGTAGCCATAGCAACCAATCAGCTTCTAGCTATAATTTTCCAGAACGTACTAGATGAAGCAGGTTGCAGAGGAGGGAGGAAAAGAGGAGGGGGCTACAGAGGAGGGAGATACAGAGGAGGGAGGAGCAGAGAAGGGGGCTATAGAGGAGGGAGGAGCAGAGGAGGGGGCTACAGAGGAGGAGCAGATGAGGGGGATACAGAGGAGGGTGGAACAAAGGATGGAGGAGCATAGGAGGGGGATACAGAGGAGGATACAGAGGAGGGAGGAGCAGAGGAGGGAGGAGCAGAGGAGGGAGATACAGAGGAGGAGCAGAGGAGGAGGATACAGAGGAGGAGCAGAGGAGGAGGATACAGAGGAGGGAGGAGCAGATGAGGTGGCTACAGAGGAGGAGCAGAGGAGGGGGATACAGAGGAGGGTGGAACAAAGGACGGAGGAGCAGAGGAGGGGGATACAGAGGAGGAGGATACAGAGTAGGGAGGAGCAGAGGAGGTGGCTACAGAGGAGGAGCAGAGGAGGAGGATACAGAGGAGGGAGGAGCAGAGGAGGGGGATACAGAGGAGGGGGATACGGAGGAGGAGGAGCAGATGAGAAGCAGAGGAGGGGGCTACAGAGGAGGGGGATAGAGGAGGAGCAGAGGAGGGAGGAACAGAGGAGGGGGGGAAACAGAGGAGGGGGGAAACAGAGGAGGGGGGAAACAGGAGGAGGAGGGAAACAGGAGGAGGAGGGGGCAGAGGAGGGGGATACAGAGGGGGGGGGAGCGGAGCAGGAGAGGAAAATAAGATCCGCAGCTGCACTGAGAACAGACTGAATTTTGGAGACCATTTATGGCACATTAAGATTTACATATAGACGCAGGGGCACCACTAGGGAGGTGCGGACCGCAGCAGGTGTCACCATCTGAGGGGGCGACACCAAAAAGCTGCCTCCCCGGTGCCCAGGACCCGGGCGCTGCATTGTGGTGTTATTGTACAGCGCCCGGCTTCCGGTCAATGAGGAGAAGTCGGCAGTGAGGAGAGAGTCTCTGGGTCTAGCCCAGCATCTCACAGAGTGATGCCATGAGGCCATGCCCCCTTTTAGGATGCACGCAGGGTCTATGTGACCTCAGTGACGTCACTGCATAGACACACTCTTGTTTGGAAGCAGAGTTATGACGAGCAGTTAGTAAGGCTGAGAGGGGTCAGTAGTGTGGAGGGCGGGAGAGAAGTCAGCGGGAATCACTACTAGGGCTGCAGGAAGTTATATGGAAAGATGGCCTGTGGCTAGCAGCTATATAGAGAAGTTAGACAATGAGGAGAAACAGCAGATTCATAAAACTAATAACCTGCAGATTAGAAACGCTTCTTACTGGATATTGAAGCATATAAAACAACATTTGTATAAATCTATTACCTCTTACTTATTCATATAAAAAAATTATACATGCTAAATAAAAACTACACAGGGCACTGGTACAAATGTATATATTTACTGTAAGCACAATTTCTCTGCATCTATACCAATGCTAACTTCCTGCCATGACTCCCTCGCTATCTGATAGGCAATGCCCTGTTCCTATTCTTGCTAATTATATTCCAGCTTCAGACAAATGAATGGTCCCGGCACTGGTTACTGTGGCTGGGAGACAAGTGAGAAGAGTGGGAGTGGGCTGGATTATGTATAAAGGTGCGTACACACGTAGCGATTTTTTTGAACGATTTAACTATAACGCCTTCGTTATTGTTAAATCGTTTAGAAAAATCATTAATTTCTTGGGGGGTGAACGATAATCGTCCAAGCGCGCTCCCGGTTGTAGTTTGTAGTTCATCGTCCATTCTGACTGTCCAACATAACTATTTTCGTTCATGTTGTACAGAATGAACGATGAACGATGTCCATTCACTGTATGTATGATTAAAAAATCGTTCATCGTTCATGAAAATCGTTGACAAAATCGTTCATTAATTTAGTAACCAACGATTTTTGTAAACGATTTTCGTTCACTTTTTCAAGGGAAAATCTGAACAAAAATCGTTAACGAAAATCGTTGGTTACTAACATCGTTACGTGTGTATGCAGCTTTAGATGAGCACAGTACAGCCCCGCTGGTCCTGGGACAGGTAACATTTCAGTCTGAACCGGCTCCTTCCCAGGCCTAAATAAACCTGCTCGTCATAATAACGGAGGTCCAATAACCATATTAAACACATTGTTAAATCACTATAACAAACAACTGTAACCTGAATTACAATACACATGGGTGGTTTATAAGTCAAAGAAACCAGATATATACACACAGGGCCTGATTCAGAGCCGCTCGTAAGCGGCCGCTCGTTCGTTCCGAGCGATGTTTGCACAACTGCGCATGCGTTACGGATCGTTATACGCATGCGCGAACCAGTCAGTGCGGACGAAATTCATTTGTTCGCTAAACAGCGAATGCCTGCTATTTTGAGTGACAGGAGGAGGCGTATGTGGGTGGTAACGGGGGAAGGTGCTTGAAAACGGGGAGTGGAGATCCGAACGCAGGCGTGCTTAAAGGTCAAAACGGGCGTTTTAAGGGTGTGCATAATTAATACAGGAGCGTCATTGACCACGTCACTGGGTTATTTTATAGCCAGAACTGCTCGCAAGATTGCGGTAGGAAAAACCAACCACAAGAATAGCGAGCAGTTCATACGCTAGTCGATGTACTCGATTAATCTAATAAATAGCGGACATGACGTAGGATGCGAGCGGCCAGGGGGCGTAGTTTCTCAAAAAACGACCGCAAGTTTTGTTCACTCGTTCAGACCTAGAGGCGTGAACAGACCGCAAAGAGCGATAGGATTCATTTGAATAGCCACCCCTATTTTCTGGACGAGCGAGCGCTAATTGCGTCCGGCTCTGAATCAGGCCCACAGACAGTTCCTAGGATGAGAGGAACACCCCCCATTTTTCCAGATTTTACTGACATTTAATAAATTCAGGTCCTGCGAATAACCAGGAATGGTACAAAGATAAGCGCTAACTGCTAGAGGTTGGAAAAAATAAAATATGTAAATTTCTGAGTTGTAAAAAAGATACAATAAAAGGCCTTTTCAGGGAACAAGTAGCCGGTTAAGAACTTGCAGCTGTTCTAATTTAAGCCTTGAAAGTTGATTCAAACAATTCCTACAGGTGTCACAACTGCTGCTGATGACATGATAACAAGTATATAAGCCCCCAAATATCAGCAATCTGAAAACCACAATTGAACAATTTGAAGATTTATTGCCTGATATTAGGATTTCCCAATCTAACAATCTGCGCCCATACACTACAGATCTGTTTTAGTGATTTGCAGATCAATTGCAGCAAACACAGGGCTTGATTCAGACCCGGACGCTATTTGCGGTCGCTCGTTCTTAAAAAGGGGCCGGATATTTAAATTGAGCGCTCGCTCTTTGCGGTGTGTTGACGCCTCTATGTCTGAGCGAACGTCCGAAAAATGCTCTCGCTATTTTGTAAAGACGACCCTTTGTCGTTCGCATCACACGTCATCTCCGGTATTTATTAGATTAATCGGGAACATCGAAAGGCATCTGAACTGCTCGCAGTGCTTGCGGTAGGATTTACTTCCCGCTATCACTGCGAGCAGCTCAGGCTAAAAGAGAACCAAGTGACGTGGTCGATGACGCTCCTTTACTAATTATGCACTCCCATTAAACGCCCTTTTCACCGTTAGGCACGCCTGCGTTCGGATCACCACTCCCCGTTTTCAAGCACCTTCCCCTGTTACCGCCCACAAACGGTACATTCTGTCAATCAAATTAGTAGCCCCTCGTTTGACGAGCGCACGATTTCCGACCGCAATGACTGGTTTGCGCATGCGCATTGCGAACCATACGTTGTGCGAGCATCGCTCAGAGCTAACGAGTGGCCGCTTACGAGCGGCTCTGAATCAGGCCCACAGATATTCCAATCTTGAAAGACCTATCATTTTACTAGTAACAGTCTGCAGATCTGCTGATCATGGCCATACACTAGCAATCTACAGCCCCAATCGATCTGTGAAATCCAACATGTTGGACAATCTGATTTAACAATTCCAATCACTTTTTGGTTGCAATCTGCGACCTGTGAAGCCCATACATTGCAGAGTCTTATACACAATCGATTGCAAATTGCTGGATTGCCACAATCGATTGCTGATGTATGGGGGCCTTTAGTCTGTATAAAAGCAGTGCTGGAACAGACTGTTATTACACACTCATTTGGACAATATTACACTGCAGGGAGAACTATATTGCTATCATAATGGCGAGAAAACGGCACCCGTCTTTGGTAGGTAACTGCAAATATTTAGTATCACCCCCATGTATCTCCGATACCTGCTGCGATCCCTACATTCCCACCGGCAGGTTACTATGCTGTAGCCTATGGGCTACAATTCACATAATTAGCCGACTGAGGGTTCTCCCCAGTAATGGCGGCCGGCGTGTGAAGTAGCCCCGGCAGCACTCTGGGCACATCGCAGGGACGGGCTCCTGTTCCCGCGGGTGCCAGGTAATACATTTCAGTGCTATGAACGCATCTTGCAATCTTGGAATACTATCATGGGCGGAGATATCCTGCCCACATCGCATTGCAACGCAATCCTTAATGAATGGGCCCCTTGGGAACGGACGGGAAGATCCTGACAGACAAAAGCCGCCACACAATCAGAAGATAACAGCGTCAGTGATAGGCAGCTCACAGTATAACAGCTTCATGTACAGCTCAACAGTGGTCGATGTATGCAAGTCTGAGATTCACCGGTGACAAGTCCAGTGACAGTAAGGATGCCATGGCCAAGATGGCAAAATAAGAAAGAGAGACTTGCCTGGGCCATGAAGCACAGCCAGCTGACCAGGACCGTAAATAGGGTGGTGCGACCAGTGCCAGGGCACTGCAGGGCAGGGGGCGCTAGTTGTGCCTGTCAGTCTTCCTGTTTATTATCATTATCACTTGTAGCTTCCTCTTCTTTTATCCCCAGCATCTCCTGGCCTCCCCTATCTCTTCCCTGGCCCTTCCCCATGAGGCCATGGCCCTCTCTCAGGTGCACTATATTATGTCCCTATTTATCCCCAGCATCTCCTGGCCTCCCCTATCTCTTCCCTGGCCCTTCCCCATGAGGCCATGGCCCTCTCTCAGGTGCACTATATTATGTCCCTATTTATCCCCAGCATCTCCTGCATACTTGCCGACAATCAGTTCCCTCCTTCCGGGAGGGAGCTGATTGTCAGCTAACAGCGGGGGGCGTGCCCGGCCATGATGTCACTTTTGGGGGCGGAGCCGGGGTGGAGCTGCGTGATCGCGTCATCATAGCCCCGCCCCCTCTTCACAATGCCATTATTTTTGGCATTGTGAACCAGGGGGCGGGGCCACGATGACGCGATTCAACGCGAATCGCGTCACCGGCCCCCCCACTGCGGGGTTTTTTCGTTTATTCTTGGGGGTGGTTGGGAGGGTTGCCGGCTGCCGGGAGGCTTGCCTGCCTTTCCGGGGGGCCGGGAGCGGCACCCGAAAATCGGGAGGCTCCCGGCCAAATCGGGAGGGTAGGCAAGCCTGATCTCCTGGCCTCCTCTATCTCTTCCCTGGCCCTTCCCCATGAGGCCATGGCCCTCTCTCAGGTGCACTATATTATGTCCCCATTTATCCCCAGCATCTCCTGGCCTCCTCTATCTCTTCCCTGGCCCTTCCCCATGAGGCCATGGCCCTCTCTCAGGTGCACTATATTATGTCTCTATTTATCCCCAGCATCTCCTGGCCTCCCCTATCTCTTCCCTGGCCCTTCCCCATGAGGCCATGGCCCTCTCTCAGGTGCACTATATTATGTCCCTATTTATCCCCAGCATCTCCTGGCCTCCCCTATCTCTTCCCTGGCCCTTCCCCATGAGGCCATGGCCCTCTCTCAGGTGCACTATATTATGTCCCTATTTATCCCCAGCATCTCCTGGCCTCCCCTATCTCTTCCCTGGCCCTTCCCCATGAGGCCATGGCCCTCTCTCAGGTGCACTATATTATGTCCCCATTTATCCCCAGCATCTCCTGGCCTCCTCTATCTCTTCCCTGGCCCTTCCCCATGAGGCCATGGCCCTCTCTCAGGTGCACTATATTATGTCCCTATTTATCCCCAGCATCTCCTGGCCTCCCCTATCTCTTCCCTGGCCCTTCCCCATGAGGCCATGGCCCTCTCTCAGGTGCACTATATTATGTCCCTATTTATCCCCAGCATCTCCTGGCCTCCCCTATCTCTTCCCTGGCCCTTCCCCATGAGGCCATGGCCCTCTCTCAGGTGCACTATATTATGTCCCTATTTATCCCCAGCATCTCCTGGCCTCCCCTATCTCTTCCCTGGCCCTTCCCCATGAGGCCATGGCCCTCTCTCAGGTGCACTATATTATGTCCCTATTTATCCCCAGCATCTCCTGGCCTCCCCTATCTCTTCCCTGGCCCTTCCCCATGAGGCCATGGCCCTCTCTCAGGTGCACTATATTATGTCCCTATTTATCCCCAGCATCTCCTGGCCTCCCCTATCTCTTCCCTGGCCCTTCCCCATGAGGCCATGGCCCTCTCTCAGGTGCACTATATTATGTCCCTATTTATCCCCAGCATCTCCTGGCCTCCCCTATCTCTTCCCTGGCCCTTCCCCATGAGGCCATGGCCCTCTCTCAGGTGCACTATATTATGTCCCTATTTATCCCCAGCATCTCCTGGCCTCCCCTATCTCTTCCCTGGCCCTTCCTCATGAGGCCATGGCCCTCTCTCAGGTGCACTATATTATGTCCCTATTTATCCCCAGCATCTCCTGGCCTCCCCTATCTCTTGCACAAAAACAGACAAATCTCAGGTGCACAACTCCAAATTATTAATAATATATAAATGCAATAAAATTTTGCAATCAATAGAGGTTTTTAGCATAATCTTGGCCAAGGTTACGGGCCATATCCAGGTAACCTCTGTAGGGTAGGTCCCTAACA
Organism: Taudactylus pleione; assembly: GCA_031769625.1. Lineage (NCBI taxonomy): Eukaryota > Metazoa > Chordata > Amphibia > Anura > Myobatrachidae > Taudactylus > Taudactylus pleione. Next base: position 3,318,804 of record JAUIMM010000482.1, read on the forward strand.
TACTACGATTCCAATCCAGAGCACAGGACACCCCCAAACTAGCCCAGCTAAGCCGCCCCAGGGCACCGCCATAGTGAGAAAAGTGCAGTGTGAAAGAGATAGTTAGGAGCAGCTACTGCTGCATATAAAGAATGAAAATGAAAAGTGAGGTACATATATAATAAACAAACAGTGAACAGTGTTATAAAAGAAAAATGTTCCCGTATACTCCCTTATCTCTTCCCTGGCCCGTCTCCATGAGGCCATGGCCCTTTTTCAGGTGCACTATCTTATGACTATGAGTCTAGTTACGGCTCTGCAGGGGACTACTGAAGCTTGGAAGAAGGAACCAAAATTTGAAATCTTTGGTTCATCACACAGGGTTTTTTTTGCACCACTGAGTAGACGAAAGGATGGTTTCTCAATGTTTGGGGTTATAAATTAAGTGACCGCTTGTATAAGCTACTACTTCCCAGGGTTTTCCAGTCCAAAATGTAAAACGGCAATGCCTTTTATAGTGAAACAACAAATGTTTTGCTATTAAAAGCATTGCCATTTTAAATTTCAACTTAGACACACAAGGAAGCAGCATCTTAGCAAATAAACACCTGTGATACTAATACCCTTTTCAGACAGAAAAAAAAATAAAAAATTACCAGGGCAAACATTTCAACCCGGTAATTTGCTGATCAACACGGGTCATTTTTCTGTCTGAAAGGGTCAACCCGGGTCGAAAATCCTGAGACTTTGACCCAGGAATTGACCATGGTCGGAGATTCGGGAATTTTGACCCAGGTTGACCCTTTCAGACAGAAGACATACCTGTGTTACTCAGCATATTACAGGCAGGGACTGACAAAACAATCCGACATGCAAATGGGTAAAAGCCGGGATTTTGTCTTTTTCCTGTCTGAAAGTGGTATTACTGCCAATCATGGAGGAGGAAGCGCGATGGTCTGGGGCTCTTTTGCTGGATCCTGAGTTGGCGACTTGCACAGAGTGACTGGTACCCTGAACCAAAGGGGCTACCACAGCATGATGCAGCATAATGCAGTACCCTCTAATCTACACCTAGGTGGTCATGCAGTGTCGGAATGGTGCATGAAGGGCCCACCAGGGAATGCAATGGTGGTAGGGGCCCAAGCTTAAGGGTGTGGCCAGCCACCAGAGGGGGCGTGGCCAGCCAATACAGATGGACTTGGCCAACTATTAGAGAGGACATGCAAAAAACAGGGCCCCTTTATAAAAGAGGAGACAGAGGTGTGTCAGCACCACACACTTTGATTGGCAGGAGGGATAATCTTGGTGTAGTCTTCAGGGAAACAAATCAGGCACCCAAGTTCATCCATGATCCTGCTCCACTCCTAGAGGAGGGGGTGGGGTCCTCAGGCAGTGGGGCCCACCAGGGATTTCCCCTGTCCCCCTGTGGGCCAGTCCATCCCTGTGGTCATGTGTTCATCCTTCACCAATATAATGACCCAAACTACCTCCAGGCTATGTCAGAGCCACCTTCCAGGAAAGATCAAGCTTCAAATCATGGAGGGGCTGCACAATCCCCTAACTTACACCCCATCGCTGCTCTGCAATGTACCGGACAGAAGGGTGAAAGCAAAGTAAGCTACACATGCAGCACATCTGTGGGAACTTCTGCAACAGAGCTGGGAAGAGCTTCCCGAGCAATGTGATTTCCATTGTAGGAAGAGAGCCACAGGTGTGTCCGGCGGTTATATCTGTAAGAGGTGGCTAATTGTACAATTGTTTATCTGTTCTATGTTTTAGGGGCCTAAGGGCCTGATTCAGAGCCGGACGCTATTTGCGGTCGTTTGTACAGAAAATAGGGGTGGCTATTCAAATGAACCGTTCGCTCTTTGCGGTCTGTTCACGCCTCTATGTCTGAACGAGCGAACAAAACTTGCGGTAGTTTTTTGAAAAAAATACGCCCCCTGGCCGCTAGCATCCTTGTCGTGTCCGTTATTTATTAGATTAATCGAGTACATCGACCAGCGTATGAACTGCTCGCTATTCTTGTGGTTGGGTTTTCCTACCACAATCTTGCGAGCAGTTCTGGCTATAAAATAACCCAGTGACGTGGTCAATGACGCTGCTGTATTAATTATGCACACCCTTAAAACGCCCGTTTTGACCTTTAAGCACGCCTGCGTTCTGATCTCCACTCCCCGTTTTCAAGCACCTTCCCCTGTTACCACCCATATACACCTCATTCTGTCACTCAAAATAGCAGGCATTTGCTATTTAGCGAACAAACGATTTTCGACCGCACTGACTGGTTCGCGCATGCGTATTACGATCCGTACGCATGCGCAGTTGTGCAAACATCGCTCGGAGCGAACGAGCGGCCGCTTACGAGCGGCTCTGAATCAGGCCCTATGTATCAAGCTGTTTTTTACTTAAAATTATGCAGAAACTGCAGTTTCAGCATAATTGTATGTATTGTCGTTATGTACTAACAGCAAAAAGCAGAAGATTTCACAGAGATCCCTGGCAAAGTGCTAATTAGCACTACAGATCGCAGTTCCCATTATTGTCAATGGGGATTACGATCTGACCCCTATGTACTAAACTTCAAAAAGCAAAGCTTTTCAGAGTTCAGCCCAGTGTCTGCTGTAAATGTGTACTGGACATGTCGCTGATGATGAGCGCTCCGATGTCTCGTCAGCGACATCGCCCGTCGGACCTGCATGCAGGTCTGCCGGGCAATATCGTCAGAGGGGGCCATTCTGTCGAATGCAGCAAGGCTCCCGCTGTCAATCGGTCGCTGCCGGCATCGGCAAGTGTGTACGCACTTGCCAATGCCGGCACCCCTGCCAGGTCCCACTGTGAATGACAACGTGCTGGATACACACCGCTTAGTGTGTACCCATGGGGGCTCCAGGAACAGGAGAGAGATATTCAATCTCTCCCCCTGCAGCCCCGGCAGCTGATGCTGTGTGTATGCGCAGTGTCAGCTTCCCCCGAAGACGTCTTTAACTGCTGTGAAAGACTTCTCCAATTTGCCGGCGATATAACTCGCAGGGACAGCGGTTACCGCAACCACAGTCTCTTTTAGTTCCTCTTTGTACATAGCCGGGATATTTTCATTAAAAATGCTAAATATCCCCGGCGAGAAGGATAGATAAGAATTTATTCATAATTATTAGTACATAAACCCCTTAATCTCACAGCACATTGAGACATTAAAACTACGTAAATTTCAATAAAAACTGGAAAAATGGGGGCTTTGCAAAACTATTAACTGGTAGTGTATGTGTCTGTATTTAGGTATGTATGTATATATGTATATATATATATATATATATATATATATATATATATATACACACACGCACACACACACACACACACACATTAGTCTACAACAGTAAACATACAGTCAGGTCCATTAATATTGGGACATTGACAGAATTTTCTTATTTTGGCCTCTATTCACCACCACAATGGCTTTGAAATGAAACAAACAAGATGTGATTTAACTGCAGACTTTCAGATTTAATTTGAGGGTAATTACATCCAAATCAGGTGAACGGTGTAGAATTACAACGGTTTCTATATGTGCCCCCCACTTTTTAAGGGGCCAAAAGTAATGGGACAAACTAAACAATCCTAAATCTAACTTTCACTTTTTAATACTTTGTTGCAAATCCTTTGCAGGCAATTACAGCCTGAAGTCTGGAACGCATAGACATCACCAGACGCTGGGTTTCATACCTGGTGATGCTCTGCCAGGCCTCTACTGCAAATGTCTTCAGTTCCTGCTTGTTCTTGGGGCATTTTCCCTTCAGTTTTGTCTTCATCAAGTGAAATGCATGCTCAATCGCACTCAGGTCAGGGGATTGACTTGGCCATTGCATAACATTCCACTTTTTAGCCTTAAAAAACTCCTTGGTTGCTTATGCAGTATGCTTCGGGTCATTGTCCATCTGCACTGTGAAGCGCCATCCAATGAGTTCTGAAGTATTTGACTGAATATGAGCATATAATATTGCCCGAAACACTTCAGAATTCATTCTGCTGCTTTTGTCAGCAGTCACATCATCAATAAAAACAAGGGAACCAGTTCCATTGGCAGCCATACATGCCCACGCCATGACACTACCACCACCATGCTTCACTGATGAGGATCATGAGCAGTTCCTTTCCTTCTCTTCTCTTCCCATCACTCTGGTACAAGTTGATCTTTGTCTCATCTGTCCTTAGGATGTTGTTCCAGAACTGTAATGGCTTTTTTACATGTTGTTTGGCAAACTCTAATCTGGTCTTCCTGTTTTTGTGGCTCACCAATGGTTTGCATCTTGTGGTGAACCCTCTATATTCACTCTTGTGAAGTCTTCTCTTGATTGTTGACTTTGACACATATACACCTACCTCCTGGAGAGTGTTCTTGATTTGGCCAACTGTTGTGAAGGGGTTTTTCTTCACCAGGTAAATAATCCTTTTGTCATCCACCACAGTTGTTTTCCGTGGTCTTCCGGGTCTTTTGGTGTTGCTGAGCTCTCTGGTGTGTTCTTTCTTTTTAAGAATGTTCCAAACAGTTGATTTGGCCACACCTAATGCTTTTGCTATCTCTCTGATGGGTTTGTTTTGATTTTTCAGCCTAATGATGGCTTGCTTCACTGATAGTGACAGCTCTTTGGATCTCATATTGAGAGTCAACAGCAACTGATTCCAAATGCATATGTCACACCTAGAATCAACTCCAGACCTTTTACCTGCTTAATTGATAATGAAATAACGAGGGAATAGCTCACACCTGTCCATGAAATAGCTTTTGAGTTGATAGTCCCATTACTTTTGGTCCCTTATAAAGTGGGAGGCACATATTGAAACTGTTGTAATTCCTACACCGTTCACCCGATTTGGATGTAATTACCCTCAAATTAAATCTGAAAGTCTGCAGTTAAAGCACATCTTGTTTGTTTCATTTCAAAACCATTGTGGTGGTGAATAGAGGCCAAAATCTGAAAATTCTGTCAATGTCCCAATATTTATGGACCTGACTGTAGTTGCCTGAGAGGGCTGTTGAGTACACGGACGGCTGACACAGAAATGGTTACAGTAACTATCACACCATATTTCTTTCTGAGCTAATCCGTAAACCTAGTTTTTGGGGATTTTAAAGTTATTTTTATCTACGGCTCTGCTCTCTCACACACACATTAATATTTTGCTTTGCTTGCAGATTTTGCTTTTATTGCAGTATCAGCTCAACCTTCTATGTGAGTCCCAAAATCTCTATTGCAAAGCATTAACTTCATTGAGAGGATAGAATAAAAGTATTTCTGCCAGTGGTTGCAGTATTGATGGGATTACAGGTGTGCAGACCTCACACCCCCCTGCTGCACGCTGCTACCTACAGAACTGCTGGTCAGCATCGCTGTCATTCCTCCCAGCAGATTCATCTCACCAAGATCATTACTGGCTGTTATGCTTCTATTGAAGCCGTAACTTCTGTACCACGGCTTTCCCCAATGCAGAACAGCACAACATGCCAACTAAGGTCACCTGAGGCAGACAAGAGCAACATGGGGCTGTCTCAGCCTGCCTTTGCCAACAGGAAATGTCTTACTTTCCTAAATCCCAGCATGAATGCTCTCAGACGTACTAACACAGGACCTAATGCTGACACAGGACCTACTGCTGACAAAGGGGGTCATTCAGACCCACTTGCGAGCGGCAGTACGCTCGCAAGTGGGTCGATGTTCCCCACTGCGCATGCGCACGACAGAGGGAGCTCCGTCGTGCGCATGTGCGAGACCCGGGGAGCGACGGGCTTCCCATCGCTCCGGGTCTCGCACCACAGGGGGCGTGCTGTCGATGTTGATTGACAGCACGCCCCATTTGGTGGGCGTGCCTGGGGCGTGCCTGCCAGACGGAGGCGTTACCATGGGAACGCCTACCGTCTGAAGCCGGCCCCACTGACAGTGATGTCAGTGGGAGTGATTTTGGCTCTGATAGAGCCAAAATCACTCCAGGGCTTGTGGCAGGGAGACCCTACCGCAGGGTCTCCGTCGCAAGTCCGATGGTCGCGACGGTCAAGACCATCGCGACCATCTTTTTGGACGCTCGTATATGCTGTGGGTGGTGACCCACAGCTATACGAGCGTCCAGGAGGACGCTCCATTTTCATGGAGGAGGGCCCTGATTCAGAGCGAGCGCTCTGGTCAGAGCGTCCGGCTCTGAATCAGGCCCAAAGGACCTAATGCTGACACTGGTCCTAATGCTGACTCATGGCCTCCTGATTCAGAGACGCACGCAATCGGCTGTGCAGTTCCATCCATTTCAAATATAGGAAACAGGCACCTCCTTGCTGCATCTGCGATCCAAGCGCTGCGACCAAGGTCGAAGCTTGGGATAATCACGTGACCGTGACCGGTAGCTGAATCTTACTGCAGCCTGTCCGTGTCCTGGCAGCTGCGAGACCAGGAAATCTTAATCTACCCGCAGACCCTGGCCTTGTCCCTACCGGAAAATGGATACGACAACCCCCTGTTCCGCCCCCCAAATGCCACAGCATGTCAATCATGCTGCGCCTTGGGGGAAGTCTGTGAGCGAGATCGCAGGACCCGTTCCCCACATGCGCAGAACGAGCTCTGCACATGCGCAGACCCTAACCATCAGGTTAGCGTACAGTACATCTCTGAATCAGGCCGGATCCTGCGAGACCCAGGATGACGGGTACACATGTATACGCCCATCTGTGGTTCTAGATAGGCTGAATGGGTGCGTTCCTACGTAGGCCAAGTACATGTTTGTGAAATTGCGAATGCGTGAAGTCCGGGGTAAAGATGCACATGGCCTGGGAAAGCCAGTCAGGGGCAGGTGCCAACAGCGGATGATGACGGTCGCCAGCACTAGCAACTGCTTGTGATTGGTGGTTAGCGAGCGCTCCACGGATGCTGCCTGGCGATTTCTCTGACGCTTCATATTTTAGCAAACCTTTTTTTTTTTCTTTTCCCCATATCAACCTTATGTGATTGAAAGTGAGCAGCTGGATTGAGCAGCAATTCTGGTAGTTTAAAAAGATAGTAGTTGACACCATCATTTTAGAAATGAGCAGAGGAATGAAAAAGGTATTTATTATAAGCAGTTTCTGTTTCCAACCCAGAATTAATTACATTAAACCGTTACAAGGTGGTTTAAAATCCACAGTTATCACAGCTCAGAAAAGCTCCACTAATTGTGCATTAATTGGGGTGTCTGGTGCTGCCACTAACTGTGCTTTTATTGGGGTGTCTGGTGCTTCCACTAACTGTGCATTTATTGGGGTGTCTGGTGCTTCCACTAACTGTACATTAATTGGGGTGTCTGGTGCTGCCACAAACTGTGCATTTATTGGGGTGTCTGGTGCTTCCACTAATTGTGCATTTATTGGGGTGTCTGGTGCTTCCACTAACTGTACATTAATTGGGGTGTCTGGTGCTGCCACAAACTGTGCATTTATTGGGGTGTCTGGTGCTTCCACTAACTGTGCATTTATTGGGGTGTCTGGTGCTTCCACTACCTGTGCATTTATTGGGGTGTCTGGTGCTTACACTGACTGTGCATTTATTGGGGTGTCTGGTGCTGCCACTAACTGTGCATTTATTGATGTGTCTGGTGCTTACACTGACTGTGTATTTATTGGGGTGTCTGGTGCTGCCACTAACAGTGCATTTATTGGGGTGTCTGGTGCTTACACTAACTGTGCATTTATTGGGTGTCTGGTGCTGCCACTAACTGTACATTAATTGGGGTGTCTGGTGCTGCCACTAACTGTGCATTAATTGGGGTGTCTGGTGCTGTCACTAACTGTGCATTTATTGGGGTGTCTGGTGCTGCCACTAACTGTGCTTTTATTGGGGTGTCTGGTGCTTCCACTAACTGTGCATTTATTGGGGTGTCTGGTGCTTCCACTAACTGTACATTAATTGGGGTGTCTGGTGCTGCCACAAACTGTGTATTTATTGGGGTGTCTGGTGCTTCCACTAATTGTGCATTTATTGGGGTGTCTGGTGCTTCCACTAACTGTGCATTTATTGGGGTGTCTGGTGCTTCCACTAACTGTGCATTTATTGGGGTGTCTGGTGCTTACACTGACTGTGCATTTATTGGGGTGTCTGGTGCTGCCACTAACTGTGCATTTATTGGGGTGTCTGGTGCTTACACTGACTGTGCATTTTTTGGGGTGTCTGGTGCTTACACTAACTGTGCATTTATTGGGTGTCTGGTGCTGCCACTAACTGTACATTAATTGGGGTGTCTGGTGCTGTCACTAACTGTGCATTTATTGGGGTGTCTGGTGCTGCCACAAACTGTGCATTAATTGGGGTGTCTGGTGCTGCCACTAACTGTGCATTTATTGGGGTGTCTGGTGCTTCCACTAACTGTGCATTTATTGGGGTGTCTGGTGCTTACACTGACTGTGCATTTATTGGGGTGTCTGGTGCTGCCACTAACTCTACATTTATTGGGGTGTCTGGTGCTTACACTGACTGTGCATTTATTGGGTGTCTGGTGCTGCCACTAACTGTGCATTTATTGGGGTGTATGGTGCTGCCACTAACTGTGCATTAATTGGGGTGTCTGGTGCTGCCACTAACTGTGCATTAATTGGGGTCTCTGGTGCTGTCACTAACTGTGCATTTATTGGGGTGTCTGGTGCTGCCACTAACTGTACATTTATTGGGGTGTCTGGTGCTTACACTGACTGTGCATTTATTGGGGTGTCTGGTGCTGCCACTAACTGTGCATTTATTGGGTGTCTGGTGCTGCCACTAACTGTACAGTTATTGGGGTGTCTGGTGCTGCCACTAACTGTACATTTATTGGGGTGTCTGGTGCTTCCACTAACTGTGCATTTATTGGTGTGTCTGGTGCTTCCACTAACTGTGCATTTATTGGTGTGTCTGGTGCTTCCACTAACTGTGCATTTATTGGTGTGTATGGTGCTGTCACTAACTGTACATTTATTGGGTGTCTGGTGCTGTCACTAACTGTGCATTTATTGGTGTGTCTGGTGCTTCCACTAACTGTGCATTTATTGGTGTGTATGGTGCTGCCACTAACTGTACATTTATTGGGTGTCTGGTGCTGTCACTAACTGTGCATTTATTGGTGTGTCTGGTGCTTCCACTAACTGTGCATTTATGGGTGTGTCTGGTGCTTCCACTAACTGTGCATTTATTGGGGTGTCTGGTGCTTACACTAACTGTGCATTTATTGGGGTGTCTGGTGCTTACACTAACTGTACATTTATTGGTGTGTCTGGTGCTGCCACTAACTGTGCATTTATTGGGGTGTCTGGTGCTTCCACTAACTGTGCATTTATTGGGGTGTCTGGTGCTTACACTAACTGTACATTTATTGGTGTGTCTGGTGCTGCCACTAATTGTGCATTTATTGGGGTGTCTGGTGCTGCCACTGACTGTGCATTTATTGGGGTGTCTGGTGCTGCCACTAACTGTGCATTTATTGGGGTGTATGGTGCTGCCACTGACTGTGCATTTATTGGGGTGTCTGGTGCTGCCACTAACTGTGCATTTATTGGGGTGTATGGTGCAGCCACTAACTGTGCATTTATTGGGGTGTCTGGTGCTTCCACTACCTGTACATTTATTGGGGTGTCTGGTGCTGCCACTAACTGTACATTTATTGGGGTGTCTGGTGCTGCCACTAACTGTACATTTATTGGGGTGTCTGGTGCTTCCTCTAACTGTACATTTATTGGGGTGTCTGGTGCTTCCTCTAACTGTACATTTATTGGGGTGTCTGGTGCTTATACTAACTGTGCATTTATTGGGGTGTCTGGTGCTTCCTCTAACTGTACATTTATTGGGGTGTCTGGTGCTTCCTCTAACTGTGCATTTATTGGGGTGTCTGGTGCTGCCACTAACTACATTTATTGGGGTGTCTGGTGCTTCCTCTAACTGTACATTTATTGGGGTGTCTGGTGCTGCCACTAACTGTACATTTATTGGTGTGTCTGGTGCTGCCACTAACTGTACATTTATTGGGGTGTCTGGTGCTTCCTCTAACTGTACATTATTGGGGTGTCTGATGCTTCCTCTAACTGTACATTTATTGGGGTGTCTGGTGCTTACACTAACTGTGCATTTATTGGGGTGTCTGGTGCTTCCTCTAACTGTACATTTATTGGGGTGTCTGGTGCTTCCTCTAACTGTGCATTTATTGGGGTGTCTGGTGCTGCCACTAACTGTGCAGTTATTGGGGTGTCTGGTGCTTCCTCTAACTGTGCATTTATTGGGGTGTCTGGTGCTGCCACTAACTGTACAGTTATTGGGGTGTCTGGTGCTTCCACTAACTGTGCATTTATTGGGGTGTCTGGTGCTTCCACTAACTGTGCATTTATTGGGGTGTCTGGTGCTGCCACTAACTGTGCATTTATTGGGGTGTATGGTGCTGCCACTAACTGTGCATTTATTGGGGTGTCTGGTGCTGCCTGTGTCACTGCCCCCATATGTCAGTCATTGGAAATAAGTGGTCCAATCTCCTACAGAAATATATATGTTATTTCATATGTAATGACAGATGAATTACAGACTCAGACATACTGTACAGTAATGCGATGTTATGTTATATCTCTTACCTGGATTCCAGAGCTTGCTTCCGCTGACCAGCCATGACCAAAACCGTCTTAATGGCTCTCATTCCAAAATCGTAATGATTCTAGAAAAAAAAGGAGTGTCTTTACTACTAACACGAGACACTCGGGGACTCATGGGGAAGAATATAATAGTCTGCGAGATGAAGGCATTGGCGCAATTCCGGCGAGTCTGCCCGGGTTTTTATAGCGGCAATAATTTAAAAGACAAAGCCAACCTAGTTTTGCATTTTAAATTACTGTTGTTTAAAAAAAAAAAAAAGGGGCAGAGTCGCCAGAATCACGCGGATTCCTGCATCTCGCAGGCTATTATATTCCCCCTATATTGTCTCCTATACAGCATATCAGCAATACATGGGATTTACAGGTAACTATGATGACAAGTGCTGCAGAATATACATTTTTCAGACCATCTCAAACAATCCCAAAATAGTGTTATTTATTGTACCGCTCAGAAGCTGAATATCTACACCTGTCACCTGCACTCTATGGGGATTTTTTGGGGCTGTAATATTATTAATTTAAATAGCTTCTATTTTTATATAACTCAGTCAGGGGAGGTTTAAAAGCAAAGAGGGCCCCTGTGCAGTCTCCGTGCACCCCCCTCGCTCTCTCGCCAGTGCCTGTATAGAGTAGCCACTGGCGCCGTGCGCAGACCTTCAAGAAAGTGATATCTTCATCCAACGATGGAACAGTAGAGGTTATGGGGAAGAGAACAGGGGACAGTGAGGGGAAGGGAACAGGGACAGTGAGGGAAAGAGAACAGGGACAGTGAGGGGAAGGGAACAGGGACAGTGAGGGGAAGGGAACAGGGACAGTGAGGGAAAGAGAACAGGGACAGTGAGGGGAAGGGAACAGGGGACAGTGAGGGGAAGGGAACAGAGACAGTGAGGGGAAGGGAACAGGGGACAGTGAGGGGAAGGGAACAGGGGACAGTGAGGGGAAGGGAACAGGGACAGTGAGGGGAAGGGAACAGGGACAGTGAGGGGAAGGGAACAGGGGACAGTGAGGGGAAGGGAACAGGAGACAGTGAGGGGAAGGGAACAGGGACAGTGAGGGGAAGGGAACAGGGACAGTGAGTGGAATGTAACAGAGACAGTGAGGGGAAGGGATGGGACTACAATGAGACAACCTGGGGCAGGTGTCTCAGTGCGCAATCTGCAACTCATGCAGAAATATTTACGCCTGTTCGTGTAGTGAAAATCCCCATTGCCACCTCTGCAGCACTAGAATGGGAACTAAAATAATAAAAATGCAATGTTGTCTGTTTTTTACTTTTAATGCTTTCTGTGAACATGGATTAAACTGCAAAACTGATTTCAGATTTTATTTTCCTACCAGACAAATGATGATTTTACCACATCATAGAGAATGTTAATGCGAGTTACCTGCTGAGAGAGCTGCTTGCTTGTCAGCTGATAGAGGTTCACCAGCTTCCCCGACAGAGACTTTGCAGCCTTGAACCCCTCAGAGAACAGCATTATCTCTGCAATCAGCTGGTAGTCAGGTACCATCATGGCGACGGGCCGGAACAGTGACTTCAGGTTGTCCGGAAGCTCCACGCGGCCTTGGTACCTGAGAAGACAGAAGGGCTCTTTATAGTGTGTTCTGTGTGTACATGTATTTGTGTGGAAGTGTACACTGTATTTATCAGCTGTGGCAGAAATTACTGCATAAGCCGTGTACTACTGTCTCAGGGCCTTATTCAGAGATGAACGCTAATGGTGCATACACACAGTCAGATTTAGGGCCTGATTCAGAGCTGGTCGCTATTTGCGGTCGTTCGTTCAAAAAAAGGGGTGGCTATTCAAATGAACCGTTCGCTCTTTGCGGTCTGTTCACGCCTCTAGGTCTGAACGAGCGAACAAAACTTGCGGTCGTTTTTTGGGAAACTACGCCCTCTGGCCGCTCGCATCCTACGTCATGTCCGCTATTTATTAGATTAATCGAGTACATCGACCAGGATATGAACTGCTCGCTATTCTTGGGGTTGGTTTTTGCTACCACAATTTTGCGAGCAGTTCTGGCTATAAAATAACCCAGTGACGTGGTCAATGACGCTGCTGTTTTAATTATGCACACCCATAAAACGCCCGTTTTGACCTTTAAGCACGCCTGCGATCGGATCTCCACTCCCCGTTTTCAAGCACCTTCCCCTGTTACCACTCACATACGCCTCTTTCTGTCACTCAAATTATCAGGCATTCGCTATTTTGCGAGCACATGAATTTCGACCGCACTGACTGGTTCGCGCATGCATATAACGATCCGTACGCATGCGCAGTTGGGCAAACATCGCTCGGAGCGAACGAGCGGCCGCTTACGAGCGGCTCTGAATCAGGCCCTTAGTCAGATCTGAACGATAATCATTTAAAAAATCGTTCAATCGCTCATATCTGAAAGGAAAATCCGACATGTGAGCCTGCAACGATGAACGATGCGCGTTCCCGATGGTCAGATAATGATATTTGACATCTGATGTGTTTGCAGTCAGATTTGGACGATTCCATTCATTTTAATACAGTCTAAAATCGTTCAAATCGTTGGTTAAATCTTTCAGATCGTTCATCTGACATATCTGACCGTGGGTGTGTATGCACCATAAGACGATATTTACGGAGTTGAGCGATTATCGGTAAACTGTCAAAGAACGCAGGTGTGTCACGACCACTTTGGGGGAGTGTCACATCCTGCATCTGCGATCCCGTGTAAAATAAAAATATCTCCGGCATCTCAATTCCCGCTGCAATTTTGAGGAGGTATAAGGTTACTCAAACCTGCGATAATTAAAAGATCTTCGACCGATGGCTGCGCCCTTGTACGCAGATGCTTGGATTTGCAAAGCCGATGGTGGGCGTCTCGATACATTCCACCGCGTCTGCGACATTTTCATATTTTCACATAGCAGCTGCGTACAGCGGCGGCGCCATTAGCGTACAACTCAGAATCAGGCCCTCAGTGACGTTACTAGACCCTCGTCCAGTGATTGGCTGACTATAGAGACGCAGACAGTAGGAAGCCTATTGGCTGCTTCAGCATACATTTCCAGTTGCGCTGTGCAAAGTGACGCAGTCGCGGATGTACGGATGTAATAGCATGCACCTCCAAATCAGGCCATTTGTATCCCCAATTATAAACACAACCACGTCAGCATTAACTGACAGATCAACATAAAATAATAGAAGATCATCCCCAAAACAGATTAAAAGTTTGGAGACCAGAGGTTAATGAAAGCCAGAGAAGTGTCCGTGGGCCACGTATGAGTGAGACGGCCACATATATAGCCCCCCGTAAAAATATTCACTGAGAGGCCCACATCTAGCCCCCCGAAAAAACATTCGCTGACCTACTAAGAAACTTTCTCACAGTAATGTGCCGTGTGTGAATCATAGAGCTATTTGTACACGGAAGCCGCCCATTCTAACCATGTACATGTGAGTCACACAAGCAGGAAAGCAATAGCCTTAAAATAGGGCAGGATTCTACATACCTGCAGAGAGTTCCCATTATGTATTATGTATCACCTTCTATTTAAGACCCGTCAATCACTAATGGAGTTTTGATCCATAAACGTGACTGGAGGTGGGAAGATAATTAGGGTCTCTAAAAAAAGAATACATTTCTTGTTACCTGAGGGGGGGTCGTCCTAGCGCTCGTTACTGCACAGTCTCCTGCCCGTATGTATTATTCATTGGCTGAAACATTTTACATTCTGTATGTCAGGAAGTAAAGCCGTCATCGGCGCACCTACCCCGGATTCATGGTAATGAAGACTCCGCATGACATATTTAGACGGATCTCTCTTCCTTCAAACACAAATCTGCATAAAACATTATTTCTTAATCATTTCAGCATGAAAAGAGATTGGAAAAGTATCAATAATTAATAATTACATCATATACCTAAAATTCTGCAGTAAAAAAAATACTTATTATAACTTAATTTAATCTTCATTACTATGGCTACAGTTAAATATAACACTGCGAAAAGTCTATCTATATACAGGTTGAGTCTCCCATATCCAAAATGCTTGGGACCAGGGGTATTTTGGATAACGGAATATTCCGTATTTTGGAATAATTGCATATCATAATGAAATATCTTGGGAATGGGACCCCAATATACACACAAAATGCATATATGTGTTATATGCACCTTATACACACAGCCTGCAGGTCATTTTATACAATATTTTCAATAATTTTGTGGCTCAACCAAAGTTTGTGTACATACATGAAATAAATTTATGTTTCATTTACACCCTATACACACAGCCTGAAGGTAATTTTATACCATATTTTTAATAATTTGTGCCTTAGACAAAGTTTGTGTACATTGAACCATCAAAAATCAAAGGTTTTATTATTTCAGTCATGCCAAAATTATTCCGTAATTCGGAATATTCCGTATTTCGGAATATTTGGATATGGGAGACTCAACCTGTATATAATACCTGTATTTAAAATTTCATAGAGTGGATAAAAATTAGTTTTCAATTTATATCAGAGGTTCCCAAACGCGGCCCTTACGGCTCCCCAAGAGTTCAGGTTTTAGAGATATCCATGGTTCAATGAAGTCAATGAATAGGGCAGCATTTGGCAAACCTCATGTGCTGCCACAATGATCTGGAGTAATATTGGGAATGGAAATGTGGTACTTGGAAACAAAGGCAGCCAGTTTTAGTCCTATTTTAATTAAAAACTAGTGTGGCAAACAAAATCGGGTATGAGGCACTAGGCAAAAAAATAAATTGAAATAAAAAATCATACGTTTGCATTAGGTTTAATATAAATACCTGTGTATAATCAGTATACTGTATGTACTGTATGTATTTTTTATTATGGTTTATTTTATGCTGTCCTAATTATTGTAATTACGTATTGAACCGGGAATGTTGGGATATTTTAGAAAATTGGTGCCCAGGTAACTATGCAAAAGAAGTTATGTAACATAGCAACCAAATAACTGTAGCTTATATTTCCTAAAGTGTGCTAAGGTCTCATTGGTTGCTATGAGTTACAGCATATAATGCAGTTACCAGTGCACCAGTGTAGTGAGGAAAGCAATGACAGAGTATTACTACACTTTGGAGGACAAATTAATCTCATCTGAGATCACAAACTTAATTAGAAGAACATTAAGAGGCTGGTTGGCAGTTGCATGCAGTTTGGCCATATCTGCGGCCTCATCGTGTGCTCAGGATATGATACCGCACCTCCCCTGTGCGTCCGCCTGTGAAAGTTGTCATTATGACTAATCGACGCGCATTTGTACCAGTCCCATCTTTGGTGCAAGAGATCCATTGGAAATCAACAGCATCTCTGCGCACACCCAACTCTGAAAAAAGCCCATGAAATCCGTCTGCACGCCCACGGAACATAGCCTACGTGCGAATGCTCCATTGAGGTCCACTCGGCTGCACGCGGAGAGGTGACTGAGACGCGTATGACTCTCTAGTTGCAAAGCGGACTTGCCTGCAGCTCTGAATCAGGCCCTATATTAGGAAAACACCCGCTGTGATCAGACCAGGGTTGGGTGCTGCTTCTGGAATACAAGTTCAACCGCTGTAGGGAGTTAGTACTGTGATTATTAGGGCAGTATACTTATCTCACCTTAACACCTGATGAGTGATTGGACCAGGACTACTTTGAATAAAAGGGTGAAGGGATTGCATGTGCTGGATGTGAGCAGGGCTGTCTTAACAGCAGTGTGGGCCCTGGGCAAAGCAATTCACTGGGGCCCTACCGATCCATGCACAGGGTGTCCGGCTCGCGGCGTAGGTCTAATGACAGGCGTCGAAATTTCGATGCCTGTCATATGTACCTTGCCGGGATTTGACAGTCTGGAATCCGGCGGTTGGCATTGCGACCGTCGGCTTCCTGACTACATCCCCACACAGACACAGAGGTAAGAGGGTCCCTGCTAACTATTAACATTAAGGTACAAACATTATCCCACCTAGGATGGATACAAAATGGTGTATGCAGACACTGGGGCCACATTCTGAGATAATATCACACTGGATGGATTATGACATGGTGTCTGTAGATATGGAACCACGTGACGTCCTGAGATAATATCACATCGTGTCTTTAGATACAGGGCCACATCCTGAGGTAACATCACACTGGACGCACCACGACAGTGTCTGTAGCTATGGGGCCTCATCCTTAGATAATATCACACTGGATGCACCACGACAGTGTCTGTAGCTATGGGGCCTCATCCTTAGATAATATCACACTGGACGCACCATGACAGTGTCTGTAGCTATAATATCACACTGGATGCACCACGACAGTGTCTGTAGCTATGGGGCCTCATCCTTAGATAATATCACACTGGACGCACCATGACAGTGTCTGTAGCTATAATATCACACTGGATGCACCATGACAGTGTCTGTAGCTATGGGGCCTCATCCTTAGATAATATCACAATGGATGCACCACGACAGTGTCTGTAGCTATGGGGCCTCATCCTTAGATAATATCACACTGGACGCACCATGACAGTGTCTGTAGCTATAATATCACACTGGATGCACCATGACAGTGTCTGTAGCTATGGGGCCTCATCCTTAGATAATATCACACTGGATGCACCATGACAGTGTCTGTAGCTATGGGGCCTCATCCTTAGATAATATCACACTGGACGCACCATGACAGTGTCTGTAGCTATAATATCACACTGGATGCACCATGACAGTGTCTGTAGCTATGGGGCCTCATCCTTAGATAATATCACACTGGATGCACCATGACAGTGTCTGTAGCTATGGGGCCTCATCCTTAGATAATATCACACTGGATGCACCATGACAGTGTCTGTAGCTATGGGGCCTCATCCTTAGATAATATCACACTGGACGCACCATGACAGTGTCTGTAGCTATGGGGCCTCATCCTTAGATAATATCACACTGGACGCACCATGACAGTGTCTGTAGCTATAATATCACACTGGATGCACCATGACAGTGTCTGTAGCTATGGGGCCTCATCCTTAGATAATATCACACTGGATGCACCACGACAGTGTCTGTAGCTATGGAGCCACTTCCTGAGATAATATCACAATGGATGGATATACAGATTACACCTGTGTGCAGGAGGAGGACACATACTGTATGTAGTAGATACTGAACGCCTATCCAAACAATTGAAGATCCTTAGTGAATATATAGTACAAACACTAACCTGCACATCTCTTAATATAATAATATTCCCTAAGGGGTGGTGGGGATCCGCGGTCCGCTCGTCACCCATGTAACACAGTGGTTCTTTGGAAAAAAAAAAAGAGAAAAAAAACTGTCCGCGGCTGCAGGGGGGCTGGTGGGCCCCTTGATGCTTCGGGCCCTTGGGCACCTGCCCAACAAGCCCAATGGAAGAGACGGCCCTGCATGTGAGTGATTAGCTGTAACATAAGGGAATATACAAGTGCTTTTTGCTCTCATCTGGAAAGGCAGGTAAGGTGCGGCCCAAGCAGACCCCCTTCCTTCTTCATAATTAATCAGTATTTTCAACTACTTTTAGTTTTAGCAGGTTCATCACTCCAGAGTGCAGACAGACTCACAGGATTGTATTGTGACCTGCCCATCAAGGGGCAAAGGGGGTGATATCAAACATGGTCCTCGCTGCCGTACGGGCGCAACAAGTTACCTCCAAGGCGGTGTTACTTCTTTGAGATAATTGTGAGATTCCACCTCTCTAATAATTGGTGGGGTTGCGGCAAGGGGACCCCCAATTTTCTGCTGACCACTGGCGGGATAAGGGAAATAGACTTGGATGGGGGCATGCTGCCCATTTTCTAATTATTTATGTATATTTTAGCCCAATCAGTGCAGTGTATTTATTGCGCCCACAAGATGCCTATATAAGAGACTAACATTGGGTCCATAGCTGCAGAGCTGTAATTAGACTCTCAGTTACAGAATAATGCTAACTCCCTGTATTTTAGGAGGCAGTCAGTCTATCATTAGACTGGAATGGGCCAGTGCTGGACATACAGAGGGCAAACATTACCTGATGGCCTGATTGTCCTTCGCTGTCTTGATGGCATGAATCTGGGACGCAATCACCGAGAGAACTTCCGCGTCAATACGATTAAACTCATCAAAACAACACCAGGCTCCGGACTGGGCAATGCCTGAGAAGAATTTCCCCATTATCTGGGGATAGAAGATTATAAGTGTCTATTACTGGTACCATAGTACAGACCTGCAGAGACATTGCAAACACAAAGCCAAACAGAAACTATTACTATCAGTATTTGTCAGACATCAGTAGTGATCAGGAGTAGGAAATACTCTGTTTCAGCACTAGGGGGCGCAAGGAGTGCGGGATGATGTGCATGAGCGGGGACTGTGGACAGATTTTTGTTTTATGGTCATAGAGATGACCACTGCCCAGTTCTAGATAATAGCTGCTGCGGCTGCAAACATTTCAGTTTAATGATATGATGGCTCCTATTATTGTATTACGTAACCAGTGCCTGAATTTTGAAGCGACATCAGATTATTAGATACTGATCAATCCCAAATGTTTAACTTGACCTTGTTACAGTGTGGAGGTCAGTGGCAAACACAGGATTTCTAGAGGGGGTTTCCAAGTGCTTGATTTTAGAGCGAGTGTGGCCAGTCCATGAATAGGGCAGAATTAGCACTTTATCAACTTTAATATACGTCATACAAAGTATAGTGTATGTCATAATTCCAGCATATACAGGACCAGCGATCACAGTAACCCATTATATGTGTCATACATAGTGTATTGTGTGTCATAATTCCAGCATATACAGGACCAGTGATCACAGTAACCCATTATATGTGTCATACATAGTGTATTGTGTGTCATAATTCCAGCATATACAGGACCAGCGATCACAGTAACCCATTATATGTGTCATATATAGTGTATTGTGTGTCATAATTCCAGCATATACAGGACCAGCGATCACAGTAACCATTATATGTGTCATACATAGTGTATTGTGTGTCATAATTCCAGCATATACAGGACCAGCGATCACAGTAACCCATTATATGTGTCATACATAGTGTATTGTGTGTCATAATTCCAGCATATACAGGACCAGTGATCACAGTAACCCATTATATGTGTCATACATAGTGTATTGTGTGTCATAATTCCAGCATATACAGGACCAGTGATCACAGTAACCCATTATATGTGTCATACATAGTGTATTGTGTGTCATAATTCCAGCATATACAGGACCAGCGATCACAGTAACCCATTATATGTGTCATACATAGTGTATTGTGTGTCATAATTCCAGCATATACAGGACCAGCGATCACAGTAACCCATTATATGTGTCATACATAGTGTATTGTGTGTCATAATTCCAGCATATACAGGACCAGTGATCACAGTAACCCATTATGTGTCATACATAGTGTATTGTGTGTCATAATTCCAGCATATACAGGACCAGTGATCACAGTAACCCATTATATGTGTCATACATAGTGTATTGTGTGTCATAATTCCAGCATATACAGGACCAGCGATCACAGTAACCCATTATATGTGTCATACATAGTGTATTGTGTGTCATAATTCCAGCATATACAGGACCAGCGATCACAGTAACCCATTATATGTGTCATACATAGTATATTGTGTATCATAATTCCAACATATACAGGACCAGCGCTCACAGTAACCCATTATATGTGTCATACATAGTGTATTGTGTGTCATAATTCCAGCATATACAGGACCAGCGATCACAGTAACCCATTATATGTGTCATACATAGTGTATTGTGTATCATAATTCCAACATATACAGGACCAGCGCTCACAGTAACCCATTATATGTGTCATACATAGTGTATTGTGTATCATAATTCCAACATATACAGGACCAGCGCTCACAGTAACCCATTATATGTGTCATACATAGTGTATTGTGTGTCATAATTCCAGCATATACAGGACCAGTGATCACAGTAACCCATTATGTGTCATACATAGTGTATTGTGTGTCATAATTCCAGCATATACAGGACTAGCGATCACAGTAACCCATTATATGTGTCATACATAGTGTATTGTGTGTCATAATTCCAGCATATACAGGACCAGCGATCACAGTAACCCATTATATGTGTCATACATAGTGTATTGTGTGTCATAATTCCAGCATATACAGGACCAGCGATCACAGTAACCCATTATATGTGTCATACATAGTGTATTGTGTGTCATAATTCCAGCATATACAGGACCAGCGATCACAGTAACCCATTATATGTGTCATACATAGTGTATTGTGTGTCATAATTCCAGCATATACAGGACCAGCGATCACAGTAACCCATTATATGTGTCATACATAGTGTATTGTGTGTCATAATTCCAGCATATACAGGACCAGCGATCACAGTAACCCATTATATGTGTCATACATAGTGTATTGTGTGTCATAATTCCAGCATATACAGGACCAGTGATCACAGTAAGGCATTAGATGTGGCAGTAGGGCCATCCTGCCTGAGTTGAATGAATTTATTTTAGATGTGGGCACCATTCCAGAGTATTAGAGCAAGACCAGGAGCCTGGAGGAGCAGCAGGAGAACCTAGCACTGCCCTGGACATATATGTTCATATTGGGCTCTATAGCAGCACATCCCTAACAGTGCATGTTTTCCAGATCTTCTAGTTGGTACACAGGTTATTTATTACTGGCTGATACATGTTAAAAGATCCACAGGTGGTGCTAATTATTTCATTTGAGATACTGAGAAGAACATGCAGCATTAGTAACATTCTATTACATTACTATTTCTACTGTGGTCATGGTGTGGGCTGGGGAAGGGGGTTTCTAGGCAGCCGGAAACCCCCCTGCTTTTGCCTACGGAGGTGACAAACTTACCTTATAGTCCAGGCCCTCCGAGCAGTTAAAGACCACACACTGCTTTCCTAAGGCCTGTATAGAAAAATACGAAAGAGAAAAACTATTTACACACAAACTATTGTGTATTATTATACATCTATCTGTTGTTTTTTAGTAGACAAACATGACTAAAGCACAAAAAAACTGATCAGAAGCCTTTTGTACCAACCAGAATGTGATGCCACCATTGTCCCAAATGTAATAAAGTGCGAGATTTGCAAAATGCAGGGATTTAGGCGATTTAGCAGACAGATTTAAAGCACCAATTTTTTACGTTGTAAAAAAAAAAGGGCCCTTTAAATCTAATGGTGCATACACACGATCAGATTTTTTCTTCAGATATGGACGATAACGATTTAAAAATCGTTCAGTCGTTCATATCTGAAGGAAAATCGTTCATATCTGACATGCCTGAACGATGGACGATCAACGATGCGCGTTCCCGTTTGTCAGATAACGATATCTGACATCTGATGGGTTTGCAGTCAGACTTGGACGATTCCATTCATTTTAATGCAGTCAAAAATCGTTCAATCGTTCAAATCGTTCAAAACTTTGGTCAAATCGTACAAATCGTTCAAATCGTTTAATCGTTCAGTCGTTCATCTGACAAATCTGACAAGTCTGACAAATCTGACCGTGTGTACGCTCCATTAGTGCTAGATCGCCAAAACGTCAGCATTTTGCTAATCTCATTTAGACCATTATAATTTTGTTTATTCCTTTTTCCCGTGATATATTTTTCATTCTCTTGCACTGATTTACAATCCCGGTGTGTGTATGTGTCCCCTGTATTTTTGAGAGAGTAGCTTGGTCTGATATCTCTAGCTCCGTTCAGCTGTGTAGCTGGCCTCGAGCAATCCAGGGGTAACATTCAGCTTTAGGCTGAAACCCATAAATGAAACAGAAATATAAAATATTATATACATTCCGTCTGGAGATCCAACCACATCAGCTACAGCGATGGGAGGTTGTCTTTGATTTCAGTGGCAACATTTGTGCATCTAAAAAAACATGCTGCCTGTATGGTAACAGCTGGTTGGACAGGGGAAGGCTGTTGTCACACAAGCAGTGTTCATCAGTACGATATTACCAGCAAAGCCTCTCCTGATCGTGGCTGACGTCAATGTACCTGCAAGATCGGGTGTATTGCTGAACATGCTGCCTGTATGGTAACAGCTGGTTGGACAGGGGAAGGCTGTTGTCACACAAGCAGTGTTCATCAATACTATCTATATTGCCAGCAGAGCCTCTCCTGATCGTGGCTGACGTCAATGCACCTGCAAGATCGGGTGTATTGCTGGAACATGGCTAAGTGATATTCTGCATTGACTTACATCTTGGGGAATCCCAACTGAATCTTATCTTGTGGATGATATTAGTGCCTATTAGTGATATGTGACAGCCATTGGTCACAGTCGGGAGTGACCAGTACAAAACAGCTGTAGCTCCAACAACACAACAGTAAAAATATTTTGTGCCACATGTTGTCCACAGAATATAGTTACATTATACAAGACCTTGCTAATGGTTTTGTTTAAATCTAAATTAAAATGATAGAACACTTATCATGATGTCTGTAATTTGAATAAATATAGAATATTAGAACACTTATATAAATATAGAACACTTATCATGATGTCTGTAATTTGAATAAATATAGAATATTAGAACACTTATATAAATATAGAACACTTATCATGATGTCTGTAATTTGAATAAATATAGAATATTAGAACACTTATATAAATATAGAACACTTATCATGATGTCTGTAATTTGAATAAATATAGAATATTAGAACACTTATATAAATATAGAACACTTATCATGATGTCTGTAATTTGAATAAATATAGAGCGAGTGCTAGCATAAAGGCTGGGAATTAGAGCTAAGGCCATTATGACTGATACAAGATACACGGCAACTATAACTGTTCCGATAATCTTGCAAGTGTGTAAGCATAATCAATAAGTGTATTATTATTAACTTTTATTTATATAGCGCAATGATATTCTGCAGGGCTTTGCAATTTTCGGACAAGCACCGCAATAAAACAAGACTGGGTATAACAGACAAAGAGGTCAACTAAAATCCCTGAAACCTCTCCTACTGTATTACCAGCATTTCCTCGGCCATTGTATACACCTTGAGACGTACCTTGGCTAGATCCTTGACGGTTTCTGTTTTTCCGGTACCGGCTGGACCTGCTGGAGATCCACCCAGATGTAAATCCAGGGCCCCTGTCAACGTTAGCCAGCAGCGGTCGGTGAGCGGCGTTATCACCAGGCGGGAAGAACAGCCTAAATACTCGTAGCCATAGGTAAAGGAGGCACCACCTTGTGCTACGTAACAAGAGTTGTTCTGGTCGTTCCATTCGTATCGCAGCTGCCTGCAACAGAGGAGGCGATTGGGGCATTGCATCATCGTTTAGCAGAAAATGTTTGCTAGATGTCAGGTTCGTTGTGTGCACTAACACTGCTAAGTCAATGTCCGCGGGGACGGCAGATCTTCAGATCAGCTGCCCCTGCACCAGACCAATGTTGAATTGCGCCAGTGGTTTTGTATCCACCGCTGCTTCTTGCAGCGAGTTGGATACTTAATTATCGAGGGCCACCCGGCCTCCTATAATGAACAGTCCCCTTGGAAACCATAGTAAACAGGTTGGAGAGGAGAAGTATCAAACCTTCTACAGAGTACAAGTGGAGGTGTCGCCCACATCAGCTTCTAGCTACCAATTTATAGAACGCACTAGATAAATGACAGATAGAATCGGATTGGTTGCTATAAGGGTAACGCCTCCACTTGTGCTCTTTAGAAAGTTTGATACACCTCCCCCATTGCTCCATATAGAAGTTCGATGACACCACCTCTCCCCTCGCCGACCTCGCAGGAGGCTCACATCACTACTTCGTGCTGGCAGTATAGTTTAGATGATTGGATAGGCTACAGGTTGGGCCTAATCATCACCACATCACACTTGGCTACACATGAACATACAGGAGCTAGCGGAGCTCAGACACTTTGGGGGAGATGTATCAAACAGTGAAAAGGGTGGAGAAATTGCCCATAGAAACCAATCCGCTTCAAAGCAGCATTTATCAAGTCCTTTATTTAAAGTGATAGTTAGAAACTGATTGGTTGCCATGGGCATCTTCTACACTCTTTCCACTACTTGGTACATCACCCCCAATGTGCTACTGTTGGTACTTTAATGGTATGATTGGCTCCTGGTTGTTTTTTCCCTGTCTACTTCATCTCTTACCCTTCTGTACGAACGTTTGAAGAATGACTACAATAGGCATGAAAATAATGGGGAAAAAATTAGAAATAGGCAGCGACCGGCCTTTGTCCCGTAGTAAAACACCAACACTCATGTTTATACAACCTATTTAGAATATATTTTATCAATGAAGCCCGAGGCGTTTGCTGCAACAACTAGCGCAGTTCAAAAACTCTGCTAGAAGCTTGGGACTTTGAACCCTCTCCTAAAGGATGATAGTGTCTTTTCTCCCCATCCCCAAAAGGTCCCTTAGAGAGGAAAAAGGAAGCTTCAAGTCCTGAAGCTAGGGGGGACCCCTTTAACATCCCCATCCTCTGGATCAAAAGGGCCACTTAGGAGGGCATTGACCTTGGGCTCAACTCCACCATAAGGCTCCTCTCCGAGGTTGGCCGCAGCTTCCACCAGGGGACCAGAATCTTCAGTTCTCCCCCTATGGAGTGGGCCTCCAAAAACTTGGGGAGAGGATGGCCCATAAAGGTCTCATCCAAAACCCCAGTGAAAATGTGACATACACACTTACACAGAAGTGAAAATGTGGGGTGAACATGCAAAAAAAAGTGCACAAACAGTGCCAGTAAAGCCCCAGACTTTCGGACAGGAATATAAAAATTATCCTTGCACAAGCCAGAAGGCCAGGGTAAAGGATAAATAGTGCTATGTACAAAGGTAGGGCACCATTACCAGGCAGCACGGGGGCTCATACCACGCCTTCTTCAGGCAGCTATCCTTTTGGCCAGAGGACCCGGTGATAATCTATCGCCTACTGGCGGCAACTATAAGCCCCACAGCATACATAAGCATCTACATCGGATCTTAGCCAAAAGGACAAGAAGCAATTACAGCTATTAAAGGCCCATGACGAGCTAGGAGACATGTTCTCAAACAGGATAAACATGTTTATTTGTATCTTCAGAAGAATTGTGGGCCAATATATGTAACTGCTGGAATAGGTTAGGGAGAAAAACAATAAACAGACATACAACCACAAAGATGCTATATACTGTGCGCAATTGTAGCCCCGTTGTAAACCCTAAGTCTTCTAGATGTCTCGTATATGGAAACAACCAGGACACAACTGCCCAAAGTGCAACAGACCTAATGGCAGGTTTTCCCAGGGTCCACCAGAGGGGTTGGATATGGGATGCCGGCTCTCGGGATCCAGACGGTCGGGATCCTGGCGGTCAGAGTCCCGATGCCGGCATCCCAACAGAGTTAGGATACAGACACTTGTTGGCAGTATTGTGAGACGCACCGCCACGCTAGGGGGTTTGGGGAACAAACATCCGTTCCGGACCCCGCACTTCACCATTAGCATTGGACATAACTTGGTAACTCTGTTCATTGGGTACAAAAATTAAAAATAATAACTGAATACCCCCTTATTATTAATAATAATTAAAAAAAAAAAAAATGTATGCCCCTTTCAAAATAAAAACTATGGAAAATAAAAAAAATTCTATGCCCCTTTATTAATGAAAAACAAAACCTGTGCCCCTTTGGCCCCCTTATAAATAAATAACAAAACTCTATGTTCTTTATTAATAAATAACGTAAACTGTAGGCATCTTAATAATATTTAAAGTAAGCTGGTGCCCCTTATATACTAGAAAAAAAGTATTATCTGGAGCACCCAGTAAAATTAACAAAAATAGCTGCTCTCACCATAGTGCTAATGCAGGGTATCTAGGCCCAGAGCTGATCTAAGCTGCTGCCTGCATGTATTGTGATGTCACAGTGCAGGTCACAGCCCTATATAAGGGAAGCCCAGCTACTGGCAGCCATTTTGTGGCTACAGCCATCTCTAGCTGCTGCCTGTATGCATTGTGATGTCACAGTGCAGGTCACAGCCCTATATAAGGGAAGCCCAGCTACTGGCAGCCATTTTGTGGCTACAGCCATCTCTAGCTGCTGCCTGTATGTATAGTGATGTCACAGTGCAGGTCACAGCCCTATGTAAGGGAAGCCCAGCTACTGGCAGCCATTTTGTGGCTACAGCCATCTCTAGCTGCTGCCTGTATGCATTGTGATGTCACAGTGCAGGTCACAGCCCTATATAAGGAAAGCCCAGCTACTGGCAGCCATTTTGTGGCTATAGCCATCTCTAGCTGCTGCCTGTATGTATTGTGATGTCACAGTGCAGGTCACAGCCCTATATAAGGGAAGCCCAGCTACTGGCAGCCATTTTGTGGCTATAGCCATCTCTAGCTGCTGCCTGTATGTATTGTGATGTCACAGTGCAGGTCACAGCCCTATATAAGGGAAGCCCAGCTACTGGCAGCCATTTTGTGGCTATAGCCATCTCTAGCTGCTGCCTGTATGCATTGTGATGTCACAGTGCAGGTCACAGCCCTATATAAGGGAAGCCCAGCTACTGGCAGCCATTTTGTGGCTACAGCCATCTCTAGCTGCTGCCTGTATGTATAGTGATGTCACAGTGCAGGTCACAGCCCTATGTAAGGGAAGCCCAGCTACTGGCAGCCATTTTGTGGCTACAGCCATCTCTAGCTGCTGCCTGTATGCATTGTGATGTCACAGTGCAGGTCACAGCCCTATATAAGGAAAGCCCAGCTACTGGCAGCCATTTTGTGGCTACAGCCATCTCTAGCTGCTGTCTGTGTACATTGTGATGTCACAGTGCAGGTCACAGCCCTATATAAGGGATGCCCAGCTACTGGCAGCCATTTTGTGGTGACATTTTGTCCTACACTGATACTCTCGGAGTAGTCCCTGCTTTATTTAAGCAACTTTGGATAATGACTACTGATATGGACTTTGGATTACATCTTCCACTAAGGTCCTGTACAGCAACATCTTCAGAAAAATAATCTGAATAACATCTTCAGGTAAGGACTATGATCAAGGGCTGAGACCTGCATTGTGACATCAGAGGGTATTTATCGGAGGGTTAGGTACTAGAAGGGACGGTTAGGGTTAGGCACCAAGGGGAGGGCTAGGGTAAGGGTAAAAATTGGGGTTAGAAAAAAATTTCGAATTTTTTTTGCGGGGGGTGGGGGGGGGGGGTGGGGGGGTTTGACATTTTTACCCCGTCGACTAGTTTCAAAACCCGTTATAGGCCTACGCTGTGCAATTTTGCAGCAAAACTTGAGAGTAAGTGCAGAGAACGGGGCCCAGGCCACCTCTGAGTGCTGCTGCGGGCAGTGTTGCCAACTCTGAAATGGAAAACAAGCAACCTATAAGCAAAAAACAAGCCCATCCCAATCCTAAAAAGCCCAATAAAAAAGCCCAATTTATGGGGGTGTCTCTTTGTCCTCACTCTCTAGTTGCCTAACGTCCTTTATTTCCCCTCTTCTCTGACCTAAATACCTTAGTGTGTGCACAGCCTTATTATCTGCCTATATTGCTTTTCTCCTTCTACACCAGCCTCCATATTGTTACCTCCTCCCTCTTTTCATACCTCATTCCCTTGCCAGTCTTCAGCTGGGCACACACTTGCCGATGTGTGTACCCAGCGATGTGACGCCCGACCACACAATATATATATCGGGCGGTCCATACATACTGCATGATGTGGTGACCAAACGTCCGATATGTCGGGCACCGGCTCCATCCAATATGCCAGCATTGGCATCTGGGTCGTTCCATCGGCCCTACATGCAGGCCACAGAACGACCCCGATGGACGACCCGCAGAAGTGTGCAGGGTCAAGCATAGTGGGTACACACTGGGCGATGTGGACAATATGTCAGCCCAATCAGCAGGATCAGGCGACATATCGTCTACCCTTTACCCGACTCTTCTTCTCCTCATTTCTCTCACCCCTTTTCCTTACCTCCTTCATTCCTGTCACCTGTCTAATTCCATTATCCCCTCTCTATAACAGCCTCAGTCATTGTAACTCGCCCCCATGTACCTGCCTCATTTCTATCATGTAGGTTACCTCTCCTTCTTGTCTGCCCCCTCCAACTTCACGCTGTCCACTGGCTACTGCCCTCTATTCCCCAGACACAACCTTCCCCTCTCCCTCAGTCACTACCAGTGCAAAACACACAGACACACACACACACACACAGTTACTCTAGGGGTGCCTCGGCAATGCACACAAAAAAATTAGCCCAAAAACAAGCAACAAGCTACTTCCAAAAGCATCTGCTGTCCCTGGCCCAGCCGGCTCCGCCTCCCCTGTGCTGCTGCGGGGCATCTGCTGTCCCTGGCCAGCCGGCTCCGCCTCCCCTGTGCTGCTGCGGGGCATCTGCTGTCCCTGGCCCAGCCGGCTCCGCCTCCCCTCACTTTTACAGTTGGCCAAACGGAGGAGGATTATAAATTCTACATTAAAAAGGTCGACAATGTTTAGATCGACACCAGATGTTATACAGTCAATAGGTAGACAGGGACAAAAGGTCGACACACTAAATGTTGACATGTAAAAAGGTCGACAGTGACAAATAGTCGACTGGGTCAAAATGTCGACACAAAAAAAAAACGTTTGACATGTTTTTTTTTTCTAACCCCAATATTTACCCTAACCCTTACTCTAGCCCTCTACTTGGTGCCTAACCCTCCCTCCTGGTGCCTGACCCTAACCGTCCTTTCTAGTGCCTAACCCTCCGATAAGTGCAGGGGTGTATTAAGAGACGAGGAATGAACACGGACACCCTCCTCTCGCCAACGGCCGGCAGCAGACTGACGCGTCTGACCACTGACCGCAGTATCAGTAAAATCTGGGCACTAGAGTGTGCCCAAAGTCTACTGCGTATGCACAGGTCGCTGGGGAGATGACGCAACGATTTCCTCACTGCGTAAAATGCCGGAAAATTTGTTGCGGCGGGCAGGCCGAGACACCCGGCGACCTCGGAGAGGTAAGTATTAGATAATATGGGTGCAGGGTGTGCGATGCGGGGGCCCATGTGCACGGCACACCCTGCACCCATTATAAATACGCCCCTGGGTAACAGCAGTGAGAGTGGAATGTGTTACTATAGAGGTGAGGGAGAGGAATGTGTTACTACACAGGTATGGGAGGGGAATGTGTTACTACACAGGTATGGGAGGTTAATGTGTTACTACTCAGGTGAGGGAGGGGAATGTGTTACTACACAGGTGAGGGAGGGGAATGTGTTACTACACAGGTGAGGGAGGGGAATGTGTTACTACACAGGTGAGGGAGGGGAATGTGTTACTACAGAGGTGAGGGTGGGGAATGTGTTACTACAGAGGTGAGGGAGGAGAATGTGTTACTACACAGGTGAAGAAGGGGAATGTGTTACTACACAGGTATGGGAGGGGAATATGTTACTACACAGGTATGGGAGGGGAATGTGTTACTACACAGGTGAGGGAGGGGAATGTCAAATGTGTTACTACGGGGTGAAGCAAGGGAATGTATTACAATGCGGGCGAGGGAGGGGAATGTGTTATTACGGGGTGAAGGAAGGGAATGTATTACAAGGCGGGCGAGGGAGGGGAATGTGTTACTACGGTGTGAAGGAAGGGAATGTATTACAACGCGGGCGAGGGAGGGGAATGTGTTACTACGGGGTGAAGGAAGGGAATGTATTACAATGCGGGCGAGGGAGGGGAATGTGTTACTACGGGGTGAAGGAAGGGAATGTATTACAATGCGGGCGAGGGAGGGGAATGTGTTACTACGGGGTGAAGGAAGGGAATGTATTACAATGCGGGCGAGGGAGGGGAATGTGTTACTACGGGGTGAAGGAAGGGAATGTATTACAACTCGGGCGAGGGAGGGGAATGTGTTACTATGGGGTGAAGGAAGGGAATGTATTACAACGCGGCGAGGGAGGGGAATGTGTTACTACGGTGTGAAGGAAGGGAATGTATTACAACGCGGGCGAGGGAGGGGAATGTGTTACTACGGTGTGAAGGAAGGGAATGTATTACAACGCGGGCGAGGGAGGGGAATGTGTTACTACGGGGTGAAGGAAGGGAATGTATTACAACGCGGGCGAGGGAGGGGAATGTGTTACTACGGGGTGAAGGAAGGGAATGTATTACAATGCGGGCGAGGGAGGGGAATGTGTTACTACGGGGTGAAGGAAGGGAATGTATTACAATGCGGGCGAGGGAGGGGAATGTGTTACTATGGGGTGAAGGAAGGGAATGTATTACAACTCGGGCGAGGGAGGGGAATGTGTTACTATGGGGTGAAGGAAGGGAATGTATTACAATGCGGGCGAGGGAGGGGAATGTGTTATTACGGGGTGAAGAAAGGGAATGTATTACAATGCGGGCGAGGGAGGGGAATGTGTTACTATGGGGTGAAGAAAGGGAATGTATTACAATGCGGGCGAGGGAGGGGAATGTGTTACTATGGGGTGAAGGAAGGGAATGTATTACAACGCGGGCGAGGGAGGGGAATGTGCTAAACACGCAGCCGCAGTCGCTTCCTGACATGCATACTACATTCAATAGTTATATTAGATCAGAGTAATAATTACTTTTTTAGTTATGTTATCAGGTTATACACAATTATGTTACTGAGTACTAATACAAAGGCCTAACACTTATGTATCTACACTTCAGCCAGGCGTATATACCTGCTTTATACTCACACAGGTAAGTATTACTCATTGTGACTTGTTTGCATCACGACATACAGATGCATTTCCATTGTATGTCCTTTTAGACATGTTCGAAGATACATATACCTCTAATTAAGCCCCATTGTGTTAATTTGAGTTCATTTTATATTTATTTTTAATATTTCATCTCTAGAATGAAGCACAAATGTATTTTATTATCCCTAACTTTGCAACTACGATTTTGACTCTCTAAAAAAAGTGCTTTAATCCGGAATCAGTATGAAATACCGCTGGCCCTGTGGCCGACAGTTTGAATCCCGGCAGCGCCTGGCCGACAAAACCAGAGTTGCCGGCAGCGGGAGCCCAACAGCGCTGGAAATCCTGATCGTCCCTAAGGTAAGTATCTACTAACCTAACCCCCTAACCCTCCTTAGGGGTGCCTAACCTAACCTCCCCCCCAAGTGCCTAACCCTAATCCCCCCTGTAAGTGCCTAACCCTACCCCCCCCTTCCCCGCTGCCTACACCTAAGTCCCCCGGGGGGTGCCTAACCCTAAGTCCCCCCCGGGGGTGCCTAACCCTAACCCTCCCTCCCCCTAGCCTAACCCTAACCCTCCCGGGGGGGTCCCTAACCCTCAATCCCCCCGGGAGCCTTAAACCTAGCCCTCACTCCCCGCGGCTGTCCGCTGGCGGTGCCCGGCATCCCTTTGATCGGGATGCCGGGCGCCGGTCATTTATCCCACGTCGGGATAAAGCAATCGGGAAGCCGGCAGTCGGGATTAAGACAGTCTGTTTTCCGATTGCAACCCCTTTAATCCATTTCAAATATTTCTGTAAATTTTTCTAAACTGTACTAGAAAAATGT
Source organism: Taudactylus pleione (assembly GCA_031769625.1). Lineage (NCBI taxonomy): Eukaryota > Metazoa > Chordata > Amphibia > Anura > Myobatrachidae > Taudactylus > Taudactylus pleione. The sequence goes on from JAUIMM010000482.1 coordinate 3,350,975, forward strand.
CTGTTAGTCTCTGGGTGAGCGGCTGCTGCGTGTATATATATTCCCAGCTTTACCCAAAGCAGCGCCTAATCCCTGATAATTCCGCATCATAAAATTATAATTCTTCAGCGTGTTGCCGAGGACTCGCAACCGTGATTACGTACGCAATCGGCCCGATCGTTGCGTTCTGCGTATGCATCACAGTGTGCGTGCGCGAAGCAGCAATTGCGATCGGGACTGCGATTGCAGTGACTACGCAGACCCATCGCAGAGTGATTGACAGGAAGTGCTGGTTTTCGGAGGTGACGGTGGGAGGGGGGGGAGGGGGGAGAAACGCAGGCGTGCTAGTGCATTGCAACGCCATTGCAGGGGCGTGCATAAAGGCACTGAGATGCCTTATGCAGCTTAAGTACTCACTGGGTGTGATGAGGTTAGTAATTCCTGAGTAAGGTCAGAGCCTGTGTAAGTGTGTGTGAGGATGTGATGGTACTCCATGTTACTGATGGTTTCTCAGTCTTGTGTAATCACTGTGTGTGATGAGGTTAGTAATTCCTGAGTAAGGTCAGAGCCTGTGTAAGTGTGTGTGAGGCTGTGATGGTACTCCATGTTACTGATGGTTTCTCAGTCTTGTGTAATCACTGCGTGTGATGAGGTTAGTAATTCCTGAGTAAGGTCAGACCCTGTGTAAGTGTGTGTGAGGATGTGATGGTACTCCATGTTACTGATGGTGTCTTAGTCTTGTGTAATCACTGTGTGTGATGAGGTTAGTAATTCCTGAGTAAGGTCAGAGCCTGTGTAAGTGTGTGTGAGGCTGTGATGGTACTCCATGTTACTGATGGTTTCTTAGTCTTGTGTAATCACTGTGTGTGATGAGGTTAGTAATTCCTGAGTAAAGTCAGAGCCTGTGTAAGTGTGTGTGAGGCTGTGATGGTACTCCATGTTACCGATGGTTTCTTAGTCTTGTGTAATCACTGCGTGTGATGAGGTTAGTAATTCCTGAGTAAGGTCAGAGCCTGTGTAAGTGTGTGTGAGGATGTGATGGTACTCCATGTTACTGATGGTATATCAGTCTTGTGTAGTCACTGCGTGTGATGAGGTTAGAAATTCCTGAGTAAAGTCAGAGCCTGTGTAAGTGTGTGTGAGGCTGTGATGGTACTCCATGTTACTGATGGTCTCTTAGTCTTGTGTAGTCACTGCGTGTGATGAGGTTAGTAATTCCTGAGTAAGGTCAGAGCCTGTGTAAGTGTGTGTGGCTGTGATGGTACTCCATGTTACTGATGGTTTCTCAGTCTTGTGTAATTACTGCGTGTGATGAGGTTAGTAATTCCTGAGTAAGGTCAGAGCCTGTGTAAGTGTGTGTGAGGCTGTGATGGTACTCCATGTTACTGATGGTTTCTTAGTCTTGTGTAATCACTGCGTGTGATGAGGTTAGTAATTCCTGAGTAAGGTCAGAGCCTGTGTGAGTGTTTGTGAGGCTGTGATGGTACTCCATGTTACTGATGGTTTCTCAGTCTTGTGTAATCACTGCGTGTGATGAGGTTAGTAATTCCTGAGTAAGGTCAGATCCTGTGTAAGTGTGTGTGAGGCTGTGATGGTACTCCATGTTACTGATGGTTTGTCAGTCCTGTGTAATCACTGTGTGTGATGAGGTTAGTAATTCCTGAGTAAGGTCAGAGCCTGTGTAAGTGTGTGTGAGGATGTGATGGTACTCCATGTTACTGATGGTCTCTCAGTCTTGTGTAATCATTGCGTGTGATGAGGTTAGTAATTCCTGAGTAAGGTCAGAGCCTGTGTAAGTGTGTGTGAGGCTGTGATGGTACTCCATGTTACTGATAGTTTCTCAGTCTTGTGTAATCAGTGTGTGTGATGAGGTTAGTAATTCCTGAGTAACATCAGAGCTTGTGTAAGTGTGTGTGAGGCTGTGATGGTACTCCATGTTTCCGATGGTCTCTCAGTCTTGTGTAATCACTGTGTGTGATGAGGTTAGTAATTCCTGAGTAAGGTCAGAGCCTGTGTAAGTGTGTGTGAGGCTGTGATGGTACTCCATGTTACTGATGGTTTCTCAGTCTTGTGTAGTCACTGTGTGATGAGGTTAGTAATTCCTGAGTAAGGTCAGAGTCTGTGTAAGTGTGTGTGAGGATGTGATGGTACTCCATGTTACTGATGGTTTCTCAGTCTTGTGTAGTCACTGTGTGATGAGGTTAGTAATTCCTGAGTAAGGTCAGAGTCTGTGTAAGTGTGTGTGAGGCTGTGATGGTACTCCATGTTACCGATGGTTTCTCAGTCTTGTGTACTCACTGTGTGTGATGAGGTTAGTAATTCCTGAGTAAGGTCAGAGCCTGTGTAAGTGTGTGTGAGGATGTGATGGTACTCCATGTTACTGATGGTCTCTCAGTCTTGTGTACTCACTGTGTGTGATGAGGTTAGTAATTCCTGAGTAAGGTCAGAGCCTGTGTAAGTGTGTGTGAGGATGTGATGGTACTCCATGTTACTGATGGTCTCTCAGTCTTGTGTAATCATTGCGTGTGATGAGGTTAGTAATTCCTGAGTAAGGTCAGAGCCTGTGTAAGTGTGTGAGGCTGTGATGGTACTCCATGTTACTGATGGTTTCTCAGTCTTGTGTAATCACTGCGTGTGATGAGGTTAGTAATTCCTGAGTAACGTCAGAGCTTGTGTAAGTGTGTGTGAGGCTGTGATGGTACTCCATGTTACTGATGGTCTCTCAGTCTTGTGTACTCACTGTGTGTGATGAGGTTAGTAATTCCTGAGTAAGGTCAGAGCCTGTGTAAGTGTGTGTGAGGATGTGATGGTACTCCATGTTACTGATGGTCTCTCAGTCTTGTGTAATCATTGCGTGTGATGAGGTTAGTAATTCCTGAGTAAGGTCAGAGCCTGTGTAAGTGTGTGTGAGGCTGTGATGGTACTCCATGTTACTGATGGTTTCTCAGTCTTGTGTAATCACTTTATGTGATGAGGTTAGTAATTCCTGAGTAAGGTCAGAGCCTGTGTAAGTGTGTGTGAGGCTGTGATGGTACTCCATGTTACTGATGGTTTCTCAGTCTTGTGTAGTCACTGTGTGATGAGGTTAGTAATTCCTGAGTAACGTCAGAGCCTGTGTAAGTGTGTGTGAGGCTGTGATGGTACTCAATGTTACCGATGGTTTCGTAGTCTAGAAGTATTACGGAAGTGTGTAAGGTAAGGTGGGCGTACTTATGTTGTACTGCGACGGCATAGAAATCGCAATGGATTAGCATATCATCGCAGTGAGACTGCGTGCGTAATCGCTATTGCATTCGCAGTTGCGATCCGTAATGGCTCTCAGTCACTGCCACTGGGTACTACAGAAAATGAATAGCACAGGTAAAATATTTAGTGCTTCAGTGCAATAATTTTCTTTAAAGGTTTCATGACAGAATATCTGGAGGTGTTTTCAGACTAATTACAGATTTTCCCGTGTTTTCAGTATCAGCAGAATTATATATTAAATTGTTTGTTTTTTTTTCAAATCAAATCTGTGAATAATGACTCCTGATTGGCTGATCATCTGTAAAGTGACTACTACATTCAGGGAGCAATGAGTACGGCAGATAGATGCACACAACCCGCATCTCGGTCAAGCACGCCAGTTGGATGTGGTACAAAATGTCGCCATAATGACGCAATACTCATCAGTTATCTGTGTTAAGTTGCTCTTGTGGAGAAAATGGCCGCTGTACTTTACCCTGCAAGGCTGAGTCACAATCACACAACTTTTTGTTTTGACTCTAAAATAACATTGACCTCATTATCTCTAACATTGCGTTCCCTTATTGATGCCCATAACACGAACCTTTAGCCGAATTTAATAAGGATGATGTGAAGTGCTGCAGAATACACTTTTATCTCAATTACAAACAAGTTTGGGACATATCTTCTTAATAAGGAAATTAGCATATTGTTAGTGTAAATACGGATCTTCTTAATAAAGAAATTAGCATATTGTTAGTGTAAATACATATCTTCTTAATAAGGAAATTAGCATATTGTTAGTGTAAATACGGATCTTCTTAATAAAGAAATTAGCATATTGTTAGTGTAAATACGGATCTTCTTAATAAGGAAATTAGCATATTGTTAGTGTAGATATGGCTCTTCTTAATAAGGAAATTAGCATATTGTTAGTGTAAATACGGATCTTCTTAATAAGGAAATTAGCATATTGTTAGTGTAAATACGGATCTTCTTAATAAGGAAATTAGTATATTGTTAGTCTAAATACGGATCTTCTTAATAAGGAAGTTAGCATATTATTAGTGTAAATATGGAATGCATTAGGCTAAGTAAAACTTGAATATATCTGAAAAGTGTCTCTCTGTCTATAACCAAACACCTAATATTTAGTCCTTGATGCACATGCTATGTTAATGGAGCTTTGCATATTCACCTCCTAATAGCCAGTGTGGAGATAAGGCTGGAGCTGCAATGTACTCCTTATATAACGGTGCAGAAAATACACTGTATTGGGCCTGATTCCGAAGTGTGCGCAGTCTCCGCGGCGGTGGCGATAATATGCTTATGCTAATTTCAGCCTGCACCTTGTGTACTACAGCCGTGGCCAAAAGTTTTGAGACTGACACAAGTATTGCTTTTCACAAAGTTTGCTGCTTCAGTGTTTTTAGTCCTTTTTGTCAGATGTTACTATGGTATACTGTCACATGTTACTATGGTATACTGTCAGATGTTACTATGGTATACTGAAGTCAAATTACAAGCATTCCATAAGTGTCAGATGTTACTATGGTATACTGAGGTAACATTACAGCATTCCATAAGTGTCAGATGTTACTATGGTATACTGTCAGATGTTACTATGGTATACTGTCAGATGTTACTATGGTATACTGTCAGATGTTACTATGGTATACTGTCAGATGTTACTATGGTATACTGTCAGATGTTACTATGGTATACTGAAGTCAAATTACAAGCATTCCATAAGTGTCAGATGTTACTATGGTATACTGAGGTAACATTACAGCATTCCATAAGTGTCAAAGGCTTTTATTGACAATTGCATTAAGTTTATGCAGAGAGTCAATACTTCTTTTTCAAGACCTCTGCAATTCGCTCTGGCATGCTGTCACTCAACTTCTGGGCCACATACGGACTGATGGCCGCCCTTTCTTGCCTAATCAATGCTTGGCGTTTGTCAGAATTTGTGGGTTTTTGTTTGTCCACTCGTCTCTTGAGGATTGACCACAAGTTCTCAATGGGATTAAGGTCTGGGGAGTTTCCTGGCAATGGACCCAAAATGTCGATGTTTTGTTCCCCGAGCCACTTAGTTATCACTTTTGCCTTATGGCAAGGTGCTCCATCATGCTGGAAAAGGCATTGTTCCTCATCAAACTGTTCTTGGATGGTTGGGAGAAGTTGCTCTTGGAGAATGTTATGGTACCATTCTTTATTCAAGGCTCTGTTCTTAGGCAATATTGTGAGTGAGCCCACTCCCTTGGCTGAGAAGCAACCCTACACATGTATGGTCTCAGGATGTTTTACTACTGGCATGACTTGACTTATCTTCCAGCCACCTCTGTCCGCTTGTGACCCTGATCTGTGGTTTGTTATCTGACATAAAACCTGTACAGACATATGGCCTGTTCCCACTGCATCTCTTCCCTTCATTTCTGATCTATCTTGTGTCCGGAGCTGCCTAACATGGTGAACCAGAAGGGTGTAACCTGCGGGTGCCCGTCCCGCACAATTGATCCATGCCCATTCTCCTACACTTTACAAAGGTGGCTGCAATCGTCAATTTAGAAGGAAGCCAAGGAGCAGAGCAATTTGTACCGATGGAAGGGGTCATGTTGGAGGGTCTGTAGCTCCTGAAGTTGAAATACTTCACCGCTAGAACACCGACAAAAGGAAACCGCAGCAAGCGCGCCAACGCACCCATTCAGCCGACAGGAAGATTAACTAGGCAGAAAACTGAGTGCATCCCCGGGTAAGTATCCTCTGGTGAGAGTAGTGTCTGCGGCCCCCGGCTCTCCAGAGCTAGGACCACCGATCACCTCCTCTCACTGCTGGCCGGCACACTCAGAAGCGCGCACGGACCTAACTCTGGAAACAGGGATAGTGTCCGTGTCTGCATGGTCGAGAGCACCGCAGCACAGAGTGATCCCCGCTGCCAGCCGAAGCCAGCCACCACCGCACCACCACAGCACCACCCCGGGCAACGCGCAATAACAGCATACAGGACGTTTTGGACGCTCGATTGAGGTACCACTCACTGAGAACAGCGGGACGCCGCTGTATCTCATTTTCATATCCACAGACGCTTTAAAATTTCACATACATAGAGGTGTGATACAGGTATCAGGTTGGTACACGAGGTCAACCCATCATATCCCTATTGTATCATAGGATCAACTGGTGATCTCTCATATTGGAACTACACAGACCACCACGGTGTGTATGGACAGATACACGGTGGATTGTGCACCATACTGTGCTGATTCACAGTTGCTATTGATCATTTTAAAACGTTTATTGATGCATGTAATTCCAGTATTTAAGTAAACATTGTATCTATATTTACTGTGTCTAGCATCACTCAATCATCCATACACTGTGTATGAGTAATACATAGGTTAATACATCTCCTGGTCACTTATACAATTAATATATCTCTAGCCCTTCTATTTTCCTACTAGCTATAGGTTGTGCGCAGCACTTGAACCCTTTTATTCTTTACAAAGATGACGCTGGAACAATATGATGTGTACGACCGTTTATCATTTATTATGCAAAATGTAAATACAACCTCACTCTGCAGATCATTGCTCAGTTTGGCTATCTATGCAGGCAGACAAACTAGATGAGATCTTGAAGTACGGTTTTGAAAGCCATGTGGTCCAAACACTTCCAGCAACTTTGGGGTTTGTTAGGAAGATGACAGTGGGCATTGACCAGTAATAGTCTTCTACCAGCCGGACCCCATTTACCCATACGTCCAAGAAGGATCCAAACTATTTTAATGTAATTAATATTATGCCAAATACCTGATATCAGCTCTACTATCACTGCATGTGGGCAGCATTATACATATGTTTTTATAAAATAAATATTGAAGTAATTGTGCTCAGCACTCGTTAAACCAAAATAATAAATGAATTGCTAATTATGACTAAGATGTTTTAAGGATTGTCCCAGTGGTAATCCCAAAGTAGCGTAACCAATGCATTTCATTGTAGGATAGCCCATAACATCATCTGATGAATTTGTGGGCGATCCCACAACAAAACGCGTCAGCCCGCTACTTCGCAACTACCACTCGACTGATCTGTACAAAATCCTCATCTTACAAAGTAAACACCACAATCTAAACTCTTAAACAAATCCAATCCACCATTTAGCACTACAATACAACCATGGCCTGATCAATCTTACCTTGTCCATTCAAAATCATCTGGAGTTAACACTTTATTCTTTATTAATTCGGTCAAAACATCTCTTGAATGCACGTAGAGGGTGAGCAAGGCTTCTAGGGTTGTCTTCTGGTGGACAGAAGGGATCTCTAGAGCCATCCCTGCCAGCTCGTCCAGCTGGTTCTCCAGATTACAAAGGACGGCTCTTAGCTCCTTCTCTGGCTCCGCACCGGAGAAGCTTCTCACACAGTCCTTGTTGAACATGATTTGACTCTGAAATAAAAGAACAATTATAGATAACAATGTAGCGAAGGTTCAGCTTCAAATGGAACATTGTACTAAATATCATGAAATTATTGCATTGTGTTGTATATTTTGTAGGTAAAATTTTCTGCTCAGTCTTTAAAATGTATTTTTTAAGACAACAACATGTTTGATTGTATAATACAAATGCAACTACAGACAACCAGCCAAATGACATCACTAGGTATTACACGTTCCTGAAATTCACATTTGTTTAATGGTTACCGTATTTAGGGATGTTTTTCAATGGGTCCATTATCCTGAGGTCACACTACGAAAAAAATTCCCATATGCAGTATTTTTTACTTGTTTTGTTGTGGTACATTAGGTGTTTTGTTGTGTATCAGGATTTGTTCAATACTGTACAGTATTTCATGTTTTAGCAATTCACAAAACATTGCACAGGCTGCGATGCCAATTGGAATCTATGCACAAGCGCGTGGGTTCGGTGTCTCGCACAGGCAGAGCAGGTCCTCCAGTCCTGAATATGCTGCCAAAAAGTAACAACTGAAACCTTCAGCATTGGTGCAATCCCTGGGCTGGAAGGCCTCAGAGGCAGCAAGATGGTGGCGATGAGGTGCATTCACAAGGTGGGATCAGAACCTGACCCTCCTTCCACTGTCCATACCCCGGGATGGGAGATACTAGGGGCCTGATTCAGTACCCGGGCGCAATGCTGCGCCCGCTCGCATTGAGCAATTTTTTGCAAACTGCGCATACGTATAAGTCGCAGTGCACATGCGCGACCCGGTCAGTGCGATGAGAAAGTGCCCGCCCGTAGCCGGGCCGTTATTTTGAGTGACAGATTGCGCAGTTTGTGGGTGATAACAGGGGAAGGTGCTTGTGCATGGGGGAGTGGATGTGCGAACGCAGGCGTGTCTGACCGTCAGAACGGAGTTTAATGGGTATGCATAATTAGCAAAGTAGCGTTATTACACACGTGGCTTGGGTGTATTTTAGCTTGAACTGCTCGTACTGTTGCGGTGGGAAAATATGAGATATGGTAAGAACTTACCCTTGTTATCTCTATTTCTACGAAGTCCATAGGGTTCCACAGGATACCTTGGGGTATAGGTGTGACGTCAGTCGCAGGGCACCAAAGAGTTAAGCTTTCAGCCTCCCAGGATGCACTAGGTCCCCCTCCTATACCCCGCCCCCGGGCCAAGGCACCTCAGTTAGTTACCAAGCCATAGGCCGGAGGAGGAGAAGGAAGAGAGAGAACAAAGATCTGGACACATACAAGAATCACATTCTCACCAGAGGGAGACGGAAAACCGGTGACCAGAGCAAAGCCCATCTGCAGCACAGGTGCGACAGGGCGGGAGTCCTGTGGAACCCTATGGACTTCGTAGAAATAGAGATAACAAGGGTAAGTTCTTACCATATCTCATATTTTCTACTTCAAGGTCCATAGGGTATCCACAGGATACCTTGGGGATGTCCCAAAGCAGTATCCTTTAAGGGTGGGGACGCTCCTGTGCAGAAAGGAGAATCCGCCGCCCGAAGGAAGCATCCTGAGAGGCGAAGGTGTCAAACCTGTAATACCTCACGAAGGTATGGACAGAAGACCACATAGCAGCCTTGCAGATCTGAACTGCCGAGGCACCACGTCGAGCTGCCCACGAAGGACCCACAGACCTAGTGGAATGAGCCTTCAGAGAAGGAGGGACCGGTAGGCCTTCATGAAGATAAGCTTCAGAAATAGCCATACGGATCCAGGCTGCCAAAGTTTGCTTTGAAGCAGGCCAACCCTTTTTACAGAAGCCATAGAGGACAACAAAGCGTCCGACTTCCTAAACAAAGAAGTGCGGTCAACATAAGTCCTTAAGGCCCGCACAACATCCAAAGAGGCCTCACCCACGGAAAGACCCCGGTGAGTAAAAGGCCGGAACAACTATTTCCTCGTTAACATGAAACTGGGAAACAACTTTGGGAAGAAACTCGGGCCGAGTGCGGAGCACTGCCCTGTTCCCATGAAAAACCAAGAAAGGGGGTCTACAAGAAAGAGCCCCTAACTCAGAAACACGTCTGGCTGAAGCAACGGCCAGAAGGAAAACAGTCTTAGCTGTTAGCCATTTAATATCCACTGAGCCCAGTGGTTCAAACGGCGGTCCTTGGAGAGCCCTCAGGACCACAGCCAAATCCCAAGGCGCCACAGGTGGAACAAAGGGCGGCTGAATACGGAGAACACCTTGCATAAAGGTGCGCACATCCGGGATTGTAGCAATCCTACGGTGAAACCAGACAGATAGGGCCGAAACCTGTACCTTCAAAGAAGCAAGGCGAAGCCCATGATCTAGTCCCGCTTGCAGGAAGGCGAGAATCCGAGACAGACGAAACTCCCGCGGTGCATAACCTCTCGGTCAACACCACTGGAAGAACGTATGCCACACGCGATGGTATATCCTCGCGGAAGACGGTTTCCGAGCTCGTAACATGGTACGCACCACAGAGCTGGAAAACCCCCAGGACCTCAGCATGGCCGTCTCAACAGCCACGCCGCCAAAGACAGCCGAGTCAGGTCCGGGTGAAGACAAGGACCCTGAGACAGAAGGTCCGGTCGTAGCGGCAACCGCAGAGGACTGTCCACGGACAGACCCTGAAGGTCTGAGAACCAGTGCCGTCTGGGCCACGCGGGAGCTATCAACAGGAGCGTCCCTCCTTCCTGTTTGAATTTCCGGATTACCCGTGGAAGAAGGGAGACCGGAGGGAACAGGTATGCGAACCTGAACGTCCACCGGACGGACAGAGCATCCACCAGAGACGCCCCTTCGTCTCTTGTGCGAGACCCGTACACCGGCAACTTGTTGTTGTGCCGGGACGCCATGAGGTCGATTTCTGGAAGACCCCACCTGTCCACCAGTAGTTGAAAAACGTCCGGGTGCAGGGACCATTCCCCTGGATGAACGTCCTGGCGACTTAGAAAGTCCGCCTCCCAATTTAGCACTCCCGGGATGAAGACCGCTGATATGGCCGGAAGATTGCGCTCCGCCCAAACCAGGATCCGAGAGACCTCTACGAGAGCCGCCCGACTGCGAGTTCCTCCTTGCCTGTTTATGTAGGCCACGGTGGTAGCATTGTCCGACTGGACCTGCACCGGGTGACCCTGGAGAAACCGCTGTGCCTGCAGGAGAGCATTGAAGACCGCACGGAGTTCCAAGATATTTATTGGAAGCTCCGCTTCTCTCGGCGTCCACCTGCCCTGGAACAAGTGTGGACCCGAAACTGCTCCCCAGCCCCGAAGACTGGCGTCCGTTGTCAACAGGACCCAATTTGGAACCCAGAACGGACGTCCCTTGTTGAGGTGGGTCGTCTTTAACCACCACGCAAGGGACAGGCGAACCTCCGGGGTGAGCACAATCGCCTGGAACTTCAGAGACTGAGGCAGCCCGTTCCACTTGGACAGGATCAGGTGCTGCAGAGGTCTGGAGTGAAACTGGGCGTATTCCACCATGTCGAACACCGACACCATGGAGCCCAGTAACCTCATCGCCGAGTGTAAGGACACCCGGCGGCTGTGCAGACAACTGCGCACCCTTGACTGTAAAGCAGAGATCTTGTCCTCCGTCACGAAGATCCTTTGCTGTCCCGAGTCCAATAAGGCTCCAAGATGCAGAATCCTCCGAGACGGGATTAGAGTGGACTTCTGCCAGTTGATTAGCCAGCCGTGCCGTTGCAGCAGTGCAATGGTCAGGTCCAAGTGGTGTAACAGGAGCTCTGGAGATCCTGCCACCAATAACAGGTCGTCCAAGTACGGCAACATGCGGACTCCTTGCAGCCGCAGAGAAGCCGCCATGACCGCCATAGCGTCCTGTATGTCCAATGACACCATGTAGTCCCCAGGTTCCAGCGCCAGAATGATGGACCGTAGGGTCTCCATCCGAAACTTCGGGACCCGCAAAGACTTGTTGAGTGCTTTGAGGTTGAGAATCGGACGATATGACCCATTGGGTTTCTGTACCAAAAATAGATTTGAATAGAAACCCTGGCCCCTCTGGGAGAATGGAACAGGCACTATAACTCCAGCCTGGAGCATAGTGTGCAATACCTTCCGCAGCTCCGTAGCCTTGTTCCGGTCTGATGGTAGACCCGTGGTGAAGAATCGAGCCGGGGGTCTGTGCCAGAAGGAGAGGGCGTACCCGTGAGAGACCACCTCCAGAACCCAAGTGTCTGTCGTAGTGAGCGACCAACACCGGGAGAACTGCAGCAGGCGGCCTCCCACCCTGGGATCCCCCAAGGGGAGACCCGGACCGTCAGGCCGCAGGCTTGTCATCTGGCTTGGGGGCCGGACGTCTGGTACTCCATGCCTGTTTCCGGGGCTTGACCGATTTCTTAGGGCCAGCCTGTCGAGGAAACGACTGTGGTTTGGGCCTGCCCTGGGCCCTAGATGACCGAAAGGACGATGGTCCAGAACCAGAAGGAGCAGCGGCCGACGGGAGACAAGCAGATTTGGCTGCCGCCAGCGTGGCCACAATCTTATCCAGATCCGGACCGAAGAGAACTTCTCCGGTAAACGGCAACGCTTCCAGACCTTTCTTGGATCTGCGTCCGCCTTCCAGGATCGCAGCCACAAGGTGCGACGAGCAGCTACCGCTGCTGAAGAAATTCTAGACACCAGAGTACTAATGTCTAGAGCCGCCTCGTTGATGTAGGTGGCCGAATCACGGAGATTGCCAATCAACTCCGCCTGTTCGGCCGGACAGTCGGATTCAAAAGAAGCCTTTAATGAATCCGCCCAGCGCTCCATCGCTCTGGCAACCCAGCAAATGGCCATAGCCGGCCGTGCTGCCCCCCCTGCAAGGGAATAAGCGGACTTCAGGCAGATTTCTACCTTGCGGTCCGTAGCATCCTTAAGGGAGGACATGGATGGCATCGGCAATGTGGCACTACGGACAAGACGGGTCACGTGAGAATCCACCTGTGGAGGGGATTCCCACTTAGCAAAATAATTATCCGCGAACGGATAAGCCACCGCCAGGCGTCTCTGCGGCTGGTATCTTTTGCCAGGTTGTTTCCACGCCTCCTCTAAATGGTCCACCAACTGACCCGAAAGAGGAAAGACTGTGGCATCGCCCTTCACATCTTTGAAAAAGGCATACTTAGATTTAGCCGCTGGGGGAACTTCGTCCTCAATCACCAAGGCTGTGCGGACCGCCCGAATAAGTCCAGGAATATATACTTTGGACTTAGCATCAGCGTCCTTAGTATGGAGAGGTTCCTGATCGTAAGGATCCAGAAACTCCCCATCATCAGACGTCCCTTCGTCATCCTCATAAAGAGCGGACAGAGACGCCACCGGCCTTTTATGAGGCCGCATCACAGACTCCCCTTGCAACACATCCGACAAGTGCTGTACAGAACTCGTCAGGGAGTTAACCCACGCTGGCTCCTGAGAACCCGGGAGCGGGGAAATAGGGAGACTGTGGGGTACCACCAATTGTCGTGGGAACCCCTGCATGGGTGACGACACCACAGACTGCTGGGACAAACCCATCGGAGTAAACACGGGCTGCGGAGCTAACTGGCCCACTAAAGCTGTTAACGCCTGAGCGAAACAAGCCCAGGGCGGCTCCTGTACCGGTGCTGTAACCGTAATAGGCCGCGCCATGGACAAACACTGCCGGCAAAGGCCCTCCGCGCTACCCTCCCCCTCCGCTAACGGTACTTTGCACGTGGTACACTGTAGCCGGAGGGGAAAATCACTTTCAGACATGATGGCACCACGTATGTGACCTCTCTCACCAATTAAGTATTAAATAGGCGAGAGACCACCCTGCAGCACCGCACCGCAAGGGCTTTAGCAGAAAGAACAGGGACAGTAATAAAGCTGACAGTTTAGAGAAGAAAAGTTACAGGCAGCGCTAGCACAGTCACATACAATGCAGAGAAATAACAATTCCTGCACTAACAGCGCTGATCACTCAACTACACAGACACAGGGCCTGGTAGGACACAGCGCTGCATACACAGACCTGAGCCACAGCGGAGGAGAGGTATGCGGGGGGACCCAGACCACGATGCTTCCTTCCAGACTTCCAGCAGCGTTCACCATGCGTTGCAAAGAAGATGGCCGCCGAGGAGCAGAGAGAAGCTGGCCTGGGGGAGGAGCGCTGACACAGGACCAGTCAGCACAGTGCAGAGAGGGCTGTGTGCAGCGGGGGAGGCGCCGGCTGTGAGACAGGGAAGGCGCGCTCCCCTGGCATGCATTTAACCCCTGGGACGCCGCAGCGCTACTGCTCTGCTGCGGTCCGCTGTCCCAGGGGGTAGTGGAAGCGCAGGTTGGTCGCCTGGCTCCACGCTGCAGCCAGTCCCCAGGGAGCCCCCTGCCTGGGGACTTAGGACCATGTGATCAGCGGGGACCCACCGCGGGACCCCGCTGCTTACCTCTGTCCCCCTTGAATCCGGCCATGGTCCGGAGCATCTGGGGTCACCGCTAGCTGTGACCCCAGACGCCCACCAGCATCCCCGGATCAGTACCGGCGTTCTGGTACCGGCGGGGTGTAGGGAAGACAGCATGGACGTCAGGACTGACTGTCCATGCTGTTCATCCAGATGTGCAGCCACAGCTGCATGAAGAAAAAGCTTCAGGGGCTCTTCTAGCCCCCACTCCAACAGGTGCACCCGACTCCGGCCGGGCACCAAACTAAACTGAGGTGCCTTGGCCCGGGGGCGGGGTATAGGAGGGGGACCTAGTGCATCCTGGGAGGCTGAAAGCTTAACTCTTTGGTGCCCTGCGACTGACGTCACACCTATACCCCAAGGTATCCTGTGGAACCCTATGGACCTTGAAGTAGAAAAGGCTACCACAAGTGCTGCGAGCAGCTTCGATGGCCCTCCATGTTCCAGATTAATCTTTCAACTGCCGGAGATGACATGTGTTGCGAGTGGCAAAGGGGCGTCTTTATACAGGTGTGAGCGCATAGTGCCGCCGCCCGCTATTACTTAGTGGGCGTTTACACGCAACACAGTGCGAGCACTTCATTTAAATACCCGGCCCCTTTTAGCTAGCGGGCGAACGCAAATAGCGTCTGGGTCTGAATCAGGCCCTAGGTCCCAGGGGTAGCTCGATGAACCCCTATATATATATATTATATATATATATATATATATATATATGAACATGCAAACACTTGTCACTAAATTGAAGGAAGCCATATGCACTGACATGAAAACATCGATAAAGGCCCCGAGGTCAGGCATTTAGGACCTCATTCAGAGGCGGTCGTAAGTGGCCGCTCGGTCGTACGCATCCAATGTTTACAAACCACGCATACATGCGTACGGTTAGTTGTGCGCATGTGCATACGAGACCTTGCGATCCAAAATGCTGTTGAGCGTACGGCTTACGAGCAGGAAGTGGCTTCCGGGAGTTGATTGACATGAAAGGTCGTTTGTGGGTGGTGACGGGGGTGGTGGTCTAAAAACGCAGGCATTCCTCACCGTTTTCAAGAATACAGAAAAGGAAAAGGAGTTGTCCTATTGTGGCGCACTATTAATTAATGTATTGTATTAAAAAATAACTTTTATTGGTTTACAAATAAAACTTAAAACAGCGAAGTATTAAAAACTCATATATATATATATATGAACATAAATTGTGAAGACAATACTATTAAACTACGTGTGTATTAAAATGAATATCTCGTCCCATGGTTCTTGCCCTATTGACGTGATTTGATATAAACTATAATTTACCAGCTGTTATATTCCTATACCTTATTTAGAATGCTAGTGGCTCAAATCACTATGAGCCCACAATTAAACGTAGGTAATTACGTATACTATCCAAATATTATCACCCTATACTGGCTGAATTGTATACGTTTAACTGCTGATTATGTGATCGTGTAAATATAATACCAGTGTTATTGTTAGTTCCTAATGACGTCTTTACACACCCTCATTAATCAATAAATATATATATCTTTAATTACTAATAATGCAGTCCATTAATAATGGTACTGCTATAATTCTGGTATTTAATCCTGATCTGCTGTGCTGTCTCTATATTAAATCAACTCACATAGGTGATATAATATGATATCTTATGCTGTATCCACCTGTGTATTCAATGTGAGGAGATTGATACTTTTTAGCTATTGATTTGTATCAAATTGTAGCATAGTAAATGACAGTATGTAGTTTGTTATCAGAATCCAAAACCTCCTATTATATTATATTAAATCCCAATGGTAGAATAGTAGTAAATACTCTGAGATGGTGAGTATAACGTTATTAAGGAACACATATATATTTAATTGTCCCATATGTAAATTATATCCTCTTCAGAGTTAATACGGAGACGCTACTCAGCTATAAGTAATGCCGATTCCGTCCCCCGCTAATAGTGATAACAAGCAGAGATGAAATTATATAAATTATATCTTCTCCAAAGTCAGCGTGGAGACGCTAATCGGCTATGGATAATGCCGGTTCCGTCACCCGCCTTGGTAATAATAGGCAGCAAGCTACAGCCAACAGGGATATGATTCGCGGGTATGTTCCGCTAAAGCCAATTGATATACTGGTACACACATAATACACATATGAATAAAAACATTGTCATAACTTTCACTGGGGGAAGAAAACCACAGCGAGAAACGCCAATGCGCGTTTCGCTGGGTAACTGCTTTTTCAAGGAGCCTTGAAAAAGCAGTTACCCAGCGAAACGCGCGTTGGCGTTTCTCGCTGTGGTTTTCTTCCCCCAGTGAAAGTTATGACAATGTTTTTATTCATATGTGTATTATGTGTGTACCAGTATATCAATTGGCTTTAGCGGAACATACCCGTGAATCATATCCCTGTTGGCTGTAGCTTGCTGCCTATTATTACCAAGGCGGGTGACGGAACCGGCATTATCAATAGCCGATTAGCGTCTCCACGCTGACTTTGGAAAAGATATAATTTATATAATTTCATCTCTGCTTGTTATCACTATTAGCGGGGGACGGAATCGGCATTACTTATAGCTGAGTAGCGTCTCCGTATTAACTCTGAAGAGGATATAATTTACATATGGGACAATTAAATATATATGTGTTCCTTAATAACGTTATACTCACCATCTCAGAGTATTTACTACTATTCTACCATTGGGATTTAATATAATATAATAGGAGGTTTTGGATTCTGATAACAAACTACATACTGTCATTTACTATGCTACAATTTGATACAAATCAATAGCTAAAAAGTATCAATCTCCTCACATTGAATACACAGGTGGATACAGTATAAGATATCATATTATATCACCTATGTGAGTTGATTTAATATAGAGACAGCACAGCAGATCAGGATTAAATACCAGAATTATAGCAGTACCATTATTAATGGACTGCATTATTAGTAATTAAAGATATATATATTTATTGATTAATGAGGGTGTGTAAAGACGTCATTAGGAACTAACAATAACACTGGTATTATATTTACACGATCACATAATCAGCAGTTAAACGTATACAATTCAGCCAGTATAGGGTGATAATATTTGGATAGTATACGTAATTACCTACGTTTAATTGTGGGCTCATAGTGATTTGAGCCACTAGCATTCTAAATAAGGTATAGGAATATAACAGCTGGTAAATTATAGTTTATATCAAATCACGTCAATAGGGGAAGAACCACGGGACGAGATATTCATTTTAATACACACGTAGTTTAATAGTATTTCCTTCACAATTTATGTTCATATATATATGAGTTTTTAATACTTCGCTGTTTTAAGTTTTATTTGTAAACCAATAAAAGTGATTTTTTAATACAGTACATTAATTTATAGTGCGCCACAATAGGACAACTCCTTTTCCTTTTCTGTATTCTTGAAAATTGTTATTAGTTGTTTGAAGGCAGCACCCCCATGATAAAATATTTATGCATATAATGCAAGATCTACATTAAACTTGAATAGGGGTTTTCTTTATCTTCAGTATTAGAATTAAGTTGTTGTGAGAACTGGTGCAGTGGTTACTTTGTTTTTCCATTCCTCACCGTTTTCAGGGCGTTTTAGGGGCGCACACAAATTACCTGCTACGACCGACATAGAAGGCCGGAAGTAGCAAAACATCACTCTGCGAGCAGGTTAGAGGCCTGGCTGATCGTACAGATTGAGGTTGGGTATGTGCTCTCTCAAGCACCAGAGTACAATCGATACTATCGAATGTGACTGATGTTATGTTTGATGTTTCTATTTTGTGCCACACAATGCAATCGGCTATTAATCGATTGTTGTAGCTATTAACACTGCTAATTGTCTTGTAATTGATTCAGTTGCGTTTGCATTAGCGAAAAATAAGAAAAAATTACTGTCATGGTGATGGCTTTTTATATGTTTTTTGGTCAGCATGCCAAAATAAATAAACATTATAAAGACAAATAAATAAAAAAAAACACTTTAGAACACTAATTACATAATTGACAACAAGCTATTAACAAGCTGATCGATAGCGTATGCAAACATGACATGTGAGCATCAAGCGGCCGCAACCATCAGAAGAAAATTAACATACAGCGACAGACGACTGGCAACGATCGACTCGATCGTTAGCTGCTATCACTCGTTAGCTAGAGGAAGGTGCTTTGTTCATGTATGGGCGTCACTTTGGTTGCGATCACCCGGCCGTGTGATTGCTTTTTTTTTTAGAGATTCTCGATTGTTAGGCGCACGACCGAGCGGCCGCAACGACCGCCTCTGAATGAGGTCCTATATGTGGAGCATTCTGAAACATCACAACCTTTACAAGACAAAAGGTTGGACATAAAAGACTATTAGCCGCAAAAAAAAAAAAATTAAATCTGGGTCTTCTTGAAACAATTGACTTGGATGAAGAGATGAAGAAGATTCCCCCAATCTCCTCTCCTCAGCCACAGACAGAGAAACTGGCAGAATCTCTATGCCCAGCGGAGGGGTGTAATTTTCATGCAACACTTATTTCCACATAAAGGAACAAATTCTGAAGGATGCTATCTCTGATACACCTGGAGAGGGCCTGCTGATATATATCTCTATGGTCACTATAACCAGACACCATTAATTTCACATGTCAGGCTATCAGGCAAGCACGGACCCCCTGCATTGGGGCTTCCCAACTAGGCAATAAGAGGGACATGGACATTCGATATCCGACCTCACCACAACGTGGCATGCAACCAGTATGTTGTGTGCGCGAGATTATAGAGAGAGACAGGGCACCCCCTACTACCACTGCCCTAGAGGCATCTGGCCCAGCTAACGCTCTCCATCCCGGTAGTTTTATTCCAGAGTGGAAGGTACAGTATGAGGGAACATAACAGTCATTTCTGTCTCTCATACTCACCACAACAAGGACGGCCTGTCCCGAGTGAGTGAGCAGCCATTTCTTCAAATCCGATTGGCCCCAGTCTAGCACCCCAACTCTTACCAGTCTGTAAATAAATATCATTGCAGTTATTTCATTTGTGGCATCTTTTAAATGACTCACATATTTTCTTTCTGTTATTCAAACTTCATTCTTAGGGGTCGATTCAAATAGATGCGACAGTTGTGTCCGCGAGTACGTGTCACAATACGCTGCACTTACAATAAAGCCAGCCTTGCGGACATTTGTTATTTCATAGTTTCTCTGACTACATTTGACACAAATCATTTGATTATTTAAAAAAAAATTATTGTTAAATTTATTGAACTCCACCCAAAACTACATTTTCATTTTGGGGGCGAAGTTCAATTAATTAAACCCTAATATAACATTCTCTTCGCTCTTGGGGGTAAATTAACTAAGATGGGAGTTCTATTTAAGAAGTGATGTTGCCCATAGCAACCAATCAGATTCCAGGTATTATCTTGTAGAAGGTGCTAGATAAATGAGAAGTAGAATCTGATTGGTTGCTATGGGCAACATCACTTCTTAAATAGAACTCCCATCTTAGTAAATTTACCCCTAGTTCTCAATGCTGTCCTCTGCGGATTTCCCATTCACAGAAGCACCAAGGAAAGTGCTACTGGACTCTCACCAACATTGGGAGATCCACCTGACCGCGGGGAACGCTGAAATACTGGAAAGTAATATTCAGTATTAATGTTTAACTTAATGAACTGTGCCCAAAACTGAACATGTATTTGTCCTGCAACAAACGCACCTTTTTCCTCTTCTGAATTAGAACCAATCTCAGTTCTGCAGCTACTTAAAGGAGCTTGATACCGATGTGTCCTATGCTATTTGGTGTGCCATGGACTTTTCGACTAAGCGTTCCACCGTACAGTTTTGTACTGAATACAAATCTTATTCGCATCAAAAGTACAATGTACAAGTACCCCGGAGACTGGCACTGGCATAGCATGCAGCTGCTGGGTGATACTCGGACACTTACCTGGGTAAAAAGCCGATAGACTGCAGATCTAAGTGAGCCGTGCCATGCATCGCTGTGCTTTATCTGCGACTATATTCCAATTCCATTGTGACAATACTACTAATCCTAAATGCCCAGGACAGTATTGGATGCAACTACAATGCAAAGACGCTAAATTCAGGAATAAGTACCAACGTCCAGCAATCGCTACCCATGGCACAGCGTCTACGTCTCGCACCATGTATCTCGCTCCATATGGTGCAAAAAGTATAGGTGTAGGAGAACACCGCTGTACACCGGGACACATATCATTATTTAGTGTGTCTGAGCAGGAGCGAGACATACCTGTCTGAAGAAGGCGTCACATGACTGAATGCAAATATCACATGATCTGCTAGCATTGAGTTATGTGACTTCCTCTCCAGTCAGTAAATGGCTGATTGCATTAATGAATCAGATTTGGCTGTGATTCCCATTTAACGTCTGAGAACGATGTGTTCTGCCATTGCAAGAGAGGGGAGGGGTTTGGTCGGACTTTACTGATTTTTTTGTTTTTTGTATATGTACAGTTACATCTGAAAAAATAATAAGAACAAAACATAGATGTGTAAAGAATTATCACAGTTGTCAAAAAATCTCTGGTACCTTTAGACAGAGACCATTAGACATACGCGCAATGTCATATCTCCCCATTACATGGGATCGCCCAACTCCCCTGACCTGGGCGCAATGTCATATCTCCCCATTACATGGGATCGCCCAGCTTCCCTGCTCTGGGCGCAATGTCATATCTCCCCATTACATGGGATCACCCAACTCCCCTGCTCCGGGCGCAATGTCATATCTCCCTGTTACATGGGATCGCCAAACTCCCCTGCTCTGGGCGCAATGTCATATCTCCCCGTTACATGGGATCACCCAACTCCCCTGCTCTTGGCACAATGTCAAATCTCCCCGTTACATGGGATCGCCCAACTCCCCTGCTCTGGGCACAATGTCAAATCTCCCCGTTACATGGGATCGTCCAACTCCCCTGCTCTGGCGCAATGTCATATCTCCCTATTACATGGGATCGCCCAACTTCTCTGCTCTGGGCACAATGTCATATCTCCTCATTACATGAGATCGCCCACCTCCCCTCCTCTGGGCGCAATGTCATATCTCCCCATTACATGGGATCACCCAACTCCCCTGCTCTGGGCGCAATGTCATATCTCCCCATTACATGGGATCACCCAACTCCCCTGCTCTGGGCGCAATGTCATATCTCCCCGTTACATGGGATCACCCAACTCCCCTGCTCTGGGCGCAATGTCATATCTCCCCATTACATGGGATCACCCAACTCCCCTGCTCTGGGCGCAATGTCATATCTCCCCGTTACATGGGATCGCCCAACTCCCCTGCTCTTGGTGCAATGTAATATCTCCCCGTTACATGGGATCGCCCACCTCCCCTGCTCTGGGCGCAATGTCATATCTCCCTATTACATAGATCACCCAACTCCCCTGCTCTGGGCACAATGTCATATCTCCCCGTTACATGGGATCGCCCAACTTCCCTGCTCTTGGTGCAATGTCATATCTCCCCATTACATGGGATCGCCCACCTCCCCTGCTCTGGGCACAATGTCATATCTCCCTATTACATAGATCACCCAACTCCCCTGCTCTTGGTGCAATGTCATATCTCCCCATTACATGGGATCACCCAACTCCCCTGCTCTGGGCACAATGTCATATCTCCCCATTACATGGGATCACCCAACTCCCCTGCTCTGGGCGCAATGTCATATCTCCCCATTACATGGGATCACCCAACTCCCCTGCTCTGGGCGCAATGTCATATCTCCCCGTTACATGGGATCACCCAACTCCCCTGCTCTTAGCGCAATGTCATATCTCCCTGTTACATGGGATCGCCCAACTCTCCTGCTCTGGGCGCAATGTCATATCTCCCTGTTACATGGGATTGCCCAACTCCCCTGCTCTGGGCGCAATGTCATATCTCCCTGTTACATGGGATCACCCAACTCCCCTGCTCTGGGCGCAATGTCATATCTCCCCAATTACATGGGATCGCCCAACTCCCCTGCTCTGGGCGCAATGTCATATCTCCCCGTTACATGGGATCGCCCAACTCCCCTGCTCTGGGCGCAATGTCATATCTCCCCGTTACATGGGATCGTCCAACTCCCCTGCTCTGGGCGCAATGTCATATCTCCCTGTTACATGGGATCGTCCAACTCTCCTGCACTGGGCGCAATGTCATATCTCCCCGTTACATGGGATCGCCCAACTCCCCTGCTCTGGCGCAATGTCATATCTCCCTATTACATGGGATCGCCCAACTCCTCTGCTCTGGGCACAATGTCATATCTCCTCATTACATGAGATCGCCCACCTCCCCTGATCTGGGCGCAATGTCATATCTCCCCATTACATGGGATCACCCAACTCCCCTGATCTGGGCACAATGTCATATCTCCCCATTACATGGGATCGCCCAACTCCCCTGCTCTGGGCGCAATGTCATATCTCCCCATTACATGGGATCACCCAACTCCCCTGCTCTGGGCGCAATGTCATATCTCCCCATTACATGGGATCACCCAACTCCCCTGCTCTGGGCGCAATGTCATATCTCCCCGTTACATGGGATCACCCAACTCCCCTGCTCTGGGCGCAATGTCATATCTCCCTGTTACATGGGATCGCCCACCTCCCCTGCTCTGGGCGCAATGTCATATCTCCCTGTTACATGGGATCGCCCACCTCCCCTGCTCTGGGCGCAATGTCATATCTCCCCGTTACATGGGATCGTCCAACTCTCCTGCTCTGGGCGCAATGTCATATCTCCCTGTTACATGGGATTGCCCAACTCCCCTGCTCTGGGCGCAATGTCATATCTCCCTGTTACATGGGATCACCCAACTCCCCTGCTCTGGGCGCAATGTCATATCTCCCCGTTACATGGGATCGCCCAACTTCCCTGCTCTTGGTGCAATGTCATATCTCCCCATTACATGGGATCGCCCACCTCCCCTGCTCTGGGCGCAATGTCATATCTCCCTATTACATAGATCACCCAACTCCCCTGCTCTTGGTGCAATGTCATATCTCCCCATTACATGGGATCACCCAACTCCCCTGCTCTGGGCACAATGTCATATCTCCCCATTACATGGGATCACCCAACTCCCCTGCTCTGGGCGCAATGTCATATCTCCCCATTACATGGGATCACCCAACTCCCCTGCTCTGGGCGCAATGTCATATCTCCCCGTTACATGGGATCACCCAACTCCCCTGCTCTTAGCGCAATGTCATATCTCCCTGTTACATGGGATCGCCCAACTCTCCTGCTCTGGGCGCAATGTCATATCTCCCTGTTACATGGGATTGCCCAACTCCCCTGCTCTGGGCGCAATGTCATATCTCCCTGTTACATGGGATCACCCAACTCCCCTGCTCTGGGCGCAATGTCATATCTCCCCAATTACATGGGATCGCCCAACTCCCCTGCTCTGGGCGCAATGTCATATCTCCCCGTTACATGGGATCGCCCAACTCCCCTGCTCTGGGCGCAATG
This sequence comes from Taudactylus pleione, assembly GCA_031769625.1. Taxonomy (NCBI): domain Eukaryota; kingdom Metazoa; phylum Chordata; class Amphibia; order Anura; family Myobatrachidae; genus Taudactylus; species Taudactylus pleione. The sequence continues at coordinate 3,374,584 of JAUIMM010000482.1, forward strand.
TCATATCTCCCCGTTACATGGGATCGTCCAACTCCCCTGCTCTGGGCGCAATGTCATATCTCCCTGTTACATGGGATCGTCCAACTCTCCTGCACTGGGCGCAATGTCATATCTCCCCGTTACATGGGATCGCCCAACTCCCCTGCTCTTGGTGCAATGTCATATCTCCCTGTTACATGGGATCGCCCAACTCCCCTTCTCTGGGCGCAATGTCATATCTCCCCATTACATGGGATCACCCAACTCCCCTGCTCTTGGTGCAATGTCATATCTCCCTGTTACATGGGATCGTCCAACTCTCCTGCTCTTGGTGCAATGTCATATCTCCCTGTTACATGGGATCGCACAACTCCCCTTCTCTGGGCGCAATGTCATATCTCCACATTACGTGGGATCACCCTACTCCCCTGCTCTTGGTGCAATGTCATATCTCCTCATTACGTGGGATCACCCATCTCCCCTTCTCTCTATATATAAGAAGCACATTTTATTTGAATAGAGAATATTGTACTGATTGTGCTGCCTGCATCAGGCTGCACTGCACTCACATACACTTACACGGCGTAGCGGAACTAAAGATGGAGGCACCAAAACATTCACCTGAAAGGATGACTCCACTCCACACTGAACATTTAGTTTTGTGCGGTGATGAAACACATATAAAAGCAATACTCACTTCCCTACTACTTACAATGGAGCGTGGTAACAGATCCGGGTCCAACACCACTCTCCACACATGTTTCTGCTTGGCCCGTTATTATTATGACCCGTTATTAATATGGAGCAACAAGGGTTTGGCAGCGCCTTAATACCCCCAGAAGCAGAGACGGATGTTGAGGTGTGATGCCGCTGTGGGCAGCGGGGAGGAGATGATGGTATAAGGAGGGAAAAGCAAATGAGGGAACAGGACCCTACACGTGAGAGCTTACATTCTAGAGCAGAGGGGCAGACTGACAGGAGTGACACATGATGAACAGTGTCAATGGTCCCCCGGCAGGACAGGATGCGCGGCCATTGGACAGGGGCCACCTGATGCCGCAAATGCAGAGTGGAGAGTATGTAACAATTGTTTATGTCATCTAGTTGCACCCCCCCCCCCACGCATATCTCTTAGTTTTGGTTGGAGATCTCCTCTATGGTCATACCATATATAACGCTGTCTATTATAGAGAAAACTATGCCCGTTACTGGGCCAACACTCACTTCTTTACGACATCATACATACTGGTCTCCACATTCCCCAGCCACTGCTCCACTGGGCCCCTGACCCGGACGTTCCTACAGAAAGCAGCACAATGTTATTATAGTCCTATCCGTCACCCTGCGCTCCCCGCTAATGGCTAATGGTGATGGAGATATACTTAGGCATGCAGATCTTCTCTCCTTCCGCTGATATAATCATCTCCACCTCAGGGGGGCTATTTAGGTGCCGTTTTATGTCGAGGTGTCGGATGTTCTCAAAGCACTTCACCAGGTGGGGCTGCATTACAACAGGAATCAATGTGCATTTACTAATAACATTTCAGTAATATACAGTAAATGTATGGAAAAACTGCTTTAATGACCACTGATCTCTTCTTACCTGGACGACATTGGGGTTCTTGCTTTCAGCCAGAATGGCAAGCAGGTCGTCATTGCTGAGGAAATAGAATCTCGGGAAAATCCGACGCTTAATTTCTAGATAGTCCTGACGGGGAGAAGAGAATAAATCATCGTCACCACCAACATCGCAGCACCGTTACCAGTACAGGAGGGGAAAGGCCGACCAGATGATGGGAAACATTTATGGGTATTGTTACCCCCCCTTGGTCCTGTGCTGCCTTCATAGGTAAATCCCAGGACACTGAGGCCTGGAAAATACAGCGAACAGGGCAACTGGGGTTACTGGGGTGGCGCTACCTACAGACATGACTCACAAAAGGATTTTAGTCCCACCTACAATTAGTCCAGTCTGCAAATATTTTTCATTTTAACGGCACACATTCGGCCAGTTGCAACTACAGCTAAAGAGTGCAAATTTGCACCAGGACAAACTATAATGAAAATGTTATGATACTCTTGAATAATTTACATAAGAGTAATGCTAGGAAGGACTTCTGTCTATAACAACCGCCCATTGTCCCCTTAGAGTTTGACACACTCACCGGTACTTAGGGTGCCACCAGGTTTTAAAATCCTGGACGATAGGGGCTACTATAGTTATCAGGAGATTGCAGGATATGCTGGAAGGTGAGGATACAGAGGCGTAAGACCTCAATAGTAAACCACTGGAGTAGGGCCACAAGGTAGTCACCGGGCTGGACAGAGGCAATCAGAATCTTAAATCTGAAAAGACATGTTCGCTGAGCAGGCTAATTGTGGAATTGCCTGCAGATGGAAAGTGCAGCAGGGGCGAACGGAGTTAAAGTTGCTCAGAGCCTGGTCATCTATAATGAATAGCAATAGAGACTGAGTAAAAGACAAAACCTAGTGCAGGTTTAGAACAACCAGGAGCATTGAACACTGAGAGGTATTTCCCGGACACAGAGTGACAGGAACAGGACCAGCTAGAGACACCGAAGTACAAACTATAACTTGCAAAGGTGTGTGGGACTGCCTGTCTCTTAACAGAAGCCTGAACCAATAGGATGCAGGTAAAGGAACCAGCCCCCTAATAGACAATATGCAGCAGCTGTAGTGCTGCACGTAGCCAGCGTCCCGGCTGCTAGCCCTGGCCAGGAGCAGCACTCCCCATGGGCGTCTGGCGTCCTGGTTGCCTATGAAACCCAGGACCAGGTACGAGTGCGGCCAGGGAGATGCGGCATCCCGGCTGCTTAGTGAGCCACAACGGCGGCTCATAACAGAAATGCAAACATGGTAAATGCTATTTATTTTGCATGCAGGGAAAATTCTTCTGCTTTTGCATGTAGGACACTAATACTGGGCAGCTTCACTTTAGCACAGTGATTTAGGGGCCTATTAACCAATCAACAGTCACGGGAAAGCTCCCAAAAACACCAGCAAATATTACATATTCCCCAAATGTATGTACAGGGGACCGCAGCAGAAATCGAAGAAGGCTCCGGCAGCTAATGACATCTTTAGATGGCATTATCCTATAGAAGCCTATAGGTTACTTTCCACACCATTTACCGGGACAGAAATTCCGTAGGAACCCTCGCCCGGCAGTGGCCAAGAGCGCATGCGTGTTCTGCAGACCGCGCATGTACAGGAGCTCGCCATGGTCCCGAAGAAGAAGGGAAGTAATGGCATTAGAAGGACAGAAGGGAAGTAATAGCATTAGAAGGGAAGAAGGGAAGTAATGGCATTAGAAGGGAAGTAATGGCATTAGAAGGGCAGAAGGGAAGTAATGGCATTAGAAGGGAAGTAATGGCATTAGAAGGGCAGAATGGACGTAATGGCATTAGAAGGGAAGTAATGGCATTAGAAGGGCAGAAGGGAAGTAATGGCATTAGAAGGGAAGTAATGGCATTAGAAGGGAAGTAATGGCATTAGAAGGGAAGTAATGGCATTAGAAGGGAAAAAGGGAAGTAATGGCATTAGTGATCACTTCACTTCTTACACTTCGGAGCCCCTCTCCTTGCGCATGGTTTATGATACATTCTGGCGATCCCTGATTTTTTTTATTGCCGCAATTAACAACGATAGGAAATTATAATTATGGGATCTAAAACCTGATAATTAATATATATGCGCCTTAGAGTTGTGCTAACTCATTTCTGCATTATTCCCGTCTATCATCACCGACCCCTATGTACTCCTATCTTCCTGTATGCTGGCTTGGTTTTTTTTCAATGCTAGAAGTTATTTGTCTTGAAATTAAGCCTTTAAATTATATTTTGTTTGTCAGACTGATTAGGGGTAATGTAGTGGCTCAACCAGACGTAATGGACCATCCTGTCTGCCACGTGATGAAAGGGAATTTCACTGCAATTCACACAGCACAATACTGTTCAAACATCTCCAGCTGTATCTGTAACTTTCTACAGCAAAGGTTATATTTGGGGCATGAAGAGCCGTCTGCAGAGGATTGCACCTTTTATTCCCCTCTACACCATGGGGCTTATTACACTCAGAACCCATTCACAATATAAGTAATATAAGAAAATATATGAGTAACCTTGTGGTCACTGTGTACAAGATCACAGTAAATAATGAGCCCTGTAAAATGGTTGCGACGCGCCTCCATTGCTGCCCTCAAATGGTCCCTGCCTCAGCCTGCCAACCACTTTGCGAATAAATACCCACTGCAAGCGACAACTGTAGACGACCTTTGGACCGGTTGCCCACATGGAAAGTGGTATGACATGACGACATGATGACATTCATTATGACAACACCATAACGTCGACATTTAAAAAATGTCGTCATTCACAATGTCGACACTGACATGATGTTGACCTGTTTATTATGTTGACAGTCATAATGTCTAACTTTAGATACAGCCTAACCCTAATATCAGTCAACATTTATAATGTGCGCATTTTCCCAGTGTCGACATTGTGAATGTCGACGGTATCCGGATAGAAGATCGACAATAAAAAAGTTGGCAGTCAACTGACAAAAGACAGTGGAAAATGCCAACATGTTTCCCCCCCCCCCCCCCCCCAACATTATCATATTTCGGGCTAGGGGTTAGGGTAAGGCACTAGGGGGAGGTTAGGATTAGGCACCAGTGGGAGAGTTAGGGTTAAATTATAAAAAAAATGACCATTTGCACCTGTCGACCATTTGCACGTCGACAATTTGGTGTCCACCTTTGTACCACACACGTGTACATGTTGTATATCGACATTATGAACATAACATTTTGGCCGAACATGTCATCATTCTGAATGTCGGCATTCCGAACACGGCAAGATTACAGTGTCCACTTTTTGAATTCTGACTACATCCCCCCACATGCTGCAATGGAGGCGGCTGACGTTGGGGGCCGCACCTGGAGACATTCTGTAAGATCATTTCACCATCGTTTTTTTTCAGACTACTGTATTCCTTATTACCAAACTATGTGGCTGATGCTTCAATATTTAATTCCTTTTGTTCCAGTAAAGAAAAAGTATTATTAATAATAATAATAATAATAATAATAATAATAATAATAATAATAATAATGTTCTTGCTGCAAAACTTAAAATGATTGTATTATTAGAGCTAAAGTTTATGAAAATATATTTAAAAACGTCAGTAATACAAATGTTTATCTTGTAGGGCAGCACCAATCTCCTGCAGCAGAACGGACGGGACGCCCCCTCCGGTGAGTAGAATAATAATCTGCAAATGGTTCCAGCAGGACCTAAAGAGAAAGGGAACCATCTCCTATAAAGGACCCGGCTGGTAGGTATACATTATAGGTGTCAGCTTTCTGATGGGAGACCTCAATGCAATGTCCGACGTCTGCCACCACCTACCTCCAGGCATTTCAGTATCTTCTCCAGGTGAGCGTTGTTAGTCTGCAGAACCTCCAGTACTCCCGGCACAGTGGCGGCCCGCAGGGCGTTGGGCCTGTCCTTCATGTAGCTCATTAACTCTTTCCAGGAGAGGTCTACTTGGGAAAAGAGCTTGGCTTCGGCTGGGAGTTGTCTGTATACAATATATATAGTAAGAGAACACTGGCTATGTAAGATAATATACACAATATACAAGTATGTTGTTCTAAATGTAATTTCCCATTTCTTACACTTCTCTTTATTGCTTTTCTCCATAATCCAATTGTACAGGCTCCAGAGAGGAGCACGGGCGTGTGTTTAATAATGTTACCAGTTTTATACAATAGAGAATACGTGAGAGCAATGGGAGAGGTGGCCGCACAGACCATGAAACATAAGCAATCCCTGTATACAGTGCATCCGGAAAGTATTCACAGTGCTTCACTTTTTCCACATTTTGTTATGTTACAGCCTTATTCCCAAATTGAAGAAATTCATTTTTGTCCCCAAAATTCTACACAGAATACCCCATAATGACAACGTGTAAAAAGTTTTTTGGAGATTTTTGCAAATTTAATAAAAAAAAAAAAATCTAAGAAATCACATGTCCATAAGTATTCACGCCCTTTGTCATGAAGCTCAAAATTGAGCTCAGGTCCATCTTGTTTCCACTGATCATCCTTGAGATGTTCCTACAGCTTAATTGGAGTCCACCTGTGATAAATTCAGTTGATTGGACATGATTTTGAAAGGCATACACCTGTCTATATAAGGTCCCACATTTGACAGTGCACGTCAGAGCACAAACCAAGCATGAAGTCCAAGGAATTGTCTGTAGACCTCCGAGACAGGATTGTCCAGAGGTACAAATCTGGGGAAGGGTACAGAAAAATATCTGCTGCTTTGAAGGTACCAATGAGCACAGTGGCCTCCATCATCCGTAAATGGAAGAAGTTCGGAACCACCAGGACTATTCCTAGAGTTGGCCGGCCGTCTAAACTGAGCGAACGGGGGAGAAGGACCCTAGTCAGGGAGGTGACCAAGAACCCGATGGTCACTCTGTCAGAGCTACAGCATTCCTCTGTGGAGAGAGGAGAACCTTTGAAGAACAACAACCATCTCTGCAGCAATCCACCAATCAGGCCTTTATGGTAGAGTGGCCAGACGGAAGCCACTCCTTAGTAAAAAGCACATGGCAGACCGTCTGGAGTTTGCCAATATGCACCTGAAGGACTCTCAGACCATGGTCTGATGAGACAAAGATTGAACTCTTTGGTGTCAATGCCAGGCGTTATGTTTGGAGGAAACCATGCACCGCTCATCACCAGGCCAATACCATCCCTACAGTGAAGCATGGTGGTGGCAGCATCATGTTGTGGGGATATTTTTCAGCAGCAGGAACTGGGAGACTAGTCAGGATAGAGGTAAGTCACCCATTTGTTTTATTATTCCCTTTTGTTAATTTAACTTAATCCTAAACCTAGAAATAAACACACTGACACATGTATGGAATTAAAAGAGGTCACAGCCAGAATTTATTGATCAAATTGAAATTTTAGAATAGGTGGCAAGAAGAAAGCAGTGCTCCAAGGCCACAGCCCGATGGATACCAATACTAAATAATAGGGGCGGATCCCCGCCCTGCGCAGACTGACCTGGGGCAGTACCATCCTCCCATAATTGGCACAGCATTGGCCCCTCCCTTGGAACAAAGACCATGTCCCCCCATTAGGCGGTGACAAACTGGCCGCTCTCAAAGGAAAGATGCTACCACAGGCACTCCTGCGCTAATAATAGGCCGCCCGTGAGCACTGCTTCCCGCCAAAGCCCGGTTCGCAGAACCAGGCCCGCCACCAAACTGTGACCTTCCTGAAAATAAAGGGAAACTGCAGAGGTCACTGATCAACCACACTAGCCCCGCGCCCAGGAGTTTAGCCCCATTGGGTCTATGAAAGCTCTCCGCCCTGCAACGTAAAAAACTTGGGTATTGCATGACGCATCCGCCAACGCTAAATGACAAGTGTGCAATGACCATATCCGCTCAATACCCATGCATGCGCCAAAATCATTGCCTCCCAAGTGGGGCCCCAAATGTCTCGTCTGCTGCCCATAGGGCATCTAGCAGGCGCTTCCAATGCATTTCTCGTAATCCTAACAATTGCAACTTACCCACTCACAACAAAAAATTGGACCTGCAAATACAAGGGGTGCTGGCTAGCCCAGTAAAAAATAGGAATTTACCCCCACCCGACAATTAGCATTCCCGGACAAACCTGTCCGAGAGTTCACGTAGACATAAATTTGCATTTATACAGACAGATATTGGAATTTAATACAGACAGAAATTGGTATGTAATAATAACAACAACAATTTAACCCCAAGGAAAGGGAAACAAAATAGTTGGGTGACCCATCTGAAGATGAAAAACAGCAAAACCTCTTTGAGGGCAAAAGCTGAAAATCCTTTCAGAATCCCTAGCGGCAGTAGGCATAAGGCCCCTAGGTTTCCCAACAAACTCGCAAGGAGCGCAACTACTTAGTGCAACTTATCCTCCTTTAAATACGACCTCGCCACCCTAACTGTTTTTAATAAGTCGACTGAAACACCTGCCCCCGCTGCGCAAGCTGCTGCCCCTAACTAAATTAATGAGTCCTGCAAAGCTCCGTAGCTATACCTAAAGCAATAAGATAATTCTGAAATACCCTCATAAACTGCCACCTGGACAAAGGGGGTTAGATTAGCAAGGATAAACCCGTGCCCGCCACCTGGAGGGCGAACATTATTAAAGCACCCTGCCTGAGCAACTGGACAAAATCACGAGATATGCAAGCGCCTGAATAGAAATCCAACGCCCCCTGGCCAGCTAATCTGTCTTAAACCTATGTAATTAGCATAAGATCAATACCTGCTTAATAACCACCTTATTAAACCTTAAACCTGCTAGCGCCTAAAGCTTATTAGCAGCAACTAGCTTGCCCATGCTTAGTATAATGTAATTGGCCAGATCCGCCCACGGCGTGCCTGGAAAAATTTAGAGAAACTTGATAATGCTGAAGACAAACCGCCTTGGAATGACCCCTTTCGTGGCATGCCCCAGACAAACTCTGCTATATAATCATCAATCGACCTACCTCACCCGCTCTTGGAAGCTAAGACCCTGCCCATCGTACCAAACCGCCGTGTAGGCCTTTAATGTACTAGGCGTCAATGACTTCAGTGTGAGGTCCTTGATGCCAGCCCAATGAAATGCATGGAAAGGGAAGGTTAAACCATTTAAACAGGAGGCATGATAAAATGAACCTGTCCCACTGAAAAAGATTTTAGGCGTCCGCCATACCGTTTGCAGCGCCTGAAACCTGCCATGCCCTAAATTCAATATTCCTTACCCACTTAGCAGTGTAAAATACATCAACAACCATAAGGCCGGATCTAAGTCCGTCCCTGATTAGCACCGACCTACACCACGCTTAAGTTATCCAAAAGGGAATTCGCCTATTGCAAATCTTGCTCTCCTACAGCTACCTACCATTGGGAACACTCTCTAAGAGAAGGATGTTCTTGTTTAGGCCCTGAAACCCATAAGTAACCGGCTCGGGCTCCATGCACCACACCCTTACAAAATGCACCAAAACTTAAGGAACCGGACACATCTGTAAACAGTTGAAGTTCGAATTGGCTACAGATGCCGGAGGCCATATCTTTACGCCATTGAATTCGCACATAAACAACCAACCAAAAACGCAGAACCTCACTCAGCTCCAAAGAGATGCAGAATGAGGTTATGAGGCTTCCTAACCCCCGCTGAGGTTCCTCCTAGCCATCTGCTGAAAAAAAAACAAAAAAACAAAAAAACAACAACTCCTAGGTATGACTCTAAACGCGAAACTGAGGGGACCCAATAGCGATTGCAACTACATTAACTAAACCTTCTTTACCGAAATGAACGCTTCTAGCAACTCCCCCGAAATGCCACGCCCTCTCCATAGACAAGTGGCATAACCCTATCAAGGTATCGGTTTCTACATCCAAGTAATATATGCGCATAAGTAGACCTTACTAACGACGAACAAGGCCGGCAAGCAAAAAAGTAACTAAACCCTCGAAAAGTACACGAAATGAAACAGCCCATCGACAGACATCAGTCTAGGTAATAGAGCTCTACTACTTTAATTCCCACATATCTAAAGGACTCGGGGTGAATGGGCAACAGCCGTAAAGCGGATTCTATATCCGCCTTAGCTAGTAGAGCCCTCCCCCCGAAACCTTGTACTATCTCCAGGGCGTTTTTTTTTTTCGTTTTCTTTTTATAAACAGATTGGCAAACGACACGACAAACTGATGGACATCATGCGTGGGAGCCCAACCCTTCTATCTGGGCAAGAGAGATGCTGTATCAACCCAAATCTACTCGGTTCCCTCTACGGTGCCGCCTTAAAGGCGGTGCACCTAAACTTTCAGAAAAAGGGGGGGGATGCAAAAAGGTGGCCGCACATGCGCCCTAACCTGGCTTCCACCTCCACCGTACACCTAACGACTTCCAGATGGACATGCGCTGATTTCAGAATCCTCCTAGAAAACCCAGATATCGCCCATGTCAAAGGTAAACACCAACCCACGCCAAAACCTTGCCCCCCCCCCCCCCCAAAAAAAAGGCTGCTTCCTCCCCAAGGGGATAACGACCCAACCAACTCCTCAAAACCCCCAAATTACTCAGCAACGACGCTTTATTGAACACCTCCGTGATGCTCGTTGCCCTATTCTCCTCAACCTGTTCCTGCGCCGCAGACCCCCTGCACATCTTGGCTGGGTGACCACTCCCGCAGAGCATGCAGATATGCCAATATCCACAGCCTGCCCCTCATGATGCTGCGTGTTATTACACGCGTAGCACGACACGCAACTGATGCCTGCAGATCCAGGGCGGATCAGAAAAGGCTGCTTCAGACCAGCCGAGGAATCTGCAGGCGCGTTAGGCAGTTGATTGACTGCAAGCCAAACCTCGACGTCCTTGAAACCGAATTAAAACACTGCCTACCCCTCCTGCTGTGTCCTAAATGCGTCGTATTGCCGCCAAGCGGTACCTTTTAGCTGACTAGTTTAAGCCGTGTACCATGTGCATGTATTTTAGCACATTCATAATACTCCCCAGGCCTGGATTCAAGGGGCGTGCCGCAAAAACATATACACGCGCCACCGAATTCTGGTAAGAACGGCATGTCGCCTCCGCAACTACCCCAGCTGACTAAGTCCAATCCAAAGACCTACTTGCGTAATCCGCAACCGCAAACATATGCACAAGTTTACTCTTCTTGATCTGCTCCCTAAATTTAGAACTTAAACCCTTAAGGATAGCCATATTCGCGCAGTGAACCTAATCTCCCGATGCATCCGGCACCTTAGTTGCCGACACTGTGTTAGACCTCTTATGGCTCCCCCGCTTTGCCTTAATTTTTATTTATTTATTTATTTGCGCAAAGTAACGCCTGAAATTGCACGGCCTATCGGATGAACTGGAAGAATCGCTAGAATCAGTGGAAGATGAATGTGCGCTGCGAAATGTAGAAAAACCATGCTCACCAGAAATTGCCGCCGAAGGACCAGACATTTCTTCCTGAGCGTTCGCCAACTGTCCCTCGCTGCGCGGTGCGCCCACCACGATTTGACTCGCTGATACCACTGCATCATCCGTCTGCTGGACCTCGATAACGCGACTGGAAAGATCAGAAACTCCTACCTGGGGGCTTGAAACAGTGACTGGTGAATTGGACCGCACAGCAACTGTACCTGCGGAATGGGGGACAGGGGGGGCAATGGGTGGCAGTGGGGGGTGTGGGCAGATTGCGGGGAAGGCAGGGGGGACAGAAGGGGGGGGTTGCAGCATATGTGTAGTTTGGGAATATGCAGGTGCGGGGGCATGAGGCAGGGAAAAGGGGTGAAAAAACCTGATAGGAAGGTGCAAAAAACTTGTAAATGGGGGTTAGGGTCTGGAGCTGCAGCAGGGGGGGGCTGATGGTACACGGAAGGGGCAGGATGGTTAGGGGCAGTATATTTCAAGGGGATTCTGCGTGTAGTGTGGTGGTGTATAAATATGGGGACCTGTCCTACTGCTGAGCCAGAAACGGGGCGAAGGGGTATAACTCCCGCCCCTGGGTGCCGGCAAACAACAGGGAAAAGATTGCTGGGTGGGGCACCTGGGGCCTTGGGAAACCCTGTTACTAAAGAACAGCGGGGAGTGCTGGGGGGGGTCCTGCTCCTGGAGCAGAGGGGGCGGATGAAGGGGGGAACAGGACCAAGCAGGGCTCCCTGCGTAGGCCGAAAATATATAAAATGGCCGCCATGACCCTGTGGCTGGGGCCAACCGCCGGCGCAGGGAGCGGGCTGGCCGTGATCTGCGGTGCTGGGACGGGGGGCTGTGGCGCCTGAGCTACTCGCGGCGCCACCGGAGAGCCAGACAACCATGATCTGGGCCATGTGCGGGAGCGCAGACAGGCACGCGGTCGCGGCCTATAGCAGGGCGCGCCCCGCTAAGAGGAAGCCACTGTGGTGAGAGGCGGCGGGGGGGGGAGGGCATTGGTTGAACGGCGGGGCCTGGGAGTAACTGAGGGGGGCAGTGGAAGGGGACGAGGGGGCCGCAGGGCGAGAGGCCTGGGAGCTTCCATAAGGCGGCGGGCGGGCGGGGGGTGGGGGGCGGCTGAACGCCTGGGCATGGCTGAGAAGATACTGGCAGGGGACAGGGGATGGATGAACACAAAAGCAGGGGAGGGAGGAGGAAAATGTGGAACAGAGTCTGAAAGGAAGCAAAATAGATAAACAATAAAAGAAATACTGACAGGAGCTAGAGAGGGTGTAAGAAAAGGGTTGATAAATGAGGTGTAAAATGCAGATGGGCAAGAGAAAGACAGGCAGATTAAATATAATATATAAATGACACTTAGCCAGCCTGGTTGAATAAACTGGAAAGAGGAAGATGGCTCCTTCCCCAGACTATTTATATGGGACCTCTAAGCCCTCCCAGAAATCCTACCATAGACTTATACTCCTCAAATGACCAATAACTAACCGCACCCCCCTCCAGCTTTTAACCCTTAACTTACCTAACAAAATTACATATCAAACAGGGTGCTTATCTATCCTCAAACTTATTCAAGTATTCGGATGCATGAAAGATGAATGCAGCAATGTACAGAGTCATACAGGATGAAAACCTGCTCCAGAGCGCTCTTGACCTCAGACTGGGGCGACGGTTCATCTTTTAGCAGGACAACGACACTAAGCACACAGCCAAGATATGAAAGGAGTGGCTTCAGGACAACGCTGTGAGTGTCCTTGAGTGGCCCAGCCAGAGCCCAGACTTGAATCCGATTGAACATCTCTGGAGAGATCTGAAAATGTCTGTGCACCGACGCTTCCCATCCAACATGATGGAGCTTGAGAGGTGCTGCAAAGAGGAATGGGTGAAACTGCCCAAAGATAGGTGTGCCAGGCTTGTGGCATCATGTTCAAAAAGACCTGAGGCTGTAATTGCTGCCAAAGGTGCATCAACAAAGTATTGAACAAAGGCTGTGATTATTTATGTACATGTGATTTCTTACATTTTTTTTTTTTTTATTAAATTAGCAAAAATCTAAAAAAAAACTTTACACGTTGTCATTATGGGATATTGGGCCTGATTCAGAGCCGTTCGCTATTTGCGGTCGTTCGTTCAAAAACAAGGGGTGGCTATTCAAATGATCCGTTCGCAAATTGCAGTCTGTTCACGCCTCTAAGTCTGAACGAGCGAACAAAACATACGCTCGTTTATTTGTTAAAAACGCCCCCTGGCCGCTCGCACCATACGTCATGTCCGCTATTTATTAGATTAATCGAGTACATCGACCAGCGTATGAACTGCTCGCTATTCTTGTGGTTGGTGTTTGCTACCACAAATTTGCGAGCAGTTCTGGCTATAAAATAACCCAGTGACGTGGTCAATGACGCTGCTGTATTAATTATGCACACCCATAATACGCCCGTTTTGACCTTTAAGCACGCCTGCGTTCGGATCTCCACTCCCCATTTTCAAGCACCTTCCCCTGTTACCACCCACATACGCCTCATTCTGTCACTCAAAATAGCAGGCACTCGCTATATAGCGTACAAACGATTTTTGGCCGCACTGACTGGTTCGCGCATGCGTACTAAAAACCGTACGCATGCGCAGATGTGCAAACATCGCTCGGAACGAGCGTACTGCCGCTAACGAGCGGCTCTGAATGAGAGCCATTGTGCGTAGAATTTTGAGGACAAAAATGAATCTATTCCATTTTGGAATAAGGCTGTAACATAACAAAATGTGGAAAAAGTGAAGCGTTGTGAATACTTTCCGGATGCACTGTACAACATAGGAAGGGATACACCGGTTGCCAATATCTTTATGTAACAATGTTAATGTCTTAGGACCAATCCAGCGCATGTTATGATGCATAAATGTTGGCGGATGCTAATCTAAGATTTGTTTGGCATAAATAAATGACATTACATTATAATTACCAATGGGATATAGAACTTGCAGTGCATTCAGCAATTACATCCTCATATGTAAGAGATACAGTATATGTAATCTTGGAGGTGATATATAAACAAATAAAAGGGACAGTATTTGAATATCCAGTAGCTGTAGCTACAGCTAGAGTCACAGTAACTATAGGAGGTATACAGTATTTACTAAAGTGCAGGTTTATTGAAGCGGAAATGTTGCCCATAGCAACCAATCAAATTCTAGCTGTTATCTTCTAGAAGGTGCTAGATAAATGATAAGTAGAGTCTAATTGGTTGCTATGGGCAACATCTCCACTTCTAAAAACCCGCACTTTAGTAAATATACCCCTGGGTGTATTAGACGCCTCTATGAATACAGCCACAGTGCAATTTAATGACATGTTCAATGTTAAACGTTAAAGCAGGGATAGGCAACGTGTGGCGCTCCAGCTGCTGTGGAACTACACATCCCAGCTGTACGTGCTAAAACTGTGGCAGGGCATGCTGGGATATGTAGTTCCATGGCAGCTGGAGAGGAGTGCTGCACATTGCCTACCCCTGATGTAAAGGGTGCCACTGCCTATATACAGCGGAAGCTGCCACTGTGTTTCCTGAACATTTGCTCACAATAACTCTGGCATTAATGACTTGTAACCTGCTGCGTACACCGCTAGTTTTTTTTCATTCTTTAGGAATATTGGTTTAGCGCACAGAAAGACACCGTGTGAAGGCGACAGGCACGTTACTGTACGCCACAGACTACGCAGCAATCACAGTATGACCCGAGGAGAACTGAACTAGAGAAAAAACAAAAATATGAAAAGTTTTGGGAGCCAATGATAAATGATACTGTGTACCTGTGACTGATGCAGGATGCTTCTGAGGGGCTTATGTATTAATAATCGCGGCACTGTCGCGATTATTAAGGATCTATATCGCAGGGGATATTCAAATTTTTAATGAAAATATCCCTATACTGTATGTAAAAAGGGGGACTGGCAGGGACGCCACCGCTAGGGAAAAAGAATCCTGTAACGCCAGGAACAATAGCTGGAGACCCAGCGAATGATGGGCCCAAGATACAAGTATCAATATAATGGGGTGAAAAGTGATAAGAAAGTGATAAGGTGCCAGCCAATCAGCTCCCAACTGTCATTTTTCAAACACAGCCTGTGAGATGGCAGTTGGGAGCTGATTGGCTGGCACCTTATCACTTTCTTATCATTTTTCACTCTGTCTCCTAACACTGCTTAGTAACTAGACCCCAATGTTTTAGTCCCAACAGGAGAAGTTGAGTACAGTAGATCACCTATCGCCATATGAATCTCTTCTTACACTGCGATGAACTACATTGTCTCCTTGTGACAGTAACGTTTTCCCGATATAGGGGGTAATTTTGAGTAAATAAAAAAAAAAGCATTTAATATTTTTTTTGCATGTGGGGTAAATACTGGCTGCTTTTGCATGTAGCCCCAGCTTTATTATTACACTGCAATTTAGATCTGAGCTAGGACATGTCCCCCCACATCGAACTCTCTCTGCACATGTTACATCAGCCCCCCTCCCCCCTCGGGAGCGCAGCATGGTGTTACCCAGGTGCAAGGTTACTGGCTCATATTCCTCTAGGTGTGTGCGGTTACAGAGACTATACCTCTGGATGTCAGACGCCAGGAAGATCTGCTCCAGGTACAGCCAGTTCCTTTGGCACGTCATCCATTCCTCCATGGTACGGGAGAAGAGACTCAGCTTCCTGTCCCACTCATCAACCATGTTCTGAGAGCAAAACAAAAGAGAAGAACGGAGAGAAGTGAATGGGCTCTGCTGGCATCTGTAGTGCGTGAACCCTGACTGATCAATTTGCTGCTACACCTGCTGAAATGTTAACCCCAAAAATAGATCAAAACATCCAACCAGAATGTACCGTGTGACCAAATGCTGCGTTTGCGAGAGCTGGGGATGCGGATAAGGGGACGATGTTGAAGTTGATGGAAAGTCGGGTGTAATTGTTTCCGCATTGCCTACATGGAACAGAATATATACTGTATATATTCCCCTGTATACAGGGTTGTGCGCATCTCTGCAGCTGGACCGCCCCAGTCCGTACACTCATCACCATTAGTGTGCACTCAGGGATGTAGTCTGGAAGTCGACGGTCTAAATGCCAAACGCCGGCTTCCAGACTACTTTATCCCGGCGAGGGTTAAATGACAGGCGTCTAGATCTAGACACCTGTCATTTTAGGGCTCCCGGGGGGGGGGATTTAGGATTAGGCATCCCCCCGGGAGGTTAGGGTTAGGCTAGGGGGAGGGAGGGTTAGGCACCCCGGGGGGAGGTTAGGGTTAGGCACCCCCACGGGGGACTTAGGTTTAGGCAGCGGGGAAGGGTGGGGTTAAATTTAGGCACTTAGAGGGGGGGTTAGGGTTAGGCACAGGGGGGAGGTTAGGGTTATGCACCCCTAAGGAGGGTTAGGGTTAGGGGGGTTAGGGTAGTTGATACTTACCTTTAGGACGATCAGGATTTCCTCCTTTGTCGGGCAGCCGCTGTCGGCCATGCGGCCGGCGGTAATACATATCACACCCTGCACTCACACCCATTGTGGAAGAGATCCTCCTGAAAATAGGCGTATTTACATCTGCGCCCAACTCAGCACACGCCGCAGTTCCGCCAACAGAACCTCAATACATTTTGGCTAAGTGAGAACAGCCGGTTACCACTCAGCTGCAGGCGGAGATGCGGCGGTGTGCAGTATGAATCAGCAGCTGCATCGCCGGGACTTGTGTACGCTCGGATTCGGAGCATGCGCAGTGTGAGAACACACAAGATCCACCTGCAAAACTGACCAGCGCTCAATTCTGCATCAGCCCCAAAATGTGCTCAGACAATCGCCCCGTCACATGACTGAAGACAATCGCCCCGTCACATGACTGAAGACAATCGCCCCGTCACATGACTGAAGACAATCGCCCCGTCACATGACTGAAGACAATCGCCCCGTCACATGACTGAAGACAATCGCCCCGTCACATGACTGAAGACAATCGCCCCGTCACATGACTGAAGACAATCGCCCCATCACATGACTGAAGACAATCGCCCCATCACATGACTGAAGACAATCGCCCCATCACATGACTGAAGACTGAAGACAATCGCCCCATCACATGACTGAAGACAATCGCCCCATCACATGACTGAAGACAATCGCCCCATCACATGACTGAAGACAATTGCTTAGCTTGAAATTGCTGGAACACTTACATCTAATTATACAGCCTGCAGCTCCCATACTTCCTATCCCAACCCAGAACCCTACCACTAACATCAACCACAGACTAACCCTAACCTACCTCTCAGCACCCTTAGCCACTAACACTACACACACCTACCCTGCCTGCACCCACTATAGATATGCCCATGAATCTACCCCTATTCCATGTCTAGTGCACCCCCACAGGCTAAATGTGAGACCTCCGCCTTTACACCCAAACTGCTGGGGGAGCAGACGCTGTTATAAGTCCTTCTGTGCCAATTGTCCCAGGGGATACATTCCATTTCTGAGAATTACGTACATACATTGCTTACTATTCCCTATTACTATACATGTATGAAAATCAGTGCAGAGGAGAAAGGTACTGTAACCCATAGCAACCACTCAGATGTTTTTTCCAATCTGCCCCGTAATAATGACAATGGTGCAGTGTAAAACTTACAGCGACTTCCTCTCTGCACCAACCTCACGGTGTCATTTTGCTAAACTCATTTTGTACTTAATAAATTTCTCTAATTAATGTGTACGATTATTACCAGATATCCCCTTGTCTGGGTGAAATTTGCTCTCTACCTTATACATTTATTGTGCTTTAAGGGGGGGGGCTTGGACTGCACACCCTAATTTTAAACATAATAGGAGGTGCTGCCATGCTGAGACTTGTAGTACAATGCAGGGGACATAGAATGCAGGCGCACACTCTAGGTACTAAGGGCCTGATTCAGACCCGGGCGCTATCCGCAGTGCGCTCGCTATTGCCGATGGTTGCTTATCTGTGAATGCATCGCAGAGCGCGTGCGCAAACTACACAGTGCGTTCGCAGATCCCTCGCTCGCCCAGCAAAGCCAGCCCAGCAGAATGAGTGACAGGAGAGGCCGTTTGTGGGTGGTAACAGGGGCAGTCCAGTAAAAACGGGGGAGTGGAGTGCAGGCGTGCCCGAGTGTTTCAACGCCGTTTTAGAGGCGTGCATAATTAACAGACAACGTCATAGTACACGTCACCAGCCATTTTTTTCCTCAGTTTTCCTCGCAATGCTTGCGGTAGAAAAAAGCTACCTCAAGCACTGCGTTCCCATCCGATAGTGGTCGATGTACCAATGTTTTCACAAACTTCCAGGAGATGACGTGTGGCAGTGGGCGTCTCTGCATTCGCTAAGGGGAGTCTGCATACACAAAGCAAACGCTCGTACAGGTACGATGGGCGTGCTTATGCCTTGGCGAGCGATCGCTCCCCGCCGCGTCACTTTCAAATATTTGCATACGCATCGAGCGAGCGTATGCTCATAGCGACCGGGTCTGAATCAGGCCCTAAGAACAATGATAGAAAAAATAAACCTGGTAATCTCTACAATTAACATGGATTATAAGTGAGGTTCTTAGTACATGTTTGTCCATCCACCTCGTCAAGGTGAACCCCCATAAGATGGGTCCCTAACATCCCTAATTCTAAGACATTATGGTGCTTGTAAAGTTTTACAAATGACAGTGTAAATATATTCATAATAATAATATTCATTCTCTCCCACCTGTAATATAATTTTGGAGGTGTTTCTGGATTGCTGGGTAATGTCTTCTTCAGCTAACAATATACATATATTTGTGTTTTGTAACAGTACTAATTACACATTAGGAAACGATGCTCCCAATATTAAAATCCATAATCATCAACTTATTTCTCTCTGAAAACATGTAATTGTGCTCAGCGTTGCCGGGGCGGGCTTTCTATTCCCTAAAATCTCATATGCGCACTTCTAATCATTATAAAATCATTTCATGATTTACATTAGAAAAGCTCATTAACTCCAAATGGGCCCCAGGACAGTTGTGCAGGTGCAATAAAGACCTAGAACATTTCCGAAATGCTCTGAGTAAGTGACACTTTGCGGTGTAAGCTGTAACATTGTGATCTGTGGGTCTATAAATACCCTAAACACCACAAAACTTTGCTGGGAGACATCTTCTTATGTACTATGAGGATAACAATAGAGGAATGGAGATGAAAGAACGGTCATTGGTAACAGTAGGACCTAACCCGAACCTTCTCACAGAGGGCAGGGGCACACATAGTGATATTAGTAACTATGTACAAGGAAATGTGCAAAATAATAATAGAAATCAGTAAGATGCTGCTACGCAATTTACATTACATTGAGGGGCCAAGCACCGCAGACCGCAGTCCCCCTATGGGGATCGGTATGAAATACCGCCCGACGCTGGAAGACCGACAGTGAAGATCCCGACAGGTAAGTATTTAAATTATTACTAACCTACCCCCCCAACCCTCCTTTAGGGGTGCCTAACCCTAACCCCCCCTGTAAGTGCCTAAATCTAACCCCCCCTTCTCCGCAGCCTAAACCTAAGTCCCCCGTGGGGGGTGCCTAACCCTAACCTCCCACAAGGGGTGCCTAACCCTAACCCCCTTTACCCTAGCCTATCCCTCCCTGGGGGGTGCCTAACCCTAAGTCCCCCACCCGGGAGCCCCTAACCTAACTCTCCCCCCCACGGCTGTCCGCGCCCGGCTTACCTTTGATCGGTATGCCGGGCATTGGGCTCCCGCCATAGGTAAAATGGCAGGCGGCAGGAATGCAACGCCTGTCATTAGACCCCTGCCGGAATTAGACAGTCGGAAAGCCGGCGGTCGGCATTTCGACCGTTTACTTCCTCACTGCATCCCCCCCCCCCCATGTACCTAGTTCTGGAAGCGCCATCTTGCAAACTCTCTCCCGCAGCCTCCGTCCTCCTCCTAAGGTTTCAAAAATGACTCTGATGCGGTGTTGGGGGCATATTTACCATCTATTGGGATTTGGTCAGGATAATTATAATTGTTGCTCGCGGCGATAAGAAATTAAGCATCACTGGCATTTACCAAAACTCACATGAAGGGACTGGAATTCCGATGGGAGCCTGCGCCTGAGACGTGTACGGTGTAATGCAATCCATAATACAAATCATTTTACTGCTGGGTTCGAATCCCAGCTGCGTCATTGTCATGCATGGTTATCAGGCTGCGCACGTGCTAGCAGACATTACAACCCCAGGAAGTCCTGTGATGTGTAACGCATCGGCTGTAACGCATTTCGGAACTTGATAAATGTGACAGTTTCGCAGCCCCTATAAAAACCTACGGAGGCTGCTTCTGCGACTGGATACGGAAGTATCGCAGCAGAGATCTCTCATATCTCTTGTGGTCCCACTTCTTAAATATTGGGGATACAGCCGTTTTCAGGGGATTCGCCATAATATCTTTATGGTAAATATTCTCCTTGGAGCGTCATAAAAGGCAGTGAAGTGATAGTGACAGCAATCGCTTACTGCCAAGACCTTCGCATGGACGGCGTGTTATGGCAATGCAGCATTGGTGCCAGCGTGATATGACGGACAATGACAAAATCAGCGATGCCAGCATTAAGGTAACATTACTGACTACATCTTTCCCTGAGGGTCTGTGCTTAGGAGCAGTTAGGTGGGTGCTCCCCTCCCAACCCCAATCGTGGAAGCAAAGTGAGGGAGAGTAATAATCGATGGGAACAACCAGTTTTGGAGTGGGGTATGGAGCACCCAATGGGGGAATTCAGTTCTAGGGGCCCCAGTTTAAGGAGTACGACCAGCCACCACAGAGGCTTAATCAATAGAGAGGTCTGGACCCCTTTAGAAGCATAAATATATAGTAAACCAGCGGCTGATGTTACCTAGGGGCTGCAGGGTTGCAGTATACATTTCTTGAGACAAAAAACAGGAGTAATTGAGTAAAAATTCCTACTTAAACATGTGCTGACATTTTGGGCCAAATGTAATAGGGGGAGAGTGTAGAATATGAGAGACTTTAGCAGTAACCTCTCACATTGGTCCAAGTTTTATCTTCAAAATGAGAGAACATCTGGATGAGTTATTAAATCGTGAGAGTTTTTTGAGTATGAAAAACATGGGAGTTTGCTCTGTTGCTTTGTTCTCTGACTCTGGGCTTGGTTCAGACCCGGACGCTATGCTGCGCTCGCTCGCATTGAGCGATTTTTCGCAATCTGCGCAAGCGTATGAGTCGCAATGCGCGTGCGCGAACCAGTCATTGCGATGGGAAAGTGCTCGCCCGTAGCCCGCAGTCGGCCCGCTATTTTGAGTGACAGATAGTGCCATTTGTGGGTGGTAACAGGGGAAGGTGCTTGTAAACGGGGGTGTGGATGTGCGAACGCAGGCGTGCCTGACCATCAGAACGGCGTTTATTGGGTGTGCATATTAGCAAAGTAGCGTCATTACACACGTGACTGGGTTGTATTTTAGCCTGAACTGCTCGCAATGTTGTGGTGGGAAAAGGCTGTCACAAGCGCTGCGAGCAGCTCCGATGGCTCTCGATGTTCCCGATTAATCCTACAACTGCCGGAGATGACGTGTGTTGCAAGTGGCAAAGGGGCGTCTTTATATAGGTGCGAGCATATAGTGCGGCCGCTCGCTATTACTTAGTGGGCGGCTTTACGCGACGCAGTGCGAGCACATGATTTAAAATGCCGGCCCCTCTTAGCCAGCGAGCGGCCACAAATAGCGTCCGGGTCTGAAACAGGTCCTCTATTACATTGGCCGAGTTTAAAAAGTGTAAGAAAACTCTCACCCCGTTACATTTGGCCCTTTGTGTCATTTACATAGGGCAGGAGCAGAGCTGATTAGGGACATTTGCAGAGGGATTGAAATACATGTTCCCAAAGACCAAAGACATGGGTGATTACCCAGCGGAGGAGGGGGCAGCCGTAGTATACAGACGGGTGTGATTGGATAGCATGTTGGGTTTTTAATTTCCAAGACTGGCCCATCCTGAACTAACAGCTGCTGGGCTCTAGGAGGCGCTAAGGGGAACTGGTAGGCATGATTGCCACCCATGAAAATATGGTCACTATTTAATACATATATTGAAAAAACATTTTTTACAGACTGTTGGTAAATTTAAAGTTGTTCAGTAACCCAGCTAGTCAGCAAATCTGTGGTATTCTCTGCAATAGGAGTTCTGGGCAGGGATGGGGTAGGGCTTCTGTGGCGTAGGGTCTGTATTATGCAGCTGGCAATGGGATCTATGCAGTATGGCTACACATAGGATGCACAATGTGGCATGTGGACATTGGGAGGGATGGGACTACGGCCCCAGGCCCCACCATATTTGACAGTATGATAATGATCAGCCGCTCAGCTGCCACACAGTCATCCATAATACATAAGTATTAAAGCTGTATTTCTATTTTTCCTCACAAAACAATGCAATGTGTCGAAGCCGGATGATTGGCTGAGACCAAATCTTAACATAATACCTCGTGACGCCATTTTGTGTCGCCCCTGACGACGCCATCTTGCTTCGTCAGCACGAAACCATTGTGTGCGATTATTAGCGTCGTGCGTCTGCGTTGCTACTGCATATTGTTGAAAGTCCTACCATAACCTACACGCACATTAAATAATACATAGAAAATATACAAGACGCACAACGCACAGTGGCACTGTTCATCAAAGCACAGATAAGCACAAAACACATAGACGCACAGCGCATACTAGCGACTTTACGCAATATGCACTCACTTATAAAAAGGTTCACAAGCATTAAGCTTAATATTAGAGGTTTTATTAGCTGATACATATGTTATGAAATGTAAAGTATATGATATTTAAGGTATAGAGACTAGGAGATAAGTCATGTTTGGTACCATTCTAAATCACTGTTTATTTGCAGATCTCCGGTTCTATTGGCAAGGAGATCGCATCATGCGTCTGCAAGATATGAATTATAGGAAATTAGTGGTTAGAATGTAAAGCTGTATGTAGTGTCTTTTATTAGATTAAACCAGTTCTTCGGCGGGAAAACCACACAAAGCAACGTCTGAGGAACTGGTACATACCCCTAGTGATGCTGTATCAGTGGCGTAACTACCACTCCCGCAGCCCCTGCGGTGGCTTGGGGGCACTGGGGCTTGAGGGGCACTGTGGCTGCAGATTCCATGCGGACTAGCCGTCAGCATGAGATCTGCAGAAAAAGGCCCTCCAAAAATGGCCGCCGCCTCGGAGGAGACAGATGCTAGAGGTCCTACTGGACCTCTTGCATCTGTTAGTCACCCAGGCAGGGCGGTAGTGCGGACAGTACATAAGTGCTGTCCGCACTAAACTATTAGTATAACAAACACACAGCCGGCGGCGCCGGCGGCTGTGTGTTTGTGTTAGCAGCCGATGACAGTCAAACAGACTGCCGGAGCTGGGCATCTTCTGGCTCCCGCAGTGGCTGATGGGAGAGCTCTTCCATCATGCAGAGTGGGCCGGCCCCGGAGGACGCCAGACGGAGGAGCTGATGCCGGAGCGGGGATCAAGGTAAGTGGAGGTCTTTTTTTTTTGTGTGTGTCTGTCTGGCCGGGGAGGTTACTACTACTGGGGGGCATTGCTGGGGGGGGAGGGTTAACTACTAGTACTGCTGGGGGAGGGACTACTACTGGGGGCATTGCTGGGGGACTGCTGGGGGGGGACTACTACTGGGGGGCATTGCTGGGTGGGGGTTACTACTACTGGTACTGCTGGGGAGGGACTACTACTGGGGGCATTGCTGGGGGACTGCTGGGGGGGGACTACTACTGGGGGGCATTGCTGGGTGGGGGTTACTACTACTGGTACTGCTGGGGGGGACTACTGGGGGGCATTGCTGGGGGGGGTTACTACTACTGGTATTGCTGGGGGGGGCTACTACTGGGGGCATTGCTGGGGGGGTTACTACTACTGGTACTGCTGGGGGGGCGTCAGAAATATTTTTGGCAGGGGCATAGGCAAACGCAGGGCGGGTTTCCGTCTGCCTGAAAAACCCCCTCCCCAGCACACACATGACCACAGTAGAAATAGTAATATAATAGAATTTTGCTAGTGTTGCATGTTCTTCTCAGTATCACAAATGAATTAATTAGCAGCACCTATGGATCTTTTAACATGTATCAGACAGTAATAAAAAACCTGTGCGCCAACTAGGAGATCTGGAAAACATGCACTATTAGGGATGCACTGCTATAGAGCCCAATATGTACATATACAGTATGTCCAGGGCAGTGCTAGGCTCTTCTGCTGCTCCTCCAGGCTCCCGGACTTGCTCCAATAGTCTGGAATGGTGACACATCTAAAATAAAAAACATCCAGCTCAGGAAGGACGGCCCTACTGCTGCATCTAATGGCTTACTGTGATCGCTGGTCCTGTATATGCTGGAATTATGACACACAATACACTATGTATGACACATATAATGGGTTACTGTGATCGCTGGTCCTGTATATGCTGGAATTATGACACACAATACACTATGTATGACACATATAATGGGTTACTGTGATCGCTGGTCCTGTATATGCTGGAATTATGACACACAATACACTATGTATGACACATATAATGGGTTACTGTGATCGCTGGTCCTGTATATGCTGGAATTATGACACACAATACACTATGTATGACACATATAATGGGTTACTGTGATCACTGGTCCTGTATATGCTGGAATTATGACACACAATACACTATGTATGACACATATAATGGGTTACTGTGATCACTGGTCCTGTATATGCTGGAATTATGACACACAATACACTATGTATGACACATATAATGGGTTACTGTGATCGCTGGTCCTGTATATGCTGGAATTATGACACACAATACACTATGTATGACACATATAATGGGTTACTGTGATCACTGGTCCTGTATATGCTGGAATTATGACACACAATACACTATGTATGACACATATAATGGGTTACTGTGATCGCTGGTCCTGTATATGCTGGAATTATGACACACAATACACTATGTATGACACATATAATGGGTTACTGTGATCACTGGTCCTGTATATGCTGGAATTATGACACACAATACACTATGTATGACACATATAATGGGTTACTGTGATCACTGGTCCTGTATATGCTGGAATTATGACACACAATACACTATGTATGACACATATAATGGGTTACTGTGATCGCTGGTCCTGTATATGCTGGAATTATGACACACAATACACTATGTATGACACATATAATGGGTTACTGTGATCACTGGTCCTGTATATGCTGGAATTATGACACACAATACACTATGTATGACACATATAATGGGTTACTGTGATCACTGGTCCTGTATATGCTGGAATTATGACACACAATACACTATGTATGACACATATAATGGGTTACTGTGATCGCTGGTCCTGTATATGCTGGAATTATGACACACAATACACTATGTATGACACATATAATGGGTTACTGTGATCACTGGTCCTGTATATGCTGGAATTATGACACACAATACACTATGTATGACACATATAATGGGTTACTGTGATCACTGGTCCTGTATATGCTGGAATTATGACACACAATACACTATGTATGACACATATAATGGGTTACTGTGATCGCTGGTCCTGTATATGCTGGAATTATGACACACAATACACTATGTATGACACATATAATGGGTTACTGTGATCACTGGTCCTGTATATGCTGGAATTATGACACACAATACACTATGTATGACACATATAATGGGTTACTGTGATCACTGGTCCTGTATATGCTGGAATTATGACACACAATACACTATGTATGACACATATAATGGGTTACTGTGATCACTGGTCCTGTATATGCTGGAATTATGACACACAATACACTATGTATGACACATATAATGGGTTACTGTGATTGCTGGTCCTGTATATGCTGGAATTATGACACACAATACACTATGTATGACGCATATTTAAAACTGGTTGAGTACTAATTCTGCCCTCTTCATGGACTGGCCACACTCTCTCTAAAATCAAGCATTTGGAAACCCCCCTCTAGAAATCCTGCATTTGCCACTGAGGGGGGAGCAAAATTTATAGTTACGCCACTGTGCTGTATGAACTGTCCAATGGCCTGCATCGTACCAGAATGTCCTGGGAACCTGTTCACTAGTTTCTTTGTTCTGTAAGGTATATAGCCTGCTCCCTGGTTATAGTATACAGCCATTCTTTTTGGATGACCACAGGCTTCTGGAGAGACGACTGTATACTGGGACCAGTGCACAGGTGTATGTATCGGCTTGTACATTTTGTATTTACTTGCTTTTTGCGTTAATTGTATAGATTGAATAATATAACTTTTTGTGCTTTGGAACCACAATTGGATTGGAAAGCAATTATTTCTTAATGCGACTTGTAGCGCTGAACAGCGACATTTTGGGTATATAGATTGAGGGGTATCAATAAATGTTTCTACTTTTATGTATTAGGGAGACATTGGGGCTCATAGTGTAGGGGTGTACACACCCACATGTCATTGGCCATGCTCACAAAGCACTGATCACACCCACACAGCACCAGTCACACCCATGTGGCACTGGTCACACCAACACAATGCAGACCACACCCACATGGCACTAGCCACACCCAAAACAACACTTGTCACGCCCGCATGGCACTGGCCACACCCACGGAGCACTGGCCACACCTCCTCCGCTTCTCACAATGGACCTTTCATGATTTTCAGCCCCATTTGACCTTTAATCCAGCCCTGAATGTGAAAATGCAACAGGCAGCGTTCAATACAGGATTTCTGCCCAGAGACGTAGTTTTTGAAATTGATTCTCTGACTGCTGCCACGTGCGGGTAATTGAGAATAAGGTTTTATTTCTTTTAGCGTATAGCCCCCAGTTTTTCATATTGTTTGTTATAACAGGTAAGTCTTTCTTTTGGTTGCATCATTAAATAATTGACCTTTTCTGTTTTGGATGATATAGCAAAAATAGTACAAATTAAAACATTATTGCGTCAGTCCCTCAGTGCACCCCCATACACAAACTCTATTAAAGAGATATCAAAACATTTTTAAGTGTATTCTACTCCAAGACAACATTCCATCCTATCCACCCTACCATATCTACTCAAGAAACAGCCACCGTCCGTCCCCCTAAAACTTATAATCGCATATAATCGAACGCCATCGCTCGGTCTGAAAGTTTTCTACAAAAAGGAAGGAAAACATACCTAATATAACGTTTGTTAACTTTAGCTGTGCTTTAAAGCATATATTAAAAATAATTAAGGGTTTATTTTTACAAATGTGAAGAGAAAATATCACCTTAATTGGTTGGCAGTAGCGGGAGCTCTTTACTGTAGAAAGGGTAACCTGAGATTCCTCTAATTGAGCCATTACATCTTCTGCAGAGGCAATAATCAGGATCTCGGAATGCTCAGACTGGTGCGCCGTCAGCTTGAAGTCGGTCTTATTCCACAGACTAACGACTTTATCCAGCATCCCTTGCAGCGTGGCTTCATTTGTCGCCGTTGTGGAGATGTCAATTATTTTATCTTTATGCTGAAATATCTAAACAGTGATAAATAATCAATGGAGGAATTATGAATAAGCAGCAGCCATGCAACGGGACACCGCGCATTTTACACACATACACAAGGGTGTACGATTAGCCGTAAAGCGGGATTTGGAAGAAGGGTGCATTAAGCAGACTTAGGTAACATGTGATTCACCAAGGAAGCTGTTTAGAGGGGATACATATCTGAAGAGTTGAGTTCTAGATTAATACCACAATAAATAAGGAGTCATTTGAATACGGAACATTAATTTGAAAAGAGAAAATTGTTTCTTTATGCAAGAAGCAAAAGGAAGGTGGCACAATGCGTTATTAGGGCACTTTCTAAAACCAGGATTTATGCACTTTCTTTATTATGGGTGAGGAGGGCAAACAGACAGCATGTATGTACAGATTTGTATCGCTCAACCAAAATATTTAGCATTCCGAAATTAGCTTTACTATCCTGCGATCCCCTCATTGCCTTACAAAATTGTTCTGTGAACCTTATTCATGCATAATACGTAATCCTCTTACAATACTATAGCTTGGGAAATTGTCTGATGTCATTGTCAAGCCAGGTAGCAGTATGGCATTCATTAGAACAAGGTGGGGGGGAGGGGGACTGCCTGGCTTAGCCAACCTCAAATTTTAACCCCCGGGGGACCACAGCGACCCAACTCCAGAGAGAGATCTCCTCAACTGACTCCATCCTTGCCTTTTGCTCCAAGCTCCTGGCTCCGTCACGGAGCCTCCATGGTGTTGTGGTCCAAGTATCCATCATGAGGTCTCCAAGCAGCTGAGTAGAAGTTTGTTAGTCAAACCCAACACTTTCCTGTGAGCACCAGTAACTGTCCTGCAGTCACATCTCCCTAATATTAGTCATAGCAAATTTTATCCCCCGGGGGACCATAGCGACCCAACTCCAGAGAGAGATCTCCTCAACTGACTCCATCCTTGCCTTTTGCTCCAAGCTCCTGGCTCCGTCACGGAGCCTCCATGATGTTGTGGTCCAAGAATCCATCATGAGGTCTCCAGGCAGCTGAGTAGAAGTTTGTTAGTGAAACCCAACACTTTCCTGTGAGCACCAGTAACTGTCCTGCAGTCACATCTCCCTAACATTAGTCATAGCAAATTTTATCCCCCGGGGGACCACAGCGACCCAACTCCAGAGAGAGATCTCCTCAACTGACTCCATCTTTGCCTTTTGCTCCTAGCTCAGGGCTCCGTCACGGAGCCTCCATGGTGTTGTGGTCCAAGTATCCATCATGAGGTCTCCAGGCAGCTGAGTAGAAGTTTGTTAGTCAAACCCAACACTTTCCTGTGAGCACCAGTAACTGTCCTGCAGTCACATCTCCCTAATATTAGTCATAGCATGCACTGCAGAACATAGCCGCTGCTCTAGGCACAATTAAAGGGGGACTCCAGTCCAAAATTTTTTCTTTTGCCTAATAAAATAACTGTGCACCACGGTATGTAGTCAGGAAGCCGGCTTCCCGACTGTGAAATCTCGGCATGGGACTAATAATAGGTGTCTAAATGCCAACGCCTATCATCAGCATGCAAATGCGATGCACATACTGCAGGCAGCACAAGCAGCTTCTGCTAATTAATATGATATGTGACATGCCTATATTCTGTGTGTAACTGCGGTTACATCTACATGCAACATGCCACGTTACAGTGTCAGCGGCTGTGACTGTAACACTGTAACGTAGCGTTTCCCATACAGATGTCACATATCATATTCAGGGGTCTAGTTACTAAGCAGTGTTAGGAGACAGAGTGAAAAGTGATAAGAAAGTGATAAGGTGCCAGCCAATCAGCTCCCAACTGTCATTTTTCAAACACAGCCTGTGAGATGACAGTTGGGAGCTGATTGGCTGGCACCTTATCACTTTTCACTCTGTCTCCTAACACTGCTTAGTAAATAGACCCCTAATTAGCAGAAGCTGCTTCTGCGTCCTATTCGCATAACTTTGCGAATAAGACGCAGTTTAAGGGAAAATGTTGCACAAAAGGACGCTCGGCGATACCGAGTCACGCCACGGCATGGCGCAACGAGAAGGGCTGTTTAACATGCAAGGAGGCTAGATGTATGGGGACACATCTGTACATAGCATGTGTTGAGGGACACTGCTGCCTCTTCCACTATCAAATGAAACTTTTCATCTGTGGCTTCCTGTTGTCTCCATTCTCTACCTTATATCATGATACTGCTCCTGATCTAGCTCCGTCCTCTACAACACTATTATCAAACGGATAAGCAGAAGCAGACAGAACACAGAAAGGTGCTGTAACCATAGTCAAACGCACCTAAAAATATGGCTTCCCATTATTTGCCCTTTGCAAAACAATTGTTCTCTACAACCCAAATGACCCATAATTCAATGTGAATATTATATTGCACAAGCACCCAGTTTCCTTAAGTAACAAATAATATACACAGTTAATTCGTAGCCATAAATAATATTATTAAATGAAAAACAACTTCCCAAACCCTCGCAGGGTCCATGGTAACGAATTTAGGTGACTGTCCTAAGGTAACACAAGCCTTAAATCAGACAATCTAAGTACAAGGTGATTGTTTTTCTGATTCAATTTTCTGATTTGAATTTCCTATTAATAATTCTCATTTAAAGTGTTGATACTGAGGTTATTTTTGTGTTTATGGACAGAGATGTACAATTTCCTTTATAACACTGTAGTAATCATCACAATTATTATAACTGCCATATAGAGATGATGCCTCTTTATTTCTGCTGGCAGGACAATGAACGGCCTCCATATGGCAATCTAAACATCCCGTTAGTCTGATGAGCTGGGCGCTAGCAATTAGCTGGGGAGAACTGTGACTAATGGCGAAACCGCTCTATACGTCTTATATTATGAATATCAATGATTTTCTTGCAGGGTTTGGTGACTGTATTATATCATTACTGGCTGCTGTCCCTGGTGCTGTCTGAGACATTAATTTTCTCTCCTCTCTCTCTCTCGTCTTCTCTCTCCCTCTTACTCAATCTCTCTCTCTCGCTCTCTCTCTCTCGTCTTCTCTCTCCCTCTTACTCAATCTCTCTCTCTCGTCTTCTCTCTCCCTCTTACTCAATCTCTCTCTCTCGCTCTCTCTCGTCTTCTGTCTCCCTCTTACTCAATCTCTCTCTCGCTCTCTCTCTCGTCTTCTCTCTCCCTCTTAATCTCTCTCTCTCTCTTTTTTGTCTTCTCTCTCCCTCTCTTACTCCATCTCTCTCATCCCCTTTTCTATCCCCCTCTTTATCTCTCTCTCAGGCTCCCCACACTCTCTTATGTCACGGTTATAGGATGATGTATGGGAAATTACTGAAGTGTCTGTACGCGCAGCAGAGAGTAAAGCCAGGGGGTATGCAATCGGGAAGCCGGCGGACCTAATCCCGACAGCCGGCTTCCCGACTGCTTAATCCCGGCGAGGGTTAAATGACAGGCGTCTAAATCTAGACGCCTGTCATTTTACCGACGCCCGTAGATCGGCGCACGGCATCCCGATCGAAGGGATGCCGGGCGCCGAGCACGGACAGCCGCGGGGGGGGGGATGTTGTTGGGTTTAGGGCTCCCGGGGGGACTTAGGGTTAGGCACATCCCCGGGAGGGTAGGGTTAGGCTAGGGGGAGGGTGGGTTAGGGTTAGGCACCCCCGGGGGGGACTCAGGGTTAGGCGGCGGGGAAGGGGGGTTAGGTTTAGGCACTTAGAGGGGGGATTAGGGCGGGGGGGGAGGTTAGGCATTCCTAAGGGAGGGTTAGTGTTAGGTGGTAGAATTAGTTTAGTGAATACTTACCTGGGAACGATCGGGATTTTCATCCTTGTCGGGCTGCCAGGGGTCCGGCGGTATCTCATACCGATTCCAGCCAGAGTCTTTGATAGCTCCTGTGCTGCGCCATCTTTCCATATGTATCACAGGAAAGATGGCACCAACAGACATGTATAGTAAGGGGGGGGGCGCCATATGGGCAGCCACGGTGGTCGGTCTTTGCTGCAGGGCCCCATGCGGCTTACATCCCTCTCCAGCAGAACTGTAGCTGCAATGTCTAACACAGGGCCTGATTCAGAGCCGGTCGCAAGCGCTGAGCGCTCGCAACCGGGTCGATGGTGGGCCAGTGCGCATGCGCACGACAGTCGGCTCCGTCGTGCGCATGCGCGTGACCCGGATAGCAACGGGAACTCTGTCGCTCCAGGTCTCGCAACAAAGGGGGCGTGCTGTCGATGTTGAGTGACAGCATGACAGCATGCCCCCTTTGTCATGTCAGTGGGAGAGATTTCGGCTGTTAGAGCCGAAATCTCTCTGGGGCTTGTGGCAACGAGACCCTACCACAAGGGTCTCGTCGCAAGACCATCTTCCTGGCCGCTCGCTATAGCTGTGGGTGGTCACCCACAGCTATGCGAGCAGCCAGGAGGCCGTTCAAAAAAAAAAAAAATAGCCCGGCCCTGATTCAGAGCGAGCGCTCTGTATCTGAATCAGGGCCAAAATCTTCACATGGCGTCATCTAACAACGAAAATCTAAGCTTTTTGGAATTTGATACATTGTTGCAGTCTGCATTCAGATGGGGACTGCTGTCTTTAGCGTTAAGACCCCCACACACGGTACGATTTTTTAAACAATATGGGCATTTCCGACCGATTGGAACAACGTATCATTTATAAATGTGCCGTGTGTGGGGACGTCAACGATTCGATGCGTGCTCCCGCTGGTCGTTGGTCGTGGCGGGTGATCTCCTCAACATGCAGAAAGATCACCGACCTGTCTTTCACGGTTTGCCACACATCATTCCGTGTGTATGCATGGTGAACGATGTGATAGCTGCAGTGGCGTAACTAGGGTATTTGGAGCCCAGGGCAAATTTGAAAATGGAGCCCCCCCCCCCACTATGTGCGCGCGGCAAAAAATAGCCATGGTCACAAGGGGCGTGGCCACTAAAAAATGGGGCGTGTCAACATGACACACACCCCTTTCTAGTCACTGAGAACATTTTTCCATCTGCACCTTAATGTAGTGCCTCTTATACAGTCCCCCCTATGCAGTGCCCCTAGTAGTGGTCCCTCTTATATAGTACCCCCGGTATACAATGCCCCCAGTAGTGGTCCCTCTTATGCAGGCCCCCAGTAGTGCCCCTTATACAGTACCCCCCGTAGTGGTCTCCCTTATGCAGCCCCCGATTAGTTCACCTTATACAGGCCCCCAGTAGTGAACCCCATATGCAGTGCCCCTTACACAGTTCCCCCTGTAGTAGTCCTCCTTATGCAGCCCGCCATTAGTTCCCCTTATACAGTGCCCCCAGTAGTGATCCCCCATATGCAGCCCCCCAGTAGTGCCCTTTATACAGGGCCCCCAGTAGTTGTCCCCCTTATGCAGGCCCCCAGTAGTTGCCCCCCCTATGCAGTGCCCCCTGTAGTGGTTCTTCCTTTTCAGTGCGCCCTGTAGTGGTCCCCCCTGTGCAGTGCCCCCAGTAGTAAGCCCCTTATATAGTGCCCCAGTAGGAGTCCCCCTTGATGCAGAGCCCCAAAAGTAGTGGTCCCCCCCAGTAGTAGTCCCCCCCAATGCAGTGCCCCCAGTAGTAGTCCCCCCTACACAGTGCCCTTTATAGTGGCCCCAGTAGGAGTCCCCCTTAATGCAGTGCCCCCTGTAGTAGACCCC
Source organism: Taudactylus pleione (assembly GCA_031769625.1). Lineage (NCBI taxonomy): Eukaryota > Metazoa > Chordata > Amphibia > Anura > Myobatrachidae > Taudactylus > Taudactylus pleione. The sequence continues at coordinate 3,407,829 of JAUIMM010000482.1, forward strand.
AGTAGTGGTAACCCCCAATGCAGTGCCCCCCAGTAGTATCCCCCCTAGTAGTAGCCCCCAGTAGTGGTCCCATGCCCCCCTCGAAGCACTGCCCCCAGTAGTAGTCCCCACTTAGTAATAGTCCCCCCCTGTAGTAGACCCCAGTAGTGGTCCCACCCCAATGCAGTGCCCCCAGTAGTATCCCCCCCAGTAGTAGTCCAAAGTAGTGGAACCCGCCCCCCCCAAAAGCAGTGCCCCCAGTAGTAGTCCCCTCCTTAGCCTCCCTCCCCGATAAATACACACTGAAATGAAACAGTAAATAAAGTAAAAATTCTTACCTGAATCCACGCTGCCGTCTGCTCGTCAGTCCTCTCGGGCTGGCGCGCTCTGCATTATGGGAGAGATGTCATGACGTCTATCCCATTAACAACTGCAGGAGCTGGAAGGGAGCCGGCTCTTGCAGTGGTGCTGTGGCTGCAGCAGTCAATGAGAGTCTGTCTGACTCTCATTGGCTGCTGATTCACACACACATCGCTGCTGCTCGGCTGTGAGGTGTGTGCAGTAGCAGCAGCAGCCAATGAGAGTCGTTTGACTCTCATTGGCTGCTGGTTAACACACACATCGCCGCCAGCGTTGGCGGCGATGTGTGTGTTAGCACAGCCTGAGCCCGTCCGCCTGCCACCCTCCTCCTGGCGCTATTGGGCAAGCGCTCAGGGGGAGGGAAGGGGCTCAGCTGTGCCGCACAGGACCGGCGCTGGGAAGCCTAGCGCCGGTCCTGTGTTAATGTGTAGTGCTGACCGCACTCACTGCGGTCGGCACTACACTGGCTAACTAGGGCGGGCTGGTACCGTGGCCGGCGGTGGGCCCCCCCGCCCTGCCCTAGTTACGCCACTGGATGGCTGACACAGATGCACGCACGGATCAGGGAGATCTATGATGCATGCATCTGTGTGTAAAAAAAGATCCTTCTGTGCTTCAAAAAATTCAAACCTGTGTAAAAATTTTAAAAATTACTATAAATTGTCCCCCCCCCCAAAAGCACAACCAGCCCCGGGCTTTGAAGACCCAGTACTGGTTGTGTCCCGAAATACAGGGGACAAAGGCCCTCATTCAGAGCCACTCGCTAGCGGCAGTACGCTCGTTCCGAGCGAGGTTCGCACATCTGCGCATGCGTACGGATCGTTCTACGCATGCGCGAACCAGTCAGTGCGGCCGAAATTCATGTGCTCGCAATATAGCGAATGCCTGCTATTTTGAGTGACAGAATGAGGCGTATGTGGGTGGTAACAGGGGAAGGTGCTTGAAAACGGGGAGTGGAGATCAGAACGCAGGCGTGCTTAAAGGTCAAAACGGGCGTTTTATGGGTGTGCATAATTAATACAGCAGCGTCATTGACCACGTCACTGGGTTATTTTATAGCCAGAACTGCTCGCAAGATTGTGGTAGCAAAAACCAACCACAAGAATAGCGAGCAGTTCATACGCTGGTCGATGTACTCGATTAATCTAATAAATAGCGGACATGACGTATGGTGCGAGCGGCCAGGGGGCGTTTTTAACAAATAAACGAGTGTATGTTTTGCTCGCTCGTTCAGACTTAGAGGTGTGAACAGACTGCAATTTGCGAACGGATCATTTGAATAGCCACCCCTTGTTTTTGAACGAACGACCGCAAATAGCGAACGGCTCTGAATCAGGCCCAAAATGCGTAGGGGCCTCCTGTATTTTCCATAACAAGCACCAAACTTTTTTCTAGCGGGGGGTGGGGGGGATGGTAATGCCACAGCCAGGGGAACCCTTTCACCAGGTCCCCTGGCCAAAGCATTACCCCTGACCGCTAGTCAGTCCAGGCCGGGGATCCCTGGGCAGGTGGGGACCACCCCATTAAATGGGTCCCCCTCTCCAGTACACCCCAGGCCTAGGCTGATAGGTGTGTGCTCTGTTGTTTTTTTATATTTCTTTTGCAGTGGAACTACAGGTACCAGCAGTTCCATAATGCCCTGCATGCTGGTACTTGTGGTTCTCCAAGTACCAGCATACGGGGGAAGCTTGCTGGGACCAGTAGTTCCACTGCAAAAAATTATATTTTTAACTCTTTCAATCGCACCACACTTTTTTAACCCTGCACCCACCGCTCCATGGGGTGCTCTGGAGAGGGGGACCCCTTTAATGGTGGGGTCCCCAACTACCCAGGGATCCCTGGCCTGGGCTGACTAGTGGTCAGGGGTAATGCTTTGTTGGGGGACCCGGTGAAAGGGTTCCCCTGGCTGTGGCATTACCCCTCCCGCTAAAAAAAGTTTGGTGCTGGTTTTGAAAAATACAGGGGGCCCCTACGCTTTTTGTCCTCTGTATTTCCATACCCAGGACCGGATCAGAGCCCAGTGCTGGTTGCGCTAAATACAGAGGACCCCTACGTCATTTATCCCCTGTATTTTGGCAACCATGGCTGGTTCTGAATAGCCTGATGCTGGTTGTGCTTGATACAGGGGACCTCGTACGTCGTTTGTCCCCTGTATTTAGCACAACCAGTACTGGGTCTCAACGTCTCTTGATAAGTATAAGCTTTCTGTCATAGATGTTCCACAAACTATAGCCTTTGCTTTGTTTATCCTAGCATGATGTACTCAATGGATTTAGGATCAAGTTGTCTTCTGTCTTGGGTATGTGAGCATATGTTCCACTTCCAAATACACGTATTGGACCTTCATTGGTCCACACACATCAATATGCAGCACAATTACAATAGCACCTGTGCTCTGAATACAGACTTGGGAAAGGCGCGACGTGTTAGCTCGCCCTACACGCAGCTTTCGCACACTGGTCTTATAGGATTGCTCACTGACATCCCAGTCACCATGTCATTTCGAAGCTTCTGTATATTGTCGTTACTTGATATCTGGTATGATGTAAATCAATGTAGGGCTCTGTATGGCTCTTATGGCTGGGAGTCTCAGAGGCCATGTCCAGTCTCCTGGAACACTGAGGAGGAAGAAGGCACCAGCAGGGCCGGCATGCTGTAGTGCGTGTCGCAGGTCAGGCCTCCTGCTGAGCCGCGGCAGGTCCTAGGGACATACCGACACTACTGCTATATGGATATAAGGCAGCAGGAGAAATACATTGTGACTCATCTTGATACCTAGTGTATCTTGGATACTTAATATACAATAGTGACCTAATTACAGACAAAAAGCATTACATTCCAGAATTACAAGTACCTTTATAGATGTGAAACAGGTGGCAAATATCTCACTTAGGAGGTTCCACAAACTGGGGGCCTTATAGGAGAAAGTTCGTCTTTGCCTGCTGCGTGCGATCCCGTAATCTAAACTTTACATACGAAATACACTATTACTGGATCGCTAAAAACATCAGGTGCGAGAATGGATTTGGCTAGGTGATAGGATCAGCCCATGAGGTCTATTTATGAAGCCTACAACCCTGCTGGGGCAATGGCCGTTTCTGCATAGTTTAGGTAATTATAGGTATTAGGGCTATGTAAGCAATGATTATGCAGGAGATATCAGACATTTCCCGTTCTTGGCAAACTAAAGGTGGGTACACATGGTACAATGTAGTTAACGATCCAATCTCGTTAACGATCTCCCTTGAACTCTCCCCGGCTGCTCCAGTGCATGACGTGCAGCGGCACGATGTACACCAGATCTATCGATTTGCATGTTCATTAGATCGTGTGCGATAGGAGACAGATGTATACACGGATCAGGGAATTCTGTGATACATGCATCTGTGTGTAAATAAAAAAAAAAAATCAGGTAATCATGGTAACAGAAAGTCGCAGCACATAAAGTCACTGCTTGGTGTAAGAATATTCCTGATGACAATATGGAGGAGACTTAGGACCTCATTCAGAGTCGGTCGAAGCGGCCGCACGGTCGTACGCCACCGATGTTCGCTATACTGAGCATGCGTAAAGTCCGCAATGCGTGTGCGCAAACTAGCCGCTACGATCAGAAATTTCTCTCTCCTTGAACACAGCCAGGTCGGTAGTTTGAGTGACAGAATGAGGCGTTTGTGGGTGGTAACAGGGGAAGGTGCTTGAAAACGGGGGAGTGGAGATCCGAACGCAGGCGTGCCTAATTATGCGAACGGCGTTTTATGGGAGTGCATACGGTTTATGGGAGTGCATAATTAACAAAGTAGCGTCATGGCACACGTGACATGGGAGGTTTTTACACTGACATGATCGTAGAGCTTAAGAGAGGGTATGGTCAACCTTAAGCTCTATGACCAGTTCCGATGGTTCCCGATGGTCTCGATTAATCCTTAAATGCCCGGAGATGACGTGTAATGCGTACGAGAAGGGGGCGTATTTTTTTGTATTCCGGCCGCTTCCTCCCCTTGGTCGGCCAGCTACCGATCCGAACTTAGGGACGCAACTTGCGAGGGAATCATTTGCATATCCGGCCCCTTTTCCCGTACGACCGTGCGGCCGCTTCGACCGACTCTGAATGAGGTCCTTAATGTAGCATAGCAATATTCAGTTTGTTACACACTGCAAAATAAGTGACATCATAATCTGACACCATTCCAGCAGTTAGAGATGCATTCATGTGCCCAGCCTGCATTTCACTAAAGAGCACTGGTCCACCCAGCTCATACCAGCAGATAGTGCTACATTTTGTATCCTTCACAGAAGACTCCATGTTGACGCAAAGGTACCAGCGCTCAGGGCTGCCAATGTAGTCTCTGACTGCCAGTTCTTGTGCCAAACATAGGGGTGTGACCATATGGACCAATAGGAAGCTTCTGTCACTTTGTCCAGTTTTTATTATGGATCAAAGCCCTTTCCACAATAAGAGAGACTCGGGCCCCATCTGCCCCAAGAGAGGCTGAGCCCCATCCGTCCCGAGAGAGGTTCGGGCCCCGGTACTTTGATGCAGCACCACACCTGTCTTGGTTCCTCTGTCAACGCTCCATGCAACTACAGACATAACTGTGCAAAGATAGGCGCATTACGTCACAAAACAGCAAATAACTGTGAGGTCATATTTTGGTGGTGGTTGAAAATGACTTTTGCTTTCCACACATCATTAGAAATTAGACTGGACATATTTACCCTTAGTTCCAGAAGGCTTCCCAGGGAGAAATTCTTATCTCTCATTATGATGCGGCCGATGGTGAAGTGTATAATGTCCCAATGCCTGGCTTGGAGACAGGGATTCCTTAAAGCCACCACGATGGGCAAACTTTGTTTAAAATCCATTATGGATTGTTTCAGACCTGTCACGACAACATTTGCTGGCAATCCTGAAATGAGACACAGCCAATGGCTGTCATTGTGGCAGACGGCTTTAATTATGATTAACATTTGTAAGAACAATGACCAAGCATTACCTTTCTCGAGCATAAATAATGTATGGCTGAACCGGTTGACGTCTCTCTGTATCACATCGACATTGAGGCTCTCAAACGTGGCCAGTCGCCATTCTGTGGACAATTGGGCCCATTCTTCCTTGGCTTCCCAAAGGAGCTTCCTCAAACTCAAATCGCACTCAACCTCGGAGAGCTCTGCGTTGACCATTTGGGCGCTGATGGCGGCTCCTGGGCTCTTCTGTGACAGAAGCAGGTCTACTAACTTGGCCTTCATCTGTGTGATTGAGCTCCCGAAACGTTCCTGGTAGCTGGAGTAACACCGGGCCCTGTTGGCAATGACCTCAAACTCTTCCAAGAGGCTGGAAATGATCTCTTTGGCTTCAAGTGGAAATGTGTCACCTTCTAGAAGTATTGGGTTCCTCACCTAAATATAAAAACACATGGCCATGATATATCAGAACCGTACTGACAGTGGAAAATGTCTCAGTGCCATACACTCTCTCCACATGGAAGAATCAGTAATCAGCAACCTAATAACTCAACTTCAATATACTTTGAATATAACGGCATCTATATTCATAACTATCGAAACCTTAATAAACGTCACACAACCACTAAACCCTACTCACAAATTACCTTACATAAAAAATCATGTGGAAGATTCCGTACAATGCAAGAGATAATTTTGTATTGTATTTGCTATGAAGCTGAGTGCGAGCTACTGTATTGTACTCGGTCAACAAGCTGGGCTTTCCCTGGCATGGTGGTATCCCATGCAACTGCGCCATTCTGCTCCCTCGCCCCCTGTTTTAGCGGAAATCCGTTTTGCACATGTACGGAACGGAATTCCTCCTGCTGCACTGCTTCTGCCGGCAGCGATGTAGTGGTCTCCGTCTGCCATCATCAATGTGATTCTGTGCCGCAGAATGCTGTGTAAACAGCTCTCTAGAACCATGGTCCAGTCACAGCAGTGCAAAGACCGGCTGCAGCAGGGGGACAGATGATCAGCCACCCGACACAAGCTCTGCTACGCTCTGCCGTGAGGGCAAGGGTTAATGCCATGGGGGGATGTACTGGCATCGAGGGGGGGGGGGGGGGAAGTGTGCTGGGGTATGCCTCAATGAGGTGTCGGGGGATGGGGATGTACAGTTCTTCAGCAGAGACCTATGGACACTGGTAGGTGTTGGGTTATGCCACTAGGGATCTATTAACACCAGGGGTTGGGGGCTAATTGGCACTTGGGATCTATTGCCAGTGGGTAGAGTGTGAATGTTCCAATTGAGATACATTGACAATTAAAACATTTTTAAATATAAGTTCACAACTTATTTAAATTAAAAAAAGACACCTTAATTTTTGATGATCTTTTTGAAAAAAAAAAAAATTAAGAGCAAATAAAATGATCCTAAATAGAGAGAACACGTGCTTTAATGCAGTCATATTCTCTAGCTGAGCCATTTGAGCTGGAAAAAATGAAAAAAAATGAAATAATAAATTAGTGGTAGAAAGTTGGGGGCTCATCCTGACAGCGAGGCGTGGAGCTGCAGGTTAGTCGCCTTGCCTACCTTGTTAACCCCAATTTGCAAAACTAGCGATAACTTTCCTGGTAAGTTTTGCAATTCGGCAGCATAAACTTGCTTAAGGTGACTGATTTATCCTACTTACATTTCGGAGCTATAATCTACTTAAGAGGCAGCTTTTTGCCTTTTGAAAAAAAGATAGAAAAAAAAAAAAAACTCACATGCAAAAATGTGCACCGAACTGAGAGTCAGATATAGAAGAGTAACAGTAAGTTAGAAACCTACTTTGATCTTGAACTCCATTAGCTCAAAGTGCAGGTCTGAAATATACTTGTCCAAATCCCCGCTGAAATGAATAATGTCCTCGTTCTTTTTAGCGTCGCAGAAGAGAACGGCTGATTTCAGCTGCTGGAAGCTGGGAATTAGGCTTTGATAGAGAGCGGTGTCTTCTGAAGGAATACTTAGGTTAAAGTCTTTGGCGACTGCGTAGAGCTGGATGACTGTGTTGTATCGCGTCTCCATGGATGGAAGCTCGGAGGAGACTTGTCCGAGAAACGTCAGGTGCTCCACAAACTCCTCCACCAGCTTTAGCTCCCCGTTTAGTCTTTGCAAGTAACTATGGATGACCTGGAATAGCACAGAAATATATTTACAACATGGACGTGGTTCATAAAAACACGAGTCGGCTTGGAATGGAAGAACAAGTCTAACATGCGGGTTTATCATGTGCGTGTGTGCGTGCATGTGAGCTTTTCATTTATTTTTCCATATGCCGCTATGTAAACACAAATAGGAGATATGCTATAAGATAAACCTAATTATGTACACTGCAACATAAACTCACTAACGTGTATTATCGTGTTACCATATAACAACCTTCTTAAATACAATGTAACTTAACTTCTAAGAATAAAGACACAGACAACAGTGTTGGCGTTTAAATATTTTGTCAAATTTATTTTTGACAAGTCATTAAATTTTAGACTATAAGTTAATACTAATAATGTTGACGGCACAAAAAGAACGCAGAGGACAATAACAACCAAACAGCTCAAACACACACACACACAAGCCAAGCATTGGTGATCAACTCTCCTTTACCTTCAACCACCAGTCCAGGTGGTATAGCCATTTCCCGTCCAGGACAATTGGCTGTCGCCTTACTCTAATGAGAGCGCACCCACTAAGCCTAAATATTAACATAAAGTAACTCCAAGTGTCGTTCTTTTCCGCAACCACCAAACTAACCATTATACATTCAACAAACGAAAAACAAAAAGAGGGAGGGAGGGTGGGAAAAACTGGAACAAAGAGGCAGATTTACATACATCCCTCCATTATATACTCTTAGACCACTCCCCATGTAACATTCATTAGCTGCATAAGACCAGCTAAACTTAAAGGGGCAATATTCAACACGTTATTAAACTGGCAACACTCAAAACACTTGTGGTTTAATGTGCCTCATGTTTACATGTCATCCTTCGGGCTTACTTCATGCTACAGGCGATAGAGAAAGGTGCACCCTTATTCCAATGCCACCCCTGTGACGTTTCGTAGGGATTCCTGAATTTGCATTGTCGAGGGCCACGATAAGGCAATTCACAGTGAATCCTGTCATCGTGACCCATGCCGCACCCACTTCACGGGTCAGCCGGCAGGATGCAGGAGAGTTGCCCACTTTCCCGGGACACTCTACCCCAAATTTCTGAGTATCCTAGAAGTTTTAGAAAAGTGGGCAAGTATGGCACAGAGTGAAGTCAGACAGTTTATTGACAGGCTACGGTACATTCTCACAAATATTGGTTAAGCTCACAAAATGGCTGCCTCCATTGTGTGAATGTGTCAGGTGTTCTTCAAATAATCAGTTCCATTTTATTACATTAGTGAATGTGCAGAGAGAGAGAGAGTTGTATTGTGAGACACACAGATAAAACCCAGAGCTCTCCTGGTGAATCTCAGACACACGGTAGCAGTGGCCATGTTCTGCGACAGCACAAGTAAGGTCAAGACATGAATGTCAAGGAAAATGGCCGCCACAGGTAGTCCTTAGCATCAGCAGCTCAAACCAGCTAAACCTCTCGCAGCGTAACAGAAATATTTTTATACAAAATGTTAATGATTGTTTTCAAGGAATATTGTGAATTCTTCAAGGCAAGATTTGATTATGGATGTTTTATTCATAACCAGTGAATTGAGTGCCCTGCAACATATGTTAATACACTCGGCTGATGTATTCTGCTCCGCCACAAATCGGTTGAATTAACCCCGCTGTTCGGCTCTTTTATTTCATTAAGTATGAATCATGCAAAGTCTCCTCACGCTACATTAACCACTTGTGAAATTTCCAGTGGCAGACATTTCAGCAAATTCAATTGTTCTCAAGCGATTAATCAGTATTTTCTTTTCTTTTATTAGTCCCAGAATACTTTTTCAGAATTATCACCTGTAATAATGTTGAATGGGGTTTAAATGACATAATGCTTCAGCGCCATTTATAGAATTCTATGTATTATTTACAGAAAGATGGTTTTGCGATGTATTAATAAATGTGGCGTTTTTGTGAACGGTGACCACATTACTTTGGGGAGTGAACAGAGGGCCTGATTCAGACCCGCTCGCGAGCGCTGAGCGCTCGCAAGCGGGTCGATGTTGTCCAAATGCGCATGCGCACGACAGAGGCGCCTCCGTCGTGCGCATGCGCGAGACCCGAATAACGACAGGGAAGCCGTCGTTATGGGTCTCGCACCAAAGGGGGCGTGCTGTCGATGGTGAGTGACAGCACGCCCCCTTTGGTGGGCGTGCTGGGGGCGTGGCTGCCCAGACGGAGGCGTTCCCATGGGAACGCCTACCATCTGGGTCCGGCCCCACTGACATCACTAGTGATGTCAGTGGGAATGATTTTGGCTCTGATAGAGCCAAAAGCACTCCAGGGCTTGCAGTCAACGAGACCCTACCGCAAGGGTCTCGTCGCAAGCCCGATGGTCGCGATGGTCTTGACCATCGCGACCATCATCATGGATGCTCGCTATAGCTGTGGGTGGTAACCCACAGCTATGCGAGCGTCCAAGAGGCCGCTTCGCATAAAAAAAAAAACGCCCTGATTCAGAGCGAGCGCTCTTGTCAGAGCGTCCGGCTCTGAATCAGGCCCAGAATGTTCACACTTAAAGGAAAAAACAGAAGGTTTCAATGTTTCGGGCTAAGGAATAGTGCCAAATTAGAGGTGAGCGGTTCAGATTCCGATAGAACCGAATTTCGGGGGAACCCAGGTAAACAGAGTCATCCGGATCTGAAAGCGAGGCAACATTTAATCCAGAGATCTTGGATTGTGATTGTTTGTGATTGCATATAAAGTAAACTGCTCACCCCTGGTCTCAGCTGCCATTTCCCGCTAGAAAGTGTGCGAGGAGGTTGCTGATAAGTGTAATCGTAATTCTGTGCTTCAGAAGTGAATCACATAGAGTGTCCGCAGAGGCTGAAGGTAAGCGCCAGACATAAGACGTTTATGCAAATATATGTTGTATTTATTTATTTATTTTTAAGATGGTCATATTTGAGAATCACCTTAGAAATGTAACATATATCTTTTATGTTTGTTCAGTTTTGATTTTCTTTTTGCATAACTTTGCTGAGTGTGAAGGCAATCAATGGGGTGAATCCAACTGCGGGCGGGATTTAAAAAAAAACAAAAAACCGCGGCACAGGGTTTTTCCCGTAGCCGCAGGGTTTTGCATTCAATAAGGTGACTGAAAATGGGATGCAGTCCTTTCTATAGCGATCACTGCGTCTTTTTTCTCGCACCTCCAGAGAAAGTTAGATTTTCTCTAAAATCGTTAATTTTTTGAAAAATCAGCGGGACTTGCTCTGGGACCCCGATGGCACAACCAACACCCCCCCCCCTCCCACGAGGAGTAATTAAGCAATTGAAAGTTTCCAATTAGCCTAATTAGTCTTTAATTACTCACCTTCCCAAGCGGTGTCTTCTGCATCCAGTGTCGGGAGCCAGGTCAACTGCAGCATGGTGAGTATGTGAGTGTTTGTAAGTGTGTATAAGTGAGTGCATGAGTGTGTGCATATGTGAGTGACCCCCCCAGTGTGAGTGTATTCCCCCCTGTAGTTGGTTCTTGGAGAACTACATTTCCCAGCAGCCCTTGCACCTCCCTGCAGCCCCGGAGCCTTCCAGCGGCCCCTGGAGCCACGGAGACCCCCGTCAGGTATCAGTTTTTTTTTTTTTTATGTGCCGCAGGGTTTTCAGAGCTTTTTTTTATTGGATACCGCAGGTATTGGGAGCGCGCATACCTGCGTAATCCAAAATTGGGCGCAAGGTTTTTTACCTCGCTAAACCTCGCCCTCAATTGAATATGCTCTATATATGGAGTAGGTAACAAGGCCCAAGGACAGTTCCCTCTTGCATTATGGGTTTCGGCCAGCTTGCTGGTGTATCTTGTTTTCTTATTTATTTATTTTTTTTAAATAATCACTCTGCCGCTGTTATCCCTCAACTTCTTACACATGTAGCTTGTAACTATACCACATTATGCCAATTGCCATATCAAACATTTCACTTCTGGCCTTTGCCAGGCCAGCTTGTCAGTGTATCATGTGTTTTAAAATGAGCATTCTGCCGCTGCTATCCCCCTGCCTCTCAAATCTAATCAAAATGAAAGCTTGGGTGTATCATTACTCTCTACTTTTATAAAATTACCTGGCTTCTACTACTGCCAGGCCTCTCCATGTTGCTCATGCTTTATAACATGGGGTGTCAGATCTCTGATAGGAAACAGTAAAAAATCCTCTCAGCGCCCCTGCCCCTAGTAATTATAACAATTGCAGACAATACCAAATATAACAATGAGCCCAAGGATGAGGGGGGTGCTTTAAAAAAGCATTAATCTCCCTTATTGTGGATTCTGCAGGAATGGGGGTACACTCAAATTAAAGCAAAAGTCACCTATTAAGCAGGGGTACCCCATGGTGTTATGTATATTGTCTCAGATGATACATCAGCCCTATACATGTGCAGTCAGAAGGTGGCTCAGCCCCCTCTTGGAATTTGTGTCGCTTCAAGTGGACATTCTAAGTTTTTGATCTCCCGTCCAAACGTACTTTTTGGAGTTTCTCTTTCTGAAGAGTTTAATGATATAATACTAACAGTTATAAACTTATGTATCTGTAATTCCCAGAAGGATTAATGTTGCATTAAAACCAGGTGGCACAAAATCTCTTACGTTGATAAGAAAATACTCACACATTATTATATGTTTTTGTGATTTTGTGTGCCTCATATAGAAGGAAACGGGAGTTCGCTACCGGTATAAAGTGTTTAACTTTACTTACTTCCAAAAGCTGGAGATTCTTAGCATAGGCGACAGCGGGAAGAGAAGTGCGGATAATATATACGACGGATTGGAGATGCTGAAGGCAACTTGTCTGAAACTCCAGACTTCTCACTTTAACCAACTCCACCCTCCGCTCGATGTTCATCTGCCGACATTCCATGATGAAACCTTTAAACATGTCCAGGATACTTCTGTACTCCTCCGGTGTCAGCTCCGCCTGGGTGGCGGTTATCTTTACCTTCACGCTCTCAGCAGTTTCCACCATTGTGCAGAACTTCTTAAAGTGGCTGCTGTAGGCTTCAACTTTCTCCATGGAAAGTTTAACAATAGCAAATATTTTCTTAACCTGAAAATGAAAAAAGTGAAAAGACTGTAAGCGCTCGGTCAGTATTGGCCCAGAGTATATACGGCAAACTCTGAAATCAAGCTGCCGGCTGGCACAGACCTGAGTTGAGCGGTAGTGAATCAGGAGGCGGAAGGACAGTATGAAGCAGTATGAGAGGTAGCTGAAGGTGGGTTATGTCACAGGGTGGTCAATGTAGTAACAAGCCCTTTATCTCAGCGCAAAGAAACATCTTGCCGCTTGCCGTAGGGATACAGGATGTGTTTGTTCTGTAATGTACCGCAATAACGCTCACCGAAGAGGTGTTGCACAATATCAACCCACCGGCGACCTAGTCTTCCTGTATCGCAAGAACTTAGCGATTTCAGGACTGTGTAAATGCGATTCTAAAAGACCGCATATGCGCATACTTTGATATGTCCGGTTGCTGTGGCTGCACGGTGAGTGGGCATAACGCCAGCCTCAAATGGTATCATAGGTAACTTGACAAGCAGCGAAAAGCTTTTAGTGTGATTTAGAGGAAATCTCTCCGATTTCTCTATGAATGCCTTTTTTAATACACATGAAAGAAGCAGCAATAACCAATTTTGAAATGCATAAAATAGGGGTCATCACAGTTTGATAAATTGACCCCATTACACTTAGGAGAGGGAGTTCTGGAAGGAGGATAAGGCAGCAGGAGGTGTAGGTGTGCATGGGATTACATACCTGACTCTGGTAATCTGAGTCCATGCCAAGAAGCAGCTCACAGTTTGGCCAAGTCTTCTGACCGCTCCGTCGGTCCCAGTTCGTCTCTCTGTGAGGTAACGTTCCCTCATCACTTCCAGGCTGATGGCAGAATATGGAGAAACTGGGCTCCTGGCTAAGAGGAGATATTCTGCCTATTGTACAACAACATACATATTAATTAATATTGAACATGGTAATTTAATACGTTTTAGACATTTTTCTCCATCAATTCTTTGAGGGCCAGAGATTTTTCTGACCTATAGAGGTCAAAAGTTTCTGTTGAATTTCACTTCTGTGGAATAAGTCATCACATGGTCGACTCGGCAGCCATTTTGTGTCTGAACCTGTATTCCCGAGGAGTCTCTATTTATCTCATTAGGAAGCAAAGACAAAAAGGTACAGGCCACAAAATGTAAAATTAAAAGATGAAATTTCCATATTTATTAATGTGTTTTTCTGACTGACACTCAATAAGAGTATTTTGTTAATGCACAATTATACTTATTCTTAAACAAAATCCTATCTTGTAGTCACTGTAGTGTGTTCTTCTGTATTGCACAGTGACGATCTGTAAAGTTCATACCGGGACTACTACTCATGGAAGTAACATTAAAAGTGCAGGTAATACAGAATATGCACAAGAGTCCAGGCATAAACCATTTCTAGATAAACGTATCAAGAAAGCTGATACAGCCCTAAGTACCACCTTCTGTAGTAGATGTGCATACTGTATGTTATACTGCATCAGAAAGGTGGGTAGAGCTACAGAGAGTGCACAAATGAGCAAATCTGTGCTTTAACTTCAATTTGTAAACTATATCACACTAAGATGATTACGGGCCAGCAGGTCTATAAGGCTGATTCAGAGGTGAACGCTGAAGCGCCCGCAGATGTGTCTGTTGGCAGTCGCACGTCTGTGACTTTAGGCAAATGCCGCTAAAAAGTCTTTCCCTGGCATACATACATGTGTCTGAATGTGCAAGGACTGAGATGCCCACTTTCACCGTCCGTACATGCAGTAATACCGATTGGTGCGTCTTTAGACCTACGTCAGATGCAGTTTCTCCATCCATGTATGGCCTCATACAGTATGTGAGCGGTTGAGCATCTGCGTACACAACTGCTTTCACAGACAACCCCGTAATGCTCCCATAACATGCCTGTAAACCGGACCCTGTAACGCTCCCATAACATGCCTATAAGCCGGACCCCGTGACGCTCCCATAACATGCCTGTAAGCCAGACCCCGTAATGCTCCCATAACATGCCTGTAAGCCGGACACCGTGATGCTCCCATAACATGCCTGTAAGCCGGACCCCGTGACGCTCCCATAACATGCCTATAAGCCGGACCCCGTGATGCTCCCATAACATGCCTGTAAGCCAGACCCCGTATTGCTCCCATAACATGCCTGTAAGCCGGACACCGTGATGCTCCCATAACATGCCTGTAAGCCGGACCCCGTGACGCTCCCATAACATGCCTATAAGCCGGACCCCATGACGCTCCCATAACATGCCTGTAAGCCGGATGTCTCATAATAAGGCTACAGAAAATAATTCTGCTTGAACAGTGGAACAGAAAGAAGCCTGAGCTGCATAATATTACAGTATCTGGAAGCAAGGCCTATGCACATGTTCCAAAAGAAAAAGCTTACCAAATCTTAAGTTGGTTAACTCTGATAGGCTACAGCAAGTACCACAAAAAATACAGCATTGTCCACCAAGACACCAATCAGATAACAGAAGCATGGTAATTAAAGATGACTCTGGGCCTAATTCACTACGGTTCGCAATTCTGCTTATACGCACGTTGCACCGCAGTTGCTAATATCATGTGTGCATTCACATTGCGAACGCAGCCTGACATAAGGACGCTCACTTCCCCAAACTCACATCCATATACTAGGGGAACATAGCGAAACCATCGGTAACATCGAGAAACATGGGACCCATAGGCACACTTGCACAAGCCCTGACCTTACTCAGAGATTGCTATCAGTGCTATGGCTGCTTGTAGCCACACAGTGGCTAATTTATGCACGCCACTGCAATGGCGTTGAAAGGCACTGGCACGCCTCGGTTCACCTGACCCCCCCCCCCCGTCACCACCCACAAACGGCACTTCCTGTCCATCACTCTGCTCTGGTTCTGCGTAGCCTCAGCAACCGCAATTCTGTTTGCAATTCCTAGTTCGCGCATCTGCACTGCGATGCAAGGGCATGCGCAGAGCGCAACGACCAACTGCGTGCGTCTTTGCAACTGCGATCCGTGATGAATCAGGACCTCTGTTACTTACATTTCTCGTTATATAACAATGTATTGGGGTGAAGTAAGACCGACAGCCTAAAGTCTCAAAGTAAGGGTACAGACAAATCATTGGACAGGCGAACAGAAAGACACAGAGCTGTAGAATTGAACGCTTGCGGGACTGAAAGGGGTCAGAGGAATCTAATCCATATGAAGGATAGGGTTTCCATCTAAAATAGGTCCCCACAGGCTAATTCTGAAAACTTTCGGTTCTCAGTGTTTGCTGAATACTAGGCGGAATCTTCAAGCCTCTAATAATGAATGGGCGTTCATCAGTGATCATGAATAGACCACATAGGGAGTAGGGTTACTTTTATGGCCAGGAAATGCTTGTGTTGTTCAAGCTAAGGATAAGTGTCAAAAGAGGTTATCGCTATCGTTGTTCGGTCCCAGTATGGAGAGATAGGTGGGCCTGATTCTGAGCCGCAGGAAATCCGCACGCGGTGCCACGCAGAAATGTCCCTTTGGCGCATGTGTTATACAGAGAGTACACACAAAGGTGCTCTTGTATTCGGGTTAAACATTACCAAAAATGTGGCAGAACTGTAATGTGCCTTCCTGGGCGGTGACTGGGAGCGCACGCAATAATGGTCCGTTCAGTGGGCCTATCAGTGCAAGCGTCTAAGGGCCTGATTCAGAGCCGCTCGTAAGCGGCCGCTCGTTCGCTCTGAGCAATGTTTGCCCAACTGCGCATGCGTACGGATCGTTATACGCATGCGCGAACCAGTCAGTGCGGTCGAAATTCATGTGCTCGCAAAATAGCGAATGCCTGATAATTTGAGTGACAGAATGAGGCATATGTGGGTGGTAACAGGGGAAGGTGCTTGAAAACGGGGAGTGGAGATCAGAACGCAGGCGTGCTTAAAGGTCAAAACTGGCGTTTTATGGGTGTGCATAATTAAAACAGCAGCGTCATTGACCACGTCACTGGGTTATTTTATAGCCAGAACTGCTCGCAAGATTGTGATAGGAAAAACCAACCCCAAGAATAGCGAGCAGTTCATACGCTGGTCGATGTACTCGATTAATCTAATGAATAGCGGACATGACGTAGGATGCGAGCGGCCAGGGGGCGTAGTTTCCCAAAAAACGACCGCAAGTTTTGTTCGCTCGTTCAGACGTAGAGGCATGAACAGACCGCAAAGAACGATAGGGTTCATTTGAATAGCCAATCCTATTTTCTGGACGAGCGAGCGCTAATTGCGGCCCTAAATTCCTAGACACACAGCCAAAGGCGTAGGAGGCAGGGGCAGCCCCAGGTCTACTACTGGTAGAAATTTTGGAGCCCCCACCCCCAATCCAACTATGTGCCCAATTTATTACCGCTCGCAACTGCGATTACGCATGCAATCGGCAAAGGCTCCAGTGCGATCGGATTGCGACCGCAGTGTCTACGCAGGCCCATCGCAGAGTTACTGACAAGAAGTGAGCGTTTGGGGGAGGTGAAGGGGAGGCAGTCAGCGAAACTTAGCTGTGCCAGTGCGTTTGAAAGCTGTTATAGGGGTGTGAATACATTAGCCACTGCGATGCCATACGCAGCTTGAGCTTTACTGCGTGCGATGAGGTTAGCAATACCTGAGTAAGGTCAGACGTTATGCATGACGCAGAGTATTATGGATGTATTTAAGGTAAAGTGGGCGTCCTTATGTTGGACTGCGTATGGCATTGCGATAGCATTCATTAGAATATTTTCGCAGTGGGACTGCATGCGTAATTGCAGCTGCGATCGCAATAGCGATCCGTAATGAATCAGACCCTATATCCATAATTAATAATTTTATTATTCTAAAAAAAAAATCCTAGTTTTTAATTAAATAAATTATTCCACAGAAGAGAAACGAAGAAATATCAAGTCAAGCCGCCACAGGGAAAAAAAACACACATACATTGCCCCCGACAGGAAAAAAAACAACACACACATTGGCCCCCACAGAGGAAAAACACACACACACATTGCCCCCGACAGGAAAAAAAAAACACACACATTGGCCCCCACAGAGGAATAACCCACACACACATTGGCCCCCACAGGGTGAAAATAGACACACACACATTGGCCCCCACAGGGTGAAAAAAAACACACACATTGGCCCCCACAGAGGAAAAACACACACACACACATTGCCCCCGACAAGAAAAAAAAACATACATTGGCCCCCACAGAGGAAAAACACACACACACATTGCCTCCGACAGGAAAAAAAAAACATAAATTGGCCGCCACAGGGAAAAAAACACACATACATTGCTCCCGACAGGAAAAAAAACCACACACACATTGGCCCCATCAAGGTGAAAAAAAACACACACACATTGGCCCCCGCAGAGGAAAAACACACACATACATTGCCCCCGACAGGAAAAAAAAACATACATTGGCCGCCACAGGGAAAAAAACACACATACATTGCTCCCGACAGGAAAAAAAAAACCACACACACATTGGCCCCCACAGGATGAAAAACACACATACACATTGGCCTCCACAGGATGAAAAAAACACACACACATTGGCCCCCACAGGATGAAAAACACACACACACATTGGAGTCACAGGAAAAACAAATAAAAAACATTGATTTAACATTAGCCCTCACAGAAAAACAAAAAACACATTTATTCAATGATTGCCCCCAGAGGAGAAACAATAAATCAATTTTCATTGCCCAAGACCCCCTTCCCTCTCCTCCACCAGCCCTCTACAGAAGACTGAGTGACCTAACCTGCTGGGCTAATTACAGGAGACCAACTTCCAGACCAGTAAGTGCCTCCAGCCGCTCCAGAAAGTCCGGACCAGTTAGTGCCTCCCCCAGAGAGTCCAAACAGACCAATGAGTGCCTCCCTCCAGAGAGTCCAGACCAATGAATGCCTCCCTACAGAGAGTCCAGACCAGACCAATGGATTGAAACTTGGTCCCACTCCCTCCCTCATCCGGACCCTCAGCACCTCATCACCGTCCTGAGCCCTCAGGGGGGGGGGGGAGGAGAGGGGGGGGTTCCCCCGTGTGGCCGCTCAGCTGGAACGGGCCTCGAGCCAGCCCTGATAGGAGGGCATGGTCATATAGACTGCACGTGCCATAGGACTGGAGTAGGTTTCCGAGGTATTATTACCCTGTAATACAGTTGTGTTCTCCGCTTGTTAAATGGAAATCACTTGGTACTAGCTACAAATAACGCTCCGGGGTGAATGTGGAAGTGACACTGATCAGACAGATTTATATTCCCTGTCGTCTCTCTGTTCTTCCTCATAGTACATTACACAGTGCGCAGAGTGTAGACAGTGATTAACTTCTGCAGCAAATTCAGCTAAAGAAGAAGTACCTGGATGTGACCTCGGACTGTAGCTTTAGTCGCGCCAAACAGCACCTCTCAGCGCGCCAGGTCCCAAGCGTCTCTTTTACTCAAAATGTTCCTCTTATTCACACAACTAAAACAACTGCAAGCAACAAAACTACTTTACTAGATAGATCAATGTGCGACATTAGTACATCTGTGTGCGTATTAGTCTGAGTCTGTATATGAAAGGCTACGATGAAGCGTCCACGGCTTTTCTCACACCATGTCCCGTTCTGCTTCATCTGCGACTTTGTACGTTTTTAAAACGAATTCCTATGCGGTTAAAGTCCCAGCCCGGCGTATGTAGTGCACTGTGCGTTGTGGTGCTGTGCCAATTACATGCAAAATTGAATAGACAAAGATGCAACACAGCACCTCTCGGAGCACCTCAGCCGCGCCGGGCATCTTATATCGTATGGCGTATTGAGACTAGGGGGTAAATTTACTAAAGTCAGAGCATCCATTCAGTGCCGGGAGAGGGCTGGGGGAAGCCCAGCTAGTGACGGAGTGCTGGGCTTACCCCCAGCCTGACGTTATATGGAGGCGTGCCATGCGGGCACGCCTCCAAATAACATCACTTAGGGGGCGTGGCCTATGGTAACTAGGCCACGCTTACATTTTCGGTATTGGGCAATATTAACTGAGCCGGCACAGGGTGCTCGACCCCTGGAGCCGGCCCTGTATATATAGATATATAAATATATATATATGGATAGATACAATATATATATTGTACAGTATATATAACATACATGTATATGATACACATTACACGCAGACACTTACTATGCAGGAGCTGCAGGTTATAGATGAGGGCAGGACTGTCTGCCATTAGGCCCACCCCCATGCAGCAAAATGCGAAAAGACTCCTCCGATATGGCGGGAAAGAAACTCTCTGGGACAGCGGTTATCATCACTACAGCTGTCTCTGAGAGTTACATTTAGTAAATAGCAGGGATAATCATGTTGGGAGGTATAGTGTTGCATTAAACAAATGCTTTATTCCAAGATTCAAGCATTTTGCTTCTGATGACATATCTGTGGATGGTATTACCAGAACAGGGAGTACCACCTTGACAGTTAAAAATGAGGGCTGCCACTCATAGGCCAGTGCTATGAGCATGCCCCCCAGGGTAAACTTTTCCAGCCAGCCCCTGCCTAATGCCAGAATCTACTGCGCATGCGCGGGTCTCTGGGAAAATGGCGCCTGCGTCTTATTCCCGGGGACATTTTTTATGTGCATGCGCAATCACCGGGAAAATAGCCACCGCCATTTTTCCTGTGATATTTGCTCCTCTGCAGCACACACTGGAGACTGCGGAAAGGTAAATATAGCAAAATATGGGTGCAGTGTGGGCCTCCCTGGACCCAGGTGCCCATGTGCATCGCACACCCTACACCCATTATACATACGCCCCTGTTGGCACACCGTTATCATACTTTAGCTGCTTCTACACATGTCAAAAGTTGTGACAAAAACAACGCAACTTGTGATTACATCCAGCTCTGCACAAGGCGTGGGTCACACGGAGACCAGGAGTACTCGGCAGGTAGGGGCGTGGGTCACACGGAGACCAGGAGTACTCGGCAGGTAGGGGCGTGGGTCACACGGAGACCAGGAGTACTCGGCAGGTAGGGGCGTGGGTCACACGGAGACCAGGAGTATTCGGCAGGTAGGGGCGTGGGTCGCCGGAGACCAGGAGTACTCGGCAGGTAGGGGCGTGGGTCACACGGAGACCAGGAGTACTCGGCAGGTAGGGGCGTGGGTCGCCGGAGACCAGGAGTACTCGGCAGGTAGAGGCGTGGGTCGCACGGAGACCAGGAGTACTCGGCAGGTAGAGGCGTGGGTCGCACGGAGACCAGGAGTACTCGGCAGGTAGAGGCGTGGGTCGCACGGAGACCAGGAGTACTAGGCAGGTAGAGGCGTGGGTCGCACGGAGACCAGGAGTACTCGGCAGGTAGAGGCGTGGGTCGCATGGAGACCAGGAGTACTCGGCAGGTAGAGGCGTGGGGCGCACGGAGACCAGGAGTACTCGCAGGTAGTACTCGGCAGGTAGAGGCGTGGGTCGCACGGAGACCAGGAGTACTCGGCAGGTAGAGGCGTGGGCCGCACGGAGACCAGGAGTACTCGGCAGGTAGGGGCGTGGGTCGCACGGAGACCAGGAGTACTCGGCAGGTAGGGGCGTGGGTCGCACGGAGACCAGGAGTACTCGGCAGGTAGGGGCGTGGGTCACACGGAGACCAGGAGTACTCAGCAGGTAGGGGCGTGGGTCGCCGGAGACCAGGAGTACTCGGCAGGTAGAGGCGTGGGTCGTCTGGAAACCAGGAGTACTCTCAGGTAGAGGCGTGGGTCGCACGGAGACCAGGAGTACTCGGCAGGTAGAGGCCTGGGTCGCACGGAGACCAGGAGTACTCGGCAGGTAGAGGCGTGGGTCGCACGGAGACCAGGAGTACTCGGCAGGTAGAGGCGTGGGTCGCACGGAGACCAGGAGTACTCGGCAGGTAGAGGCGTGGGTCGCACGGAGACCAGGAGTACTCGGCAGGTAGGGGCGTGGGTCGCACGGAGACCAGGAGTACTCGGCAGGTAGGGGCGTGGGTCGCACGGAGACCAGGAGTACTCGGCAGGTAGAGGCGTGGGTCGCCCGGAGACCAGGAGTACTCGGCAGGTAGGGGCGTTGGTCGCACGGAGACCAGGAGTACTTGGCAGGTAGAGGAGTGGCTCGCACGGAGACCAGGAGTACTTGGCAGGTAGAGGCGTGGGTCGCACGGAGACCAGGAGTACTCGGCAGGTAGAGGAACTATGTGGTGGTATTGAAGCCAGTGTGTGATGTGAGAACTTTGGGCCTGATTCAAAGGTGAATACAGAAGCGCCTACATCAGCGTCTATTGGCGGTCGCCCATCTGCATATATCGCTACAAAGCCCTTCCCTGGTATAGATCTGCGCGGCTGAATGTGCAAAAGCTGAAATTCCCACTTGCAGTGTCCATACACAAAGTAACACTGGGCCTGATTCAGTAAGGATCGCAGTTGCTTACACGCACACAATCGGACGATTAATTCGCACTGCGCATGCATCATGCAGAATAGCGATCTGTAGTGAATAAGGCCCACTGATCTGTGCGTGTTTAGACGCCACCATTGGTCGCAAAATCGTAACTTGCACCAGCACTCTGCAGCTGCAGTTTCCCTGTCCTAGTATGGCCTATGTGAGCCGTCGCAGCCACTTTCACAAACACGCCCACGCACTCCATTAACACGCCCATAAGACGGACCATCGCCATGCGTGCGCTAAGCCACCTCCCTGTCACTGCCTGGGAATGCCCACTACATTTTCTATACACGTCTCCCTGCATGCATCTGGAATTACTCCTGCGACTCTGCACGGACACAATTGGATACGCATGCGCGGCGCAATTTAGGCATATGCACAGTAGAAACTCCACCACATTGGCCGCGCGTCTCCCACTGTATCAGGCCCTTCGTCTCTAGTCCTAGAAGTCTGATACTTGAAAGAGGTTTTCATCTTACCTCACAGTGGAGTCCCTAGGAGGATGCAGAGCACATTTTCTGTGAAATGAACGTGTCTGAGTGGCGAGTCTCATGGGCGTGTCATGGGAGTGTCGTGGGCGTGTCATGGGAGTGTCGTGGGTGTGTCATGTGAGTGTTGTGGGCGTGTCATGGGAGTGTTGTGGGAGTGTCATGGGAATGTTGTGGGCGTGTCATGGGAGTGTCGTGGGTGTGTCATGGGAGTGTTGTGTGCGTGTCATGGGAGAGTTGTGGGCGTGTCATGGGAATGTTGTGGGCGTGTCATGGGAATGTTGTGGGCGTGTCATGGGAGAGTTGTGGGCGTGTCATGGGAGAGTTGTGGGCGTGTCATGGGAATGTTGTGGGCGTGTCATGGGAATGTTGTGTGCGTGTCATGGGAGAGTTGTGGGCGTGTCATGGGAGAGTTGTGGGCGTGTCATGAGAGTGTCATGGGAATGTTGTGGGCGTGTCATGGGAATGTCGTGGGCGTGTCATGGGAGTGTCGTGGGTGTGTCATGGGAGTGTTGTGTGCGTGTCATGGGAGAGTTGTGGGCGTGTCATGGGAGAGTTGTGGGCGTGTCATGGGAATGTTGTGGGCGTGTCATGGGAATGTTGTGGGCGTGTCATGGGAGTGTCGTGGGTGTGTCATGGGAGTGTTGTGTGCGTGTCATGGGGGAGTTGTGGGCGTGTCATGGGAGTGTTGTGGGCGTGTCATGGGAGTGTTGTGGGAGTGTCATGGGAATGTTGTGAGCGTGTCATGGGAATGTTGTGGGCGTGTCATGGGAGTGTCAAGGGAAAGTAATGGGCCTGTCAACCGACTTCCTTGCACCTAGTATGGGGCTGGTGTAAGTCCCGATAATGATGACGGTGGCTGCGGCTTTGGACATAAGAACAGTGGGCAGAACAGGCTCCCACATGCAGTCAGGGGTGCAGAGATGGGCCTGGGGGGTACTAGTTACCCATGCCTGGGCTTGTTGGGGAGGGGTCCAGCGGGGGGCCAGCTGCTGAGAGGGACAGGCAATGCACATTTTACACAGTGTTTTTTTCCAGAGGGGTCATGACCCGTGGATTCGGCCACGTCCCCTCGGTACCCACAGTACAGTATACACAGTCAGATTCCTGCATTAGCATAAACTTGTAAGCAGGCTAGTGCGGCTGTACGGATGTACGGAAGAGCTTCCACAAATGCGCCAGATGACCTTTTTGTTTTGATGTTTTTTTTTTATTACAAACGTCTAAACCAGTGGTTCCCAAACTGTTTTGAATCATGGCGCCCTAGAGCAGGGGTGGGGAACCTTTTTTCTGCTGAAGGCCATTTTTATATATATAATATTATTTGCAGGCCCGGGTCAGGCCACGCCCCTCCATGTGACATCACACTGGGGCAGGGCCACAATCACCGGTGATTACAGCAATGCCTGTAGCATCCCGAGGATGCTCCGGGGAGCTGTAAGGGCAGCGGTGTGACAGTATGAAGTGTCCTAAGAATGCTCCAGGCGGCACTGCTGCATAGATTGTGGCCACAGGGTGACATTATAGGCACCCTGAGCCAGATGAGGCCAGCAGAAAAAAGCTCAGAGGGCCAGACCAAATGACTCCGCGGGCCTTATACGGCCCCCCGGGCCTGAGGTTCCCTATCCCTGCCCTAGAGTATCCGAATTGTTTTCACGACACCCTTATTGAGAAATTCGGAAAATAATTTAGTATGTATTAAAGTGTAGTAAATTGTGCTGACCTGTCGTCCTTGGGGTCAGTGTAATCAGTGGGTTAAATAGTTAATTTCTACATGGGCATATAAGTTACAAACACATATACCCCTTGCTAGGCCTCTTGAGGTTTGAAATGAGATTGTCTTAATACAGTTGCTGTTTTTCCATAGAATGGTCAAATGACCTTTTGGGGTCAAAGAAGACATAAATATTGAGGCCTAGCTCGTACCTACCATTTCTACTACTAGAAGTATAATGAGCCATTCATAGCCTACATGTTCTTATCAGTAGCAGCTACATTCCAATGAGGTGACCACTGTAAAGCTGTGTAGAGATGCTAAGCATTATGGGTAATTAGCAGTGATGTCCAGACTCTACACAAAGGAGCTTTGAAAGAGTTCATCTCCATACAGACTAGGATACGTCATTACTGTATCTCTTTGAGTATATCTTAGTGCTTACGGAGCATGTGCAAGAGAGATAAGTTTGGTCAATGCTAATTTGGACCAAGGAGTGCTTGATACCTAGCACTGTATGTAATTAATATGGGCTTAATATCCAGAAAGCCAACACCCCAGACTAGGGTATATAAATCAGAGGTACACAAAGTTTCTTGGCTCGTGGCAGACCTGAGACTGCAGTAGGGTGCTGCCAATGTATATAGACTGAATCAGGCGTTGAAGAAACGAGGGCTCCCTGGTACCATACCCCATGAAGAAGATGAGATGAAGTACATCTTATGTTGCTGATGATGAATTACCGGTGTCATCTGAATACATAGACAAAAGTTCAGCTTACAGTATACTTTGTATGTTGTTTGTTTATTGTTTGTTTGTTACTTGTAAATAAAGTGTGTTCATTTGTACTCACTCATATTGGTCATTTCGATCAGAACGAAACCCACCGTTATGCAGTCAGTTATGTGGTGGTGACAGGTTTGAGCTTCTGTTTGTCCACATATTTACATTACATTGACCATACAAAAATTTGATTTGGTGCTGCACCACCAACCTGAGGCACCCCTGCAAGTGTCCTGAGGCACCCCAGGGTGCCGCGGCGCACAGTTTGGGAACCACTGGTCTAAACTATGACATTTATCCAGTAGCGGCTCCAGAGGTGAGGCTGCAGCACAGTCTAAAATTCAAATAGGCAAACCACACCAACTGCCAGTGAGTCCCAGCCAGTGATGTTTGGCAGCGTTTGGGGTGGCAGTTGGTGTTACTCCCCTATTTGAATTTTTGGACTGTGCTGCAGCCTCACCTCTGGAGCCGCGGTTATCTCAACATTATCATTTGGTGAAGGCGACATACCTATTGTCTGCTCAAATCCATCCACGATGCCTCTTATGTGAATATCAAACTCTTTTACAGAAGGGAATATGCAGAAGTTCTTTGAAATAGTTGATGACCTACAATAAAGACATCATTTAACTCTATAATAGAGATAGGATCACTGGCCCTATGGGACTACAACTCCTAGCATACCCTGTCTGATTGTGGGGCTGCAGTAGCAGCTACGAGCTGCGCACACTATATCTCACCTGTGCTCTCATGCATTATATTATAATGAGTAATCAGGGGACCTCCGTAATTCTTACCTCCCAGTAAGCTGCTCATTTTCATCCTCATCTTCCTCCTCCCATTCTCCAGAATCTAGGATGTGGAAACAGATCATTATAGTCAATGTACCTGTATATCAAGCAGGCAGCACTATAAATCCAGCTCCCACACACAGGGCTCAGCAGTGACACAGAGAACAAGGGGCCTGATTCAGACCCACTCGCGAGCGGCTGTCCGCTCGCAAGTGGGTCGATGTTCTGGACTGAGCATGCGCACGACGGAGGGAGCTCCGTCGTGCGCATGCGCCAGACGCGACGAGCGAAGGCAAGTCCTTCGCTCGTTGTGTCCGATCAAAGGGGGCGTGCTGTCAATGTTGATTGACAGCACGCACCCTTTGGTAGGCGTGCCGGGGGCGAGCCTCCCTGACGGGGGCGTTCCCACGGGAACGCCTCCCGTCAAAAGCCGGCCCACTGACATCACTAGTGATGTCAGTGGGAGTGATTTTGGCTCTGATAGAGCCCAAATCATTCCGGAGCTTGCGGTTGAAAACCTCAACCGCAGGCTCCGGCTCGCAATTTCGATGGTCGCGATGGTCTCGACCATCGCAGCCATCAAAATGCACGCTCGTATAGCCTGTGGGTGGTGACCCACAGCTATACGAGCGTCCAGAAGGACGCTCCATTTTCATGGAGGCCGGCCCTCATTCAGAGCGTGCGCTCTGCTCAGAGCGTACGGCTCTGAATGAGGGCCAATGTGTTAGAGCGAGCTCTGTGCGAGTTCCCCAGTAAATACGGGTGACAGAACAGCGTAAGCATCTCTGCTCGTACAGATAAACTACTAACATAAATACTTGATTTGTGGGGGAGATTTATCCAATCATGGACAGAGATACAGTGGAGATAGATAAAGGGGCCTATTTATCATTAAATACTTGAAGACAGGGATATAGCCAGAACTTTGTGGGCCCAATAGCAACATTGTGAAGGGGCTCCTGTCTCAATGCTCCGCAGCAATACCCTAATTATTTTGTGGACATTAGTAGTGTCCTAGTTTATTTTATGAACCATAGTAGTGCCCTATTTCACATTATGTCACATTGTAGGGCTGCCAGTCAGTGGCGTAACTTCCGGAGACAAGGGAGTAATTTGCCGCCGGGCGTCAGCCCTGAAGGGGGCACCTGGCTCCATTGTCCCCGGGAGCTGCATGGAGAAGGAGCGCCGCTGATCGGTGCTCCACCTCCATTGGCGTAACTACGGAGGGTGCAAGGGGACCCCTGCACCCTCCATTTGCCGGGCGCCCGCTGAGTGTGTTACAAGCGGTGCACTATGGGAGTGATGTAATAACGTCACTCCCATAGTGCCTAGGAGCGGACGCCGGGGATGAACGGCAGCAGCACTGGAGCGGGGATAAAGGTATCACTACTGGGGGCAACTACAGGGTCCTCACTACTGGGGGTAACTACAGAGGCCTCACTACTGGGGGCAACTACAGGGTGCTAACTACTGGGGGCAACTACAGGGGCCTCACTACTGGGGGCAACTACAGGGGCCTCACTACTGGGGGCAACTACAGGGGTCTCACTACTGGGGGCAACTACAGGGGCCTCACTACTGGGGGCAACTACAGGGGCCTCACTACTGGGGGCAACTACAGGGGCCTCACTACTGGGGGCAACTACAGGGGCTCACTACAGGGGTCTCACTACTGGGGGCAACTACAGGGGCCTCACTACTGGGGGCAACTACAGGGGCCTCACTACTGGGGGCAACTACAGGGGTCTCACTACTGGGGGCAACTACAGGGGCCTCACTACTGGGGGCAACTATGGGGGCAACTACAGGGGCCTCACTACTGGGGCAACTACCAGGGGCTCACTACTGGAGGTACTGCATAGGGGGACCATTACTGGGGAGCACTACATAGGCGGGCACTGCCTAGGGGGACCACTACTGGGGGCATTATATAAAAGGAACTGCATAAGGGGGGCGGCGGCAGCTGGGGGGTGGTACATTTTAGTTTGGGGGGGCACCAAAATTTATCTTGCCTCCGGGCACCTGGGATGAAGTTACGCCACTGCTGCCAGTACACATTATGCCACACAGTACCCCCAATTCACATTATGATATAGTGTCCCCACTTCATGTCATGCAACATTACAGTGCACCCTGTTCATATCATGCCACACTTTAGTGCCTCCACTTTATGTTGAGTCAAATTACTGTTCTCTTAATTTCAGATTATGCCACATTAGTGCCCCCAATTCATATTATGACATACAGTGTCCCAGTTCATATTATACCCCATTAGAGTGTCCCAGTTCATATTATACCCCAATACAGTGTCCCAGTTCATATTATACCCCATTACAATGTCCCAGTTCATATTATTCCCCATTACAGTGTCCCAGTTCATATTATTCCCCATTACAGTGTCCCAGTTCATATTATGCCCCACCACAGTGTTTCCAGTTTATATTGTGCCACATTACAGTGCCCCCAATTCTCATTATGACATACAGTGTCCCAGTTCATATTATACCCCATTACAGTGTCCCCAGTTTATATTGTGCCACATTACAGTGTCCCCAGTTTATATTGTGCCACATTACAGTGTCCCCAGTTTATATTGTGCCACATTATAGTTCCCTCCAATTCAAATTATACCATATTACAGTGCCCCCAAATCACATTTTGACAGTGTCCCAGTTCATATTATACCCCATTACAGGGTCCCAGTTCATATTATTCCCCATTACAGTGTCCCAGTTTATATTATTCCCCATTACAGTGTCCCAGTTCATATTATACCCCATTACAGTGTCCCCAGTTTATATTGCGCCACATTGCAGTTCCCTCAAATTCAAATTATACCATATTACAGTGCCCCCAGTTTATATTATGACACGCTATAGTGCCTACACTTCATAATGTGCCACATTACACTGCTGTAGTTTATAGGCACTGACTATAGCTATGCCCTTGTTTGTGGAATATTCCCCTGCAAATAGCAAGGATCCCCAGATATACTGTGAGGGATTGCAGCGGATATCTGCAAGTCGTCTAGTGTGTAGGCACCTGAAAGGGGGGGGACCCATGATTCCAGAACTTTGTACACATAGAGGTTCTGCTTCATCGTATACTCCACATATTTCATCAAGCTAATGATTTTGCAATGCATGTAATCTTTCTTTCCTGGCAAATTCCGGAAATGAGGGTCATTTGCTCATTGTAACGTATGAGGATGCACAGTGCATACATTTCATACATAGGTGCCTAACTTAAAGTGGGCAACTGTATTGCTAAAGTCTGGGCAGAGGAATTATTTGGATATTACACTTAACACTCCAACAAAGATTCAATGGGTCCTATCACCAACAACAAAGATGCATCCAACTCCCATACCAACAACAACACCTAAGACACCGGAGCCTTTGCAGCTGCGTATGACCGCAGAGGTGCACTAATGCACACCAAGAAAACAGCCCCAACACACCTGCGCTTTTGCAGCCGCCCTGCTTTACATCCCTCAGACACTGACTACCTGTCACTCACTTTGCAAAAAGGTGCAACTAGCGTCTCAAACCCATCGCTGTGCGTGCGCTATGGCACATATGTCGCAGTAGCCAAAAATCGCTCCATCGCGTTTGACATAATCAGACCCAATATCTCTGAGTAATATCAGCTCTATGGGTTTTTCACCAGGTACTTTGGTTTCTCCCCTCGATCAATACACATGCTGCTAGGTTAGTTGGCTTTGGCTATAGTGGCCACAGTCTGTGGTTTGCAAATTACATTATAAGCTCCACCGGGGAAGGAACAGATTTGTCTGAGTAATACACTGACTGTACATATTAAACTCCTATGTAACACGCATATTATACTTAAATGCATTCACCATTATATACAAGGCCTAGGTAAGGCTGGGTATAAGCCATGTACCTGCGTATAATGCCACGCACTATAGGTGTATATACTAGATAAAGTGTCTTGCACAGTGATGGCTGCACTACATCAGGACATCTGGGTATATGTTAAGCTATTTCCTAATGAGCTGGAAAGAGACACTTCCCGTATTCTGGGATAAATGGTACATCGGAAACGTCAGGCTGTTTGGGGGAACGCGAAGGCTGATGAAGAACGAGGGAGCGGAGACGGCATCCATCTATCTCACATCCAAAAACCAGGAGCAGATTTACAGGCAGATGTTAGACGCTGACCCCAACCCGAAGCGATCAGTCCTCTGCATGCTCCAGCTCCATGTGCCACTCAGTATTAATGGCAGCTGGATGAGAGTATAGATAAGGCCGAGCACACCGCAGCTGACGGTTATGTCATTAACCTTCCTATAAGGGGACATCAGGGACTGGAGTTTGACTGATCTAAGCATGAAATGCACAATTACAGGGGGAACAGTATCAACTTTATACTGTACATAGGATATATTCTAAATATACAGATAATGGAACAAGATGTAATAACTAATATTACATATGATAATAATCCGTACTGTATATTGAACAACAATTAGACTTGTACGAAGTTACTACACATCTATAGAGTAGAGAGATCATTTATTTATTGGGGTTTGGCATGTTATGTCGACATTCAGAATGTCGACATGGACGTTATGGCTATATGGACAATGTTGACATGGTCATAATGTTGACATTCTATGCGCATTTGCTGCCATTAAGAAGACAAACGCCATTTTTGGACCCTATATTTATAAGCATGCTGCCTATTTATTCTCTACTAGCTGGGATACCTGGCATTGCGTGGGGAAATCACGGCATACTGTATGAGAATGTGCTTTGAGGTAATGAGTAACTGTCAGTGCAGGTGCAGTGTTACAGTTGATCCTCTGACTCACTGCTCTTCTGTTGAAGCTCTAACTACCCCCCACTGGTACTTAGCAGCCTGTGCCTTCAGATCAGGGCAGGTTTAGGCACTGGAAGACATCCTGAGTGAACTTGATTACACAATCATTTAAAATCAGAGACTCCACGGCCTAATTAGTGGGCACCAAGTAGACCTCCATGGCCCTGACAAACTTCAAACCATAGCCAAAAACCTAATCCTGGTCAAACTACATCACCATGCCAAATTTGGTGGAGCTAGGTCCAAAGCTCTGGTCGTGCATAAAAGACAAACAGACAAACACACACACTTTCTCACTTATTAAATATAGACGACTACCGCATGATAGAATAGTGTTTACCAGATAGTCCCGTATTTTCTTGCTCAAAGGTGACCTCTTTCTTCAGTCCAGACGCCTTTGGCTTGCCAGTGGCACTTGAAGCGAGATGTGCGCCCTTGTCACCTTTCAGAGTAAGAATGCCAGTAGCTGGCGTAGCTGGGGTAGCAATGTGCTGCCCTACATCTACCAGAGTCTGCAGAGCCAAGCTGACTGCAAACACTGGCACTGCGTCCGGATTTCCCTCTTTTTTCCGTCTGATGTCACTCAGCTCCTAAAGCCAACAAGACAATGGTATTCATTGAGTAACCTTCAACGCATTACAATAAACATATCTAACATTATATGTTAAGAACAATTGAATGAGTAAACTCAAAGTACATTCAGTTTAATTGTAATCTGATTAGTGGAACAAGACTGTGGTGGCGGCGGCCATTTTGTTTTACTGTACAGTTCCCCAGGTGATAAGATCCTGGGCAAAAACAAAAACATTTTCAAGAAAAGATCTGAAGTGAAGGACATTTTGAGGGCCGATACAGAGTTGCTTGCACATTGTCACACAGAATTAAATTCAACCATGTATGCAAATGGACCGCCCTATCCGTACACTTGGTTTCACACCCACAGTCATTATTACTGCGCACAAGCCCTAACGCTGTGCTAGATGCAAAAGATCAGTTTAAAAAAACTTGTGTATTTACACATATGATCAACTCTGCAAACTGTGCAATTCTGTCAATACGCCATCAATGAACTTTGCTTATGCAAAAGCAGCCCAATACGGTCTAGTTACGCTGTTCAGACGCAAAGCAAAATGCATTTAGTTTGCATACGACTCTGCATCAACTGCACTTATGTACACTTGGTTTCACAGCTTATGCAGGGATAAAACACACAAGATATGCTGCGCAAACCTTGGACTACATGAAATATTGTGGCACTACAAAAAGCGATCATCTCGTGCAAGATCACCCCAAAGACATCCACCAGTTAGGCCAGGCCAAAATACTTCTGTGCTGAGGTGTCGGATTATTCAAAACATGGGAAACACCTGGTAAAAGTGATAGGACAGGATAGTAAATGCTGCTACAGGAGATGTCACTAGTTACCAGGTACCGGCTCCTAGGACAGGATAGTAAATGCTGCTACAGGAGGTGTCACTAGTTACCAGGTACCTGCTCCTAGGACAAGACAGTAATTGCTGCTACAGGAGGTGTCACTAGTTACCAGGTACCTGCTCCTAGGACAGGATAGTAAATGCTGCTACAGGAAGTGTCGTTAGTTACCAGGTACCTGCTCCTAGGACAGTAAGTGCTGCTACAGGAGATGTCACAAATTACCAGGTACCTGCTCCTAGGACAGGATAGTGAATGCTGCTACAGGAGGTGTCACTAGTTACCAGGTACCTGCTCCTAGGGCAGGATAGTAAATGCTGCTACAAGAGGTGTCACTAGTTACCAGGTACCTGTTCCTAGGACAGGATAGTAAATGCTGCAACAGGAGGTATCACTAGTTACCAGGTACCTGCTCCTAGGACAGGAGAGTAAATGCTGCTACAGGAAATGTCACTAGTTACCAGGTACCTGCTCCTAGGACAGGACAGTAAATGCTGCTAAAGGAGATGTCGCTAGTTACCAGGTACCTGCTCCTAGGACAGGACAGTAAATGCTGCTACAGGAGATATCGCTAGTTACCAGGTACTTGCTCCTAGGACAGGAGAGTAAATGCTGCTACAGGAGATGTCACTAGTTACCAGGTACCTGCTCCTAGGACAGGATATTAAATGCTGCTACAGGAGGAGTCACTAGTTACCAGTTACCTGCTCCTAGGACAGGATAGTAAATGCTGCTACAGGAGGTGTCACTAGTTACCAGATACCTGCTCCTAGGACAGGATAGTAAACGCTGCTACAGGAGGTGTCACTAGTTACCAGGTACTTGCTCCTAGGACAGGATAGTAAATGCTGCTACAGGAGGTGTCGCTAGTTACCAGGTACCTGCTCCTAGGACAGCATATTAAATGCTGCTACAGGAGATGTCACTAGTTACCAGGTACCTGCTCCTAGGACAGGATAGTAATTGCTGCTACAGGAGGTGTCACTAGTTACCAGGTACCTGCTCCTAGGACAGGATAGTAATTGCTGCTACAGGAGGTGTCACTAGTTACCAGGTACATGCTCCTAGGACAGGATAGTAAGTGCTGCTACAGGAGGTGTCACTAGTTACCAGGAACCTGCTCCTAGGACAGGATAGTAAGTGCTGCTACAGGAGGTGTCACTAGTTACCAGGTATCTGCTCCTAGGACAGGACAGTAAATACTGCTACAGGAGGTGTCACTAGTTACCAGGTACCTACTCCTAGGTCAGGATAGTAATTGCTGCTACAGGAGGTGTCACTAGTTACCAGGTACCTGCTCCTAGGACAGGACAGTAAGTGCTGCTACAGTAGATGTCACTAGTTACCAGGTACCTGCTCCTAGGACAAGACAGTAAATACTGCTACAGGAGGTGTCACTAGTTACCAGGTACCTGCACCTAGGACAGGATAGTAAATGCTGCTACAGGAAGTGTCGCTAGTTACCAGGTACCTGCTCCTAGGACAGCAAGTGCTGCTACAGGAGATGTCACAAGTTACCAGGTACCTGCTCCTAGGGCAGGATAGTAAATGCTGCTACAAGAGGTGTCACTAGTTACCAGGTATCTGCTCCTAGGACAGGACAGTAAATACTGCTACAGGAGGTGTAACTAGTTACCAGGTACCTGCTCCTAGGTCAGGATAGTAATTGCTGCTACAGGAGGTGTCACTAGTTA
The DNA here is from genome assembly GCA_031769625.1 of Taudactylus pleione. Lineage (NCBI taxonomy): Eukaryota > Metazoa > Chordata > Amphibia > Anura > Myobatrachidae > Taudactylus > Taudactylus pleione. Next base: position 3,441,513 of record JAUIMM010000482.1, read on the forward strand.
CCAGGTACCTGCTCCTAGGACAGGACAGTAAGTGCTGCTACAGTAGATGTCACTAGTTACCAGGTACCTGCTCCTAGGACAGGACAGTAAATACTGCTACAGGAGGTGTCACTAGTTACCAGGTACCTACACCTAGGACAGGATAGTAAATGCTGCTACAGGAAGTGTCGCTAGTTACCAGGTACCTGCTCCTAGGACAGCAAGTGCTGCTACAGGAGATGTCACAAGTTACCAGGTACCTGATCCTAGGACAGGATAGTGAATGCTGCTACAGGAGGTGTCACTAGTTACCAGGTACCTGCTCCTAGGGCAGGATAGTAAATGCTGCTACAAGAGGTGTCACTAGTTACCAGGTACCTGCTCCTAGGACAGGATAGTAAATGCTGCTACAGGAGGTGTCACTAGTTACCAGGTACCTGCTCCTAGAACAGGATAGAAAATGCTGCTACAGGAGGTGTCACTAGTTACCAGGTACCTGCTCCTAGGACAGGAAAGTAAATCCTGCTACAGGAGGTGTCACTAGTTACCAGATACCTGCTCCCAGGACAGGAAAGTAAATGCTGCTACAGGAGATGTCAGTAGTTACCAGGTACCTGCTCCTAGGACAGGATAGTAAGTGCTGCTACAGGAGATGTCACTAGTTACCAGGTACCTGCTCCTAGGACAGGAGAGTAAGTGCTGCTACAGGAGGTGTCACTAGTTACCAGGTAACTGCTCCTAGGACAGGAGAGTAAGTGCTGCTACAGGAGGTGTCACTAGTTACCAGGTACCTGCTCCTAGGACAGGATAGTAAGTGCTGCTACAGGAGATGTCACTAGTTACCAGGTACCTGCTTCTAGGACAGGATAGTAAATGCTGCTACAGGAGGTGTCACTAGTTACCAAGTACCTGCTCCTAGGACAGTATAGTAAATGCTGCTACAGGAGGTGTCACTAGTTACCAGGTACCTGCTCCTAGGACAGGATAGTAAATGCTGCTACAGGAGGTGTCACTAGTTACCAGGTACCTGCTCCTAGGACAGGATAGTAAATGCTGCTACAGGAGGTGTCACTAGTTACCAGGTAGCTGCTCCTAGGACAGGACAGTAAGTGCTGCTACAGGAGGTGTTACTAGTTACCAGGTACCTGCTCCTAGGACAGTATAGTAAATGCTGCTACAGGAGATGTCACTAGTTACCAGGTACCTGCTCCTAGTACAGGACAGTAAATGCTGCTTCAGGAGATGTCACTAGTTACCAGGTACCTGCTTCTAGGACAGGATAGTAAATGCTGCTACAGGAGGTGTCACTAGTTACCAGGTACCTGCTCCTAGGACAGGATAGTAAATGCTGCTACAGGAGGTGTCACTAGTTACCAGGTAGCTGCTCCTAGGACAGGACAGTAAGTGCTGCTACAGGAGGTGTTACTAGTTACCAGGTACCTGCTCCTAGGACAGTATAGTAAATGCTGCTACAGGAGATGTCACTAGTTACCAGGTACCTGCTCCTAGTACAGGACAGTAAATGCTGCTACAGGAGATGTCACTAGTTACCAGGTACCTGCTTCTAGGACAGGATAGTAAATGCTGCTACAGGAGGTGTCACTAGTTACCAGGAACCTGCTCCTATGACAGGATAGTAAATGCTGCTACAGGAGGTGTTACTAGTTACCAGGTACCTGCTCCTAGGACAGGAGAGTAAATGCTGCTACAGGAGGTGTCACTAGTTACCAGGTACCTGCTCCTAGGACTGGATAGTAAATGCTGCTACAGGAGGTGTCGCTAGTTAGTAGGTACTTGCTCCTAGGACAGGAGAGTAAATGCTGCTACAGGAGATGTCACTAGTTACCAGGTACCTGCTCCTAGGACAGGATAGTAAATGCTGCTACAGGAGGTGTCACTAGTTACCAGTTACCTGCTTCTAGGGCAGTAAGTGCTGCTACAGGAGATGTCACAAGTTACCAGGTACCAGCTCCTAGGACAGGAAAGTAAGTGCTGCTACAGGAGGTGTCACTAGTTACCAGGTACCTGCTCCTAGGACAGGAGAGTAAGTGCTGCTACAGGAGATGTCACTAGTTACCAGATACCTGCTCCTAGGACAGGAAAGTAAATGCTGCTACAGGAGATGTCAGTAGTTACCAGGTACCTGCTCCTAGGAGAGGATAGTAAGTGCTGCTACAGGAGATGTCACTAGTTACCAGGTACCTGCTCCTAGGACAGGATAGTAAATGCTGCTACAGGAGATGTCGCTAGTTACCAGGTACCTGCTCCTAGGACAGGAGAGTAAATGCTGCTACAGGGGATGTCACTAGTTACCAGATACCTGCTCCTAGGACAGGAAAGTAAATGCTGCTACAGGAGGTGTCACTAGTTACCAGGTACCTGCTCCTAGGACAGGATAGTAAATGCTACTACAGGAGGTGTCGCTAGTTACCAGGTACCTGCTCCTAGGACAGGATAGTAAATGCTGCTACAGGAGATGTCGCTAGTTACCAGGTACCTGCTCCTAGGACAGGAGAGTAAATGCTGCTACAGGAGGTGTCACTAGTTACCAGGTACCTGCTCCTAGGACAGGATAGTAAATGCTGCTACAGGAGATGTCACTAGTTACCAGGTACCTACTCCTAGGACAGGAGAGTAAATGCTGCTACAGGAGATGTCACTAGTTACCAGGTACCTGCTCCTAGGACAGGATAGTAATTGCTGCTACAGGAGGTGTCACTAGTTACCAGGTACCTGCTCCTAGGACAGGAGAGTAAGTGCTGCTACAGGAGGTGTCACTAGTTACCAGGAACCTGCTCCTAGGACAGGATAGTAAGTGCTGCTACAGGAGGTGTCACTAGTTACCAGGTATCTGCTCCTAGGACAGGACAGTAAATACTGCTACAGGAGATGTCACTAGTTACCAGGTACCTGCTCCTAGGTCAGGATAGTAATTGCTGCTACAGGAGTTGTCACTAGTTACCAGGTACCTGCTCCTAGGACAGGACAGTAAGTGCTGCTACAGTAGATGTCACTAGTTACCAGGTACCTGCTCCTAGGACAAGACAGTAAATACTGCTACAGGAGGTGTCACTAGTTACCAGGTACCTGCACCTAGGACAGGATAGTAAATGCTGCTACAGGAAGTGTCGCTAGTTACCAGGTACCTGCTCCTAGGACAGGATAGTAAATGCTGCTACAGGAGGTGTCACTAGTTACCAGGTAGCTGCTCCTAGGACAGGACAGTAAGTGCTGCTACAGGAGGTGTTACTAGTTACCAAGTACCTGCTCCTACGACAGTATAGTAAATGCTGCTACAGGAGATGTCACTAGTTACCAGGTACCTGCTCCTAGGACAGGAGAGTAAATGCTGCTACAGGAGATGTCACTAGTTACCAGGTACCTGCTCCTAGGACAGGACAGTAAATGCTGCTACAGGAGATGTCACTAGTTACCAGGTACCTGCTCCTAGGACAGGAGAGTAAGTGCTGCTACAGGAGATGTCACTAGTTACCAGGTACCTGCTCCTAGGTCAGGATAGTAATTGCTGCTACAGGAGTTGTCACTAGTTACCAGGTACCTGCTCCTAGGACAGGACAGTAAGTGCTGCTACAGTAGATGTCACTAGTTACCATGTACCTGCTCCTAGGACAGGAGAGTAAATGCTGCTACAGGAGATGTCACTAGTTACCAGATACCTGCTCCTAGGACAGGATTGTAAATGCTACTACAGGAGGTGTCACTAGTTACCAGGTACCTGCTCCTAGGACAGGATAGTAATTGCTGCTACAGGAGATGTCGCTAGTTACCAGGTAGCTGCTCCTAGGACAGTATAGTAAGTGCTGCTACAGGAGGTGTCACTAGTTACCAGATACCTGCTCCTAGGACAGGAGAGTAAATGCTGCTACAGGAGATGTCACTAGTTACCAGGTACCTGCTCCTAGGACAGGATAGTAAATGCTGCTACAGGAGATGTCACTAGTTACCAGGTACCTGCTCCTAGGAGAGGATAGTAAGTGCTGCTACAGGAGGTGTCACTAGTTACCAGGTACCTGCTCCTAGGACAGGATAGTAAATGCTGTTACAGGAAATGGCGCTAGTTACCAGGTACCTGCTCCTAGGACAAGATAGTAAATGATGCTGCAGATGATGTCACTAGTTACCAGGTACCTGCTTCTAGGACAGGACAGAGAATAAAACACATTTAATAAAAATATGAAAAAGTTATTTTTTCAGTATATTACTTATTTAACCAGACGTTGTTACAGAAAAGATCAGATCCTATTTCAGGTATGGATAATATTCTACCATTATTGTAACAGCAGAGACTAGTTATTTTAATGTATTCTTACCTTAGCAATGGCAATCCCTGGCACGGCTGTGTTTGGCACATTATCCGATGCCTCGTGTTCTTTCATTGAATAAGGATCCAGATTCAGCTTCTCTTTCTCACTGTATGACCAATAAGTGACTGTTATAACCTGACACATAAAACAACATTCCCCATAGTGACATAATGTACTGCCAAGATTATGCCAAATGTATTTATACAAAACAGGCCAAGAAACCGACTCTTCCTCCCTGTACACACTGCAGGAGCTATACATATTGGGGACCAAGTATACTGGGATCCTAATATGTCACATTTTAGAGTCACTGTATTATTTGTTAACTTTTAATATAAGAATATAAAATTTCTCCTCCGTGACGGTTGTGGGGATTCTGGGCCTGATTCAGACCTATTTGCGGACGGTCGTTCTAAAAAAGGTGCCGTATATTCAAATTGAGCGTTCGCTCTTTGCGGTTTGTTGACGCCTCTATGTCTGAGCGTGCGACCAAGAAATGCGCTCGCTATTTTGTGAAGATGCCCCTTTGCCGTTCGCATCATACGTCATCTCCGGTATTTATTAGATTAATCGGGAGCATCGAAAGGCGTCTGAACTGCTCGCAGTGGTTGTGGTAGGATTTTCTTACCGCTATCACTGCGAGCAGTTCAGGCTAAAAGACAACCAAGTGACGTGGTCGATGACGCTCCTTTACTAATTATGCACTCCCATTAAACGCCCTTTTGACCGTTTGGCACGCCTGCGTTCGGATCTCCACTCCACCATTTTCAAGCACTTTCCCCTGTTACCACCCACAAACGGTACATTCTGTCACTCAAATTAGCAGCCCCTCGCTGTTTTACGAGCGCACGATTTCCGACCGCAATGACTGGTTGGCGCATGCGCATTACAACCCATACGCATGCGCAGTTGTGCGAACATCTCTCAGTGCGAACGAGCGGCTCTGAATCAGGCCCTCTGTTTGGAATTGATTTGTTTCTAGGAAATATTGTACTAGGGGCCTGATTCAGAGCCGGTCGCTCTTTAAGAGCGCTCGCTCTGAATCAGGGCGGCATTTTTTTTTTTTCTTTTGAGCTGGCCTCCTGGCCGCTCGCTAAGCTGTGGGTGACCAGCTTTTGTGAGCGGCCAGGTGATGGTCGTGACCATCGGGGTTGCGACGAGACCCTTGTGGTAGGGTCTCGTCCATCGCAAGCCCCAGTGAGCTTCCGGCTCTAATAGAGCCGGAAGCTCACTATTGAGGCCGCTCCCAAACGGCAGGCGTTCCTTTGGGAGCGTCTCCGTTTGGCCAGCCACCCCCCCCGCCCGCCTCCAAAACGGGGCGAGCTGTCAATCAAATAGACAGCCGCCCCGCTTTTGTGCGAGACCCGTAGCGACGGAGCGCCCGTCGCTGGCCGGGTTTCGCGCATGCCGGAGCCAGCTCCAGCTTGCGCATGCGCAGTGGGGGACCATCGACCCGCTTGCGAGCGCTGTGCGCTCACGAGCGGGTCTGAATCAGGCTCACTGTACATTCGCTTTTTCGATGATTCTGAAGTGGTCGCAAATGGCCAATGTTTTTTTCTCCGCGCATGATTCCAGATTGTCTGCGCACATAGACACAGCACAGAATTGGACGCGGGGTCTGTGAATTTTAGTGGCCATTGCTGGCAGGTAAGAAGGGGGCGTGTCACTGAAAGCGGCTGTAAGACGCACAGTTGCTCGCACAGGACGCCATACTCTTAAGATGCTGTGAGTGGGTGCATCAGTTCATTTACAAATTTGGTGGCAGCATCAGCATAAAGAGGAGGACGAGACTGATGGAAAAAGAATGAGGCCCTTTGACCGATATTATAAAGACCTCGATTTGTAGTTTCTTTTCTCCTCTGTTGACGTCACATTGCCGGAAGCATCAAAGTGTCGGAGCAGCACCTGGACGGAGTTAGTGACGATATAGCGCAGTGTCTCCTGGAAGATGCTGTCTAGCAGGCTGAGGAATCTCCGGAACCGATCCTGCAGGTTCCTGCACTCAGAGATCTCCATGTATTTAGGTTTAATATTAGATAAGAACAGGTGTTTGATCCCTGCTGTCTCCGCCACCTGTCATGGAATCAGATCACTGGTTACTGAAATGTACGAACAGAAAGAATGTAATTGTACAAAACAAATGTGCTCACAACACTCTGGCCTTGATTCAGAGCTGGACACTCTGACAGAGCGCTCACTCTGAATCAGGGCCGTCCTTCTCTTTTTTTAGAGCGGCCTCCTGGCCGCTCGCATAGCTGTGGGTGACCACCCACAGCTATAGCGAACGGCCAGGAAGATGGTCGCGATGGTCAAGACCATCGCGACCATCGGGCTTGCGACGAGACCCTTGCGGTAGGGTCTCGTTGCCGCAAGCCCAAGAGTGCTTTTGGCTCTGACAGAGCCAAAAGCACTCCCACTGACATCACTTGTGATGTCAGTGGGGCCGGCCCTAGACGGTAGGCGATGGGAACGCCTCCGTCTGGACAGCCACGCCCCCGGCCCGCCCACCAAAGGGGGCGTGCTGTCATTCAACATCGACAGCACGCCCCCTTTGTAGCGAGACCCGAAGCGACGGCTTGCCCGTCGCTATCCGGGTCTCTCGCACGAACCACCTGACCCTAGTACAGGTACCACCTGACCCTAGTACAGGTACCACCTGACCCTAGTACAGGTATTACCTGAACCTAGCACAGGAACCACCTGACCCTAGCACAGGAATCACCTGACCCTAGTACAGGTACCACTGTCACCCTGCAGTGTAAACGGGGCGATCCGGGTCACGAAGACCCGGATCGTGCCGCATGCCGCCTGACTCGCCGGCATCAGTGGTGCTTGGAGATGACATCATCTCTAAGTGTCCACTGCAACCAGCGCCGGCCGAGCAGCACGGAGTAGCACACTCCACCTGCCCTCACTGCCTCTGGACCTCTGAGGAGTGAGGTAAGAGGGTCAGGGAGCGGGAGAAGTGCTGCTCACCTGCGCTGGAAGAGCCGGGTCAGTGCTGAATCGGCTCCGGTGTGAACGGCACCGCGGAACCACCTGACCCTAGCACAGGAACCATCTGGCCCTAGTACAGGTATCACCTGACCCTAGCACAGGAACCATCTGGCCCTAGTACAGGTACCACCTGCCCCTAGCACAGGTATCACCTGACCCTAGCACAGGTGCCACTTGACCCTAGCACAGGTTACGGTACCACCTGACCCTGGATAAGGAACCACCTGACCCTGGCACAGGAACCACCTGACCCTGGCACAGGTACCACCTGACCCTCGCACAGGAATCCCCTGACCCTAGCACAGGAATCACCTGACCCTAGCACAGGAATCACCTGACCCTAGCACAGGAACCACCTGACCCTAGCACAGGAACCACCTGACCCTAGCACAGAACCACCTGATCCTAGCACAGGAACCACCTGACCCTAGCACAGGAACCACCTGACCCTAGCACAGAACCACCTGATCCTAGCACAGGTGCCACCTGACCCTAGTACAGAACCACCTGGCCCTAGTACAGGTACCACCTGACCCTAGTACAGAACCACCTGACCCTAGCACAGGAACCACCTGACCCTAGCACAGAACCACCTGATCCTAGCACAGGTGCCACCTGACCCTAGTACAGAACCACCTGGCCCTAGTACAGGTACCACCTGACACTAGTACAGAACCACCTGACCCTAGCACAGGAACCACCTGACCCTAGTACAGGTACCACCTGACCCTAGTACAGGTACCACCTGACCCTAGTACAGAACCACCTGACCCTAGTACAGAACCACCTGACCCTAGTACAGGTACCACCTGACCCTAGTACAGGTACCACCTGACCCTAGCACAGGAACCACCTGACCCTAGTACAGGTACCTCCTGACCCTAGCACTGGTACCACCTGACTCTAGTACAGGAACCACCTGGCCCTAGTACAGGTACCACTGGCTGAGAACCACATTTCCAAACAATGACTTTTTTTCCTGTTCTTCGTGAATTTTCATTTATCGATTATTTCATTGTTAAAAATAGTTTAAAAAAAATCCCTAAAATTGTTGGAGAACGGAACAAAATGGCAAATTGTCTAGAGGGTTAGAGCAGTGTAGGGAAACAGGACCGTACTTCAAAAATAGTCACCGTCACCGTATGTAGAGATATGGAAGAAACAAAACATGAAGATCAGACAGGGTCCGAGCCCACAACCTTCTGTGTATAGAACTCTGAGGGGTTAAACCAATGTAGGATGAGAGTTATTTCTTCCCCCATATGTCTGAAGGACAAAATAACCTGCATATGTTCTTATTATGGGAGATAGGTATAATTGCTTTCTACACTCTGGGGCTGATTCAGGGGAACACGCAATCCCAACGCGATTCCAATGTTCACGTATTTCAGCGATTATTTGCTACTGCGCATGTGCGAAAATTCCTAAAAACCTTGTGATCGGGAGATTTGGCATCAGTAACGGGGCGGCAAAGTGATATGCGCTCCTGGGCGGTGATTGGGAGTAAACGGAAAAAGAAAATACGTCTCATGTGTGAGTTGTGGTAGTGTCGCGGGCGTGTCAGTCATATCGGCTGCGTTCTCGGACCTAGAGTGGCAGACACAGAGGCCATGTTCAGATGGAGACACTGCACCTGCCATACGGGCTGCCGCAAGTGTGGCTGGTGCGTCGATGGTGGCGTGTCATGAATCGCCGGCGGCGTTACAGCATGCAGATACGCTGAAAGCGGGCGTCTCAGTCCTTGCTCATTCAGACGCAGGCTACTGTACCAGCGGGAGGCAGAAATTAACATTTGTATTTTATCGCAGCCGCGGACCAGCAAACAGACGCAGCAGCACCCAGAAAACAGACGCAGCAGCGCCCAGCAAACAGACGCAGCAGCGCCCAGCAAACAGACGCAGCAGCGCCCAGCTCTGATCCCTCTGTGAGTAGTTACCCTGTAATACATAATACTGAGCTTATTGGGGATTCATATTACGTCCTGATATACACAGACATATAATGGGACCGGACTGCGCATAAATACAACGTGCGAAACGGCAGCTGACATAGGATCTTACCTGTAGGAAAGTTTGGGTGATGAGCGGAATGATTCTCCCCCTGAGCGCCTGCAGGTAACACAGACCCCTGTCACACTGTCCTGTCTGCACATCACAGAAGTCTTCCAGAGAATAGGTGCAAGTGTCATCCAGCTGCCGACACAGAGTGGGCGACACACATCAAATATACATCACACTACACATCAAATATACACTACACTACACATATCATATATACACTACACACACATCATATATACACTACACACACATCATATATACACTACACACATCAAATATACACTACTAGTACACACACATCAAATATACACTACACATATCATATATACACTACACACATCATATATACACTACACACACATCAAATATACACTACTAGTACACACACATCATATATACACTACACACACATCATATATACACTACACACATCAAATATACACCACACACACATCAAATATACACTACACATATCATATATACACTACACACACATCATATATACACTACACACATCATATATACACTACATACACATCATATATACACTACACATATCATATATACACTACACACATCATATATACACTACACACATATCAAATATACACTACACACATCATATATACACTACACACATCATATATACACTACACACACATCATATATACACTACACATATCATATATACACTACACACATCATATATACACTACACACACATCAAATATACACTACACACACATCATATATACACTACACACATCAAATATACACCACACACACACATCAAATATACACTACACATATCATATATACACTACACACATCATATATACACTACACACACATCAAATATACACTACACACACATCATATATACACTACACACACATCATATATACACTACACATATCATATATACACTACACACATCATATATACACTACACACACATCAAATATACACTACACACACATCATATATACACTACACACACATCATATATACACTACACACATCAAATATACACTACACACATCAAATATACACTACACACACACATCAAATATACACTACACACACATCAAATATACACTACACTACACACACATCAAATATACATTACACACACACACATGAAATATACACTACACACACACATGAAATATACACTACACACACACATCAAATATACACTACACACACACATGAAATATACATTACACACATCAAATATACACTACACTACACATCATATATACACTACACACACATCAAATATACACTACACACACATCATATATACACTACACATATCATATATACACTACACACACATCATATATACACTACACACATCAAATATACACCACACACACATCAAATATACACTACACATATCATATATACACTACACACATCTTATATACACTACACACACATCAAATATACACTACACACACATCATATATACACTACACACACATCATATATACACTACACACATCAAATATACACTACACACATCAAATATACACTACACACACACATCAAATATACACTACACACACATCAAATATACACTACACTACACACACATCAAATATACATTACACACACACACATGAAATATACACTACACACACACATGAAATATACACTACACACACACATCAAATATACACTACACACACACATCAAATATACATTACACACATCAAATATACACTACACTACACATCATATATACACTACACACACATCAAATATACACTACACACACATCATATATATACACTACACACACACATCATATATACACTACACACACATCATATATACACTACACACATCAAATATACACTACACACATCATATATACACTACACACACATCAAATATACACTACACACACATCATATATACACTACACACACATCATATATACACTACACACATCAAATATACACTACACTTCAAATATACACTACACACACACATCAAATATACACTACACACACATGAAATATACACTACACACACACATGAAATATACACTACACACACACACATCAAATATACACTACACACACACATGAAATATACATTACACACATCAAATATACACTACACTACACATCAAATATACACTACACATCATATATACACTACACACACATCAAATATACACTACACACACATCATATATACACTACACACACATCAAATATACATTACACACAAATCAAATATACACTACACACACATCAATTTATACACACACATCAAATATACACACACATCAAATATACACTACACTACACACACATCAAATATACACTACACACACACATCAAATATACACTACACACACATCAAATATACACTACACACACATCAAATATACATTACACACACATCAAATATATACTACACACACATCAAATATACACTACACACACACATCAAATATACACTACACACACATCATATATACACTACACACACATCAAATATACACTACACACACATCATATATACACTACTCACACATTAAATATACACTACACACACATCAAATATATACTACACACACATCAAATATACACTACACACACATCACATATACACTACACACACACATCAAATATACACTACACACACATCATATATACTCTACACGCACATCAAGTATACACTACACACACATCATATATACACTACACACACATCAAATATACACTACACACACATCAAATATACATTACACACACATCAAATATACACTACACATCAAATATATACTACACAACACATCAAATATATACTACACACATCAAATATACATTACACACACACATCAAATATACACTACACACACATCAAATATATACTACACAACACATCAAATATATACTACACACATCAAATATACACTACACACACATAAAATATACATTACACACACATCAAATATACACTACACACACATCAAATATACACTACACATCAAATATACAGTACATTATACATCAAATATACACTACACACACATCAAATATACACTACACACACAACAAATATACACTACACACACATCAAATATACACTAGACACACATCAAATATATACTACACACATCAAATATACACTACACACACATCAAATATACACTACACATCAAATATACAGTACATTATACATCAAATATACACTACACATCAAATATACACTACACACACATCAAATATACACTACACACACACATCAAATATACACTACACATCAAATATACACTACATTATACATCAAATATACACTACACACATCAAATATACACTACACACACATCATATATACACTACACACACATCAAATATACACTACACACACATCAAATATATACTACACACACATCAAATATACACTACACACACATCAAATATACATTACACACACATCAAATATACACTACACACACAACAAATATACACTACACATCAAATATACACTACACACACATCAAATATATACTACACACATCAAATATACACTACACATCAAATATACACTACACACACATCAAATATACACTACACATCAAATATACAGTACATTATACATCAAATATACACTACACATCAAATATACACTACACACACATCCAATATACACTACACACATCAAATATACACTACACATCAAATATACAGTACATTATACATCAAATATACACTACACATCAAATATACACTACACACACATCAAATATACACTACACATCAAATATACAGTACATTATACATCCAATATACACTACACATCAAATATACACACACATCAAATATACAGTACATTATACATCAAATATACACACACATCAAATATACACTACACATCAAATATACAGTACATTATACATCAAATATACACTACACATCAAATATACACTACACACACATCAAATATACACTACACATCAAATATACAGTACATTATACATCAAATATACACTACACATCAAATATACACTACACACACATCAAATATACACTACACATCAAATATACAGTACATTATACATCAAATATACACTACACATCAAATATACACTACACACACATCAAATATACACTACACATCAAATATACAGTACATTACACATCAAATATACACTACACACACATCAAATATACACTATACACCCATCAAAAATACATTACACACACATCAAATATACACTACACACACATCAAATATACACTACACATCAAATATACATTACACTACACACACATCAAATATACACTACACACACATCAAATATACACTACACACACATCAAATATACACTACACACACATCAAATATACACTACACTACACACACATCAAATATACACTACACTACACACACATCAAATATACATTACACACACATTGTACAACTATACGAATGATGAGAAAGACGATTGTCATAATTATACTATTGATCACGAGACAATGTACAACATTTAGCCATCTTTAATGATGACGGTACGGTAACTTGAGGGTTTGTTTTCTAACCCACCAGAGTGAACTGCAAATGACCCTGTATTTAGAATGTACAGACTGGTGAGGGACTTGTGTTGTAGGAAAGTGGCATTTGCAGGGAGACGGGCAGATTTATGCGTAGTAGATCATTACTGCCAGCATTTATCGGAATCATAGATCGTGGCACAATTCTGGTTAGTTTTACATGCCTGGTATGCTTTTCCCAGCCTATGAATAGGCATAAGTCAAATTAAACCTCTGACCTGTGAACCTTTATGATGCATATGATGCTGGCCTGGAGACATCCTCAGGGATCTTTACTGCCAATGTAATTATTATTAGCTACACATTTTGGTAATTATTATGTGATTTCATATCCAAGTTTTGTCTCAATTGATAGACCATGGTCGGAGATAAAATTTAAAAGAAGGAGGTGTGACATGATGTACAGGAGACGTGACATAGTGTAAGGGAGGTGTGACATGGTGCACAGGAGGCGTGACATGGTGTATGGGAGGTGTGACATGGTATAAAGGAGGTGTGACATGGTGTATGGGAGGTGTGACATGGTATAAAGGAGGTGTGACATGGTGCACAGGAGGCGTGACATGGTATAAGGGAGGTGTGACATGGTGCACAGGAGGTGTGACATGATGTAAAGGAGCTGTGACATGGTCTACAGGAGACGTGACATGATGTACAGGAGACGTGACATGGTATAAGGTAGGTGTGACATGGTGTAAGGGAGGCGTGACATGGTGTTAAGGAGACGTGACATGGTGTAATTGAGGTGTTACATGGTATAAGGGAGGTGTGACATTGTATAAGGGAGGTGTGACATGGTGTAAGGGAGGCGTGACATGGTGTACGGGAGGTGCGACATGGTGTATGGGAGGCGTGACATGGTGTACGGGATGTGTGACATGGTGTTAGGGAGGCGTGACATGGTATAAGGGAGGTGTGACATGGTGTATGGGAGGTGTGACATGGTGTATGGGAGGCGTGACATGGTGTACGGGAGGCGTGACATGGTATAAGAGAGGCGTGACATGGTGTATGGGAGGCGTGACATGGTGTATGGGAGGCGTGACATGGTGTATGGGAGGCGTGATATGGTGTACGGGAGGCGTGACATGGTGTACGGGAGGCGTGACATGGTATAAGAGAGGCGTGACATGGTATAAGGGAGGTGTGACATGGTGTATGGGAGGTGTGACATGGTGTATGGGAGGTGTGACATGGTGTATGGAAGGTGTGACATGGTGTATGGAAGGTGTGATACTGTATAAGGGAGGTGTGACATGGTGTATGGGAGGTGTGATATGGTATAAGGGAGGTGTGACATGGTGTAAGGGAGGTGTGACATGGTGTACGGGAGGTGTGATATGGTATAAGGGAGGTGTGATATGGTGTAAGGGAGGTGTGACATGGTGTATGGGAGGTGTGATATGGTATAAGGGAGGTGTGATATGGTGTAAGGGAGGTGTGACATGGTGTAAGGGAGGTGTGACATGGTGTAAGGGAGGCGTGACATGGTGTAAGGGAGGCGTGACATGGTGTAAGGGAGGTGTGACATGGTGTAAGGGAGGTGTGACATGGTGTAAGGGAGGCGTGACATGGTGTAAGGGAGGCGTGACATGTATAAGAGTATAAGAGAGGCGTGACATGGTATAAGGGAAGCGTGACATGGTGTAAGGGAGCCGTGACATTATGTAAAGGAGCCGTGACATGGTGTACAGGAGGCGTGACATAGTGTATGGGAGGTGTGACATGGTGTAAGAGAGGCGTGACATGGTATAAGGGAGGTGTGACATGGTATAAGAGAGGCGTGACATGGTATAAGAGAGGTGTGACATGGTGTACGGGAGGTGTGACATGGTGTACGGGAGGTGTGACATGTTGTATGGGAGGTGTGACATGGTGTAAGGGAGGTGTTACATGGTGTAAGGGAGGTGTGACATGGTATAAAGGAGGTGTGACATGATGTACAGGAGGTGTGACATGGTATAAGAGATGCGTGACATGGTATAAGGGAGGTGTGTCATGGTATAAAGGAGGTGTGACATGGTGTATGGGAGGTGTGACATGGTGTATGGGAGGTGTGACATGTTATAAGGGAGGTGTGACATGGTATAAGGGAGGTGTGACATGGTATAAAGGAGGTGTGACATGGTGTATGGGAGGTGTGACATGGTGTAAGAGAGGCGTGACATGGTATAAGGGAGGTGTGACATGGTATAAGAGAGGCGTGACATGGTATAAAGGAGGTGTGACATAGTATAAGGGAGGTGTGACATGGTATAAGAGAGGCGTGACATGGTATAAGGGAGGTGTGACATGGTATAAAGGAGGTGTGACATGGTATAAAGGAGGTGTGACATGGTGTAAAGGAGGTGTGACATGGTGTATGGGAGATGTGACATGGTATAAGGGAGGTGTGACATGGTATAAAGGAGGTGTGACATGGTATAAAGGAGGTGTGACATGGTGTATGGGAGGTGTGACATGGTATAAGGGAGGTGTGACATGGTATAAGAGAGGTGTGACATGTATAAGGGAGGTGTGACATGGTGTATGGGAGGTGTGACATGGTGTACAGGAGGCGTGACATGGTATAAGGGAGGTGTGACATGGTATAAAGGAGGTGTGACATGGTGTATGGGAGGTGTGACATGGTGTATGGGAGGTGTGACATGGTATAAGGGAGGTGTGACATGGTGTATGGGAGGTGTGACATGATATATGGGAGGTGTGACATGGTGTATGGGAGGTGTGACATGGTATAAGGGAGGCGTGACATGGTGTATGGGAGGTGTGACATGGGTGCAGAACTCCCCCCCCCCCCACGGAGTTGTTACGGGCTGCGAGGCCACGCCCCCACCCGCAAGACCACACCCCACCCGATAGGCCACACCCCTTTTTGCCAGCGTGCACTAAAGCCACAGTGGGGAAGGACGCCTCTGCTAGAAGGTCCTAGATAAATGATAAGTAGAATCTGGTTGCTATGGGCAACATCTCCACTTCTATAAACTCTCACTTTAGTAAATATACCCCCAAGACTCCATGCTCAGCGGGTACCAATTGCAAACTAGTTACAGAACCATTTTGTCTCCTGATTGGAGCAGTCCCTCACCTTAATAAACACAACAGGCAAATCTCCATACTCGTTATTGCAGCGGTTATTCACAGCGCCCTCACACAGAGACTGGAAGTGCCGCAGGCAGCCCTGGAACCGTTCATCAGCCACAAACAGATGCTGGAGGAGTAACATCCTGCAGAAGGGGATCACAGCATCAGTACCAGGCAAGGAGACGAATGCCGACAGGTGTAACAAGGTGCGGCATTCATTCACACAACTTTATCAGTCCATGCTGGGTGTATACAATATACAATATGTACCCTATAATCCTATAATAAATGTACTTATTACAGACCGGGGAAATTAAATGTCTGATAAATGAAATGTCTGATACTGTACATACAACAATCAGGCAAATATAAAGAGAGAGATCCATTGCTAAAATAAGGGACAACTGCATGGTAGATTCCCTTATGAGATGTTGGAGAGTATTGAGACTGGTTTAGCTAAAAGTGCTGCAGCTTTCTCAAAAGTGATAGGGCGAAGAGCATAGCTCTGCGGAGCACAGACAGACGCGGCCCCACGTGATGTGCTCTGGGGGAGGGAGAGACTGCGTAAGAAGAGAAAATCAAGTGGATAGACTTGGGCTGGGCTCGGTGGGGGGGATCAAAAGACATCCACGGACTAAGCACTGAGGACAAACAAGATGTTTGCGAGACACAAGCCCCGTTACACAGGAGAGATATGTGGTAAACACAGGGACTGCAAAGGGATTAATCTCTCTGGGTCCTGACTCCCTCTCTAACTAGCGTCAATAAATTATCCACTGCGATGCCATACGCAACTTGTGTAGTCACTGTGTGTGATGAGGTTAGTAATTCCTGACTAAGGTCAGAGCCTGTGTAAGTGTGTGTGAGGCTGTGATGGTACTCCATGTTACTGATGGTATCTCAGTCTTGTGTAATCACTGCGTGTGATGAGGTTAGTAATTCCTGAGTAAGGTCAGAGCCTGTGTAAGTTTGTGTGAGGATGTGATGGTACTCCATGTTACTGATGGTCTCTTAGTCTTGTGTAATCACTGTGTGATGAGGTTAGTAATTCCTGACTAAGGGCCTGATTCAGAGCCACTCGTAAGCGGAAGCTCGTTCGCTCCGAGCGATGTTTGGCCAACTGCGCATGCGTACGGATCGTTATACGCATGCGCGAACCAGTCAGTGCGGTCGAAATTCATGTGCTCGCAAAATAGCGAATGCCTGACAATTTGAGTGACAGAATGAGGCGTATGTGGGTGGTAACAGGGGAAGGTGCTTGAAAACGGGGAGTGGAAATCAGAACGCAGGCGTGCTTAAAGGTCAAAACGGGCGTTTTATGGGTGTGCATAATTAAAACACCAGCGTCATTGACCACGTCACTGGGTATTTTTTAAGCCAGGACTGCTCGCAAAATTGTGGTAGCAAACACCGACCACAAGAATAGCGAGCAGCTCATACCCTGTTCGATGTACTCGATTAATCTAATAAATAGCGGACATGACGTAGGATGCGAGCGGCCAAGGGGCGTAGTTTACCAAATTACGACCGCAAGTTTTGTACGCTCGTTCAGACCTAGAGGCGTCAACAGACCGCAAACAGCGAACGGTTCATTTGAATAGCCACCCCTATTTACAGGACGAGCGAGCGCTAATTGCGTCCGGCTCTGAATCAGGCCCTAAGGTCAGAGCCTGTGTAAGTGTGTGTGAGGCTGTGATGGTACTCCATGTTACTGATGGTCTCTCAGTCTTGTGTAATCACTGTGTGTGATGAGGTTAGTAATTCCTGAGTAAGGTCAGAGCCTGTGTAAGTGTGTGTGAGGCTGTGATGGTACTCCATGTTACTGATGGTCTCTCAGTCTTGTGTAATCACTGTGTGTGATGAGGTTAGTAATTCCTGAGTAAGGTCAGAGCCTGTGTAAGTGTGTGTGAGGCTGTGATGGTACTCCATGTTACTGATGGTCTCTCAGTCTTGTGTAGTCACTGCGTGTGATGAGGTTAGTAATTCCTGAGTAATGTCAGAGCCTGTGTAAGTGTGTGTGAGGCTGTGATGGCACTCCATGTTACCGATGGTTTCACAGTCTTGCTAAGTATTACGGATGTGTGTAAGGTAACGTGGGCGTCCTTATGTAGTGCTGCAACGGCATAGCAGTCGCATAGGATTAGCATACTATCACAGTGGATTAGCGTACTGTCGCAGTGGATTAGCATACTATCGCAGTGGATTAGCATACTGTTGCATGGGATTGGCATACTATCGCAGTGGATTAGCATACTATCACAGTGGATTATCATACTGTCGCATGGGATTAGCATACTATCACAGTGTATTAGCATACTATCGCAGTGGACTAGCATACTGTTGCATGGGATTATCATACTATCGCAGTGGATTAGCATACTGTCGCAGTGGATTAGCATACTGTCACGGTGGAATAGCATACTATCGCAGTGGATTAGCATACTGTCGCATGGGAATAGCATACTATCGCAGTGGATTAGCATACTATCACAGTGGATTAGCATACTATCACAGTGGATTACCATACTATCACAGTGGATTAGCATGCTGTTGCATGGGATTATCATACTATCGCAGTGGATTAGCATACTGTCACAGTGGATTAGCATACTGTCGCATGGGATTAGCATACTATCGCAGTGGATTAGCATACTATCACAGTGGATTAGCATACTGTCGCAGTGGAATAGCATACTATTGCAGTGGATTAGCATACTGTCGCATGGGATTAGCATACTATCACAGTGGATTAGCATACTATCACAGTAGATTAGTTTGCAGTGGATTAGCATACTATCACAGTGGATTAACATACTACCGCAGTGGATTAGCATACTATCGCAGGGGATTAGCATACTATCACAGTGGATTAGCATACTATCACAGTGGATTAGCATACTATTGCAGTGGATTAGCATACTAACATAGTGGATTAGCATACTGTCACAGTGGATTAGCATACTATCGCAGGGGATTAGCATACTATCACAGTGGATTAGCATACTATCGCAGTGGATTAGCTCAAAGTGGATTAGCCTACTATTGCAGTGGATTAGCCTACTATTGCAGTGGATTAGCATACTATCACAGGGGATTAGCATACTATCACAGTGGATTAGCATACTATCACAGTGGATTAGCATACTATCACAGTGGATTAGCATACTATTGCAGTGGATTAGCATACTATCACAGTGGATTAGCATACTATCACAGTGGATTAGCATACTATCACAGTGGATTAGCATACTATCGCAGGGGATTAGGATACTATCATAGTGGATTAGCATACTATCACAGTGGATTAGCATACTATCGCAGGGGATTAGGATACTATCACAGTGGATTAGCATACTAGCGCAGTGAGACTGCGTGTATAATCGCTATTGCAATCAAAGTTGTGATCCATAATGAATCAGGCCGTGTCTCTACCTTCAAAAGCGTCATTTTCCGGGAAAGATCAGATCTCGTGTGTATGTATATATCTCACATATAAAGTATTATACATTGTATAAAATTATATTTTGCCTCATTATCAGATCCCAGTTTGACGGGAAGAATGGAGTGAAATCCAAGCCGCTCATCCCTATATTAGGTGCGCACGTGGTGCGAGTTTGTCAGGGAAGTGTAGAAGCCAGATTACAATTTGTAGCACAGGATTATATGAAACAACGAGGTACAGAGGGGCATTTACAGCGGCTGCCCCCACTTACTAGGAGGGATCACAGCTATTTCCTCCTGCAAATGGACGTGAATTCTCCGCCACCTCTGAGATCCAGGAGAAAGAATCTCGTGCCTATTTTTATTTTGCATGGTTTGCAGGAAAACACTTTTCTACTTCAACCAATATAAAAGTAAAAGTGACAAATGTAATAACAAAACACCTGGAGCCAAATGTAATAGGGTGAGAGATTAGCAGTAAAACTCTGACACTAATACATTGATCGAGTTGTATTTTCAATATAGGAAACACCTGGATGAGAGTTTAAAGTTTTTTTGAGTCTGAAAAACAAGCGACCTGTTCTGTGACTGTATTACATTGGCTGAGTTTCTCTGTTCTGTGACTGTATTACATTGGCTGAGTTTCCTGTTCTGTGACTGTATTACATTGGCTGAGTTTCAATGTTCTGTGACTGTATTACATTGGCTGAGTTTCCATGTTCTGTGAGTGTATTACATTGGCTGAGTTTCCATGTTCTGTGACTGTATTACATTGGCTGAGTTTCCATGTTCTGTGACTGTATTACATTGGCTGAGTTTTCCTGTTCTGTGACTGTATTACATTGGCTGAGTTTCCATGTTCTGTGACTGTATTACATTGGCTGAGTTTTCCTGTTCTGTGACTGTATTACATTGGCTGAGTTTTCCTGTTCTGTGACTGTATTACATTGGCTGAGTTTTCCTGTTCTGTGACTGTATTACATTGGCTGAGTTTTCCTGTTCTGTGACTGTATTACATTGGCTGAGTTTTCCTGTTCTGTGACTGTATTACATTGGCTGAGTTTTCCTGTTCTGTGACTGTATTACATTGGCTGAGTTTTCCTGTTCTGTGACTGTATTACATTGGCTGAGTTTCCATGTTCTGTGACTGTATTACATTGGCTGAGTTTCCATGTTCTGTGACTGTATTACATTGGCTGAGTTTCCATGTTCTGTGACTGTATTACATTGGCTGAGTTTCCATGTTCTGTGACTGTATTACATTGGCTGAGTTTGCCTGTTCTGTGACTGTATTACATTGGCTGAGTTTCCATGTTCTGTGACTGTATTACATTGGCTGAGTTTCCATGTTCTGTGACTGTATTACATTGGCTGAGTTTTCCTGTTCTGTGACTGTATTACATTGGCTGAGTTTCCTGTTCTGTGACTGTATTACATTGGCTGAGTTTTCATGTTCTGTGACTGTATTACATTGGCTGAGTTTCCATGTTCTGTGACTGTATTACATTGGCTGAGTTTCCATGTTCTGTGACTGTATTACATTGGCTGAGTTTTCCTGTTCTGTGACTGTATTACATTGGCTGAGTTTTCCTGTTCTGTGACTGTATTACATTGGCTGAGTTTCCATGTTCCGTGACTGTATTACATTGGCTGAGTTTCCATGTTCTGTGACTGTATTACATTGGCTGAGTTTCCATGTTCTGTGACTGTATTACATTGGCTGAGTTCCCATGTTCTGTGACTGTATTACATTGGCTGAGTTTCCATGTTCTGTGACTGTATTACATTGGCTGAGTTTCCATGTTCCGTGACTGTATTACATTGGCTGAGTTTCCATGTTCTGTGACTGTATTACATTGGCTGAGTTTCCATGTTCTGTGACTGTATTACATTGGCTGAGTTTCCATGTTCTGTGACTGTATTACATTGGCTGAGTTCCCATGTTCTGTGACTGTATTACATTGGCTGAGTTTCCATGTTCTGTGACTGTATTACATTGGCTGAGTTTCCATGTTCTGTGACTGTATTACATTGGCTGAGTTTCCCTGTTCTGTGACATTATTACATTGGCTGAGTTTCCATGTTCTGTGACTGTATTACATTGGCTGAGTTTCCATGTTCTGTGACTGTATTACATTGGCTGAGTTCCCATGTTCTGTGACTGTATTACATTGGCTGAGTTTCCATGTTCTGTGACTGTATTACATTGGCTGAGTTCCCATGTTCTGTGACGTTATTACATTGGCTGAGTTTCCATGTTCTGTGACTGTATTACATTGGGGCGAGTTTTCCTGTCCTGTGACTGTATTACATTGGCTGAGTTTCCATGTTCTGTGACTGTATTACATTGGCTGAGTTTCCATGTTCTGTGACTGTATTACATTGGCTGAGTTTCCATGTTCTGTGACTGTATTACATTGGCTGAGTTTCCATGTTCTGTGACTGTATTACATTGGCTGAGTTTCCATGTTCTGTGAGTGTATTACATTGGCTGAGTTTCCATGTTCTGTGACTGTATTACATTGGCTGAGTTCCCTGTTCTGTGACTGTATTACATTGGCTGAGTTTTCCTGTTCTGTGACTGTATTACATTGGCTGAGTTTCCATGTTCTGTGACTGTATTACATTGGCTGAGTTTTCCTGTTCTGTGACTGTATTACATTGGCTGAGTTTTCCTGTTCTGTGACTGTATTACATTGGCTGAGTTTTCCTGTTCTGTGACTGTATTACATTGGCTGAGTTTTCCTGTTCTGTGACTGTATTACATTGGCTGAGTTTTCCTGTTCTGTGACTGTATTACATTGGCTGAGTTTTCCTGTTCTGTGACTGTATTACATTGGCTGAGTTTTCCTGTTCTGTGACTGTATTACATTGGCTGAGTTTCCATGTTCTGTGACTGTATTACATTGGCTGAGTTTCCATGTTCTGTGACTGTATTACATTGGCTGAGTTTCCATGTTCTGTGACTGTATTACATTGGCTGAGTTTCCATGTTCTGTGACTGTATTACATTGGCTGAGTTTGCCTGTTCTGTGACTGTATTACATTGGCTGAGTTTCCATGTTCTGTGACTGTATTACATTGGCTGAGTTTCCATGTTCTGTGACTGTATTACATTGGCTGAGTTTTCCTGTTCTGTGACTGTATTACATTGGCTGAGTTTCCTGTTCTGTGACTGTATTACATTGGCTGAGTTTTCATGTTCTGTGACTGTATTACATTGGCTGAGTTTCCATGTTCTGTGACTGTATTACATTGGCTGAGTTTCCATGTTCTGTGACTGTATTACATTGGCTGAGTTTTCCTGTTCTGTGACTGTATTACATTGGCTGAGTTTTCCTGTTCTGTGACTGTATTACATTGGCTGAGTTCCCATGTTCTGTGACTGTATTACATTGGCTGAGTTTCCATGTTCTGTGACTGTATTACATTGGCTGAGTTTCCATGTTCCGTGACTGTATTACATTGGCTGAGTTTCCATGTTCTGTGACTGTATTACATTGGCTGAGTTTCCATGTTCTGTGACTGTATTACATTGGCTGAGTTTCCATGTTCTGTGACTGTATTACATTGGCTGAGTTCCCATGTTCTGTGACTGTATTACATTGGCTGAGTTTCCATGTTCTGTGACTGTATTACATTGGCTGAGTTTCCATGTTCTGTGACTGTATTACATTGGCTGAGTTTCCCTGTTCTGTGACATTATTACATTGGCTGAGTTTCCATGTTCTGTGACTGTATTACATTGGCTGAGTTTCCATGTTCTGTGACTGTATTACATTGGCTGAGTTCCCATGTTCTGTGACTGTATTACATTGGCTGAGTTTCCATGTTCTGTGACTGTATTACATTGGCTGAGTTCCCATGTTCTGTGACGTTATTACATTGGCTGAGTTTCCATGTTCTGTGACTGTATTACATTGGGGCGAGTTTTCCTGTCCTGTGACTGTATTACATTGGCTGAGTTTCCATGTTCTGTGACTGTATTACATTGGCTGAGTTTCCATGTTCTGTGACTGTATTACATTGGCTGAGTTTCCATGTTCTGTGACTGTATTACATTGGCTGAGTTTCCATGTTCTGTGACTGTATTACATTGGCTGAGTTTCCCTGTTCTGTGACATTATTACATTGGCTGAGTTTCCATGTTCTGTGACTGTATTACATTGGCTGAGTTTCCATGTTCTGTGACTGTATTACATTGGCTGAGTTCCCATGTTCTGTGACTGTATTACATTGGCTGAGTTTCCATGTTCTGTGACTGTATTACATTGGCTGAGTTCCCATGTTCTGTGACTGTATTACATTGGCTGAGTTTCCATGTTCTGTGACGTTATTACATTGGCTGAGTTTCCATGTTCTGTGACTGTATTACATTGGGGCGAGTTTTCCTGTCCTGTGACTGTATTACATTGGCTGAGTTTCCATGTTCTGTGACTGTATTACATTGGCTGAGTTTCCATGTTCTGTGACTGTATTACATTGGCTGAGTTTCCATGTTCTGTGACTGTATTACATTGGCTGAGTTTCCTGTTCTGTGACTGTATTACATTGGCTGAGTTTCCATGTCCTGTGACTGTATTACATTGGCTGATTTTCCTGTTCTGTGACTGTATTACATTGGCTGAGTTTCCATGTTCTGTGACTGTATTACATTGGCTGAGTTTCCATGTTCCGTGACTGTATTACATTGGCTGAGTTTCCATGTTCTGTGACTGTATTACATTGGCTGAGTTTCCATGTTCTGTGACTGTATTACATTGGCTGAGTTCCCATGTTCTGTGACTGTATTACATTGGCTGAGTTTCCATGTTCTGTGACTGTATTACATTGGCTGAGTTTCCATGTTCCGTGACTGTATTACATTGGCTGAGTTTCCATGTTCTGTGACTGTATTACATTGGCTGAGTTTCCATGTTCTGTGACTGTATTACATTGGCTGAGTTCCCATGTTCTGTGACTGTATTACATTGGCTGAGTTTCCATGTTCTGTGACTGTATTACATTGGCTGAGTTTCCATGTTCCGTGACTGTATTACATTGGCTGAGTTTCCATGTTCTGTGACTGTATTACATTGGCTGAGTTTCCATGTTCTGTGACTGTATTACATTGGCTGAGTTTCCATGTTCTGTGACTGTATTACATTGGCTGAGTTCCCATGTTCTGTGACTGTATTACATTGGCTGAGTTTCCATGTTCTGTGACTGTATTACATTGGCTGAGTTTCCATGTTCTGTGACTGTATTACATTGGCTGAGTTTCCCTGTTCTGTGACTGTATTACATTGGCTGAGTTTCCATGTTCTGTGACTGTATTACATTGGCTGAGTTTCCATGTTCTGTGACTGTATTACATTGGCTGAGTTCCCATGTTCTGTGACTGTATTACATTGGCTGAGTTTCCATGTTCTGTGACTGTATTACATTGGCTGAGTTCCCATGTTCTGTGACGTTATTACATTGGCTGAGTTTCCATGTTCTGTGACTGTATTACATTGGGGCGAGTTTTCCTGTCCTGTGACTGTATTACATTGGCTGAGTTTCCATGTTCTGTGACTGTATTACATTGGCTGAGTTTCCATGTTCTGTGACTGTATTACATTGGCTGAGTTTCCATGTTCTGTGACTGTATTACATTGGCTGAGTTTCCATGTTCTGTGACTGTATTACATTGGCTGAGTTTCCCTGTTCTGTGACATTATTACATTGGCTGAGTTTCCATGTTCTGTGACTGTATTACATTGGCTGAGTTTCCATGTTCTGTGACTGTATTACATTGGCTGAGTTCCCATGTTCTGTGACTGTATTACATTGGCTGAGTTTCCATGTTCTGTGACTGTATTACATTGGCTGAGTTCCCATGTTCTGTGACTGTATTACATTGGCTGAGTTTCCATGTTCTGTGACGTTATTACATTGGCTGAGTTTCCATGTTCTGTGACTGTATTACATTGGGGCGAGTTTTCCTGTCCTGTGACTGTATTACATTGGCTGAGTTTCCATGTTCTGTGACTGTATTACATTGGCTGAGTTTCCATGTTCTGTGACTGTATTACATTGGCTGAGTTTCCATGTTCTGTGACTGTATTACATTGGCTGAGTTTCCTGTTCTGTGACTGTATTACATTGGCTGAGTTTCCATGTCCTGTGACTGTATTACATTGGCTGATTTTCCTGTTCTGTGACTGTATTACATTGGCTGAGTTTCCATGTTCTGTGACTGTATTACATTGGCTGAGTTTCCATGTTCCGTGACTGTATTACATTGGCTGAGTTTCCTGTTCTGTGACTGTATTACATTGGCTGAGTTTCCATGTTCTGTGAGTGTATTACATTGGCTGAGTTTCCATGTTCTGTGACTGTATTACATTGGCTGAGTTCCCTGTTCTGTGACTGTATTACATTGGCTGAGTTTCCATGTTCTGTGAGTGTATTACATTGGCTGAGTTTCCATGTTCTGTGACTGTATTACATTGGCTGAGTTCCCTGTTCTGTGACTGTATTACATTGGCTGAGTTTTCCTGTTCTGTGACTGTATTACATTGGCTGAGTTTTCCTGTTCTGTGACTGTATTACATTGGCTGAGTTTCCATGTTCTGTGACTGTATTACATTGGCTGAGTTTTCCTGTTCTGTGACTGTATTACATTGGCTGAGTTTTCCTGTTCTGTGACTGTATTACATTGGCTGAGTTTTCCTGTTCTGTGACTGTATTACATTGGCTGAGTTTTCCTGTTCTGTGACTGTATTACATTGGCTGAGTTTTCCTGTTCTGTGACTGTATTACATTGGCTGAGTTTTCCTGTTCTGTGACTGTATTACATTGGCTGAGTTTTCCTGTTCTGTGACTGTATTACATTGGCTGAGTTTCCATGTTCTGTGACTGTATTACATTGGCTGAGTTTCCATGTTCTGTGACTGTATTACATTGGCTGAGTTTCCATGTTCTGTGACTGTATTACATTGGCTGAGTTTCCATGTTCTGTGACTGTATTACATTGGCTGAGTTTGCCTGTTCTGTGACTGTATTACATTGGCTGAGTTTCCATGTTCTGTGACTGTATTACATTGGCTGAGTTTCCATGTTCTGTGACTGTATTACATTGGCTGAGTTTTCCTGTTCTGTGACTGTATTACATTGGCTGAGTTTCCTGTTCTGTGACTGTATTACATTGGCTGAGTTTTCATGTTCTGTGACTGTATTACATTGGCTGAGTTTCCATGTTCTGTGACTGTATTACATTGGCTGAGTTTCCATGTTCTGTGACTGTATTACATTGGCTGAGTTTTCCTGTTCTGTGACTGTATTACATTGGCTGAGTTTTCCTGTTCCGTGACTGTATTACATTGGCTGAGTTTCCATGTTCCGTGACTGTATTACATTGGCTGAGTTTCCATGTTCTGTGACTGTATTACATTGGCTGAGTTCCCATGTTCTGTGACTGTATTACATTGGCTGAGTTTCCATGTTCTGTGACTGTATTACATTGGCTGAGTTTCCATGTTCTGTGACTGTATTACATTGGCTGAGTTTCCCTGTTCTGTGACATTATTACATTGGCTGAGTTTCCATGTTCTGTGACTGTATTACATTGGCTGAGTTTCCATGTTCTGTGACTGTATTACATTGGCTGAGTTCCCATGTTCTGTGACTGTATTACATTGGCTGAGTTTCCATGTTCTGTGACTGTATTACATTGGCTGAGTTCCCATGTTCTGTGACGTTATTACATTGGCTGAGTTTCCATGTTCTGTGACTGTATTACATTGGGGCGAGTTTTCCTGTCCTGTGACTGTATTACATTGGCTGAGTTTCCATGTTCTGTGACTGTATTACATTGGCTGAGTTTCCATGTTCTGTGATTGTATTACATTGGCTGAGTTTCCATGTTCTGTGACTGTATTACATTGGCTGAGTTTCCATGTTCTGTGACTGTATTACATTGGCTGAGTTTCCCTGTTCTGTGACATTATTACATTGGCTGAGTTTCCATGTTCTGTGACTGTATTACATTGGCTGAGTTTCCATGTTCTGTGACTGTATTACATTGGCTGAGTTCCCATGTTCTGTGACTGTATTACATTGGCTGAGTTTCCATGTTCTGTGACTGTATTACATTGGCTGAGTTCCCATGTTCTGTGACTGTATTACATTGGCTGAGTTTCCATGTTCTGTGACGTTATTACATTGGCTGAGTTTCCATGTTCTGTGACTGTATTACATTGGGGCGAGTTTTCCTGTCCTGTGACTGTATTACATTGGCTGAGTTTCCATGTTCTGTGACTGTATTACATTGGCTGAGTTTCCATGTTCTGTGACTGTATTACATTGGCTGAGTTTCCATGTTCTGTGACTGTATTACATTGGCTGAGTTTCCTGTTCTGTGACTGTATTACATTGGCTGAGTTTCCATGTCCTGTGACTGTATTACATTGGCTGATTTTCCTGTTCTGTGACTGTATTACATTGGCTGAGTTTCCATGTTCTGTGACTGTATTACATTGGCTGAGTTTCCATGTTCCGTGACTGTATTACATTGGCTGAGTTTCCATGTTCTGTGACTGTATTACATTGGCTGAGTTTCCATGTTCTGTGACTGTATTACATTGGCTGAGTTCCCATGTTCTGTGACTGTATTACATTGGCTGAGTTTCCATGTTCTGTGACTGTATTACATTGGCTGAGTTTCCATGTTCCGTGACTGTATTACATTGGCTGAGTTTCCATGTTCTGTGACTGTATTACATTGGCTGAGTTTCCATGTTCTGTGACTGTATTACATTGGCTGAGTTCCCATGTTCTGTGACTGTATTACATTGGCTGAGTTTCCATGTTCCGTGACTGTATTACATTGGCTGAGTTTCCATGTTCCGTGACTGTATTACATTGGCTGAGTTTCCATGTTCTGTGACTGTATTACATTGGCTGAGTTTCCATGTTCTGTGACTGTATTACATTGGCTGAGTTTCCATGTTCTGTGACTGTATTACATTGGCTGAGTTCCCATGTTCTGTGACTGTATTACATTGGCTGAGTTTCCATGTTCTGTGACTGTATTACATTGGCTGAGTTTCCATGTTCTGTGACTGTATTACATTGGCTGAGTTTCCCTGTTCTGTGACATTATTACATTGGCTGAGTTTCCATGTTCTGTGACTGTATTACATTGGCTGAGTTTCCATGTTCTGTGACTGTATTACATTGGCTGAGTTCCCATGTTCTGTGACTGTATTACATTGGCTGAGTTTCCATGTTCTGTGACTGTATTACATTGGCTGAGTTCCCATGTTCTGTGACGTTATTACATTGGCTGAGTTTCCATGTTCTGTGACTGTATTACATTGGGGCGAGTTTTCCTGTCCTGTGACTGTATTACATTGGCTGAGTTTCCATGTTCTGTGACTGTATTACATTGGCTGAGTTTCCATGTTCTGTGACTGTATTACATTGGCTGAGTTTCCATGTTCTGTGACTGTATTACATTGGCTGAGTTTCCATGTTCTGTGACTGTATTACATTGGCTGAGTTTCCCTGTTCTGTGACATTATTACATTGGCTGAGTTTCCATGTTCTGTGACTGTATTACATTGGCTGAGTTTCCATGTTCTGTGACTGTATTACATTGGCTGAGTTCCCATGTTCTGTGACTGTATTACATTGGCTGAGTTTCCATGTTCTGTGACTGTATTACATTGGCTGAGTTCCCATGTTCTGTGACTGTATTACATTGGCTGAGTTTCCATGTTCTGTGACGTTATTACATTGGCTGAGTTTCCATGTTCTGTGACTGTATTACATTGGGGCGAGTTTTCCTGTCCTGTGACTGTATTACATTGGCTGAGTTTCCATGTTCTGTGACTGTATTACATTGGCTGAGTTTCCATGTTCTGTGACTGTATTACATTGGCTGAGTTTCCATGTTCTGTGACTGTATTACATTGGCTGAGTTTCCTGTTCTGTGACTGTATTACATTGGCTGAGTTTCCATGTCCTGTGACTGTATTACATTGGCTGATTTTCCTGTTCTGTGACTGTATTACATTGGCTGAGTTTCCATGTTCTGTGACTGTATTACATTGGCTGAGTTTCCATGTTCCGTGACTGTATTACATTGGCTGAGTTTCCATGTTCTGTGACTGTATTACATTGGCTGAGTTTCCATGTTCTGTGACTGTATTACATTGGCTGAGTTCCCATGTTCTGTGACTGTATTACATTGGCTGAGTTTCCATGTTCCGTGACTGTATTACATTGGCTGAGTTTCCATGTTCCGTGACTGTATTACATTGGCTGAGTTTCCATGTTCTGTGACTGTATTACATTGGCTGAGTTTCCATGTTCTGTGACTGTATTACATTGGCTGAGTTTCCATGTTCTGTGACTGTATTACATTGGCTGAGTTCCCATGTTCTGTGACTGTATTACATTGGCTGAGTTTCCATGTTCTGTGACTGTATTACATTGGCTGAGTTTCCATGTTCTGTGACTGTATTACATTGGCTGAGTTTCCCTGTTCTGTGACATTATTACATTGGCTGAGTTTCCATGTTCTGTGACTGTATTACATTGGCTGAGTTTCCATGTTCTGTGACTGTATTACATTGGCTGAGTTCCCATGTTCTGTGACTGTATTACATTGGCTGAGTTTCCATGTTCTGTGACTGTATTACATTGGCTGAGTTCCCATGTTCTGTGACGTTATTACATTGGCTGAGTTTCCATGTTCTGTGACTGTATTACATTGGGGCGAGTTTTCCTGTCCTGTGACTGTATTACATTGGCTGAGTTTCCATGTTCTGTGACTGTATTACATTGGCTGAGTTTCCATGTTCTGTGACTGTATTACATTGGCTGAGTTTCCATGTTCTGTGACTGTATTACATTGGCTGAGTTTCCATGTTCTGTGACTGTATTACATTGGCTGAGTTTCCCTGTTCTGTGACATTATTACATTGGCTGAGTTTCCATGTTCTGTGACTGTATTACATTGGCTGAGTTTCCATGTTCTGTGACTGTATTACATTGGCTGAGTTCCCATGTTCTGTGACTGTATTACATTGGCTGAGTTTCCATGTTCTGTGACGTTATTACATTGGCTGAGTTTCCATGTTCTGTGACTGTATTACATTGGGGCGAGTTTTCCTGTCCTGTGACTGTATTACATTGGCTGAGTTTCCATGTTCTGTGACTGTATTACATTGGCTGAGTTTCCATGTTCTGTGACTGTATTACATTGGCTGAGTTTCCATGTTCTGTGACTGTATTACATTGGCTGAGTTTCCTGTTCTGTGACTGTATTACATTGGCTGAGTTTCCATGTCCTGTGACTGTATTACATTGGCTGATTTTCCTGTTCTGTGACTGTATTACATTGGCTGAGTTTCCATGTTCTGTGACTGTATTACATTGGCTGAGTTTCCATGTTCTGTGACTGTATTACATTGGCTGAGTTTTCCTGTTCTGTGACTGTATTACATTGGCTGAGTTTCCATGTTCTGTGACTGTATTACATTGGCTGAGTTTCCATGTTCTGTGACTGTATTACATTGGCTGAGTTTCCATGTTCTGTGACTATTACATTGGCTGAGTTTTCCTGTTCTGTGACTGTATTACATTGGCTGAGTTTCCATGTTCTGTGACTGTATTACATTGGCTGAGTTTCCATGTTCTGTGACTGTATTACATTGGCTGAGTTTTCCTGTTCTGTGACTGTATTACATTGGCTGAGTTTCCATGTTCTGTGACTGTATTACATTGGCTGAGTTTCCATGTTCTGTGACTGTATTACATTGGCTGAGTTTGCCTGTTCTGTGACTGTATTACATTGGCTGAGTTTCCCTGTTCTGTGACTGTATTACATTGGCTGAGTTTTCCTGTTCTGTGACTGTATTACATTGGCTGAGTTTCCATGTTCTGTGACTGTATTACATTGGCTGAGTTTCCATGTTCTGTGATTGTATTACATTGGCTGAGTTTCCATGTTCTGTGACTGTATTACATTGGCTGAGTTTCCATGTTCTGTGACTGTATTACATTGGCTGAGTTTTCCTGTTCTGTGACTGTATTACATTGGCTGAGTTTCCATGTTCTGTGATTGTATTACATTGGCTGAGTTTCCATGTTCTGTGACTGTATTACATTGGCGGAGTTTCCATGTTCTGTGACAGTATTACATTGGCTGAGTTTCCATGTTCTGTGACTTTATTACATTGGCTGAGTTTCATGTTCTGTGACTGTATTACATTGGCTGAGTTTCCATGTTCTGTGACTGTATTACATTGGCTGAGTTTTCCTGTTCTGTGACTGTATTACATTATCTGAGTTTCCATGTTCTGTGACTTTATTACATATGCTGAGTTTCCATGTTCTGTGAGTGTATTACATTGGCTGAGTTTCCATGTTCTGTGACTGTATTACATTGGCTGAGTTTCCATGTTCTGTGATTGTATTACATTGGCTGAGTTTCCATGTTCTGTGACTGTATTACATTGGCTGAGTTTCCATGTTCTGTGACTGTATTACATTGGCTGAGTTTTCCTGTTCTGTGACTGTATTACATTGGCTGAGTTTCCATGTTCTGTGATTGTATTACATTGGCTGAGTTTCCATGTTCTGTGACTGTATTACATTGGCGGAGTTTCCATGTTCTGTGACAGTATTACATTGGCTGAGTTTCCATGTTCTGTGACTTTATTACATTGGCTGAGTTTCATGTTCTGTGACTGTATTACATTGGCTGAGTTTCCATGTTCTGTGACTGTATTACATTGGCTGAGTTTTCCTGTTCTGTGACTGTATTACATTATCTGAGTTTCCATGTTCTGTGACTTTATTACATATGCTGAGTTTCCATGTTCTGTGAGTGTATTACATTGGCTGAGTTTCCATGTTCTGTGACTGTATTACATTGGCTGAGTTTCCATGTTCTGTGACTGAATTACATTGGCTGAGTTTCCATGTTCTGTGACTGTATTACATTGGCTGAGTTTCCATGTTCTGTGACTGTATTACATTGGCTGAGTTCCCTGTTCTGTGACTGTATTACATTGGCTGAGTTTCCTGTTCTGTGACTGTATTACATTGGCTGAGTTTCCATGTTCTGTGACTGTATTACATTGGCTGAGTTTCCATGTTCTGTGACTGTATTACATTGGCTGAGTTTCCATGTTCTGTGACTGTATTACATTGGCTGAGTTTCCATGTTCTGTGACTGTATTACATTGGCTGAGTTCCCATGTTCTGTGACGTTATTACATTGGCTGAGTTTCCATGTTCTGTGACTGTATTACATTGGGGCGAGTTTTCCTGTCCTGTGACTGTATTACATTGGCTGAGTTTCCATGTTCTGTGACTGTATTACATTGGCTGAGTTTCCATGTTCTGTGACTGTATTACATTGGCTGAGTTTCCATGTTCTGTGACTGTATTACATTGGCTGAGTTTCCTGTTCTGTGACTGTATTACATTGGCTGAGTTTCCATGTCCTGTGACTGTATTACATTGGCTGATTTTCCTGTTCTGTGACTGTATTACATTGGCTGAGTTTCCATGTTCTGTGACTGTATTACATTGGCTGAGTTTCCATGTTCTGTGACTGTATTACATTGGCTGAGTTTTCCTGTTCTGTGACTGTATTACATTGGCTGAGTTTCCATGTTCTGTGACTGTATTACATTGGCTGAGTTTCCATGTTCTGTGAATGTATTACATTGGCTGAGTTTCCATGTTCTGTGACTATTACATTGGCTGAGTTTTCCTGTTCTGTGACTGTATTACATTGGCTGAGTTTCCATGTTCTGTGACTGTATTACATTGGCTGAGTTTCCATGTTCTGTGACTGTATTACATTGGCTGAGTTTTCCTGTTCTGTGACTGTATTACATTGGCTGAGTTTCCATGTTCTGTGACTGTATTACATTGGCTGAGTTTCCATGTTCTGTGACTGTATTACATTGGCTGAGTTTGCCTGTTCTGTGACTGTATTACATTGGCTGAGTTTCCCTGTTCTGTGACTGTATTACATTGGCTGAGTTTTCCTGTTCTGTAACTGTATTACATTGGCTGAGTTTCCATGTTCTGTGACTGTATTACATTGGCTGAGTTTCCATGTTCTGTGATTGTATTACATTGGCTGAGTTTCCATGTTCTGTGACTGTATTACATTGGCTGAGTTTCCATGTTCTGTGACTGTATTACATTGGCTGAGTTTTCCTGTTCTGTGACTGTATTACATTGGCTGAGTTTCCATGTTCTGTGATTGTATTACATTGGCTGAGTTTCCATGTTCTGTGACTGTATTACATTGGCGGAGTTTCCATGTTCTGTGACAGTATTACATTGGCTGAGTTTCCATGTTCTGTGACTTTATTACATTGGCTGAGTTTCATGTTCTGTGACTGTATTACATTGGCTGAGTTTCCATGTTCTGTGACTGTATTACATTGGCTGAGTTTTCCTGTTCTGTGACTGTATTACATTATCTGAGTTTCCATGTTCTGTGACTTTATTACATATGCTGAGTTTCCATGTTCTGTGAGTGTATTACATTGGCTGAGTTTCCATGTTCTGTGACTGTATTACATTGGCTGAGTTTCCATGTTCTGTGATTGTATTACATTGGCTGAGTTTCCATGTTCTGTGACTGTATTACATTGGCTGAGTTTCCATGTTCTGTGACTGTATTACATTGGCTGAGTTTTCCTGTTCTGTGACTGTATTACATTGGCTGAGTTTCCATGTTCTGTGATTGTATTACATTGGCTGAGTTTCCATGTTCTGTGACTGTATTACATTGGCGGAGTTTCCATGTTCTGTGACAGTATTACATTGGCTGAGTTTCCATGTTCTGTGACTTTATTACATTGGCTGAGTTTCATGTTCTGTGACTGTATTACATTGGCTGAGTTTCCATGTTCTGTGACTGTATTACATTGGCTGAGTTTTCCTGTTCTGTGACTGTATTACATTATCTGAGTTTCCATGTTCTGTGACTTTATTACATATGCTGAGTTTCCATGTTCTGTGAGTGTATTACATTGGCTGAGTTTCCATGTTCTGTGACTGTATTACATTGGCTGAGTTTCCATGTTCTGTGACTGAATTACATTGGCTGAGTTTCCATGTTCTGTGACTGTATTACATTGGCTGAGTTTCCATGTTCTGTGACTGTATTACATTGGCTGAGTTCCCTGTTCTGTGACTGTATTACATTGGCTGAGTTTCCTGTTCTGTGACTGTATTACATTGGCTGAGTTTCCATGTTCTGTGACTGTATTACATTGGCTGAGTTTCCATGTTCTGTGACTGTATTACATTGGCTGAGTTTCCATGTTCTGTGACTGTATTACATTGGCTGAGTTTCCATGTTCTGTGACTGTATTACATTGGCTGAGTTCCCATGTTCTGTGACTGTATTACATTGGCTGAGTTTCCATGTTCTGTGACGTTATTACATTGGCTGAGTTTCCATGTTCTGTGACTGTATTACATTGGGGCGAGTTTTCCTGTCCTGTGACTGTATTACATTGGCTGAGTTTCCATGTTCTGTGACTGTATTACATTGGCTGAGTTTCCATGTTCTGTGACTGTATTACATTGGCTGAGTTTCCATGTTCTGTGACTGTATTACATTGGCTGAGTTTCCATGTTCTGTGACTGTATTACATTGGCTGAGTTTCCCTGTTCTGTGACATTATTACATTGGCTGAGTTTCCATGTTCTGTGACTGTATTACATTGGCTGAGTTTCCATGTTCTGTGACTGTATTACATTGGCTGAGTTTCCCATGTTCTGTGACTGTATTACATTGGCTGAGTTTCCATGTTCTGTGACTGTATTACATTGGCTGAGTTTCCATGTTCTGTGACTGTATTACATTGGCTGAGTTCCCATGTTCTGTGACTGTATTACATTGGCTGACGTTATTACATTGGCTGAGTTTCCATGTTCTGTGACTGTATTACATTGGGGCGAGTTTTCCTGTCCTGTGACTGTATTACATTGGCTGAGTTTCCATGTTCTGTGACTGTATTACATTGGCTGAGTTTCCATGTTCTGTGACTGTATTACATTGGCTGAGTTTCCATGTTCTGTGACTGTATTACATTGGCTGAGTTTCCTGTTCTGTGACTGTATTACATTGGCTGAGTTTCCATGTCCTGTGACTGTATTACATTGGCTGATTTTCCTGTTCTGTGACTGTATTACATTGGCTGAGTTTCCATGTTCTGTGACTGTATTACATTGGCTGAGTTTCCATGTTCTGTGACTGTATTACATTGGCTGAGTTTTCCTGTTCTGTGACTGTATTACATTGGCTGAGTTTCCATGTTCTGTGACTGTATTACATTGGCTGAGTTTCCATGTTCTGTGACTGTATTACATTGGCTGAGTTTCCATGTTCTGTGACTATTACATTGCTGAGTTTTCCTGTCTGTGACTGTATTACATTGGCTGAGTTTCCATGTTCTGTGACTGTATTACATTGGCTGAGTTTCCATGTTCTGTGACTGTATTACATTGGCTGAGTTTCCATGTTCTGTGACTGTATTACATTGGCTGAGTTTCCATGTTCTGTGACTGTATTACATTGGCTGAGTTTCCATGTTCTGTGACTGTATTACATTGGCTGAGTTTGCCTGTTCTGTGACTGTATTACATTGGCTGAGTTTCCCTGTTCTGTGACTGTATTACATTGGCTGAGTTTTCCTGTTCTGTGACTGTATTACATTGGCTGAGTTTCCATGTTCTGTGACTGTATTACATTGGCTGAGTTTCCATGTTCTGTGATTGTATTACATTGGCTGAGTTTCCATGTTCTGTGACTGTATTACATTGGCTGAGTTTCCATGTTCTGTGACTGTATTACATTGGCTGAGTTTTCCTGTTCTGTGACTGTATTACATTGGCTGAGTTTCCATGTTCTGTGATTGTATTACATTGGCTGAGTTTCCATGTTCTGTGACTGTATTACATTGGCGGAGTTTCCATGTTCTGTGACAGTATTACATTGGCTGAGTTTCCATGTTCTGTGACTTTATTACATTGGCTGAGTTTCATGTTCTGTGACTGTATTACATTGGCTGAGTTTCCATGTTCTGTGACTGTATTACATTGGCTGAGTTTTCCTGTTCTGTGACTGTATTACATTATCTGAGTTTCCATGTTCTGTGACTTTATTACATATGCTGAGTTTCCATGTTCTGTGAGTGTATTACATTGGCTGAGTTTCCATGTTCTGTGACTGTATTACATTGGCTGAGTTTCCATGTTCTGTGATTGTATTACATTGGCTGAGTTTCCATGTTCTGTGACTGTATTACATTGGCTGAGTTTCCATGTTCTGTGACTGTATTACATTGGCTGAGTTCTCCTGTTCTGTGACTGTATTACATTGGCTGAGTTTCCATGTTCTGTGATTGTATTACATTGGCTGAGTTTCCATGTTCTGTGACTGTATTACATTGGCGGAGTTTCCATGTTCTGTGACAGTATTACATTGGCTGAGTTTCCATGTTCTGTGACTTTATTACATTGGCTGAGTTTCATGTTCTGTGACTGTATTACATTGGCTGAGTTTCCATGTTCTGTGACTGTATTACATTGGCTGAGTTTTCCTGTTCTGTGACTGTATTACATTATCTGAGTTTCCATGTTCTGTGACTTTATTACATATGCTGAGTTTCCATGTTCTGTGAGTGTATTACATTGGCTGAGTTTCCATGTTCTGTGACTGTATTACATTGGCTGAGTTTCCATGTTCTGTGACTGAATTACATTGGCTGAGTTTCCATGTTCTGTGACTGTATTACATTGGCTGAGTTTCCATGTTCTGTGACTGTATTACATTGGCTGAGTTCCCTGTTCTGTGACTGTATTACATTGGCTGAGTTTCCTGTTCTGTGACTGTATTACATTGGCTGAGTTTCCATGTTCTGTGACTGTATTACATTGGCTGAGTTTCCATGTTCTGTGACTGTATTACATTGGCTGAGTTTCCATGTTCTGTGACTGTATTACATTGGCTGAGTTTCCATGTTCTGTGACTGTATTACATTGGCTGAGTTCCCATGTTCTGTGACTGTATTACATTGGCTGAGTTTCCATGTTCTGTGACGTTATTACATTGGCTGAGTTTCCATGTTCTGTGACTGTATTACATTGGGGCGAGTTTTCCTGTCCTGTGACTGTATTACATTGGCTGAGTTTCCATGTTCTGTGACTGTATTACATTGGCTGAGTTTCCATGTTCTGTGACTGTATTACATTGGCTGAGTTTCCATGTTCTGTGACTGTATTACATTGGCTGAGTTTCCTGTTCTGTGACTGTATTACATTGGCTGAGTTTCCATGTCCTGTGACTGTATTACATTGGCTGATTTTCCTGTTCTGTGACTGTATTACATTGGCTGAGTTTCCATGTTCTGTGACTGTATTACATTGGCTGAGTTTCCATGTTCTGTGACTGTATTACATTGGCTGAGTTTTCCTGTTCTGTGACTGTATTACATTGGCTGAGTTTCCATGTTCTGTGACTGTATTACATTGGCTGAGTTTCCATGTTCTGTGACTGTATTACATTGGCTGAGTTTCCATGTTCTGTGACTATTACATTGGCTGAGTTTTCCTGTTCTGTGACTGTATTACATTGGCTGAGTTTCCATGTTCTGTGACTGTATTACATTGGCTGAGTTTCCATGTTCTGTGACTGTATTACATTGGCTGAGTTTTCCTGTTCTGTGACTGTATTACATTGGCTGAGTTTCCATGTTCTGTGACTGTATTACATTGGCTGAGTTTCCATGTTCTGTGACTGTATTACATTGGCTGAGTTTGCCTGTTCTGTGACTGTATTACATTGGCTGAGTTTCCCTGTTCTGTGACTGAATTACATTGGCTGAGTTTTCCTGTTCTGTGACTGTATTACATTGGCTGAGTTTCCATGTTCTGTGACTGTATTACATTGGCTGAGTTTCCATGTTCTGTGATTGTATTACATTGGCTGAGTTTCCATGTTCTGTGACTGTATTACATTGGCTGAGTTTCCATGTTCTGTGACTGTATTACATTGGCTGAGTTTTCCTGTTCTGTGACTGTATTACATTGGCTGAGTTTCCATGTTCTGTGATTGTATTACATTGGCTGAGTTTCCATGTTCTGTGACTGTATTACATTGGCGGAGTTTCCATGTTCTGTGACAGTATTACATTGGCTGAGTTTCCATGTTCTGTGACTTTATTACATTGGCTGAGTTTCATGTTCTGTGACTGTATTACATTGGCTGAGTTTCCATGTTCTGTGACTGTATTACATTGGCTGAGTTTTCCTGTTCTGTGACTGTATTACATTATCTGAGTTTCCATGTTCTGTGACTTTATTACATATGCTGAGTTTCCATGTTCTGTGAGTGTATTACATTGGCTGAGTTTCCATGTTCTGTGACTGTATTACATTGGCTGAGTTTCCATGTTCTGTGATTGTATTACATTGGCTGAGTTTCCATGTTCTGTGACTGTATTACATTGGCTGAGTTTCCATGTTCTGTGACTGTATTACATTGGCTGAGTTTTCCTGTTCTGTGACTGTATTACATTGGCTGAGTTTCCATGTTCTGTGATTGTATTACATTGGCTGAGTTTCCATGTTCTGTGACTGTATTACATTGGCGGAGTTTCCATGTTCTGTGACAGTATTACATTGGCTGAGTTTCCATGTTCTGTGACTTTATTACATTGGCTGAGTTTCATGTTCTGTGACTGTATTACATTGGCTGAGTTTCCATGTTCTGTGACTGTATTACATTGGCTGAGTTTTCCTGTTCTGTGACTGTATTACATTATCTGAGTTTCCATGTTCTGTGACTTTATTACATATGCTGAGTTTCCATGTTCTGTGAGTGTATTACATTGGCTGAGTTTCCATGTTCAGTGACTGTATTACATTGGCTGAGTTTCCATGTTCTGTGACTGAATTACATTGGCTGAGTTTCCATGTTCTGTGACTGTATTACATTGGCTGAGTTTCCATGTTCTGTGACTGTATTACATTGGCTGAGTTCCCTGTTCTGTGACTGTATTACATTGGCTGAGTTTCCTGTTCTGTGACTGTATTACATTGGCTGAGTTTCCATGTTCTGTGACTGTATTACATTGGCTGAGTTTCCATGTTCTGTGACTGTATTACATTGGCTGAGTTTCCATGTTCTGTGACTGTATTACATTGGCTGAGTTCCCATGTTCTGTGACTGTATTACATTGGCTGAGTTTCCATGTTCTGTGACGTTATTACATTGGCTGAGTTTCCATGTTCTGTGACTGTATTACATTGGGGCGAGTTTTCCTGTCCTGTGACTGTATTACATTGGCTGAGTTTCCATGTTCTGTGACTGTATTACATTGGCTGAGTTTCCATGTTCTGTGACTGTATTACATTGGCTGAGTTTCCATGTTCTGTGACTGTATTACATTGGCTGAGTTTCCTGTTCTGTGACTGTATTACATTGGCTGAGTTTCCATGTCCTGTGACTGTATTACATTGGCTAATTTTCCTGTTCTGTGACTGTATTACATTGGCTGAGTTTCCATGTTCTGTGACTGTATTACATTGGCTGAGTTTCCATGTTCTGTGACTGTATTACATTGGCTGAGTTTTCCTGTTCTGTGACTGTATTACATTGGCTGAGTTTCCATGTTCTGTGACTGTATTACATTGGCTGAGTTTCCATGTTCTGTGACTGTATTACATTGGCTGAGTTTCCATGTTCTGTGACTATTACATTGGCTGAGTTTTCCTGTTCTGTGACTGTATTACATTGGCTGAGTTTCCATGTTCTGTGACTGTATTACATTGGCTGAGTTTCCATGTTCTGTGACTGTATTACATTGGCTGAGTTTTCCTGTTCTGTGACTGTATTACATTGGCTGAGTTTCCATGTTCTGTGACTGTATTACATTGGCTGAGTTTCCATGTTCTGTGACTGTATTACATTGGTTGAGTTTGCCTGTTCTGTGACTGTATTACATTGGCTGAGTTTCCCTGTTCTGTGACTGTATTACATTGGCTGAGTTTTCCTGTTCTGTGACTGTATTACATTGGCTGAGTTTCCATGTTCTGTGACTGTATTACATTGGCTGAGTTTCCATGTTCTGTGATTGTATTACATTGGCTGAGTTTCCATGTTCTGTGACTGTATTACATTGGCTGAGTTTCCATGTTCTGTGACTGTATTACATTGGCTGAGTTTTCCTGTTCTGTGACTGTATTACATTGGCTGAGTTTCCATGTTCTGTGATTGTATTACATTGGCTGAGTTTCCATGTTCTGTGACTGTATTACATTGGCGGAGTTTCCATGTTCTGTGACAGTATTACATTGGCTGAGTTTCCATGTTCTGTGACTTTATTACATTGGCTGAGTTTCATGTTCTGTGACTGTATTACATTGGCTGAGTTTCCATGTTCTGTGACTGTATTACATTGGCTGAGTTTTCCTGTTCTGTGACTGTATTACATTATCTGAGTTTCCATGTTCTGTGACTTTATTACATATGCTGAGTTTCCATGTTCTGTGAGTGTATTACATTGGCTGAGTTTCCATGTTCTGTGACTGTATTACATTGGCTGAGTTTCCATGTTCTGTGATTGTATTACATTGGCTGAGTTTCCATGTTCTGTGACTGTATTACATTGGCTGAGTTTCCATGTTCTGTGACTGTATTACATTGGCTGAGTTTTCCTGTTCTGTGACTGTATTACATTGGCTGAGTTTCCATGTTCTGTGATTGTATTACATTGGCTGAGTTTCCATGTTCTGTGACTGTATTACATTGGCGGAGTTTCCATGTTCTGTGACAGTATTACATTGGCTGAGTTTCCATGTTCTGTGACTTTATTACATTGGCTGAGTTTCATGTTCTGTGACTGTATTACATTGGCTGAGTTTCCATGTTCTGTGACTGTATTACATTGGCTGAGTTTTCCTGTTCTGTGACTGTATTACATTATCTGAGTTTCCATGTTCTGTGACTTTATTACATATGCTGAGTTTCCATGTTCTGTGAGTGTATTACATTGGCTGAGTTTCCATGTTCTGTGACTGTATTACATTGGCTGAGTTTTCCTGTTCTGTGACTGTATTACATTGGCTGAGTTTCCATGTTCTGTGACTGAATTACATTGGCTGAGTTTCCATGTTCTGTGACTGTATTACATTGGCTGAGTTTCCATGTTCTGTGACTGTATTACATTGGCTGAGTTCCCTGTTCTGTGACTGTATTACATTGGCTGAGTTTCCTGTTCTGTGACTGTATTACATTGGCTGAGTTTCCATGTTCTGTGACTGTATTACATTGGCTGAGTTTCCATGTTCTATGACTGTATTACATTGGCTGAGTTTCCATGTTCTG
Source organism: Taudactylus pleione (assembly GCA_031769625.1). Taxonomy (NCBI): domain Eukaryota; kingdom Metazoa; phylum Chordata; class Amphibia; order Anura; family Myobatrachidae; genus Taudactylus; species Taudactylus pleione. The sequence goes on from JAUIMM010000482.1 coordinate 3,484,381, forward strand.
TGACTGTATTACATTGGCTGAGTTTTCATGTTCTGTGACTGTATTACATTGGCTGAGTTTTCCTGTTCTGTGACTGTATTACATTGGCTGAGTTTCCATGTTCTGTGAGTGTATTACATTGGCTGAGTTTCCATGTTCTGTGACTGTATTACATTGGCTGAGTTTCCCTGTTCTGTGACTGTATTACATTGGCTGAGTTCCCTGTTCTGTGACTGTATTACATTGGCTGAGTTTCCCTGTTCTGTGACTGTATTACATTGGCTGAGTTTCCTGTTCTGTGACTGTATTACATTGGCTGAGTTTTCCTGTTCTGTGACTGTATTACATTGGCTGAGTTTCCCTGTTCTGTGACTGTATTACATTGGCTGAGTTTTCCTGTTCTGTGACTGTATTACATTGACTGAGTTTCCATGTTCTGTGACTGTATTACATTGGGGCGAGTTTTCCTGTTCTGTGACTGTATTACATTGGCTGAGTTTCCATGTTCTGTGACTGTATTACATTGGCTGAGTTTTCCTGTTCTGTGACTGTATTACATTGGCTGAGTTTCCATGTTCTGTGACTGTATTACATTGGCTGAGTTTCCATGTTCTGTGACTGTATTACATTGGCTGAGTTTCCATGTTCTGTGACTGTATTACATTGGCTGAGTTCCCATGTTCTGTGACTGTATTACATTGGCTGAGTTTCCATGTTCTGTGACGTTATTACATTGGCTGAGTTTCCATGTTCTGTGACTGTATTACATTGGGGCGAGTTTTCCTGTCCTGTGACTGTATTACATTGGCTGAGTTTCCATGTTCTGTGACTGTATTACATTGGCTGAGTTTCCATGTTCTGTGACTGTATTACATTGGCTGAGTTTCCATGTTCTGTGACTGTATTACATTGGCTGAGTTTCCTGTTCTGTGACTGTATTACATTGGCTGAGTTTCCATGTCCTGTGACTGTATTACATTGGCTGATTTTCCTGTTCTGTGACTGTATTACATTGGCTGAGTTTCCATGTTCTGTGACTGTATTACATTGGCTGAGTTTCCATGTTCTGTGACTGTATTACATTGGCTGAGTTTTCCTGTTCTGTGACTGTATTACATTGGCTGAGTTTCCATGTTCTGTGACTGTATTACATTGGCTGAGTTTCCATGTTCTGTGACTGTATTACATTGGCTGAGTTTCCATGTTCTGTGACTATTACATTGGCTGAGTTTTCCTGTTCTGTGACTGTATTACATTGGCTGAGTTTCCATGTTCTGTGACTGTATTACATTGGCTGAGTTTCCATGTTCTGTGACTGTATTACATTGGCTGAGTTTTCCTGTTCTGTGACTGTATTACATTGGCTGAGTTTCCATGTTCTGTGACTGTATTACATTGGCTGAGTTTCCATGTTCTGTGACTGTATTACATTGGCTGAGTTTGCCTGTTCTGTGACTGTATTACATTGGCTGAGTTTCCCTGTTCTGTGACTGTATTACATTGGCTGAGTTTTCCTGTTCTGTGACTGTATTACATTGGCTGAGTTTCCATGTTCTGTGACTGTATTACATTGGCTGAGTTTCCATGTTCTGTGATTGTATTAAATTGGCTGAGTTTCCATGTTCTGTGACTGTATTACATTGGCTGAGTTTCCATGTTCTGTGACTGTATTACATTGGCTGAGTTTTCCTGTTCTGTGACTGTATTACATTGGCTGAGTTTCCATGTTCTGTGATTGTATTACATTGGCTGAGTTTCCATGTTCTGTGACTGTATTACATTGGCGGAGTTTCCATGTTCTGTGACAGTATTACATTGGCTGAGTTTCCATGTTCTGTGACTTTATTACATTGGCTGAGTTTCATGTTCTGTGACTGTATTACATTGGCTGAGTTTCCATGTTCTGTGACTGTATTACATTGGCTGAGTTTTCCTGTTCTGTGACTGTATTACATTATCTGAGTTTCCATGTTCTGTGACTTTATTACATATGCTGAGTTTCCATGTTCTGTGAGTGTATTACATTGGCTGAGTTTCCATGTTCTGTGACTGTATTACATTGGCTGAGTTTCCATGTTCTGTGACTGTATTACATTGGCTGAGTTTCCATGTTCTGTGACTGTATTACATTGGCTGAGTTTCCATGTTCTGTGACTGTATTACATTGGCTGAGTTTTCCTGTTCTGTGACTGTATTACATTGGCTGAGTTTCCATGTTCTGTGATTGTATTACATTGGCTGAGTTTCCATGTTCTGTGACTGTATTACATTGGCGGAGTTTCCATGTTCTGTGACAGTATTACATTGGCTGAGTTTCCATGTTCTGTGACTTTATTACATTGGCTGAGTTTCATGTTCTGTGACTGTATTACATTGGCTGAGTTTCCATGTTCTGTGACTGTATTACATTGGCTGAGTTTTCCTGTTCTGTGACTGTATTACATTATCTGAGTTTCCATGTTCTGTGACTTTATTACATATGCTGAGTTTCCATGTTCTGTGAGTGTATTACATTGGCTGAGTTTCCATGTTCTGTGACTGTATTACATTGGCTGAGTTTCCATGTTCTGTGACTGAATTACATTGGCTGAGTTTCCATGTTCTGTGACTGTATTACATTGGCTGAGTTTCCATGTTCTGTGACTGTATTACATTGGCTGAGTTCCCTGTTCTGTGACTGTATTACATTGGCTGAGTTTTCTGTTCTGTGACTGTATTACATTGGCTGAGTTTCCATGTTCTGTGACTGTATTACATTGGCTGAGTTTCCATGTTCTATGACTGTATTACATTGGCTGAGTTTCCATGTTCTGTGACTGTATTACATTGGCTGAGTTTTCATGTTCTGTGACTGTATTACATTGGCTGAGTTTTCCTGTTCTGTGACTGTATTACATTGGCTGAGTTTCCATGTTCTGTGAGTGTATTACATTGGCTGAGTTTCCATGTTCTGTGACTGTATTACATTGGCTGAGTTTCCATGTTCTGTGACTGTATTACATTGGCTGAGTTTCCATGTTCTGTGACTGTATTACATTGGCTGAGTTCCCTGTTCTGTGACTGTATTACATTGGCTGAGTTTCCCTGTTCTGTGACTGTATTACATTGGCTGAGTTTCCTGTTCTGTGACTGTATTACATTGGCTGAGTTTTCCTGTTCTGTGACTGTATTACATTGGCTGAGTTTCCCTGTTCTGTGACTGTATTACATTGGCTGAGTTTTCCTGTTCTGTGACTGTATTACATTGACTGAGTTTCCATGTTCTGTGACTGTATTACATTGGGGCGAGTTTTCCTGTTCTGTGACTGTATTACATTGGCTGAGTTTCCATGTTCTGTGACTGTATTACATTGGCTGAGTTTTCCTGTTCTGTGACTGTATTACATTGGCTGAGTTTCCATGTTCTGTGACTGTATTACATTGGCTGAGTTTCCATGTTCTGTGACTGTATTACATTGGCTGAGTTTTCCTGTTCTGTGACTGTATTACATTGGCTGAGTTTCCATGTTCTGTGACTGTATTACATTGGCTGAGTTTCCATGTTCTGTGACTGTATTACATTGGCTGAGTTTGCCTGTTCTGTGACTGTATTACATTGGCTGAGTTTCCCTGTTCTGTGACTGTATTACATTGGCTGAGTTTTCCTGTTCTGTGACTGTATTACATTGGCTGAGTTTCCATGTTCTGTGACTGTATTACATTGGCTGAGTTTCCATGTTCTGTGATTGTATTACATTGGCTGAGTTTCCATGTTCTGTGACTGTATTACATTGGTTGAGTTTCCATGTTCTGTGACTGTATTACATTGGCTGAGTTTTCCTGTTCTGTGACTGTATTACATTGGCTGAGTTTCCATGTTCTGTGATTGTATTACATTGGCTGAGTTTCCATGTTCTGTGACTGTATTACATTGGCGGAGTTTCCATGTTCTGTGACAGTATTACATTGGCTGAGTTTCCATGTTCTGTGACTTTATTACATTGGCTGAGTTTCATGTTCTGTGACTGTATTACATTGGCTGAGTTTCCATGTTCTGTGACTGTATTACATTGGCTGAGTTTTCCTGTTCTGTGACTGTATTACATTATCTGAGTTTCCATGTTCTGTGACTTTATTACATATGCTGAGTTTCCATGTTCTGTGAGTGTATTACATTGGCTGAGTTTCCATGTTCTGTGACTGTATTACATTGTCTGAGTTTCCATGTTCTGTGACAGTATTACATTGGCTGAGATTCCATGTTCTGTGACTGTATTACATTGGCTGAGTTTCCATGTTCTGTGACTGTATTACATTGGCTGAGTTTCCATGTTCTGTGAGTGTATTACATTGGCTGAGTTTCCATGTTCTGTGACTGTATTACATTGGCTGAGTTTCCATGTTCTGTGACTGTATTACATTGGCTGAGTTTTCCTGTTCTGTGACTGTATTACATTGGCTGAGTTTCCATGTTCTGTGACTGTATTACATCGGCTGAGTTTCCATGTTCTGTGACTATTACATTGGCTGAGTTTTCCTGTTCTGTGACTGTATTACATTGGCTGAGTTTCCATGTTCTGTGACTGTATTACATTGGCTGAGTTTCCATGTTCTGTGACTGTATTACATTGGCTGAGTTTTCCTGTTCTGTGACTGTATTACATTGGCTGAGTTTCCATGTTCTGTGACTGTATTACATTGGCTGAGTTTCCATGTTCTGTGACTGTATTACATTGGCTGAGTTTGCCTGTTCTGTGACTGTATTACATTGGCTGAGTTTCCCTGTTCTGTGACTGTATTACATTGGCTGAGTTTTCCTGTTCTGTGACTGTATTACTTTGGCTGAGTTTCCATGTTCTGTGACTGTATTACATTGGCTGAGTTTCCATGTTCTGTGATTGTATTACATTGGCTGAGTTTCCATGTTCTGTGACTGTATTACATTGGCTGAGTTTCCATGTTCTGTGACTGTATTACATTGGCTGAGTTTTCCTGTTCTGTGACTGTATTACATTGGCTGAGTTTCCATGTTCTGTGATTGTATTACATTGGCTGAGTTTCCATGTTCTGTGACTGTATTACATTGGCGGAGTTTCCATGTTCTGTGACAGTATTACATTGGCTGAGTTTCCATGTTCTGTGACTTTATTACATTGGCTGAGTTTCATGTTCTGTGACTGTATTACATTGGCTGAGTTTCCATGTTCTGTGACTGTATTACATTGGCTGAGTTTTCCTGTTCTGTGACTGTATTACATTATCTGAGTTTCCATGTTCTGTGACTTTATTACATATGCTGAGTTTCCATGTTCTGTGAGTGTATTACATTGGCTGAGTTTCCATGTTCTGTGACTGTATTACATTGGCTGAGTTTCCATGTTCTGTGATTGTATTACATTGGCTGAGTTTCCATGTTCTGTGACTGTATTACATTGGCTGAGTTTCCATGTTCTGTGACTGTATTACATTGGCTGAGTTTTCCTGTTCTGTGACTGTATTACATTGGCTGAGTTTCCATGTTCTGTGATTGTATTACATTGGCTGAGTTTCCATGTTCTGTGACTGTATTACATTGGCGGAGTTTCCATGTTCTGTGACAGTATTACATTGGCTGAGTTTCCATGTTCTGTGACTTTATTACATTGGCTGAGTTTCATGTTCTGTGACTGTATTACATTGGCTGAGTTTCCATGTTCTGTGACTGTATTACATTGGCTGAGTTTTCCTGTTCTGTGACTGTATTACATTATCTGAGTTTCCATGTTCTGTGACTTTATTACATATGCTGAGTTTCCATGTTCTGTGAGTGTATTACATTGGCTGAGTTTCCATGTTCTGTGACTGTATTACATTGGCTGAGTTTCCATGTTCTGTGACTGAATTACATTGGCTGAGTTTCCATGTTCTGTGACTGTATTACATTGGCTGAGTTTCCATGTTCTGTGACTGTATTACATTGGCTGAGTTCCCTGTTCTGTGACTGTATTACATTGGCTGAGTTTCCTGTTCTGTGACTGTATTACATTGGCTGAGTTTCCATGTTCTGTGACTGTATTACATTGGCTGAGTTTCCATGTTCTATGACTGTATTACATTGGCTGAGTTTCCATGTTCTGTGACTGTATTACATTGGCTGAGTTTTCATGTTCTGTGACTGTATTACATTGGCTGAGTTTTCCTGTTCTGTGACTGTATTACATTGGCTGAGTTTCCATGTTCTGTGAGTGTATTACATTGGCTGAGTTTCCATGTTCTGTGACTGTATTACATTGGCTGAGTTTCCATGTTCTGTGACTGTATTACATTGGCTGAGTTTCCATGTTCTGTGACTGCATTACATTGGCTGAGTTCCCTGTTCTGTGACTGTATTACATTGGCTGAGTTTCCCTGTTCTGTGACTGTATTACATTGGCTGAGTTTCCTGTTCTGTGACTGTATTACATTGGCTGAGTTTTCCTGTTCTGTGACTGTATTACATTGGCTGAGTTTCCCTGTTCTGTGACTGTATTACATTGGCTGAGTTTTCCTGTTCTGTGACTGTATTACATTGACTGAGTTTCCATGTTCTGTGACTGTATTACATTGGGGCGAGTTTTCCTGTTCTGTGACTGTATTACATTGGCTGAGTTTCCATGTTCTGTGACTGTATTACATTGGCTGAGTTTTCCTGTTCTGTGACTGTATTACATTGGCTGAGTTTCCATGTTCTGTGACTGTATTACATTGGCTGAGTTTCCATGTTCTGTGACTGTATTACATTGGCTGAGTTTTCCTGTTCTGTGACTGTATTACATTGGCTGAGTTTCCATGTTCTGTGACTGTATTACATTGGCTGAGTTTCCATGTTCTGTGACTGTATTACATTGGCTGAGTTTGCCTGTTCTGTGACTGTATTACATTGGCTGAGTTTCCCTGTTCTGTGACTGTATTACATTGGCTGAGTTTTCCTGTTCTGTGACTGTATTACATTGGCTGAGTTTCCATGTTCTGTGACTGTATTACATTGGCTGAGTTTCCATGTTCTGTGATTGTATTACATTGGCTGAGTTTCCATGTTCTGTGACTGTATTACATTGGCTGAGTTTCCATGTTCTGTGACTGTATTACATTGGCTGAGTTTTCCTGTTCTGTGACTGTATTACATTGGCTGAGTTTCCATGTTCTGTGATTGTATTACATTGGCTGAGTTTCCATGTTCTGTGACTGTATTACATTGGCGGAGTTTCCATGTTCTGTGACAGTATTACATTGGCTGAGTTTCCATGTTCTGTGACTTTATTACATTGGCTGAGTTTCATGTTCTGTGACTGTATTACATTGGCTGAGTTTCCATGTTCTGTGACTGTATTACATTGGCTGAGTTTTCCTGTTCTGTGACTGTATTACATTATCTGAGTTTCCATGTTCTGTGACTTTATTACATATGCTGAGTTTCCATGTTCTGTGAGTGTATTACATTGGCTGAGTTTCCATGTTCTGTGACTGTATTACATTGGCTGAGTTTCCATGTTCTGTGACTGAATTACATTGGCTGAGTTTCCATGTTCTGTGACTGTATTACATTGGCTGAGTTTCCATGTTCTGTGACTGTATTACATTGGCTGAGTTCCCTGTTCTGTGACTGTATTACATTGGCTGAGTTTCCTGTTCTGTGACTGTATTACATTGGCTGAGTTTCCATGTTCTGTGACTGTATTACATTGGCTGAGTTTCCATGTTCTATGACTGTATTACATTGGCTGAGTTTCCATGTTCTGTGACTGTATTACATTGGCTGAGTTTTCATGTTCTGTGACTGTATTACATTGGCTGAGTTTTCCTGTTCTGTGACTGTATTACATTGGCTGAGTTTCCATGTTCTGTGAGTGTATTACATTGGCTGAGTTTCCATGTTCTGTGACTGTATTACATTGGCTGAGTTTCCATGTTCTGTGACTGTATTACATTGGCTGAGTTTCCATGTTCTGTGACTGTATTACATTGGCTGAGTTCCCTGTTCTGTGACTGTATTACATTGGCTGAGTTTCCCTGTTCTGTGACTGTATTACATTGGCTGAGTTTCCTGTTCTGTGACTGTATTACATTGGCTGAGTTTTCCTGTTCTGTGACTGTATTACATTGGCTGAGTTTCCCTGTTCTGTGACTGTATTACATTGGCTGAGTTTTCCTGTTCTGTGACTGTATTACATTGGCTGAGTTTCCTGTTCTGTGACTGTATTACATTGGCTGAGTTTCCATGTTCTGTGACTGTATTACATTGGCTGAGTTTCCTGTTCTGTGACTGTATTACATTGGCTGAGTTTCCATGTTCTGTGACTTTATTACATTGTCTGAGTTTCCATGTTCTGTGACTGTATTACATTGGCTGAGATTCCATGTTCTGTGACTGTATTACATTGGCTGAGTTTTCCTGTTCTGTGACTGTATTACATTGGCTGAGTTTTCCTGTTCTGTGACTGTATTACATTGGCTGAGTTTTCCTGTTCTGTGACTGTATTACATTGGCTGAGATTCCTGTTCTGTGACTGTATTACATTGGCTGAGTTTCCATGTTCTGTGAGTGTATTACATTGGCTGAGTTTCCATGTTCTGTGAGTGTATTACATTGGCTGAGTTTCCATGTTCTGTGACTGTATTACATTGGCTGAGTTTCCTGTTCTGTGACTGTATTACATTGGCTGAGTTTTCCTGTTCTGTGACTGTATTACATTGGCTGAGTTTCCATGTTCTGTGAGTGTATTACATTGGCTGAGTTTCCATGTTCTGTGAGTGTATTACATTGGCTGAGTTTCCATGTTCTGTGACTGTATTACATTGGCTGAGTTTCCATGTTCTGTGACTGTATTACATTGGCTGAGTTTTCCTGTTCTGTGACAGTATTACATTGGCTGAGTTTCCATGTTCTGTGACTGTATTACATTGGCTGAGTTCCCTGTTCTGTGACTGTATTACATTGGCTGAGTTTCCTGTTCTGTGACTGTATTACATTGGCTGAGTTTTCCTGTTCTGTGACTGTATTACATTGGCTGAGTTTCCCTGTTCTGTGACTGTATTACATTGGCTGAGTTTTCCTGTTCTGTGACTGTATTACATTGGCTGAGTTTCCTGTTCTGTGACTGTATTACATTGGCTGAGTTTCCATGTTCTGTGACTGTATTACATTGGCTGAGTTTCCTGTTCTGTGACTGTATTACATTGGCTGAGTTTCCATGTTCTGTGACTTTATTACATTGGCTGAGTTTCCATGTTCTGTGACTGTATTACATTGGCTGAGATTCCATGTTCTGTGACTGTATTACATTGGCTGAGTTTTCCTGTTCTGTGACTGTATTACATTGGCTGAGTTTTCCTGTTCTGTGACTGTATTACATTGGCTGAGTTTTCCTGTTCTGTGACTGTATTACATTGGCTGAGATTCCATGTTCTGTGACTGTATTACATTGGCTGAGTTTCCTGTTCTGTGACTGTATTACATTGGCTGAGTTTCCATGTTCTGTGACATTATTACATTGGCTGAGTTTTCCTGTTCTGTGACTGTATTACATTGGCTGAGTTTCCCTGTTCTGTGACTGTATTACATTGGCTGAGTTTCCATGTTCTGTGACTGTATTACATTGGCAGAGTTTCCATGTTCTGTGACTGTATTACATTGGCTGAGTTTTCCTGTCCTGTGACTTTATTACATTGGCTGAGTTTCCCTGTTCTGTGACTGTATTACATTGGCTGAGTTTCCATGTTCTGTGACAGTATTACATTGGCTGAGTCTCCATGTTCTGTGACTTTATTACATTGCCTGAGTTTCCATGTTCTGTGACAGTATTACATTGGCTGAGTTTGCCTGTTCTGTGACTGTATTACATTGGCTGAGTTTCCCTGTTCTGTGACTGTATTACATTGGCTGAGTTTCCATGTTCTGTGACTTTATTACATTGACTGAGTTTCCTGTTCTGTGACTGTATTACATTGGCTGAGTTTGCCTGTTCTGTGACTGTATTACATTGGCTGAGTTTCCATGTTCTGTGACTGTATTACATTGGCTGAGTTTCCATGTTCTGTGACAGTATTACATTGCCTGAGTTTCCATGTTCTGTGACTGTATTACATTGGCTGAGTTTCCATGTTCTGTGACTGTATTACATTGGCTGAGTTTCCATGTTCTGTGACTGTATTACATTGGCTGAGTTTCCATGTTCTGTGACTGTATTACATTGGCTGAGTTTCCATGTTCTGTGACTGTATTACATTGGCTGAGTTTCCATGTTCTGTGACTTTATTACATTGGCTGAGTTTCCATGTTCTGTGACTGTATTACATTGGCTGAGTTTCCATGTTCTGTGACTGTATTACATTGGCTGAGTTTGCCTGTTCTGTGACTGTATTACATTGGCTGAGTCTCCATGTTCTGTGACTTTATTACATTGCCTGAGTTTCCATGTTCTGTGACTCTATTACATTGGCTGAGTTTCCATGTTCTGTGACTGTATTACATTGGCTGAGTTTCCATGTTCCGTGACTGTATTACATTGGCTGAGTTTCCATGTTCTGTGACTTTATTACATTGGCAGAGTTTCCATGTTCTGTGACTGTATTACATTGGCTGAGTTTTCCTGTCCTGTGACTGTATTACATTGGCTGAGTTTTCATGTTCTGTGACTGTATTACATTGGCTGAGTTTCCATGTTCTGTGACTGTATTACATTGGCTGAGTTTCCATGTTCTGTGACTGTATTACATTGGCTGAGTTTCCATGTTCTGTGACTGTATTACATTGGCTGAGTTTCCATGTTCTGTGACTTTATTACATTGCCTGAGTTTCCATGTTCTGTGACAGTATTACATTGGCTGAGTTTCCATGTTCTGTGACAGTATTACATTGCCTGAGTTTCCATGTTCTGTGACTCTATTACATTGGCTGAGTTTCCATGTTCTGTGACTGTATTACATTGGCTGAGTTTCCATGTTCTGTGACTGTATTACATTGGCTGAGTTTCCATGCTCTGTGACATTATTACATTGGCTGAGTTTCCCTGTTCTGTGACTTTATTACATTGGCTGAGTTTCCATGTTCTGTGACTGTATTACATTGGCTGAGTTTCCATGTTCTGTGACTGTATTACATTGGCTGAGATTCCATGTTCTGTGACTGTATTACATTGGCTGAGTTTCCATGTTCTGTGACTGTATTACATTGGCAGAGTTTCCATGTTCTGTGACTGTATTACATTGGCTGAGTTTGCCTGTTCTGTGACTGTATTACATTGGCTGAGTTTCCATGTTCTGTGACATTATTACATTGGCTGAGTTTTCCTGTTCTGTGACTGTATTACATTGGCTGAGTTTCCCTGTTCTGTGACTGTATTACATTGGCTGAGTTTCCATGTTCTGTGACTGTATTACATTGGCAGAGTTTCCATGTTCTGTGACTGTATTACATTGGCTGAGTTTTCCTGTCCTGTGACTTTATTACATTGGCTGAGTTTCCCTGTTCTGTGACTGTATTACATTGGCTGAGTTTCCATGTTCTGTGACAGTATTACATTGGCTGAGTCTCCATGTTCTGTGACTTTATTACATTGCCTGAGTTTCCATGTTCTGTGACAGTATTACATTGGCTGAGTTTGCCTGTTCTGTGACTGTATTACACTGGCTGAGTTTCCTGTTCTGTGACTGTATTACATTGGCTGAGTTTGCCTGTTCTGTGACTGTATTACATTGGCTGAGTTTCCATGTTCTGTGACTGTATTACATTGGCTGAGTTTCCATGTTCTGTGACAGTATTACATTGCCTGAGTTTCCATGTTCTGTGACTCTATTACATTGGCTGAGTTTCCATGTTCTGTGACTGTATTACATTGGCTGAGTTTCCATGTTCTGTGACTGTATTACATTGGCTGAGTTTCCATGTTCTGTGACTGTATTACATTGGCTGAGTTTCCATGTTCTGTGACTGTATTACATTGGCTGAGTTTCCATGTTCTGTGACTTTATTACATTGGCTGAGTTTCCATGTTCTGTGACTGTATTACATTGGCTGAGTTTCCATGTTCTGTGACTGTATTACATTGGCTGAGTTTGCCTGTTCTGTGACTGTATTACATTGGCTGAGTCTCCATGTTCTGTGACTTTATTACATTGCCTGAGTTTCCATGTTCTGTGACTCTATTACATTGGCTGAGTTTCCATGTTCTGTGACTGTATTACATTGGCTGAGTTTCCATGTTCTGTGACTGTATTACATTGGCTGAGTTTCCATGTTCTGTGACTGTATTACATTGGCTGAGTTTCCATGTTCTGTGACTTTATTACATTGTCTGAGTTTCCATGTTCTGTGACTGTATTACATTGGCTGAGATTCCATGTTCTGTGACTGTATTACATTGGCTGAGTTTTCCTGTTCTGTGACTGTATTACATTGGCTGAGTTTTCCTGTTCTGTGACTGTATTACATTGGCTGAGTTTTCCTGTTCTGTGACTGTATTACATTGGCTGAGATTCCTGTTCTGTGACTGTATTACATTGGCTGAGTTTCCATGTTCTGTGAGTGTATTACATTGGCTGAGTTTCCATGTTCTGTGAGTGTATTACATTGGCTGAGTTTCCATGTTCTGTGACTGTATTACATTGGCTGAGTTTCCTGTTCTGTGACTGTATTACATTGGCTGAGTTTTCCTGTTCTGTGACTGTATTACATTGGCTGAGTTTCCATGTTCTGTGAGTGTATTACATTGGCTGAGTTTCCATGTTCTGTGACTGTATTACATTGGCTGAGTTTCCATGTTCTGTGACTGTATTACATTGGCTGAGTTTTCCTGTTCTGTGACAGTATTACATTGGCTGAGTTTCCATGTTCTGTGACTGTATTACATTGGCTGAGTTCCCTGTTCTGTGACTGTATTACATTGGCTGAGTTTCCTGTTCTGTGACTGTATTACATTGGCTGAGTTTTCCTGTTCTGTGACTGTATTACATTGGCTGAGTTTCCCTGTTCTGTGACTGTATTACATTGGCTGAGTTTTCCTGTTCTGTGACTGTATTACATTGGCTGAGTTTCCTGTTCTGTGACTGTATTACATTGGCTGAGTTTCCATGTTCTGTGACTGTATTACATTGGCTGAGTATCCTGTTCTGTGACTGTATTACATTGGCTGAGTTTCCATGTTCTGTGACTTTATTACATTGTCTGAGTTTCCATGTTCTGTGACTGTATTACATTGGCTGAGATTCCATGTTCTGTGACTGTATTACATTGGCTGAGTTTTCCTGTTCTGTGACTGTATTACATTGGCTGAGTTTTCCTGTTCTGTGACTGTATTACATTGGCTGAGTTTTCCTGTTCTGTGACTGTATTACATTGGCTGAGATTCCATGTTCTGTGACTGTATTACATTGGCTGAGTTTCCTGTTCTGTGACTGTATTACATTGGCTGAGTTTCCATGTTCTGTGACATTATTACATTGGCTGAGTTTTCCTGTTCTGTGACTGTATTACATTGGCTGAGTTTCCCTGTTCTGTGACTGTATTACATTGGCTGAGTTTCCATGTTCTGTGACTGTATTACATTGGCAGAGTTTCCATGTTCTGTGACTGTATTACATTGGCTGAGTTTTCCTGTCCTGTGACTTTATTACATTGGCTGAGTTTCCCTGTTCTGTGACTGTATTACATTGGCTGAGTTTCCATGTTCTGTGACAGTATTACATTGGCTGAGTCTCCATGTTCTGTGACTTTATTACATTGCCTGAGTTTCCATGTTCTGTGACAGTATTACATTGGCTGAGTTTGCCTGTTCTGTGACTGTATTACATTGGCTGAGTTTCCCTGTTCTGTGACTGTATTACATTGGCTGAGTTTCCATGTTCTGTGACTTTATTACATTGGCTGAGTTTCCTGTTCTGTGACTGTATTACATTGGCTGAGTTTGCCTGTTCTGTGACTGTATTACATTGGCTGAGTTTCCATGTTCTGTGACTGTATTACATTGGCTGAGTTTCCATGTTCTGTGACAGTATTACATTGCCTGAGTTTCCATGTTCTGTGACTCTATTACATTGGCTGAGTTTCCATGTTCTGTGACTGTATTACATTGGCTGAGTTTCCATGTTCTGTGACTGTATTACATTGGCTGAGTTTCCATGTTCTGTGACTGTATTACATTGGCTGAGTTTCCATGTTCTGTGACTGTATTACATTGGCTGAGTTTCCATGTTCTGTGACTTTATTACATTGGCTGAGTTTCCATGTTCTGTGACTGTATTACATTGGCTGAGTTTCCATGTTCTGTGACTGTATTACATTGGCTGAGTTTGCCTGTTCTGTGACTGTATTACATTGGCTGAGTCTCCATGTTCTGTGACTTTATTACATTGCCTGAGTTTCCATGTTCTGTGACTCTATTACATTGGCTGAGTTTCCATGTTCTGTGACTGTATTACATTGGCTGAGTTTCCATGTTCCGTGACTGTATTACATTGGCTGAGTTTCCATGTTCTGTGACTTTATTACATTGGCAGAGTTTCCATGTTCTGTGACTGTATTACATTGGCTGAGTTTCCATGTTCTGTGACTGTATTACATTGGCTGAGTTTCCTGTTCTGTGACTGTATTACATTGGCTGAGTTTCCATGTTCTGTGACTTTATTACATTGTCTGAGTTTCCATGTTCTGTGACTATATTACATTGGCTGAGATTCCATGTTCTGTGACTGTATTACATTGGCTGAGTTTTCCTGTTCTGTGACTGTATTACATTGGCTGAGTTTTCCTGTTCTGTGACTGTATTACATTGGCTGAGTTTTCCTGTTCTGTGACTGTATTACATTGGCTGAGATTCCTGTTCTGTGACTGTGTTACATTGGCTGAGTTTCCATGTTCTGTGAGTGTATTACATTGGCTGAGTTTCCATGTTCTGTGAGTGTATTACATTGGCTGAGTTTCCATGTTCTGTGACTGTATTACATTGGCTGAGTTTCCTGTTCTGTGACTGTATTACATTGGCTGAGTTTTCCTGTTCTGTGACTGTATTACATTGGCTGAGTTTCCATGTTCTGTGAGTGTATTACATTGGCTGAGTTTCCATGTTCTGTGAGTGTATTACATTGGCTGAGTTTCCATGTTCTGTGACTGTATTACATTGGCTGAGTTTCCATGTTCTGTGACTGTATTACATTGGCTGAGTTTTCCTGTTCTGTGACAGTATTACATTGGCTGAGTTTCCATGTTCTGTGACTGTATTACATTGGCTGAGTTCCCTGTTCTGTGACTGTATTACATTGGCTGAGTTTCCTGTTCTGTGACTGTATTACATTGGCTGAGTTTTCCTGTTCTGTGACTGTATTACATTGGCTGAGTTTCCCTGTTCTGTGACTGTATTACATTGGCTGAGTTTTCCTGTTCTGTGACTGTATTACATTGGCTGAGTTTCCTGTTCTGTGACTGTATTACATTGGCTGAGTTTCCATGTTCTGTGACTGTATTACATTGGCTGAGTTTCCTGTTCTGTGACTGTATTACATTGGCTGAGTTTCCATGTTCTGTGACATTATTACATTGGCTGAGTTTTCCTGTTCTGTGACTGTATTACATTGGCTGAGTTTCCCTGTTCTGTGACTGTATTACATTGGCTGAGTTTCCATGTTCTGTGACTGTATTACATTGGCAGAGTTTCCATGTTCTGTGACTGTATTACATTGGCTGAGTTTTCCTGTCCTGTGACTTTATTACATTGGCTGAGTTTCCCTGTTCTGTGACTGTATTACATTGGCTGAGTTTCCATGTTCTGTGACAGTATTACATTGGCTGAGTCTCCATGTTCTGTGACTTTATTACATTGCCTGAGTTTCCATGTTCTGTGACAGTATTACATTGGCTGAGTTTGCCTGTTCTGTGACTGTATTACATTGGCTGAGTTTCCCTGTTCTGTGACTGTATTACATTGGCTGAGTTTCCATGTTCTGTGACTTTATTACATTGGCTGAGTTTCCATGTTCTGTGACTTTATTACATTGGCTGAGTTTCCTGTTCTGTGACTGTATTACATTGGCTGAGTTTGCCTGTTCTGTGACTGTATTACATTGGCTGAGTTTCCATGTTCTGTGACTGTATTACATTGGCTGAGTTTCCATGTTCTGTGACAGTATTACATTGCCTGAGTTTCCATGTTCTGTGACTCTATTACATTGGCTGAGTTTCCATGTTCTGTGACTGTATTACATTGGCTGAGTTTCCATGTTCTGTGACTGTATTACATTGGCTGAGTTTCCATGTTCTGTGACTGTATTACATTGGCTGAGTTTCCATGTTCTGTGACTGTATTACATTGGCTGAGTTTCCATGTTCTGTGACTTTATTACATTGGCTGAGTTTCCATGTTCTGTGACTGTATTACATTGGCTGAGTTTCCATGTTCTGTGACTGTATTACATTGGCTGAGTTTGCCTGTTCTGTGACTGTATTACATTGGCTGAGTCTCCATGTTCTGTGACTTTATTACATTGCCTGAGTTTCCATGTTCTGTGACTCTATTACATTGGCTGAGTTTCCATGTTCTGTGACTGTATTACATTGGCTGAGTTTCCATGTTCCGTGACTGTATTACATTGGCTGAGTTTCCATGTTCTGTGACTTTATTACATTGGCAGAGTTTCCATGTTCTGTGACTGTATTACATTGGCTGAGTTTTCCTGTCCTGTGACTGTATTACATTGGCTGAGTTTTCATGTTCTGTGACTGTATTACATTGGCTGAGTTTCCATGTTCTGTGACTGTATTACATTGGCTGAGTTTCCATGTTCTGTGACTGTATTACATTGGCTGAGTTTCCATGTTCTGTGACTTTATTACATTGCCTGAGTTTCCATGTTCTGTGACAGTATTACATTGGCTGAGTTTCCATGTTCTGTGACAGTATTACATTGCCTGAGTTTCCATGTTCTGTGACTCTATTACATTGGCTGAGTTTCCATGTTCTGTGACTGTATTACATTGGCTGAGTTTCCATGTTCTGTGACTGTATTACATTGGCTGAGTTTCCATGCTCTGTGACATTATTACATTGGCTGAGTTTCCCTGTTCTGTGACTTTATTACATTGGCTGAGTTTCCATGTTCTGTGACTGTATTACATTGGCTGAGTTTCCATGTTCTGTGACTGTATTACATTGGCTGAGATTCCATGTTCTGTGACTGTATTACATTGGCTGAGTTTCCATGTTCTGTGACTGTATTACATTGGCAGAGTTTCCATGTTCTGTGACTGTATTACATTGGCTGAGTTTGCCTGTTCTGTGACTGTATTACATTGGCTGAGTTTCCATGTTCTGTGACATTATTACATTGGCTGAGTTTTCCTGTTCTGTGACTGTATTACATTGGCTGAGTTTCCCTGTTCTGTGACTGTATTACATTGGCTGAGTTTCCATGTTCTGTGACTGTATTACATTGGCAGAGTTTCCATGTTCTGTGACTGTATTACATTGGCTGAGTTTTCCTGTCCTGTGACTTTATTACATTGGCTGAGTTTCCCTGTTCTGTGACTGTATTACATTGGCTGAGTTTCCATGTTCTGTGACAGTATTACATTGGCTGAGTCTCCATGTTCTGTGACTTTATTACATTGCCTGAGTTTCCATGTTCTGTGACAGTATTACATTGGCTGAGTTTGCCTGTTCTGTGACTGTATTACACTGGCTGAGTTTCCTGTTCTGTGACTGTATTACATTGGCTGAGTTTCCATGTTCTGTGACTGTATTACATTGGCTGAGTTTCCATGTTCTGTGACTGTATTACATTGGCTGAGTTTCCATGTTCTGTGACTGTATTACATTGGCTGAGTTTCCATGTTCTGTGACTTTATTACATTGGCTGAGTTTCCATGTTCTGTGACTGTATTACATTGGCTGAGTTTCCATGTTCTGTGACTGTATTACATTGGCTGAGTTTGCCTGTTCTGTGACTGTATTACATTGGCTGAGTCTCCATGTTCTGTGACTTTATTACATTGCCTGAGTTTCCATGTTCTGTGACTCTATTACATTGGCTGAGTTTCCATGTTCTGTGACTGTATTACATTGGCTGAGTTTCCATGTTCTGTGACTGTATTACATTGGCTGAGTTTCCATGTTCTGTGACTGTATTACATTGGCTGAGTTTCCATGTTCTGTGACTTTATTACATTGTCTGAGTTTCCATGTTCTGTGACTGTATTACATTGGCTGAGATTCCATGTTCTGTGACTGTATTACATTGGCTGAGTTTTCATGTTCTGTGACTGTATTACATTGGCTGAGTTTTCCTGTTCTGTGACTGTATTACATTGGCTGAGTTTTCCTGTTCTGTGACTGTATTACATTGGCTGAGATTCCTGTTCTGTGACTGTATTACATTGGCTGAGTTTCCATGTTCTGTGAGTGTATTACATTGGCTGAGTTTCCATGTTCTGTGAGTGTATTACATTGGCTGAGTTTCCATGTTCTGTGACTGTATTACATTGGCTGAGTTTCCTGTTCTGTGACTGTATTACATTGGCTGAGTTTTCCTGTTCTGTGACTGTATTACATTGGCTGAGTTTCCATGTTCTGTGAGTGTATTACATTGGCTGAGTTTCCATGTTCTGTGAGTGTATTACATTGGCTGAGTTTCCATGTTCTGTGACTGTATTACATTGGCTGAGTTTCCATGTTCTGTGACTGTATTACATTGGCTGAGTTTTCCTGTTCTGTGACAGTATTACATTGGCTGAGTTTCCATGTTCTGTGACTGTATTACATTGGCTGAGTTCCCTGTTCTGTGACTGTATTACATTGGCTGAGTTTCCTGTTCTGTGACTGTATTACATTGGCTGAGTTTTCCTGTTCTGTGACTGTATTACATTGGCTGAGTTTCCCTGTTCTGTGACTGTATTACATTGGCTGAGTTTTCCTGTTCTGTGACTGTATTACATTGGCTGAGTTTTCTGTTCTGTGACTGTATTACATTGGCTGAGTTTCCATGTTCTGTGACTGTATTACATTGGCTGAGTTTCCTGTTCTGTGACTGTATTACATTGGCTGAGTTTCCATGTTCTGTGACTTTATTACATTGTCTGAGTTTCCATGTTCTGTGACAGTATTACATTGGCTGAGATTCCATGTTCTGTGACTGTATTACATTGGCTGAGTTTTCCTGTTCTGTGACTGTATTACATTGGCTGAGTTTTCCTGTTCTGTGACTGTATTACATTGGCTGAGTTTTCCTGTTCTGTGACTGTATTACATTGGCTGAGATTCCATGTTCTGTGACTGTATTACATTGGCTGAGTTTCCTGTTCTGTGACTGTATTACATTGGCTGAGTTTCCATGTTCTGTGACATTATTACATTGGCTGAGTTTTCCTGTTCTGTGACTGTATTACATTGGCTGAGTTTCCCTGTTCTGTGACTGTATTACATTGGCTGAGTTTCCATGTTCTGTGACTGTATTACATTGGCAGAGTTTCCATGTTCTGTGACTGTATTACATTGGCTGAGTTTTCCTGCCCTGTGACTTTATTACATTGGCTGAGTTTCCCTGTTCTGTGACTGTATTACATTGGCTGAGTTTCCATGTTCTGTGACAGTATTACATTGGCTGAGTCTCCATGTTCTGTGACTTTATTACATTGCCTGAGTTTCCATGTTCTGTGACAGTATTACATTGGCTGAGTTTGCCTGTTCTGTGACTGTATTACATTGGCTGAGTTTCCCTGTTCTGTGACTGTATTACATTGGCTGAGTTTCCATGTTCTGTGACTTTATTACATTGGCTGAGTTTCCTGTTCTGTGACTGTATTACATTGGCTGAGTTTGCCTGTTCTGTGACTGTATTACATTGGCTGAGTTTCCATGTTCTGTGACTGTATTACATTGGCTGAGTTTCCATGTTCTGTGACAGTATTACATTGCCTGAGTTTCCATGTTCTGTGACTCTATTACATTGGCTGAGTTTCCATGTTCTGTGACTGTATTACATTGGCTGAGTTTCCATGTTCTGTGACTGTATTACATTGGCTGAGTTTCCATGTTCTGTGACTGTATTACATTGGCTGAGTTTCCATGTTCTGTGACTGTATTACATTGGCTGAGTTTCCATGTTCTGTGACTTTATTACATTGGCTGAGTTTCCATGTTCTGTGACTGTATTACATTGGCTGAGTTTCCATGTTCTGTGACTGTATTACATTGGCTGAGTTTGCCTGTTCTGTGACTGTATTACATTGGCTGAGTCTCCATGTTCTGTGACTTTATTACATTGCCTGAGTTTCCATGTTCTGTGACTCTATTACATTGGCTGAGTTTCCATGTTCCGTGACTGTATTACATTGGCTGAGTTTCCATGTTCCGTGACTGTATTACATTGGCTGAGTTTCCATGTTCTGTGACTTTATTACATTGGCAGAGTTTCCATGTTCTGTGACTGTATTACATTGGCTGAGTTTTCCTGTCCTGTGACTGTATTACATTGGCTGAGTTTTCGAGTTCTGTGACTGTATTACATTGGCTGAGTTTCCATGTTCTGTGACTGTATTACATTGGCTGAGTTTCCATGTTCTGTGACTGTATTACATTGGCTGAGTTTCCATGTTCTGTGACTGTATTAAATTGGCTGAGTTTCCATGTTCTGTGACTTTATTACATTGCCTGAGTTTCCATGTTCTGTGACAGTATTACATTGGCTGAGTTTCCATGTTCTGTGACAGTATTACATTGCCTGAGTTTCCATGTTCTGTGACTCTATTACATTGGCTGAGTTTCCATGTTCTGTGACTGTATTACATTGGCTGAGTTTCCATGTTCTGTGACTGTATTACATTGGCTGAGTTTCCATGCTCTGTGACATTATTACATTGGCTGAGTTTCCCTGTTCTGTGACTTTATTACATTGGCTGAGTTTCCATGTTCTGTGACTGTATTACATTGGCTGAGTTTCCATGTTCTGTGACTGTATTACATTGGCTGAGATTCCATGTTCTGTGACTGTATTACATTGGCTGAGTTTCCATGTTCTGTGACTGTATTACATTGGCAGAGTTTCCATGTTCTGTGACTGTATTACATTGGCTGAGTTTGCCTGTTCTGTGACTGTATTACATTGGCTGAGTTTCCATGTTCTGTGACATTATTACATTGGCTGAGTTTTCCTGTTCTGTGACTGTATTACATTGGCTGAGTTTCCCTGTTCTGTGACTGTATTACATTGGCTGAGTTTCCCTGTTCTGTGACTGTATTACATTGGCTGAGTTTCCATGTTCTGTGACTGTATTACATTGGCAGAGTTTCCATGTTCTGTGACTGTATTACATTGGCTGAGTTTTGCTGTCCTGTGACTTTATTACATTGGCTGAGTTTCCCTGTTCTGTGACTGTATTACATTGGCTGAGTTTCCATGTTCTGTGACAGTATTACATTGGCTGAGTCTCCATGTTCTGTGACTTTATTACATTGCCTGAGTTTCCATGTTCTGTGACAGTATTACATTGGCTGAGTTTGCCTGTTCTGTGACTGTATTACACTGGCTGAGTTTCCTGTTCTGTGACTGTATTACATTGGCTGAGTTTGCCTGTTCTGTGACTGTATTACATTGGCTGAGTTTCCATGTTCTGTGACTGTATTACATTGGCTGAGTTTCCATGTTCTGTGACAGTATTACATTGCCTGAGTTTCCATGTTCTGTGACTCTATTACATTGGCTGAGTTTCCATGTTCTGTGACTGTATTACATTGGCTGAGTTTCCATGTTCTGTGACTGTATTACATTGGCTGAGTTTCCATGTTCTGTGACTGTATTACATTGGCTGAGTTTCCATGTTCTGTGACTGTATTACATTGGCTGAGTTTCCATGTTCTGTGACTTTATTACATTGGCTGAGTTTCCATGTTCTGTGACTGTATTACATTGGCTGAGTTTCCATGTTCTGTGACTGTATTACATTGGCTGAGTTTGCCTGTTCTGTGACTGTATTACATTGGCTGAGTCTCCATGTTCTGTGACTTTATTACATTGCCTGAGTTTCCATGTTCTGTGACTCTATTACATTGGCTGAGTTTCCATGTTCTGTGACTGTATTACATTGGCTGAGTTTCCATGTTCTGTGACTGTATTACATTGGCTGAGTTTCCATGTTCTGTGACTGTATTACATTGGCTGAGTCTCCATGTTCTGTGACTTTATTACATTGGCTGAGTTTCCATGTTCTGTGACTGTATTACATTGGCTGAATTTCCATGTTCTGTGACTGTATTACATTGGCTGAGTTTCCATGTTCTGTGACTGTATTACATTGGCTGAGTTTCCATGTTCTGTGACTGTATTACATTGGCTGAGTTTCCATGTTCTGTGACTGTATTACATTGGCTGAGTTTCCATGTTCTGTGACTTTATTACATTGCCTGAGTTTCCATGTTCTGTGACAGTATTACATTGGCTGAGTTTCCATGTTCTGTGACAGTATTACATTGCCTGAGTTTCCATGTTCTGTGACTCTATTACATTGGCTGAGTTTCCATGTTCTGTGACTGTATTACATTGGCTGAGTTTCCATGTTCTGTGACTGTATTACATTGGCTGAGTTTCCATGTTCTGTGACTGTATTACATTGGCTGAGTCTCCATGTTCTGTGACTTTATTACATTGGCTGAGTTTCCATGTTCTGTGACTCTATTACATTGGCTGAGTTTCCATGTTCTGTGACTGTATTACATTGGCTGAGTTTCCATGTTCTGTGACTGTATTACATTGGCTGAGTTTGCCTGTTCTGTGACTGTATTACATTGGCTGAGTCTCCATGTTCTGTGACTTTATTACATTGGCTGAGTTTCCATGTTCTGTGACTGTATTACATTGGCTGAGTTTACATGTTCTGTGACATTATTACATTGGCTGAGTTTCCATGTTCTGTGACTGTATTACATTGGCTGAGTTTCCATGTTCTGTGACTGTATTACATTGGCTGAGTTTTCCTGTTCTGTGACTGTATTACATTGGCTGAGTTTTCCTGTTCTGTGACTGTATTACATTGGCTGAGTTTCCATGTTCTGTGACTGTATTACATTGGCTGAGTTTCCATGTTCTGTGACTGTATTACATTGGCTGAGTTTCCATGTTCTGTGACTGTATTACATTGGCTGAGTTTCCATGTTCTGTGACTGTATTACATTGGCTGAGTTTCCATGTTCTGTGACTGTATTACATTGGCTGAGTTTCCATGTTCTGTGACTGTATTACATTGGCTGAGTTTGCCTGTTCTGTGACTGTATTACATTGGCTGAGTCTCCATGTTCTGTGACTTTATTACATTGCCTGAGTTTCCATGTTCTGTGACTCTATTACATTGGCTGAGTCTCCATGTTCTGTGACTGTATTACATTGGCTGAGTCTCCATGTTCTGTGACTGTATTACATTGGCTGAGTTTCCATGTTCTGTGACTGTATTACATTGGCTGAGTCTCCATGTTCTGTGACTTTATTACATTGGCTGAGTTTCCATGTTCTGTGACTGTATTACATTGGCTGAGTTTCCATGTTCTGTGACTGTATTACATTGGCTGAGTTTCCATGTTCTGTGACTGTATTACATTGGCTGAGTTTCCATGTTCTGTGACTTTATTACATTGGCTGAGTTTCCATGTTCTGTGACTGTATTACATTGGCTGAGTTTCCATGTTCTGTGACTGTATTACATTGGCTGAGTTTCCATGTTCTGTGACTGTATTACATTGGCTGAGTTTCCATGTTCTGTGACTGTATTACATTGCCTGAGTTTCCATGTTCTGTGACAGTATTACATTGGCTGAGTTTCCATGTTCTGTGACTGTATTACATTGCCTGAGTTTCCATGTTCTGTGACTGTATTACATTGGCTGAGTTTCCATGTTCTGTGACTGTATTACATTGGCTGAGTTTCCATGTTCTGTGACTGTATTACATTGGCTGAGTCTCCATGTTCTGTGACTTTATTACATTGGCTGAGTTTCCATGTTCTGTGACTCTATTACATTGGCTGAGTTTCCATGTTCTGTGACTGTATTACATTGGCTGAGTTTCCATGTTCTGTGACTTTATTACATTGCCTGAGTTTCCATGTTCTGTGACTCTATTACATTGGCTGAGTCTCCATGTTCTGTGACTTTATTACATTGCCTGAGTTTCCATGTTCTGTGACTCTATTACATTGGCTGAGTTTCCATGTTCTGTGACTGTATTACATTGGCTGAGTTTCCATGTTCTGTGACTGTATTACATTGGCTGAGTTTCCATGTTCTGTGACTGTATTACATTGGCTGAGTCTCCATGTTCTGTGACTTTATTACATTGGCTGAGTTTCCCTGTTCTGTGACTGTATTACATTGGCTGAGTTTGCCTGTTCTGTGACTGTATTACATTGGCTGAGTTTCCATGTTCTGTGACTGTATTACATTGGCTGAGTTTCCATGTTCTGTGACAGTATTACATTGCCTGAGTTTCCATGTTCTGTGACTCTATTACATTGGCTGAGTTTCCATGTTCTGTGACTGTATTACATTGGCTGAGTTTCCATGTTCTGTGACTGTATTACATTGGCTGAGTTTCCATGTTCTGTGACTGTATTACATTGGCTGAGTTTCCATGTTCTGTGACTGTATTACATTGGCTGAGTTTCCATGTTCTGTGACTGTATTACATTGGCTGAGTTTCCATGTTCTGTGACTGTATTACATTGGCTGAGTTTCCATGTTCTGTGACTGTATTACATTGGCTGAGTTTGCCTGTTCTGTGACTGTATTACATTGGCTGAGTCTCCATGTTCTGTGACTTTATTACATTGCCTGAGTTTCCATGTTCTGTGACTCTATTACATTGGCTGAGTTTCCATGTTCTGTGACTGTATTACATTGGCTGAGTTTCCATGTTCTGTGACTGTATTACATTGGCTGAGTTTCCATGTTCTGTGACTGTATTACATTGGCTGAGTCTCCATGTTCTGTGACTTTATTACATTGGCTGAGTTTCCATGTTCTGTGACTGTATTACATTGGCTGAATTTCCATGTTCTGTGACTGTATTACATTGGCTGAGTTTCCATGTTCTGTGACTGTATTACATTGGCTGAGTTTCCATGTTCTGTGACTGTATTACATTGGCTGAGTTTCCATGTTCTGTGACTGTATTACATTGGCTGAGTTTCCATGTTCTGTGACTTTATTACATTGCCTGAGTTTCCATGTTCTGTGACAGTATTACATTGGCTGAGTTTCCATGTTCTGTGACAGTATTACATTGCCTGAGTTTCCATGTTCTGTGACTCTATTACATTGGCTGAGTTTCCATGTTCTGTGACTGTATTACATTGGCTGAGTTTCCATGTTCTGTGACTGTATTACATTGGCTGAGTTTCCATGTTCTGTGACTGTATTACATTGGCTGAGTCTCCATGTTCTGTGACTTTATTACATTGGCTGAGTTTCCATGTTCTGTGACTCTATTACATTGGCTGAGTTTCCATGTTCTGTGACTGTATTACATTGGCTGAGTTTCCATGTTCTGTGACTGTATTACATTGGCTGAGTTTGCCTGTTCTGTGACTGTATTACATTGGCTGAGTCTCCATGTTCTGTGACTTTATTACATTGGCTGAGTTTCCATGTTCTGTGACTGTATTACATTGGCTGAGTTTACATGTTCTGTGACATTATTACATTGGCTGAGTTTCCATGTTCTGTGACTGTATTACATTGGCTGAGTTTCCATGTTCTGTGACTGTATTACATTGGCTGAGTTTTCCTGTTCTGTGACTGTATTACATTGGCTGAGTTTTCCTGTTCTGTGACTGTATTACATTGGCTGAGTTTCCATGTTCTGTGACTGTATTACATTGGCTGAGTTTCCATGTTCTGTGACTGTATTACATTGGCTGAGTTTCCATGTTCTGTGACTGTATTACATTGGCTGAGTTTCCATGTTCTGTGACTGTATTACATTGGCTGAGTTTCCATGTTCTGTGACTGTATTACATTGGCTGAGTTTCCATGTTCTGTGACTGTATTACATTGGCTGAGTTTGCCTGTTCTGTGACTGTATTACATTGGCTGAGTCTCCATGTTCTGTGACTTTATTACATTGCCTGAGTTTCCATGTTCTGTGACTCTATTACATTGGCTGAGTTTCCATGTTCTGTGACTGTATTACATTGGCTGAGTCTCCATGTTCTGTGACTGTATTACATTGGCTGAGTTTCCATGTTCTGTGACTGTATTACATTGGCTGAGTCTCCATGTTCTGTGACTTTATTACATTGGCTGAGTTTCCATGTTCTGTGACTGTATTACATTGGCTGAGTTTCCATGTTCTGTGACTGTATTACATTGGCTGAGTTTCCATGTTCTGTGACTGTATTACATTGGCTGAGTTTCCATGTTCTGTGACTGTATTACATTGGCTGAGTTTCCATGTTCTGTGACTGTATTACATTGGCTGAGTTTCCATGTTCTGTGACTGTATTACATTGGCTGAGTTTCCATGTTCTGTGACTGTATTACATTGGCTGAGTTTCCATGTTCTGTGACTTTATTACATTGCCTGAGTTTCCATGTTCTGTGACAGTATTACATTGGCTGAGTTTCCATGTTCTGTGACTGTATTACATTGCCTGAGTTTCCATGTTCTGTGACTGTATTACATTGGCTGAGTTTCCATGTTCTGTGACTGTATTACATTGGCTGAGTTTCCATGTTCTGTGACTGTATTACATTGGCTGAGTCTCCATGTTCTGTGACTTTATTACATTGGCTGAGTTTCCATGTTCTGTGACTCTATTACATTGGCTGAGTTTCCATGTTCTGTGACTGTATTACATTGGCTGAGTTTCCATGTTCTGTGACTTTATTACATTGCCTGAGTTTCCATGTTCTGTGACTCTATTACATTGGCTGAGTCTCCATGTTCTGTGACTTTATTACATTGCCTGAGTTTCCATGTTCTGTGACTCTATTACATTGGCTGAGTTTCCATGTTCTGTGACTGTATTACATTGGCTGAGTTTCCATGTTCTGTGACTGTATTACATTGGCTGAGTTTCCATGTTCTGTGACTGTATTACATTGGCTGAGTCTCCATGTTCTGTGACTTTATTACATTGGCTGAGTTTCCCTGTTCTGTGACTGTATTACATTGGCTGAGTTTCCATGTTCTGTGACTGTATTACATTGGCTGAGTTTCCATGTTCTGTGACTGTATTACATTGGCTGAGTTTCCATGTTCTGTGACTGTATTACATTGGCTGAGTTTCCATGTTCTGTGACTGTATTACATTGGCTGAGTTTCCATGTTCTGTGACTGTATTACATTGGCTGAGTTTGCCTGTTCTGTGACTTTATTACATTGGCTGAGTTTGCCTGTTCTGTGACTGTATTACATTGGCTGAGTTTTCCTGTTCTGTGACTGTATTACATTGGCTGAGTTTTCCTGTTCTGTGACTGTATTACATTGGCTGAGTTTCCCTGTTCTGTGACTGTATTACATTGGCTGAGTTTGCCTGTTCTGTGACTGTAATACATTGGCTGAGTTTCCATGTTCTGTGACTGTATTACATTGGCTGAGTTTCCATGTTCTGTGACAGTATTACATTGGCTGAGTTTCCATGTTCTGTGACTGTATTACATTGGCTGAGTTTTCCTGTTCTGTGACTGTATTACATTGGCTGAGTTTTCCTGTTCTGTGACTGTATTACATTGGCTGAGTTTTCCTGTTCTGTGACTGTATTACATTGGCTGAGTTTCCATGTTCTGTGACTGTATTACATTGGCTGAGTTTCCATGTTCTGTGACTTTATTACATTGGCTGAGTTTCCATGTTCTGTGACTGTATTACATTGGCTGAGTTTCCATGTTCTGTGACTGTATTACATTGGCTGAGTTTCCCTGTTCTGTGACTGTATTACATTGGCTGAGTT
This sequence comes from Taudactylus pleione, assembly GCA_031769625.1. Lineage (NCBI taxonomy): Eukaryota > Metazoa > Chordata > Amphibia > Anura > Myobatrachidae > Taudactylus > Taudactylus pleione. The sequence goes on from JAUIMM010000482.1 coordinate 3,512,276, forward strand.
TTCCTGTTCTGTGACAGTATTACATTGGCTGAGTTTCCATGTTCTGTGACTGTATTACATTGGCTGAGTTTCCCTGTTCTGTGACTGTATTACATTGGCTGAGTTTCCCTGTTCTGTGACTTTATTACATTGGCTGAGTTTCCATGTTCTGTGACTGTATTACATTGGCTGAGTTTCCATGTTCTGTGACTGTATTACATTGGCTGAGTTTCCCTGTTCTGTGACTGTATTACATTGGCTGAGTTTCCCTGTTCTGTGACTTTATTACATTGGCTGAGATTGCCTGTTCTGTGACTGTATTACATTGGCTGAGTTTCCATGTTCTGTGACTGTATTACATTGGCTGAGTTTCCATGTTCTGTGACTTTATTACATTGGCTGAGTTTCCATGTTCTGTGACTGTATTACATTGGCTGAGTTTCCTGTTCTGTGACTGTATTACATTGGCTGAGTTTCCATGTTCTGTGACTTTATTACATTGGCTGAGTTTCCATGTTCTGTGACTGTATTACATTGGCTGAGTTTCCATGTTCTGTGACTGTATTACATTGGCTGAGTTTCCCTGTTCTGTGACTGTATTACATTGGCTGAGTTTGCCTGTTCTGTGACTGTATTACATTGGCTGAGTTTTCCTGTTCTGTGACAGTATTACATTGGCTGAGTTTCCATGTTCTGTGACTGTATTACATTGGCTGAGTTTGCCTGTTCTGTGACTGTATTACATTGGGCGACTTTCCATGCTCTGTGACATTATTATTACACTGGCTGAGTTTGCCTGTTCTGTGACTGTATTACACTGGCTGAGTTTCCATGTTCTGTGAGTGTATTACATTGGCTGAGTTTTCCTGTTCTGTGACTGTATTACATTGGCTGAGTTTCCATGTGCTGTGACTGTATTACATTGGCTGAGTTTCCATGTTCTGTGACTGTATTACATTGGCTGAGTTTCCCTGTTCTGTGACTGTATTACATTGGCTGAGTTTCCCTGTTCTGTGACTTTATTACATTGGCTGAGTTTGCCTGTTCTGTGACTTTATTACATTGGCTGAGTTTGCCTGTTCTGTGACTGTATTACATTGGCTGAGTTTTCCTGTTCTGTGACAGTATTACATTGGCTGAGTTTCCATGCTCTGTGACATTATTACATTGGCTGAGTTTCCCTGTTCTGTGACTTTATTACATTGGCTGAGTTTCCATGTTCTGTGACTGTATTACATTGGCTGAGTTTCCATGTTCTGTGACTGTATTACATTGGCTGAGTTTCCATGTTCTGTGACTGTATTACATTGGCTGAGTTTCCCTGTTCTGTGACTGTATTACATTGGCTGAGTTTCCCTGTTCTGTGACTTTATTACATTGGCTGAGTTTGCCTGTTCTGTGACTGTATTACACTGGCTGAGTTTTCCTGTTCTGTGACAGTATTACATTGGCTGAGTTTCCATGCTCTGTGACATTATTACATTGGCTGAGTTTCTCTGTTCTGTGACTTTATTACATTGGCTGAGTTTCCATGTTCTGTGACTGTATTACATTGGCTGAGTTTCCATGTTCTGTGACTTTATTACATTGGCTGAGTTTCCATGTTCTGTGACTTTATTACATTGGCTGAGTTTCCATGTTCTGTGACTGTATTACATTGGCAGAGTTTCCATGTTCTGTGACTGTATTACATTGGCTGAGTTTTCCTGTTCTGTGACTTTATTACATTGGCTGAGTTTCCATGTTCTGTGACTGTATTACATTGGCTGAGTTTCCATGTTCTGTGATTGTATTACATTGGCTGAGTTTCCATGTTCTGTGACTGTATTACATTGGCTGAGTTTGCCTGTTCTGTGACTGTATTACATTGGCTGAGTTTTCCTGTTCTGTGACAGTATTACATTGGCTGAGTTTCCATGTTCTGTGAGTGTATTACATTGGCTGAGTTTTCCTGTTCTGTGACTGTATTACATTGGCTGAGTTTCCATGTTCTGTGACTGTATTATATTGGGCGACTTTCCATGCTCTGTGACATTATTATTACACTGGCTGAGTTTCCATGTTCTGTGACTGTATTACACTGGCTGAGTTTTCCTGTTCTGTGACTGTATTACATTGGCTGAGTTTGCCTGTTCTGTGACTGTATTACATTGGGCGACTTTCCATGCTCTGTGACATTATTATTACACTGGCTGAGTTTCCATGTTCTGTGACTGTATTACACTGGCTGAGTTTCCATGTTCTGTGAGTGTATTACATTGGCTGAGTTTTCCTGTTCTGTGACTGTATTACATTGGCTGAGTTTCCATGTTCTGTGACTGTATTATATTGGGCGACTTTCCATGCTCTGTGACATTATTATTACACTGGCTGAGTTTCCATGTTCTGTGACTGTATTACACTGGCTGAGTTTTCCTGTTCTGTGACTGTATTACATTGGCTGAGTTTGCCTGTTCTGTGACTGTATTACATTGGGCGACTTTCCATGCTCTGTGACATTATTATTACACTGGCTGAGTTTCCATGTTCTGTGACTGTATTACACTGGCTGAGTTTTCCTGTTCTGTGACTGTATTACATTGGCTGAGTTTGCCTGTTCTGTGACTGTATTACACTGGCTGAGTTTCCATGTTCTGTGAGTGTATTACATTGGCTGATTTTCCATGTTCTGTGACTTTATTACATTGGCTGAGTTTCCATGTTCTGTGAGTGTATTACATTGGCTGAGTTTTCCTGTTCTGTGACTGTATTACATTGGCTGAGTTTCCATGTGCTGTGACTGTATTACATTGGCTGAGTTTCCATGTTCTGTGACTGTATTACATTGGGCGAGTTTTCCTGTTCTGTGACTGTATTACATTGGCTGAGTTTCCCTGTTCTGTGACTTTATTACATTGGCTGAGTTTCCCTGTTCTGTGACTTTATTACATTGGCTGAGTTTGCCTGTTCTGTGACTGTATTACATTGGCTGAGTTTTCCTGTTCTGTGACAGTATTACATTGGCTGAGTTTCCATGCTCTGTGACATTATTACATTGGCTGAGTTTCCATGTTCTGTGACTGTATTACATTGGCTGAGTTTCCTGTTCTGTGACTGTATTACATTGGCTGAGTTTCCATGTTCTGTGACTTTATTACATTGGCTGAGTTTCCATGTTCTGTGACTGTATTACATTGGCTGAGTTTCCATGTTCTGTGACTGTATTACATTGGCTGAGTTTCCCTGTTCTGTGACTGTATTACATTGGCTGAGTTTGCCTGTTCTGTGACTGTATTACATTGGCTGAGTTTTCCTGTTCTGTGACAGTATTACATTGGCTGAGTTTCCTGTTCTGTGACAGTATTACATTGGCTGAGTTTCCCTGTTCTGTGACTGTATTACATTGGCTGAGTTTCCCTGTTCTGTGACTTTATTACATTGGCTGAGTTTCCATGTTCTGTGACTGTATTACATTGGCTGAGTTTCCATGTTCTGTGACTGTATTACATTGGCTGAGTTTTCCTGTTCTGTGACTGTATTACATTGGCTGAGTTTCCCTGTTCTGTGACTTTATTACATTGGCTGAGTTTGCCTGTTCTGTGACTGTATTACATTGGCTGAGTTTTCCTGTTCTGTGACAGTATTACATTGGCTGAGTTTCCATGCTCTGTGACATTATTACATTGGCTGAGTTTCCCTGTTCTGTGACTTTATTACATTGGCTGAGTTTCCATGTTCTGTGACTGTATTACATTGGCTGAGTTTCCATGTTCTGTGACTGTATTACATTGGCTGAGTTTCCATGTTCTGTGACTGTATTACATTGGCTGAGTTTCCATGTTCTGTGACTTTATTACATTGGCTGAGTTTCCATGTTCTGTGACTGTATTACATTGGCTGAGTTTCCATGTTCTGTGACTGTATTACATTGGCTGAGTTTCCCTGTTCTGTGACTGTATTACATTGGCTGAGTTTCCCTGTTCTGTGACTTTATTACACTGGCTGAGTTTCCATGTTCTGTGAGTGTATTATATTGGGCGACTTTCCATGCTCTGTGACATTATTATTACACTGGCTGAGTTTCCATGTTCTGTGACTGTATTACACTGGCTGAGTTTTCCTGTTCTGTGACTGTATTACATTGGCTGAGTTTGCCTGTTCTGTGACTGTATTACATTGGGCGACTTTCCATGCTCTGTGACATTATTATTACACTGGCTGAGTTTCCATGTTCTGTGACTGTATTACACTGGCTGAGTTTTCCTGTTCTGTGACTGTATTACATTGGCTGAGTTTGCCTGTTCTGTGACTGTATTACACTGGCTGAGTTTCCATGTTCTGTGAGTGTATTACATTGGCTGATTTTCCATGTTCTGTGACTTTATTACATTGGCTGAGTTTCCATGTTCTGTGAGTGTATTACATTGGCTGAGTTTTCCTGTTCTGTGACTGTATTACATTGGCTGAGTTTCCATGTGCTGTGACTGTATTACATTGGCTGAGTTTCCATGTTCTGTGACTGTATTACATTGGGCGAGTTTTCCTGTTCTGTGACTGTATTACATTGGCTGAGTTTCCCTGTTCTGTGACTTTATTACATTGGCTGAGTTTCCCTGTTCTGTGACTTTATTACATTGGCTGAGTTTGCCTGTTCTGTGACTGTATTACATTGGCTGAGTTTTCCTGTTCTGTGACAGTATTACATTGGCTGAGTTTCCATGCTCTGTGACATTATTACATTGGCTGAGTTTCCATGTTCTGTGACTGTATTACATTGGCTGAGTTTCCTGTTCTGTGACTGTATTACATTGGCTGAGTTTCCATGTTCTGTGACTTTATTACATTGGCTGAGTTTCCATGTTCTGTGACTGTATTACATTGGCTGAGTTTCCATGTTCTGTGACTGTATTACATTGGCTGTTTCCCTGTTCTGTGACTGTATTACATTGGCTGAGTTTGCCTGTTCTGTGACTGTATTACATTGGCTGAGTTTTCCTGTTCTGTGACAGTATTACATTGGCTGAGTTTCCTGTTCTGTGACAGTATTACATTGGCTGAGTTTCCCTGTTCTGTGACTGTATTACATTGGCTGAGTTTCCCTGTTCTGTGACTTTATTACATTGGCTGAGTTTCCATGTTCTGTGACTGTATTACATTGGCTGAGTTTCCATGTTCTGTGACTGTATTACATTGGCTGAGTTTCCCTGTTCTGTGACTGTATTACATTGGCTGAGTTTCCCTGTTCTGTGACTTTATTACATTGGCTGAGTTTGCCTGTTCTGTGACTGTATTACATTGGCTGAGTTTTCCTGTTCTGTGACAGTATTACATTGGCTGAGTTTCCATGCTCTGTGACATTATTACATTGGCTGAGTTTCCCTGTTCTGTGACTTTATTACATTGGCTGAGTTTCCATGTTCTGTGACTGTATTACATTGGCTGAGTTTCCATGTTCTGTGACTGTATTACATTGGCTGAGTTTCCATGTTCTGTGACTGTATTACATTGGCTGAGTTTCCATGTTCTGTGACTTTATTACATTGGCTGAGTTTCCATGTTCTGTGACTGTATTACATTGGCTGAGTTTCCATGTTCTGTGACTGTATTACATTGGCTGAGTTTCCCTGTTCTGTGACTGTATTACATTGGCTGAGTTTCCCTGTTCTGTGACTTTATTACATTGGCTGAGTTTGCCTGTTCTGTGACTGTATTACATTGGCTGAGTTTTCCTGTTCTGTGACAGTATTACATTGGCTGAGTTTCCATGCTCTGTGACATTATTACATTGGCTGAGTTTCCCTGTTCTGTGACTTTATTACATTGGCTGAGTTTCCCTGTTCTGTGACTGTATTACATTGGCTGAGTTTCCCTGTTCTGTGACTTTATTACATTGGCTGAGTTTGCCTGTTCTGTGACTGTATTACATTGGCTGAGTTTTCCTGTTCTGTGACAGTATTACATTGGCTGAGTTTCCATGCTCTGTGACATTATTACATTGGCTGAGTTTCCCTGTTCTGTGACTTTATTACATTGGCTGAGTTTCCATGTTCTGTGACTGTATTACATTGGCTGAGTTTCCATGTTCTGTGACTGTATTACATTGGCTGAGTTTCCATGTTCTGTGACTTTATTACATTGGCTGAGTTTCCATGTTCTGTGACTGTATTACATTGGCTGAGTTTCCATGTTCTGTGACTGTATTACATTGGCTGAGTTTCCCTGTTCTGTGACTGTATTACATTGGCTGAGTTTCCCTGTTCTGTGACTTTATTACATTGGCTGAGTTTGCCTGTTCTGTGACTGTATTACATTGGCTGAGTTTTCCTGTTCTGTGACAGTATTACATTGGCTGAGTTTCCATGCTCTGTGACATTATTACATTGGCTGAGTTTCCCTGTTCTGTGACTTTATTACATTGGCTGAGTTTCCCTGTTCTGTGACTGTATTACATTGGCTGAGTTTCCCTGTTCTGTGACTTTATTACATTGGCTGAGTTTGCCTGTTCTGTGACTGTATTACATTGGCTGAGTTTTCCTGTTCTGTGACAGTATTACATTGGCTGAGTTTCCATGCTCTGTGACATTATTACATTGGCTGAGTTTCCCTGTTCTGTGACTTTATTACATTGGCTGAGTTTCCATGTTCTGTGACTGTATTACATTGGCTGAGTTTCCATGTTCTGTGACTGTATTACATTGGCTGAGTTTCCATGTTCTGTGACTGTATTACATTGGCTGAGTTTCCATGTTCTGTGACTTTATTACATTGGCTGAGTTTCCATGTTCTGTGACTGTATTACATTGGCTGAGATTCCATGTTCTGTGACTGTATTACATTGGCTGAGTTTCCCTGTTCTGTGACTGTATTACATTGGCTGAGTTTCCCTGTTCTGTGACTTTATTACATTGGCTGAGTTTGCCTGTTCTGTGACTGTATTACATTGGCTGAGTTTTCCTGTTCTGTGACAGTATTACATTGGCTGAGTTTCCATGCTCTGTGACATTATTACATTGGCTGAGTTTCCCTGTTCTGTGACTTTATTACATTGGCTGAGTTTCCATGTTCTGTGACTGTATTACATTGGCTGAGTTTCCATGTTCTGTGACTTTATTACATTGGCTGAGTTTCCATGTTCTGTGACTTTATTACATTGGCTGAGTTTCCATGTTCTGTGACTGTATTACATTGGCAGAGTTTCCATGTTCTGTGACTGTATTACATTGGCTGAGTTTTCCTGTTCTGTGACTTTATTACATTGGCTGAGTTTCCATGTTCTGTGACTGTATTACATTGGCTGAGTTTCCATGTTCTGTGATTGTATTACATTGGCTGAGTTTCCATGTTCTATGACTGTATTACATTGGCTGAGTTTGCCTGTTCTGTGACTGTATTACATTGGGCGACTTTCCATGCTCTGTGACATTATTATTACACTGGCTGAGTTTCCATGTTCTGTGACTGTATTACATTGGCTGAGTTTGCCTGTTCTGTGACTGTATTACATTGGCTGAGTTTTCCTGTTCTGTGACAGTATTACATTGGCTGAGTTTCCATGTTCTGTGAGTGTATTACATTGGCTGAGTTTTCCTGTTCTGTGACTGTATTACATTGGCTGAGTTTCCATGTTCTGTGACTGTATTATATTGGGCGACTTTCCATGCTCTGTGACATTATTATTACACTGGCTGAGTTTCCATGTTCTGTGACTGTATTACACTGGCTGAGTTTTCCTGTTCTGTGACTGTATTACATTGGCTGAGTTTGCCTGTTCTGTGACTGTATTACATTGGGCGACTTTCCATGCTCTGTGACATTATTATTACACTGGCTGAGTTTCCATGTTCTGTGACTGTATTACACTGGCTGAGTTTCCATGTTCTGTGAGTGTATTACATTGGCTGAGTTTTCCTGTTCTGTGACTGTATTACATTGGCTGAGTTTCCATGTTCTGTGACTGTATTATATTGGGCGACTTTCCATGCTCTGTGACATTATTATTACACTGGCTGAGTTTCCATGTTCTGTGACTGTATTACACTGGCTGAGTTTTCCTGTTCTGTGACTGTATTACATTGGCTGAGTTTGCCTGTTCTGTGACTGTATTACATTGGGCGACTTTCCATGCTCTGTGACATTATTATTACACTGGCTGAGTTTCCATGTTCTGTGACTGTATTACACTGGCTGAGTTTTCCTGTTCTGTGACTGTATTACATTGGCTGAGTTTGCCTGTTCTGTGACTGTATTACATTGGGCGACTTTCCATGCTCTGTGACATTATTATTACACTGGCTGAGTTTGCCTGTTCTGTGACTGTATTACACTGGCTGAGTTTCCATGTTCTGTGAGTGTATTACATTGGCTGATTTTCCATGTTCTGTGACTTTATTACATTGGCTGAGTTTCCATTTTCTGTGAGTGTATTACATTGGCTGAGTTTTCCTGTTCTGTGACTGTATTACATTGGCTGAGTTTCCATGTGCTGTGACTGTATTACATTGGCTGAGTTTCCATGTTCTGTGACTGTATTACATTGGGCGAGTTTTCCTGTTCTGTGACTGTATTACATTGGCTGAGTTTCCATGCTCTGTGACATTATTACATTGGCTGAGTTTCCATGTTCTGTGACTGTATTACATTGGCTGAGTTTCCATGTTCTGTGACTTTATTACATTGGCTGAGTTTCCATGTTCTGTGACATTATTACATTGGCTGAGTTTCCATGCTCTGTGACATTATTACATTGGCTGAGTTTCCATGTTCTGTGACTGTATTACATTGGCTGAGTTTGCCTGTTCTGTGACTGTATTACATTGGCTGAGTTTACATGCTCTGTGACTGTATTATATTGGCTGAGTTTCCATGTTCTGTGACTTTATTACATTGGCTGAGTTTCCATGTTCTGTGACTGTATTACATTGCCTGAGTTTCCATGTTCTTTGACTTTATTACATTGGGGCGAGTTTCTAGATTCTGTGACTGTATTACATTGGTTGAGTTTTCCTGTTCTGTGACTGTATTACATTGGCTGAGTTTCCATGTTCTGTGACTTTATTACATTGGCTGAGTTTCCATGTTCTGTGACTGTATTACATTGGCTGAGTTTGCCTGTTCTGTGACTGTATTACATTGGCTGAGTTTCCATGTTCTGTGACTTTATTACATTGGTTGAGTTTCCATGTTCTGTGACTTTATTACATTGGTTGAGTTTGCCTGTTCTGTGACATTATTACATTGGCTGAGTGTCCATGTTCTGTGACTTTATTACATTGGTTGAGTTTCCATGTTCTGTTACTGTATTACATTGGCTGAGTTTCCATGTTCTGTGACTTTATTACATTGGTTGAGTTTCCATGTTCTGTGACTTTATTACATTGGCTGAGTTTCCATGTTCTGTGACTGTATTACATTGGCTGAGTTTCCATGTTCTGTGACTGTATTACATTAGCTGAGTTTCCATGTTCTTTGACTGTATTACATTGGCTGAGTTTGCCTGTTCTGTGACTGTATTACATTGGCTGAGTTTCCATGTTCTGTGACTTTATTACATTGGCTGAGTTTCCATGTTCTGTGACTGTATTACATTGCCTGAATTTCCATGTTCTTTGACTTTATTACATTGGGGCGAGTTTCTAGGTTCTGTGACTGTATTACATTGGTTGAGTTTTCCTGTTCTGTGACTGTATTACATTGGCTGAGTTTCCATTTTCTGTGACTTTATTACATTGGTTGAGTTTCCATGTTCTGTTACTGTATTACATTGCCTGAGTTTCCATGTTCTGTGACTGTATTACATTGGTTGAGTTTCCATGTTCTGTGACTTTATTACATAGTTCCATGTTCTGTGACTTTATTACATTGGGCGAGTTTCCATGTTCTGTGACTGTATTACATTGTGCAAGTTTCCATGTTCTGTGACTTTATTACATTGGGGCGAGTTTCCATGTTCTGTGACTTTATTACATTGGCTGAGTTTCCATGTTCTGTGACTGTATTACATTGGCTGAGTTTGCCTGTTCTGTGACTGTATTACATTGGCTGAGTTTCCATGTTCTGTGACTTTATTACATTGTCTGAGTTTCCATGTTCTGTGACTTTATTACATTGTCTGCGTTTACATGTTCTGTGACATTATTACATTGGCTGAGTTTCCATGTTCTGTGACAGTATTACATTGGCTGAGTTTCCATTTTCTGTTACTGTATTACATTGGCTGAGTTTCCATGTTCTGTGACTTTATTACATTGGCTGAGTTTCCATGTTCTGTGACTGTATTGCATTGGCTGAGTTTCCATGTTCTGTGACTGTATTACATTGGCTGAGTTTCCATGTTCTGTGACTGTATTACATTGCCTGAGTTTGCCTGTTCTGTGACTGTATTACATTGGCTGAGTTTCCATGTTCTGTGACTTTATTACATTGTCTGAGTTTCCATGTTCTGTGACTTTATTACATTGTCTGCGTTTACATGTTCTGTGACATTATTACATTGGCTGAGTTTCCATGTTCTGTGACAGTATTACATTGGCTGAGTTTCCATGTTCTGTGACTGTATTACATTGGCTGAGTTTACATGTTCTGTGACTGTATTACATTGGCTGAGTTTACATGTTCTGTGACTTTATTACATTGGCTGAGTTTCCATGTTCTGTGACAGTATTACATTGGCTGAGTTTCCATGTTCTGTGACTGTATTACATTGGCTGAGTTTACATGCTCTGTGACTGTATTACATTGGCTGAGTTTCCATGTTCTGTGACTTTATTACATTGGCTGAGTTTCCATGTTCTGTGACAGTATTACATTGACTGAGTTTCCATGTTCTGTGACAGTATTACATTGGCTGAGTTTCCATGTTCTGTGACATTATTACATTGGCTGAGTTCCATGTTCTGTGACTGTATTACATTGACTGAGTTTCCATGTTCTGTGACTGTATTACATTGGCTGAGTTTACATGTTCTGTGACTGTATTACATTGGCTGAGTTTCCATGTTCTGTGACTGTATTACATTGGCTGAGTTTGCCTGTTCTGTGACTGTATTACATTGGCTGAGTTTGCCTGTTCTGTGACTGTATTACATTGGCTGAGTTTCCATGTTCTGTGACTGTATTACATTGGCTGAGTTTACATGTTCTGTGACTGTATTACATTGGCTGAGTTTGCCTGTTCTGTGACTGTATTACATTGGCTGAGTTTTCCTGTTCTGTGACTGTATTACATTGGCTGAGTTTCCATGTTCTGTGACGTTATTACATTGGCTGAGTTTCCATGTTCTGTGACTGTATTACATTGGCTGAGTTTCCAGGTTCTGTGACTGTATTACATTGGCTGAGTTTCCATGTTCTGTGACGTTATTACATTGGCTGAGTTTGCCTGTTCTGTGACTGTATTACATTGGCTGTTTCCATGTTCTGTGACTGTATTACATTGGCTGAGTTTCCATGTTATGTGACAGTATTACATTGGCTGAGTTTCCATGTTCTGTGACATTATTACATTGGCTGAGTTCCATGTTCTGTGACTGTATTACATTGACTGAGTTTCCATGTTCTGTGACTGTATTACATTGGCTGAGTTTACATGTTCTGTGACTGTATTACATTGGCTGAGTTTGCCTGTTCTGTGACTGTATTACATTGGCTGAGTTTGCCTGTTCTGTGACTGTATTACATTGGCTGAGTTTCCATGTTCTGTGACTGTATTACATTGGCTGAGTTTACATGTTCTGTGACATTATTACATTGGCTGAGTTCCATGTTCTGTGACTCTATTACATTGGCTGAGTTTCCATGTTCTGTGACTGTATTACATTGGCTGAGTTTCCATGTTCCGTGACTGTATTACATTGGCTGAGTTTCCATGTTCTGTGACTTTATTACATTGGCAGAGTTTCCATGTTCTGTGACTGTATTACATTGGCTGAGTTTTCCTGTCCTGTGACTGTATTACATTGGCTGAGTTTTCATGTTCTGTGACTGTATTACATTGGCTGAGTTTCCATGTTCTGTGACTGTATTACATTGGCTGAGTTTCCATGTTCTGTGACTGTATTACATTGCCTGAGTTTCCATGTTCTGTGACAGTATTACATTGGCTGAGTTTCCATGTTCTGTGACAGTATTACATTGCCTGAGTTTCCATGTTCTGTGACTGTATTACATTGCCTGAGTTTCCATGTTCTGTGACTCTATTACATTGGCTGAGTTTCCATGTTCTGTGACTGTATTACATTGGCTGAGTTTCCATGTTCTGTGACTGTATTACATTGGCTGAGTTTCCATGCTCTGTGACATTATTACATTGGCTGAGTTTCCCTGTTCTGTGACTTTATTACATTGGCTGAGTTTCCATGTTCTGTGACTGTATTACATTGGCTGAGTTTCCATGTTCTGTGACTGTATTACATTGGCTGAGATTCCATGTTCTGTGACTGTATTACATTGGCTGAGTTTCCATGTTCTGTGACTGTATTACATTGGCAGAGTTTCCATGTTCTGTGACTGTATTACATTGGCTGAGTTTGCCTGTTCTGTGACTGTATTACATTGGCTGAGTTTCCATGTTCTGTGACATTATTACATTGGCTGAGTTTTCCTGTTCTGTGACTGTATTACATTGGCTGAGTTTCCCTGTTCTGTGACTGTATTACATTGGCTGAGTTTCCATGTTCTGTGACTGTATTACATTGGCAGAGTTTCCATGTTCTGTGACTGTATTACATTGGCTGAGTTTTCCTGTCCTGTGACTTTATTACATTGGCTGAGTTTCCCTGTTCTGTGACTGTATTACATTGGCTGAGTTTCCATGTTCTGTGACAGTATTACATTGGCTGAGTCTCCATGTTCTGTGACTTTATTACATTGCCTGAGTTTCCATGTTCTGTGACAGTATTACATTGGCTGAGTTTGCCTGTTCTGTGACTGTATTACACTGGCTGAGTTTCCTGTTCTGTGACTGTATTACATTGGCTGAGTTTCCATGTTCTGTGACTGTATTACATTGGCTGAGTTTCCATGTTCTGTGACTGTATTACATTGGCTGAGTTTCCATGTTCTGTGACTGTATTACATTGGCTGAGTTTCCATGTTCTGTGACTTTATTACATTGGCTGAGTTTCCATGTTCTGTGACTGTATTACATTGGCTGAGTTTCCATGTTCTGTGACTGTATTACATTGGCTGAGTTTGCCTGTTCTGTGACTGTATTACATTGGCTGAGTCTCCATGTTCTGTGACTTTATTACATTGCCTGAGTTTCCATGTTCTGTGACTCTATTACATTGGCTGAGTTTCCATGTTCTGTGACTGTATTACATTGGCTGAGTTTCCATGTTCTGTGACTGTATTACATTGGCTGAGTTTCCATGTTCTGTGACTGTATTACATTGGCTGAGTTTCCATGTTCTGTGACTTTATTACATTGTCTGAGTTTCCATGTTCTGTGACTGTATTACATTGGCTGAGATTCCATGTTCTGTGACTGTATTACATTGGCTGAGTTTTCATGTTCTGTGACTGTATTACATTGGCTGAGTTTTCCTGTTCTGTGACTGTATTACATTGGCTGAGTTTTCCTGTTCTGTGACTGTATTACATTGGCTGAGATTCCTGTTCTGTGACTGTATTACATTGGCTGAGTTTCCATGTTCTGTGAGTGTATTACATTGGCTGAGTTTCCATGTTCTGTGAGTGTATTACATTGGCTGAGTTTCCATGTTCTGTGACTGTATTACATTGGCTGAGTTTCCTGTTCTGTGACTGTATTACATTGGCTGAGTTTTCCTGTTCTGTGACTGTATTACATTGGCTGAGTTTCCATGTTCTGTGAGTGTATTACATTGGCTGAGTTTCCATGTTCTGTGAGTGTATTACATTGGCTGAGTTTCCATGTTCTGTGACTGTATTACATTGGCTGAGTTTCCATGTTCTGTGACTGTATTACATTGGCTGAGTTTTCCTGTTCTGTGACAGTATTACATTGGCTGAGTTTCCATGTTCTGTGACTGTATTACATTGGCTGAGTTCCCTGTTCTGTGACTGTATTACATTGGCTGAGTTTCCTGTTCTGTGACTGTATTACATTGGCTGAGTTTTCCTGTTCTGTGACTGTATTACATTGGCTGAGTTTCCCTGTTCTGTGACTGTATTACATTGGCTGAGTTTTCCTGTTCTGTGACTGTATTACAATGGCTGAGTTTCCTGTTCTGTGACTGTATTACATTGGCTGAGTTTCCATGTTCTGTGACTGTATTACATTGGCTGAGTTTCCTGTTCTGTGACTGTATTACATTGGCTGAGTTTCCATGTTCTGTGACTTTATTACATTGTCTGAGTTTCCATGTTCTGTGACTGTATTACATTGGCTGAGATTCCATGTTCTGTGACTGTATTACATTGGCTGAGTTTTCATGTTCTGTGACTGTATTACATTGGCTGAGTTTTCCTGTTCTGTGACTGTATTACATTGGCTGAGTTTTCCTGTTCTGTGACTGTATTACATTGGCTGAGATTCCATGTTCTGTGACTGTATTACATTGGCTGAGTTTCCTGTTCTGTGACTGTATTACATTGGCTGAGTTTCCATGTTCTGTGACATTATTACATTGGCTGAGTTTTCCTGTTCTGTGACTGTATTACATTGGCTGAGTTTCCCTGTTCTGTGACTGTATTACATTGGCTGAGTTTCCATGTTCTGTGACTGTATTACATTGGCAGAGTTTCCATGTTCTGTGACTGTATTACATTGGCTGAGTTTTCCTGTCCTGTGACTTTATTACATTGGCTGAGTTTCCCTGTTCTGTGACTGTATTACATTGGCTGAGTTTCCATGTTCTGTGACAGTATTACATTGGCTGAGTCTCCATGTTCTGTGACTTTATTACATTGCCTGAGTTTCCATGTTCTGTGACAGTATTACATTGGCTGAGTTTGCCTGTTCTGTGACTGTATTACATTGGCTGAGTTTCCCTGTTCTGTGACTGTATTACATTGGCTGAGTTTCCATGTTCTGTGACTTTATTACATTGGCTGAGTTTCCTGTTCTGTGACTGTATTACATTGGCTGAGTTTGCCTGTTCTGTGACTGTATTACATTGGCTGAGTTTCCATGTTCTGTGACTGTATTACATTGGCTGAGTTTCCATGTTCTGTGACAGTATTACATTGCCTGAGTTTCCATGTTCTGTGACTCTATTACATTGGCTGAGTTTCCATGTTCTGTGACTGTATTACATTGGCTGAGTTTCCATGTTCTGTGACTGTATTACATTGGCTGAGTTTCCATGTTCTGTGACTGTATTACATTGGCTGAGTTTCCATGTTCTGTGACTGTATTACATTGGCTGAGTTTCCATGTTCTGTGACTTTATTACATTGGCTGAGTTTCCATGTTCTGTGACTGTATTACATTGGCTGAGTTTCCATGTTCTGTGACTGTATTACATTGGCTGAGTTTGCCTGTTCTGTGACTGTATTACATTGGCTGAGTCTCCATGTTCTGTGACTTTATTACATTGCCTGAGTTTCCATGTTCTGTGACTCTATTACATTGGCTGAGTTTCCATGTTCCGTGACTGTATTACATTGGCTGAGTTTCCATGTTCCGTGACTGTATTACATTGGCTGAGTTTCCATGTTCTGTGACTTTATTACATTGGCAGAGTTTCCATGTTCTGTGACTGTATTACATTGGCTGAGTTTTCCTGTCCTGTGACTGTATTACATTGGCTGAGTTTTCGAGTTCTGTGACTGTATTACATTGGCTGAGTTTCCATGTTCTGTGACTGTATTACATTGGCTGAGTTTCCATGTTCTGTGACTGTATTACATTGGCTGAGTTTCCATGTTCTGTGACTGTATTAAATTGGCTGAGTTTCCATGTTCTGTGACTTTATTACATTGCCTGAGTTTCCATGTTCTGTGACAGTATTACATTGGCTGAGTTTCCATGTTCTGTGACAGTATTACATTGCCTGAGTTTCCATGTTCTGTGACTCTATTACATTGGCTGAGTTTCCATGTTCTGTGACTGTATTACATTGGCTGAGTTTCCATGTTCTGTGACTGTATTACATTGGCTGAGTTTCCATGCTCTGTGACATTATTACATTGGCTGAGTTTCCCTGTTCTGTGACTTTATTACATTGGCTGAGTTTCCATGTTCTGTGACTGTATTACATTGGCTGAGTTTCCATGTTCTGTGACTGTATTACATTGGCTGAGATTCCATGTTCTGTGACTGTATTACATTGGCTGAGTTTCCATGTTCTGTGACTGTATTACATTGGCAGAGTTTCCATGTTCTGTGACTGTATTACATTGGCTGAGTTTGCCTGTTCTGTGACTGTATTACATTGGCTGAGTTTCCATGTTCTGTGACATTATTACATTGGCTGAGTTTTCCTGTTCTGTGACTGTATTACATTGGCTGAGTTTCCCTGTTCTGTGACTGTATTACATTGGCTGAGTTTCCCTGTTCTGTGACTGTATTACATTGGCTGAGTTTCCATGTTCTGTGACTGTATTACATTGGCAGAGTTTCCATGTTCTGTGACTGTATTACATTGGCTGAGTTTTGCTGTCCTGTGACTTTATTACATTGGCTGAGTTTCCCTGTTCTGTGACTGTATTACATTGGCTGAGTTTCCATGTTCTGTGACAGTATTACATTGGCTGAGTCTCCATGTTCTGTGACTTTATTACATTGCCTGAGTTTCCATGTTCTGTGACAGTATTACATTGGCTGAGTTTGCCTGTTCTGTGACTGTATTACACTGGCTGAGTTTCCTGTTCTGTGACTGTATTACATTGGCTGAGTTTGCCTGTTCTGTGACTGTATTACATTGGCTGAGTTTCCATGTTCTGTGACTGTATTACATTGGCTGAGTTTCCATGTTCTGTGACAGTATTACATTGCCTGAGTTTCCATGTTCTGTGACTCTATTACATTGGCTGAGTTTCCATGTTCTGTGACTGTATTACATTGGCTGAGTTTCCATGTTCTGTGACTGTATTACATTGGCTGAGTTTCCATGTTCTGTGACTGTATTACATTGGCTGAGTTTCCATGTTCTGTGACTGTATTACATTGGCTGAGTTTCCATGTTCTGTGACTTTATTACATTGGCTGAGTTTCCATGTTCTGTGACTGTATTACATTGGCTGAGTTTCCATGTTCTGTGACTGTATTACATTGGCTGAGTTTGCCTGTTCTGTGACTGTATTACATTGGCTGAGTCTCCATGTTCTGTGACTTTATTACATTGCCTGAGTTTCCATGTTCTGTGACTCTATTACATTGGCTGAGTTTCCATGTTCTGTGACTGTATTACATTGGCTGAGTTTCCATGTTCTGTGACTGTATTACATTGGCTGAGTTTCCATGTTCTGTGACTGTATTACATTGGCTGAGTCTCCATGTTCTGTGACTTTATTACATTGGCTGAGTTTCCATGTTCTGTGACTGTATTACATTGGCTGAATTTCCATGTTCTGTGACTGTATTACATTGGCTGAGTTTCCATGTTCTGTGACTGTATTACATTGGCTGAGTTTCCATGTTCTGTGACTGTATTACATTGGCTGAGTTTCCATGTTCTGTGACTGTATTACATTGGCTGAGTTTCCATGTTCTGTGACTTTATTACATTGCCTGAGTTTCCATGTTCTGTGACAGTATTACATTGGCTGAGTTTCCATGTTCTGTGACAGTATTACATTGCCTGAGTTTCCATATTCTGTGACTCTATTACATTGGCTGAGTTTCCATGTTCTGTGACTGTATTACATTGGCTGAGTTTCCATGTTCTGTGACTGTATTACATTGGCTGAGTCTCCATGTTCTGTGACTGTATTACATTGGCTGAGTCTCCATGTTCTGTGACTTTATTACATTGGCTGAGTTTCCATGTTCTGTGACTCTATTACATTGGCTGAGTTTCCATGTTCTGTGACTGTATTACATTGGCTGAGTTTCCATGTTCTGTGACTGTATTACATTGGCTGAGTTTGCCTGTTCTGTGACTGTATTACATTGGCTGAGTCTCCATGTTCTGTGACTTTATTACATTGGCTGAGTTTCCATGTTCTGTGACTGTATTACATTGGCTGAGTTTACATGTTCTGTGACATTATTACATTGGCTGAGTTTCCATGTTCTGTGACTGTATTACATTGGCTGAGTTTCCATGTTCTGTGACTGTATTACATTGGCTGAGTTTGCCTGTTCTGTGACTGTATTACATTGGCTGAGTTTTCCTGTTCTGTGACTGTATTACATTGGCTGAGTTTCCATGTTCTGTGACTGTATTACATTGGCTGAGTTTCCATGTTCTGTGACTGTATTACATTGGCTGAGTTTCCATGTTCTGTGACTGTATTACATTGGCTGAGTTTCCATGTTCTGTGACTGTATTACATTGGCTGAGTTTCCATGTTCTGTGACTGTATTACATTGGCTGAGTTTCCATGTTCTGTGACTGTATTACATTGGCTGAGTTTGCCTGTTCTGTGACTGTATTACATTGGCTGAGTCTCCATGTTCTGTGACTTTATTACATTGCCTGAGTTTCCATGTTCTGTGACTCTATTACATTGGCTGAGTTTCCATGTTCTGTGACTGTATTACATTGGCTGAGTCTCCATGTTCTGTGACTGTATTACATTGGCTGAGTTTCCATGTTCTGTGACTGTATTACATTGGCTGAGTCTCCATGTTCTGTGACTTTATTACATTGGCTGAGTTTCCATGTTCTGTGACTGTATTACATTGGCTGAGTTTCCATGTTCTGTGACTGTATTACATTGGCTGAGTTTCCATGTTCTGTGACTGTATTACATTGGCTGAGTTTCCATGTTCTGTGACTGTATTACATTGGCTGAGTTTCCATGTTCTGTGACTGTATTACATTGGCTGAGTTTCCATGTTCTGTGACTGTATTACATTGGCTGAGTTTCCATGTTCTGTGACTGTATTACATTGGCTGAGTTTCCATGTTCTGTGACTTTATTACATTGCCTGAGTTTCCATGTTCTGTGACAGTATTACATTGGCTGAGTTTCCATGTTCTGTGACTGTATTACATTGCCTGAGTTTCCATGTTCTGTGACTGTATTACATTGGCTGAGTTTCCATGTTCTGTGACTGTATTACATTGGCTGAGTTTCCATGTTCTGTGACTGTATTACATTGGCTGAGTCTCCATGTTCTGTGACTTTATTACATTGGCTGAGTTTCCATGTTCTGTGACTCTATTACATTGGCTGAGTTTCCATGTTCTGTGACTGTATTACATTGGCTGAGTTTCCATGTTCTGTGACTTTATTACATTGCCTGAGTTTCCATGTTCTGTGACTCTATTACATTGGCTGAGTCTCCATGTTCTGTGACTTTATTACATTGCCTGAGTTTCCATGTTCTGTGACTCTATTACATTGGCTGAGTTTCCATGTTCTGTGACTGTATTACATTGGCTGAGTTTCCATGTTCTGTGACTGTATTACATTGGCTGAGTTTCCATGTTCTGTGACTGTATTACATTGGCTGAGTCTCCATGTTCTGTGACTTTATTACATTGGCTGAGTTTCCCTGTTCTGTGACTGTATTACATTGGCTGAGTTTCCATGTTCTGTGACTGTATTACATTGGCTGAGTTTCCATGTTCTGTGACTGTATTACATTGGCTGAGTTTCCATGTTCTGTGACTGTATTACATTGGCTGAGTTTCCATGTTCTGTGACTGTATTACATTGGCTGAGTTTCCATGTTCTGTGACTGTATTACATTGGCTGAGTTTGCCTGTTCTGTGACTTTATTACATTGGCTGAGTTTGCCTGTTCTGTGACTGTATTACATTGGCTGAGTTTTCCTGTTCTGTGACTGTATTACATTGGCTGAGTTTTCCTGTTCTGTGACTGTATTACATTGGCTGAGTTTTCCTGTTCTGTGACTGTATTACATTGGCTGAGTTTCCCTGTTCTGTGACTCTATTACATTGGCTGAGTTTGCCTGTTCTGTGACTGTAATACATTGGCTGAGTTTCCATGTTCTGTGACTGTATTACATTGGCTGAGTTTCCATGTTCTGTGACAGTATTACATTGGCTGAGTTTCCATGTTCTGTGACTGTATTACATTGGCTGAGTTTTCCTGTTCTGTGACTGTATTACATTGGCTGAGTTTTCCTGTTCTGTGACTGTATTACATTGGCTGAGTTTACATGTTCTGTGACTGTATTACATTGGCTGAGTTTTCCTGTTCTGTGACTGTATTACATTGGCTGAGTTTCCATGTTCTGTGACTGTATTACATTGGCTGAGTTTCCATGTTCTGTGACTTTATTACATTGGCTGAGTTTCCATGTTCTGTGACTGTATTACATTGGCTGAGTTTCCATGTTCTGTGACTGTATTACATTGGCTGAGTTTCCCTGTTCTGTGACTGTATTACATTGGCTGAGTTTTCCTGTTCTGTGACAGTATTACATTGGCTGAGTTTCCATGTTCTGTGACTGTATTACATTGGCTGAGTTTCCCTGTTCTGTGACTGTATTACATTGGCTGAGTTTCCCTGTTCTGTGACTTTATTACATTGGCTGAGTTTCCATGTTCTGTGACTGTATTACATTGGCTGAGTTTCCATGTTCTGTGACTGTATTACATTGGCTGAGTTTCCCTGTTCTGTGACTGTATTACATTGGCTGAGTTTCCCTGTTCTGTGACTTTATTACATTGGCTGAGATTGCCTGTTCTGTGACTGTATTACATTGGCTGAGTTTCCATGTTCTGTGACTGTATTACATTGGCTGAGTTTCCATGTTCTGTGACTTTATTACATTGGCTGAGTTTCCATGTTCTGTGACTGTATTACATTGGCTGAGTTTCCTGTTCTGTGACTGTATTACATTGGCTGAGTTTCCATGTTCTGTGACTTTATTACATTGGCTGAGTTTCCATGTTCTGTGACTGTATTACATTGGCTGAGTTTCCATGTTCTGTGACTGTATTACATTGGCTGAGTTTCCCTGTTCTGTGACTGTATTACATTGGCTGAGTTTGCCTGTTCTGTGACTGTATTACATTGGCTGAGTTTTCCTGTTCTGTGACAGTATTACATTGGCTGAGTTTCCATGTTCTGTGACTGTATTACATTGGCTGAGTTTGCCTGTTCTGTGACTGTATTACATTGGGCGACTTTCCATGCTCTGTGACATTATTATTACACTGGCTGAGTTTGCCTGTTCTGTGACTGTATTACACTGGCTGAGTTTCCATGTTCTGTGAGTGTATTACATTGGCTGAGTTTTCCTGTTCTGTGACTGTATTACATTGGCTGAGTTTCCATGTGCTGTGACTGTATTACATTGGCTGAGTTTCCATGTTCTGTGACTGTATTACATTGGCTGAGTTTCCCTGTTCTGTGACTGTATTACATTGGCTGAGTTTCCCTGTTCTGTGACTTTATTACATTGGCTGAGTTTGCCTGTTCTGTGACTTTATTACATTGGCTGAGTTTGCCTGTTCTGTGACTGTATTACATTGGCTGAGTTTTCCTGTTCTGTGACAGTATTACATTGGCTGAGTTTCCATGCTCTGTGACATTATTACATTGGCTGAGTTTCCCTGTTCTGTGACTTTATTACATTGGCTGAGTTTCCATGTTCTGTGACTGTATTACATTGGCTGAGTTTCCATGTTCTGTGACTGTATTACATTGGCTGAGTTTCCATGTTCTGTGACTGTATTACATTGGCTGAGTTTCCCTGTTCTGTGACTGTATTACATTGGCTGAGTTTCCCTGTTCTGTGACTTTATTACATTGGCTGAGTTTGCCTGTTCTGTGACTGTATTACATTGGCTGAGTTTTCCTGTTCTGTGACAGTATTACATTGGCTGAGTTTCCATGCTCTGTGACATTATTACATTGGCTGAGTTTCTCTGTTCTGTGACTTTATTACATTGGCTGAGTTTCCATGTTCTGTGACTGTATTACATTGGCTGAGTTTCCATGTTCTGTGACTTTATTACATTGGCTGAGTTTCCATGTTCTGTGACTTTATTACATTGGCTGAGTTTCCATGTTCTGTGACTGTATTACATTGGCAGAGTTTCCATGTTCTGTGACTGTATTACATTGGCTGAGTTTTCCTGTTCTGTGACTTTATTACATTGGCTGAGTTTCCATGTTCTGTGACTGTATTACATTGGCTGAGTTTCCATGTTCTGTGATTGTATTACATTGGCTGAGTTTCCATGTTCTATGACTGTATTACATTGGCTGAGTTTGCCTGTTCTGTGACTGTATTACATTGGGCGACTTTCCATGCTCTGTGACATTATTATTACACTGGCTGAGTTTCCATGTTCTGTGACTGTATTACATTGGCTGAGTTTGCCTGTTCTGTGACTGTATTACATTGGCTGAGTTTTCCTGTTCTGTGACAGTATTACATTGGCTGAGTTTCCATGTTCTGTGAGTGTATTACATTGGCTGAGTTTTCCTGTTCTGTGACTGTATTACATTGGCTGAGTTTCCATGTTCTGTGACTGTATTATATTGGGCGACTTTCCATGCTCTGTGACATTATTATTACACTGGCTGAGTTTCCATGTTCTGTGACTGTATTACACTGGCTGAGTTTTCCTGTTCTGTGACTGTATTACATTGGCTGAGTTTGCCTGTTCTGTGACTGTATTACATTGGGCGACTTTCCATGCTCTGTGACATTATTATTACACTGGCTGAGTTTCCATGTTCTGTGACTGTATTACACTGGCTGAGTTTCCATGTTCTGTGAGTGTATTACATTGGCTGAGTTTTCCTGTTCTGTGACTGTATTACATTGGCTGAGTTTCCATGTTCTGTGACTGTATTATATTGGGCGACTTTCCATGCTCTGTGACATTATTATTACACTGGCTGAGTTTCCATGTTCTGTGACTGTATTACACTGGCTGAGTTTTCCTGTTCTGTGACTGTATTACATTGGCTGAGTTTGCCTGTTCTGTGACTGTATTACATTGGGCGACTTTCCATGCTCTGTGACATTATTATTACACTGGCTGAGTTTCCATGTTCTGTGACTGTATTACACTGGCTGAGTTTTCCTGTTCTGTGACTGTATTACATTGGCTGAGTTTGCCTGTTCTGTGACTGTATTACACTGGCTGAGTTTCCATGTTTTGTGAGTGTATTACATTGGCTGATTTTCCATGTTCTGTGACTTTATTACATTGGCTGAGTTTCCATGTTCTGTGAGTGTATTACATTGGCTGAGTTTTCCTGTTCTGTGACTGTATTACATTGGCTGAGTTTCCATGTGCTGTGACTGTATTACATTGGCTGAGTTTCCATGTTCTGTGACTGTATTACATTGGGCGAGTTTTCCTGTTCTGTGACTGTATTACATTGGCTGAGTTTCCCTGTTCTGTGACTTTATTACATTGGCTGAGTTTCCCTGTTCTGTGACTTTATTACATTGGCTGAGTTTGCCTGTTCTGTGACTGTATTACATTGGCTGAGTTTTCCTGTTCTGTGACAGTATTACATTGGCTGAGTTTCCATGCTCTGTGACATTATTACATTGGCTGAGTTTCCATGTTCTGTGACTGTATTACATTGGCTGAGTTTCCTGTTCTGTGACTGTATTACATTGGCTGAGTTTCCATGTTCTGTGACTTTATTACATTGGCTGAGTTTCCATGTTCTGTGACTGTATTACATTGGCTGAGTTTCCATGTTCTGTGACTGTATTACATTGGCTGAGTTTCCCTGTTCTGTGACAGTATTACATTGGCTGAGTTTGCCTGTTCTGTGACTGTATTACATTGGCTGAGTTTTCCTGTTCTGTGACAGTATTACATTGGCTGAGTTTCCTGTTCTGTGACAGTATTACATTGGCTGAGTTTCCCTGTTCTGTGACTGTATTACATTGGCTGAGTTTCCCTGTTCTGTGACTTTATTACATTGGCTGAGTTTCCATGTTCTGTGACTGTATTACATTGGCTGAGTTTCCATGTTCTGTGACTGTATTACATTGGCTGAGTTTTCCTGTTCTGTGACTGTATTACATTGGCTGAGTTTCCCTGTTCTGTGACTTTATTACATTGGCTGAGTTTGCCTGTTCTGTGACTGTATTACATTGGCTGAGTTTTCCTGTTCTGTGACAGTATTACATTGGCTGAGTTTCCATGCTCTGTGACATTATTACATTGGCTGAGTTTCCCTGTTCTGTGACTTTATTACATTGGCTGAGTTTCCATGTTCTGTGACTGTATTACATTGGCTGAGTTTCCATGTTCTGTGACTGTATTACATTGGCTGAGTTTCCATGTTCTGTGACTGTATTACATTGGCTGAGTTTCCATGTTCTGTGACTTTATTACATTGGCTGAGTTTCCATGTTCTGTGACTGTATTACATTGGCTGAGTTTCCATGTTCTGTGACTGTATTACATTGGCTGAGTTTCCCTGTTCTGTGACTGTATTACATTGGCTGAGTTTCCCTGTTCTGTGACTTTATTACACTGGCTGAGTTTCCATGTTCTGTGAGTGTATTATATTGGGCGACTTTCCATGCTCTGTGACATTATTATTACACTGGCTGAGTTTCCATGTTCTGTGACTGTATTACACTGGCTGAGTTTTCCTGTTCTGTGACTGTATTACATTGGCTGAGTTTGCCTGTTCTGTGACTGTATTACATTGGGCGACTTTCCATGCTCTGTGACATTATTATTACACTGGCTGAGTTTCCATGTTCTGTGACTGTATTACACTGGCTGAGTTTTCCTGTTCTGTGACTGTATTACATTGGCTGAGTTTGCCTGTTCTGTGACTGTATTACACTGGCTGAGTTTCCATGTTCTGTGAGTGTATTACATTGGCTGATTTTCCATGTTCTGTGACTTTATTACATTGGCTGAGTTTCCATGTTCTGTGAGTGTATTACATTGGCTGAGTTTTCCTGTTCTGTGACTGTATTACATTGGCTGAGTTTCCATGTGCTGTGACTGTATTACATTGGCTGAGTTTCCATGTTCTGTGACTGTATTACATTGGGCGAGTTTTCCTGTTCTGTGACTGTATTACATTGGCTGAGTTTCCCTGTTCTGTGACTTTATTACATTGGCTGAGTTTCCCTGTTCTGTGACTTTATTACATTGGCTGAGTTTGCCTGTTCTGTGACTGTATTACATTGGCTGAGTTTTCCTGTTCTGTGACAGTATTACATTGGCTGAGTTTCCATGCTCTGTGACATTATTACATTGGCTGAGTTTCCATGTTCTGTGACTGTATTACATTGGCTGAGTTTCCTGTTCTGTGACTGTATTACATTGGCTGAGTTTCCATGTTCTGTGACTTTATTACATTGGCTGAGTTTCCATGTTCTGTGACTGTATTACATTGGCTGAGTTTCCATGTTCTGTGACTGTATTACATTGGCTGTTTCCCTGTTCTGTGACTGTATTACATTGGCTGAGTTTGCCTGTTCTGTGACTGTATTACATTGGCTGAGTTTTCCTGTTCTGTGACAGTATTACATTGGCTGAGTTTCCTGTTCTGTGACAGTATTACATTGGCTGAGTTTCCCTGTTCTGTGACTGTATTACATTGGCTGAGTTTCCCTGTTCTGTGACTTTATTACATTGGCTGAGTTTCCATGTTCTGTGACTGTATTACATTGGCTGAGTTTCCATGTTCTGTGACTGTATTACATTGGCTGAGTTTCCCTGTTCTGTGACTGTATTACATTGGCTGAGTTTCCCTGTTCTGTGACTTTATTACATTGGCTGAGTTTGCCTGTTCTGTGACTGTATTACATTGGCTGAGTTTTCCTGTTCTGTGACAGTATTACATTGGCTGAGTTTCCATGCTCTGTGACATTATTACATTGGCTGAGTTTCCCTGTTCTGTGACTTTATTACATTGGCTGAGTTTCCATGTTCTGTGACTGTATTACATTGGCTGAGTTTCCATGTTCTGTGACTGTATTACATTGGCTGAGTTTCCATGTTCTGTGACTGTATTACATTGGCTGAGTTTCCATGTTCTGTGACTTTATTACATTGGCTGAGTTTCCATGTTCTGTGACTGTATTACATTGGCTGAGTTTCCATGTTCTGTGACTGTATTACATTGGCTGAGTTTCCCTGTTCTGTGACTGTATTACATTGGCTGAGTTTCCCTGTTCTGTGACTTTATTACATTGGCTGAGTTTGCCTGTTCTGTGACTGTATTACATTGGCTGAGTTTTCCTGTTCTGTGACAGTATTACATTGGCTGAGTTTCCATGCTCTGTGACATTATTACATTGGCTGAGTTTCCCTGTTCTGTGACTTTATTACATTGGCTGAGTTTCCCTGTTCTGTGACTGTATTACATTGGCTGAGTTTCCCTGTTCTGTGACTTTATTACATTGGCTGAGTTTGCCTGTTCTGTGACTGTATTACATTGGCTGAGTTTTCCTGTTCTGTGACAGTATTACATTGGCTGAGTTTCCATGCTCTGTGACATTATTACATTGGCTGAGTTTCCCTGTTCTGTGACTTTATTACATTGGCTGAGTTTCCATGTTCTGTGACTGTATTACATTGGCTGAGTTTCCATGTTCTGTGACTGTATTACATTGGCTGAGTTTCCATGTTCTGTGACTGTATTACATTGGCTGAGTTTCCATGTTCTGTGACTTTATTACATTGGCTGAGTTTCCATGTTCTGTGACTGTATTACATTGGCTGAGATTCCATGTTCTGTGACTGTATTACATTGGCTGAGTTTCCCTGTTCTGTGACTGTATTACATTGGCTGAGTTTCCCTGTTCTGTGACTTTATTACATTGGCTGAGTTTGCCTGTTCTGTGACTGTATTACATTGGCTGAGTTTTCCTGTTCTGTGACAGTATTACATTGGCTGAGTTTCCATGCTCTGTGACATTATTACATTGGCTGAGTTTCCCTGTTCTGTGACTTTATTACATTGGCTGAGTTTCCATGTTCTGTGACTGTATTACATTGGCTGAGTTTCCATGTTCTGTGACTTTATTACATTGGCTGAGTTTCCATGTTCTGTGACTTTATTACATTGGCTGAGTTTCCATGTTCTGTGACTGTATTACATTGGCAGAGTTTCCATGTTCTGTGACTGTATTACATTGGCTGAGTTTTCCTGTTCTGTGACTTTATTACATTGGCTGAGTTTCCATGTTCTGTGACTGTATTACATTGGCTGAGTTTCCATGTTCTGTGATTGTATTACATTGGCTGAGTTTCCATGTTCTATGACTGTATTACATTGGCTGAGTTTGCCTGTTCTGTGACTGTATTACATTGGGCGACTTTCCATGCTCTGTGACATTATTATTACACTGGCTGAGTTTCCATGTTCTGTGACTGTATTACATTGGCTGAGTTTGCCTGTTCTGTGACTGTATTACATTGGCTGAGTTTTCCTGTTCTGTGACAGTATTACATTGGCTGAGTTTCCATGTTCTGTGAGTGTATTACATTGGCTGAGTTTTCCTGTTCTGTGACTGTATTACATTGGCTGAGTTTCCATGTTCTGTGACTGTATTATATTGGGCGACTTTCCATGCTCTGTGACATTATTATTACACTGGCTGAGTTTCCATGTTCTGTGACTGTATTACACTGGCTGAGTTTTCCTGTTCTGTGACTGTATTACATTGGCTGAGTTTGCCTGTTCTGTGACTGTATTACATTGGGCGACTTTCCATGCTCTGTGACATTATTATTACACTGGCTGAGTTTCCATGTTCTGTGACTGTATTACACTGGCTGAGTTTCCATGTTCTGTGAGTGTATTACATTGGCTGAGTTTTCCTGTTCTGTGACTGTATTACATTGGCTGAGTTTCCATGTTCTGTGACTGTATTATATTGGGCGACTTTCCATGCTCTGTGACATTATTATTACACTGGCTGAGTTTCCATGTTCTGTGACTGTATTACACTGGCTGAGTTTTCCTGTTCTGTGACTGTATTACATTGGCTGAGTTTGCCTGTTCTGTGACTGTATTACATTGGGCGACTTTCCATGCTCTGTGACATTATTATTACACTGGCTGAGTTTCCATGTTCTGTGACTGTATTACACTGGCTGAGTTTTCCTGTTCTGTGACTGTATTACATTGGCTGAGTTTGCCTGTTCTGTGACTGTATTACATTGGGCGACTTTCCATGCTCTGTGACATTATTATTACACTGGCTGAGTTTGCCTGTTCTGTGACTGTATTACACTGGCTGAGTTTCCATGTTCTGTGAGTGTATTACATTGGCTGATTTTCCATGTTCTGTGACTTTATTACATTGGCTGAGTTTCCATTTTCTGTGAGTGTATTACATTGGCTGAGTTTTCCTGTTCTGTGACTGTATTACATTGGCTGAGTTTCCATGTGCTGTGACTGTATTACATTGGCTGAGTTTCCATGTTCTGTGACTGTATTACATTGGGCGAGTTTTCCTGTTCTGTGACTGTATTACATTGGCTGAGTTTCCATGCTCTGTGACATTATTACATTGGCTGAGTTTCCATGTTCTGTGACTGTATTACATTGGCTGAGTTTCCATGTTCTGTGACTTTATTACATTGGCTGAGTTTCCATGTTCTGTGACATTATTACATTGGCTGAGTTTCCATGCTCTGTGACATTATTACATTGGCTGAGTTTCCATGTTCTGTGACTGTATTACATTGGCTGAGTTTGCCTGTTCTGTGACTGTATTACATTGGCTGAGTTTACATGCTCTGTGACTGTATTATATTGGCTGAGTTTCCATGTTCTGTGACTTTATTACATTGGCTGAGTTTCCATGTTCTGTGACTGTATTACATTGCCTGAGTTTCCATGTTCTTTGACTTTATTACATTGGGGCGAGTTTCTAGATTCTGTGACTGTATTACATTGGTTGAGTTTTCCTGTTCTGTGACTGTATTACATTGGCTGAGTTTCCATGTTCTGTGACTTTATTACATTGGCTGAGTTTCCATGTTCTGTGACTGTATTACATTGGCTGAGTTTGCCTGTTCTGTGACTGTATTACATTGGCTGAGTTTCCATGTTCTGTGACTTTATTACATTGGTTGAGTTTCCATGTTCTGTGACTTTATTACATTGGTTGAGTTTGCCTGTTCTGTGACATTATTACATTGGCTGAGTGTCCATGTTCTGTGACTTTATTACATTGGTTGAGTTTCCATGTTCTGTTACTGTATTACATTGGCTGAGTTTCCATGTTCTGTGACTTTATTACATTGGTTGAGTTTCCATGTTCTGTGACTTTATTACATTGGCTGAGTTTCCATGTTCTGTGACTGTATTACATTGGCTGAGTTTCCATGTTCTGTGACTGTATTACATTAGCTGAGTTTCCATGTTCTTTGACTGTATTACATTGGCTGAGTTTGCCTGTTCTGTGACTGTATTACATTGGCTGAGTTTCCATGTTCTGTGACTTTATTACATTGGCTGAGTTTCCATGTTCTGTGACTGTATTACATTGCCTGAATTTCCATGTTCTTTGACTTTATTACATTGGGGCGAGTTTCTAGGTTCTGTGACTGTATTACATTGGTTGAGTTTTCCTGTTCTGTGACTGTATTACATTGACTGAGTTTCCATGTTCTGTGACTGTATTACATTGGCTGAGTTTACATGTTCTGTGACTGTATTACATTGGCTGAGTTTCCATGTTCTGTGACTGTATTACATTGGCTGAGTTTGCCTGTTCTGTGACTGTATTACATTGGCTGAGTTTGCCTGTTCTGTGACTGTATTACATTGGCTGAGTTTCCATGTTCTGTGACTGTATTACATTGGCTGAGTTTACATGTTCTGTGACTGTATTACATTGGCTGAGTTTCCATGTTCTGTGACTGTATTACATTGGCTGAGTTTCCATGTTCTGTGACATTATTACATTGGCTGAGTTTCCATGCTCTGTGACATTATTACATTGGCTGAGTTTCCATGTTCTGTGACTGTATTACATTGGCTGAGTTTGCCTGTTCTGTGACTGTATTACATTGGCTGAGTTTACATGCTCTGTGACTGTATTACATTGGCTGAGTTTCCATGTTCTGTGACTTTATTACATTGGCTGAGTTTCCATGTTCTGTGACTGTATTACATTGCCTGAGTTTCCATGTTCTTTGACTTTATTACATTGGGGCGAGTTTCTAGGTTCTGTGACTGTATTACATTGGTTGAGTTTTCCTGTTCTGTGACTGTATTACATTGGCTGAGTTTCCATGTTCTGTGACTTTATTACATTGGCTGAGTTTCCATGTTCTGTGACTGTATTACATTGGCTGAGTTTGCCTGTTCTGTGACTGTATTACATTGGCTGAGTTTCCATGTTCTGTGACTTTATTACATTGGTTGAGTTTCCATGTTCTGTGACTTTATTACATTGGTTGAGTTTGCCTGTTCTGTGACATTATTACATTGGCTGAGTGTCCATGTTCTGTGACTTTATTACATTGGTTGAGTTTCCATGTTCTGTTACTGTATTACATTGGCTGAGTTTCCATGTTCTGTGACTTTATTACATTGGTTGAGTTTCCATGTTCTGTGACTTTATTACATTGGCTGAGTTTCCATGTTCTGTGACTGTATTACATTGGCTGAGTTTCCATGTTCTGTGACTGTATTACATTAGCTGAGTTTCCATGTTCTTTGACTGTATTACATTGGCTGAGTTTGCCTGTTCTGTGACTGTATTACATTGGCTGAGTTTCCATGTTCTGTGACTTTATTACATTGGCTGAGTTTCCATGTTCTGTGACTGTATTACATTGCCTGAGTTTCCATGTTCTTTGACTTTATTACATTGGGGCGAGTTTCTAGGTTCTGTGACTGTATTACATTGGTTGAGTTTTCCTGTTCTGTGACTGTATTTCATTGGCTGAGTTTCCATGTTCTGTGACTTTATTACATTGGTTGAGTTTCCATGTTCTGTTACTGTATTACATTGCCTGAGTTTCCATGTTCTGTGACTGTATTACATTGGTTGAGTTTCCATGTTCTGTGACTTTATTACATAGTTCCATGTTCTGTGACTTTATTACATTGGGCGAGTTTCCATGTTCTGTGACTGTATTACATTGTGCAAGTTTCCATGTTCTGTGACTTTATTACATTGGGGCGAGTTTCCATGTTCTGTGACTTTATTACATTGGCTGAGTTTCCATGTTCTGTGACTGTATTACATTGGCTGAGTTTCCATGTTCTGTGACTGTATTACATTGGCTGAGTTTGCCTGTTCTGTGACTGTATTACATTGGCTGAGTTTCCATGTTCTGTGACTTTATTACATTGTCTGAGTTTCCATGTTCTGTGACTTTATTACATTGTCTGCGTTTACATGTTCTGTAACATTATTACATTGGCTGAGTTTCCATGTTCTGTGACAGTATTACATTGGCTGAGTTTCCATTTTCTGTTACTGTATTACATTGGCTGAGTTTCCATGTTCTGTGACTTTATTACATTGGCTGAGTTTCCATGTTCTGTGACTGTATTGCATTGGCTGAGTTTCCATGTTCTGTGACTGTATTACATTGGCTGAGTTTCCATGTTCTGTGACTGTATTACATTGCCTGAGTTTGCCTGTTCTGTGACTGTATTACATTGGCTGAGTTTCCATGTTCTGTGACTTTATTACATTGTCTGAGTTTCCATGTTCTGTGACTTTATTACATTGTCTGCGTTTACATGTTCTGTGACATTATTACATTGGCTGAGTTTCCATGTTCTGTGACAGTATTACATTGGCTGAGTTTCCATGTTCTGTGACTGTATTACATTGGCTGAGTTTACATGTTCTGTGACTGTATTACATTGGCTGAGTTTACATGTTCTGTGACTTTATTACATTGGCTGAGTTTCCATGTTCTGTGACAGTATTACATTGGCTGAGTTTACATGTTCTGTGACTGTATTACATTGGCTGAGTTTACATGCTCTGTGACTGTATTACATTGGCTGAGTTTCCATGTTCTGTGACTTTATTACATTGGCTGAGTTTCCATGTTCTGTGACAGTATTACATTGGCTGAGTTTCCATGTTCTGTGACAGTATTACATTGGCTGAGTTTCCATGTTCTGTGACATTATTACATTGGCTGAGTTCCATGTTCTGTGACTGTATTACATTGACTGAGTTTCCATGTTCTGTGACTGTATTACATTGGCTGAGTTTCCATGTTCTGTGACTGTATTACATTGGCTGAGTTTGCCTGTTCTGTGACTGTATTACATTGGCTGAGTTTGCCTGTTCTGTGACTGTATTACATTGGCTGAGTTTCCATGTTCTGTGACTGTATTACATTGGCTGAGTTTACATGTTCTGTGACTGTATTACATTGGCTGAGTTTGCCTGTTCTGTGACTGTATTACATTGGCTGAGTTTTCCTGTTCTGTGACTGTATTACATTGGCTGAGTTTCCATGTTCTGTGACGTTATTACATTGGCTGAGTTTCCATGTTCTGTGACTGTATTACATTGGCTGAGTTTCCAGGTTCTGTGACTGTATTACATTGGCTGAGTTTCCATGTTCTGTGACGTTATTACATTGGCTGAGTTTGCCTGTTCTGTGACTGTATTACATTGGCTGTTTCCATGTTCTGTGACTGTATTACATTGGCTGAGTTTACATGTTCTGTGACAGTATTACATTGGCTGAGTTTCCATGTTCTGTGACATTATTACATTGGCTGAGTTCCATGTTCTGTGACTGTATTACATTGACTGAGTTTCCATGTTCTGTGACTGTATTACATTGGCTGAGTTTACATGTTCTGTGACTGTATTACATTGGCTGAGTTTGCCTGTTCTGTGACTGTATTACATTGGCTGAGTTTGCCTGTTCTGTGACTGTATTACATTGGCTGAGTTTCCATGTTCTGTGACTGTATTACATTGGCTGAGTTTACATGTTCTGTGACATTATTACATTGGCTGAGTTCCATGTTCTGTGACTGTATTACATTGACTGAGTTTCCATGTTCTGTGACTGTATTACATTGGCTGAGTTTCCATGTTCTGTGACTTTATTACATTGGGGCGAGTTTCCATGTTCTGTGACTTTATTACATTGGCTGAGTTTCCATGTTCTGTGACTGTATTACATTGGCTGAGTTTCCATGTTCTGTGACTGTATTACATTGGCTGAGTTTGCCTGTTCTGTGACTGTATTACATTGGCTGAGTTTCCATGTTCTGTGACTTTATTACATTGTCTGAGTTTCCATGTTCTGTGACTTTATTACATTGTCTGCGTTTACATGTTCTGTGACATTATTACATTGGCTGAGTTTCCATGTTCTGTGACAGTATTACATTGGCTGAGTTTCCATTTTCTGTTACTGTATTACATTGGCTGAGTTTCCATGTTCTGTGACTTTATTACATT
Organism: Taudactylus pleione; assembly: GCA_031769625.1. Classification (NCBI taxonomy): domain Eukaryota; kingdom Metazoa; phylum Chordata; class Amphibia; order Anura; family Myobatrachidae; genus Taudactylus; species Taudactylus pleione. The sequence continues at coordinate 3,545,664 of JAUIMM010000482.1, forward strand.
GGCTGAGTTTCCATGTTCTGTGACTGTATTGCATTGGCTGAGTTTCCATGTTCTGTGACTGTATTACATTGGCTGAGTTTCCATGTTCTGTGACTGTATTACATTGCCTGAGTTTGCCTGTTCTGTGACTGTATTACATTGGCTGAGTTTCCATGTTCTGTGACTTTATTACATTGTCTGAGTTTCCATGTTCTGTGACTTTATTACATTGTCTGCGTTTACATGTTCTGTGACATTATTACATTGGCTGAGTTTCCATGTTCTGTGACAGTATTACATTGGCTGAGTTTCCATGTTCTGTGACTGTATTACATTGGCTGAGTTTCCATGTTCTGTGACTGTATTACATTGGCTGAGTTTACATGTTCTGTGACTTTATTACATTGGCTGAGTTTCCATGTTCTGTGACAGTATTACATTGGCTGAGTTTCCATGTTCTGTGACTGTATTACATTGGCTGAGTTTACATGCTCTGTGACTGTATTACATTGGCTGAGTTTCCATGTTCTGTGACTTTATTACATTGGCTGAGTTTCCATGTTCTGTGACAGTATTACATTGGCTGAGTTTCCATGTTCTGTGACAGTATTACATTGGCTGAGTTTCCATGTTCTGTGACATTATTACATTGGCTGAGTTCCATGTTCTGTGACTGTATTACATTGACTGAGTTTCCATGTTCTGTGACTGTATTACATTGGCTGAGTTTCCATGTTCTGTGACTGTATTACATTGGCTGAGTTTCCATGTTCTGTGACTGTATTACATTGGCTGAGTTTGCCTGTTCTGTGACTGTATTACATTGGCTGAGTTTGCCTGTTCTGTGACTGTATTACATTGGCTGAGTTTCCATGTTCTGTGACTGTATTACATTGGCTGAGTTTACATGTTCTGTGACTGTATTACATTGGCTGAGTTTGCCTGTTCTGTGACTGTATTACATTGGCTGAGTTTTCCTGTTCTGTGACTGTATTACATTGGCTGAGTTTCCATGTTCTGTGACGTTATTACATTGGCTGAGTTTCCATGTTCTGTGACTGTATTACATTGGCTGAGTTTCCATGTTCTGTGACTGTATTACATTGGCTGAGTTTCCATGTTCTGTGACGTTATTACATTGGCTGAGTTTGCCTGTTCTGTGACTGTATTACATTGGCTGTTTCCATGTTCTGTGACTGTATTACATTGGCTGAGTTTCCATGTTCTGTGACAGTATTACATTGGCTGAGTTTCCATGTTCTGTGACATTATTACATTGGCTGAGTTCCATGTTCTGTGACTGTATTACATTGACTGAGTTTCCATGTTCTGTGACTGTATTACATTGGCTGAGTTTACATGTTCTGTGACTGTATTACATTGGCTGAGTTTGCCTGTTCTGTGACTGTATTACATTGGCTGAGTTTGCCTGTTCTGTGACTGTATTACATTGGCTGAGTTTCCATGTTCTGTGACTGTATTACATTGGCTGAGTTTACATGTTCTGTGACTGTATTACATTGGCTGAGTTTGCCTGTTCTGTGACTGTATTACATTGGCTGAGTTTGCCTGTTCTGTGACTGTATTACATTGGCTGTTTCCATGTTCTGTGACTGTATTACATTGGCTGAGTTTACATGTTCTGTGACTGTATTACATTGGCTGAGTTTACATGCTCTGTGACTGTATTACATTGGCTGAGTTTCCATGTTCTGTGACTTTATTACATTGGCTGAGTTTCCATGTTCTGTGACTTTATTACATTGTCTGAGTTCCCATGTTCTGTGACATTATTACATTGGCTGAGTTCCCATGTTCTGTGACATTATTATTACATTGGCTGAGTTCCATGTTCTGTGACTGTATTACATTGGCTGAGTTTCCATGTTCTGTGACAGTATTACATTGGCTGAGTTTCCATGTTCTGTGACTGTATTACATTGGCTGAGTTTCCATGTTCTGTGACTGTATTACATTGGCTGAGTTTGCCTGTTCTGTGACAGTATTACATTGGCTGAGTTTCCTGTTCTGTGACTGTATTACATTGGCTGAGTTTCCATGTTCTGTGACTGTATTACATTGGCTGAGTTTCCATGTTCTGTGACTGTATTACATTGGCTGAGTTTCCATGTTCTGTGACTGTATTACATTGGCTGAGTTTCCTGTTCTGTGACTGTATTACACTGGCTGAGTTTCCATGTTCTGTGACAGTATTACATTGGCTGAGTTTCCATGTTCTGTGACAGTATTACATTGGCTGAGTTTCCATGTTCTGTGACTGTATTACATTGGCTGAGTTTCCATGTTCTGAGGCTGTATTACATTGGCTGAGTTTCCATGTTCTGTGATTTTATTACATTGGCTGAGTTTTCATGTTCTGTGACTTTATTACATTGGCTGAGTTTTCATGTTCTGTGACTGTATTACATTGGCTGAGTTTCCTGTTCTGTGACTGTATTACATTGGCTGAGTTTCCATGTTCTGTGACTGTATTACATTGGCTGAGTTTCCATGTTCTGTGACTGTATTACATTGGCTGAGTTTCCATGTTCTGTGACTTTATTACATTGGCTGAGTTTTCATGCTCTGTGACTTTATTACATTGGCTGAGTTTTCATGTTCTGTTACTGTATTACATTGGCTGAGTTTTTCTGTTCTGTGACTGTATTACATTGGCTGAGTTTTCCTGTTCTGTTACTGTATTACATTGGCTGAGTTTTCCTGTTCTGTGACTGTATTACATTGCCTGAGTTTACAAATGTGACAGTTTCCTCTCACATTTTCTAAACTCCCACCATATTACATTTGGGCCCTGACGTCTCCTCCAGCTCATGATGAACCTGATCCTTATTTGGCAAAGTGCGTCCTTGATCTGCCTATTTCCTCCCATTGGCCGATGCAAACTCTTGGTCTGATGTCAGCGTCCTTATTACATCAGTGACCGGTATTGTCGAACAAGACGCGTCCGATCTAATGATCCATATCCTTAACCTCCTATATCACGTTAAATGTTTATTAAAATGATAAAAAAGTGTTCCCAAACCTGGAATACAGGCGTCCCAAACCTGGAATACAGGCGTCCCAAACCTGGAATACAGGCGTCAGAAACCTGGAATACAGGCGTCAGAAACCTGGAATACAGGCATCCCAAACCTGGAATACAGGCATCCCAAACCTGGAATACAGGCGTCCAAAACCTGGAATACAGGCATTCCAAACCTGGAATACAGGCGTCCCAAACCTGGAATACAGGCGTCCCAGACCTGGAATACAGGCGTCCCAAACCTGGAATACAGGCGTCCCAAACCTGGAATACAGGCGTCCCAAACCTGGAATACAGGCGTCCCAAACCTGGAATACAGGCGTTCCAAACCTGGAATACAGGCGTCCCAAACCTGGAATACAGGCGTCCCAAACCTGGAATACAGGCATCCCAAACCTGGAATATAGGCGTCCCAAACCTGAAAGCTGCTTTGGTTATGAAGTGGTTAATTAAAGAATATTAGGCTTAACTACTGTTACCTAAAAACCTGCCGCACTGTCCCTATTTGTTCAGAGATAACCAGTCACCGCGATACGGTGTGACTCACGCAAAGCTTTCTGGAAAGTAATGCCGTGTAAGTCCTCTATATCAGTGGTCCCAGCTCGCTGTCACATACCTGCTGGTGTCTGTCTTTGATCTGCGGATGTTCATTTTCCAAACGGTAAAAGCTTTCCAGAGCCTGTGGGACAAAGAATGATGATAGTAATAAGAATAATAAAATGTATTGGGGTCATCACATTGCGACATATAAAATGATCTTTTCTACTTATTGTACAATAAGAGCCTCCAATGTACAGTGTTACTGACTTGCTCCCGGCTCAAATACAGGTTGAGTCTCCCATATCCAAATAATCAGAAATGACGCCTGTCATTTTACCTATGCCGAGAGCCCGACGCCCTGCATACCGATCGAAGGTAAACCGAGCACGGACAGCCGCGGGGGGTGGGTTAGGTTAGGGGCTCCCGGGGGGGACTTAGGGTTAGGCACCCGGGAGGGTTAGGCTAGGGGAAGGGGGGTTAGGGTTAGGCACCCCTGGGGGGAGGTTAAGGCTAGGCACCCCCGGGAGACTTAGGTTTAGGCTGCGGGGAAGGGGGGGGTTAGGTTTAGGCACCCCTAAGGAAGGGTTAGGTGATGGGGGGGGTTAGGTTAGTGAATAGTAAAAATACTCACCTGTCGGGATCTTCACTGCCGGTCTTCCAGCATCGGGATTCGAACCGCCGGACATGTATCCGGCGGTATTTCATACCGAACCCGTATAAGGTGTATATGAAACATAAATTAATTTAATTTCTGTATACAAACTTTGTTTCAGCAACAAAATTATGGCAAATATAGTATAAAATTACCTTCAGGTTATGTGTATAAGGTGTATATAACACATAAATGCATTCTGTGTGTATATTGGGGTCCCAGTCCCAAGATATTTCATTTATGGTATGCAAATATTCCAAAATATGGAATATTCTGTTATCCAAAATACCCCTGGTCCCAAGCATTTTGGATATGGGAGACTCAACCTGTATACACATTATCTATGGGATTTACTCGTCACTCAAATAGTGGGCGGAGACATGCAAATGACTTCTTATATTTTTCTTACACAACTATGAAACCGAGAGCCATTGGTTTAATAGTATAATAATAATATATATATGGCCATACATCCAATTTTCTCTTTCCATTATATAGAACTCATATATGGAAGATTGGATTTTGGTGCTGAGCATGTACCAATACACCGCATTATATATGTTTAGGATGAGGTGGTCAATAGCACAGAAAAAGCCCTCCACTTAATTACAGACATTATTAATATTATTAACAGTTTCTTATATAGCGCAGCATATTCCGTTGCGCTTTACAATTGGAAACATTGATAGAACAAAACAGGGTAATAACAGACAGACATAGAGGTAAGAGGGCCCTGCTTGCAAGCTTACAATCTATAGGGAAAGAGGCATTGCTACACAAGGATAGGTGCTATATATATTGCAATTTGGTCTGGCCAGAATGCAGAGTTAGACATAAAACCTTTTCATAATATATACAGAACTAAAAACCTGGCTGCATCTATGAATGTAAACTGGTGGTCCCGGGGCCCTGGCGAGTGCCAGCCTGGCCAACCAGTAATTACATCCCTGGCATACATCTTCCCAACAATTACAAAGGAATACATGTTTCTTTGTTTAGTTTTTTCTATTAAGACGGTTAGGGACAGACCTACTGTGGCTTTTTAGCTTGTACCAAACTGCCCTTTACTATCACTTCTGGCTGCGCTACATTGTAGCAAGGCAATAATAACACATGCAGCGTACATTATATCACACAGACGCATCCACCATGCAGATAGTAAGTGCAAATAACATCCTGTTATACACAGATATACTATTGTACATTATATCACACAGACGCATTCACCATGCAGATAGTAAGTGCATACAACATCCTGTTATACACAGTTATACTATTGTACATTATATCACACAGACGCATTCACCATGCAGATAGTAAGTGCAGATAACATCCTGTTATACACAGATATACTATTGTACATTATATCACACAGATGCTTCCACCATGCAGATAGTAAGTGCAGATAACATCCTGTTATACACAGATATACTATTGTACATTATATCACACAGACGCATTCACCATGCAGATAGTAAGTGCAGATAACATCCTGTTATACACAGATATACTATTGAATATTATATCACACAGACGCATCCACCATGCAGATAGTAAGTGCAAATAACATCCTGTTATACACAGATATACTATTGTACATTATATCACACAGACGCATTCACCATGCAGATAGTAAGTGCAGATAACATCCTGTTATACACAGATATACTATTGTACATTATATCACACAGACGCATCCACCATGCAGATAGTAAGTGCAAATAACATCCTGTTATACACAGATATACTATTGTACATTATATCACACAGACGCATTCACCATGCAGATAGTAAGTGCATACAACATCCTGTTATACACAGTTATACTATTGTACATTATATCACACAGACGCATTCACCATGCAGATAGTAAGTGCAGATAACATCCTGTTATACACAGATATACTATTGTACATTATATCACACAGATGCTTCCACCATGCAGATAGTAAGTGCAGATAACATCCTGTTATACACAGATATACTATTGTACATTATATCACACAGACGCATTCACCATGCAGATAGTAAGTGCAGATAACATCCTGTTATACACAGATATACTATTGAATATTATATCACACAGACGCATCCACCATGCAGATAGTAAGTGCAAATAACATCCTGTTATACACAGATATACTATTGTACATTATATCACACAGACGCATTCACCATGCAGATAGTAAGTGCAGATAACATCCTGTTATACACAGATATACTATTGTACATTATATCACACAGACGCATCCACCATGCAGATAGTAAGTGCAGATAACATCCTGTTATACACAGTTATACTATTGTACATTATATCACACAGACGCATCCACCATGCAGATAGTAAGTGCAAATAACATCCTGTTATACACAGTTACACTATTGAACATTATATCACACAGACGCATCCACCATGCAGATAGTAAGTGCAGACAACATCCTGTTATACACAGATATACTATTGTATATTATATCACACAGACGCTTCCACCATGCAGATAGTAAGTGCAGATAACATCCTGTTATACACAGTTATACTATTGTACATTATATCACACAGACGCATTCACCATGCAGATAGTAAGTGCAGACAACATCCTGTTATACACAGTTATACTATTGTACATTATATCACACAGACGCATTCACCATGCATATAGTAAGTGCAGACAACATCCTGTTATACACAGATATACTATTGCACATTATATCACACAGACGCTTCCACCATGCAGATAGTAAGTGCAGATAACATCCTGTTATACACAGTTATACTATTGTACATTATATCACACAGACGCTTCCACCATGCAGATAGTAAGTGCAGATAACATCCTATTATACACAGATATACAATTGTACATTATATCACACAGACGCATCCACCATGCAGATAGTAAGTGCAGATAACATCCTGTTATACACAGTTATACTATTGTACATTATATCACACAGACGCATCCACCATGCAGATAGTAAGTGCAGATAACATCCTGTTATACACAGTTATACTATTGTACATTATATCACACAGACGCATACACCATGCAGATAGTAAGTGCAGATAACATCCTGTTATACACAGTTATACTATTGTACATTATATCACACAGACGCTTCCACCATGCAGATAGTAAGTGCAGATAACATCCTGTTATACAGTTATACTATTGTACATTATATCACACAGACGCTTCCACCATGCAGATAGTAAGTGCAAATAACATCCTGTTATACACAGATATACTATTGTACATTATATCACACAGACGCATTCACCATGCAGATAGTAAGTGCAGATAACATCCTGTTATACACAGATATACTATTGAATATTATATCACACAGACGCATCCACCATGCAGATAGTAAGTGCAAATAACATCCTGTTATACACAGATATACTATTGTACATTATATCACACAGACGCATTCACCATGCAGATAGTAAGTGCAGATAACATCCTGTTATACACAGATATACTATTGTACATTATATCACACAGACGCATCCACCATGCAGATAGTAAGTGCAGATAACATCCTGTTATACACAGTTATACTATTGTACATTATATCACACAGACGCATCCACCATGCAGATAGTAAGTGCAAATAACATCCTGTTATACACAGTTACACTATTGAACATTATATCACACAGACGCATCCACCATGCAGATAGTAAGTGCAGACAACATCCTGTTATACACAGATATACTATTGTATATTATATCACACAGACGCTTCCACCATGCAGATAGTAAGTGCAGATAACATCCTGTTATACACAGTTATACTATTGTACATTATATCACACAGACGCATTCACCATGCAGATAGTAAGTGCAGACAACATCCTGTTATACACAGATATACTATTGTACATTATATCACACAGACGCATTCACCATGCAGATAGTAAGTGCAAATAACATCCTGTTATACACAGATATACTATTGTACATTATATCACACAGATGCTTCCACCATGCAGATAGTAAGTGCAGATAACATCCTGTTATACACAGATATACTATTGTACATTATATCACACAGACGCATTCACCATGCAGATAGTAAGTGCAGATAACATCCTGTTATACACAGATATACTATTGAATATTATATCACACAGACGCATCCACCATGCAGATAGTAAGTGCAAATAACATCCTGTTATACACAGATATACTATTGTACATTATATCACACAGACGCATTCACCATGCAGATAGTAAGTGCAGATAACATCCTGTTATACACAGATATACTATTGTACATTATATCACACAGACGCATCCACCATGCAGATAGTAAGTGCAGATAACATCCTGTTATACACAGTTATACTATTGTACATTATATCACACAGACGCATCCACCATGCAGATAGTAAGTGCAAATAACATCCTGTTATACACAGTTACACTATTGAACATTATATCACACAGACGCATCCACCATGCAGATAGTAAGTGCAGACAACATCCTGTTATACACAGATATACTATTGTATATTATATCACACAGACGCTTCCACCATGCAGATAGTAAGTGCAGATAACATCCTGTTATACACAGTTATACTATTGTACATTATATCACACAGACGCATTCACCATGCAGATAGTAAGTGCAGACAACATCCTGTTATACACAGTTATACTATTGTACATTATATCACACAGACGCATTCACCATGCATATAGTAAGTGCAGACAACATCCTGTTATACACAGATATACTATTGCACATTATATCACACAGACGCTTCCACCATGCAGATAGTAAGTGCAGATAACATCCTGTTATACACAGTTATACTATTGTACATTATATCACACAGACGCTTCCACCATGCAGATAGTAAGTGCAGATAACATCCTATTATACACAGATATACAATTGTACATTATATCACACAGACGCATCCACCATGCAGATAGTAAGTGCAGATAACATCCTGTTATACACAGTTATACTATTGTACATTATATCACACAGACGCATCCACCATGCAGATAGTAAGTGCAGATAACATCCTGTTATACACAGTTATACTATTGTACATTATATCACACAGACGCATACACCATGCAGATAGTAAGTGCAGATAACATCCTGTTATACACAGTTATACTATTGTACATTATATCACACAGACGCTTCCACCATGCAGATAGTAAGTGCAGATAACATCCTGTTATACAGTTATACTATTGTACATTATATCACACAGACGCTTCCACCATGCAGATAGTAAGTGCAAATAACATCCTGTTATACACAGATATACTATTGTACATTATATCACACAGACGCATTCACCATGCAGATAGTAAGTGCAGATAACATCCTGTTATACACAGATATACTATTGAATATTATATCACACAGACGCATCCACCATGCAGATAGTAAGTGCAAATAACATCCTGTTATACACAGATATACTATTGTACATTATATCACACAGACGCATTCACCATGCAGATAGTAAGTGCAGATAACATCCTGTTATACACAGATATACTATTGTACATTATATCACACAGACGCATCCACCATGCAGATAGTAAGTGCAGATAACATCCTGTTATACACAGTTATACTATTGTACATTATATCACACAGACGCATCCACCATGCAGATAGTAAGTGCAAATAACATCCTGTTATACACAGTTACACTATTGAACATTATATCACACAGACGCATCCACCATGCAGATAGTAAGTGCAGACAACATCCTGTTATACACAGATATACTATTGTATATTATATCACACAGACGCTTCCACCATGCAGATAGTAAGTGCAGATAACATCCTGTTATACACAGTTATACTATTGTACATTATATCACACAGACGCATTCACCATGCAGATAGTAAGTGCAGACAACATCCTGTTATACACAGTTATACTATTGTACATTATATCACACAGACGCATTCACCATGCATATAGTAAGTGCAGACAACATCCTGTTATACACAGATATACTATTGCACATTATATCACACAGACGCTTCCACCATGCAGATAGTAAGTGCAGATAAATCCTGTTATACACAGTTATACTATTGTACATTATATCACACAGACGCTTCCACCATGCAGATAGTAAGTGCTGATAACATCCTATTATACACAGATATACAATTGTACATTATATCACACAGACGCATCCACCATGCAGATAGTAAGTGCAGATAACATCCTGTTATACACAGTTATACTATTGTACATTATATCACACAGACGCATCCACCATGCAGATAGTAAGTGCAGATAACATCCTGTTATACACAGTTATACTATTGTACATTATATCACACAGACGCATACACCATGCAGATAGTAAGTGCAGATAACATCCTGTTATACACAGTTATACTATTGTACATTATATCACACAGACGCTTCCACCATGCAGATAGTAAGTGCAGATAACATCCTGTTATACAGTTATACTATTGTACATTATATCACACAGACGCTTCCACCATGCAGATAGTAAGTGCAGATAACATCCTGTTATACACAGATATACTATTGTACATTATATCACACAGACGCATCCACCATACAGATAGTAAGTGCAGATAACATCCTGTTATACACAGTTATACTATTGTACATTATATCACACAGACGCTTCCACCATGCAGATAGTAAGTGCAGATAACAACCTGTTATACAGTTATACTATTGTACATTATATCACACAGACGCTTCCACCATGCAGATAGTAAGTGCAGATAACATCCTGTTATACACATACTATTGTACATTATATCACACAGACGCATTCACCATGCAGATAGTAAGTGCAGCTAACATCCTATTATACACAGATATACAATTGTACATTATATCACACAGACGCATCCACCATGCAGATAGTAAGTGCAGATAACATCCTGTTATACACAGTTATACTATTGTACATTATATCACACAGACGCTTCCACCATGCAGATAGTAAGGGCAGACAACATCCTCTTATACACAGTTATACTATTGTACATTATATCACACAGACGCATCCACCATGCAGATAGTAAGTGCAGATAACATCCTGTTATACACAGATATACTATTGTACATTATATCACACAGACGCAGCCACCATGCAGATAGTAAGTGCAGATAACATCCTGTTATACACAGTTATACTATTGTACATTATATCACACAGACGCATCCACCATGCAGATAGTAAGTGCAGATAACATCCTGTTATACACAGTTATACTATTGTACATTATATCACACAGACGCATCCACCATGCAGATAGTAAGTGCAGACAACATCCTGTTATACACAGATATACTATTGTACATTATATCACACAGACGCATTTACCATGCAGATAGTAAGTGCAGATAACATCCTGTTATACACAGATATACTATTGTACATTATATCACACAGACGCAGCCACCATGCAGATAGTAAGTGCAGATAACATCCTGTTATACACAGTTATACTATTGTACATTATATCACACAGACGCATCCACCATGCAGATAGTAAGTGCAGATAACATCCTGTTATACAAAGTTATACTATTGTACATTATATCACACAGACGCATACACCATGCAGATAGTAAGTGCAGACAACATCCTGTTATACACAGATATACTATTGTACATTATATCACACAGACGCATACACCATGCAGATAGTAAGTGCAGATAACATCCTGTTATACACAGATATACTATTGTACATTATATCACACAGACGCTTCCACCATGCAGATAGTAAGGGCAGACAACATCCTCTTATACACAGTTATACTATTGTACATTATATCACACAGACGCATCCACCATGCAGATAGTAAGTGCAGATAACATCCTGTTATACACAGATATACTATTGTACATTATATCACACAGACGCAGCCACCATGCAGATAGTAAGTGCAGATAACATCCTGTTATACACAGTTATACTATTGTACATTATATCACACAGACGCATCCACCATGCAGATAGTAAGTGCAGATAACATCCTGTTATACACAGTTATACTATTGTACATTATATCACACAGACGCATCCACCATGCAGATAGTAAGTGCAGACAACATCCTGTTATACACAGATATACTATTGTACATTATATCACACAGACGCATTTACCATGCAGATAGTAAGTGCAGATAACATCCTGTTATACACAGTTATACTATTGTACATTATATCACACAGACGCATCCACCATGCAGATAGTAAGTGCAGATAACATCCTGTTATACAAAGTTATACTATTGTACATTATATCACACAGACGCATCCACCATGCAGATAGTAAGTGCAGATAACATCCTGTTATACACAGTTATACTATTGTACATTATATCACACAGACGCATCCACCATGCAGATAGTAAGTGCAGACAACATCCTGTTATACACAGATATACTATTGTACATTATATCACACAGACGCATACACCATGCAGATAGTAAGTGCAGACAACATCCTGTTATACACAGATATACTATTGTACATTATATCACACAGACGCTTCCACCATGCAGATAGTAAGGGCAGACAACATCCTCTTATACACAGTTATACTATTGTACATTATATCACACAGACGCATCCACCATGCAGATAGTAAGTGCAGATAACATCCTGTTATACACAAATATACTATTGTACATTATATCACACAGACGCAGCCACCATGTAGATAGTAAGTGCAGATAACATCCTGTTATACACAGTTATACTATTGTACATTATATCACACAGACGCATCCACCATGCAGATAGTAAGTGCAGATAACATCCTGTTATACACAGTTATACTATTGTACATTATATCACACAGACGCATACACCATGCAGATAGTAAGTGCAGACAACATCCTGTTATACACAGATATACTATTGTACATTATATCACACAGACGCATTTACCATGCAGATAGTAAGTGCAGATAACATCCTGTTATACACAGATATACTATTGTACATTATATCACACAGACGCTTCCACCATACAGATAGTAAGGGCAGATAACATCCTGTTATACACAGATATACTATTGTACATTATATCACACAGACGCATTCACCATGCAGATAGTAAGTGCAGATAAGATCCTGTTATACACAGTTATACTATTGTACATTATATCACACAGACGCATCCACCATGCAGATAGTAAGTGCAAATAACATCCTGTTATACACAGTTATACTATTGTACATTATATCACACAGACGCATTCACCATGCAGATAGTAAGTGCAGATAACATCCTGTTATACACAGTTATACTATTGTACATTATATCACACAGACGCATTCACCAAGCAGATAGTAAGTGCAAATAACATCCTGTTATACACAGATATACTATTGTACATTATATCACACAGACGCATTCACCATGCAGATAGTAAGTGCAGATAACATCCTGTTATACACAGATATACTATTGTACATTATATCACACAGACGCATCCACCATGCAGATAGTAAGTGCAGATAACATCCTGTTATACACAGTTATACTATTGTACATTATATCACACAGACGCATCCACCATGCAGATAGTAAGTGCAAATAACATCCTGTTATACACAGTTACACTATTGAACATTATATCACACAGACGCATCCACCATGCAGATAGTAAGTGCAGACAACATCCTGTTATACACAGATATACTATTGTATATTATATCACACAGACGCTTCCACCATGCAGATAGTAAGTGCAGATAACATCCTGTTATACACAGTTATACTATTGTACATTATATCACACAGACGCATTCACCATGCAGATAGTAAGTGCAGACAACATCCTGTTATACACAGTTATACTATTGTACATTATATCACACAGACGCATTCACCATGCATATAGTAAGTGCAGACAACATCCTGTTATACACAGATATACTATTGCACATTATATCACACAGACGCTTCCACCATGCAGATAGTAAGTGCAGATAACATCCTGTTATACACAGTTATACTATTGTACATTATATCACACAGACGCTTCCACCATGCAGATAGTAAGTGCTGATAACATCCTATTATACACAGATATACAATTGTACATTATATCACACAGACGCATCCACCATGCAGATAGTAAGTGCAGATAACATCCTGTTATACACAGTTATACTATTGTACATTATATCACACAGACGCATCCACCATGCAGATAGTAAGTGCAGATAACATCCTGTTATACACAGTTATACTATTGTACATTATATCACACAGACGCATACACCATGCAGATAGTAAGTGCAGATAACATCCTGTTATACACAGTTATACTATTGTACATTATATCACACAGACGCTTCCACCATGCAGATAGTAAGTGCAGATAACATCCTGTTATACAGTTATACTATTGTACATTATATCACACAGACGCTTCCACCATGCAGATAGTAAGTGCAGATAACATCCTGTTATACACAGATATACTATTGTACATTATATCACACAGACGCATCCACCATACAGATAGTAAGTGCAGATAACATCCTGTTATACACAGTTATACTATTGTACATTATATCACACAGACGCTTCCACCATGCAGATAGTAAGTGCAGATAACAACCTGTTATACAGTTATACTATTGTACATTATATCACACAGACGCTTCCACCATGCAGATAGTAAGTGCAGATAACATCCTGTTATACACATACTATTGTACATTATATCACACAGACGCATTCACCATGCAGATAGTAAGTGCAGCTAACATCCTATTATACACAGATATACAATTGTACATTATATCACACAGACGCATCCACCATGCAGATAGTAAGTGCAGATAACATCCTGTTATACACAGTTATACTATTGTACATTATATCACACAGACGCTTCCACCATGCAGATAGTAAGGGCAGACAACATCCTCTTATACACAGTTATACTATTGTACATTATATCACACAGACGCATTCACCATGCAGATAGTAAGTGCAGATAACATCCTGTTATACACAGATATACTATTGTACATTATATCACACAGACGCAGCCACCATGCAGATAGTAAGTGCAGATAACATCCTGTTATACACAGTTATACTATTGTACATTATATCACACAGACGCATCCACCATGCAGATAGTAAGTGCAGATAACATCCTGTTATACACAGTTATACTATTGTACATTATATCACACAGACGCATCCACCATGCAGATAGTAAGTGCAGACAACATCCTGTTATACACAGATATACTATTGTACATTATATCACACAGACGCATTTACCATGCAGATAGTAAGTGCAGATAACATCCTGTTATACACAGATATACTATTGTACATTATATCACACAGACGCAGCCACCATGCAGATAGTAAGTGCAGATAACATCCTGTTATACACAGTTATACTATTGTACATTATATCACACAGACGCATCCACCATGCAGATAGTAAGTGCAGATAACATCCTGTTATACAAAGTTATACTATTGTACATTATATCACACAGACGCATACACCATGCAGATAGTAAGTGCAGACAACATCCTGTTATACACAGATATACTATTGTACATTATATCACACAGACGCATACACCATGCAGATAGTAAGTGCAGATAACATCCTGTTATACACAGATATACTATTGTACATTATATCACACAGACGCTTCCACCATGCAGATAGTAAGGGCAGACAACATCCTCTTATACACAGTTATACTATTGTACATTATATCACACAGACGCATCCACCATGCAGATAGTAAGTGCAGATAACATCCTGTTATACACAGATATACTATTGTACATTATATCACACAGACGCAGCCACCATGCAGATAGTAAGTGCAGATAACATCCTGTTATACACAGTTATACTATTGTACATTATATCACACAGACGCATCCACCATGCAGATAGTAAGTGCAGATAACATCCTGTTATACACAGTTATACTATTGTACATTATATCACACAGACGCATCCACCATGCAGATAGTAAGTGCAGACAACATCCTGTTATACACAGATATACTATTGTACATTATATCACACAGACGCATTTACCATGCAGATAGTAAGTGCAGATAACATCCTGTTATACACAGTTATACTATTGTACATTATATCACACAGACGCATCCACCATGCAGATAGTAAGTGCAGATAACATCCTGTTATACAAAGTTATACTATTGTACATTATATCACACAGACGCATCCACCATGCAGATAGTAAGTGCAGATAACATCCTGTTATACACAGTTATACTATTGTACATTATATCACACAGACGCATCCACCATGCAGATAGTAAGTGCAGACAACATCCTGTTATACACAGATATACTATTGTACATTATATCACACAGACGCATACACCATGCAGATAGTAAGTGCAGACAACATCCTGTTATACACAGATATACTATTGTACATTATATCACACAGACGCTTCCACCATGCAGATAGTAAGGGCAGACAACATCCTCTTATACACAGTTATACTATTGTACATTATATCACACAGACGCATCCACCATGCAGATAGTAAGTGCAGATAACATCCTGTTATACACAAATATACTATTGTACATTATATCACACAGACGCAGCCACCATGTAGATAGTAAGTGCAGATAACATCCTGTTATACACAGTTATACTATTGTACATTATATCACACAGACGCATCCACCATGCAGATAGTAAGTGCAGATAACATCCTGTTATACACAGTTATACTATTGTACATTATATCACACAGACGCATACACCATGCAGATAGTAAGTGCAGACAACATCCTGTTATACACAGATATACTATTGTACATTATATCACACAGACGCATTTACCATGCAGATAGTAAGTGCAGATAACATCCTGTTATACACAGATATACTATTGTACATTATATCACACAGACGCTTCCACCATACAGATAGTAAGGGCAGATAACATCCTGTTATACACAGATATACTATTGTACATTATATCACACAGACGCATTCACCATGCAGATAGTAAGTGCAGATAAGATCCTGTTATACACAGTTATACTATTGTACATTATATCACACAGACGCATCCACCATGCAGATAGTAAGTGCAAATAACATCCTGTTATACACAGTTATACTATTGTACATTATATCACACAGACGCATTCACCATGCAGATAGTAAGTGCAGATAACATCCTGTTATACACAGTTATACTATTGTACATTATATCACACAGACGCATTCACCAAGCAGATAGTAAGTGCAGATAATATCCTGTTATACACAGTTATACTATTGTACATTATATCACACAGATGCATTCACCATGCAGATAGTAAGTGCAGACAACATCCTGTTATACACAGATATACTATTGTACATTATATCACACAGACGCATACGCCATGCAGATAGTAAGTGCAGAAAACATCCTGTTATACACAGATATAATATTGTACATTATATCACACAGACGCATCCACCATGCAGATAGTAAGTGCAGACAACATCCTGTTATACACAGATATACTATTGTACATTATATCACACAGACGCATTCACCATGCAGATAGTAAGTGCAGACAACATCCTGTTATACACAGTTATACTATTGTACATTATATCACACAGACGCATACGCCATGCAGATAGTAAGTGCATACAACATCCTGTTATACACAGATATACTATTGTACATTATATCACACAGACGCATACGCCATGCAGATAGTAAGTGCATACAACATCCTGTTATACACAGTTATACTATTGTACATTATATCACACAGACGCATCCACCATGCAGATAGTAAGTGCAGATAACATCCTGTTATACACAGTTATACTATTGTACATTATATCACACAGACGCATACACCATGCAGATAGTAAGTGCAGATAACATCCTGTTATACACAGTTATACTATTGCACATTATATCACACAGACGCATCCACCATGCAGATAGTAAGTGCAGATAACATCCTGTTATACACAGTTATACTATTGTACATTATATCACACAGACGCTTCCACCATGCAGATAGTAAGTGCAGACAACATCCTGTTATACACAGTTATACTATTGTACATTATATCACACAGACACATCCACCATGCAGATAGTAAGTGCAGATAACATCCTGTTATACACATACTATTGTACATTATATCACACAGACGCATCCACCATGCAGATAGTAAGTGCAGATAACATCCTGTTATACACAGTTATACTATTGTACATTATATCACACAGACGCAGCCACCATGCAGATAGTAAGTGCAGATAACATCCTGTTATACACAGATATACTATTGTACATTATATCACACAGACGCAGCCACCATGCAGATAGTAAGTGCAGATAACATCCTGTTATACACAGTTATACTATTGTACATTATATCACACAGACGCATCCACCATGCAGATAGTAAGTGCAGACAACATCCTGTTATACACAGTTATACTATTGTACATTATATCACACAGACGCATACACCATGCAGATAGTAAGTGCAGATAACATCCTGTTATACACAGTTATACTATTGTACATTATATCACACAGACGCATCCACCATGCAGATAGTAAGTGCAGATAACATCCTGTTATACACAGATATACTATTGTACATTATATCACACAGACGCATTCACCATGCAGATAGTAAGTGCAGATAACATCCTGTTATACACAGATATACTATTGTACATTATATCACACAGACGCTTCCACCATGCAGATAGTAAGTGCAGATAACATCCTGTTATACACAGATATACTATTGTACATTATATCACACAGACGCATTCACCATGCAGATAGTAAGTGCAGATAACATCCTGTTATACACAGATATACTATTGTACATTATATCACACAGATGCATCCACCATGCAGATAGTAAGTGCAGATAACATCCTGTTATACACAGTTATACTATTGTACATTATATCACACAGACGCTTCCACCATGCAGATAGTAAGTGCAGATAACATCCTGTTATACACAGTTATACTATTGTACATTATATCACACAGACGCTTCCACCATGCAGATAGTAAGTGCAGACAACATCCTGTTATACACAGTTATACTATTGTACATTATATCACACAGACGCTTCCACCATGCAGATAGTAAGTGCAGACAACATCCTGTTATACACAGATATACTATTGTACATTATATCACACAGACGCTTCCACCATGCAGATAGTAAGTGCAGATAACATCCTGTTATACACAGATATACTATTGTATATTATATCACACAGACGCATCCACCATGCAGATAGTAAGTGCAAATAACATCCTGTTATACACAGTTATACTATTGTACATTATATCACACAGACGCATTCACCATGCAGATAGTAAGTGCAGATAACATCCTGTTATACACAGTTATACTATTGTACATTATATCACACAGACGCTTCCACCATGCAGATAGTAAGTGCAAATAACATCCTGTTATACACAGTTATACTATTGTACATTATATCACACAGACACATCCACCATGCAGATAGTAAGTGCAGATAACATCCTGTTATACACAGTTATACTATTGTACATTATATCACACAGACGCATCCAACATGCAGATAGTAAGTGCAGACAACATCCTGTTATACACAGTTATACTATTGTACATTATATCACACAGACGCTTCTACCATGCAGATAGTAAGTGCAGATAACATCCTGTTATACACAGATATACTATTGTACATTATATCACACAGACGCATCCACCATGCAGATAGTAAGTGCAGATAACATCCTGTTATACACAGATATACTATTGTACATTATATCACACAGACGCTTCCACCATACAGATAGTAAGTGCAGATAACATCCTGTTATACACAGATATACTATTGCACATTATATCACACAGACGCATTCACCATGCAGATAGTAAGTGCAGATAACATCCTGTTATACACAGATATACTATTGTACATTATATCACACAGACGCTTCCACCATACAGATAGTAAGTGCAGATAACATCCTGTTATACACAGATATACTATTGTACATTATATCACACAGACGCATTCACCATGCAGATAGTAAGTGCAGATAACATCCTGTTATACACAGATATACTATTGTACATTATATCACACAGACGCATTCACCATGCAGATAGTAAGTGCAGATAACATCCTGTTATACACAGATATACTATTGTACATTATATCACACAGATGCATCCACCATGCAGATAGTAAGTGCAGATAACATCCTGTTATACACAGTTATACTATTGTACATTATATCACACAGACGCTTCCACCATGCAGATAGTAAGTGCAGATAACATCCTGTTATACACAGTTATACTATTGTACATTATATCACACAGACGCTTCCACCATGCAGATAGTAAGTGCAGACAACATCCTGTTATACACAGTAATACTATTGTACATTATATCACACAGACGCTTCCACCATGCAGATAGTAAGTGCAGACAACATCCTGTTATACACAGATATACTATTGTACATTATATCACACAGACGCAACCACCATGCAGATAGTAAGTGCAGACAACATCCTGTTATACACAGTTATACTATTGTACATTATATCACACAGACGCATCCACCATGCAGATAGTAAGTGCAGACAACATCCTGTTATACACAGTTATACTATTGTACATTATATCACACAGACGCTTCCACCATGCAGATAGTAAGTGCAGACAACATCCTGTTATACACAGATATACTATTGTACATTATATCACACAGACGCTTCCACCATGCAGATAGTAAGTGCAGATAACATCCTGTTATACACAGATATACTATTGTACATTATATCACACAGACGCTTCCACCATGCAGATAGTAAGTGCAGATAACATCCTGTTATACACAGTTATACTATTGTATATTATATCACACAGACGCATCCACCATGCAGATAGTAAGTGCAAATAACATCCTGTTATACACAGTTATACTTTTGTACATTATATCACACAGACGCATTCACCATGCAGATAGTAAGTGCAGATAACATCCTGTTATACACAGTTATACTATTGTACATTATATCACACAGACGCATCCACCATGCAGATAGTAAGTGCAGACAACATCCTGTTATACACAGTTATACTACTGTACATTATATCACACAGACGCATCCACCATGCAGATAGTAAGTGCAGATAACATCCTGTTATACACAGATATACTATTGTACATTATATCACACAGACGCATCCACCATGCAGATAGTAAGTGCAGACAACATCCTGTTATACACAGTTATACTACTGTACATTATATCACACAGACGCATCCACCATGCAGATAGTAAGTGCAGATAACATCCTGTTATACACAGATATACTATTGCACATTATATCACACAGATGCATTCACCATGCAGATAGTAAGTGCAAATAACATCCTGTTATACACAGTTATACTATTGTACATTATATCACACAGACGCATCCAACATGCAGATAGTAAGTGCAGACAACATCCTGTTATACACAGTTATACTATTGTACATTATATCACACAGACGCTTCCACCATGCAGATAGTAAGTGCAGATAACATCCTATTATACACAGTTATACTATTGTACATTATATCACACAGACGCATCCACCATGCAGATAGTAAGTGCAGATAACATCCTGTTATACACAGTTATACTATTGTACATTATATCACACAGACGCTTCCACCATGCAGATAGTAAGTGCAAATAACATCCTGTTATACACAGATATACTATTGTACATTATATCACACAGACGCATCCACCATGCAGATAGTAAGTGCAGATAACATCCTGTTATACACAGTTATACTATTGTACATTATATCACACAGACGCATCCACCATGCAGATAGTAAGTGCATACAACATCCTGTTATACACAGATATACTATTGTACATTATATCACACAGACGCATCCACCATGCAGATAGTAAGGGCAGACAACATCCTGTTATACACAGATATACTATTGTACATTATATCACACAGACGCATCCACCATGCAGATAGTAAGTGCAGATAACATCCTGTTATACACAGATATACTATTGTACATTATATCACACAGACGCTTCCACCATGCAGATAGTGAGTGCAGATAACATCCTGTTATACACAGATATACTATTGCACATTATATCACACAGACGCATTCACCATGCAGATAGTAAGTGCAGATAACATCCTGTTATACACAGATATACTATTGTACATTATATCACACAGACGCTTCCACCATACAGATAGTAAGTGCAGATAACATCCTGTTATACACAGATATACTATTGTACATTATATCACACAGACGCATCCACCATGCAGATAGTAAGTGCAGATAACATCCTGTTATACACAGATATACTATTGTACATTATATCACACAGACGCATCCACCATGCAGATAGTAAGTGCAGACAACATCCTGTTATACACAGATATACTATTGTACATTATATCACACAGACGCTTCCACCATGCAGATAGTAAGTGCAAATAACATCCTGTTATACACAGTTATACTATTGCACATTATATCACACAGACGCATTCACCATGCAGATAGTAAGTGCAGATAACATCCTGTTATACACAGATATACTATTGTACATTATATCACACAGACGCTTCCACCATGCAGATAGTAAGTGCAAATAACATCCTGTTATACACAGTTATACTATTGCACATTATATCACACAGACGCATTCACCATGCAGATAGTAAGTGCAGATAACATCCTGTTATACACAGATATACTATTGTATATTATATCACACAGATGCATTCACCATGCAGATAGTAAGTGCAGATAACATCCTGTTATACACAGATATATTATTGTATATTATATCACACAGACGCCTCCACCATGCAGATAGTGAGTGCAGATAACATCCTGTTATACACAGATATACTATTGCACATTATATCACACAGACGCATTCACCATGCAGATAGTAAGTGCAGATAACATCCTGTTATACACAGATATACTATTGTACATTATATCACACAGACGCATTCACCATGCAGATAGTAAGTGCAGATAACATCCTGTTATACACAGATATACTATTGCACATTATACCACACAGACGCATTCACCATGCAGATAGTAAGTGCAGATAACATCCTGTTATACACAGATATACTATTGTATATTATATCACACAGACGCATCCACCATGCAGATAGTAAGTGCAGATAACATCCTGTTATACACAGATATACTATTGTATATTATATCACACAGATGCATTCACCATGCAGATAGAAAGTGCAGATAACATCCTGTTATACACAGATATACTATTGTACATTATATCACACAGATGCATTCACCATGCAGATAGTAAGTGCAGATAACATCCTGTTATACACAGATATACTATTGTACATTATATCACACAGATGCATTCACCATGCAGATAGTAAGTGCAGATAACATCCTGTTATACACAGTTATACTATTGTACATTATATCACACAGACGCATCCACCATGCAGATAGTAAGTGCAGACAACATCCTGTTATACACAGATATACTATTGTACATTATATCACACAGACGCTTCCACCATGCAGATAGTGAGTGCAGATAACATCCTGTTATACACAGATATAGTATTGTACATTATATCACACAGACGCATACACCATGCAGATAGTAAGTGCAGATAACATCCTGTTATACACAGATATACTATTGTACATTATATCACACAGACGCTTCCACCATACAGATAGTAAGTGCAGATAACATCCTGTTATACACAGATATACTATTGTACATTATATCACACAGACGCATCCACCATGCAGATAGTAAGTGCAGATAACATCCTGTTATACACAGTTATACTATTGTACTTTATATCACACAGACGCTTCCACCATGCAGATAGTAAGTGCAGACAACATCCTGTTATACACAGATATACTATTGTACATTATATCACACAGACGCATTCACCATGCAGATAGTAAGTGCAGACAACATCCTGTTATACACAGTTATACTATTGTACATTATATCACACAGACGCATCCACCATGCAGATAGTAAGTGCAGATAACATCCGGTTATATACAGTTATACTATTGTACATTATATCACACAGACGCTTCCACCATGCAGATAGTAAGTGCAGATAACATCCTGTTATACACAGTTATACTATTGTACATTATATCACACAGACGCTTCCACCATGCAGATAGTAAGTGCAGATAACATCCTGTTATACACAGATATACTATTGTACATTATATCACACAGACGCATTCACCATGCAGATAGTAAGTGCAGACAACATCCTGTTATACACAGTTATACTATTGTACATTATATCACACAGACGCATCCACCATGCAGATAGTAAGTGCAGATAACATCCGGTTATACACAGTTATACTATTGTACATTATATCACACAGACGCTTCCACCATGCAGATAGTAAGTGCAGATAACATCCTGTTATACACAGTTATACTATTGTACATTATATCACACAGACGCTTCCACCATGCAGATAGTAAGTGCAGACAACATCCTGTTATACACAGTTATACTATTGTACATTATATCACACAGACGCTTCCACCATGCAGATAGTAAGTGCAAATAACATCCTGTTATACACAGTTATACTATTGTACATTATTGAGGATTTATTGCAAAAAGAGCTGTAGAAAAAACCCTCATTAAATGACTGCAGGGCTCGGAGAGCAAAGGCTCCTGTAGATTTGGACACATTTTACGTATGTGTATTTTTCCCCAAATAATAAAGCTGCAACTCAAGATGCAGCCAGCCAGGGGTGAAGCTAGGCTTCCTGTCACCCAGGCCAGAGACTCAGTACCGCCCCTTCCTCCAGTAGATAATAGTCACCATCTGCCTATATGGCTGCTGTATAATACACAGTACATCAGTGACCACCAGACAGAACCCGCCTCTGGGAGGAGGTGACTGTATGCTGGCCTGCCCTCTCTCCCTGCTCTCACTGCTGTCTTTGCATGATCAGGGCTGATGCTGTAGCAGCTCCAGCTTCCAAGCTGCCCCCTCTTTCACCTAGGGAACACGCCCCACTTGACCCCTATGGCCCCACCCCCTAGTTTCTTTCCTGCGTCCAGCTCTGTAAGGATAACGCATATGCCAGTTTTACAC
The DNA here is from genome assembly GCA_031769625.1 of Taudactylus pleione. Lineage (NCBI taxonomy): Eukaryota > Metazoa > Chordata > Amphibia > Anura > Myobatrachidae > Taudactylus > Taudactylus pleione. Next base: position 3,571,154 of record JAUIMM010000482.1, read on the forward strand.
CATCATCATCAATGTCCCCCTCTTCTCCCATTACTCATTTTTCCTTCTCTTTTACCCCCCCAAGATCCTACTACCCCACTGCTAATCTCTCCTCCCTCACCACTATCCCTGGCACTTCACCCCACCTCCATCCACGTCTCCTTAATCTCTCTCCCTGCCCACCTCCTACTGGTTCCCCTCCTAGCTCTCAAGCCCGCATGATCTCTACACTCTATTCATCTCGATCTCCCAAAGGTATCTCATCTCCACACTATAGCAACCCTGAAAATCTCATTCACATTTCTCCTATCAACTCTGTCCCTCTATCCTGGGCCCTCTAGAATGCCAGATCAGTCTGTAACACACTGTCCCCCACCCATGACCTTTTCATCTCCAACTCCCTGAATCTCATAGCCATTACTGAAATCTGGATTTTACCCTCTGACACCACTTCTCTTGCAGCTCTCTCCTATTGGGGTCTCACCTTCTCCCACACCCCCCAGCTGGGGGGTCGCCATAGGGGTGGTGTTGGGGTCCTTCTATCCCCTGGTTACTCATACCAACTCATACCCTCAGAACCATCCCTTACATTCTCCACATTTGAGGTTCATGCTATACGCCTCTTCCAACCAGTACACCTCCGAGTAGCTGTCATTTACCGTCCCCCGGCCCTCCCTCCAAGTTCCTTGACAACTTCATGGCTCACTCACTTTCTCTCCTCAGACCTTCCCTCTATTATCCTAGGTGACTTCAATATTCCAATTGATATCCCCACACAATCCTCTGCCTCCAAACTCCTTACTCTCACTTCTTCATTTGGCCTCACCCAATGGACCTTCTCACCCTCCCATGTGAGTGAGCATTTGCTTGATCTGGTATTCACTCACCGTTGTGATATTTCTGCCTACTCTAATTCACCATTCCCCCTCTATGACCATCATCTTCTCTTTTAACTTATCCCTCTCTCCTTCCCCTCCTCTACCTCCCAGAGCCACCATCACTAAGCGTAACATTGAAGTTATCGACACTGCCTTCTTTTCTTCCCTACTTGACTCGCTTCTCTCCCCTATCCTCTCTTTATCCTGCCCTCAATAAGCTGCTTCCCTATACAATGCCTCCCTTACTTCTGCTCTTGACTCTGTTGCTCCGGCGATCACTACTCACCCACGCAAATCCACACCTCAACCCTGGCATTCCAAATGCACCAGATACCTGCAAAAATGTTCACGAACCGCCGAGCGACAGTGGAGAAGATCACGCTCTCAGACAGATTTTCTCCATTTCAAATTCATGCTGTCATCCTACAGTGCTGCCTTTTCCCTCTCTAAACAGTCATATTTCAAGAATCTCATCTCCTCCCTGTCCTCAAATCCCCAGCGTCTCTTTTCCACCTTCAACTCCCTCCTCTGCCCACCCCCTCTTCGTCTCCCCTCCTTGCTCTCTGACTGACTTTGCTACCTATTTTACATCTAAAATTGATTCCATACGTCAGGACATCATCCAACCAGTCCCCCAGCTCTCCACCTCCTCCTTTCTCGGAACACCCCTCCCCATCTACTTTACCGACTTTGACATCCTTTTCCCCTGTATCTGGAGAGGAAGTAATGGCCATCATCCAGTCCTCCCCCCCCTTCCACCTCCCCCCTTGACCCATACCCTCCCGCTTCCTTTACTGCCGCTTTCCTTCTGCCTGCTCCCATCCTCCCCACCTCCTTAATCTCTTCCTCTCTTCTGGCACTGTCCCTTCTGCATTCAAGCATGCCCTGGTCTCCACCATTCTTAAAAAACCTACCCTTGATCCTAACATTCTCTCTAACTACCGACCAATCTCTCTCCTCCCTTTTGCCTCCAAACTCCTTAAGCGCGTTGTTTACAACCGCCTTACCAGCTTTCTGTCCTCCCACTCCCTCCTTGACCCTTTTCAGTCTGGCTTTCGTTCTCTCCACTCCACTGAAACTGCCCTCACGAAAGTCAGCAATGACCTCCTTGCTGCCAAATCCAAGGGCCACTACTTATTCTCCTTGACCTCTCTCTGCTTTTGACACTGTGGACCACCCTCTCCTGCTGCATATCCCTCACTCCCTTGGTCTACGTGACACTGCTCTCTCCTGGCTGTCCTCCTACCTCTCTGACTGTTCCTGATCTGTTTCCTCTCACGACTCCTCCCCCCCTACAGCTTCTTACAGTAGGTGTTCCCCAAGGTTCTGTTCTTGGACCTCTCCTATTCTCTCTCTATACGTCCTCTCTAGGTGAACTCATCTGCTCTTTTGACCTCCATTATCATCTCTATGCTGATGATACTCAGATCTACCTTTCCTCATCTGATCTTTCCCCCTCTCTACTGACTCATATCTCCAACTGTCTCTCTGCCATTTCTTCCTGGATGTCCCAGTGATTTCTCAAACTTAATATGTCTAAGACTGAGCTGATCGTCTTCCCAACCTCCCACATAACCTCATTTTCCACTATTTCTTTATCAATAGTTGGCACAACTATCTCATCTAGTCCCAAAGTACGCTGTCTTGGAGTCATCCTGGACTCTTCCCTCTCCTCCAAACCACATATTCAGAACCTCTCACAGTCCTGTCGTTTCCATCTCAGGAACATTTCCAAGATCAAACCCTCATATAGTCAATGGTCATCTCCAGATTGGACTACTGTAACCTCCTCCTATCTGGCCTCCCCAATTCCCATCTCTCTCCTCTCCAGTCTGTCCTCAATGCTGCCGCTCGGCTCATCTTCCTCTCCAAACGCTCTACATCTGCCTCCCCTCTCCTACAAGCCCTCCACTGGCTCCCCTTCCCTTTCAGACCCCAATTCAAGGTTCTCACACTCACTTACAAAGCCCTCACCCATTCCTCTCCCATTTACATCTCTGATCTCATCTCCCTTCACTCTTCTGTCCGCCCTCTTCGTTCACTTAATACACGCAGCCTTTCATGCCAATTGATTACTTCCTCCCACTCCCGCCTCCAAGATTTTACCAGTGCTGCTCCCCACCTTTGGAACTCCCTCCCTCTCCCCATCAGACTCTGCACCTCTCTACAATCTTTCAAACAAGCTCTTAAGACCCACTACTTCATTAAAGCTTTCTAGCTCTCATCCTAACTTGCTGCTACATCTTTCTTCCTCCCCGCCTACCTCATCTGTGTCACTCCTATTTGTCTGCCCCTCCCTTTTAGAATGTAAGCTCTTTCGAGCAGGGCCCTCTACCCTCTCGTGCTTCTCCCTACTGTACTTTCATTTATCTCTTACTCCCCACTAGGGCACCTAACACTCAGCTGCTTATGTGGGTGTAAAGGTCGGTAATATATAGCTATGTTTATTATCCATGTCCGTGTCCTGCATTATATTGTACTGTAAGTTGCTGGTTACTTATTTGTTTATGTACTATGTAAGGCGCTGCGCAACACTTGTGGTGCCATATAAATAAATAATAATAATAATAATGTGTGTTTCGCACTAAGGAATGATCACCTGCAAGATAGGCACCTCCTGACAAGCGTATATATTACTGTACTGCGCAAGCGTTTGCATGACCTTTCTCCCCTGTTCCGCCCCTCTTACAGTTGGGAGGTATAAGCACAAGACTATTAAATCTGCAAATTAATTAAAAACTTGTTCACAGTATGAAGAAGCAATAATAAAATATGCACATGACAAGTCCAACACCCTATCAGGAACTGAGCTGGAAAGAGTGGAGGGCAGTAAAAATCGCGACGCTGCTTTAATGCAAGTTGAGTTGCACTCTCACCATTTATCTTTAGATGCTGCAGGATTCGGGGAGGAGGGGCTTGTCTGCGCCAATATTTTGGTAATACACAGCACTCCGTTCCTGAGAAGCAGCGCGTGAAATATTTACCTGAACTGGGAGAATACTGGTATGTTCTTAATGGCGGAGTATTTCTCCCTCTCATATAACCACTCAGTAACGGGGACAGTCTCCATATTCTCCACTCTGGTCTCCATATAGACCTAGATTAACAAGGAAAACATTTTATTCTGTCACAAACTACTAACAATTCTATAGATAACTTTAAGGTCTAACAAGAGGGCGATGTTCTGGGCACAGAATGGGCCTGACTCAGAGCCGCTCGCTAGATGCGATCCCTCGCACAGCAATGCATTAGCACGCCCAGTATTTCTTAGTGCGCGATCACATAGTGTATGCAGACACCCACCAGCCTGTTTTAAGATGCCCACTTGTGCACGTCATGTCCAGGAAGTGTTTGAAACCATCGGTACATCGGGTAACATCGGATGATATCGCAGCACTTGTGGCAGACCATACCCTGCTGCGAGCACTTCAGTGTAATAACCAGCCAGGTGACGTGCACTATGACGCTGTCCTATAATTATGCGCACCTCTAACACGCCGCTGAGATGCTCAGGCACGCCTGCGTTTGCACCTCCACTCCCCCGTTTTTAATGGCCAGCCCCTGTTACCACCTACAAACGGCCTCTCCTGTCACTCACTCTGCTGGGCCGTCTATGCGCAGCGAGCGAGTGCATAAGGTATGCGCACGCGCACTGCGATGCATACACATGTGCACAATGCATATACACTGCAAACCATCGGCAGCTGCCAGAGTACGCATCTTAGCGAGCGGGTCTGAATGAGCTCCAATGTATGAAAGAAATAGGCCTGAAATATTCTGCCGAGCCGCAGGTTGCAATGGACCCACTATAGTTATACTCACTAAATAGAAAGTAACAGCTTACAGCTGGGCTGAGAGGTCATATGGCAGCAACATTGTTTGTGTCATTTTCAGTGATATTCTAGTTACGCACTGCTATAAATACATGTAATAATGGATGTGCTGCATGTAATGCGACGTACAATACTTTCATACTAAAAATGATGATGAAAAATCTTTCGATGAAGAAGTACTATTCTAAGCAATAAAATAATCAAAAACTTTTTTTTGGATGGAAAAACGCTGACAAAAAAAAAAAGTTACTTCGGAGTGACTGTGCCCCGGAATCTGGCTTCATCTGTAACGTACTGAAGAAGAGTGAACCGTTCCAAAAAAAATTAACGTTTTCGTGATTATTGGGGTCTGAGGTAAAAATGAAACACTGAAATGTTCTGTTAAACGTTGATTTGGAATAGTAAATTCTTTTGGAATATATGTATGAGGAATAAAAAAGTACTGTACACTAGACATGACTGCATAGGGCAGGGGTCTTCAACCTTGGCCCTCCAGTTGCTGTGGAACTACACATCCCAGAATGCAGTGCCATAGTTTTAGCATGCTGTTATATCAAAAAGGTGGCAGTGCATGCTGGGATGTGTAGTTCCACAGCAGCTGGAGGGCCAAGGTTGAAGACCCCTGGCACAGGGGATGTAAATTAGTATGCCGACAGAAGGGATGCCGGCCGTCGAAACCCCATCGTCGGAAGCCTGACCCAGGACTAAAGGTAGGCTTTGAAATCCTGACGCCTATCTAAATCCTGACGCCGGAATCTCGACAGCCGCCATCCCAATTGAAGGTACACCGAGGCCTCTTAGCGGTTAGCCAACAGGGGGGGGGGGTTTAGGTTTAGGCACCACAGCGGGGTTAGGCTTTGGGGGTGGGAGGTTAGGGTTTAGGCACCACTAGGGGGGGGTTAGGGTTAGGCACCACTGCGGATGGTTAGGCTTTGGGGTTGGGAGGTTGGGTTAGGCACCACTAGGGAGGTGGGAGGGTTAGGGTTAGGCACCACTGCTGACGGTTAGGCACCAAGGGGGTAGGTTCAGGTTTAGGCACTAATGGGGAGAATTAGGGTGCGCAATGGGGAGGGTTAGTGTGCAAGAAGGGAGGGTTAGGGGGAGAAGTGGGTGGGGGGGGAATGCAAGATGCCACTATTGGCATTTTGACAGCAGGCATCCTGACTGCCGGTATTTCATACCAAGCCCCTGCATAGACCCTCCTTTTAAACATTTATTTGGTCTTAACCATTGATAAAAAAAAGACACCAAAACCTAACCATTGGCTTATTATTATCACCAATCATCCTGATAACCTGATCTTAACATCAACGGGCATGGTTGGACTGGCCCACAGGAGTACAGGGGAAATCCCTGGTTGGCCCCACCCTCCTCTTCTAGTTATCAGGTTCCAGACCTCAAACTATAGATTGTTAGACGGTCAGTTACTTGCTGGAGCAGGACCACTGATAAACATGGGGGCTTGGTCCCCTTCTATAGAAAATACACCAAGATTTGCCTAGTGGTTAGCCAAGCGCCTGTGGTAGCTGGCCACACCCCCTCTGGTGGATGTCCATGCTCCCTAAGCATGGGCCCCTACCACTGCATGCCCCAGTCCAACACGGGCAATGGGCACTTCTAGACATAACTAGGGAAGTGTCTGTATACCATGACATATGTAATGTAAGATCACATGTGTAACGATTATACAGGCAGAAACGTGGACGGATGGTTCATAAATTGTAGCCAAAGATAATAGCACAGGATGAGCTGTATAATAACCAGCCTGGAGTAAATGAAATAAACACAAGCGAGGAGATTTTATTTGCACCAAGTTTTCCTTCCAGAGTATAACTTCTTTTTCTTAATCTGGGAGCGATCAGCCATTATATAATGCTTCAGTTCCCAACCAAACATTAATGGCGACCGGACAGAGTGACCACCTCCAGAATGGCGATTACATTCCGGGGCGCACAAAGGGCACGTGATGTCAGACGGGAAGTGGAGCATGAGATTACTTGTGGCAGACCAGGGGGCGGATACACAACACAAACTCAAATCAGGCGCCGATACTAAACCAGGGGGCGGAGTTGAGCCAAAGTCCTCCCCCACCTTTGGTGGCATCCCATGCGACGACGCCAGGTAAGTGGCTAAGGAGCGATGATTTCTGGTTACATAGGAAAATAATATGACTTATAACATTTCATAAAAGTTTACCTTGGACACTTTTGAAGCACTAACCGTCCAGTACAGGTCGCAGTGAACAGCGGAGGATGCTGGAACCACCTGGAGATCGTACGGATCGTACCGAGCGGTGGAACGGTTGCGACATCTGGGTAGACAGTACACGAATTCCCCGCGGTCATCTTTCGTTTTTACCTGAACAGAAGTAACCAGACGTATGGGGTTGATTATCAAGTGGTGAAGTGAGTGGGAAGGGGAGAAACTTCCCATAGCAACAAATCAGCTTCTGCACGCAGGGTGGGTTTCTGTACCCAGAAAGCCCCCCCTGACAGTCTCAAGAGCAGGCACCATGTTATTAAGCCCCGCCCCCTCACGTCAAAATGATGCGATTGTGGGTTAATAAGGAAGGAGGAGGCGGAGTCAATATGATTCTATTAGATTGGCATCATTTAGCCCCACCCCCTCTCGAATGACCCGCGAATCGCTGCATTTTGCCACTAGGGGGAGGTGTCTAATGACATGGCGCCAGCCTGCCAGGTCCTGTCCCCGCAGCTGCTGCAAAGTAAGTGTAATGTATGTGTGACATATGTATATGTGTGTAAGGTATGTGTGACATATGTATGTGTGTACTTATATGTATACTGTATGTATGTGTGCATGTATATACAGTATGTGTGTGTGTGTATATATATATATATATATACATACACACACATATATATATATATATATATATATATATATATAATGTGTACCTATATGTATAATATATATATATATATATATATATATATATATATACACACACACATACTGTATATACATATATATATATATATTGTATGTGTGTATATATATATATATATATATATATATGTATGTGTGTACTAATATGTATACTGTATGTATGTGTGTGTGTATATATATATATATACACACACACACACACACACACACACAGTCAGGTGCATAAATATTGGGACATTGACACAATTTTTATATTTTGGCCTCTATTCACCACCACAGTGGCTTTGAAATGAAACAAACAAGATGTGCTTTAACTGCAGACTTTCAGATTTAATTTGAGGGAAATTACATCCAAATCAGGTGAACGGTGTAGGAATTACAACGGTTTCTATATGTGCCTCCCACTTTTTAAAGGGCCAAAAGTAATGGGACAAACTAAACAATCCTAAATGTAACTTTCACTTTTTAATACTTTGTTGCAAATCCTTTGCAGGCAATTACAGCCTGAAGTCTGGAACGCATAGACATCACCAGACGCTGGGTTTCATCCCTGGTGATGCTCTGCCAGGCCTCTACTGCAAATGTCTTCAGTTCCTGCTTGTTCTTGGGGCATTTTCCCTTCAGTTTTGTCTTCATCAGGTGAAATGCATGCTCAATCGCACTCAGGTCAGGGGATTGACTTGGCCATTTCATAACATTCCACTTTTTAGCCTTAAAAAACTCTTTGGTTGCTTTTGCAGTATGCTTCGGGTCATTGTCCATCTGCACTGTGAAGCGCCGTCCAATGAGTTCTGAAGCATTTGACTGAATATGAGCATATAATATTGCCCGAAACACTTCAGAATTCATTCTGCTGCTTTTGTCAGCAGTCACATCATCAATAAATACAAGGGAACCAGTTCCATTGGCAGCCATACATGCCCACGTCATGACACTACCACCACCATGCTTCACTGATGAGGTGGTATGTTTTGGATCATAAGCAGTTCCTTTCCTTCTCCATACTCTTTTCTTCCCATCACTCTGGTACAAGTTGATCTTTGTCTCATCTGTCCATAGGATGTTGTTCCAGTACTGTAATGGCTTTTTTAGATGTTGTTTGGCAAACTCTAATCTGGTCTTCCTGTTTTTGAGGCTCACCAATGGTTTACATCTTGTGGTAAACCCTCTATATTCACTCTTGTGAAGTCTTCTCTTGATTGTTGACTTTGACACATATACACCTACCTCCTGGAGAGTGTTCTTGATTGGGCCAACTGTTGTGAAGGGGTTTTTCTTCACCAGGAAAATAATTCTTCTGTCATCCACCACAGTTGTTTTCCGTAGTCTTCCGGGTCTTTTGGTGTTGCTGAGCTCTCCGGTGCATTCTTTCTTTTTAAGAATGTTCCAAACAGTTGATTTGGCCACACCTAATGTTTTTGCTATCTCTCTGATGGGTTTGTTTAGATTTTTCAGCATAATGATGGCTTCACAGATAGTGACAGCTCTTTGGATCTCATATTGAGAGTCGACAGCAACTGATTCCAAATGCTAATGGCACACCTAGAATCAACTCCAGACCTTTTACCTGCTTAATTGATAATGAAATAAAGAGGGAATAGCCCACATCTGCCCATAAAATAGCTTTTGAGTTGATAGTCCCATTACTTTTGGCCCCTTAAAAAGTGGGAGGCACATATAGAAACTGTTGTAATTCCTACACCGTTCACCTGATTTGGATGTAATTACCCTTAAATTAAATCTGAAAGTCTGCAGGTAAAGCACATCTTGTTTGTTTCATTTCAAAGCCATTGTGGTGGTGACTAGAGGCCAAAATATAAAAACTCTGTCAATGTCCCAATATTTATGCACCTGACTGTATGTATATATATATATATATATATATATATATGTATATATATATATATATGTGTATGTATATACAGTATGTGTGTATATATATATATATATATATATATACATACATATGTATGTATGAGTATGTATATACAGTATATGTGTGTGTGTGTATATATATATATATATATATATGTATATACAGTATGTGTGTATATATATGTATGTGCATGTATATATATATATATATATATATATATATACATACATACACACACACACATATGGAAAGATGCCGCATTTGCACCCGCTGCTTATCATTTTATAGAATGTGTTTGATAAATTCTACCTCAAAGATGATTGGTTGCTATGGGCAACTTCTCCACTGGTCCACTACCCCACTCATTTACTTGCTTGATATATCAGCCCCATAGTGATGTCATAGGAGTAGGTAACAATGATCAGCCTGGTTCTGAGCTGTGCGCAATTCTGTCTGCGAATACAGCAGTTATGGGCGAGCAGAGTCATAGAGATCTCAGTCATATATCCGCTCAGCGAGTGTAACTAGCTGGCAACTGGGCGTTCCGGAGTAGGATAAGTGTGCGCTGGGCATGGTCTGAGCATACAGGGAGTTGCGGGCTATACAGAAGAGAGCGTATGCAGAGATCTGTCCGTCTTCACACGGATCTCTTACTCCAAGCTTAGGGAACGCGCGAATGTGCGCTGACGATTAGAACAATGGCTTTAATCAGCGGATGGATGGCTCTGTGTGATGCGAGTCTGAATACAGGCAGAGAGCCACATTTATTCCTGAGCACAGAAAGCTCATATAGTAACTGCATAATATGTTACAATAAAGACAGAGGCAACAGAAACATAAAATGATCAATGCAATAATACACAAAAAGGCCTGATTGTGAGTCGGACGCAGCAGTTTCTGTGTCTGCAAATACCGCTACAAGCCCTTCCCCAGCCGTGCAACTGACTGAGACACCCACATTGCGCGTCTTTAGACCTGAAATCCCTCTTGGCGTGACCACTGGCGCGCACCGTCAAAGCTTTTACCAGCCCCATGCCAAATGCAGAATCTCCGTCAAAGTATGGCTTCCGGTGTAAGCGATGAAGAGCATGAGTTCATTACCGCTGCAGGGACGCATAGCGACACTCCCATTACAGGTCAATAAGGCGGACCATATCCGTGCGTCCGCATAGCCACCTCCCAGTCACGCTCCAATACATTTATAACACATTTCTAAAACCGTGCGCTTCAATCGCAACTGCGACGCTGTGCGCACGGATTCAGCTGCATCCACCATTGGCAGTGTGCGTCCGACTCAGATTTGCCCTTTCATACGCAAGGTCCGTACTTATGTGGCCTATCCATAAATCTGACAACTTTCTGCTGTTTCAGTTTGCATTGTACAGTACCTCCAGGAGCCGCTGATAGTGACCAGCCTTGTGTCTTCTAGTTTCAGGAGCGAAATTGGGAAATTCTGTTTTCCAGCCGAGAAGGGATCGAAGTCTGTGAATGTGCGATACTGCGCTGTCATCTGAGGGACAAAGTGACGGATATTATGTTTACCAAAACATTCCTGATTGTAGGACTACACGTTATAAAGTCCTAGTGACACATTACTGATTGTAGGGCTACACGTTATAAAGTCCTAGTGATACATTACTGATTGTAGGGTTACACGTTATAAAGTCCTAGTGATACATTACTGATTGTAGGGTTACACGTTATAAAGTCCTAGTGATACATTACTGATTGTAGGACTACACGTTATAAAGTCCTAGTGACACATTACTGATTGTAGGGCTACACGTTATAAAGTCCTAGTGACACATTACTGATTGTGGGGCTACACGTTATAAAGTCCTAGTGACACATTACTGATTGTAGGGCTACACGTTTTAAAGTCCTAGTGACACATTACTGATTGTAGGGCTACACGTTATAAAGTCCTAGTGACACATTACTGATTGTAGGGCTACACGTTATAAAGTCTTAGTGACACATTACTGATTGTAGGGCTACACGTTATAAAGTCCTAGTGACACAGTACTGATTGTAGGGCTACACATTATAAAGTCCTAGTGACACATTACTGATTGTGGGGCTACATGTTATAAAGTCCTAGTGACACATTACTGATTGTAGGGCTACACGTTATAAAGTCCTAGTGATATATTACTGATTGTAGGACTACACGTTATAAAGTCCTAGTGACACATTACTGATTGTAGGGCTACACGTTATAAAGTCTTAGTGACACATTACTGATTGTAGGGCTACACGTTATAAAGTCCTAGGTGCTCATTACTGATTGTAGGGCTACACGTTATAAAGTCCTAGTGACACATCACTGATTGTAGGGCTACACGTTATAAAGTCCTAGTGACACATTACTGATTGTAGGGCTACACGTTATAAAGTCCTAGTGACACATTACTGATTGTAGGGCTACACGTTATAAAATCCTAGTGACACATTACTGATTGTAGGGCTACACGTTATAAAGTCCTAGTGACACACTATTGATTGAAGGGCTACATGTTATAAAGTCCTAGTGACACATTACTGATTGTAGGCCTACATGTTATAAAGTCCTAGTGACACATTACTGATTGTAGGGCTACACGTTATAAAATCCTAGTGACACACTACTGATTGTAGGGCTACACGTTATAAAGTCCTAGTGATATATTACTGATTGTAGGACTACACGTTATAAAGTCCTAGTGATATATTACTGATTGTAGGACTACACGTTATAAAGTCCTAGTGACACATTACTGATTGTAGGGCTACACGTTATAAAGTCTTAGTGACACATTACTGATTGTAGGGCTACACGTTATAAAGTCCTAGGTGCTCATTACTGATTGTAGGGCTACACGTTATAAAGTCCTAGTGACACATTACTGATTGTAGGGCTACACGTTTTAAAGTCCTAGTGACACATTACTGATTGTAGGGCTACACGTTATAAAGTCCTAGTGACACATTACTGATTGTAGGGCTACACGTTATAAAGTCTTAGTGACACATTACTGATTGTAGGGCTACACGTTATAAAGTCCTAGTGACACAGTACTGATTGTAGGGCTACACATTATAAAGTCCTAGTGACACATTACTGATTGTGGGGCTACATGTTATAAAGTCCTAGTGACACATTACTGATTGTAGGGCTACACGTTATAAAGTCCTAGTGACACATTACTGATTGTAGGGCTACACGTTATAAAATCCTAGTGACACATCACTGATTGTAGGGCTACACGTTATAAAGTCCTAGTGACACACTATTGATTGAAGGGCTACATGTTATAAAGTCCTAGTGACACATTACTGATTGTAGGGCTACACATTATAAAGTCCTAGTGACACATTACTGATTGTGGGGCTACATGTTATAAAGTCCTAGTGACACACTACTGATTGTAGGGCTACACGTTATAAAGTCCTAGTGATATATTACTGATTGTAGGACTACACGTTATAAAGTCCTAGTGACACATTACTGATTGTAGGGCTACACGTTATAAAGTCCTAGTGACACATTACTGATTGTAGGGCTACACGTTATAAAGTCCTAGTGACACATTACTGATTGTAGGGCTACACGTTATAAAATCCTAGTGACACTTACTGATTGTAGGGCTACACGTTATAAAGTCCTAGTGACACACTATTGATTGTAGGGCTACTACACATTATAAAGTCCTAGTGACACATTACTGATTGTAGGGCTACACGTTATAAAGTCCTAGTGACACATTACTGATTGTAGGGCTACACGTTATAAAGTCCTAGTGACACATTACTGATTGTGAGGCTACATGTTATAAAGTCCTAGTGACACATTACTGATTGTAGGGCTACATGTTATAAAGTCCTAGTGATATATTACTGATTGTAGGACTACACGTTATAAAGTCCTAGTGACACATTACTGATTGTAGGGCTACACGTTATAAAGTCTTAGTGACACATTACTGATTGTAGGGCTACACGTTATAAAGTCCTAGGTGCTCATTACTGATTGTAGGGCTACACGTTATAAAGTCCTAGTGACACATCACTGATTGTAGGGCTACACGTTATAAAGTCCTAGTGACACATTACTGATTGTAGGGCTACACGTTATAAAGTCCTAGTGACACATTACTGATTGTAGGGCTACACGTTATAAAATCCTAGTGACACATCACTGATTGTAGGGCTACACGTTATAAAGTCCTAGTGACACACTATTGATTGAAGGGCTACATGTTATAAAGTCCTAGTGACACATTACTGATTGTAGGACTACACATTATAAAGTCCTAGTGACACATTACTGATTGTGGGGCTACATGTTATAAAGTCCTAGTGACACATTACTGATTGTAGGGCTACACGTTATAAAGTCCTAGTGATATATTACTGATTGTAGGACTACACGTTATAAAGTCCTAGTGACACATTACTGATTGTAGGGCTACACGTTATAAAGTCCTAGTGACACATTACTGATTGTAGGGCTACACGTTATAAAGTCCTAGTGACACATTACTGATTGTAGGGCTACACGTTATAAAATCCTAGTGACACTTACTGATTGTAGGGCTACACGTTATAAAGTCCTAGTGACACACTATTGATTGTAGGGCTACTACACATTATAAAGTCCTAGTGACACATTACTGATTGTAGGGCTACACGTTATAAAGTCCTAGTGACACATTACTGATTGTAGGGCTACACGTTATAAAGTCCTAGTGACACATTACTGATTGTGAGGCTACATGTTATAAAGTCCTAGTGACACATTACTGATTGTAGGGCTACACGTTATAAAGTCCTAGTGACATATTACTGATTGTAGGACTACACGTTATAAAGTCCTAGTGACACATTACTGATTGTAGGGCTACACTTATAAAATCCTAGTGACACATTACTGATTGTAGGGCTACACGTTATAAAGTCCTAGTGACACATTACTGATTGTAGGGCTACACGTTATAAAGTCTTAGTGACACATTACTGATTGTAGGGCTACACGTTATAAAGTCCTAGTGACACAGTACTGATTGTAGGGCTACACATTATAAAGTCCTAGTGACACATTACTGATTGTGGGGCTACATGTTATAAAGTCCTAGTGACACATTACTGATTGTAGGGCTACACGTTATAAAGTCCTAGTGACACATTACTGATTGTAGGGCTACACGTTATAAAATCCTAGTGACACATCACTGATTGTAGGGCTACACGTTATAAAGTCCTAGTGACACACTATTGATTGAAGGGCTACATGTTATAAAGTCCTAGTGACACATTACTGATTGTAGGACTACACATTATAAAGTCCTAGTGACACATTACTGATTGTGGGGCTACATGTTATAAAGTCCTAGTGACACATTACTGATTGTAGGGCTACACGTTATAAAGTCCTAGTGATATATTACTGATTGTAGGACTACATGTTATAAAGTCCTAGTGACACATTACTGATTGTAGGGCTACACGTTATAAAGTCCTAGTGACACATTACTGATTGTGGGGCTACACGTTATAAAGTCCTAGTGACACATTACTGATTGTAGGGCTACACGTTATAAAATCCTAGTGACACATTACTGATTGTAGGGCTACACATTATAAAATGCATAAATAAATTGTACACACACCTTAATGACATTGTAAGGTTTTTATGATTTAAAGTCTGAATTCCAGATAAATCGTCTCAGTTCAAGAGAAACACAAACAGACATTTCAGAAAAATAAGTGAATTACATAAACCTACAATACGCTGGTTACATCAGTGATCATTAAGTTATTTGTAGTTTTTTATTTTAATTTCCTTCCTAAAACAAATATTGTGGCTCTTACTTGAATTTTTGTTGACTGCAAGATCACATTAATGGGGAAAAGGACGGTCATGATGTACAGGTTGAGTCTCCCATATCCAAAATGCTTTGGGTCAGGGGTATTTTATATAACGGAATATTCCGTATTTTGGAATATTTGCATATCATAATGAAATATCTTGGGAATGGGACCCCAATATACACACAGAATGCATAAATGTATTATATACACCTTATACTCAGTCTGCAGGTCATTTTATACAATATTTTCATAATTTTGTGGCTCAAGCAAAGTTTGTGTACAGAAATGAAATGCATTTATGTTTCATATACACCTTATTCACAGTCTGCAGGTAATTTTATACAATATTTTTAATAATTTTGCGCCTTAGACAAAGTTTGTGTACATTGAACCATCAAAAATGAAAGGTTTCATTATCTAGGTCATGCCAAAATTATTCCGTATTTCGGAATATTTGGATATGGGAGACTCAACCTGTATCTGATTTTCAGGCTTTAGGGCCTGGTTCAGGGTTGTAGGGAAACCCGATGGTGTTACATTGGTAACCTCTCTCATCTCATACACAAGCACCAATCCCTACGTCTTCAGGTCTCTGTCTCATCCTGATTGTCATCCTACTTATCACATCTCTCTTTCAGAGTTCGCTTCACTTGATCCACAATCTCTCTGCTTCCTCTGTCATTTGGAGAACCACAAGGCTCAGTCCATGGTACTCAGCCTTATTCTATCTATACCACCTCTCTAGGGAAACTAATAAGCTCTTACAGAATCCAGTATTATCTGTATGTGGCTTGTCTTGATTTTCCCTTCTGCAATCACCAGACCCAGCCTGATGATCATTCCTTGTACCTGCACCAGCACGCCATATCCGGAGGCACGGCACAGGAATACAGCCTTCCATCTGCAAAGCCCAAATCCCTGTGCAGGGTTCACTGGTAAAGGTCAGAGATTCACCAAGGAAGCACCAACCTTCAGAAACATTTACTGATGTTATATAAATGTGGCAGGTGGGGCCCAGAGCTGATCTAAGCTACAGCCATCTCTAGCTGCTGCCTGTATGTTCTGTGATGTCACAGTGCCGGTCACAGCCCTATATAAGGGAAGCCCAGCTACTGGCAGCCATTTTGTGGCTACAGCCATCTCTAGCTGCTGCCTGTATGTATAGTGATGTCACAGTGCTGGTCATAGCCCTATATAAGGGAAGCCCAGCTACTGGCAGCCATTTTGTGGCTACAACCATCTCTAGCTGCTGCCTGTATGTATTGTGATGTCACAGTGCAGGTCACAGCCCTATATAAGGGAAGCCCAGCTACTGGCAGCCATTTTGTGGCTATAGCCATCTCTAGCTGCTGCCTGTATGCATTGTGATGTCACAATGCTGGTCACAGCCCTATATAAGGGAAGCCCAGCTACTGGCAGCCATTTTGTTGCTACAGCCATCTCTAGCTGCTGCCTGTATGTATTGTGATGTCACTGTGCAGCATACCTCCCAACATGACCCTCTCCAGGAGGGACACAATGCTCTGGTCCTGGACTTCCCTGGTAATTTATGATTGGTGGAGGCTCCAGAGGTGGGGCTGCAGCACAGTCCAAAATTCAAATAGGGGAGTCACACCAACTGCCAGTGAGTCCCAGCCAGTGATGTTTGGCAGCGTGTGAAATGACAGTTGGTGTGACTCCCCTATTTGAATTTTGAACTGCAACTGCAGCCCCAGCTCTTACCAGGGAAGTCCAGGACCAGAGCATTGTGTCCCTCATGGAAAGGGTCATGTTGGTAGGTATGGTGCAGGTCACAGCCCTATATAAGGGAAGCCCAGCTACTGGCAGCCATTTTGTAGCTACAGCCATCTCTAGCTGCTGCCTGTATGTATTGTGATGTCACAGTGCAGGTCACAGCCCTATATAAGAGAAGCCCAGCTACCGGCAGCCATTTTGTGGCTACAGCCATCTCTAGCTGCTGCCTGTATGTATTGTGATGTCACAGCCCTATATAAGGGAAGCCCAGCTACTGGCAGCCATTTTGTGGCTACAGCCATCTCTAGCTGCTGCCTGTATGTATTGTGATGTCACAGTGCAGGTCACAGCCCTATATAAGGGAAGCCCAGCTACTGGCAGCCATTTTGTGGCTATAGCCATCTCTAGCTGCTGCCTGTATGTATTGTGATGTCACAGTGCAGGTCACAGCCCTATATAAGGGAAGCCCAGCTACTGGCAGCCATTTTGTGGCTACAGCCATCTCTAGCTGCTGCCTGTATGTATTGTGATGTCACACTGCTGGTCATAGCCCTATATAAGGGAAGCCCAGCTACTGGCAGCCATTTTGTGGCTACAGCCATCTCTAGCTGCTGCCTGTATGTATTGTGATGTCACAGTGCAGGTCACAGCCCTATATAAAGGATGCCAAGCTACTGGCAGCCATTTTGTGGTGACATTTTCTCCTAAATTGATAGTCTCTGAGTAGTTCCTGCTTTGTTTAAGCAATTTTGGATAATGACTACTGATATTGGCTTTGGATTATATCTTCTAATAAGGTCCTGAACAGCAACAGCTTTAGAAAAAGAAGAATCTGAATAACATCTTCAGGTAAGGACTATAGGAAACATTTTGGCCTGCCACCATTACCCCTTCAGACACCTCCCTCCATTTTATCTGCAGTTTTTAATTTAGAGACAATGAATAAAGCAAATTATTCATCTATTTATATAATGTCCTGACTGACTGGCTGACTGACTGCCCTAACCCCTGGACCTAGAAACATGAAAATCGGGGAGTACATTCCTTCCATGATGTAGGTGCCCACTAAGTAGTGATTTTTCAAAATTAGAATCCTAAGGAGGTGAAGAAAGCTAAAATGTTCCCCCCCCCCTGTGCAATGTGCTGACTGACTGTCTCATTGTGGCTGTAGCACAGATCATATTCAAACACCAACTGTCACTCCAAGTGCTGCCAAACATCACTGACAGTTGGTGTGGCTCCCCTATTTGTATAGTGAGGGAGGGGAATGTGTTACTACAAAGGTATGGGAGGGGAATGTGTTACTACACAGGTAAGGGAGGAGAATGTGTTACTACAGAGGTGAGAGAGAAAAATGTGTTACAACAGCAGTGAGAGGGGAATATGTTACTGTAGAGGTGAGGGAGGGGAATGTGTTACTACACAGATGAGGGAGGGGAATGTGTTACTACACAGATGAGTGAGGGAAATGTGTTACTATAGAGGTGAGGGAAGGGAATTTGTTACTACACAGGTAAGGGAGGGGAATGTCAAATGTGTTACTACAGGGTAGGGAAAGGAATATGTTACAACATGGGCAAGGGAAGGGAATATGTTATTAAAGGGGTGAGCAGGGGTAATGTGTTACTACAGAGGTGAGGGAGGGGAATGTGTTACTCCAGAGGTGAGGGAGGGGAATGTGTTACTACAGGTGTGAGGGAGGGATTGTATTTCTACACAGGTGAGGAAGTGGAATGGGTTAGTACACAGGTGAGGGAGGGTAGTGTCTTACTATAGCAGTGAGGGAGAGGATGCATTACTATAAAGGTGAAGGATTAATGACCAGTGATGCGTGCTCCCGCCGGTCATTTCCAACATCAATCATCACCCAAACATGCTGGACGATAACGTCAGGTTGAGCATGGTACGGGGATGATTGATGTGCCTACATTGAATGACTGATCGGTCAGTGTAGGTACAGCACCAGACTGTGAAGCGACTGCACGATTACAATGTCGTTATCGTGCAGTCGTTTCTATGTCTGCTAGTGGATGTGCCCCTTAACTCTGCTAGCGTCAGGCATCTGTAGACTGTGCCGTTGATATGTGACACTTGCATATCTGTGTGCAACTAAGACTAATAACGGAACTTGGGGCTTCATTCAGAGGCGGCCGTACGGTCTACGACCGCATGGCCGCCTCGATGTTTGTCCAGTGCGCATGCGCACGAGGGAGCCGGCTCCTTCGTGCGCATGCGTGAGACCCGCTACGACCGACAGCGCCGGTCGTAGCGGGTCTCTTTCCAAAGGGGGCGAGGTGTCGATGTTGATTGACAGCTCGCCCCGTTTGGAAGGCGGGCCAGGGGGGTGGCAGCCCAAACGGAGGCGTTCCCATGGGAACGCCTGCCATTTGGGGGAGGCCCCACTGACATCACTAGTGATGTCAGTGGAGAGCTTCCGGCTCTGACAGAGCCAGAAACTCTCCTGGGCTTACGACAAGTGAGACCCTACCCTAGGGTCTCGTCGTAAGCCCCGATGGTCGCGATGGTCTCTGACCATTGCGACCATCACCCGAGCCGTCGTTAGAGCTGTGGGTGTAAACCCACAGCCTAACGACCGAAACAGAGGCGGCCAGTCAGGATGCAAGCGGCCGCCCAGTTTCTGAGCGACCGCTTGCATCCTCCGACCGCCTCTGAATGAGGGCCTTGGTGTGGTAAAAGGTTGCAGCCATTGCATCATAACATATGCTGATTGTCACACACAGATATACAGGTGTCACGTATCAAATTAATCAGCACAGTCTCCTGGTACATCCTAGTCGCATCATAGACACTAACAAAGTCTCATGGGACCAGGCGCTCCAAGAGGGGCTGTTCGGCCCGACTGCAGCAAAGATGAGCGAGGACACATCAGTAACTACAGTAGGTGCAGCTGTTACGGGGCCTTACCCTGCACCAAATTACACTGCCATCTCCTGAGCCGCGGCTTTTCTGTTCTCACCAGAGAATCAGCTGTCACTGACCCGGAATCAGTATGTAATACCGCCGGCCGCATGGCTGGCAGTTCGATTCCCGGCAGCGTCAGGCCGACAACGCAGGAAATCCCTATCGTCCCTATGTAAGTATTAACTAACCTAACCTACTCCCCTAACCCTAACCCTCCCTTAGGGGTGCCTAACCCTAACCTCCCTCCCAAGTGCCTAACCCTAATCCCCCCTCTAAGTGCCTAAACCTAACCCCCCCTTCCCCGCTGCCTAAACCTAAGTCACCCGGGGGGGGGGAGCCTAACCTCCCCCCGGGGGTGGCTAACCCTAACCCTCCCTCCCCCTAGCCTAACCCTAATTCCCCCCCCGGGAGCCCTAAACCTAACCCCCCCCCCCCCCCCCGCGCGGCTGTCCGTTCGCGGCGCCCGGCCTCCCTTCGATCGGGATGCCGGGCACCGGGATTAGAGAGACTATATATATTTTTTTAAATATATATTTTTTCATTTATAATACTTATTATATGCTAATCGCCATTCATTTAATCCTGTATGTCAGCTAAGTAGGCATATAGCGCAAATGTTAGATAACTTACAATCAAAATGGATAACTGCAAAATAGTTTGCACAGGGTGGGCCCTGTGGAAATTTTGCTATGGGGCCCCCATAGGTCTCGTTATGCCCCTGGGGAGTGGGGTGAGTTTCCCTGATACATTGCAGGGCAAAGATGTCCTGCATTGGTGCGACAATAAGGGGCGATGTAGAAAGTGTCTCTGTGCTGCGAATAATGACTTGATGATACGTCCACATGTGAACCTTATAAATAACAAGCCCCAAGCTGAAAGCACTGGAGCCCTCCCCAACCCTGGGCCTGATTCAGAGGCGCTCGCAAAAAGCGAGTGCTTGCTCTGAATCAGGGCTGCTCGCAATAGCTGTGGGTGGTCACCCACAGCTATGCGAGCGACCAGGAGGCCGCATCTCAAAAAAACAGCGCCCGCCCTGATTCAGAGGCGCTCGCAAAAAGCGAGACCATTGCGACCATCGGGCTTGCGATGAGAGCCTTGTGGTAGGGTCTCGTGGCCGCAAGCCCCAGAGAGCTTCCGGCTCTAATAAAGTAGAATGCCTCTGTTTGTGAAGCCACCCCCCGGCCACGCCAACAAAACGGGGTGAGCTGTCGATCAACATCGACAGCCGGCCCTTTTGTAGTGAGCCATGCAGCGAGTGCTTTTTGCGCTCGCTCCGGGGCTCGCGCACGCACTGGGCCACCATCGACCCACTTGTGAGCGCTATGCGCTTGCGAGCGGGTCTGAATCGGGCCCCCTGTGTGCAGTGACTACTGGATTAATACAATGGTAAAGATAGGACTAGGAATACCTGTATGTGCATGTAGCACCACTGATCCCAGCAAGCTCAGACAGCCACCACCCACATGGGATCTAACTTTATTGACACAAAGAGGATCGTTGATGCATAACATGATACAACATCTACAGATGGGGAACTGACTCAGAGACAGCTCTGAAAGCATTTAAGACAGTAAATCAAAGATTTATGTTTTTGTTGTTTAACTAAAATAACACATTTTATTCCTTGTACGTTAGATGATAATAACACAGATCACTGAGAGTATGAAAGTAGATAAACGGCCGGATATCGGGGACTCACCGCTTGCGTTTTCCTGACCTGAGTCAATCTGGAGCCGACCGGGGTGTTGCGGCTTCTCCCCTGCAGCCACCTCCATCACTACACAGTGGTCCTGGTGGTCTTTATTCTCTCCCACTTCTATATCCCAGGACGGACTGGTGTCCTCCCAGCTCCGGCTGCTCATCCGTCCTCCTCTGTGCCTGCTGGAAGAGGACAATGGTTCCTAATCCGCCAAAGAGACGAGATGTACTTCTATATGCTAACAACATACACGATTCACCAGGCCAAAATAGTACAGTACCATAAGTGACATCTTTGCCAAATATTGTTCTAAACTATTTAAGCTCTTTTGGGGTAAATGTATTTAAACTATGGTTAAAGCAATGCAAGACTGCAGTATGACGGATGCATGCTAGGAATGATATACCGTCATTTGGATTATTTCGTTGCGCTATAGCGACATCTCCTATATTTCAGTAGGAAAGGTGATAGGCCCCAGTGGAATTCACGGTAACGACACATTTATTAATAAAATTATGTTTTGGTGCAATATTTCGCAGTACCAAACACGTACGGTGCTCATGCCAGTCTAGGGCTGGTGTGAGACAGGTTATGTTTCGGGTAAAAAAAAAAAACGGGAAAAGCGGGAAGAGCAAGGATTACTCATTAGCCCCCGTAATGCCACCAGGGACCCCTTCCCTGGGATGTAGTCGCAACCCGGCGTGCGGGATACCAACGGTCTAAATACCGGCGCCAAAATCCCGACAGTGACGGGATCCCGGCACCAGTATCCTGGCCGCCAGCATCACGAAGGCAAGTATCGGCAGTTAGGTGAAGGATAGCGTGCGAGGTTAGAGTTAGGCACTATGGGGGAGGGTTAGGAATAAGGTGCGGGGAGGGGAAGTTTAGGTTTACGCACTAAGGGGGAGGTTAGGTTTAAGTACCGGGGAGGGAGTGTAAGGTTTAGGGTGCTAGGAGTCGTGGCTTAGGCACTAGCGGGAGGTTAGGTTTAGGCTCTAGGGGGAGGTTAGGTTTAGGCACTAGGGGGAGGTTAGGTTTAGGCACCTGGGGAGTGTGAGGTTTAGGGTGTGGGGAGGGGGAGGTTAGGCTTAGGCACCGGGGAGGAACGGTTAGGGTAGGGGTTAGGGTTAGTGCTAGCATTCTTACCTATGGGTGTCGGGATTCTGACTGTTGGGATGCCGCTGTCGGTATTCTGACCAGCGGCATCACGACCGCCGGCAATCCATACCCAACCCGCAGTTCAGACGGGAATATAACCAAGGCAGCGTCTGGCTCTTTCTAGCCCACTCAGACACAACACGATGCTAGGATAAGTTTAGAGGAGCTTAGGGAACCCTGTCACAGGCTTAGACACAGGGGTAACACCCGATATTTACTACCCGGAGAAAAAAGCGAATCATGTTACATTTCATCTTCTTTTTCCTGGTCTCTCAGCTTCCGTAAGTTTCTTCTCTTCCTGTCCTCTCTACAGATAGAGGTGCGGATAATGGACGAACGCGCTTCCACGTTTCCCGGCGGTGGCTTCGGAATAAAACTCTGAAAGTAAGAAAAAAAAACCCCAAGATGTTATGTACCATATAAATTCTAAAGGAAAATCAAACACCAAAATTATTTTGATCTTTAAAACCTGAGCGACTGGGAAAAACCTTGTGCGATGCAGTTTCCAGTGTAATTCTGAGCCCATAAGTTCTAATTTAGAGTATATGTGTTTTTTTGTGTGTAAGATACGCATATGGGTACTTATTACATACATGCACGAAAAATGCATTCGTATACTACCACATGTAGACATTTGTGTATTGTTCACTTGAATATCAAGCCCCATCTCTGTGCTGTCTCCGAGCTTTATCTACGCTATCGTAGGGCATCGGAATACACACGCGTTAAGCCTGACGCAAACTGGATTTGAGCTGGACGCATCAGACTGAACATAGGCCTGTAATTGCGCTATTTCTATGTATCTGCATTGCGCAGAATAAGCCCCAAAATGTTGAATGAGATGGAACGAAGTGGCTCCATTTTTGGTCAATAATCCCTTTGCTGGAGAAGAAGGTGACACAGACCCCCTAATCCTGTTGCTAATGTACCTCGTCAAAACACATCATCTACGTAGAGAGGATCTACTGCCCACGATGCAAGGGGACTATATTAGAGAGCCCTACGTAGGATACGTGGGGCATTATAAAGGACCATTGCAGACAATTAGGGACGTGTGGGATCAGGAACCAAGATAAGTAACAGTGTCATTGTACAACTTGACGGATAATTCCAAAACTGAAAAATATAGATATTCCGGTTGGTCCCCCAATGTCTCCTGCATGCCTGCCGGTTCTCCTCTCGCTCCCAGGCAACGGGTTCATGGTAAACGACACATTGCGCAGGGAAATACATATAAATAACATTTCGGTAGAAGTGAGGAGAGCGAGGTAAACACTGCTGGGCCCTTCTTGCTCCTGCAGGCCCTGTTGGACAGCCATAATGCCGTACCTGATGTAGTATGGGGAACAGGTTGCTCTTAGGATCTTCTGCTTATTTTCCTCAGAAGTTTATAGCCATATTATTAATGGACAATATGTAGTAAAAACTGTGTAAATGACAAGTAGTGATGTAATCACCTGCATGAGTACCAAAGTACAGTGGCGTCACAAATGGGGTGCGGGCTGCACCTGGGTGTCACCTGCCGAGGTGACAGGAGCCGGGTGCAGCACTATAGCATTAAGTGCAGGACTCGGCTCCTGACACAGTGAGGCAGCTGGCACTGCCCACAGGGCAGTCCGGCACCTCCACCATCACCACCCCGAAGAGAAAAGAACAGGGCTGCGAGGACACGCCCCTTCCCGGGAAGTCACGCCCCTGCCAGTGAGGCCTCGCCCTTTTTGTCAGGGCGTGGCTTCACCGAGCGCACTCCGCCCCCCCACCCGCAGCCAGTAATCCCTACTAAACAAATTGGGAATTCAAATTATTATAAAAAGAGATTAGCCAGTTCGGTTCTACTCGGCTACATTTGTATATGCAAATTGGCATCTTATTGGCTATCTGGCTATTATGTGTTTTGGACAGACAATAAGATAAATCTGAACTTCAGCTAATTTGCCAAAAAGAACCGAGTAGAACCAAACCACTAATCTCTAATTATAAGTAATAACATAGCTCTGCAATAGATTATAATCAAACGATCGGTGACTTCTCACACCCATCACGCACAGTATACTGCATTACACTTTTGGCCATAATTATTGACAATCAGATCTGTGTACAATTTGGCTACACACATGTAAATTGCAAAGATCAAGATGTTCAACAATTGGGTTCATATGATATGACCGGATAATGCAGGATCAAAAGCATGACAGTCATCAGCTTCCCAACATACCCAGCCTCGGCCCATCAAACTCCTGTTCATCCAATGGCATTTTGATGAGCAGAACGCTCATTATTATTATTATCCCTAATTTATATGGCGCCACAAGGGGAAGGGGAGCCAGTGTAGGGCTTGAAGGAGAGGGGAGGCAGATGTAGAACGTCTGGAGAGGAAGATGAGCCGAGCAGCAGCATTGAGAACTGATTGTAGTGGAGAGAGGTGAGAGACTGGGAGGCCAGCTAGGAGAAGGTTACAGTAGTCCAATCTGGAGATGACCAGTGAGTGAGTGGATGAGGGTTTTAGTGGCATCCTGGGTGAGGAAGGGTCTAATCCTGGAGATATTTTTTAGGTGAAAACGGCAGGACTGCGAGAGGTGCTGAATGTGCGGTTTAAATGAGAGGGAAGAGTCTAGGATAACTCAAAAACAGCGCACTTTGGGGCTAGAGGAGATAGTTGTGCCATCAATAGATAATGAAATTGTGGGAAGTGATGAAGTGGAAGACGGTGGGAAGATGATCAGCTCAGTCTTAGACATGTTACGTTTAGGAAAGTGCTGGGACATCCATGAAGAGATAGCAGAGAGAAAGGTAAATTTGAGTATCATCAGCATAGAGATGATATTGGAGGTCAAAGGAGTTAATGAGTTCACCTAAAGAGGATGTATATAGGGAGAAAAGGAGAGGTCCAAGAACAGAACCTTGGGGAACTCCTACTGTTAGTGGATGTGGGGGGAATGAGGAGTCATGAGAGGACACAGAGAAGGATCGGTCAGAGAGGTAGGAGGACAGCCAGGAGAGGGCAGTGCCACGTAGACCAAGGGAGTGAAGGATTTGCAGAAGGAGAGGGTGGTCCACAGTGTCAAATGCAGCAGAGAGATCAAGGAGAATGAGCAGAGAGTAGTGGCCCTTGGATTTATCAGCAAGGAGGTCATTGCTGAGTTTTGTGAGGGCAGTTTCAGTGGAGTGGAGAGAACGGAAGCCAGATTGTGAAGCCATGCATGGATCAATATCTAAGCAATTTGGTTTACAACAACCAAATTGGCTGCTGCGTGTGAACAGTATTAGACATAAGAGGGAGTAATATTCCCCCTCACACAGCAGTATAGACGTCCCCTCCTTGTTGTTTTATTGTGTTCAAGGCTTTAACTCCGAGGCTGTGATTTGTATGGAGTTAAAAAAAGTGCTGTAAGATTTTATATTTGCAAAAACTCACTGACGTATCGGAACAGACCCTTATTTTGTTTGTTTTTTTATCTAAATACAAAAGGATTGCTCACCAGTGTGTGACTTTGTACATTAGTGCTGACAGCTTGTTTATGCATCACGGTCTTCCCAGATACCATCTGGAGAACATCTGAATTCTCCGCTCCGTCATGCAGCCGGGAAAGCAGATCTGTCCTAGGCAGGACCCTGCGCTCAGCCATGTACATTATACGTCTCTCATCCTTAGGTCCAACATAAAAGAAAAGAAAAAGAAAAAAAGTCACTCTTCAACATTGTAACATAATAAACACATGTACAAATATGCTGGGATTATAAAGGAAAACCGTAAACGTAAACATATACCCTATAATAGTATAGTTATCTATAATTGTATTTTAAAATAGCAGTAAACGATATATGACATTAAAGGATAACTTCACGTGAAATGCGTTTTTTTTAGCCCAAGTACTGTCCCAAACAAACAGAAGGGGATGGCACGGTCTGGTCTTCAGCAAGTCTCCCAATATATTTGCTATCAGAATATTTTAGGGTCCTATTCATCAAGCTGAAGAGGTCTAATACAGTAGTTTCTGCATGATTTTAGTAACAGACCCATTCAGCATTGCTCTTTATCTCCTGGTATCTCCTGTGCGCATAAGGCCTGATTCAGACCCGGACGCTATGCTGCACTCGCTCGCATTGAGTGATTTTTCGCAATCTGTGTATGATTCGCAATGCGCATGCGCAAACCAGTCAGTGCGATGGGAAAGTGCTCCCCATAGCCCGCAGTCGGGCCGCTATTTTGAGTGACAGATAGTGCCGTTTGTGGGTGGTAACAGGGGAAGGTGCTTGTAAACGGGGGTGTGGATGTGCGAACACCAGCATGCCCGACCGGCAGAACGGAGTTTAATGGGTGTGCATAATTAGCAAAATAGCGTCATTAT
Source organism: Taudactylus pleione (assembly GCA_031769625.1). Taxonomy (NCBI): domain Eukaryota; kingdom Metazoa; phylum Chordata; class Amphibia; order Anura; family Myobatrachidae; genus Taudactylus; species Taudactylus pleione. The sequence goes on from JAUIMM010000482.1 coordinate 3,598,342, forward strand.
ACACGCCATGTTGTATTTTAGCCTGAACTGCTCGCAATGTTGGGGTGGGAAAAGGCTATCACAAGCGCTGCGAGCAGCTCCGATGGCTCTTGATGTTCCCGATTAATCCTACAAATGCCGGAGATGACGTGTGTTGCGAGTGGCAAAGGGGCTTCTTTATACAGATGCGAGCGCATAGTGCGGCCGCTCGCTATTACTTAGTGGGCGGCTTAATGAGACGCAGTGCGAGTGCTTGATTTAAATAGCCGGCCCCTTTTAGCCAGCGAGCGGCCGCAAATAGCGGCCGGGTCTGAATCAGGCCCACAGTGCAGATGTGGCCTGCCTTCCCTATACACTAGTGTGGGAAGCTACATGCATCAAAGGCATTTTGATTGCAGGAACAGGATGTAGTCGATATCAAATCTGTGGGATAGCCGATACCAGGTTAGGTTTAGGCTGTGGGTAGGGTTGGTATACTTACCAACAAGTGTCCATATCCTAACACTGTCGGGATGCGGGCGTCTGGATTTTGGCCGCCGAGATCCTGAGCGTCCGGCATCCCATACCCAACCCGCAGGAACATACGCCATTCTCATACTGCATTAGTTCCTGGGATACTCCTTCCAATGGGAGGGAGATCCGTGTTGCAGATCCCTCCGCTCCCTATGGCCCTGTGCCCGCTCCGGCAGTGTGCATGCGTAATCCCAGCTCCCACATGCGAAAATGAAACTGCTTGGTGAAACGTAAATAGGGTCGTAATTAATTAGCGGGGAAAAGCCATTTTTTCGCCAGTGCGGAAACTCAATGCAATGGGACCTACGAAAAAGTTTTGCCTATGAATAGGTGTTGAAAACAAGTGCAGAATTGGAGTTTTGGGGTGCAAACTTCGGAAAACCCCTCTGCACCCTTGGGGCAGTCCCCCAAAAGGTAAATTGCATAAAATAAAGTTTAAAAAATACTTTAGATCACCCCAAAAAAGTACTTTCATTTTGGGTGCGAAAAAGTCCAAAGTTGGGGGACAAACTTAAAAACTCCCAAGTATTCCCAAGTGTGCCCCAGGTGTTTTTAAGTTTGCAGGTGCTTGCGGCAGGTGGATTTTTTACGTTTTTTTTTTTTATTTCATTTTAGCAACTTTAAAATATGCTAGCACCCATTTTCAGGTACCCCAAATTTTCTGGGACTAGTTATTTTCTGCAAAAGACACTGCTAAATGCTCTTCTTCACCACTTCTGCAAAGACGCTAAATAGCAACTATTGAGATCATATAAGTACCCCAAATACCTACAGCAGGCCAATTCGGGGGTATCTATAGTGATCCCCAATGTCAGTGCATCTTTTGGGGGGTCACATGCTGATTTCCCCAAATATGACAGCACTTTCGCATGTTAGAGCTTCGGCGGCTCCCGTTTCCGCTGATTTCTAATTGAATACGGGGAGCGCGATACTTTTTTGCATGGAAAACCTGCGATGTTGACAAAAAGTCCGGCATTTGGAAATAAGGGACTTTTCTCACCTAAATGAATATGCCCCTTAGTGGCAAAAAATAGTGTGCGAGGGTTTGCGGGACAGCTGCTATCCCCATACTGGAGCAATATTGAAATGCTCTGGTAGTTTGGTATCTGCCGCACCTCGCAGCGAGTTGGATACTAAAAGTAATGGTGATTCAATGGGGCACAATGATGAATATTCCCCTTAGACTCTGTGGGCACTGGTGACACAGGTTACCCTTAGCCAGTGGTTCCCAAACTGGGTGCCGTGGCACCATGGGGTGCCTCAGGACACTTGCAGGGGTGCCTCGGGTTGGTGGTCGAGTACCATATAAAACGATTTTTAGTCAGTGTGATAGGCAAAACCGGTGCTAATGGCTGCCAATCAAAACATATGCGGACAAAGAGAAGCGCGGCCCTGTCACCCACCACATAACTGACCCTAAGGGTGACATATAATAAGCACTATTGACTTCATTTAATGTTTGCTGAATTTCTCTATAAGAAACTTTTGACCCAGGGGCGCCTTGGAAATAATGCTGATTCTGTAGGGCGCTGTGATTCAAAAAAGTTTGTGAACCACTGACCTAACCCAATTCTACGTTTTGGATTTATTTTGAAAACCAATATATTTGAAAACAAAGTTGGCTGCCTAGGGCCCCAGAGCCGTAACTAGACTTTTTGGTGCCCTGTGCCAGAAAGAGCATTGGCGCCCCCCCCATTTTTCAAAGGGACATAATGCACCCAAAAAAGGGGAAATGGCCTCATAGGGAAGGCCCAAGGAAGAGATAGGGGAGGCCAGGAGATGCTGGGGATAAATAGGGACATAATATAATGCACCTGAGAGAGGGCCATGGCCTCATGGGGAAGGGCCAGGGAAGAGATAGGGGAGGCCAGGACATGCTAGGGATAAATAGGGACATAATATAGTGCACCTGAGAGAGGGTCATGGCCTCATGGGGAAGGGCCAGGGAAGAGGTAGGGGAGGCCAGGAGATGCTGGGGATAAATAGGGACATAATATAGTGCACCTGAGAGAGGGCCATGGCCTCATGGGGAAGGGCCAGGGAAGAGATAGGAGAGGCCAGGAGATGCTGGGGATAAATAGGGACATAATATAGTGCACCTGAGAGAGGACCATGGCCTCATGGGGAAGGGCCAGTGATGAGGTAGGGGAGGCCAGGAGATGCTGGGGATAAATAGGGACATAATATAGTGCACCTGAGAGAGGGCCATGGCCTCATGGGGAAGGGCCAGGGAAGAGATAGGGGAGGCCAGGAGATGCTGGGGATAAATAGGGACATAATATAGTGCACCTGAGAGAGGGCCATGGCCTCATGGGGAAGGGTCAGGGAAGAGATAGGGGAGGCCAGGAGATGCTGGGGATGAAAGAAGAGGAAGCTACAAGCAAGAATGATAATAAACAGAAATTTGATAGGCCCAAACAGCGCCCCCTGACCTGTGGTGCCCTGTGCGATGGCACCGGGCCGCACTACCCTAGTCACGGCCCTGTAGGGCCCATTAAGGTATTAGGGGTCTAGTTACTAAGCAGTGTTAGGAGACTGAGTGAAAAGTGATAAGGTGCCAGCCAATCAGCTCCCAACTGCCATCTCACAGGCTGTGTTTGAAAAACGACAGTTGGGAGCTGATTGGCTGGCACCTTATCACTTTTCACTCTGTCTCCTAACACTGCATAGTAACTAGACCCCTTAATCCGGTGCTGCCACCATGTGTCCATCAGCCAAAGATGCTGAAATGGGCACAAGTCAGTTAGTGGTGGTACACAGGGGTACACAGTGATGGCACTAGTCAGTTAGGACACTAGTCAGTTAGTGGTGGTACACAGGGGTACGCCGTGATGGTACTAGTCAGTTAGGGCACTAGTCAGTTAGAGGTGGTACACAGGGCTACGCCGTGATGTCACTAGTCAGTTAGGGCACTAGTCAGTTAGTGGTGGTACACAGGGGTACGAAGTGATGGCACTAGTCAGTTAGGGCACTAGTCAGTTAGTGGTGGTACACAGGGGTACGCAGTGATGGTACTAGTCAGTTAGGGCACTAGTCAGTTAGTGGTGGTACACAGGGGTACGCCGTGATGGTACTAGTCAGTTAGGGCACTAGTCAGTTAGTGGTGGTACACAGGGGTACGCCGTGATGGTACTAGTCAGTTAGGGCACTAGTCAGTTAGTGGTGGTACACAGGGGTACGCCGTGATGGTACTAGTCAGTTAGGACACAAGTCAGTTAGTGGTGGTGCACAGGGGTACGCAGTGATGGCACTAGTCAGTTAGGGCACTAGTCAGTTAGTGGTGGTACACAGGGGTACGCAGTGATGGTACTAGTCAGTTAGGGCACTAGTCAGTTAGTGGTGATACACAGGGGTACGCAGTGATGGCACTAGTCAGTTAGGGCACTAGTCAGTTAGTGGTGGTACACAGGGGTACGCAGTGATGGTACTAGGGAAAGACAATTTAAGGGTTCCCAACCTTCGAGGTGACATATTCCACATTATTCAGGTTTTTGTGACACTCCAATATTAAAGGACTGGAACAACTAACAAGGTATAAAAGTAGAAGAAACAATGTGAATGGCAGAAACCTCATTTACGTTTCCCCGTTACCTATAAAGATGTCGCTAAAGCTGTCAGATACTCAGACACTGCGCCATTGCCCTAAGCTAGGCGGCTTTATTAGATATAATCAGACAAAAAAGAAATCTACCTATTTCCATCATTATAAATAATCAAAGACGTGGCGGGTTCTCGCTGCCGAAGCGCAATTACTGATCTGAATACTCTACAGTGCGAGTTCATTATCTTTATATTACTGGGGAAATTAAAAAATAAATAAAAAAACACAACACTACAGAATGTGATACATTTCTGAAAAATACTTTCCGTTTTTTGTTATTTAATTATGCATGAATTATCTAATTAACAACCTGATGAAGGGAAATTGCTAAATGAAGTATCTGGGGAAAATAACGAGATTTTCTGTAACTGAATGGTAATTGCTGCGCTTGTGCTTGAGGAGAATGAAGAGCGAATCACTGTTAGCTCCCAGGTCATCCATTGCTGAGTCTCACAGTCATCATGGTCCCAAGGCCGTAAGGAAGGCATGGGCAACCAAGGACTCAGCGCAGGGTGCAAGGCTGGGGGCCCAGCACCATCACTGCCCCAGTGGCACCCTTCTCTGGCTTAAGGGGTGCCTAGAGTCTTTGTGACATCACAATGTCACATGTTCTGGGGGGAGTGACGGGGGCTGGCATAGAAAGTCAGGTGCAGAGCATTGCGTACCTGGTGGAAGGGGTCATGTTAGAGCGTGTGTAAGAGGGAAGCCCAGGAGCAGAGTATTGCGTACCTGGTGGAAGGGGTCATGTTAGAGCGTGTGTAAGTGGGAAGCCCAGGAGCAGAGTATTGCGTACCTGGTGGAAGGGGTCATGTTAGAGTGTGTGTAAGTGGGAAGCCCAGGAGCAGAGTATTGCGTACCTGGTGGAAGGGGTCATATTAGAGTGTGTGTAAGTGGGAAGCCCAGGAGCAGAGTATTGCGTACCTGGTGGAAGGGGTCATATTAGAGTGTGTGTAAGTGGGAAGCCCAGGAGCAGAGTATTGCGTACCTGGTGGAAGGGGTCATATTAGAGCGTGTGTAAGAGGGAAGCCCAGGAGCAGAGTATTGCGTACCTGGTGGAAGGGGTCATGTTAGAGCGTGTGTAAGAGGGAAGCCCAGGAGCAGAGTATTGCGTACCTGGTGGAAGGGGTCATCTTAGAGTGTGTGTAAGAGGGAAGCCCAGGAGCAGAGTATTGCGTACCTGGTGGAAGGGGTCATCTTAGAGTGTGTGTAAGAGGGAAGCCCAGGAGCAGAGCATTGCGTACCTGGTGGAAGGGGTCATGTTAGAGCGTGTGTAAGAGGGAAGCCCAGGAGCAGAGTATTGCATACCTGGTGGAAGGGGTCATGTTAGAGCGTGTGTAAGTGGGAAGCCCAGGAGCAGAGTATTGCGTACCTGGTGGAAGGGGTCATATTAGAGTGTGTGTAAGTGGGAAGCCCAGGAGCAGAGTATTGCGTACCTGGTGGAAGGGGTCATATTAGAGTGTGTGTAAGTGGGAAGCCCAGGAGCAGAGTATTGCGTACCTGGTGGAAGGGGTTATGGTGGAGGATCCATTACCGGTTTAGACCATACGCCTACTTTTGAAAAAGCCTATCAGGGAGATTGTGACAGTGACACCTATGAGCGCGGCAGTAAAGTGGGCATGTACTGCTACATCTGAGGGGCGTGTCATATAACTGACACATGCAAATGTAAATGAGCCCCAAAGCAGTTAGTAAGAACTACTTGTTGACGTAAACACACTGATACTTTTCAGAAAATGCACGTAGCCATAGGGATCATTGTGCCTTATAGCCAATGCACAGAGATGATAGTAATAATCACATACATCGGTTTCTATATATATATATATATATATATATATATAGATACACACATAATGGGGGTAAGGTGCAATCTGGGAGATTCCTAGACTCTTCAGGGAGATTGCTACTATTTCATGAGTGTAAGAGCTATTTCACACATGCCGGCTTTTCATAAACAGCGGCTTTGAGCCGCTTTTTATGTGTTTTTTTTTTTCTCTAGCGGGCATGCGCAGCAGTAGTGTGTGTGAAACGAAACATTGGTTCCTTCACACTACTGGCGTGCAGGGACGGCACGGCCACGGCACAGCACCGTCCTGTATAGTAGTTTTTTCCGGCTATATCACGGCGACTGTGCCGTGTGAAAGGAGCCTGTCCTTTCCCTGCAGTACTATATTTCACAGCCGGTTAAATACCGGGCGGCTTTTTGCCGCCCGGTCAAAACTGGCATGCGTGAAATAGCTCTAAAGGCCCCCATACATCAGCAATTGATTGCAGCAATCGTGCAATTTGCAATCGATTGTGTATAAAAATCTATCCCTCTTTCAATCGATTGTGGCAATTCCGCAATCGATTTAAAAAGGGAAAGATTTTTATACACAATCGATTGCATATTGCACGACTGCTGCAATCAATCTCTGATGTATGGGGGGCCTAAAGACTCTGTGGCTGATTAAAACCAGGCGAAATTGAGGCCTGAAGTCAGCCAGCCACAGAACCTGTGTAATTGATGAGGGTCCCGGTTTAAAGGGATAGTATGGTGAGACGACACATACTATGGTCGGTCGGTGATTCCTGACCTAAAGGCAGAACACAGCGATTCATAATGTACAAATGTCTGAAGTCCATGTCTGGGTTATGCATGGTCAGATAGATGGCCACCTGCATGCAAACAGTCAGAGAGGAAATGCCACTGCAGATATCACATCTATCTATCTATCTATCTATCTATCTATCTATCTATCTATCTATCTATCTATCTATCTATCTATCTATCTATCTATCTATCATAAAACTAAGAGCAAACAAAGCACTCACCATGGGCTCAGCTTCCAGTCACTGTCAGTATACAGTATACAGTATATACACCCTGTCCCTGCCCTGCCAGGTTACAGGATATTAATGTGCATCCAGGTTGTGTTGTGATTTTTGCCCTCTCTGCAGGGAGACGCTGTTCAGCGTTGCCCTGGAAATCTGGGCGTGGTTACAGGGCAGGCTGGGCCACACCCACTTCCCCGGGAGCTGTCACTCAATCTCAGCAGTGCAGAGGTTTCAGCTTCCTTCCATGCTGGGGGGGAGATTGCACAGTACAGTGTAGTAACAGCAGCAGCTGGAAGTTCCCTGCCTGGGTGTTAATAATATCTGTGCACCAGACATCAGCCCCTGTGCACTTTAGTCGTATTTTTAAAAAGAAAAATAAGTCACAGGCTTTGCAAATAAATGGTAGATGCCTAGTAACACTGTGACACCCTGGTAATGGCTGGTGAAAGGAAATGTGGGCCTGATTCAGAGCCGGACGCTATTTGCGGACGGTCGTTCAGAAAAAGGGGCCGGCTATTTAAATTGAGCGCTCGCTCTTTGCGGTCTGTTCACGCCTCTATGTCTGAGTGAGCGTTCGAAACATGCGTTCGCTATTTTGTAAAGACGCCCCCTGGCCGCCCGCATCATACGTCATCTCCGTTATTTATTAGATTAATCGAGTACATCGAAAGGCGTATGAACTGCTCGCTATTCTTGTGGTAGCATTTTCCTACCGCAATCATGCGAGCAGTTCAGGCTAAGAAACAACCAAGTGACGTGGACGATGACGCTGCTTTGTTAATTATGCACACCCTTAAAACGCCCGTTTTGACCGTTTGGCACGCCTGCGTTCGGTTCTCCACTCCCCGTTTTCAAGCACCTTCCCCTGTTACCACCCACAAACGCCTCATTCTGTCACTCAAATTAGCAGGCATTCGCTATTTTGCGAGCCCACAATTTCCGACCGCAATGAATGGTTCGCGCATGCGCATTACGACCCATACGCATGCGCAGTTGTGCGAACATCGCTCGGAGCGAACGATCGGCCGCTTACAAGCGGCTCTGAATCAGGCCCTGTGTTCAATGCAAGCCTTATTTTGAAGCAAAGTTTCGTAGATGTCCGCCTGATTTACTAATAAGTGACACCTCCCAGTGCCCGGCTCAGCAAGTGCGGAGATCTACCAACGCCGGCATGCATGCCAAGGGCGGCGAGATGCATCGCTTTCTGTCTGCGATGCGTCATGCTTCTCGCCTATTGTGTACGCTGACGAATGCAGCGTGGCATCCGACATCGCGCCGTCCGCCCCCTGCATCGCGCAAGTGTCTATGCGCTTGCCGATGCAGGGGCCCATCGGGTCGGCCGGCCACACATTGTTGAAGTTTGGGACCCCCTGCACTAGGGCAGTGGTGTTTCAGTTTTATTGCATTGTCAGATGTGCGGTAGTTGTTATAACATAGGAATGTGAAAGGGCTCTTAGGGGCATATATTTCAATAATGTGAATCTTACTCCCTTATAGTAATATTTCCTACCACAGCAATAAGAAATGATAAAAAATAGGAAATTCACCAAATGACTGTCCCGGCTACTGCGATCAGTTTACTTTTAGCTACGGACCTGGCTAGCGTAACACGCATGCATGGTTGTCTGCCACAGGCTGCTAAAAGCTAACGGGATGCAGTCAGGAGGCCGCCGTTCGCAATGCCGACTGCCGGCTTCCCGACTGTCTAATCCTGGCAGGGATCTAATGACAGGCGTCGAAATCCCAACGCCTGTCATTAGACCTATGCCGGGAGCCCAACACTATGCTTTGCATTCAAGAGTTTGATAAAATTCACAATTTAGCAGCCCCTACAGAAATCTATGGCGGCTGCATTTATGATTGAAAATGTGGGATACCTGTTGCAGTACTCCCTACATACATTCTGGGGATACTTAATATTTGCGGCTGTTTTGGGGGATTTCCCACAAAATTAGTTTAATATTTGTACCCATAAGGGCCATATTCAAGTTGAAGCGAAAAGGCCGTTATGATTTTCGCCTATTTTCATTATCCCCATATTCAATTTCAAAGGCTTTTCGCCCGTGCGAAAAGTCTTTGAAAAAAAACGGGGGTAACTTTTCACCACTGAATAGGTGGCGAAAAAAAGTGTAGAATTGGGGTGCAGGCTTAAAAAAAAATAGCCTGCACCCCTGGGAATGTCCCCTAAAAAAGATCTGTGTCAAAAAAAAGTTTTAAAAAAATCGGGACACCCCAAAAAATAAAGTTTAAATTTGGTTGAAAAAAAATAAAATATGGGGAACAAGTTTAAAACTAACGAAATCAATTCCGGGGGGTTCCCAAGTATGCGGCAGGTGTTTTCTTCATTGCGGGTAGTAGCGGCAGGAGCAGTTTTGAAGAATTTTAAAAATGTACCTTAGGGACTTAAAAATATGCTTGCACCCATTTTCATGTACCTCAAATTTGATGCACACAGTTTTTTTTTTTTTTTTTTTAAAAAGCTAAGTGCTCTTCTTCACCCCTTCTTACATGTCGGAAAAAAACACCTGCCGCGGCTATTTAAAAAACATACCTTCCGCATGCCAAAACGGATAATGATCCCCCATGTCAGGACATCATTAGGGGGGTCCCTGGATGCCTTCCCGAAAATTCCTAACATTTTTCCGATACTTACCTTTCCGCCGGGTCCTGTTTTCGCAGCTTTCAAATTGAATACGGGGATAAAGCGGGCGCATGCCCGATACTTTATCCCCGTAAAACCTCCGATGTGTAGTGAAAAGTCCAGCACAGACTTTTTGCTCCAATATTGAATACCCCCCCTTAGTCTTGCACTGTGTGGCTGCTGTGTTGCACTCCTATTTTTGTAACCTTGAGCACAACTTGTAGGCAGGGAACGCCCTGCGCAGCTGCGTAGAGAGCCCACCAGCTAAGGGTGATGTATGCTGCCTTCACCCTGTTGGAAGCTCCGTCTCATCTGCCTGCACTGTAATCGGGAACAGACAGAGGGCCGGATTCAGTTAGAGGCGAAAAGTCGGAAAAGTTTCGCCTGCCCGACTCTCCGCCTACTTCGCCTGTTTCAGAGGCGGAAACTTTACGTGAGTGTCCCCGCTCTTCTCCATTTTCAATTCCTAAACAGGTGAAAGCGGCGAATGCAGAACAGGCGGAAAGTACTGTCAGAAGTGGCGAAATCAGTCTGTACCCCTAAAAAAAGATGCACTAACATAGGGAATGAATGTAGATGTGTACTAATACCCTAATAATAGAGTTTGGGGTACGTAAGTAGTTTAAATTGCTTCTTATTAGTGTCTACGTAAAAGTGGTGAAGAATGGCATAAAGCTGTATGTTTTGGTGAAAATAAGGAGTCCAGGCAAATTTGGGGTACTCGAAAACGGGTCCTAGCATATTTTTATGTCTCTAAAGTGAACTTATTAAAAACGTGATAAATCACCCTGATACATGCACCTGCAATCCCAAAAACACTTGGCCCCCTCCTTACAGCACCCCAAGATGTCTATTTCGCTAGTTTTTATAGTTGTCCCCCCACTTTTTACTTTTTCGCCCCAAAACGAAAGCACTTTTTTGGGGTGTTATGAGGTCATTTTTTTATTTTTCTGATTTGTCCTTCGGGGGGCTGTCCCACAGGATCTGAGTCGTTTCCCCACGTTTGCACCCCAAAATAGCGATTTTGCACTTTTTTTCACCTGCTATTCATAGGAGATACTTTTCCGCCTATTACAATGCATTGACTTTCTGCTTAGGCGAAATCGTCCTGGAATTGATATAGGCGGAAAGTCTGCATCCGCGGAAACTTTTCTCCAAACGGCACTTTTCACCTCTAATTGAATCCGGCCCAGAGATGGACATGAGACAGGCGCAATACTTACACCCTGTCCACGCCCCCCCTTGAACACCTAATTCTGCAAATGTGAATTTTAGGGGCCTTAACTAAACTGAGGCCTCAACACCACCGGAGTCAAATCTATATTAACATGACAAAATAATGAGGGTCGGACCGGCCCTATGGTATGATGGAGATCAGGGGTGTCTGATTGTATCTCAGCTGGAACCCTACTGGGTCTATTTATCACCCTCCAACTCGCCATGGTAAACAAAAGGTTATTTATTTTTACTTTTTGACCATATTTATCAAAAAAGGGTATTGCTGACGCAGCTGTGCCATAATCAGAAGGATGCAGTCAGGAAGCCGACGGTCGCAATGCCGAACGCCGGCTTCCCGACTGTCAAATCCCGGCAAGGCACTAATGACATGCGTCGAAATCCTGACGCCTGTAATTAGACCTACGCCGGGAGCCCGACACCCGGCATACCGATCAAAGGTAAGCCAGGTGCGGACAGCCGCGCGGGGGGGGGGGGGGGGGTTAGGTTAGGGGCTCCCGGGGGGAGACTTAGGGTCAGGCGGCCCCTGGGAGGGTTATGCTAGGGGAAGGGGGGGTTAAAGTTTAAATTTGGGTTGAAAAAAAAAATATGGGGAACAAGTTTGAAAGTAACGAAATTAATTCAGGGGGTGTTCCCAAGTATGCGGCAGGTGTTTCCTTAATTGCGGGTAGTAGCGGGCTCCCGGGTTAGGCAGCCCCTGGGAGGGTTAGGGTTAGGCTAGGGGAAGGGGGGGTTAGGGTTAGGCATCCCCCCGGGAGACAGGTTTAGGCTGCGGGGAAGGGGGGGTTAGGTTTAGGCATTTAGGGGGGGTTAGGCACTTGGGGGGGAAGTTAGGGTTAGGGTCAGGGGGTAGAATAGGTTTAGTTTTTTAGCTTCGGGAACTTCACCCCTGCCGGGCTTCCGCTGTCGGGATTTGAACCACTGGCCATGCGTCTGGCAGTATATCATACTGGTTCCTAATCAGACGCCCTGGGGATACTGGTCAGTTAATCAGAGGTGTAAGTGGCCACACGCTGCCTCTCCAAGGCAGGCGACAGCTCTCGGGCCCAGCCTACAAAGAAGCTGGACCACCCCCGCGGCACCCCTGCAAATGCGCTGCGGCTCCCAGTTTAGGTGCAGGGTAACGCTTGCGTCTTGTCTTGCATATATGAAGCACAATCAGGTTAACCTTAAAGGGGTGATCTGCTTTGAACAACCCCATCCTAATTAATCACACTCCCTTATGTATAGCAAATAGGAGAGTGGTCCCGTGTAAGGTATATATATATATATATATATATATACGGTGAATGTATGATTGTTTTTTCCCCATTAGGGCTTATTTCTTGCATTGAAGCTACGTTGTGGTGTGTATGTGACATTTGTGGCTGTACCCTGGGAGCACGATTCCCATCATGGATCAGTGTGCAGCCCGAGACACACAGCCGCCATTAGAATAAGCTTTCAGCAAGTGAAGCGTGCTATGGTATCCCCGGGTCTGGGAGTCATGTGAGCTACTGTATCTACAGCTCCAGGAGACTGGAAGTCTTATGGCATTTATATGGATTATCATTTACTTGGATGGGCTTCATGCGGTCATGTCACTGAGGATAATATGTAGTTTATAAGGGGTCTAGTTACTGAGCAGTGATATGAGACAGAGTGGAAAGTGATAAGGTGCCAGCCAATCAGCTCCCAACTGTCATCTCACAGGCTGTGTTTGAAAACTGACAGATGGGAGCTGATTGGCTGGCACCTTATCACCTTTCACTCTGTCTCCTAACACTGCTTAGTAAATAGACCCCCTAAGTCTTTTCTGAAAGACCATAATGTCCTTACCTGGCCTTAGATCTGGAACGGACAGTGGATTATGAATGATCTAATGCATAGGTCCAGGTTTAAAGGCTATCCAAGTTTGAGTCCAGATGGTTAAATTAAATTGACCAGGGTGTTAATTAATAAATCTGTGCTCAAGCACGGATATCCTTAAAACGTGGTGGACTGTAATGGCAGAGTTTGGGAACCTCTGATCTAATGGATATCATTATAAGAATGTAACCCGTCATGTACCCTGCACAACCTATTGCAAATCACCGCTGTTTGGCCCATTTATGTGGCATGGTTTGGTTACACCTCAGAATATGCCATCCTCACTGGCGTTGGTGCCTCTTGCTCGGTTCTATCTGAGGCCTGCTCAGTTCATTCTTCTCCGCTCTTGGGCTCTGTAGGGGTTAATGAGTAAAAGGGCCATGGTACATGATGCAAGTGTTAATAACCCGCTCAGTGGTAGGGCTCACCCAGGTGCAGTGGTGCAGTGCCAGTACAGATACAGATGTTATAAGACCGGGCTTCCGACCATCTCTGGATGAAGCTGCACTTTTATTTACACCTCCAGCTGCTGGAACTAATCACAGGTTTACCTGGGAGCTGACGCTCTCTCACCTTGGGGATTGTTACTCTCTTTCTCGTCCTCTACACTGTCTCTATCTCTATCACTTGTTCTCAGGGCCTGATTCAGAGCAGAACGCTCTGACCAGAGCAGAACGCTCTAACCAGAGCGCTCGCTCTGAATCAGGGCCCTCCTCCATGAAAATGGAGCGTCCTCCTGGACGCTCGCATAACTGTGGGTGACCACCCACAGCTTATGCGAGCGTCCATGATGATGGTCACGATGGTCAAGACCATCGCGACCATTGGGCTTGCGACGAGACCCTGCGGTAGGGTCTCGCTGCCGCAAGCCCTGGAGTGATTTTGGCTCTATCAGAGCCAAAATCACTCCCACTGACATCACTAGTGATGTCAGTGGGGCCGGCTTCAGACGGTAGGCGTTCCCATGGGAACGCCTCCGTCTGGCAGCCACGCCCCCGGCACGCCCACCAAAGGGGGCGTGCTGTCAATCAACATCGACAGCACGCCCCCTTTGGTGCGAGACCCGGAGCGACGGAGAGCCCGTCGCTATCCGGGTCTCGCGCATGCGCACGACGGAGCTCCCTCCGGGTCTCGCGCATGCGCAATGGGGCAACATCGACCCGCTTGCGAGCGTCCTGCGCTCGCGAGCGGGTCTGAATGACCCCCTCAGTACGCAAATGGATAACACAGTCCACAAGTACATGGGCTGCTGACACTGGACTCACACAACGTGTCTCTGTAGTCTTTTGTCGAGTCAATTCGCCAGTGTCGAACATGGTGCACTACTGGTCCCAGCGTGTCCACTAGTTCACTTGGTCTCACCTGTGGCCCACCGAGACGCGGCGCCTCCCTCTTTGATCGTAGTCTAGCAGGTCCCCTATAGTTACTGTTTAGGTTAGCAACTCTCATCGGCTACTTGTAAGGTCAAGGCTACCTGAATTGGCTTGAAATTTGCCCTGACACTGGATCCAGGTCCTTGGAATCAACGCTCAAAGGGAACTGTATGGGTGCTCATGTGATGGCTATAGGTCGGCCTAGACTGTTGCCCACAGTTGTGGGCAACAGGCGGCTCTGGGGTCACATGCACCCCTCCAGGCCTTGACTTGCAGCTCTGGCTCCTTCCTACAACGTTGTCATGTTTGCCTGTTACAGCTTGTCATGTTTGCTTAAATGGTCTGCTGATATGTTATTACAGAAAGATGTCTCTTTCATTAACTAAATGTATCAGTTTAACTACTGAGATTAAGAGCATTGTGTAGCCCTTAATAAAGGTTAGTGGACCACCTAATGTGGTCCCCGTAGTATATCTGGTTGCCTTTCACTGTCCTCGGCGGTTCTAAAGCTCTGATTGGATTCCACTTGGTGTAAACCTGGGTTCTAATTCTATCTGTTAAGCAATTCACCCCGTGCGCCTGTCTCTGTGGACTACTGGTGTGAGACAGAGGACCTCATTCAGAGTCGGTCGTAAGCATCTGATGTTTCCAAACCATGCATGCGTACGGTTAGTTGTGCGCATGTGCGTCCGAGACCTTGCGATCCAAAATGCTGTCGATCGTACGGCTTACGAGCAGGAAGTGGCTTCTGAGAGTTGATTGACATGAAAGGCCGTTTGTGGGTGTTGATGGGGGTGGTGGTCTAAAAACGCAGGCGTTCCTCACTGTTTTTAGGGCGTTTAGGGGCGTACATAAATTACCTGCTACGACCGACATAGAAGGCCGGAAGTAGTAAAACGTCACTCTGCGAGCAGGTTAGAGGCCTGGCTGATCGTACAGGTTGAGGTTGGGTATGTGCTCTCTCAAGCCCCAGAGTGCAATCGATACTATCGAATGTGACTGATGTTATGTTTGATGTTTCTATTTTGTGTCACACAATGCAAGCAGCTAATAATCGATTGTTGAAGCTAATAACACTGCTAATTGGCTAATTGATTCAGTTGCGTTTGCATTAGAGAAGAATAAGAATAAATATATTTCATGGGGATGGCTTATTCTATGCGTTTTTTTGTTAATTTTTGATGTAATTTGCACAACACAAGCGGCCGCAACCATCAGAAGAACATTAACATACAGCGACTGACAGCGACTGACAACGGTTGACTCGATCGCTAGCTGCTATCACTCGCTAGCTAGAGGAGGAGCTTTGTTCATGTATGGGCGTCACTTTGGTTGCGACCGACCGGCCATGCGATTGCTTCCTTTTTCAGTTTTGCGGTCATTAGGCGTACGACCGAGCGGCCGCTTACGACCGACTCTGAATGAGGTCCCGAGTCTGCTGTACTGGAGTAACATTAACACCAGAGATCATTGTAATTCGCCTAGATCTGCTCAAGAGAACAGTCACACAGCCGGCAATAGACAAATATAACCCTTGTGTTATGCACCATTGTTTTTTAGGTATATTCTTTAATAGAATGTATCTAACACTTAGAACCAAATGTAACAGGGTGAGAGATAGCACACACCTGGCATCCCTGAAGATGGAACTGCTGCAGTAACAGTAAAGGTGCGTACGCACTGGGCGATATTTTGGACGACGGAACGATATCATTATCGTTCCGTCATCCAAAATATCGCTATTTTTTGTGCAAAAACGATGAGCGATAACGACCAGCGACGCGCCCTCCCGTTGGTCGTTTGTCTTTGTCGTTCATCGCCCGAACATGCAGGCCAACCTGGCGATATTGTCAGGCTGTTGCATGTTCGGGAATGAGGGAGGGAGAACGGCACTGAACGATATCGTTCACGATATCGTTCAGTGTTTGTGCTCAGTGTCGTTAACGACACTGAGCACACCCCTGCCCATCCCTGCCGGGGACACACTAAACGATGTCGCTTATGGAGCAAATTGTCTAGTGTGTACGCACCTTAAGGTGACATGTAGAATATGTGAGAGTTTAGCAGTAATCTCTCACATTGGTCGAGTTTTATCTTCAAAATGGGAGAACATCTGGATAAGATTTTAAATCGTGAGAGTTTTTGAGTCTGAAAACATGGGAGTTTGCCTGTTCTCGGACTCTATTACTTTGGCCGAATTTAAAAAGTGCGAGAGCTTACTGCTATACTCTCACATTCTCCAATCTCTCACCCTGTTACATTTGGTTCTAAGTGTTAGATACACTCTATTAAAGAATATATCTAGAAAACATTGGTGCATAAGACAAGGGTTATATTTGCCAAAAACACTCTGGGCCTATTCAGACCCGGACGCTAAGCTGCGATCGCTCGCTCTGGGCAATTGCCGCCCATCTGCGCATGCGCAGCCAGTCACTGCGATCGGGAATCGTGCGCTCGCAGCACAAAGACTGAGCGCTACTTTGAGTGACAGATAGCGCCGGTTGTGGGTGGTAACATCGGAAGGTGCTTGTGAACGGGGGGAGTGGTGCTGCGAACGCAGGCGTGTCTGGGCGTCAAAACGGAGTTTTATGGGTGTGCATAATTAGCATGGAAGCGTCATTGTACACGTCACTTGGTTGTATTTCAGCCTGCAGTGATCGCAGTGCTTGCGCTGGGGAAGGGGCTACCTCAAGCGCTGCGTGTAAGTCTGCGATGGCTCTCGATGTTACCGATTAATCGTACACTTCCTGGAGATGACGTGTGTTAAGAAAGGAAAGTGGGCGTCTTTATACACCAGCGTACGCTCACTGCCATCGCTCTATAAGACATAGAGGGCGTCCTTACCCAACACAGTGCGATCGCGGAATTTGCATACCCAGCCCCTTTTGGCAGCGAGCGATCGCGGCCTAGCATCCGGGTCTGAATCAGGCCCTCTGTGTGTTCCATTTTTCCCCACAGCTAGGCCTGTCCTTTAACCCTCAACATTGTTACGTAGCGCTTGATGCTGGACGCAAGGACTGACCCTTGCAGTCCTTGAACAAAATTAGCGTCAGGAACCATACAAACAATGCACAAGATGTCAGGGTACTTTGTTCCGATGGTTTGATGCAGTTAGTAAAGCGAGCGGCTGGGTAGGCTGAGGATTACGCTTTTATGAATCATTCTTGCACCTAAAGGAATAGTGTGTGGGATTCCTGCTGCTGAATGACTGGAAAGTAGAATATTTACTTCTACCTGTAATATCCCTGTGAAATATAATTGCACATATAGATAGACTCTACCTTGCGGCGTGGGCGACATTTCTTAGAGCCCCGGTGCAGACGATATAATTACATAGGTTAGTGATGTATCCAGGGCTGTGACAGTGAGGCAGCAGTCTGAGAGCTGGCAGACAGGTCTCCTTGTGAAGCCTATCACTGCCGCACACGCTACTTCTGCCCGCCTGGTTATCAAAGCGCCAAGTGTCAAATGAATACAGCTCGCATATTTATGTGCCTTTGGTGCAGTCACTGGGAGGATTGAATACAGGGATGGAAACCTGACTTTAATGTTAAACAATACCGGTGGCTTCAGTGAAAGAAAAATAAAATTTCTACACACAAACCTAGTCTGAGGTAAAAAAAACAAAAATAGGGCGCTCCTGCGTCCACCGCTAAATCCGCCCCTCAGTCCTGATAATTAAGTTCAGTTCATGGTCTAATTATGGGTCAAGGATATAAGTAAGGACTTGGGGCCTGATTGAGCTTGGAACGCAGCTGCTAATATGCACGCAATCGGCCGATTGTTGTGTACTGTGCTTGCGTATGTATCGCAGTGCGTGTGCGCGAACCGGCCATTGCGATCGGGACTGCAGTCGCAGTGACTGCGCAGACCCATCACAGAGTAGTGATTGACAGGAAGTACCGTACCAGTGCATTTGAACGCCGTTGCAGGGGGGTACATAAATTATCCACTGCGATGTCTTACATAGCCTGGGGACTCATAGTGTGCGCTGAAGATACTGTAGCAATTTCTGAGTAAGGTCTGGCCTTGTGCAAGTGTGCGTGAGGCTGCGATGGTACTCGATTGTACCGGTGGTTTTGCAGTCTTGCTAAACATTACGGATGTGTGCAAGATAAAGTGGGCATCCTTATGTTGTGCTGTGGCTGCATAGCGATCGCACTGGATTAGCGTACTAGTTGCGATTGGTAGTGAATCAGGCCCTTGGGGGGTCTATGTACTTATAATCGCGGACCAGCCGCGATTATTATCTATCCATATCGCCAGGGATATTTACATTTTTTCTGAAAATATCCCCGCTATGTACAAAGGGGAACTCGCAGGGACAGCGGCTGTGGTAACCTACAAGTTATATACCCGGCTTCTCCGTGGGAAGCTGACACTGCGCATGCGTTACAGCTTCCCGGAGTCGGCCGCCCTGCACTGGGAGCCCATACGTTTCTGAGTACCTAGGAACCCCCCTGCCCGCTGATCAGTGGCGTAGCGCCATCGGTTTCAGTAATTGTAGTGCGGACCGCAGTGAGTAGTTCCCCCGGGAGGGAGGGGGAGTCTTTAATTAATCATGCTGGCTGTATTTGTTCTAAAGGGGCATATCCACTACATGCTTTGATCCATGAGCGATATCGTGTAGTGTGTCCTCGGCAGTGGTGTACTCAATGTCCTTAACGACATTGAGCACCCACACTGAATGATATATCGTTCAGTGCCAGCACCCTCCCTCATCCCCAAACCTGCACAACCTGACGATATCATCAGGCTGGACAGCAGGTTCGGGCGATGAGCGATGTCATCAACAACCAGCGGGAGCGCGCATCGCTGGTCGTTGATGGCATATCCACTGGACGATATACAATGAACGATATTATTATCGTTAAATCGTTCATTATATCGTCTAGTGGATACGCGGCTTAAGCTCAACACCAAACCTTTCTTTTTCAATCTCAAAGCTTACACATCTCCTCCATAAATCGAGCATCACACGCTGTCATGCCTCGGGGTGCATAACGTATATAGACAGCGTATTTCGGGTGTGGTCACATTCATCATGTTCAAATGGTTGTAATGTGACATTAACCACATCGACATTTATTAGGTCAAACTGATGGAATGTCGACAGGATTAGAATGTTGACAAAATGTCCCTGATGGTCTAGCAGTGACTTACCTGGTACAGCAGCTCCAGTGTCTGTCTCTGGGGACCGACGGTGATGTCAGCAAGATGTCCAACGGATACTGCCTGGTTTCCGGTAGTAAACCCTAACCATCTCTCTAGTGCCTAACCCTAGCCTCCCCTCCTACAACCTAATTCTCCCCTCCCGCAGTCTAAACCTTGGTACACACTAGACGATATGTGTACCCAGCGACGGCAGATGCCACTGGACGATATATATTTTGGGCGGTTTGTATGCACTGCGTGATCTGGTGTATGCTCCCTGAGCGATATCGTCTAGTGTGTCCCTGGCAGGGTGTGCTCAATGTCGTTCATGACATTGAGCACACCCGCTGAACGATATCTCTCCCCCATTCCTCAACATGCAGCAACCTGACAATATCGTCAGGTTGGCCTGCATGTTTGCCCGATGAACGATAAAGACGAACGACCTGCGGGAACACTCATCATGCGTCGTATATCGTTATCGTTCAGTCGTCCACTTTAATCGCCCAGTGTGTACGCACCATAACTCTCAGCCTAGTGCCTATCCCTCCCCTCCCATCCCGTAGCCTAACTCTAACTCTCAGCCTAGTGCCTAACCCTCCCCTCCCATCCCGTAGCCTAACTCTAACTCTCAGCCTAGTGCCTAACCCTCCCCTCCCATCCCGTAGCCTAACTCTAACTCTCAGCCTAGTGCCTAACCCTCCCCTCCCATCCCGTAGCCTAACTCTAACTCTCAGCCTAGTGCCTAACCCTCCCCTCCCATCCCGTAGCCTAACTCTAACTCTCAGCCTAGTGCCTAACCCTCCCCTCCCGTAGACCTTACCCTCCGCTGCCAGGCCATTGTCAACATGTCAACATTTTGCACTTGCCGATATGGTCAATGTCGACATTTCAACAATGTACACATCTTAACTGTCAACATTGTGATGTAAACATTATGAAAGTCGCCATTATTACTACATCTCGCTTAGTTATACAGACACCATGTTAGATTTTAGCACATAGTAGTTGTCTAAATTGTAGCTTTCTCCCCCCCGTAATAAATGTTTGCGGTATCCGTGTTGAATTTTACCAGTGTGAGAGCTGCTGGAAACTTCACAAATGTCACCAAACCAATCTACAGCATTTCATTGGAATCATTAGATAAATGAATATTGTCGTACAAACGCCTAAAAACATTGTTAAGAAAATGTTTTCTAAACTTGCGCTCTGCATGTAACACGGATGCAGCGTGTGTCTAGTCGCGGCAATGTGATTACATGGTTCCAGTGGGACTCGTAACTTCCTGGCAACATATGGTCACAGCAGAAGACAGAAATGAGAGCATCACACGGCTTATTTTATTTATCCTGTAATGAAACAGCAGTAACGGCCTTACACAATGTGTATTGTGTCCCGTGATGACTGCGGAAACTAGTCCTGCTGTAAAAAGTGAGGTAAGGCTATAATAACTTCAAAATAGCCAGAAAAATTAGACTTATTATTATTACTGTTGTTTATTTGGTATACAATCGGGAAGCCGGCTTCCCGACTGTCATATCCCGGCGAGGGTGAAATGCCGGGCGTCTAGATGTAGACGCCTGACATCTCCCCGACGCCGGGAGACCGACGCCTGGCATCCCGATCAAAGGGATGCTGGGCGCCGCGAGCGGACAGCCGCGGGGGGGGGGGGGGGTTAGGTTTATGGCAC
Organism: Taudactylus pleione; assembly: GCA_031769625.1. Lineage (NCBI taxonomy): Eukaryota > Metazoa > Chordata > Amphibia > Anura > Myobatrachidae > Taudactylus > Taudactylus pleione. The sequence continues at coordinate 3,619,194 of JAUIMM010000482.1, forward strand.
CCAGGGGGGACTTAGGGTTAGGCACCCCCGGGAGGCTTAGGCTAGGGGGAGGGAGGGTTAGGCACCCCCAGGGGGGACTTAGGGTTAGGCACTCCCCCGAGGGACTTAGGTTTAGGAAGCGGGGAAGGGGGGGTTAAGGTTAGGCAATTAGAGGGGGGATTAGGGTTAGGTACTTGGGGGGGAGGTTAGGGTTAGGCACCCCTAAGGAGGATTAGGGGGTTAGGTTAGGTTAGTCAATACTTACCTATCGACGATCGGGATTTCCAGCGCTGTTGGGCTTCCGCTGCCGGGAACTCTGCTTTGGTCGGCCAGGCGCTGCCGGGAATCGAACCACGGCCGGCGGTATTTCATACTGATTCCGTTTATTTATATAGCTCTAGTGCTTTCCAGAGAAAATATAATCACTCGCATCAGACGTTGCCCCACGAAGCGTACAGCGACTGCCCCAGCGATTAAGAGATGCAACAGCTTTCTCCTAGTCCGTTAGGTCTGTGACTATTAGTTATCTTATAATAATAATAATAATAATAATATTTATATAACGCTTTTCTCCTAGAAGACTTGCTGCACTTTATATTTGCGCGAAAGACACCGTGGGAGTGATTCTGAGTTGGACGCAGGGGAAACATCAGGCGTAAACGGGCAATGTTTTCCCCCTGTGCATGTGACCAGGATGCACTGCGTATGCTGTATGCAGGATGGTTACCGCCGTGGGACGCAGATGGGAAGTGCAAGGAGATCAATGCAATTTCCAAGGGGCGTTTTTGGGGAGGTAACTGAGGGTAGGTGTCAAACAGGTGGGGATGGTCCCTCAGACATTCTGCGTCTGCCATTGGCTGGTGCAATGTCCAATGGTGCGGCCGATAACCGCCGATTGTAAAGGTGGGTATCCACTACGCGACATGAAAGTCTGAATGTCCAGCGTTCAGACCTTCATGTCACCGAGGTGCGGGCACCGCATTGAATGGCGTTCACTGAACCCCTGGATTGCCTTGGTTGATCTGTTTCAGGGCACCGCATTATAACACATTTTTATTTTATAACACATTTTAACCCTTCACTGTTTGTTTATTATACATGTACCTCACTTTTTTATTTTCATTCTTTATATGCAGCTGTGGCTGCTCCTAACTATCTCTTTTACACTGCACTTTTCTTACTATGGCGGTGCCCTGGGGCAGCTTAGCTGGGCCAGTTTGGGGGTGTCCTGCGCTCTGGATTTGAATCCTAGTATGTTAGGGACCTACCCTAAAGAGGTTACCTGGATGTGGTGGGTAGGCCCATAACCTTGGCCAAGATTATGCTAAAAACCTCTATTGATTGCAAAATTCTATTGCATTTATATATTATTAATAATTTGGAGTTGTGCACCTGAGATTTGTCTGTTTATGTTCTGTAGATAGTCGGGGTCGGCAAGGACCCAGCGTGCACGCGCATTGCTGGTCCTTGCCGGCTATCCATTAGCAGACTTTCCTAACAATCCGACCAAAACATCCTGGTTTTGGTCGCATCGTGCAGAAAGTCTGCTAAAGTCTTTGTATGCACATCGGCAGATTCATGACACTGCCGGTGATCATCTCAGTAGACACAGTAGTGGCTACTGCAACTGCGCCCACCTCTGCATCATCCCCCGTGTTACAATAGATACAGTGGTTGAATCTAAAACACAAGATACAACCAGAATCACAAGTTCCACAGATTGTTCATCCCACACAAGAACTTACCGGAGGAGGCGGCCATCCGGGGGCGCGCTGCATAGGTTACCGTGGGTGGGATCAGAAATACATGGGAGATAAAATTACACGTGCTGAGATACAGAGCGCGAATATACAAATCACAAGATCCCCACAGAAGCTGATTGGTTGCTATAGGCAATCTCTCCAAATGTCCTCTTTATAAGGTTGGATAAATCTCAGTCTGTACAATAGACATTACAAGAGATTAACTGGGGTGAGCAGCTAAGTCTTACACAAGTCTGGTAGTCCAAATCTGTCTTGTAATACACTGGGGGTGTATCCAATCTTCTAAAGATGATAGATGGAGAAGTTTCCCATAGCTACCAATCAGATTCTACCTATCATTCTATACAATGCGCTTAATAAATGAAAGCTAGCAGCTGATTGGTTGCTATGCAATATTTCTCCCCCACGGTGTGGCCACTGTAGTTTAAATCCCAGCTGTCGGGATGGCGGCACTCAGAACGCCAGCGCCGGAATCCCGACACCAGTCTGAATCCCAGCGCCAGCATCCCCACTGTAAGTAGGAGAGTTAGGAGGGTTGGGTTAGGCACTAGGGGGGAGGTTAGGTTTAGACAGCAGGGGAGACGGTTAGGAGGAGGGTTAGGATACTTGCTGACAGGAGTCAGTATCCTAACCCTGTTGGGATGCCGGAATCAGGATTCTGACCACTGGGAATCCAAGCACCGGCATCTTGCACCCAACCCATCTGTACATATATGTGTGATCACATGAGAGATACTAGCACATTGTCATGATCTATCAAGTAAGGATGGCCATCAGTGTAACCATCAGCAGGAAACATTGATGGTCTCGCTCACCAATGGTCAGCCCTGCTCTTATAATCACTGAGCAGCGGGCCAATCATATTTAGGGACGGGGCTTTGCGGGTTGCTTCGGGGGCCGAGCTATGTTCTGTGTCCCGGCGACAGGAAAAAAACAAAAACATTTTGGGGCTCTGTGCCATCGATGGCGGAAAACCATTGAATCTCCACTATCAATGGCAAAACCATCAACCATCAGGGTTTAACCATTGATAGTTGGCAATCATCGATGGTTAATTGCCATCCCTATTATCAAGTACAGACCACATAACCATGTCGGCATGCTGAAGTCAATCCAGGGCATCGATATTGTGTTATACTCATATGAGCTGAAGAAACTCAACTAAAGGGAGCTGTGCTCGGTAGAGTTTAAATTTTTTTTTATTTTTTATTGCACATATGTGTTTTTCTCATGTCTTTTCACATCCCCCAAAGAGCCTGGAGTGGGCGGGTATGTTGGGAGCTGGGTGGAGGGTACTAGGGAGAGCAAGGGCGGTCTTAACATAGCTTTGCCTAGGAGCAGAGGTTCCCAAACTCCCCCATTACTGTCCACATTTTAAAGTTATGCATGCTAGAGCACAGGTGACTTAATTAGTACCTTATTTGATTTAACCATCTGGACTCAAGCATGAATATCCCTAACTCCTGGACTGTAATAAGGGAGTTTGGGAACCTCTGACCTAGGGCACAGGTTCTCAAACTCGGTCCTCCGGACCCCAAACAGTGCATGTTTTCCAGGTCTCCTCACAGAATCGCAAGTGAAATAATTAGCTCCACCTGTGGATCTTTTAAAATGTGTCAGTGAGTAATGATTACACCTGTGCACCTGCTGGGTGACCTGGAAAACGTGACCTGTGTGGGGTCCTGAGGACAGAGTTTGAGAACCACTGACGTAGGGCATTTAGAAACCCTGGGCCTCTATGAGTCTAATGATGCACCTGGGAACAGGTGAATGACTCAATCTATTTAATTCACATAATTTATCTACAGCGCAAACTTGTATAAAGGATTCAACTATTGCAGATTAATAGGAAGAATGACATTTCCTGTTTACAGCAGGTAACTCAGTAGTTACCATGCACAATATGAATATTCCAAGGCACAGCGGGTAGGTTACTGTGAGTGTGGATTCTGCCGGAGCAGCCCGCTGCTCACTTCTCTGGGACGAGCTCTAATTCTTGGGCCGTGTGAACCATGTCAGTGATTTTTCCTGAGCATCTGAGTGCAGAAAGAAGAGCAGCAATATAATTACCCTGCTCCTGCAAGTGCACCCAAGGGTGCTGTTTACTGAAGGATCATGCAACCAAATGAGGCCCATTTTCTCTATTTGGCTTTTCTGCAGGGAATGGGAACATCCTAACCTGTGTTTGTAATGTATGCATTTGGTCGCAATAGATTTGAAGGGTTTATATTATTCTTAGTCATTGATTGGAGTTTGCAGTGTACCCGTCACCTACTGTACATACGCTGGCTATAAAAAAATATCCCCTTTAGAATTTTTTTTTATATTTCTGGTGCTGATGCAAAATGTGGCGCCAATGACTCCAAAAATAGTTGTTGCAAAAATTGCACATTCCTGCTCACCTGCAGAGCTGTTGGGGCAGTATATGCGCTGAGTTTACTACCAGTCGGCGTCATTATTGTGGTACTCAGACCCACCCTGTAGCACGTGTAAGGTGAACGTACCCTTACTGATCCTTGCCAGTCTCAGGTCCATTGATACCCCTGTCCTGTCGCTCCACTGCGTCCATAATGCGTCTCACTTGTGTTTGCGTCTGTTTAGTTTCAGAGCTTGCACAGTGTGAAAGTCGTTCCAACCGGCGTAGTGCTCGCTCTGCATCAGCCTCCTTATATTTACTGTATATCATGGAACCAAATTGGATTTATTATAGGGGGCCTGATTCACTACCATACGCAACTGCAATTACCCACGCAATTGGCCAATTGTTGCATACTGCATCGCAGAGCGCGAACTAGCCATTGCGATCGGGACTGCGATCACAGACCCTTCACAGAGTGACAGAAAGTGCAGTTTGTGGGTGGTGATGGGAGTTGGCCTGGCGAACGCAGGTGTGCCAGTGCATTTAAACGCCGTTCCAGGGGCGTGCATAAATTATCCACTGCGATGCATTGCATGCGTGGAAGTTAGCAATTTCTGATTAAGGTCAGAGCCTGTGTAAGTGTGTGTGAGGCTGTGATGGTACTCCATGTTACTGATGGTTTCTCAGTCTTGTGTAATCACTGCGTGTGATGAGGTTAGTAATTCCTGAGTAAGGTCAGAGCCTGTTTAAGTGTGTGTGAGGATGTGATGGTACTCCATGTTACTGATGGTATCTCAGTCTTCTGTAATCACTGCATGTGATGAGGTTAGTAATTCCTGAGTAAGGTCAGAGCCTGTGTAATTGTGTGTGAGGCTGTGATGGTACTCCATGTTACTGATGGTTTCTCAGTCTTGTGTAATCACTGTGTGTGATGAGGTTAGTAATTTCTGAGTAAGGTCAGAGCCTGTGTAAGTGTGTGTGAGGATGTGATGGTACTCCATGTTACTGATGGTCTCTCAGTCTTGTGTAATCACTACGTGTGATGAGGTTAGTAATTCCTGAGTAAGGTTAGAGCCTGTGTAAGTGTGTGTGAGGATGTGATGGGACTCCATGTTACTGATGGTTTCTCAGTCTTGTGTAATCACTGCGTGTGATGAGGTTAGTAATTCCTGAGTAAGGTCAGAGCCTGTGTAAGTGTGTGTGAGGCTGCGGTGGAACTCCATGTTACCAATGGTTTCACAGTTTTACTAAACATTACGGATGGGTAAGGTAAAGTGGGCGTCCTTATGGTATGCTGCGTATGGCATTGCGATTGCAATGAATTTGCATACTATCGCAGTTGAACTGCGTGCGTAATCGCTATTTCATTCGCAGTTGCATTCCGTAGTGAATCAGGCCCAGAATTCTTACAACTAGTCAACACAAAATGCTCTGAAAAGTAAATTTAATAAACACTCTAAAAAAAGAAAATGAAAAAATAAAGACGATGAATGATTCCAATGGTGACCAGTGATTGTCACAGCATTCGCAGATCTGTAATAGGATTGGGGTCACTTCAGCACGCTGACTTTTTGTGTTTAAATAATTTCTGTGTAGTTTTCATTGTATGCTTTAGTTCAGAGATTCCCAAACTCCGCTATTACAGTACAGGTTTTAAGACTATTCATGTTTGAGCAAAGGTGACTTATAGGGCTATTTATCAAAAAGTTTTATCCTACGCAATGAGTGATAAAATTCGTTGCGTAGGCTAAATGGTGCTCCAGCCAATCAGCTCCCAATTGTCATTCTTCAAACAGATGACAGCTGGGAGCTGATTGGCTGGAGCACCATTATCAATCATACGCAACAAGTTTTATCACTCGTTGCGTAGCATAAAACTCGTTGATAAATGAGTCCCTTAATTAGTACCTCAGTCAATTTGATTTAACTATCTGCACTCAAGCAGGGATATCCTTAAAATCTGGACTGTAATGCCAGTATTTGGGAAGCTCTGCTTTGTTTTCCAGTCCCTGATGTACGGAAGCGTCCCAAAGGTGGAGCCGGCTGAGAGGGATCCGCCATTCCGTCACACACAGCTTCTACATTTTGGGGGACCATAGAGTCTGTCTCTATTCATTACGTTATCCTCTCCTTGTAATAGATTAAAATGTGTATTTTATTAAAACATATCAAAACACTGATGATAATAAATAAAAGTCAGCACAGTTGGTCTCCATGAACATGCGCAGCCATTGCTGTCATAAGGGTTAAGCATAGCCTTGCATACCTGTCCTGCTAACACCATCACAGGCAATGACCAGGACAGACAGGGTGGATGCAGTCACCTAGCCTCTGCGTCCCTGTACACAGGAGCTGTCCTACAAATACAAAAGCCGCAGCCGGGACCTTAAGTAAAAAGACGTCCCCCTGCCGGCTTCTCTGATCAGCTGTTGCGTCCAAAGACGCAGAATCGGATCCAGGGCTGCCAAGAGGCGGGCCCGGGTAAAGGGGGCATGGCCTAATTGCGGGAGCTACGCCCCCATAAGAAAAAAAATTTAAAGTAAAAAAATACATTGTTGCAGCGATGCTGCGCGCTGAGGAGGGTGGCACTGTGAGCCCCTCAGCCCAACGCATATCCAGGGGGGGGGGCGCAGTCAGGATGATCACCCCCCCCAGGCAGAGGAGACTGCAGCAGCAAGTAGTCTACCTTTGCAGCCCAGCACACAGCAGCTGCTCAGCTGACAGGGAGGAGTGGGGCCGGGGTAATTAGTACCCGCTCCCGCCCCTCTCGGTGCCCCTAATCGGATCAACTGCGTGACCATCAAACATCTGAGTAAACCTCAGGATGCTCAGTGACATCACGCTGCTGCCGCTAGTGAAGCTGAGTCAAAGGACGCAGCCACTGGCTTTGGCATGCCCATAATAACGGGTCAGATACATCCCGTGTTTTCTGGGACACGCTGTGTCACCGTCCCCTGAATGCCAGCAGCGTGTCAATCATGCTGCAGCATTTGGGGCTCTGCGAGCAACATCGCAGCCCCAGATCTGTACAAGCGCAGCGCGGTTTCTGCGCTAATCTGAAAACATTGGAGATGTACGCAAATATTGGGTTTACAAACCTCTCTGAATTACAGTAGGCACTATAATAGGGACGTATTGGATGCCCCCGTCATAGGGGTAGATTTACTAAAGTCTCTAAAAATGAAAGTGGTGGGGTTGCCCCAGGGCAGTTTCTAGGGTCTGAGGCTCCCAGTGCGAGCAGTCAAAATGCACCCCCCCCCCCCTTCCCTCAAGAAGCAGTAATATTGTGGGCGTGGCCTAATCATGGGGGGTGTGGTACCACAGTAAGGGAGCGTTGTCTTGAAAGACCACAGAATGTCAGCTGCTGTGACTACTGAGCCCAGGGGTGGCTAACCTGTCAGAGGCAAAGCGCTGAAAAATATATGTAGTTAAAAGAAAGACAGACATAATGCGCGCGCCGAAGGCGGGCGCTCAAAAATTGGGGTGTGGCCTAGCTGTCACAAACCCACGCCGCACTTGTGTGTGCATGCCTTTGGTGTGACCCCATTAGTAGTGCCCCCTATAGTCTTGTGCCCCCTGTAGTCATGTCCACATTAGTAATGTCCCCAACAGTGATGTCCCCAGTAGTAGTGCCCAGGTGCCCCCAGTGGTAGTGTTTCCCCCAGCAGAAGTGCCCCCAGAGTAATGTCCCCAGTAGTAGTTCCCAGGTGCCCCCAGTGGTAGTGTTTCCCCCAGCAGAAGTTCCCCCAGAGTAATGTCCCCAGTAGTAGTGCCCAGGTGCCCCCAGTGGTAGTGTTTCCCCCAGCAGAAGTGCCCCCAGAGTAATGTCCCCAGTAGTAGTGCCCGGGTGCCCCCAGTAGTAGTGCCTCCCCCAGCAGACATGCCCCCCCCTCCAAGTATTGTCCCTAGTAAAAGCCGCGTGCACACACACACAAAAAAAAAAACACTAATACTTACCATAAGCCCCGCTTCGGCGCCCGCTCCGCTTGGCTGCTCCTCTGCACTATGGGAAAGACGTCATGAGTCATGACGTCTTTCCCATAGTGCACACTGGGGGAGCCGGAAGCCGGAGCTCTGCTCTGCCCTGCCCTGCCAGGCGCCCGCTGGTAACCGAATCTCAGCAGGCGCCCGGCAGTTCACAGGCTTTTTACAGCAGGGGTCGGAGGAGGCCTGCCCCGTGCGATTGCACGGGTCGCCCGGCCCTAGAAACGGCCCTGGGTTGCCCATAGCAACCAGATTCTAGCTGTAATTTCTGTATTGCATTCTGTGATGCAGGATTTGATTGGTTGCTATGGGCAACACCACCACTTGTCTGTTTTAGAAGCTTTAGTAAACCTTCCCCATAGTGATAACCAGCAGCAGCCTGGTCAGCACCGGGCCTGAGCCTCTATGAGTAGGAGAGGTCCAGAGAAAAACCCATAGCAACCAATCAGCTCCTAGCAATCATTTATCAAGTCCATTTTATAAAATAATAGGTAGAAGCTGATTGGTTGCTTTGAGAAACGTCACCACTGCTCCACTTACCAATCCGTTCGCTGATTTTATTTGGCAGGGGTGCACTATTTAGTAAAGAGCTTAAGTGCAATTGCTGGATTAAGTCGTGTTGTGCTGCAATATTTACTGCACGTACTATTTGCTCCCATACTTAGGGGCATGCTTGCCGACTATCTGGCTGCCCCTTCCGGGAGGGAGCAGCCAGATCGGCTTGAGTGGGGGGGCGTGGCCAGCAGACGGGGGCGGGGCCGGCAAGACTACAAGAGTTGGGCGGGTGGAGCAGGGGGTGGAGCCACGCGATCGCGTCATTTTGGCCCCGCCCCTGCTACACACTGCCGATATTACAGGCAGTGTGAAGCAGGGGGCGGGGCCAAAATGAAGCGATTCTGCGTGAATCGCGTTACAGGCCCCCCGCTGCCGGGGAGCTTCTTGTAATTGCGGTGGGGGGTAGGAAGGGTCGGCAGCTGCAGGGAGACTTGCCTGCCTTCCCGGGAGGTCGGGAGCGGCACCCGATTTTCGGGAGGTTCCCGACCAAATCGGGAGGGTAGGCAAGTATGACTTAGGGGCCTATTCATTATAACTAAAATATTGATAGAGGTAATTAGGTTTAGAGCTGGCATGGAGTTCTACCTAATTACCGGAGGAATTCATCATTCCTCCTCTCCATCAGTATCTATTCCGAAAAGCTGTCATTTTTGTGATGACAGCTTTTCGGGAAATAGCTGCTTTTCCCGGCCTAGTCCTACGTTACCGCAGCTGTAATCAGTGCTGTGCATGCGCAGTTACACTCACAAAACCGGCGCATGCGCAGCACTGCCTACAGCTGCGGTAATTCTGTGTCCCCCAGCCCCTCCGCTCACCTCCCTGTCCCCCACCTACCTGGTCGCTGCAGCCGCGGACCCCGACCTCCCGTGTGAAGAGAAAACAGTAAAGTTACAAAAAAATATATATATTTTTTTAAAACTTTACTGTGTTCTGCCGGAAGTACACAGCCGGAGCCAGCAGCTGGAGCCGGAGGAGCGACCAGGGAGTGATGGAGTGAGCCGGAGGAGGACCTGCCCAGCTGAAAGCAGGTAAGTATAACCCGCTATACGCCACCTCAGAGTGGCGTATAGTAACATCATCAAATTTCGAAGATACATAATTTTCAGAATTTGATGAATAACCTAATTTCTACATCCCCATACTAATGTACTAATGTACTAATGTATGGGGAGTGAGGAAATTAACGCAGACAGACTTACCCAGGAGATATCAGTGATATCTCCTGTGCTAAGTGTGTTAATGAATACTAACAAACGGTAAATAAGGAAAATGTCCTTAAAACCGTTATTTTAGTGCTGATGCATAGGCCCCACAGAGGTCTAGTTACTAAGCAGTGTTAGGAGACAGAGTGAAAAGTGATAAGGTACCAGCCAATCAGCTCCTGTCATTTTTCAAACACAGCCTGTGAGATGACAGTTAGAAGCTGATTGGCTGGCACCTTATCACTTTTCACTCTGTCTCCTAAAAACTGCTTAGTAAATAGGCCCCTTAGAGTTATACGTAACTTGTACTTGAGGCCCGTTACTATTTGAGAAGTGGGTCCAGGACATTGATGTACATGTGCCGTACGGTGCAGCTGCACAGCCACAAGTTAAGCCGGCTCCTTGGAGACATGTTCTTTGGCGTTAGACAGCTGTTGAAATACATTACATATGAGATGTGAATTTAGCCCCTATGAGCCAGGTTCAAGGCTTGCCGTCGATGACGATGATTGCAGTGTCTATACTCTAACCTTATATTCAGGGCCGGCCCTAGCCCAAATTTTTTGGTAAGCGAGCAGGTTTTTTGGTGCCCCCCCTATGCAGTGCCCGCGGTAGTGGTCCCCCCTGTGCAGTGCCCCTTGTGCCCCCATTAGTAAGCTTATATAGTGCCCCCAGTAGTAGTCCCCCTATTCAGTGCCCCCAGTAGTAATCCTCCCTTCTAGTGCCCCCATTAGTAATTCCCCCTTCAAGTGCCCCCAGTAGTAATCCTCCCTTATAGTGCCCCCAGTAGTAATCCTCCCTTCTAGTGCCCCCAGTAGTAATCCCCCCTTCTAGTGCCACCAGTAGTAAACCCCCCTTCTAGTGCCACCAGTAGTAATCCCCCCTTCAAGTGCCCCCAGTAGTAATCCCCCTTGTAGCCCCCCCAGTAGAGACACAGTTAATAATAATAAAAAAAAACCACTTGCCTGAACCCCCCGCTCCTGCTCCCGCCGCCGCTATCAGCTACTCCCGACCATTCTCCAGGGCCGCTTTGCATTATGGGAGAGACTTCATGACGTCATGAAGTCTCTCCCATTACCCACTGCAGGAGCCAGAAGATGGCTCCCGCAGTGGGAGCAGCAGCAGCTGATGAGAGTGTGACAGACTCTCATCAGCTGCTGAAACAAACACACAGCTGTCGGCAGCGGCGGCTGTGTGTTTGGCACTGTGTAGCGCTGACCGAACTCCGTCCGGTCAGCGCTACACGCGCGGTGCAGCTGTGTCACAGAGATCCAGTCTGCACCGCGGTAATTCTGCATGGTCACCATGTGGCGCCTTACGCGGCCGCGTACCATGCGTAACCATAGAACCGGCCCTGCTTATATTTATACTCGGTTGTGTGAACATTGTGGAATATGTGTGTACTTTAGCAGATGGTATAGCAAGGTAAATGTACACACCAGTGCATACCCTGTAGTCACTGAACAGCCCAGTACTTAACCAGTGGGACGGTTTATTTAGCAGTAACTTGAATATATACAGCCATACTCAGTGTTATGCCTGTAACACAACCTCAGCATGGAGGGGAACGTACAGACCACCAGCCAGTGACGGGATGTACTAAACGGAAAACGCAGTAAAAACCCTGTTTCCAGGGTTTTACCGCATTTTTCGTATGTATCATCAGCTGGCCGGTGTTACCCTATAGAAGCCTATGGCTTCTACCGCATCGCGCTGCTATGAGGGATCCGATCGGATCCCTCCCAGCATGCCCCGCGGCCGCCGCGTCACTCTGCACATGCGCAGATGGACTTCCGTGGCATAAACCTGGAAGTCTACGGCACAGAGCACATCGCAAAGGACAGCTCTTATCGGAAGAGCTATCCTTTGCGCTACTGATCGCATATATTAGTACATATGCGATCAGTAGGAATGCGAGGCATGGCGGGATGTACTCCGCAAAGTTAGTACATTTTGAAGTAGCGTAGGATGCAAATGGTGAACAACGCTGTGGATGCAGAATATTTCAGGGTCTCACTGAGCTAAGGGCCCGATTCAGACCCACTCGCTAGATGTGTTCGCACGCAGCCGTCAGTTGCCAAAGTATGCAAATCCCGCAATCGGACGGCAAGGCATTAGCACGCCCACTATGTCTTGCCGTGCGATCGCGGTGTGTATTTAGTCGCCCACCAACCTGTCATAAGACGCCCACTTTCCCTTAGTGATACACGTCATCTCCAGGAAGTGTATGCAACCATCGGTAACATCGGACCCATACGCAGCACTTGTGGCTCACCATACCCTGCCGCAAGCACTGCGAGTGCTGCAGTGTGTAATTCGGCCATGTTACATGTACTATGACGCTTCATCTTAATTATGCACACCCCTGAAACCGCGTTAAGACGCACAGACACGCCTGCGTTTGCACCACCACACCTCCATCTCCATCGACCAACCCATCACCACCCACATACGGCTCGTCCTGTCACTCATTCTAGCGAGGCATCTATGTGCAGGGTGCGATCGCTTCCCGATCGAATGGACTAGTTTGCGCACGCGCACTGCGTCTTATATGCATGCGCACATTGCAAACATTGGCAGGCTGCGTGCGAACGCAGCCTAGTGAGGTCTGAATCGGACCCTAAGTGCAATACATCTATGTTCCACTACAGCGCTCTAACACAGTGACAAGATGGCGCAGAGGTAAAGGCGGCAGGCATCTTGGTTAGGGAATGAAGCCTCCCTAAAGGAGCCAATATGGAGACTGTGCAGTAGCGTTCTCTTGACTTCAACAATGATGAGCGCAAGTCAAAATACAGACGTGAAAGGCGAGCGTGCATGCGGATATCTCTGCTTATGCGCAAATGTACATTCAGCTCTGAAACGAGCCCCTACGTCGTTAGCCTTGTATGCGTGTGGCACCGTGGCACGTTAAGGGTTATTGTGACAAACTGTTGTGCCATTTGGCACAACGTGACTTTGCAAGAGACGGGCAGCGTGATTCAGAGGTGTGAAATAATCAAACAGGAGCCATATGGAGCCGAATGTGTTTTTGATTTGGGAAGAGGTGATTCAGCCGGCCCCAACCCTCCGTACCAGGCCTCCAACAAATATGTCATTTACGCATAGCGCGGTCGTCCAGGCTATGTTACAAAAAAAGAAAAGAACATCAATGGATCATAATAAGCTAATAATACATACAAGCTACTTTAAAGGCTGAGGCTCGGTCTTCAAGCTGTTTTTAATGACATTTTAATGCCTTTCCACCAACCGTTTTGTTCTATTCTGTGGGAGCGAGGGGGGATTTGGATTCGGTACCATAACAGTGGGGCTGAACTTTGTAATTTTCTTTGTCTTGCTCTGTGTGGGACAAACCACGGGGTATCTCTAGAACAAAATTACCCCAGCATGAAAGCAATCTATCACGTTCCGAGACCACCCAGGGCCTGCCTGTCCCCAATTAGCTAATTACCACACAAGCAGTTACTAATAATCTGAACACTAGCAGGATTGCAGGGTACAGTGTCTTCCAGGCAACCATTCATCTGCTCACAGCTCATTTATTCGTTGCTGTTTATTATCTGTCCACCCATTAGGATGCTGGAACTGACAGCGATAATGTGGGTATATCAAATGAAATATGTTTCATGTTTAGTGCTGGTGGATCTCGCTGCATAATATCAAATTACATTATTATTATTTTTATGACATTATCACTCTCTACCATACACCGTTTTGGTATCCATAACATTTAGGATTTACTGTATATATTCCTTGTGCTAAACTTTAAAAGAAACTTTTTTAATTTCTGTCCCATTCCTCTACACAAAGCAACAGCACCCACAGGTGCAATAAGTCCTTATTTACTACTGAACCAAACCATTCCACCCGATGTCTGCACAGAGTGGAGGCAGCCATATTGTGGGATCATACAACATAGCGCCTGATTCAGTATGGATCGCAACTGTGATCGCAATATCGATTACGCACGCAGTCTCACTGTGATGATATGCTAATGATTGCAATCGCAATGCCATACGCAGCCCTAACATAAGGACGCCCACTTTACCTTACACACATCCTTATTACTTAGCAAGTGTGTGAAACCATCGGTAACATGGAGTACCATCGCAGCCTCACGCACACTTGCACAAGCTCTGACCTTACTCGGGAACTGCTAACCTCAGCGCACGCAGTGCAAGCCCAAGCTGCGTATGAGATCGCAGTGGCTAATTTGCGTTAAATTGCGTCATTGTGGCCTCGCCCCCAGCTACACAATGCCTGTAATCTTTGCAGTGTGTAGCGGGGGCGGGGCTACGATGATGCGATCCCGTCCCACCTTCAAAATCACGTCATGCCCGCTTCCCCCCCACTGCTGTGCCGAGCTGGCTGCCTCCTCCCGGAGTAGGCAGCCGTATCGGCAGGCCTGGGTAAATACTGACTGCTCCTGCATGTACTGTAGTCTACAAATACTGGACAGCTTTATTATCACTGCAATCCAGATCTAAGAAAGACACAGCCACCTAAATCACTCTGCACATCTTACCTATACACCCCTCCCCTCCCCCTGGAGCACAGCATGGTTTTACCAAGGTGCACAGATACTTGCTCAGTTCAGAATCAGCACCTACTATAAGTGTTCAGAAAGTGATTTCTCCCAGTCTCTGGGCCTGATTCAGAGCCGGACGCTCTTTGAGAGCACTCGCTCTGAATCATTGCATCCCTGTTTTTTTTTAAAGACGGCCTCCTGGCCGCTCGCTAAGCTGTGGGTGACCACCCACAGATTTAGCGAGCAGCAAGGTGATGGTCGCAATGGTCGTGACCATGGTAGGGTCTCGTTTCCGCAAGCCCCAGTGAGCTTTCGGCTCTAATAGAGCCGGAAGCTCACCACTGACATCACTCGTGATGTCAGCGGGGCCGCCCCCAAACGGCAGGCGTTCTTTCGGGAACGCCTCCATTTGGCCAGCGACCCCCCCCTGCCCACCTCCAAAACGGGGCGAGCTGTCAATCACAATCGACAGCTGCCTCGCTTTGGTGCGAGACCCGTAGCGACGGCGACCAGTAGCCGGCTCAGGCGTACGCATGCACAGTGAGAGACCATCGACCCGCTTGCGAGCGCTGTGCACTCGCGAACGGGTCTGAATCAGGCCCTCTGAACAATTTAATTTCCTGGCTTCTGGGTAGGTTAAAGCAGAGCTAGAGATACATTTCCTGCTATTATACAGATTTCAGTAAAGTGGCCCAATCTGTCGGTGGAAAAGTACAGCTAGTGGGGTAATGAGGATGGATGTAAGACGGCACCTGGCGCCTACACGTAGTGCAGGGAAACATTTTGTCGGCTAGGACAATATATATGAGGGAGTAGATGATGAAATTACTAGGAACTAGTGACATTACACAGGCACAAAGCCCTCAGGAGAATTTTAATGTCCGTTTTATAGAAAACGAAAAACTCCCCTGATCCACTACTTGAGTTTTACTTAAATCTATAAAAATGACAATAATACCCCTTTTCAGATATACAACCCGGGAAATTTCCTGCTCAGACCCGGGAATTTCTCCTGTGCAAATTCCCGGGTATTTGATCGAGACCCCCCTTTCACACTATAGTGTCTACCCGGGAAATTCCCATGTAGACCCCTTTCAGACAAGAGCAGGGTTTTTCTGCTTACCTGCCTCTTCTCTGCCGTCTGCTCCTCCTAGCCTATCCCCTCTCCGGCTGCTGATGATGTCATCATTCAGCAGCCGGAAGCTGGCCAATCATAATGCAGATTTTTATTTTTTTTATTATCATTTTTTTTTTATTTATTTTAATTCCCTGGTGGTCCAGCGTGAGTGCGGGCGGCCCGCTGTGGCACAGCCGGCCGGCACTGGGGGTGGTGAGCAGCAGTGCTGAGCGTCCTAAAGGAAGCTCTGCGCTGTCAGCTCAAAGCAGCAGCGCTGAATGTCCTATAGGACGCTCTGTGCTGTCAACTACATGTAAAAGCTGCTTGGTGCTGCCCGGGAGTAGTAAATTCCCAGGTAGCACCATTCAGACAGAAGCAGGGTAATTTCCCGCGACTTAAGTCCCGGGAAAAACCCTGGTCGATTGCAGGGGTGGCTACCCGGGAACGTGTTCCCGGGTAGGTACCTTTCAGACAGACACGGCTACCCGGGAATTTGACTGAGGCAGGCCAAATTCCCGGGAGTCTCGAGATGTCTGAAAGGGGTATTTTATTCTTATTCAGTGGAGATACGGAGGTCTGCAGAATGAAGACCATTCTCTGGACCTGGTGACTGCTTCCGTGCATCATGTGACGTGGACTGGGGCATCGGAAAGACTTTATGTTGGGGGGGGGGCAACATAAAATCTTTCCGGCGCCGCCCCCCACCTCTCCTCTGGTGGTGTTTAATTTGCCATCTGTAAAGAGTATGTGCAAGTCCCCACTGATAATGGCGACTATTAAACCGGGCGGGCGCACTGCAAGATGCGTACAACTATGCATATAGGTATTTTCCTCCATGCGTGCAATGTGTCAGCACATACGACCATTTTCCATTCAAATCTGCATCAGAGCCTCCGAGTTATCTTGTGTGAACGCAACTACAGCTGCAGCCGGCAAGTGACGGATGAGGAAGAGGTAGTGAGTTGGAGGTAAGGGAGGAGGAGCCTGTAATGACGTTATGATGTCACTGCACCTTAATTCCCATTTCCAAAATGTGTAAAGTCTAAAAAGTTCAAATAAGATAATTGCTTTAGTCTATTGCCTTATACGTGTCCTCTGGCAACATTTCCGAAAACCTTGGATTTCCCTTTCTGTGTTTTTCTGTCAAGTTTTTTATATCATCAGTCAGAGCTTCATTTTGTTGCCTTTGGATGCGGCAGAGCTCTGTCGTACTTTTTGCGATGGTTACAATTGTATCCTGAGAACAGCTCTCTGCCATATACACTGAATATTAACAATGTATTTCTGAAAAGGAAATAAGGACAGCACAGAGATAGCGGAGATAAGTAATAAAAGTCATTTACTAACCACAGAACCAGTCACAACCACCGTTACATACAAACACACACACGTGCGCACTATTACTGCAATCGACAGTCAGTGACCAGTATTCTCTCCAGCAAGAAGATAAATACAAGCATAAAAAGAGATGCAGAAGACCAAAGAATATAGAATAAAGTGAAGGACAAAGAAAGAAAAAAAAAAAAACAGTAAGAAACAACAGTGAGAAAGAAAGAAGCAATAGTGAGAAACAACCAAGACACATTAACTGTATAAAGACAAAAAGAAAAGGGCTGGGGAGGAAGGATGGAAGCAAAGAAGGAGAGGAAGACAATAGGAAATGAGAGGAAGGAGGAAGACGTAAGGAAGCAGAGATACATAGAGCAAGGGAGGAGACGAAGGATGGAAAGAGGTAGAAGAGGCATGAACGGGACAAGGAAGGAGAAGCAGAGTAAGGAATGAGCAAGTAAGAGGAAAAAAAGGAGAGAAAGGAAGGCGATGAAATGGCAGAAAGAGTAAAGAAGGAGAAAAGAGGAAGGAAAGAAAGGATGGAAATGAGAAAGGATGGATGAAAACATGAAAAAAAGGAGGAAGTAGAGTAAGGGGATAGAGGGGAAGAAAGGAGAAGAAGAGGAAGTAAGAAGTGGAAATGGTATAAGAAGGAGAAGGAAGGAGAGAGTAAGGATAAGGAGACAGAGGAAGAAATGAAGAAGTGGATAGGGAAGGAGAAGGGTAGGACAGACGAAGAGTAAATGAAGGAGAGGCAGGGAGGAGAAGGGTAGGACAGAAGAAGAGTAAATGAAGAAGAGGCAGGAAGGAGAAGGGTAGGACAGAAGAAGAGTAAATGAAGGAGAGGCAGGAAGGAGAAGGGTAGGACATCAGAAGAGTAAATGAAGGAGAGGCAGGAAGGAGAAGGGTAGGACAGAAGAAGAGTAAATGAAGGAGAGGCAGAGGGAGGAGGGTAGGACAGAGGAAGAGTAAATGAAGGAGAGGCAGGAAGGAGAAGGGTAGGACAGAAGAAGAAGAGTAAATGAAGGAGAGGAAGGAAGGAGAAGGGTAGGACAGAAGAAGTGTAAATGAAGAAGAGGAAGGAAGGAGAAGGGTAGGACAGAAGAAGAGTAAATGAAGGAGAGGCAGGAAGGAGAAGGTAGGACAGAAGAAGAGTAAATGAAGGAGAGGAAGGAAGGAGAAGGGTAGGACAGAAGAAGAGTAAATGAAGGAGAGGAAGGAAGGAGAAGGGTAGGACAGAAGAAGAGTAAATGAAGGAGAGGAAGGAAGGAGAAGGGTAGGACAGAAGAAGAGTAAATGAAGGAGAGGAAGGAAGGAGAAGGGTAGGACAGAAGAAGAGTAAATGAAGGAGAGGAAGGAAGGAGAAGGGTAGGGGCGGAAGGAGAAGGAAATGAAATGAAGGTGAGGAAGGAAGTTTATAGAAAGGAATAAAGCATAAAGAAGGAAGTGGATAGGGAAGAAGAGGCAGGAAGGAGAAGGGTAGGACAGAAGAAGAGTAAATGAAGGAGAAGCAGGAAGGAGAAGGGTAGGACAGAAGAAGAGTAAATGAAGGAGAGGAAGGAAGGAGAAGGGTAGGACAGAAGAAGAGTAAATGAAGGAGAGGCAGGAAGGAGAAGGTAGGACAGAAGAAGAGTAAATGAAGGAGAGGAAGGAAGGAGAAGGGTAGAACAGAAGAAGAGTAAATGAAGGAGAGGAAGGAAGGAGAAGGGTAGGACAGAAGAGTAAATGAAGGAGAGGAAGGAAGGAGAAGGGTAGGACAGAAGAAGAGTAAATGAAGGAGAGGAAGGAGAAGGGTAGGGGGCGGAAGGAGAAGGAAATGAAATGAAGGTGAGGAAGGAAGTATATAGAAAGGAAGAAAGCATAAAGAAGGAAGTGGATAGGGAAGAAGAGGCAGGAAGGAGAAGTGTAGGACAGAAGAAGAGTAAATGAAGGAGAGGAAGGAAGGAGAAGGGTAGGACAGAAGAAGAGTAAATGAAGGAGAGGAAGGAAGAAGGGTAGGGGGCGGAAGGAAATGAAATGAAGGTGAGGAAGGAAGTATATAGAAAGGAAGAAAACATAAAGAAGGAAGTGGACAGGGAAGAAGAGGCAGGAAGGAGAAGGGTAGGACAGAAGAAGAGTAAATGAAGGAGAGGAAGGAAGGAGAAGGGTAGGACAGAAGAGTAAATGAAGGAGAGGAAGGAAGGAGAAGGGTAGGACAGAAGAAGAGTAAATGAAGGAGAGGAAGGAGAAGGGTAGGGGGCGGAAGGAGAAGGAAATGAAATGAAGGTGAGGAAGGAAGTATATAGAAAGGAAGAAAGCATAAAGAAGGAAGTGGATAGGGAAGAAGAGGCAGGAAGGAGAAGTGTAGGACAGAAGAAGAGTAAATGAAGGAGAGGCAGGAAGGAGAAGGGTAGGACAGAAGAAGAGTAAATGAAGGAGAGGAAGGAAGGAGAAGGGTAGGACAGAAGAAGAGTAAATGAAGGAGAGGAAGGAAGAAGGGTAGGGGGCGGAAGGAAATGAAATGAAGGTGAGGAAGGAAGGAGAAGGGTAGGACAGAAGAAGTGTAAATGAAGGAGAGGAAGGAAGGAGAAGGGTAGGACA
The DNA here is from genome assembly GCA_031769625.1 of Taudactylus pleione. Classification (NCBI taxonomy): domain Eukaryota; kingdom Metazoa; phylum Chordata; class Amphibia; order Anura; family Myobatrachidae; genus Taudactylus; species Taudactylus pleione. Next base: position 3,638,590 of record JAUIMM010000482.1, read on the forward strand.
GAAGAAGAGTAAATGAAGGAGAGGCAGGAAGGAGAAGGTAGGACAGAAGAAGAGTAAATGAAGGAGAGGAAGGAAGGAGAAGGGTAGGACAGAAGAAGAGTAAATGAAGGAGAGGAAGGAAGGAGAAGGGTAGGACAGAAGAAGAGTAAATGAAGGAGAGGAAGGAAGGAGAAGGGTAGGACAGAAGAAGAGTAAATGAAGGAGAGGAAGGAAGGAGAAGGGTAGGACAGAAGAAGAGTAAATGAAGGAGAGGAAGGAAGGAGAAGGGTAGGGGCAGAAGGAGAAGGAAATGAAATGAAGGTGAGGAAGGAAGTTTATAGAAAGGAATAAAGCATAAAGAAGGAAGTGGATAGGGAAGAAGAGGCAGGAAGGAGAAGGGTAGGACAGAAGAAGAGTAAATGAAGGAGAAGCAGGAAGGAGAAGGGTAGGACAGAAGAAGAGTAAATGAAGGAGAGGAAGGAAGGAGAAGGGTAGGACAGAAGAAGAGTAAATGAAGGAGAGGCAGGAAGGAGAAGGTAGGACAGAAGAAGAGTAAATGAAGGAGAGGAAGGAAGGAGAAGGGTAGGACAGAAGAAGAGTAAATGAAGGAGAGGAAGGAAGGAGAAGGGTAGGACAGAAGAGTAAATGAAGGAGAGGAAGGAAGGAGAAGGGTAGGACAGAAGAAGAGTAAATGAAGGAGAGGAAGGAGAAGGGTAGGGGGCGGAAGGAGAAGGAAATGAAATGAAGGTGAGGAAGGAAGTATATAGAAAGGAAGAAAGCATAAAGAAGGAAGTGGATAGGGAAGAAGAGGCAGGAAGGAGAAGTGTAGGACAGAAGAAGAGTAAATGAAGGAGAGGAAGGAAGGAGAAGGGTAGGACAGAAGAAGAGTAAATGAAGGAGAGGAAGGAAGAAGGGTAGGGGGCGGAAGGAAATGAAATGAAGGTGAGGAAGGAAGTATATAGAAAGGAAGAAAACATAAAGAAGGAAGTGGACAGGGAAGAAGAGGCAGGAAGGAGAAGGGTAGGACAGAAGAAGAGTAAATGAAGGAGAGGAAGGAAGGAGAAGGGTAGGACAGAAGAACAGTAAATGAAGGAGAGGAAGGAAGGAGAAGGGTAGGACAGAAGAAGAGTAAATGAAGGAGAGGAAGGAAGAAGGGTAGGGGGCGGAAGGAAATGAAATGAAGGTGAGGAAGGAAGTATATAGAAAGGAAGAAAACATAAAGAAGGAAGTGGACAGGGAAGAAGAGGCAGGAAGGAGAAGGGTAGGACAGAAGAAGAGTAAATGAAGGAGAGGAAGGAAGGAGAAGGGTAGGACAGAAGAGTAAATGAAGGAGAGGAAGGAAGGAGAAGGGTAGGACAGAAGAAGAGTAAATGAAGGAGAGGAAGGAGAAGGGTAGGGGGCGGAAGGAGAAGGAAATGAAATGAAGGTGAGGAAGGAAGTATATAGAAAGGAAGAAAGCATAAAGAAGGAAGTGGATAGGGAAGAAGAGGCAGGAAGGAGAAGTGTAGGACAGAAGAAGAGTAAATGAAGGAGAGGAAGGAAGGAGAAGGGTAGGACAGAAGAAGAGTAAATGAAGGAGAGGAAGGAAGAAGGGTAGGGGGCGGAAGGAAATGAAATGAAGGTGAGGAAGGAAGTATATAGAAAGGAAGAAAACATAAAGAAGGAAGTGGACAGGGAAGAAGAGGCAGGAAGGAGAAGGGTAGGACAGAAGAAGAGTAAATGAAGGAGAGGAAGGAAGGAGAAGGGTAGGACAGAAGAGTAAATGAAGGAGAGGAAGGAAGGAGAAGGGTAGGACAGAAGAAGAGTAAATGAAGGAGAGGAAGGAGAAGGGTAGGGGGCGGAAGGAGAAGGAAATGAAATGAAGGTGAGGAAGGAAGTATATAGAAAGGAAGAAAGCATAAAGAAGGAAGTGGATAGGGAAGAAGAGGCAGGAAGGAGAAGTGTAGGACAGAAGAAGAGTAAATGAAGGAGAGGCAGGAAGGAGAAGGGTAGGACAGAAGAAGAGTAAATGAAGGAGAGGAAGGAAGGAGAAGGGTAGGACAGAAGAAGAGTAAATGAAGGAGAGGAAGGAAGAAGGGTAGGGGGCGGAAGGAAATGAAATGAAGGTGAGGAAGGAAGGAGAAGGGTAGGACAGAAGAAGTGTAAATGAAGGAGAGGAAGGAAGGAGAAGGGTAGGACAGAAGAAGAGTAAATGAAGGAGAGGCAGGAAGGAGAAGGTAGGACAGAAGAAGAGTAAATGAAGGAGAGGAAGGAAGGAGAAGGGTAGGACAGAAGAAGAGTAAATGAAGGAGAGGAAGGAAGGAGAAGGGTAGGACAGAAGAAGAGTAAATGAAGGAGAGGAAGGAAGGAGAAGGGTAGGACAGAAGAAGAGTAAATGAAGGAGAGGAAGGAAGGAGAAGGGTAGGACAGAAGAAGAGTAAATGAAGGAGAGGAAGGAAGGAGAAGGGTAGGGGCAGAAGGAGAAGGAAATGAAATGAAGGTGAGGAAGGAAGTTTATAGAAAGGAATAAAGCATAAAGAAGGAAGTGGATAGGGAAGAAGAGGCAGGAAGGAGAAGGGTAGGACAGAAGAAGAGTAAATGAAGGAGAAGCAGGAAGGAGAAGGGTAGGACAGAAGAAGAGTAAATGAAGGAGAGGAAGGAAGGAGAAGGGTAGGACAGAAGAAGAGTAAATGAAGGAGAGGCAGGAAGGAGAAGGTAGGACAGAAGAAGAGTAAATGAAGGAGAGGAAGGAAGGAGAAGGGTAGGACAGAAGAAGAGTAAATGAAGGAGAGGAAGGAAGGAGAAGGGTAGGACAGAAGAGTAAATGAAGGAGAGGAAGGAAGGAGAAGGGTAGGACAGAAGAAGAGTAAATGAAGGAGAGGAAGGAGAAGGGTAGGGGGCGGAAGGAGAAGGAAATGAAATGAAGGTGAGGAAGGAAGTATATAGAAAGGAAGAAAGCATAAAGAAGGAAGTGGATAGGGAAGAAGAGGCAGGAAGGAGAAGTGTAGGACAGAAGAAGAGTAAATGAAGGAGAGGAAGGAAGGAGAAGGGTAGGACAGAAGAAGAGTAAATGAAGGAGAGGAAGGAAGAAGGGTAGGGGGCGGAAGGAAATGAAATGAAGGTGAGGAAGGAAGTATATAGAAAGGAAGAAAACATAAAGAAGGAAGTGGACAGGGAAGAAGAGGCAGGAAGGAGAAGGATAGGACAGAAGAAGAGTAAATGAAGGAGAGGAAGGAAGGAGAAGGGTAGGACAGAAGAACAGTAAATGAAGGAGAGGAAGGAAGGAGAAGGGTAGGACAGAAGAAGAGTAAATGAAGGAGAGGCAGGAAGGAGAAGGGTAGGACAGAAGAAGAGTAAATGAAGGAGAGGCAGGAAGAAGGGTAGGACAGAAGAAGAGTAAATGAAGGAGTGGCAGGAAGGAGAAGGGTAGGACAGAAGAACAGTAAATGAAGGAGAGGAAGGAAGGAGAAGGGTAGGACAGAAGAAGAGTAAATGAAGGAGAGGCAGGAAGGAGAAGGGTAGGACAGAAGAAGAAGAGTAAATGAAGGAGAAGGGTAGGGGGCGGAAGGAGAAGGAAATGAAATGAAGGTGAGGAAGGAAGTATATAGAGAGGAAAAAAGCAGAAGGAAGGAAGAAGTGGATAGGGAAGAAGAGGAAGGATAAGGGTAGGACGGAAGAAGAGGAAATGAAGGAGAGGAAGAAAGGAAAAGAACATACAAAAAGAAAGGAAGGACAATATGTAAGGAGACGGAGGGGAAGGAATGTAGATATAGGTTGCAGTGAGTATGGCAGCTATGAGGCTGGGCAGTGATGGGAGCCAGATGCTCTGCTGTATTGATAGGCCAAGGACCAGTGGCATAACTCAGGGGGGTCGAGCAGGGCGTGTGCCCTGGGCACCATAGTACCCGGCGGCGCAGGGAGCGCTGCCGGCCACGGTACCGGCCCATCCTAGTTAGCCAGTGTAGTGTCGACCGCAGTGAGTGCGGTCAGCACTACACATTTACATAGGATCGGAGCTAGGCTTCCCTGTGCCCAGCGCCGTCCTGTGCTGCACAGCCGAGCCCCTTCCCTCCCCCAGAAAGCTTACCCAATAGCGCCAGGAGGAGGGTGGGAGGCGGACTCAGGCTGGTGCATATTTACACACACATCGCCGCCAGCGCGGTGGCGATGTGTGTGTAAACCAGCAGCCAATGAGAGTCTTCTGACTCTCATTGGCTGCTGCGCCCACTGCAAGAGCCGGGTTGGAGCTCACTCATGAGCTCCGCCTTCCGGCTCCTGTAGTGAGTAATGGGAGAGACGTCATAACGTCTCTCCCATAATGCAGAGTGCGCCAGCCCGGGAGGACTGACGTGCGGACGGCGGCAGGGGCAGTAGCCGGAGCGGGGATTCTGGTAAGTTTTTTTTCTTTTTTTTACTTGTATTTGTCTGCACTGCATCGGAGGGGGGGCTACTACTGGGGGCACTACTGGGAGGGGCTACTACTGGCGACACTAGTGGGGGGTTGACTACTACTATGGCAACTGCATCGGGAGGGGGGACCTCTACTGGGGGCACTACTGGCGGGGACTACTACTGGGGGGCACTGCATCGGGAGGGGGGACCTCTACTGGGGACTACTACTGGGGTGGACTACTACTGGGGGCACTATATAAGGGGGTTACTACTAGGGGCACAAGGGGCACTGGGGGGACCACTACTGGGGGCACTACATAGGGAGGACCACTAAAAGGGGCACTGGATAGGGGGGATCACTACTGGGGCCCTGCATAAGGGGGACCACTAGGCCCTGCATAGGGGGGACTACTACTGGGGGCACTGTATAAAGGGCACTGCATAGGAAGGAGTACATACTACTGGGGGCACTGCATGGGATGGAGTAATACTGGGGGCACTATATGAGGGGCACTGCAAAAGGGGGACCACTACTGGGGCCACTGTGTAAGGGGAACTAATGGGGGGCTGCAAAAGGGGGACCACTACTGGGGGCACTGTGGAAGGGGAACTAATGGGTGGCTGCATAAGGGGGACCACTATTGTGGGTACTGTATAAGGGGGACTTACTAGGGGCATGCATAAGAGGGACCACTACTGGGGACATTGCATACTGGGGGTACTGTATAAGGGGCACTACTGGGGGTTAAGGTGCATATGGAAAGGAATGTTCAGAGTGACAAGAAAGGGGTGTGTGTCATGTTGACACGCCCCATTTTTAAGTGACCACGTCTCTTGTGACCCCGCCCGTTTTTTGACGCATGCGCCAAAGGCGCGTCCCCATTTTTTATTTGTCCTGGGCTCCATATACCCTAGTTACGCCACTGCCAAGGTCATTTAATATCAGGAATCAAACCATATGCCTTATACAACACGTATCCCTAAAGTGACTTCTAATATCTTCATAATCTACAGCAGAATATATTTATCCCTTATTACACACAGTTTCAAATTAAAAACGAAAACATTAATAATTTCAGTCGATGTATAATCTATAATCCCACTAGATGGGTTCTCAACACCAGTCCTCAAATGTTTTACCAAGTCTTGCTTTCTGGCTTTCTGTAATCATGCACAGGGGATTTACACTTCCTTCCAAGTCTGCATATCCTGCAGTCACCCCCATGCCCCCTCACTGAAGGTTGCCTACATGAGATTGCCCATTCACCGCCCCGTTACCCCTCTTCAGACGTAAGCGCAGATGCAATCAAAATGCATAGAACTCTGGCCCTGATTCAGAGCCGGACGCTCTGACAGAGCGCTCGCTCTGAATCAGGGCCGTCCCTCTTACTTTTTGGAGTGGCCTCCTGGCCGCTCGCATAGCTGTGGGTGACCATCCACAGCTATAGCGAGCGGCCAAAATGATGGTCGCGATGGTCAAGACCATCGCGACCATCAGGTTTGCGACGAGACCCTTGTGGTAGGGTCTCGTCTATCAGAGCCAAAAGCACTCCCACTGACATCATTTGTGATGTCAGTGGGGCCGGCCCCAGACGGTAGGCGTTCCCATGGGAACGCCTCAGTCTGGGTAGCCACGCCCCCGGCATGCCCACCAAAGGGGGCGTGCTGTCAATCACCATCGACAGCACGCCCCCTTTGGTGCGAGACCCTTAACGACGGCTTGGCCGACGTTATTCGGGTTTCACGCATGCGCACGACGGAGCCGCCTCCGTCGTGCGCATGCGCACTTGGGCAACATCGACCCGCTTGCGAGCGCTGAGCGCTCGCGAGCGGGTCTGAATCAGGCCCTCTGCGCTGCCTGTACTTGCGCAGAGCAGTTTTGGATCTTGCACAGCGCAAAAGCGCACAAGATACCCTCCGCCAACAATCATACGTACAACTCAGCATCAGCGCCATACACAAAAATGCTTTTCTTTGTTTTTGTTTTTTTCTTTTTATGGGATTTTAACATTACTGACATAAACAAAACCCTACGTCTCGATGCGAGGTCCTCGCCATTCTAAAATAGATCTGTCAGGCGGAACGAGGAACAGCAGATGACGTTGGAAGCCGAGTTTTTACTGTGAAGAACAAATAGGTCATTGAACGGGGCTGGGGGCAATGAGTAATTCTAACATCATGGCCACTATCTGCAAAGACAAGATGGTTTAGGATCGACTCTGAGCGCCAGCCGGCACGAGTTTGGAATGATTGGATGTGACAAGGTGGTCGTAATCCTCTCAGGACTAAGTAAGGTTCCATGACAAGATCTGACATGGCAGCTGAGATGTACAGTGACATTAATGTAACGTGTTACAGCACCGCTCTGAAGCTCAGTCCCCGGGGATGTGTGACCAGACGAAGTTGGTGTTCTCTGATCTGCCGTACAAGCGCACGAGGGCTGGGACTGGTCAGCTGCGTTCCAGGATGGTTACGCCACCTCTGCAAATTTCCTGCTGTTGTCCTAATGAGCATCTTCACACAATTCACCAACATTTGCCCAGTTCATGCGACGAATAACGACCTACGTCAGTTTATTTTCAACACGTTTCTGGTACCGTGAGCCTCCCGCACTCCTCAATCGCAACTTCGACTGTGTCCGCGCAATCTTGATACATGGGCAGTACGATACAGCCACATGCGCTGCAAAAACAATGCTCCACTGTGTCCATCGTCAGGAATGCGTGCACCTCACAGTCAGGGCCCTTATCTGTGCTGATTGTGACCTTACGAGATCCCTTATCAGCGCAATTTACAAAGTGATATTGCCAAGGCAGCTGAACTATGCTGAAGCGAGGCTTAAACCTGGCTCTGCAGATATGCTCACACAGGGGCCTATTCATTAAACCTAAAAATTCTCTAGAGATAATTAGGTTTAGAACTCGCATGGAGTTCTAGCTAATTATAGGTGGAATTCATCATTCCACCTCTCCATAAGTATCTATTCCGGTACCTGTCATTTTTGCGATGACAGCTTTTCGGGAAATAGATACTTTTCCTGCATACACTACCTTATCGCATCTGGAAACAGTGCTGCGCATGCGCTGTTACATCTGTAAAACCAGCGCATGCGCAGCACTGCCTACAGATGCGTTAAGGTAGTGTACCCCCCCCCGACCTCCCCCCCGACTTACCTGTCTGCGCAGCAGCCTCCGGCTCCGTCCTGCTGGTCTGTCATGTGGTTTCCCAGCAGACCACATGACAGATTAGAAAAAAAAAAAAAAACTTTTTTTTTTTTGTCTAAACTTTCTTGTGCTGTGCTGGGGAGCACACATGACAGACCAGCAGGACGGAGCCTGAGGACGGAGCAGAGCGCCGGAGGGACACGTCGGGGGACCTGCACACGCTGATACAGGTTAGTGGATTCTGCTATTCGCCACCTCACAGTGGTGAATAGTAACTGCATCAAATTCCGAAAATTATAAATTTTCGGAATTTAATGAATACCACAATTTCCACATCCCCATACTAATGTACTAATGTACTAATACTAATGTAATAATGTACTAATTTATGGGGAGTGTGGAAATGAACGCAGGGGAATTTAGCAAGGAGATATCTGTGATATCTCCTGTGCTAAGTCTGTTCATGAATACCAAAATAACGTTATTTAAGGAAAATGTCCTTAAAAACGTTATTTTAGTGTTGATGAATAGGCCCCATTGTCATATAAAATAAACATTTTAACGAATATTTAAAAATGATTACAAAAAAATGGGGCATGGGGAAGCCAGGTGTCATCAGTGAATCCCACCGCTGGCAGGGATTAAGGGCCTCATTCAGAGATGAACACAATGGCGATTTTTACAGAGAACGAGCAATTTTTTGCTATTGCGTGTGCATGAAAGTCACATTGCGCACACACAGAGAAATCATTTGCAAAGTGATTGACAGGTAGTCAGTGTTTGGGGGAGGTACCAGGGGTGGGTGTTTAGAAAAACGCAGGGTGTGTTTTACAGTTTAATCGTCGTTACATGGGCGTGCATACATTAGCCATTTAGATCTCCTACGCAGCATGAGAGCTCTCAGCGTGCCAGGAGAGCCGCAGTGTTTGCGACAGGCAGACCTACAGCGAGGGCTGCATGGCTGGTCAATGTTACCGATATTAACGTTGGTACAGACACAGTTGTACTTGCGGATGATTTAGAACTATTCGCATATTTTCACAGTTGTCATCTGTGCGATTTCATTAGTGTCCATCCCTGAATCGGCCCATTGTGACCATTTCATGTACTGGTCTAAGTGAAGACAAAACAAAAAAACTCTTTTCAAACTTTACTAAATGGCGGGTTCTAAACCCCGGCGGTTTGGTGGCGGTTTGACGGCGGGTTCTAAAGCCCGGCAGTTTGGTGGCGGTTTTGCAGTGATTTCTAAATGACAGCCCTGTTCTATTCTATTCTAAAATGTGCTTTGACGGCGGTTTTGGCCTTAGTAAATTTACAGATAGCAAAACCGCCGTCAAAACGCCACCGGGGTTTAGTACCCGCCGCTTAGTAAATTTTGCCCTTATTCCCAATGAAAACACCTATAACCAGCAAGAAATAATGAGTTACAACACTTTTACATATAATTCAGACAAATACATAAATAATACATTTGGCAAATCTTAAATTGTAATAAATAAAAAAAAAAAAAAGAAATTTTTTGTTTTGTAAATAAAAACAACAACGGTTTTTTTAGTAAACTCTCTGCAACCAGATTAACTTTGTTGAATGCAAGTAATGAGGGAACTCACACGGCGTAGTCTCTTCAAGTAATGGTGCATACACACGATCAGATTTTTTCTTCAGATATGGACGATAACGATTTAAAAATCGTTCAGTCGTTCATATCTGATGGAAAATCGTTCATATCTGACATGCCTGAACGATGGACGATCAACGATGCGCGTTCCCGTTGGTCAGATAACGATATCTGACATCTGATGGGTTTGCAGTCAGACTTGGACGATTTCCATTCATTTTAATGCAGTCAAAAATCGTTCAATCGTTCAAATCGTTCAAATCGTTCAAAACTTTGGTCAAATCGTCCAAATCGTTCAAATCGTTTAATCGTTCAGTCGTTCATCTGACAAATCTGACAAGTCTGACAAATCTGACAAGTCTGACAAATCTGACCGTGTGTACGCTCCATAAAACTGTAATTGTGCAATTTGAAATGACTCACACAGTCCTACAGTAATATAACTTCAGCCTTTGTCAGTATAACAGAAACTGTCAACGCTATGTAAACTAACATCGCAATGGTGCGTACTTACTGCCTCTCCCCCAACCCAACCTGGAATTCCCAGTGCGCGGCACTCAGCAAATATATGATAATTGAATATCCAACTCCAGGATGACTTAATTAACTACATGCAAGTTTTTTGATTCGGGCTGACGAATGGGAAATAATCTGCAATCACTTTGTGTCAGGCGCAGCGGAGCCTGCGAATACACTTAATAAATTACCTGTCGTTTTGGAGACTCCGCGTACATAAAGTGACATGTGGTTGACGCTTGCAAAGGGGAATCAGGGTGGACGGGTACGTAGGCAAATTCAGTCCCAATCAGCACCGCGCACTGAATATGCATCATGGGGATTATTTACATCAACAGTAAAAATAAATAAAAAAAAAGTTCGAACAGCATTTTAAGTTATGAGCAAAAACTCTATGAATTATTGCAGCTGCCATTATTTTTCATCCGGGTATATTTTTAAAGAGATAATGTTGAACTGGCTGTCCGGTACAATGCACCACATTCAAGCACCTGTCATCCGTCTGTGATCGCTCTCCTGTCCCATTTTATGACAACTTCACATCGGTGTCTGTTTGTAAATCTATGATAGAAATCATTGACCAAGGTGACGCGGTATGGCTGGACTAATGCTCTCTGAAAATGATCAATCCGGTGGTGGTACACTTGTGGTGGTACACTTGTACTGAACATAGCTGTCCTTCTAAAGCTACAACCTTCCCAGATCTTCAGGGCTAGAGTTCCTTCATATGGGGAGGTGTGTGTAGACCTGTATATAATTTCTAGCATTTTACAAAAGCCAGACAAGTTCTTCATCTTATCCGCTTGTAATTTCCTTAATCTCCCAGTCTCTTCCTCCTTAGGAACTCATCAAAGTATATATCATACTAAAAGAACGAGGAAAACATAAATTGTTAGGCAGCACACAAGGGGCAGGCCATCATGCTCAATTCATCGTCCACAAAGAAACATTTGAAATTAATGATATGTTATTTATGGAATGGGTATGGAGGGTCGGCGGACGGGATGCCAGCAGTCAGACCGACAGTGGCATCCCGATCTGCAAAATCCGGACAGGGCTGGTAAGTATACTTACCCTCCTCCTGTCCCCCCTAATCCTACCCCAGTGGTGCCTAGCCCTAACCTCCCCCCAGTGGTGCCTAACCCTAATATTCCCCCGGCGTTGCCTAACCCTAACTTCCCCTTCCCACACCCTAAATTTAACCCTCCCGAGGTGGTGCCTAACACTACCGTCCCCCTGGTGGTGCCTAAGCCTAACCCCCCTTCCCGCAGCCTAGCCCTAACCTCCCCCAGGGGGCGCCTAACCCCAATCTCCGCCCGGGGGTGCATAACCCTAACCCCCCATCTCCGCTAAGCCGCATACTTACCTTTGGGATGCCGACATCGGTATCTTCATCCTGTTCGGGATAGCGGCGCCGACATCTTTATCCTCTTCGGGATTCCAGCATTGGTATATCGACGTCCGACATCCCGTCCGCCGGCATCGTGACTACATCTCATTCATAATGTCGAGGCTGCAATGTCCACAGGTTCAGAATGTCTACATATTTGGTCAGAATGTTGATATGTACAAAATGCTGACATTATGCATGTCTACATTATGAACATATGAGTGTTAGGGTTAGGCTGCAGTTAGGGTTATGATCAGAGTCGGCTCCTTACCTGTCTGGCCTACACGTCATAGGCTGCGCAGCCCTCTTCTCCCTGCCAACACAATGATTGACAGCTGATATCACTGGGAGGCAGGCCTTAAGTCTGGAGGTGGCAAGGGGCGGAGCCTAAATAAGGGAGCGGAGCTTAAGACCAGCGCTGCTAGCAAACAGGCTGGCTTCTAGGGAACGCATCAGCTGCAGCCCCTAGAAGCCAGATAGGGCTGCCGAAATAGCAGGGAGTGATGTCCCATGGGAACCCCTCTCTCTGCTATTGCAGTCTGGACTGGCAATGGCTAGGCAGTCCCTGCGGGTGGCACATTTTAATGGGGGGGCTGCAGTCCCACAGCCCCTAGGTAAAATCTGCTATTGGTTATGATTTCCTGCGGTTAGGGTTCGGCTGCAGTTAGGGTTATGTTTAGGCTGTGGTTAGGGTTAGGCTGCAGTTAGGGTTATGATTAGGCTGTGGTTATGATTAGGCTGCAGTTAGGGTTAGGCTGTGGTTAGGGTTATGATTAGGCTGCAGTTCAGGTTATGATTAAGCTGCGGTTAGGGTTAGGCTGCAGTTAGGGTTATGGTTAGGCTGTGGTTAGGATTATTATTAGGCTGCGGTTAGGCTTAGGCTACGGTTAGGCTTAGGCTGCTGTTAGGGTTATGATTAGGCTGCTGTTAGGGTTATGATTAGGCTGCGGTTAGGGTTCTGATTAGGCTGCGGTTAGGGTGCAGTTAGGGTTGTGATTAGGCTGCGGTTAGAGTTAGGTTGCAGTTAGGGTTATGATTAGGCTGCGGTTAGAGTTAGGCTGCAGTTAGAGTTATAATTAGGCTGTGGATAGGGTTATTATTAGGCTGTGGTTAGGGTTAGGCTGTGGTTAGGGTTATGATTAGGCTGCGGTTAGGGTTATTATTAGGCTGTGGTTAGGGTTATGACTAGGCTGTGGTTATGGTTCTGATTAGGCTGAGGTTAGGGTTATTATTAGGCTGCGATTTAGGGTTAGGCTGTGGTTAGGGTTACGATTAGGCTGCGGTTAGAGTTATGATTAGGCTGCGGTTAAGAGTTAGGTTGCAGTTAGGGTTATGATTTTGCTGTGGTTAGAGGTAGGCTGCAGTTAGAGTTATGATTAAGGCTGCGGTAAAGGTTCTGATTAGGCTGCGGTTAGGATTATTATTAGGCTGCGGTTAGGGTTAGGCTGTGGTTAGAGTTATGATTAGGCTGCGGCTAGGGCTATGATTAGGCTGCGGCTAGGGCTATGATTAGGCTGCGGTTAGGGTGCAGTTAGGGTTATGTTTAGGCTGTGGTTAGAGTTAGGTTGCAGTTAGAGTTATTATTAGGCTGCGGTTAGAGTTAGGCTGCAGTTAGAGTTATGATTAGGCTGCGGTAAGGGTTCTGATTAGGCTGCGGTTAGGGTTAGGCTGCAGTTAGGGTTATGATTAGGCTGTGGTTAGAGTTAGGTTGCAGTTAGGGTTATGATTAGGCTGCGGTTAGAGTTAGGCTACGGTAAGGGTTATGATTAGGCTGCGGATAGGGTTATGATTAGTCTGCGGATAGGGTTATGATTAGGCTGCGGTTAGAGTTAGGCTGCAGTTAGGGTTATTATTAGGCTGCTGTTAGGGTTAGGCTGTGGTTAGGGTCAGGTTGCAATAAGGCTTAGTCTGCGGTTAGGCTGCAGTTAGGGTTATGATTAGGTTGCAGTAAGGTCTAGGCTGTGGTAAGGGTTAGGGAAATAAAGTACTGTTGATATCCTCACTACCGACATGTATATTGTCAACATTTTGAACATTATGCTAGTGTCTAAATTGTGAATGTCGACATGTAACAAGTCAACACACAGCCCATACTGACAATCTGGTTTAGCACATTGACAACGTCGACATAATATGCCAGACTCCTGAGTACATGCGTTTGTGACCATTACACTATGTGGAGTTTGTATGTTCTTCCCATGTTTGTGTGGGTTTCCTACGGGTGCTCCGGTTTATGTGTTTATTGACAAATGAAAAGCAGGCGAGTGTGAATGAGCCCTGCAGCCTATAGCATCAAATCTGTAACAGAAGGGAGACATAGGGGGAGATGTATCAAAGCTTGGAGAGAGATAAAGTGATGTACCAGTATAGATAATAAAAGAAGGAGAGGAGATAAAACGCTAACTTGCACCAGGCCTCTTTCTGGCAATAACTCAGGGTACTGGCATTCATTACTACAGCTGGATCGTACGCCAACTCTGAGCTGTCCGCCGGGCAGTGGAAATACCTGAAGGAAGATAGAAAATTGTCACGTACACATAGAGCCTGTATTACGGCCACATAGAGAGACTATAACCAGGATGCTGGGTTTATTGATATCAACAGGGCAACAGCGGTAACAGCGGTATCAGTGGGAAGCAGAGTAGCGGTATTGCAGAGGATAACAGCGGTATCAGTGGGAAGCAGAGTAGCGGTATTGCAGAGGATAACAGCTGTAACAAAGTGGAATCAGTGGGAAGCAGAGTAGCGGTATTACATGGGATAACACAGCGGTATCAGTGGGAAGCAGAGTAGCGGTATTGCAGGGGATAACAGCAGTAACACAGGTGAAACAGTGGGAAGCAGAGCAGCGGTATTGCAGGGGATAACAGCAGTAACACAGCGGTATCAGTGGGAAGCAGAGCAGCGGTATTGCAGGGGATAACAGCAGTAACACAGCGGTATCAGTGGGAAGCAGAGTAGCGGTATTGCAGGGGATAACAGTGGTAACACAGCGGTATCAGTGGGAAGCAGAGTAGCGGTATTGCATGGGATAACAAAGCAGTATCAGTGGGAAGCAGAGTAGCGGTATTGCAGGGGATAACAGCGGTAACACAGCGGTATCAGTGGGAAGCAGAGCAGCAGTATTGCAGGGGATAACAGTGGTAACACAGGAGTATCAGAGGGAAGCAGAGTAGCGGTATTGCAGGGGATAACAGCAGTAACACAGCGGTATCGGTGGGAAGCAGAGTAGCGGTATTGCAGGGGATAACAGTGGTAACACAGGGGTATCAGAGGGAAGCAGAGTAGCGGTATTGCAGGGGATAATAGTGGTAACACAGCGGTATCAGTGGGAAGCAGAGTAGTGGTATTGCAGGGGATAACAGTGGTAACACAGCGGTATCAGTGGGAAGCAGAGTAGCGGTATTGCAGGGGATAACAGCAGTAACACAGCGGTATCAGTGGGAAGCAGAGTAGCGGTGTTGCAGGGGACAACAGCGGTAACACAGCGGTATCGGTGGGAAGCAGAGTAGCGGTATTGCAGGGGATAACACAGCGGTAACACAGCGGTATAAGTGGGAAGCAGAGTAGCGGTATTGCAGGGGATAACAGCAGTAACACAGGGGTATCAGTGGGAAGCAGAGTAGCGGTATTGCAGGGGACAACAGCGGTAACACAGCGGTATCGGTGGGAAGCAGAGTAGCGGTATTGCAGGGGATAACACAGCGGTATCAGTGGGAAGCAGAGTAGCGGTATTGCAGGGGATAACAGCAGTAACACAGGGGTATCAGTGGGAAGCAGAGTAGCGGTATTGCAGGGGATAACAGCGGTAACACAGCTGTATCAGTGGGAAGCAGAGTAGCGGTATTGCAGGGGATAACAGCGGTAACACAGCGGTATCAGTGGGAAGCAGAGTAGCGGTATTGCAGGGGATAACAGCGTTAACACAGCGGTATCAGTGGGAAGCAGAGCAGCAGTATTGCAGGGGATAACAGCTTTAACACAGCGGTATCAGTGGGAAGCAGAGTTGCGGTATTGCAGGGGATAACAGCAGTAACACAGCGGTATCAGTGGGAAGCAGAGTAGCGGTATTGCAGGGGATAACAGCGGTAACACAGCAGTATCAGTAGGAAGCAGAGTAGCGGTATTGCAGGGGATAACAGCGGTAACACAGCAGTATCAGTGGGAAGCAGAGTAGAGGTATTGCAGGGGATAACAGCAGTAACACAGCGGTATCAGTGGGAAGCAGAGTATCGTACTGCAGGGGATAACAGCAGTAACACAGCGCTATCAGTAGGAAGTAGAGTATCGTACTGCAGGGGATAACAGCGGTAACACAGTGGTATCAGTGGGAAGCAGAGTAGCGGTATTGCAGGGGATAACAGCGGTAACACAGCGGTATCAGTGGGAAGCAGAGCAGCGGTATTGCAGGGGATAACAGCAGTAACACAGCGGTATCAGTGGGAAGGAGAGTAGCGGTATTGCAGGGGATAATAGCGGTAACACAGCGGTATCAGTGGGAAGCAGAGTAGCGGTATTGCAGGGGATAACAGCAGTAACACAGCGGTATCAGTGGGAAGCAGAGTAGCGGTATTGCAGGGGATAACAGCAGTAACACAGCGGTATCAGTGGGAAGCAGAGTAGCGGTATTGCAGGGGATAACAGCAGTAACACAGCGGCATCAGTAGGAAGTAGAGTATCGTACTGCAAGGGATAACAGCGGTAACACAGTGGAATCAGTGGGAAGCAGAGTAGCGGTATTGCATGGGATAACACAGCGGTATCAGTGGGAAGCAGAGTAGCGGTATTGCAGGGGATAACAGCAGTAACACAGGTGTATCAGTGGGAAGCAGAGCAGCGGTATTGCAGGGGATAACAGCAGTAACACAGCGGTATCAGTGGGAAGCAGAGCAGCGGTATTGCAGGGAATAACAGCAGTAACACAGCGGTATCAGTGGGAAGCAGAGTAGCGGTATTGCAGGGGATAACAGTGGTAACACAGCGGTATCAGTGGGAAGCAGAGTAGCGGTATTGCATGGGATAACAAAGCAGTATCAGTGGGAAGCAGAGTAGCGGTATTGCAGGGGATAACAGCGGTAACACAGCGGTATCAGTGGGAAGCAGAGCAGCAGTATTGCAGGGGATAACAGTGGTAACACAGGAGTATCAGAGGGAAGCAGAGTAGCGGTATTGCAGGGGATAACAGCAGTAACACAGCGGTATCGGTGGGAAGCAGAGTAGCGGTATTGCAGGGGATAACAGTGGTAACACAGGGGTATCAGAGGGAAGCAGAGTAGCGGTATTGCAGGGGATAACAGTGGTAACACAGCGGTATCAGTGGGAAGCAGAGTAGCGGTATTGCAGGGGATAACAGCAGTAACACAGCGGTATCAGTGGGAAGCAGAGTAGCGGTATTGCAGGGGACAACAGCGGTAACACAGCGGTATCGGTGGGAAGCAGAGTAGCGGTATTGCAGGGGATAACACAGTGGTAACACAGCGGTATCAGTGGGAAGCAGAGTAGCGGTATTGCAGGGGATAACAGCAGTAACACAGTGGTATCAGTGGGAAGCAGAGTAGCGGTATTGCAGGGGACAACAGCGGTAACACAGCGGTATCAGTGGGAAGCAGAGTAGCGGTATTGCAGGGGATAACACAGCGGTAACACAGGGGTATCAGTGGGAAGCAGAGTAGAGGTATTGCAGGGGATAACAGCAGTAACACAGGGGTATCAGTGGGAAGCAGAATAGCGGTATTGCAGGGGATAACAGCGGTAACACAGCTGTATCAGTGGGAAGCAGAGTAGCGGTATTGCAGGGGATAACAGTGGTAACACAGGGGTATCAGAGGGAAGCAGAGTAGCGGTATTGCAGGGGATAACAGTGGTAACACAGCGGTATCAGTGGGAAGCAGAGTAGCGGTATTGCAGGGGATAACAGCAGTAACACAGCGGTATCAGTGGGAAGCAGAGTAGCGGTATTGCAGGGGATAACAGCAGTAACACAGCGGTATCAGTGGGAAGCAGAGTAGCGGTATTGCAGGGGACAACAGCGGTAACACAGCGGTATCGGTGGGAAGCAGAGTAGCGGTATTGCAGGGGATAACACAGTGGTAACACAGCGGTATCAGTGGGAAGCAGAGTAGCGGTATTGCAGGGGATAACAGCAGTAACACAGTGGTATCAGTGGGAAGCAGAGTAGCGGTATTGCAGGGGACAACAGCGGTAACACAGCGGTATCGGTGGGAAGCAGAGTAGCGGTATTGCAGGGGATAACACAGTGGTAACACAGCGGTATCAGTGGGAAGCAGAGTAGCGGTATTGCAGGGGATAACAGCAGTAACACAGTGGTATCAGTGGGAAGCAGAGTAGCGGTATTGCAGGGGACAACAGCGGTAACACAGCGGTATCAGTGGGAAGCAGAGTAGCGGTATTGCAGGGGATAACACAGCGGTAACACAGCGGTATCAGTGGGAAGCAGAGTAGCGGTATTGCAGGGGATAACAGCAGTAACACAGGGGTATCAGTGGGAAGCAGAGTAGCGGTATTGCAGGGGATAACAGCGGTAACACAGCTGTATCAGTGGGAAGCAGAGTAGCGGTATTGCAGGGGATAACAGCAGTAACACAGCGGTATCAGTGGGAAGCAGAGTAGCGGTATTGCAGGGGACAACAGCGGTAACACAGCGGTATCGGTGGGAAGCAGAGTAGCGGTATTGCAGGGGATAACACAGTGGTAACACAGCGGTATCAGTGGGAAGCAGAGTAGCGGTATTGCAGGGGATAACAGCAGTAACACAGGGGTATCAGTGGGAAGCAGAGTAGCGGTATTGCAGGGGATAACAGCGGTAACACAGCTGTATCAGTGGGAAGCAGAGTAGTGGTATTGCAGGGGATAACAGCAGTAACACAGCGGTATCAGTGGGAAGCAGAGTAGCGGTATTGCAGGGGATAACAGCGGTAACACAGCGGTATCAGTGGGAAGCAGAGTAGCAGTATTGCAGGGGATAACAGCGGTAACACAGCGGTATCAGTGGGAAGCAGAGTAGCGGTATTGCAGGGGATAACAGCAGTAACACAGGGGTATCAGTGGGAATCAGAGTAGCGGTATTGCAGGGGACAACAGCGGTAACACAGCGGTATCGGTGGGAAGCAGAGTAGCGGTATTGCAGGGGATAACACAGCGGTAACACAGCGGTATCAGTGGGAAGCAGAGTAGCGGTATTGCAGGGGATAACAGCAGTAACACAGGGATATCAGTGGGAAGCAGAGTAGCAGTATTGCAGGGGATAACAGCGGTAACACAGCTGTATCAGTGGGAAGCAGAGTAGCGGTATTGCAGGGGATAACAGCAGTAACACAGCGGTATCAGTGGGAAGCAGAGTAGCGGTATTGCAGGGGACAACAGCGGTAACACAGCGGTATCGGTGGGAAGCAGAGTAGCGGTATTGCAGGGGATAACACAGTGGTAACACAGCGGTATCAGTGGGAAGCAGAGTAGCGGTATTGCAGGGGATAACAGCAGTAACACAGTGGTATCAGTGGGAAGCAGAGTAGCGGTATTGCAGGGGATAACAGCGGTAACACAGCGGTATCAGTGGGAAGCAGAGTAGCGGTATTGCAGGGGATGACAGCAGTAACACAGCGGTATCAGTGGGAAGCAGAGTAGCGGTATTGCAGGGGATAACAGCAGTAACACAGCGGCATCAGTAGGAAGTAGAGTATCGTACTGCAAGGGATAACAGCGGTAACACAGTGGAATCAGTGGGAAGCAGAGTAGCGGTATTGCATGGGATAACACAGCGGCTCAGTGGGAAGCAGAGTAGCGGTATTGCAGGGGATAACAGCAGTAACACAGGTGTATCAGTGGGAAGCAGAGCAGCGGTATTGCAGGGGATAACAGCAGTAACACAGCGGTATCAGTGGGAAGCAGAGCAGCGGTATTGCAGGGGATAACAGCAGTAACACAGCGGTATCAGTGGGAAGCAGAGTAGCGGTATTGCAGGGGATAACAGTGGTAACACAGCGGTATCAGTGGGAAGCAGAGTAGCGGTATTGCATGAGATAACAAAGCAGTATCAGTGGGAAGCAGAGTAGCGGTATTGCAGGGGATAACAGCGGTAACACAGCGGTATCAGTGGGAAGCAGAGCAGCAGTATTGCAGGGGATAACAGTGGTAACACAGGAGTATCAGAGGGAAGCAGAGTAGCGGTATTGCAGGGGATAACAGCAGTAACACAGCGGTATCGGTGGGAAGCAGAGTAGCGGTATTGCAGGGGATAACAGTGGTAACACAGGGGTATCAGAGGGAAGCAGAGTAGCGGTATTGCAGGGGATAACAGCGGTAACACAGCGGTATCAGTGGGAAGCAGAGTAGCGGTATTGCAGGGGATAACAGCAGTAACACAGCGGTATCAGTGGGAAGCAGAGTAGCGGTATTGCAGGGGATAACAGCAGTAACACAGCGGTATCAGTGGGAAGCAGAGTAGCGGTATTGCAGGGGACAACAGCGGTAACACAGCGGTATCGGTGGGAAGCAGAGTAGCGGTATTGCAGGGGATAACACAGTGGTAACACAGCGGTATCAGTGGGAAGCAGAGTAGCGGTATTGCAGGGGATAACAGCAGTAACACAGTGGTATCAGTGGGAAGCAGAGTAGCGGTATTGCAGGGGACAACAGCGGTAACACAGCGGTATCAGTGGGAAGCAGAGTAGCGGTATTGCAGGGGATAACACAGCGGTAACACAGCAGTATCAGTGGGAAGCAGAGTAGCGGTATTGCAGGGGATAACAGCAGTAACACAGGGGTATCAGTGGGAAGCAGAGTAGCGGTATTGCAGGGGATAACAGCGGTAACACAGCTGTATCAGTGGGAAGCAGAGTAGCGGTATTGCAGGGGATAACAGTGGTAACACAGGGGTATCAGAGGGAAGCAGAGTAGCGGTATTGCAGGGGATAACAGTGGTAACACAGCGGTATCAGTGGGAAGCAGAGTAGCGGTATTGCAGGGGATAACAGCAGTAACACAGCGGTATCAGTGGGAAGCAGAGTAGCGGTATTGCAGGGGATAACAGCAGTAACACAGCGGTATCAGTGGGAAGCAGAGTAGCGGTATTGCAGGGGACAACAGCGGTAACACAGCGGTATCGGTGGGAAGCAGAGTAGCGGTATTGCAGGTGATAACACAGTGGTAACACAGCGGTATCAGTGGGAAGCAGAGTAGCGGTATTGCAGGGGATAACAGCAGTAACACAGTGGTATCAGTGGGAAGCAGAGTAGCGGTATTGCAGGGGACAACAGCGGTAACACAGCGGTATCAGTGGGAAGCAGAGTAGCGGTATTGCAGGGGATAACACAGCGGTAACACAGCGGTATCAGTGGGAAGCAGAGTAGCGGTATTGCAGGGGATAACAGCAGTAACACAGGGGTATCAGTGGGAAGCAGAGTAGCGGTATTGCAGGGGATAACAGCGGTAACACAGCTGTATCAGTGGGAAGCAGAGTAGCGGTATTGCAGGGGATAACAGCAGTAACACAGCGGTATCAGTGGGAAGCAGAGTAGCGGTATTGCAGGGGATTACAGCGGTAACACAGCGGTATCAGTGGGAAGCAGAGTAGCAGTATTGCAGGGGATAACAGCGGTAACACAGCGGTATCAGTGGGAAGCAGAGTAGCGGTATTGCAGGGGATAACAGCAGTAACACAGGGGTATCAGTGGGAAGCAGAGTAGCGGTATTGCAGGGGATAACAGCGGTAACACAGCGGTATCGGTGGGAAGCAGAGTAGCGGTATTGCAGGGGATAACACAGCGGTAACACAGCGGTATCAGTGGGAAGCAGAGTAGCGGTATTGCAGGCAATAACAGCAGTAACACAGGGGTATCAGTGGGAAGCAGAGTAGCGGTATTGCAGGGGATAACAGCGGTAACACAGCTGTATCAGTGGGAAGCAGAGTAGCGGTATTGCAGGGGATAACAGCGGTAACACAGCGGTATCAGTGGGAAGCAGAGTAGAGGTATTGCAGGGGATAACAGCGGTAACACAGCGGTATCAGTGGGAAGCAGAGTAGCAGTATTGCAGGGGATAACAGCGGTAACACAGCGGTATCAGTGGGAAGCAGAGCAGCGGTATTGCAGGGGATAACAGCGGTAACACAGGGGTATCAGTGGGAAGCAGAGTAGCGGTATTGCAGGGGATAACAGCGGTAACACAGCAGTATCAGTGGGAAGCAGAGTAGCGGTATTGCAGGGGATAACAGTGGTAACACAGCGGTATCAGTGGGAAGCGGTATTACAGGGGATAACAGCGGTAACACAGGGGTATCAGTGGGAAGCAGAGTAGCGGTATTGCAGGGGATAACAGCAGTAACACAGCGGTATCAGTGGGAAGCAGAGTAGCAGTATTGCAGGGGATAACAGCAGTAACACAGCGGTATCAGTAGGAAGTAGAGTATCGTACTGCAAGGGATAACAGCAGTATTTAGGTGTCTGACCTCAGTAGCTAAGTACTGCGCATCCGCACAGTACTGTGACACACAGTAATACTGGGTATGCACTAAGCGATGTGTACCCAGCATCGATGTTGCGTGAGGCGGATCCCAGAGTTGGCAAGGGGGGACCATGCTGCATTCATGATTAGGCCAGAAACATTCTTCCCTTTCCCCTACACACGGAGCTGTCGCTGCACGCCCACAGGCCGGTTCCGTGTGCTCGCTTTGTCAAAACCCATTCACCGCCCCAAAACTCCCAATTTCACAGGAAGACAGATCCGGCCAAGTTCTGTCTGGTTCCGAATAGGGCGGAGATACGCAAAGATATGCGTAGACTGATATCTGCGCACGTGCCGTATGCAAAAACTCGCCGTTTGCGCCCTTGCACAGAGTTACGTCTGACACACAATCAGGCCCACAGACCTTTCTAAGTACCAGGCATTTATTAGACGGCGCATCCAAGCAACGATTCAAGATAAGTAAATCACATTAGTACTTGCAGTATAGACCTTATAATTCCATTACATTTACAACTACACACGGTCACTATGATTAATCCCCAGCGTGTAGGCCCATGTGCAGGTGCTGTAACTGGCCAAGTCATGCAGGGGTTAATGGCACCAATGTGACAACCAGGGGGCACCAGGAGACCCACTTACCGCCATATGTGGTAGAAAAGCAACGGGGCATTCAGCCCAAGTGTCAGCCATTCCTCCGCACACATAAACATGATGCAGAACAGGCTGTGGATGGAATATTCTGGAAGCACCAGCTGAAACGATGAAAGAAAAATGAGAGAATGAAAGACAAAGAGGTGAATGAAAGTGTTCTCCAGGCCGCTAAAGTAACGTTCCAGTAACGTAGCCGCCATTCCTAGTCAGGTTTCCTGTGCGGGAAGAGACGAGACCCACAGACGAGAACTGTAACGCAGAGAATTATGGGACCGTTTGCAGCTATTCAGTGAGGTTAGAAAGTTGCTGCCACAATGTTGTGTAGCTCAATGTTGGAACAAAATGGCAGCCAGAAAGCAGGAAAACATAAAGTGAACAGGAAAATGTGTTTGCTTTCATTTACACACTCAGGGGATATAATTGGGATGTGGTCGGCACTCCGGCATGTGGGATGACGACTGTGTGACTACCGGTGCCGAAATCCTGAAAAGTTGGGGTCCCGGCACCAGTATCCCAACCGCCGGCATCCTGAAGGAAAGTATTGGGTGTTAGGGGGATGTTAGGGTTAGGTAGAGGGGTTATGCATTAGGGAGAGGGGCGTATCTGCAGGGTGTACCGGGAACACGGGCCCCTGGGTCCAGGGGGCCCCCGCACCGCACACCCTGCACCCATAATATTACTTACCTCTCCGGGGTCCCACATCGGCGCGGGGGTCTGGCACTGTAAAACGACTATAAAATGGCTGCCGGCCGCCGGGCGGAGAGGAGGGGGCCCGTGTCGGAGACTGCAAACGGACCCCCTCCTCTCTAGAAATGCCCCTGATTAGGGGAAGGGTTAGGCACCGGGGTAGGGGTGTTAGGTTTACGGTGCGGTGAGGGGGAGGTTAGGTTTAGGCACTAGAGGGGAAGGTTAGGTTTAGGCACCGGGGAGGGGGTGTTAGGTTTAGGCACCAGGGAGGGGGTGTTAGGTTTAGGGTGCGGGGAGGGGGAGGTAAGGTTTAGGCACCAGGGGAGAGGTTAGGGATAGGCACCGGGGAGGGTGGGTTAGGGTACGGGTTAGAATGATACTTACCATTAGTTCCTATGGGTGTCGGGATGTCGCTGTCGGTATTCTGACCAGCGGCATCCCGACAGCTGGGATTTCATACCCAACCCATATAATTCCATATACTACAAATAATCTAATGGTGCAGTAAACTGTATATTGGGTCATATTATGGATCATTTGATAACATTGCAACTGGGTGAAATATTTGCACTAATCCGTAACAACCAATTGGACAACGGCTTTCATGGTCTGCGCTACACTAGGGAGATCCACCTGACTATGCGAGTATCCGCCCATCTTATTGCGTCTTCCGCCCGCACCCGCAGGGGCCCCATATCTGTCCGTGCACCACAAATGAGCACAAATGTTGGCCTACACGTCCAAGATACTCCCACGACCGTCCTATGCAGGGCCGGATCAAGGTCCAACCATGATGCCACCTGATGATCTAAAACATCCCCCCCCACATCTATCCCTGAGGACCCCTCCAATAAAATTGTCACCCTGCCCCACAGAACCCTCCCCCTATATGCCCCACAGTGTATCCCCCAATGCCCCACAGTGCCTGCCCCAATACCCCTGATCACTCACCTCACATGGCCGGCTCCTCTTGAATGCTTCTGGCTAGTCTGACAGCTCTGTGTTCTGCATACATACAGCGCAGAGCGGCTCCCAAGTACCCTCATCAGAATCACGGATGTGATGTGCGCCGTAACGCTGGTGAGGGGACTCGGGAGCCGCTTTGCGCTCTATGCAGCAGCACAGACTACATGGTCGCCGCCCAGAAACGCCCATCTCACAGACAGAGCGATCTGTCTGCAATTTCAATCTCTGTTCGTGGTTTTATGCATGGTCCGGCACATGCGCAGTCTGCGTCCTGCTTTCTATGGCGCATGTCCAGTTTGCAGATATCCGTAGTATCCGTCCGCATTTTGAGTTACATCCGACTCACAATAAGGCCCTATATGAGCCCCTTTCGTCAGTGCAACAAGAGTCTAGGTGCAGTAGAGCAGCAATACTTAGCTTCTTGGATACCAATAAAATGTATGGATGACCGATAGCTATGATGGTGCCATCTAATGATCTGAAACCTTTCCCCCCCCCCCCACGTCTCCATGGGTTGCAGCGTACGGAGCGTCCTGCACTGGGGAACCCAGAAGTTCTACCAGTTTAATGGGGGAGGGGGGTCGATTGGTCTACAATATAAATCACATTTGAGTCTTCTTTAAAGACTCTTCGCCTACAGCGCAGCTGACTGATCAGGAGATTGCTTGGTGCCCTTCTGCTCACACGAGAGTCTTTAGGCTGCATGGATTCTGTGCACGGTGGTTTTTAGAGCTGAAACACTAAAGTGTAATGGGGAAATCGTTCTCCTATTAAACGTTCCATGTCATTTCCCCGGCTTAGGAACGTTGCCTGCTTCTGCCTGGGAGATTGAGGTATGGATTACCTCTCCCGCCTACAGCGCTAGATGCAGAACTGAAGGAAGCCCCGACCACGATTCTTGTAGACTGAAGCAGAGTGCATTAGAAAGGAATGCGTTAAAAAATCTCCACCCCGAACAATCTGCTGTTTAGCAAAACCCTGCACAATGGATTTTTTTCAGCCTTCTGATACCAGTCCTCACACAACGCAGTCGCATTTACATCTGTGACTGAAGGGGCCAAGTTTGCTGGTAATGGGGCATTCGTGGGTAGGTGAAGTTCACTGAGGGAGTGTTGGCGCAATCGTAAGCTATGCAGAATAGCGCATACGCAGGGATCCATCTTTTTCAGATGGACCTTTTGCACCAGGTATAGGGCTGATGTAAGTGCTCCCTGCCGATGATGGCAGCTGCGAAACACAGTGTGCGGATAGAAGCGCACAACTATGCATAGCATACGGGCACATTCCAACACACTTAGGGCCTGATTCAGAGCCGGTCGCTGTGACAGAGCGCTCGCTCTGAATCAGGGACGGTCTTTTTTTTTAAGAACGGCCTCCTGGCCGCTCGCATAGCTGTGGGTGACCACCCACAGCTATAGCGAGCGGCCATGATGATGGTCGCGATGGTCAAGACCATCGCGACCATCAGGCTTGCGACAAGACCCTTGTGGTAGGGTCTCGTTGCCGCAAACCCCAGAGAGCTTTCGGCTCAAACAGAGCCGAAAGCTCTCCCACTGACATCACTTGTGATGTCATTGGGGCCGCCCCCAGACGGTAGGCGTTCTCATGGGAACGCCTCCGTCTGGCCAGCTCATCTCTAATATGTATATATACAGTGGTGCTTGAAAGTTAGCGAATCCTTCAGAATTTTATATATTTCTGCTGAAATTTGACCTAAAACTACCACAGATTTTCGCAGAAGTCCTAAAAGCAGATAAAGAGACCAATTCAAACAAATAAGGCAAAAAATTTTACTTTTTTTTTTTTTTTTAGGAAAATGGTCCAATGTCACATACCTGTGAATGTCAAAAGTATGAGAACCTTTAGGCTTAGCAGATATTTTGAAGGTGAAATTAGTCAGGTATTTTCAATCTATGGGATGACAATCAGGTGCGAGTGGTCTTTTTTAAAAGAACAGGGATCTTCAAAGTCTGATGTTCACAACACGTTTGTGGAAGTGTATCATGCCATGAACAAAGGAGATTTCTGAGGACCTCAGAAGAAGAGTTATTGATGCTCATCAGGCTGGAAAAGGTTACAAAACTATCTCTAAAGAGTTTGGACTCCACCAACCAACAGTCAGAGAGATTGTATACAAGTGGAGGAAACTCCAGACCATTATATTTTATTACCCTCTCCAGGGGTGGTCGACCAACAAAGATCACGCCAAGAGCAAGGCGTCTAATAGTTTGCAAGGTCACAAAGGAACCCAATATAACCTCTAAGCAACTGAAGGCCTTTCTCACATTAGCTAATGTTAATGTTCATGAGTCCACCATCAGGAGGACGCTGAACAACAATGTTGTGCATGGCAGGATTGCAAGGAGAATGCCGCTGCTCTCCATAAAAAACATTGCAGTTTGCTAAAGATCACCTGGACAAGCCAGAAGACTATCGGAACAATGTTTTGTGGACATATGAGTCTAAAATAGAGCTTTTTGGTTTAAATGAGAAGCTTTATGTTTGGAGAACAGAGAACACTGCATTCCAGCATAAAAACCTCATTCCATCTCAGAAACACGGTGGTGGTGGTACTGTATCATGGTTTGGGCCTGTTTTGCTGCTTCTGGCACAGGACGACTTGCCATCATTGATGGGACACTAAATTCTGAATTATACTAGAATATTCTAAAGGAAAATGTCAGGACATCTGTCCATGAGCTGCATCTCAAGAGAACGTGGGTCAGGTCATGCAGCAAGACAACGACCCAATGCACAGGTCATTCCACCAAAGAATGGTTAATGAAGAATAAATTTAAAGTTTTGGAATGGCCAAGTCAAAGTCCTGACTTTAATCCAATCGAAATGTTGTGGAAGGCCCTGAAGCGAGCAGTTCATGGGAGGAAACCCACCAACATAACAGAGTTGAAGCTGTTTTGTTGCGTAGGAATGGGGTAAAGTTCCTCCAAGGCAATGTTCAGGACTAATCAATTAGAAGCAGTTATTGCTGCACTAGGGGGTCATACCAGATACTGAAACCAAAGGTTCACATATTGTTGACACTCACAGATATGTGGTATTGGATCATTTTCCTCAATAAAAAAATAAGCCCGTCTAAATTTTTTGTCTCATTTGTTTGATTTGATTCTCTTTATCTACTTTTAGGACTTATGTGAAAATCTGTGGTAGTTTTAGGCCAAATTTCAGCAGAAACATATAAAATTCTGAAGGGTTCACAAACATTCAAGCACCACTGTATATAGAAACCCCCTCCCCAAGTAATTCCTGCGTTTCCTCCTGGATGATGACCAAGGGACGCATCTAATTGGCTGAACGTGTCAAAAGCCCTCCCAAATATGCTAATATTGGCATAACAGCGATGGTGCGATCCATTGGCAGAATAACAATAAATGATCGGTCTGCAGTATTAAACAGGGTATTTATCAAAGCCTGGAGACAGATACAATTGTGAGAGATAAACTACCAACCAATCAGCTCCTAAATTACATGTTACAGGCTGTTTGAAAAATGACAGTTAGTAGCAGAATGGTTAGTATTTATATCTCACCATTGTATCTCTCTCCAGGCTTTGATAAATAGCCCCCCCCCCATATTTCAGTCAGCCTGAAGGGGAAGACTACTGATAAGTGACGTCTATTATTGTGTGCTTAAAAGAAAACAAATTATGGCCCTCATTCAGAGCCGTTCGCTATTTGCGTTCGTTCGTTCAAAAACAAGGGGTGGCTATGCAAATGATCCGTTCGCACATTGCAGTCTGTTCACACCTCTAAGTCTGAACGAGCGAGCGAAACATCCGCTCTTTTATTTGATAAAAACGCCCCCTGGCCGCTCGCACCATACGTCATGTCCGCTATTTATTAGATTAATCGAGTACATCGTACAGCGTATGAACTGCTCGCTATTCTTGTGGTTGGTTTTTTCAACCGCTATTTTGCGAGCAGTTCTGAGTTAAAAAAAACCAAGTGACGTGGTCATTGACGCTGCTGTATTCATTATGCACACCCATAAAACGCCCGTTTTGACCTTTGGCACGCCTGCGTTCGGATCTCCACTCCCCGTTTTCCAGCACCTTCCCCTGTTACCACCCACATACGACTCATTCTGTCACTCAAAATAGCAGGCACTCGCTATATTGCGTACAAATGATTTTCGGCCGCACTGACTGGTTCGCGCATGCGTACTAAAAAACGTATGCATGCGCAGATGTGCGAACATCGCTCGGAACGAGCGTACTGCCGCTAGCGAGTGGCTCTGAATGAGGGCCTATGTATTTATGTATTGTTCAATTTTCATTTTACATGCTCCCCGTGGCTTTATTACCTATGTATTACACTGTCTGGCCATGTTCTGCAACATGTATGCATGTTTTACTATCACTGCGAAGCCGCACCTCCCGTCGTATTCCGGGCGCATCTGCTACAGTCTATTTAGGCATGCCGGGACGGACACATCGGAATCGGTATGATTCCCGGCAGCACCTGGCCGACAAAAGCAGACTTCCCGGCAGCGGAAGCCCGACAGCGCTGGAAATCCCAATCGTCGATAGGTATGTAGGTAAGTACTTACTAACCTAACCTAACCCCCTAACCCTCTTTAGGGATGCCTAACCCTAACCTCCCCCCCAAGGGCCTAACCCTAATCCCCCCTCTAAGCGCCTAACCCTAACCCCCCCCTTCCCCGCTGCCTAAACCCCAAGGTGGGTGCCTAACCCTAAGTGTCCCCCGGAGGTGCCTAACCCTAACCCTCCCTCCCCCTAGCCTAACCCTAACCCTCCCGGGGGGGTGCCTAACCCTAAGTCCCCCCAGGGTGCCCTAAACCTAACCCTCCCCCCGCGGCTGTCCGCTACCGGTGCCCGGCATCCCTTTAATCGGGATGCCGGGCGCCTGTCTCCCGGCGTCGGGAAAATGTCAGGCGTCTACATCTAGACGCACCGGCATTTCACCCTCGCTGGGATATGACAGTCGGAAAGCCGGCTGTCAGTATTAAGGCAGCCGGCTTCCCGATTGTATACCGACATATCTACTGCAGGCAGCTCTGCATGAGTAGCAAAAATGTCTTCTTATCCAGCGCACTTTTTACATTAGTGACTAGATATATTTTATGTTTACGACTACACACAACTTGCCTCCATCGCTGTGCGGGCCCCACAATATACAAATGCTGAACATACAGCTCTTCCGCGGTGATAGCGGCTGTCATAGGGCTGATTCAGAGCCGGACGCTCTGACCAGAGCGCTCGCACTGAATCAGGCCCTCCTACCTGTTTTTGGAGCGTCCTCATGGACGCTCGCATAGCTGTGAGTTACCACCCACAGCTTATGCGAGCGTCCATGATGATGGTCGCGATGGTCAAAGACCATCGCGACCATCGGGCTTGCGGCGAGACCCATCATTACTGATGTCAGTGGGGCCGGACTCAGACGGTAGGCGTTCCCATGGGAACGCCTCCGTCTGGCCGGCACGCCCACCAAAGGGGGCGTGCTGTCAGTCACCATCGACAGCACGCCCCCTTTGTTGCGAGACCCCGAGCGACGTATTTCTCGTCACTCGCCGGGTCTCACGCATGCGCACGACGGAGCTCCCTCCGTCATGCGCATTCGTCAACCATCGACCCGCTTGCGAGCGAACTTCCCTCGCGAGCGGGTCCGAATGACCCCCATAGTCTTAGGTCGCTGACTCAATTGGTTTCTGTGGTTAAGGAATTGGCTGTGCCGTCTCGGCCCATTCAGCCCACCAAACGCCTGCACATGGATCGGCTACAATGCTATGGCCACGGGTCCCTCGATTTCCCCGGAATATTCTGCTCACGTTCCTATGTGATTTGTGATGTTTCATTACCTGTCTGTTCATGTGCGGTGTATAATAAGGACAAGGGAAGATTATACAAATTCTATATCTGCTAATTGGATACGAGACACTGACCTACAATTGTTGCAGATGGCTGCGTGTAACATAGTACATCAAATATTTAGTAGTTCCCCGTGCATTTCAAAATGTACTTTCATGGTTAGATAAAAATAAATGCACAATAAAGACCCGACAGAGCGTGACCTTTCTCTCCGCAATTTTCTAGATTTTTAAGTAATTAGTTGTGTAAATTCTGACATTTAAGTACTGGCAGCATGAAGACGCTGGTGGCTGGCAGCCTGGAATAAGTCCTTATATGCTTACACCATTACTATAACCATAGGGCCTGATTCAGAGCCGCTCGTAAGCGGCCGCTCGTTCGTTCCGAGCGATGTTTGCACAACTGCGCATGCGTACGGATCATTATACGCATGTGCGAACCAGTGAGTGTGGCTGAAAATCGTTTGTTTGCTAAATAGCGAATGCCTGCTATTTTGAGTGACAGGAGGAGGCGTATGTGGGTGGTAACAGGGGAAGGTGCTTGAAAACGGGGAGTGGAGATCAGAACGCAGGCGTGCTTAAAGGTCAAAACGGGCGTTTTATGGGTGTGCATAATTAATACAGCAGCGTCATTGACCACGTCACTGGGTTATTTTATAGCCA
Organism: Taudactylus pleione; assembly: GCA_031769625.1. Taxonomy (NCBI): domain Eukaryota; kingdom Metazoa; phylum Chordata; class Amphibia; order Anura; family Myobatrachidae; genus Taudactylus; species Taudactylus pleione. The sequence goes on from JAUIMM010000482.1 coordinate 3,668,924, forward strand.
GAACTTCTCGCAAGATTGCGGTAGGAAAAACCAACCACAAGAATAGCGAGCAGTTCATACGCTGGTCGATGTACTCGATTAATCTAATAAATAGCGGACATGACGTAGGATGCGAGCGGTCAGGGGGCGTAGTTTTCCAAAAAACGACCGCATGTTTGGTTTGCTCATTCAGACCTAGAGGCGTGAACAGACCGCAAAGAGCGAACGGTTCATTTGAATAGCCACCCCTATTTTCTGAACGAGCGAGCGCAAATAGCGTCCGGCTCTGAATGAGGTCCATAGTACGGGAAAATATACACAGCGCTAGAACAAGAGCTACAGCATATAGCAAGGACACTTGGTTTTCCTCATGATACAGAGCCAGATAAGGATATTGGGTCCCATTCAGCCAAAAGTGAAGCTGCATACACACACAACGATTTTGTTACCAACGATTTTATGAACGATTGTATGAACGATTATCTCTCAGATTATCTTTCAGATTTTTGAAGTATAATGAACGATTTTTTGAACTACAAACGATTTTTGCACATTAAATTAATGAAAATCGTTGAGTTGACAAGTCTGACTGAACTACAAACTACAAACGTGAACGCGCATGTCGTTCATCGTTTGACTCAGAAAGTGAACGCTTTTTCAAAAGATTATCTTTAAACTATATAATTTAACGATAATCGTTCAAAAAATCGTTGTGTGTGTATGCAGCTTAAGATGCATTGAGCAGATATTTGCAGACTGCGCGCACACTGCGTCATGATGGTGGCTGCTGATGGAATAACACTGGGTGCCGCACGACTGCGTGAAAACAGAAGGACACTGGCATTAGCATAAGGAATTAAACCTGCCATCCGCACTTGCGACCACTTTGCACCCGACTCAGAATGAGAAGCGATTATGTCTGGAGAACGGTGACAGCTTCAGAGTTGGGAGCAAAGCAAAAAAAAAAAAGTTGCACCTGGAACAAACCATGCTGCAATACAAGGGGGCAGATACATGTATTATTGTGCATGCAGCATGCAGGGTACATACTGGCTGCTTTGTATGTAGCCCCAAAGCTTTATTGTTACACTGAAGTTTAGAGTTCAGCTAGGACACGATCCCTCCCAAAGCTATAGCTCTCTGCACGTGTTACATCTGCCCCCCTACTCATTATTGGTACTATGAATGCCAGCCGCCAGCTCTGGTTTTGCCTACCACATGGACCATAAATAACACTGTACAACAAATTAATACTTTTAATTTGTTTCCTTTCTAAAAATAGTCATACATCACTAATAGTCACACATCACTAATAGTCATACATCACTAATAGTCATACATTACTAATAGTCATACATTACTAATAGTCATACATCACTAATAGTCATACATCACTAATAGTCATACATTACTAACAGTCATACATCACTAATAGTCATACATTACTAATAGTCATACATCACTAATAGTCACACATTACTAATAGTCATACATTACTAATAGTCACACATCACTAATAGTCATACATCACTAATAGTCAGACATCACTAATAGTCATACATCACTAATAGTCATACATTACTAACAGTCATACATTACTAACAGTCAGACATTACTAATAGTCATACATCACTAACAGTCATACATTACTAATAGTCATACATTACTAATAGTCATACATTACTAACAGTCATACATTACTAACAGTCATACATCACTAACAGTCATACATCACTAACAGTCATACATTACTAATAGTCATACATTACTAATAGTCATACATTACTAACAGTCATACATTACTAATAGTCATACATCACTAATAGTCATACATCACTAATAGTCATACATTACTAATAGTCATACATTACTAATAGTCATACATCACTAATAGTCATACATCACTAACAGTCATACATTATTAATAGTCATACATCACTAATAGTCATACATCACTAATAGTCACACATTACTAATAGTCATACATCACTAATAGTCTGACATTACTAACAGTCATACATTACTAATAGTCATACATTACTAATAGTCATACATTACTAATAGTCAGACATCACTAATAGTCATACATTACTAACAGTCATACATTACTAACAGTCAGACATTACTAATAGTCATACATCACTAATAGTCATACATCACTAATAGTGAAACATCACTAATAGTCAGACATCACTAATAGTCATACATTACTAATAGTCATACATCACTAATAGTCCTACATTACTAATAGTCATACATTACTAATAGTCATACATCACTAATAGTCCTACATTACTAATAGTCAGACATTACTAATAGTCATACATCACTAATAGTCAGACATTACTAACAGTCATACATTACTAATAGTCATACATCACTAATAGTCATACATCACGAATAGTCATACATTACTAATAGTCAGACATTACTAATAGTCATACATTACTAATAGTCATACATTACTAATAGTCACACATTACTAATAGTCATACATTACTAATAGTCATACATCACTAATAGTCAGGCATCACTAATAGTCACACATTACTAATAGTCACACATTACTAATAATCACACATCACTAATAGTCAGACATCACTAATAGTCATACATCACTAATAGTCACACATTACTAATAATCACACATCACTAATAGTCAGACATCACTAATAGTCATACATCACTAATAGTCATACATCACTAATAGTCATACATTACTAATAGTCACACATCACTAACAGTCATACATCACTAATAGTCATACATCACTAATAGTCAGGCATCACTAATAGTCACACATTACTAATAGTCACACATTACTAATAATCACACATCACTAATAGTCAGACATCACTAATAGTCATACATCACTAATAGTCATACATCACTAATAGTCATACATCACTAATAGTGAGACATCACTAATAGTCAGACATCACTAATAGTCATACATCACTAATAGTCAAACATCACTAATAGTCATACATCACTAATAGTCATACATTACTAATAGTCATACATTACTAATAGTCATACATTACTAATAATCACACATCACTAATAGTCAGACATCACTAATAGTCATACATTACTAATAGTCATACATTACTAATAGTCATACATCACTAATAGTCATACATCACTAATAGTCATACATTACTAACAGTCATACATTACTAATAGTCATACATTACTAATAGTCATACATTACTAATAATCACACATCACTAATAGTCAGACATCACTAATAGTCATACATTACTAATAGTCATACATTACTAATAGTCATACATTACTAACAGTCATACATTACTAACAGTCATACATCACTAATAGTCATACATCACTAATAGTCATACATTACTAGTAGTCATACATTACTAACAGTCATACATCACTAATAGTCATACATCACTAATAGTCATACATTACTAATAGTCATACATCACTAATAGTCATACATTACTAATAGTCATACATTACTAACAGTCATACATTACTAATAGTCATACATTACTAATAGTCATACATTACTAATAATCACACATCACTAATAGTCAGACATCACTAATAGTCAGACATTACTAATAGTCATACATTACTAATAGTCATACATTACTAACAGTCATACATTACTAACAGTCATACATCACTAATAGTCATACATCACTAATAGTCATACATTACTAGTAGTCATACATTACTAACAGTCATACATCACTAATAGTCATACATCACTAATAGTCATACATTACTAATAGTCATACATCACTAATAGTCATACATCACTAATAGTCATACATCACTAATAGTCATACATTACTAATAGTCATACATCACTAATAGTCATACATTACTAATAATCATACATTACTAATAGTCATACATTACTAATAATCATACATTACTAATAGTCAGACATTACTAATAGTCAGACATTACTAATAATCATACATTACTAATAATCATACATTACTAATAGTCATACATCACTAATAGTCATACATCACTAATAGTCACACATTACCAATAGTCACACATCACTAATAGTCAGACATTACTAATAGTCATACATTACTAATAGTCATACATCACTAATAGTCATACATTACTAATAGTCATACATCACTAATAGTCATACATTACTAATAGTCATACATCACTAATAGTCATACATTACTAATAATCATACATTACTAATAGTCATACATCACTAATAGTCAGGCATCACTAATAGTCACGCATTACTAATAGTCACACATTACTAATAATCACACATCACTAATAGTCAGACATCACTAACAGTCATACATCACTAACAGTCATACATCACTAACAGTCATACATCACTAATAGTCATACATCACTAATAGTCCTACATTACTAATAGTCATACATCACTAATAGTCCTACATTACTAATAGTCATACATTACTAATAGTCCTACATCACTAATAGTCCTACATTACTAATAGTCATACATCACTAACAGTCATACATCACTAATAGTCATACATCACTAATAGTCATACATTACTAATAGTCATACATCACTAATAGTCACACATCACTAATAGTCATACATTACTAACAGTCATACATTACTAATAGTCATACATTACTAATAATCATACATTACTAATAGTCATACATTACTAATAATCATACATTACTAATAGTCAGACATTACTAATAGTCAGACATTACTAATAATCATACATTACTAATAATCATACATTACTAATAGTCATACATCACTAATAGTCACACATTACCAATAGTCACACATCACTAATAGTCAGACATTACTAATAGTAATGTATGACTATTAGTAATGTATGACTATTAGTAATGTCTGACTATTAGTAATGTATGACTAATAATCATACATTACTAATAGTCAGACATTACTAATAGTCAGACATTACTAATAATCACACATTACTAATAGTCACACATTACTAATAGTCATACATTACTAATAGTCAGACATTACTAATAATCATACATTACTAATAGTCACACATTACTAATAGTCACACATCACTAATAGTCACACATTACTAATAGTCAGACATTACTAATAGTCACACATCACTAATAGTCAGACATCACTAATAGTCATACATCACTAATAATCATACATCACTAATAGTCATACATCACTAATAGTCATACATCACTAATAGTCATACATTACTAATAATCATACATTACTAATAGTCATACATTACTAATAGTCATACATCACTAATAGTCAGACATTACTAATAGTCAGACATTACTAATAGTCACACATCACTAATAGTCAGACATTACTAATAGTGATACATTACTAACAGTCATACATCACTAATAGTCATACATTACTAACAGTCATACATTACTAACAGTCATACATTACTAATAGTCATACATCACTAATAGTCATACATCACTAATAGTCAGACATCACTAATAGTCATACATTACTAACAGTCATACATTACTAATAGTCATACATTACTAACAGTCATACATTACTAACAGTCATACATCACTAATAGTCATACATTACTAATAGTCATACATCACTAATAGTCAGACATTACTAATAGTCATACATCACTAATAGTCCTACATTACTAATAGTCATACATCACTAATAGTCCTACATTACTAATAGTCATACATCACTAATAGTCATACATTACTAACAGTCATACATTACTAATAGTCATACATTACTAATAGTCATACATCACTAATAGTCATACATTACTAATTTGAGGTCAAGAAAAACTAAAATGATTTCAGAATGTTTTTACTAGCTCTATTTTTTGAGCTACACTACTTGCACTATACTGTATGTACATTAGTAATATAGTCATAGTGAAAAGCTATTTTTAAATAATCTGATATTTTCTTGATAGAAAATAAACAGTTTTAATTCAAACAATCACAAATAAGAACACAAAACGTAACAAACATACAGCATACGAAACAAACATACAGCTTATTAAACAAACATACAACATACAAAACAAACATACAGCATACGAAACAAAAATATAGCATGCGAAACAAACATACAACATACGAAACAAACATACAACATACAAAACAAACATATAGCATACGAAACAAAAATACAGCATAGGAAACACACATACAGTATAGGAAACACATACAGCATAGGAAACATACATACAGTATAGGAAACACATACAGCATAGGAAACAAACATACAGCATAGGAAACACACATACAGCATAGGAAACAAACATACAGCATAGGAAACACACATACAGCATAGGAAACAAACATACAGCATAGGAAACACACATACAGCATAGGAAACACATACAGCATAGGAAACACATACAGCATAGGAAACATACATACAGCATAGGAAACAAACATACAGCATAGGAAACACACATACAGCATAGGAAACAGACATACAGCATAGGAAACACATACAGCATAGGAAACATACATACAGCATAGGAAACAAACATACAGCATAGGAAACACACATACAGCATAGGAAACAAACATACAGCATAGGAAACACATACAGCATAGGAAACACATACAGCATAGGAAACAAACATACAGCATAGGAAACACATACAGCATAGGAAACACATACAGCATAGGAAACATACATACAGTATAGGAAACACACATACAGCATAGGAAAGTACTATGTAATATAGGGGCCTATACATGGGGGTGCTTTCTCTTTGCTTGTCGCTTATACTCCTCCTCTGGGCCATCTCTTGTCACTGTCACCTGCCCTGATATCTTTGTCCCATTGCTGAGATGTCTTGGTGGAATCGCTCCCTATGCTGTCACTCAGTGCCCCACAGATATCTTGTGTGGGGGGAATCCCGTGAATCACATATAATTGAATAGGGGACAAATAACTGATTCATTTAATTGAGTCATTAGGCCCCGCCCCCCTGTGCAGAACGCAGATTGCTGGTAAGATTCTCTCCATTCTGCCCAGGTCACTAGGAATACCCCTACATCGTCATACATGGGCTATATCTCGGAACTCAGAGCTAACTGAGAGTTGTAAATGTCATATTCATTCTTTGCATGCTGACATCAATTAGAAGTAAATATTTTCACACCGGAAACATTTTCATTGTTGTGCAGTGTAATTAGATTTGGTCCTGGACCACCAAACCTGTGGCACCTAGTTTGGGAACCACTGGCTTAATCCCATTTCTGGAGAAACTGGCTTGCCCATGTGCTATATGCTACTCTCTAGAAAATGAATATGGAGCAGTACAGCTAGCGAATCAGGGGCTTTGCCTTATCTCAAGGAGCCCGGGAGACCCTGATTGGTCCAGAATCAACCGCCAATGTGGGGCCTATTACATTTCCCCCTTCTGTGCTATAGAACTTTCAGTCAATGACAGAGCTGTGCTTACTGTACTGCGCCTACATTAGAACGCACCGCCCCTTCTCACCAGAGAAGATACAGTAAATTGAGAATTACTACCGGTAGTCCATGGCAATCAGGGCAAATTTAAAGCCTGCGCCATCATCCTTAAGCACTTTACTATTTTACTCTGTGTACTTTACATCACTATGGGGCTTATTCATCATAAGAGGCCCTAAGATTAAAGGCCGTATTCAATTAGGTGCGAAAAGTCAGTCTCTGTGGAAAAGTATTGGCGGTGACGTCATTTTGCCAGGCGGAAACTTATCCCCGTATTCAATTCCAAAGACCTTTCGCCGGTGCGGAAACTGAATGCCTTGGAATAGGCAAAAAAGATTCGCCTATGAAAGCTGTCGAAAAAAAGTGCAGAATTGGGGTTTTGGGGTGCAAACTTGCGGGAACCACCCTGCACCCTTGGGACAGGCCCCCAAGGGTAAACTGTGTCAAAAAAAGTTTAAAAAATACATAAGAACACCTCAAAATATGTCTTTGAAAAAGGGGGCGGAAAAGTACAATGTTGGGGGACAAACTTAAAAACTAGCGAAATAGACTCCAGGGGGGCCCCCAAGTATGTGCCAGGTGGTTTAAAGTTTGCAGGTACTTGCGGTAGGTGGATTTTTTACGTTTATGCTAGCACCCATTTTCATGTACCCCAAATTTGCTGGGACTACTTATTTTCACAAAAAAACCTTTAATACGCTATTTAGCAGCTATTGAGAGTACCCCAAATACCTACAGCAGTTTGGGGGGATCTATAGTGATCCCCAATGTCAGTGCATCTTTTGGGAGGTGTCAGGCTGATTTCCCCAAATCTGGCAACAGGTCTGAATTCACCAGGTCCCGTTTTCACGGATTTCTAATTGAGTACGGGGATAAGCGGGGACGAGCACGATACTTTTTCCCATGGAAAACCTGCGATGTCGATGAAAACTCCGGCATGCAAAAAGTACAGGACTTTTCGCACCTAATTGAATATGCCCCTTTGTATTGAACTCGCTACGAGGATACTTAATCCATCATTGCTCCGGGGAGGGGACAGCTGCTCTGAAAAGCTGTAGCTGCGTTACTGTCGGCATGCGCATAGCTGCCGGGGGAGTCCGTGAGAAGGCGGCGGAGGGATCCGCTCGGATTCCACATGTAGAAGCGGGGCTACGAGAGCAAAGTTTCTCATGAGCAAACTCCGAAAACTTTCAGTTTTCGAAGTTTGCTGGATATCAGAGGGCTCTATCGGACCCCTGATGATGAATGGCCCAGTAACTAAACTAGCGTTTCCGCATGGTTACTGGGCCATTTATCGTTTGATGAATAGGCCCCTAATACCGGTGACTAGTATATAAAGCAAGTTGAATTTTGGTGGCTAGTACTAAAAACAGATCGCGGTGTGTATTTAGACGCCCACCATCCTGTTTTAAGACGCCCACTTTCCCTTAGTGATACACGTCATCTCCAGGAAGTGTATGCAACAATCGGTAACATCGAGTAACATCGGACCATACGCAGAACTTGTGGCTGACCATACCCTACCGCCAGCACTGCGAGTGCTGCTGTGTGTAATTCAGCCATGTAACGTGTACTATGACGCTGCGTCTAATTATGCACGCCTCTGAAACGGCGTTAAGAAGCTCAGACACGCCTGCGTTCGCACCGCCACTCCCCCGTTTCCATCGACCATCCCGTTACCACCCACAAACGGCTCGTCCTGTCACTCAATCTAGCGAGGCGTCTATGTACAAGGGGCGATCGCTTCACGCACGTGCATTGCGTCTTATACTCATGCGCAGATTGCAAACATCGGCAGACTACGTGCGAACGAAGCCTAGCGAACGAGCCTGAATCAGGCCCAGAGACCGCTATGGTAGCTAGTGCACCAATATGACCCCAATCTTGGGGCTAGTTTGCAAAGCTAAGACCAATATATTGTCCAGTATGTAAAGTAGACTCCAATAGGGTGGCTAGTACACAAAAGACAGACTAGGAGCCTAAATTAGGGCCTGATTCAGACCCGGATGCTGGCTAAAAGGGGCCGGCTATTTAAATCATGTGCTCGCACTGCGTCGCGTAAAGCCGCCCACTAAGTAATAGCGAGCGTCCGCACTAGGCGCTCGCACCTGTATAAAGACGCCCCTTTGCCACTCGCCACACACGCCATCTCCGGCAGTTGTAGGATTAATCGGGAACATCGAGAGCCATGGGAGGTGCTCGCAGCGCTTGTGACAGCCTTTTCCCACCACAACATTGCGAGCAGTTCAGGCTAAAATACAACCCAGTCACGTGTGTAATGACGCTACTTGGCTAATTATGCACACTCATTAAACGCCGTTCTGACGGTCGGGCACGCCTGTGTTCGCACATCCACACCCCAGTTTTCAAGCACGTTCCCCTGTTACCACCCACAAACGGCGCTATCTGTCACTCAAAATAGCGGCCCGACTGCGGGCTACGGGTGAGAACTTTCCCATCGCAATGACTTTTTCGCGCACGCGCATTGCGACTCATATGCATGCGCAGATTGCGAGAAATCACTCAATGCGAGCGAGCGCAGCATAGCGTCCGGGTCTGAATCAGGCCCCTTAGCGTCTAGTGTACAACCTGACTCTCCAATCCGGTGAACAGTATATAAAGCAGAGCCCAGCACTGCAAATACATTTGTTTCTTGGAAGTTGGAGTTTCTATCATGTAGCAGTAATATTGTATTCAGGCCAGTTTCCCAGCAAAGTCATGTCATTTCCACTTTCTCCGAGATCCATTACCCAGCTTACGCCGATCACGAGCGAACCTCAGCCAGAGACTGCATGGCATTTCACGCCATAGAAAAGCGCCAGTGAAAAGTTAGTAAAGATTGAACAACGCACTTAACTACCATTCATTTATGCAGATGATGAAGAATGTGGGGTTTATCCATCTTTAAAGCATATTCCAATGAAATATTAATTTTAACAGAGATACAATCAGCGCCAAGCACTCAGCGTTTACTATACTTGTCTAGGTCCCTGGTAGCACTAACGAGATGGAAATGACTGTTTCTGGGATAATTTCCAGCCATTGTTCAGGGAGCGCAGTCCACAGCTGGAGATTTGCCGCCGTCCTATAGCGTCTTAATGTGATGAGTGATGGGTAATACATGAACGGCTCCAGTCTTGTTGCGTTTTTATTTTTTTTAAACACAGCAGTAATTATAGTACACTTTGTACTTTATATTCTATTTATTTCCTCAGAGGTTCATAATGTGGTTATCTAATTTTAAAGGATCGCTGGTAGTAACGTTATTATATAATGTTTATTATCCCTCTAATTATCTGGGTGGTAATACAACATATTTATGCGGGTAGGAGGAGAAGGTATGCACCCAATGTCAAATGAAATTAGATCTGACACTCACTCTCCCTGGGGACTATGGGCCTGATTCAGAGCTGAACGCTCTGACCAGAGCGCTCGCTCTGAATCAGGGCCCTCCTCCATGAAAATGCGAGCGGCCAAAAAGATGGTCGCGATGGAATTGACCATCGCGACTATCGGACTTGCGATGGAGACCCTGCGGTAGGGTCTCCCTGCCACAAGCCCTGGAGTGATTTTGGCTCTATCAGAGCCAAAATCACTCCCACTGACATCACTAGTGATGTCAGTGGGGCCGGCTTCAGACGGTAGGCGTTCCCATGGGAACGCCTCCGTCTGGCAGGCACGCCCCCGGCACGCCCACCAAAGGGGGCGTGCTGTCAATCAACATCGACAGCACGCCCCCTTTGGTGCGAGACCCGGAGCGATGGAAAGCCCTTAGCTCCCCGGGTCTCGCGCATGCGCACGACGGAGCTCCCTCTGTCGTGCGCATGCACAGTGGGGAACATCGACCCGCTTGCGAGCGTACTGCCGCTCGCGAGCGGGTCTGAATGACCCCCTACCATCCACCCACTCCCTCTCCAGAGCCGTAACTAGGGCGCTAAGTGCCCTGTGCCGGGCCCGCGCCCTTTGCACGTGACGTCATGACGTTGCGCATAAGGGAAGCTGGCCCCCGGCACCTGAAGCTGCCGACGCTTACATTCCCACCGCCGGAATCCCAACGCCGGTCACCTAGCAGGGCTGGGGGGAGGGTTAGCATTAAGATTAGGCACTGGGGGGGGGGTAGGTATTAAGGGGGAGGCTTAGGTTTCGGGTGTGGGGAGGGGTAGATTAGGTTCAGGCACTAGGGGGAAGGTTAGGCACCAAAGAGGGATGGTGTGGGCTAGGATAGGGAGGGTTAGCATACCGACCAATAAGTGTCTGCCGACTGCCAGCATCCCATACCCAACCCCTGGGTAAGACGCTCCGGCAGCTGTAATTATGGCAGGTTGCCATAATTCTGGCAAATATGCCAGAAGCAGGGGCCGTGTGCCGCCCAGAGCCCTGTGCACTATGCAGCTGCACCGGCCGCACGCCCCTAGCTACGGCCCTGCCCCTCTCTGTTCAGGTGGGCAAGAAAGTTAAGCCGGTTACACACTGTGCCGACGGAACTGACAATGGGTGGAACTGCCCACACAGCAGCCGATCAAGTAAGCTATACAGTTACCGATCGGCCACTCCGAGTGTGTTCCCTGACATCACAACTGGGCGGGGCTGTCAGTCACCAGCGGTCCCTGCAGCAGGTGTTTGGGCAACACGGCCAGATGCACCGATATCTGCAGATATATCGACCATCTCCGGTGCTGCAGGGCAAATGCGATATATGTCAGTGAGCGACGTTGTTCAGACAGACATATCGGGGGCACACATGAAATATAGGCCAATATATCATTCAGCGTGTACCCAGCTTTAGTCTAACTTTGAGAATTTCTTTCAGATAGATAAAGTACCAACCAATCAGCTCCCGTCATTTTTCAAACACTGACAGTTAGAAGCTAATTGGTTGGTACTTAGGCTTAATGCATGAAGCCCTAGTTCCAATCTTTGCAGAGTCACCCTGCAATCCCATTGATTGCTAGCATATATTGACAGGTGGTTCCCAATACAGATCAATAACCCCTAAAACCGCCCACATGTACAGGACGAGGCCGTCCTCAGCTCATCACAAGTAAACTTGTACATAGTTTATAAGTTATGGCGGTCTCTCAGAGTAACCCTCCCCTGCTGTGTGCTGCCTAAGCCGGGCATAAGCTGTGGCCATGACCTTACTACCTGTCTTACAACACATGCTTATGTGGATGCATTTCATTATAACAGAAGAAAGGGTACAGGTGGAATCCCATAACTCATATATACATTTAGGGGTAAATTAACTAAAGTGAGAGTTTTTAGAAGTAAGGGCCTGATTCAGACCCGCTCGCAAGCGGACAGCGCTCGCAAGCGGACAGCGCTCGCAAGCGGGACAATGGTCCCCCTCTGCGCATGCCTGCTCCGTCACTATGGGTCTCGCTACAAGACAGGGCGGCTGACGATGTTGATTGACAGCTCGTCCCATTTTGTAGGCGGGGAGAGGAGGGGGTGGCTGTACAAACGCAGGCGTTCCCTCAGGAACGCTTGGCGTTTGTGGGCGGCCCTACTCGTGATGTCAGTAGTGGACTTCCTGCTCTATTAGAGCTGGGAGTTCACTCGGGCTTCGAGAGCTGAGACCCTACCACAGCGTTTCCTCGCAAGCCCGATGGTTGCCATAATCGCGACGGGCTGCAGGCCGCTCGCAAAAGCTGTGGGTGGTCACCCACAGCTTAGCGAGCGGCCTGGTAAAATAAAGAAATAAATAAATCCCCACCCTGATTCAGAGCGAGCGCTCGCCAGCAGCAAGCGGCTCTGAATCAGGCCCTGAGTTTTAGAAGAGATGTTGCCCATAGCAACCAATCAGATACTACTTAACATTTAACTAGCACCTTCTAGAAGATAATAGCTAGAATCTGATTGGTTGCTATGGGCAATATCTCGACTAAAACTCACTTCTAAAAACCCTCAATTTAATAAATGTAACCCTTACTGTCCTCTATCACTTACATACAGAAAGCATGGCTCACATTGTACGATGGGTAAGAGGGCACAGGTGCCAAGGATGGGGCACAGCAATGTACGCACCTTACGGAGGAGGAAGCAAATCCGCTCAATGTTTCTCAGTCGTTCCCTCTGTGAAAGAATAAGAAAGAGTGACCGCTGAGACACGTGTGTTACATAGCAGAACCCATTATTATTATCATTTCATCACTTTCTAATACTGTTATTACAATCTAAGGGGGTTACTGATATGGTTATGGATTGATAGATCTACAGTAAAAGGTAGACAATACCTAGATAGACACCAGATGTTAGACAGGCAATAGGTCAACAGGGACAATAGGTCGACATGTTAGAAGGTCGACATGTACAAATTGGTCGCCAGGGTCAAAAGGTCGACATGTATATGGTCGACGCCTGATTTTTTTTCCCAACCCTAATCTTCACCTTAACCCTTCCTCCTGGTGCCTAACCCTAACCGTCCCTTCTAGTGCCTAACCCTAACCCTCTGGTAAGTGCCTAACCCTAAAATAAACCAAAAAATTATGTGTCGACCATTTTCATGGCAACCATTTGCACGTCAACATTTTGACCCTATTGACCATTTGTACCTGTTGACCTTCTTACATGTCTACCTTTAGTGTGTCGACCTACAGTATGTCCCTGTCGCCCTATTGCCTGTCTAACATCTGGTGTCTATCTAGGCATTGTCTACCTTTTTACTGCAGATCTATAGACCGGATACCACTGATATTTGGGTATCTGATGCTCTTACTAAAGTTCCAGACTTCTGATGTAGCGCTTCACCCTGGTCTAGGCGAATATCCTGACTATATGGAATAAAGGGGTCTATTTATTAAGCCTTGGATGGAAATAAATAGGACAGAGATAAAGTACCAGCCAATCAGCTCCTAACTGTCATTTTTCAAACAGAGCCTGTGACATGTTTCTTGTGGGATCAGCTGCACCACCTTCCTAATCAGGTACAGTATTCCTCACATGGGTCACGTCCGGGCTTGGCTGCACCACCTTCCTAAACAGGCCCAGTATTCCTCACATGGGTCACATCCGGGCTTGGCTGCTCCACCTTCCTAATCAGGCCCAGTATTCCTCACATGGGTCACGTCCGGGCTTGGCTGCACCACCTCCCTAATCAGGTACAGTATTCCTCACATGGGTCACGTCCGCACTTGGCTGCACCACCTTCCTAATCAGGCCCAGTATTCCTCACATGGGTCACGTCCGCACTTGGCTGCACCACCTTCCAAATCAGGCCCAGTATTCCTCACATGGGTCACGTCCGCACTTGGCTGCACCACCTTCCTAATCAGGCCCAGTATTCCTCACATGGGTCACGTCCGCACTTGGCTGCACCACCTTCCTAATCAGGCCCAGTATTCCTCACATGGGTCACGTCCGGGCTTGGCTGCACCACCTTCCTAATCAGGCCCAGTATTCCTCACATGGGTCACGTCCGGGCTTGGCTGCACCACCTTCCTAATCAGGCCCAGTATTCCTCACATGGGTCACGTCCGGGCTTGGCTGCACCACCTTCCTAATCAGGTACAGTATTCCTCACATGGGTCACGTCCGGGCTTGGCTGCTCCACCTTCCTAATCAGGTACAGTATTCCTCACATGGGTCACGTCCGTGCTTGGCTGCACCACCTTCCTAATCAGGTACAGTATTCCTCACAAGGGTCACGGCCGGGCTTGGCTGCACCACCTTCCTAATCAGGCCCAGTATTCCTCACATGGGTCACATCCAGGCTTGGCTGCTCCACCTTCCTAATCAGGCCCAGTATTCCTCACATGGGTCTCGTCCGGGCTTGGCCGCACCACCTTCCTAATCAGGCCCAGTATTCCTCACATGGGTCACGTCCGGGCTTGGCCGCACCACCTTCCTAATCAGGCCCAGTATTCCTCACATGGGTCACGTCCGGGCTTGGCTGCACCATCTTCCTAATCAGGCCCAGTATTCCTCACATGGGTCACGTCCGGGCTTGGCTGCACCACCTTCCTAATCAGGCCCAGTATTCCTCACATGGGTCACGTCCGGGCTTGGCTGCACCACCTTCCTAATCAGGCCCAGTATTCCTCACATGGGTCACGTCCGGGCTTGGCTGCACCACCTCCCTAATCAGGCCCAGTATTCCTCACATGGGTCACGTCCGGACTTGGCTGCACCACCTTCCTAATCAGGCCCAGTATTCCTCACATGGGTCACGTCCGGGCTTGGCTGCACCACCTTCCTAATCAGGTACAGTATTCCTCACATGGGTCACGTCCGGGCTTGGCTGCACCACCTTCCTAATCAGGTACAGTATTCCTCACATGGGTCACGTCCAGGCTTGGCTGCACCACCTTCCTAATCAGGTCCAGTATTCCTCACATGGGTCACGTCCGGGCTTGGCTGCACCACCTTCCTAATCAGGTACAGTATTCCTCACATGGGTCACGTCCAGGCTTGGCTGCACCACCTTCCTAATCAGGTCCAGTATTCCTCACATGGGTCATGTCCGGGCTTGGCTGCACCACCTTCCTAATCAGGCCTAGTATTACTCACATGGGTCACGTCCGGGCTTGGCCACACCACCTTCCTAATCAGGTACAGTATTCCTCACATGGGTCACGTCCGGGCTTGGCTGCACCACCTTCCTAATCAGGTACAGTATTCCTCACATGGGTCAAGTCCGGGCTTGGCTGCACCACCTTCCTAATCAGGCCCAGTATTCCTCACATGGGTCACGTCCGGGCTTGGCTGCACCACCTTCCTAAACAGGCCCAGTATTCCTCACATGGGTCACGTCCGAACTTGGCTGCACCACCTCGCTAATCAGGTACAGTATTCCTCACATGGGTCACGTCCGGGCTTGGCCTCACCACCTTCCTAATCAGGCCCAGTATTCCTCACATGGGTCACATCCGGGCTTGGTTGCACCACCTTCCTAATCAGGTACAGTATTCCTCACATGGGTTACTTCCGGGCTTGGCTGCACCACCTTCCTAATCAGGCCTAGTATTACTCACATGGGTCACGTCCGGGCTTGGCCACACCACCTTCCTAATCAGGTACAGTATTCCTCACATGGGTTACATCCGGGCTTGGCTGCACCACCTTCCTAATCAGGCCCAGTATTCCTCACATGGGTCTCGTCCGAACTTGGCTGCACCACCTTCCTAATCAGGCCCAGTATTCCTCACATGGGTCACGTCCGGGCTTGGCTGCACCACCTTCCTAATCAGGCCCAGTATTCCTCACATGGGTCACGTCCGGGCTTGGCTGCACCACCTTCCTAATCAGGTACAGTATTCCTCACATGGGTCACGTCCGGGCTTGGCTGCACCACCTTCCTAATCAGGTACAGTATTTCTCACATGGGTCACATCCGGGCGTGGCCGCTCCACCTTCCTAATCAGGCCCAGTATTCCTCACATGGGTCACGTCCGGGCTTGGCTGCACCACCTTCCTAATCAGGTACAGTATTCCTCACATGGGTCACGTCCGGGCTTGGCTGCACCACCTTCCTAATCAGGTACAGTATTTCTCACATGGGTCACGTCCGGGCTTGGCCGCACCACCTTCCTAATCAGGCCCAGTATTCCTCACATGGGTCACGTCCGGGCTTGGCTGCACCATCTTCCTAATCAGGCCCAGTATTCCTCACATGGGTCACGTCCGGGCTTGGCTGCACCACCTTCCTAATCAGGCCCAGTATTCCTCACATGGGTCACGTCCGGGCTTGGCTGCACCACCTTCCTAATCAGGCCCAGTATTCCTCACATGGGTCACGTCCGGGCTTGGCTGCACCACCTCCCTAATCAGGCCCAGTATTCCTCACATGGGTCACGTCCGGACTTGGCTGCACCACCTTCCTAATCAGGCCCAGTATTCCTCACATGGGTCACGTCCGGGCTTGGCTGCACCACCTTCCTAATCAGGTACAGTATTCCTCACATGGGTCACGTCCGGGCTTGGCTGCACCACCTTCCTAATCAGGTACAGTATTCCTCACATGGGTCACGTCCAGGCTTGGCTGCACCACCTTCCTAATCAGGTCCAGTATTCCTCACATGGGTCACGTCCGGGCTTGGCTGCACCACCTTCCTAATCAGGTACAGTATTCCTCACATGGGTCACGTCCAGGCTTGGCTGCACCACCTTCCTAATCAGGTCCAGTATTCCTCACATGGGTCATGTCCGGGCTTGGCTGCACCACCTTCCTAATCAGGCCTAGTATTACTCACATGGGTCACGTCCGGGCTTGGCCACACCACCTTCCTAATCAGGTACAGTATTCCTCACATGGGTCACGTCCGGGCTTGGCTGCACCACCTTCCTAATCAGGTACAGTATTCCTCACATGGGTCAAGTCCGGGCTTGGCTGCACCACCTTCCTAATCAGGCCCAGTATTCCTCACATGGGTCACGTCCGGGCTTGGCTGCACCACCTTCCTAAACAGGCCCAGTATTCCTCACATGGGTCACGTCCGAACTTGGCTGCACCACCTCGCTAATCAGGTACAGTATTCCTCACATGGGTCACGTCCGGGCTTGGCCTCACCACCTTCCTAATCAGGCCCAGTATTCCTCACATGGGTCACATCCGGGCTTGGCTGCACCACCTTCCTAATCAGGTACAGTATTCCTCACATGGGTTACTTCCGGGCTTGGCTGCACCACCTTCCTAATCAGGCCTAGTATTACTCACATGGGTCACGTCCGGGCTTGGCCACACCACCTTCCTAATCAGGTACAGTATTCCTCACATGGGTTACATCCGGGCTTGGCTGCACCACCTTCCTAATCAGGCCCAGTATTCCTCACATGGGTCTCGTCCGAACTTGGCTGCACCACCTTCCTAATCAGGCCCAGTATTCCTCACATGGGTCACGTCCGGGCTTGGCTGCACCACCTTCCTAATCAGGCCCAGTATTCCTCACATGGGTCACGTCCGGGCTTGGCTGCACCACCTTCCTAATCAGGTACAGTATTCCTCACATGGGTCACGTCCGGGCTTGGCTGCACCACCTTCCTAATCAGGTACAGTATTTCTCACATGGGTCACATCCGGGCGTGGCCGCTCCGCCTTCCTAATCAGGCCCAGTATTCCTCACATGGGTCACGTCCGGGCTTGGCTGCACCACCTTCCTAATCAGGCCCAGTATTCCTCACATGGGTCACGTCCGGGCTTGGCTGCCCCACCCTCCTAATCAGGCCCAGTATTCCTCACATGGGTCACGTCCGGGCTTGGCTGCACCACCTTCCTAATCAGGCCCAGTATTCCTCACATGGGTCACGTCCGGGCTTGGCTGCACCACCTTCCTAATCAGGCCCAGTATTCCTCACATGGGTCACGTCCGGGCTTGGCTGCACCACCTTCCTAATCAGGCCCAGTATTCCTCACATGGGTCACGTCCGGGCTTGGTTGCACCACCTTCCTAATCAGGCCCAGTATTCCTCACATGGGTCACGTCCGGGCTTGGCTGCTCCACCTTCCTAATCAGGTACAGTATTCCTCACATGGGTCACGTCCGGGCTTGGCTGCACCACCTTCCTAATCAGGTACAGTATTCCTCACAAGGGTCACGTCCGGGCTTGGCTGCACCACCTTCCTAATCAGGTACAGTATTCCTCACATGGGTCACATCCAGGCTTGGCTGCTCCACCTTCCTAATCAGGCCCAGTATTCCTCACATGGGTCTCGTCCGGGCTTGGCTGCACCACCTTCCTAATCAGGTACAGTATTCCTCACATGGGTCACGTCCGGGCTTGGCCGCACCACCTTCCTAATCAGGTACAGTATTCCTCACATGGGTCACGTCCGGGCTAGGCCGCACCAACTTCCTCATCAGGCCCAGTATTCCTCACATGGGTCACGTCCGGGCTTGGCTGCACCACCTTCCTAATCAGGCCCAGTATTCCTCACATGGGTCACGTCCGGGCTTGGCTGCACCACCTTCCTAATCAGGCCCAGTATTCCTCACATGGGTCACGTCCGGGCTTGGCTGCACCACCTTCCTAATCAGGCACAGTATTCCTCACATGGGTCACGTCCGGACTTGGCTGCACCACCTTCCTAATCAGGTACAGTATTCCTCACATGGGTCACGTCCGGGCTTGGCTGCACCACCTTCCTAATCAGGTACAGTATTCCTCACATGGGTCACGTCCGGGCTTGGCTGCACCACCTTCCTAATCAGGTACAGTATTCCTCACATGGGTCACGTCCGGGCTTGGCTGCACCACCTTCCTAATCAGGCCCAGTATTCCTCACATGGGTCTCGTCCGAACTTGGCTGCACCACCTTCCTAATCAAGCCCAGTATTCCTCACATGGGTCACGTCCGGGCTTGGCTGCACCACCTTCCTAATCAGGCCCAGTATTCCTCACATGGGTCACGTCCGGGCTTGGCTGCACCACCTTCCTAATCAGGCCCAGTATTCCTCACATGGGTCACATCCGGGCTTGGCTGCACCACCTTCCTAATCAGGTACAGTAATCCTCACATGGGTCACGTCCAGGCTTGGCTGCACCACCTTCCTAATCAGGCCCAGTATTCCTCACATGGGTCACGTCCGGGCTTGGCTGCACCACCTTCCTAATCAGGCCCAGTATTCCTCACATGGGTCATGTCCGGGCTTGGCCGCACCACCTTCCTAATCAGGCCCAGTATTCCTCACATGGGTCACGTCCGGGCTTGGCTGCACCACCTCCCTAATCAGGCCCAGTATTCCTCACATGGGTCACATCTGGGCTTGGCTGCACCACCTTCCTAATCAGGTACAGTATTCCTCACATGGGTCACGTCCGGGCTTGGCTGCACCATCTTCCTAATCAGGCCCAGTATTCCTCACATGGGTCACATCCGGGCTTGGCTGCACCACCTTCCTAATCAGGTACAGTATTCCTCACATGGGTCACGTCCGGGCTTGGCTGCACCACCTTCCTAATCAGGCCCAGTATTCCTCACATGGGTCACGTCCGGGCTTGGCTGCAGGCAGAGATGAAAGCCTTCTGCTCCCATGTATGGTACCAGTGACTGAAATCAGGTAACGGTGAGGTTCCCAGTGGCATATCCTGTACCCCAAGTTTACTATCTAAGAGGTGTGGGATACATTTGATAATTAAGGGCAGGGAACAACAATTCGAGTTGTTTGGTGGACACAAGCGCTGCGCTAGTTCCTGGCTCCATTCAGTTGGTGAAAACCAATGGTGGGGAAATTGGTCGATACTCAGTGCCAGCTTCTTTTCTCGGAAGGGTGGCGCTGGGCTGTGACGTCATTGGGCATGATTCATTACGGAACGCTGTTGCAATCGCGACTGTGATTACGCACGCAGGTCCACTGCGAAAATATGCTAATGTCTGCAATCGCAATGCTGACACAGCCTAACATGAGCACGTCCACATCCCCTTACTCACATCTGTAATACTTAGCAAAACCATCGGTAACATGGAGCACCATCGGTCCCTCATGAACACTTGCACAAGGTCAGACCTTACTCAGAAATTGCTAACCTCAGCAAACGCAGTGAGAGCCCAGGCTGCATATGGCATTTTATGCATGCCCCTGTAACGGCGTTCAAACGCACTGGCACGCCTGCTTTCTCCGACCACCCCCCAATCACCACCCACAAACGCTCCCTTCCTGTCAGTCACTCTACGATGGGTCTGTGTAGTCACTGTGATCGCAGCCCGATCGCAGTGAGACCTTCACGGACTGCGATGTATACGCAAAACGCAACAAACTGCCATCTGAGTGCGCAATCGCAGTTACGATCGCTAATGAATCGGGCCCATTGCCATTTAACAATATTCATAGGTAAGAAGCTGCCTCTCCATTTCAGCAGCCTATGTATTGTGAGGGGACACAGAGGTGAAAATGAAGACACTGACGGGGGGATATTTCAATCTTTCTAACCAATCAGCTTCTATCATTTTATTAAATGGCAGGTTGCTATGGGAAAAGTCTCCATCACCCCTACAGTATGTGAGTGACATTACATGCCTCTTAAATGACCACTTAGGTCCACCTAGTTGTAGAGCCAGGCTTGTGCATACCTCTCATTGGTGCTCCTCACATTCAGGGCCCCAGAGAGGAAATCTGGGCCCCTGTACAGAAGATCCTTGGCTCCTCTCCTGCTCCCCCGCCACACAGTCACCTTCCCACATTTGCTCCCCACCTATAATCTGTCTCCGCACATCCCTAAGGTGCATGGTGCCAAAACAGCGGCTTCCTCTTGGCCCCCATTTGCTGCCTCATCCGCTAGCATTATAACCCAACATTGTGGAACCCTGAAGACAGACCAGGAACCATACACTTTGCAAACACCCTTCTCTTCCCCAGTGCCCTCTCCTGCGTGTGTATATAAGAAGCACAGGGACGAGAGCAGCATTAGAAACGGATAAAGGGAATCCCCCTTCTCTCCCAGCAACTGTTGTGCTGCCCTCATGAGGAAGCGCAGATACTTGTGCAGAAGCTTGGGGTATGGAAGCATGGTGACATTCACTGACCAATAACCGAATGAGCAGGAGAGTCACCGGTGACAGGAAACATGGGGACTTAGGAGGTGACAGCTGGAAAATGCTAATAGGTGTTTTTTGGCCAAAAATTACAATAAAGCCATTTATGTCCACCCAGCTTCTCCACGGACCTATGGTCACCAGAGAGACTAATACCCCTTTCAGACTTAGGGGTCTATTTACTAAGCATTGATAGGAGACAGAGTGAAAAGTGATAAGGTGCCAGCCAATCAGCTCCCAACTGTCATTTTTCAAACACAGCCTGTGAGATGGCAGTTAGGAGATGATTGGCTGGCACCTTATCACTTTTCACTCTGTCTCCTAACACTGCTTAGTAAATAGACCCCTTAAGCCTATCAGGGTCAACAACCCCGGCTCAAGTGTGAAAGCTGCATCCCGGGTTTTAATGACCCAGGTCACATCTAAAATAAAGTATTGGCCGGGGACAGTGGCGCTTGGTGATGAGGTCATCTCCAAGCACCCACTTAATTCCCGGGTTGGGTGTGAAAGGTGTTGAAGCCAGGCTGGCTTCAACCCGTGCTCGGTGTCCCAGGTCCGAGCCAGGATGAAGCCGGGATTTTAGGACTGAAAGTGGTATTAGAGAGGGCACTAATATTGTGTTCTGGAAATTGGGATTTGAACGCTATTCCCATCTCTGCTGTGTCTTTGGATACAGCAGCGATGATAAATATATGCTAATGCCGCAGGGGGCATCTGAGGATGAAAGACGTCCCCTGAGGGGCATCGTAGATCCTAGTGCTGTGTCCAAAGGTGCAGCATTGGATCACCATTGGTCGAGGGACTGGCCATCTGAGTCGGTCTTAGGCTACTCATAATGGCTGTTGCAGCTCCATAGCCATTGGAAGACGCAGACACTGGCCTCGTCGCTCTTGACGATGTCCTGTTTTCGGGAACGCTGGCTGTTGCCGCACATTCCCTGCCCCCAAACTGCCGCAGCATATCAATCCTGCTGCAGCTTGGGAACACTGCCCCCACAGTCGCAGAAAGAGTCCTGCTCATGCGCAGTGCAGATCTCCAACGTTCAGGTTTCGGGACTTTCACAAAGTTTGTCACAAATCAATTTCCATGCCATGAATGCATAAGAGATAATGGGGTAGATGTACGAAGCTCTGGAAAGTGATAAAGTGCAGAGTGATAAATGAGCAGCCACTCAGCTCCCAACTGCCATGTTACAGGCTGTGTTTGAAAAGTGACAGTTGGAAGCTGAGTGGCTGCTGGTTTATCACTCTGCACTTTATCACATTCCAGAGCTTCATACATCTGCCCCTGTATTACTTATACTTATTCTAAATTTTGCAGATTTTACCGGCATTAAGGACAGTCAGCTTCTTGCCGCATTCTGCTTCCTATTCACATTCACCCTGCAATCGCTGCTAAGCTGTGACTCCACCGGTGGCCAATGTCAAACCCTAACAATGGACCCACCCTAAATGAATATCAAGCCAACATTCTCAATTTCAGCAGTGATCCAAAATAACAATGAGCCACATAGGATTATTATTTATATAGCACCAAACATATTCCGCAGCCCTGTACACTCAGAATTAGCCAGTCACACGAGTGTCCCTGCCAATGGTTGATGTGTTTCAGCTGCACATGCATCTAAGTCGCTGTAAAGTCGCACACACAGCGCACGGTTTGTGCGCACAGAGGCGCTGTAGCGATTGAGATGCACAAATGTAAAAGTGTAGGGAAATACATTGGGAGTTCCTAGGCAGCTCCACTTGGAGCGCAAGTGAGGTTGATATACTTTTCTCTTATTTGTGCAATTTTGTGATGTTTGGTGACTTATTTTATACACCTTTGCCGCTCCGATGTGCTGCTCCGATTGGTTTAAGTACAATTGTTTATGTTTATAGTACATGGGAGGTGGCTATGTAGACACACGGACATGTACGGTCTAAGGGGCGTGTTATGGGAGTTTCACATAACTGTGTGAACGCTAATTCAGTAGCAAACGCTAATGCTTCCAAAGCTTACCCGAGAATAGGGACGCCCACTGCTGCCTTCTCATATCCGTCCAATGACGTGCAACAGCGTAAACATCGGGTAGTCAAGGAGATCGCAATGGGTACTTTATGCACACCCATGAAAGAGGTTTTAATGGCCAGACACATCTGCATTTTTTAACCACCCCCCACTACCACCCCCAAACTCTGAATCTGCGAAAATATGGGCATTGCGTTCGCAGCTGAATTTGGCCTTCCGGCAATTCATCGCCTATATTGGAGGCCATAGTGCGATGGAGAATCTGCATCTAGCCTGGGGCAGGAGCCAGTCTCTATTTGTGAGACTGAAAGTCGCCCTAAGCGGGATTGCTGCGTCTAAAGACTCACGAAGTGGGCGTCCCAGTCCTTGCACTGTCAGACGTACTCTTGTACACCAGGGGACCGGCTTTTACTAGCATTGGCATAAAGTGACTGAAAAACCCTCTGGATTAGCCTATATATGTTAAATGCAAGAACAGAATATTGTTGTAGGGTACAGTATGCCCGTCCCTTACAGCCTGATCGCCAACAGACGAGCTGTAACTTGTGCACAGTAACCGGCAGGTCAGAGGTTTTTCATTGCTAAAAGTAGTACTTTCAGGATTTGCCCATTTAGAATAAAAGAATGTGCATATCACTCTTAATAGGTTCAGGCTAAGGCCCTCATTCAGACCCACTCGCGAGCGGCTGTCCGCTCGCAAGTGGGTCGATGGTCTGCACTGCGCATGCGCACGACGGAGGGAGCTCCGTCGTGTGCATGCGCGAGACGCGACGAGCGAAGGACTTTCCTTCGCTCGTAGTGTCTCATCAAAGGGGGCGTGCTGTCGATGTTGACTGACAGCACGCCCCCTTTGGTGGGCGTGCCTGCCAGACGGAGGCGTTCCCAAGGGAACGCCTACCGTCAGAAGCCGGCCCCACTGACATCACTAGTGATGTCAGTGGGAGTGATTTGGGCTCTGATAGAGCCAAAATCACTCCTGGCCTTGCGGTTGAGAAACTCAACCGCAGGCTTCTGCTCGCAGTTTTGATGGTCGCGATGGTCAAGACCATCGCGACCATCAACCTGCATGCTCGTATATGCTGTGGGTGGTGACCCACAGCTATACGAGCGTCCAGGAGGACGCTCCATATTAATGGAGGTGGGCCCTGATTCAGAGCGAGCACTCTGGTCAGAGCGTCCGGCTCTGAATCAGGGCCTAAATCCACATGACTGACAAATGTGGGAAAGTGCTGAAACATTGGTCATTCATCTCTGGATCTGTAATAATAACGCATAAACCCTGGCTGTAATATTGGCCCACGATACATCCAGGTTTATGTGCTGGCTCCTAATGACCACACTACACCTGTAGCACATTCATCTCTAGCAATCTCCTGCCCCACAGGACAGAACGTCTGCAACCAGCAGACTCACAGATATCACTGTACCAAGAGCTTTTCTCCATTAAACAACAGTCTCCAGTGCTCTATAATACATTTTTGTATTTGGTATTTATTGAGTTTCCCATTCACAGTGATAAATTGTTACTACCTTCTGCAATCTGAGTTATGAAGATATTTATTGTAGAAATTGATAAGCTGCCATATCAAACCACTTAGGGGCCCATTTATTAAGGATCGCATTTTGCAATGCGATCAGGGCATGCAGTACCGCCCATGATCGCATTGCAAAATGCGATCATACCGGCCGAATGTATGACCCGGCACATGCAGGGAGACGGGCACCGAAAAGAGCCCGTCCCTGCGATGTGGCCAGAGCGCATTCCGGGCTGTTGCGCATGCGCAGTCCCGAGGACTGCACATGAGCGGCGCCCATTGCCGGCGGAGGGATCTGGAAGATCCCTCCGCCGGCTGAAATGCGGGTAAGTGCCCATAGGGCACAGCGGCTATAGCGTTAGCTGCTGTGGCCAATATCGGGAATGCTTTGCATTCCTGATATTGATACATTTTGCAGCATCGCATCCCCCATAGAAACCTATGGGGGAGGCGGCTGCTGGCGGCAATGGAGGGATCGCAGCAGGTATCGGAGATAGCTGCTGCGGTCCCTCCTTCATACATTCGGGGGATACTTATAGGGGTATTTAATATGGGTGCGATAACATCGTTTTTTGCATTAATATCGCACTTTTAAATTTTTTTGCGTTAATATCACTGATTTTAGTTTTACACCGTATTCAATTTCAAAGACTTATCGCAGTTTTGAAAAGTCTTTGATAAAAAACGGGGATAACTTTTCACCATTGAATAGGTGTCGAAAAAAAGTGCAGAATTGGGGTTTAGGGGTGCAGGCTTAAAAAAAATAGTCTGCACCCCTGAGATTGACATTTAAAAAAGAACTGTGTCAAAAAAAGTTTAAAAAAAAAATAGTGACACCCCAAAAAATTCATTTAAAAATTGGGGTGCAAAAAAAAAATGGGAAAAAATTGTTTAAGAATAGGGAAATAGGTTCAGGGCTATTCTGCAAGTATGCGGCAGGTGTATTCTATAATAGAATTATTAGCGGCACGTGTTTTCTAGAATAGAATTATAGCGGCAGGTGCACAAATGCAGAATTTTTAAAAACTGACTTTAGGGACATCAAAATATGCTAGTACCCATTTTCATGTACCCCAAATTTGATGGGACCACTTAAAAAAACGAATAAAATAACCTAAGTGCTCTTCTGCATCACTTCTTCAATGTCGGGAAAAAAGCACCTGCTGCGGCTATTTAAATCCCCGACTTTCATTTAAAGGCTAAAACGGGGGTACCCATAGTGTTCCCCCATGTTTTTACAACTTTAGGGGGGTCTTACAATTACTTTAAGGAAAAATTCGTAACTTTACGCAAATCCAACTTCGGAGTTTCCCGTTTTCGTTAATTTTATTTTGAATACGGGGATAAGCGGGAGCGCGCACCATACCTTTACGCAGAAAAAAACTCCGATATGAAACGTTAACTTCGCCAGGGAAGTTAACCTTTCATATTGAATACCCCTCTTAGTATTTGAGGTAAACCCCCGAACATAAATCACACCTAACCGCATATTAAATATATATATATACCTCCGAGCAGAGAGACGTCATGTCACACTTACTGTCTGCTCTATAAATATTAGGCCAAGTGTAAAATTTGGAAATAGATCAATGCTTATATAGTACACATGGATGCGTGCCTGCGGTGCCTAAACAGCCGCCGGTTCAAATCCCAACAGCGGCTGCCCGAAGGGAGGAAATGCCGACAGCGGCTGCTCGAATGGAGGAAGTGCCGACAGCGGCACGTAAGTAACACTAACCCTCCCCCACAGCCTAACCCTAACCTCCCCTCCTGCAGCCTAACCCTAACCACCCACCACAGCCTAACCCTAACCACCCCCCTACAGCCTAACCCTAACCACCCCCCACAGCCAGCCTCACCCTGCCCCCACCCGCACCCTAACCCACCTTTCTCGTAGCCTAACACTAACGCTCCCATCCCGCAGCCTAACCATAACCCTCCCCGACAGCCTAACCCGAACCATCCCCCTAACCAGTGCCAGATTAATGTCCACATGGGCCTGGAGCTGAAATTCATGAAGGGCCTATTGCGTGCCGCTGTCACCCCGGGAGTTTTATGGTTAGGCACTCCTAAGGGAGGGTTAGGGGGCGGGGACAGGGGAGGATAATAGTACTTACCTGCCTTAGTTGGGATCTTCATCCTGTCGGGCATCCGCAGTCGGTATTTGAACTGGCTAAACAGCTGCCGGCATTTAAATACCATTCCGGGAACGAGATAGTGTGTGCAGAACACGCTATCTGACCATTGCAGGAGCATTTGAAGATGTTTATTGGCTAGCCCTCCTGCATATACACTAATTATTGGCCCGATCAATGTTTCAGTCCTCTGGAGGGTTCTTGGTAAAAGTCCACAGAGGACTGAAATGTTGATCATAGACCTTTGATGTCTCAATCATGGCGAAAGTGAGTGCCACCGTTTCTGACTGTATACAGTGCCAATCTAGAGGTGTGCGCTGTTTGTAGCACCGTCGCCCTTGACACTGGCAAACAGGTTGCTTGGAACAGCATCCTGCTGCCAGTATCGCTGATGCAGTGCTGCTCAGACAGACACCCTGCAGTCTGTGCAGCATCCTCAGGGCACTCTCGGCAGTGCTGCACTTTACACTTCCAGGTGATGACACTCCCGCCCCCCTGTGCGATGACATGACATCATGAATTTAGGGGACAGGACCAGTAATTTGCCAGGCCGCTTACTGTGTGTGTGTGTATATATATATAATATAGCAGTCGAACGGACAGCACTCTGAACATCTTGTATAAAGCACACTAAAATCCATTTACATTTTAAATATTTCAGAACCTGTTTTCATACTTTCGTGAGGGATTACAGAGAGAATGAGTGCAGGTTCTGCAATTTTGATACCGAATTTTAGTGTTATATACTAGCCGACCTGAGTGCAGCCCATTCGACTGCTACATGGTCCACTCCCTTCACAGGCAAAAGGTAATTAGGAGGACACCAGGCACCATGGCACAATACTTTGCACAGGAGTGGCAGCCTACCAATTGTGTGTGTGTGTATATATATATATAATATATTATATACACACACAGTGCCGTAGCAGGACCACAGTGCGCTCTGTGCTGTACTGCCGCCCCTCTCACTCCCCCCACCGCCGCCTACTTCCCATATGTGCATGCCTTTTCACCCGGCCGTCGGGTGGAGGGCAGGG
This sequence comes from Taudactylus pleione, assembly GCA_031769625.1. Classification (NCBI taxonomy): domain Eukaryota; kingdom Metazoa; phylum Chordata; class Amphibia; order Anura; family Myobatrachidae; genus Taudactylus; species Taudactylus pleione. The sequence continues at coordinate 3,697,525 of JAUIMM010000482.1, forward strand.
ATTTCTTTAGAGTTGTGCTGCTCTGTCGCTTAGCACTCTAGGAGGTCACTTCCTGCAGACCTCCGGAGCCCAGCAGGAAGAGGCCGATGACTTTGCAGGATTCTGCCCTGTGCGGAGGCACCGGCCGCACCACCCTCCGTACGGTCCTATATATATATATATATATATATATATTTTTTTTTTAAAGGTAAATAACAGGCGGTACTCCTGGTCTCATAAATCACTTGTATTGAAAGTATGTCACACATAACTTCCAAAGTTTCCTGTTATTTACCTTTGTAGTCGCTTATATAGAGGAGGTCACCTGGGCACTTTACAATAGGAGGAGATTGAGTGCTGGTCCACTACTTGATTAACTAGATAGATAGATAGATAGATAGATAGATAGATAGATAGATAGATAGATAGATAGATAGATAGATAGATAGATAGATATGGAAACATAAGTACACAGGGATCTAGAGTTACACTGACATGCTGTGCTCAGGGCTGCCTTCCCTATGTGCTAGGCTACTGCATTCACAATGCTTTAGAGCAAGATGGCCAGGGGGTGGAGCTTCGGGTGACTAGGGGCGGAGCTTCAGCGGGTCCGAGGTGGGCGGGGCTTCAGCCGGCATGTGTGTGTGTCCACCAGCAGAGAGGAGAGGAGGACCAAGGGGGTGTGAGGGCTAAGATTCGGTCGGCCAGGAGGTGAGTGAGCTGGGCTGTTGGTTGTGACTGGGAAAAAAAAAATGTTTTTTTTTCCTGTCTGCACGGCTGTCAGTTTCCTATGGGCCTATTTTCAATGGGAGGCCTGGAGCTGTAGCTCCACCCGCCCCATTGTTAATCCGGCCCTGCCCCTAACCCACCTTCCCCGCAGTCTAACCCTCCCCTCCCATAGCCAAACCATAACCCTCTCCCTAGTGCCAAACCCTAACCCTAATACTCACCATTGGGATGTCAGCGGCCGAGATTATGACCGCTGGCATTCTGACCGCCGGGATGAAGATGACATCCTCTATGAATAAATGTACATAATAATTAGAGATGATTGGTCTGTTCTTCAGGTGGATCTTGCTGCCAAGTTCGAATCTCTGAACGAGGCACAACATCACCTTTCACAGACATCTCTGTGCCTAGGTGTCTCTGTGCCTAGGTGTCTCTCTGCCTAGGTGTCTCTCTGCCTAGGTGTCTCTCTGCCTAGGTGTCGCTCTGCCAGTGGCAGTTCTAGGGGCGGGCAAGCAGGGCTATTGCCCGGGGCGCTGCGGCCTGAGGGCGCTGCCACAGTAACCCCGCCGGCGCCAACTAATCTGATGGCGCCCGCCCGCTCTGGCCCGCAGCACCGCCGCCATTAAAGACAGTAATGCGGTGACTCCACCATGGAAGGACTTGGTCTTCCTACTATTAGCGCTTAGCTCCGCCTCCTCTGTCTTCGGACTCGGTCGGAGCAATGAGAAATGTCACCTGGTATGTGCGGAACGTGATGTGAGCAATCGAGGAGCTGTTCCCCAATGTCCGTCGGTGAAGAGGAGGGGGGCTGTTAGCCAGGTTAAAGATCCGAATATTGTTGTTAGTAAGTACATTTTTGATGCTTCCGGCAGCAGGAGAGGGGGAGATGGAGATGGATGTATTGTTTTTAATTTGCAAATGGCAGAAATGTCTATATTTCATCATTAGTTTGTGAAAAAAACATAGTAGGGGGGTAGGGGGAGGTGGCACTTCAGTGCTTAAAGTTTAAATATTTGCATCTGGTGCCTTCCATTTAACTTCCAGGGTAGGGGGAGGTGTCTCTGTGCCTAGGTGTCTCTCTGCCTAGGTGTCTCTCTGCCTAGGTGTCTCTCTGCCTAGGTGTCTCTGTGCCTAGGTGTCTCTCTGCCTAGGTGTCTCTGTGCCTAGGTGTCTCTCTGCCTAGGTGTCCATGACAGATGATCTTTTGCCTTTGGGATCCGAACTTGGCAGGAAGATCCGACTGAAAAACAAGCCGCTCATGTCTAATAATAATTAAATGTTTAATTGCATAGGATACTATATACTCACAATTTGAATGTATTTCTATGGCCTAAGGGCCTGATTCAGCAAGGATCGCTATTCTGCTAATACGCACGCAACGCAGTTGCAAATATCAGCGGGGACATGACATTCGCATTTGCAGCCTGATATAAGGACGCCCAATTCCCCTTACTCACGTATAGTTTGGAAACATAGCTAAACAATCAGTAACATCGGACCCATACGCACAGTTAAAGCAGGGTCAGACCTTACTTAAGAATTGCTAACTTCAGCACACGCTATGAGACCGCGACGTTGCACGCCCCTGCAACGCTGTTGAAATGCACTGGCACGCCTACGTTCGCCCGACCACCCCCCCCCCCCGTCACCACTCACAAATGGCACTTCCGGTCAATCACACTGCAATGGGTCTGCGTTGCCATTGCGAATGCAGATCCGATTGAAGCGGCTGGTTCACGCACACACTGTGATGCGGATCGGTACGATATCGCTGCTATATCGTGCCGTGTATGGGCATGGTATCGGATAGTGCGCGCACCCGTGGGGGTCGTACATCGCACCTCCAGATCTTACTGCTGGTTCAGTTGATCTGGGGATGCGATGTACAATCCCAGGCAGCGCTATGCGGGGGAGGAGGGGGGTGTCAGCATATCGGACGGTCAGACTCCCGATTGCACCGGGTGTGGGGACCGCCCGATATGTTGGCCGTCGGATTCCTCGTCGCGTCACAAGGTGCATATAGTTCTGTCTCAGATGTAGCCGTACACGCCCATCACATGTATGACACGCCTCTCAGATGTAGCCATACACGCCCACTTTACCGCCGCGCTCATAGATGCTGCTTTCACAATCTCCCTGAAATGCTTTTTCAAAAGTAGGCAAGTATGGTGCAATTTAGCTATTGCGTATTCTGTATTCTCATAACGCTATTCTGAATAAAGATGGACGATGGCAAAAACAATACAAATGAATGTAAAAAAAAGCAAAAACCTTTTTTCTAATGTATTAACCCCATCTCCCGATCTATGCTGCATGTGACAAGCTTGGTTTTATGGCAAAAACAGCCCCGGGGTGAAGACTTTGTAAACCCGAAATGATGCAAACTATATTTTTAAGTATTGTTTAGCTGATATATAAAAACCCTCCTCTAGTTGAGTTCAGGATATTGTGGCGGGACGGTGCGCTGTGGTTTCCCCCGGTGACCAGTTTTTGCCCTTGATAACTATATAAAGCCAGAAAGATTTGTTTATCTCCGGGGCTGGACTAGGCACCCCCCTAAAAGCGATATGATAGGCGTACGCAGGGCCGTAACTTGGGGTGTGTTGCACAGAGAGCACCATCGCCACCCTACAGCTCTTTCTTCTAGCTAGCAGGGTGCCAAGAATGACACCCTGCAGCCAGTACCCTTTAGACAATACAGGCATGCACCCTGCAGCCAGTACCCTTTGGACACTACAGCTGCGGCAGCCCTGGTACCCCTTTGGACACTACAGGCAGGCACCTGCAGCCAGTACCCTTTGGACACTACAGGCAGGACACCTGCAGCCAGTACCCTTTGGACACTACAGGCAGGCACCCTGCAGCCAGTACCCTTTGGAACACTACAGGCATGCACCCTGCAGCCAGTACCCTTTGGACACTACAGGCAGGCACCCTGCAGCCTGTACCCTTTGGACACTACAGGCAGGCACCCTGCAGCCAGTACCCTTTGGACACTACAGGCAGGACACCCTGCAGCCAGTACCCTTTGGACACTACAGGCAGGCACCCTGCAGCCAGTACCCTTTGGACACTACAGGCATGCACCCTGCAGCCAGTACCCTTTGGACACTACAGGCAGGCACCCTGCAGCCTGTACCCTTTGGACACTACAGGCAGGCACCCTGCAGCCCAGTACCCTTTGGACACTACAGGCAGGCACCCTGCAGCCAGTACCCTTTGGACACTACAGGCAGGCACCCTGCAGCCAGTACCCTTTGGACACTACAGGCATGCACCCTGCAGCCAGTACCCTTTGGACACTACAGGCAGGCACCCTGCAGCCTGTACCCTTTGGACACTACAGGCAGGCACCCTGCAGCCAGTACCCTTTGGACACTACAGGCAGGCACCCTGCAGCCAGTACCCTTTGGACACTACAGGCAGGCACCCTGCAGCCCAGTACCCTTTGGACACTACAGGCATGCACCCTGCAGCCAGTACCCTTTGGACACTACAGGCAGGCACCCTGCAGCCTGTACCCTTTGGACACTACAGGCAGGCACCCTGCAGCCAGTACCCTTTGGACACTACAGGCAGACACCCTGCAGCCTGTACCCTTTGGACACTACAGGCAGGCACCCTGCAGCCAGTACCCTTTGGACACTACAGGCAGACACCCTGCAGCCTGTACCCTTTGGACACTACAGGCAGGCACCCTGCAGCCAGTACCCTTTGGACACTACAGGCAGACACCCTGCAGCCTGTACCCTTTGGACACTACAGGCAGGCACCCTGCAGCCAGTACCCTTTGGACACTACAGGCAGACACCCTGCAGCCTGTACCCTTTGGACACTACAGGCAGGCACCCTGCAGCCAGTACCCTTTGGACACTACAGGCAGACACCCTGCAGCCTGTACCCTTTGGACACTACAGGCAGGCACCCTGCAGCCAGTACCCTTTGGACACTACAGGCAGGCACCCTGCAGCCTGTACCCTTTGGACACTACAGGCAGGCACCCTGCAGCCAGTACCCTTTGGACACTACAGGCAGGACACCCTGCAGCCTGTACCCTTTGGACACTACAGGCAGGCACCCTGCAGCCAGTACCCTTTGGACACTACAGGCAGACACCCTGCAGCCTGTACCCTTTGGACACTACAGGCAGGCACCCTGCAGCCAGTACCCTTTGGACACTACAGGCAGGCACCCTGCAGCCAGTACCCTTTGGACACTACAGGCAGGCACCCTGCAGCCAGTACCCTTTGGACACTACAGGCAGGCACCCTGCAGCCAGTACCCTTTGGACACTACAGGCAGGCACCCTGCAGCCTGTACCCTTTGGACACTACAGGCAGGCACCCTGCAGCCAGTACCCTTTGGACACTACAGGCAGACACCCTGCAGCCTGTACCCTTTGGACACTACAGGCAGGCACCCTGCAGCCAGTACCCTTTGGACACTACAGGCAGACACCCTGCAGCCTGTACCCTTTGGACACTACAGGCAGGCACCCTGCAGCCAGTACCCTTTGGACACTACAGGCAGACACCCTGCAGCCTGTACCCTTTGGACACTACAGGCAGGCACCCTGCAGCCAGTACCCTTTGGACACTACAGGCAGACACCCTGCAGCCTGTACCCTTTGGACACTACAGGCAGGCACCCTGCAGCCAGTACCCTTTGGACACTACAGGCAGGACACCCTGCAGCCAGTACCCTTGGACACTACAGGCAGGCACCCTGCAGCCAGTACCCTTTGGACACTACAGGCAGACACCCTGCAGCCTGTACCCTTTGGACACTACAGGCAGGCACCCTGCAGCCAGTACCCTTTGGACACTACAGGCAGACACCCTGCAGCCTGTACCCTTTGGACACTACAGGCAGGCACCCTGCAGCCAGTACCCTTTGGACACTACAGGCAGACACCCTGCAGCCTGTACCCTTTGGACACTACAGGCAGGCACCCTGCAGCCAGTACCCTTTGGACACTACAGGGCAGACACCCTGCAGCCTGTACCCTTTGGGACACTACAGGCAGGCACCCTGCAGCCAGTACCCTTTGGACACTACAGGCAGACACCCTGCAGCCTGTACCCTTTGGACACTACAGGCAGGCACCCTGCAGCCAGTACCCTTTGGACACTACAGGAAGGCACCCTGCAGCCAGTACCCTTTGGACACTACAGGCAGGCACCCTGCAGCCAGTACCCTTTGGACACTACAGGCAGACACCCTGCAGCCAGTACCCTTTGGACACTACAGGCAGGCACCCCTGCAGCCAGTACCCTTTGGACACCTACAGGAAGGCACCCTGCAGCCAGTACCCTTTGGACACTACAGGCAGGCACCCTGCAGCCAGTACACTTTGGACACTACAGGCAGGCACCCTGCAGCCAGTATCCGTTGGACACTACAGGCAGGCACCATGCAGCCAGTACTCTTTGGACACTACAGGCAGGCACCCTGCAGCCAGTACCCTTTGGACACTACAGGCAGGCACCCTGCAGCCAGTATCCGTTGGACACTACAGGCAGGCACCATGCAGCCAGTACTCTTTGGACACAACAGGCAGGCACCCTGCAGCCAGTATCCGTTGGACACTACAGGCAGGCACCCTGCAGCCAGTACTCTTTGGACACTACAGGCAGGCACCCTGCAGCCAGTACCCTTTGGACACTACAGGCATGCACCCTGCAGCCAGTATTCTTTGGACACAACAGGCAGGCACCCTGCAGCCAGTATCCGTTGGACACTACAGGCAGGCACCCTGCAGCCAGTACTCTTTGGACACTACAGGCAGACACCCTGCAGCCAGTACCCTTTAGACAATACAGGCAGGCACCCTGCAGCCAGTACCCTTTGGACACTACAGGCAGGCACCCTGCAGCCAGTACCCTTTGGACACTACAGGCAGGCACCCTGCAGCCAGTACCCTTTGGACACTACAGGCATGCACCCTGCAGCCAGTACCCTTTGGACACTACAGGCAGGCACCCTGCAGCCTGTACCCTTTGGACACTACAGGCAGGCACCCTGCAGCCAGTACCCTTTGGACACTACAGGCAGACACCCTGCAGCCAGTACCCTTTGGACACTACAGGCAGGCACCCTGCAGCCAGTACCCTTTGGACACTACAGGCATGCACCCTGCAGCCAGTACCCTTTGGACACTACAGGCAGGCACCCTGCAGCCTGTACCCTTTGGACACTACAGGCAGGCACCCTGCAGCCAGTACCCTTTGGACACTACAGGCAGGCACCCTGCAGCCAGTACCCTTTGGACACTACAGGCAGGCACCCTGCAGCCAGTACCCTTTGGACACTACAGGCATGCACCCTGCAGCCAGTACCCTTTGGACACTACAGGCAGGCACCCTGCAGCCTGTACCCTTTGGACACTACAGGCAGGCACCCTGCAGCCAGTACCCTTTGGACACTACAGGCAGGCACCCTGCAGCCAGTACCCTTTGGACACTACAGGCAGGCACCCTGCAGCCAGTACCCTTTGGACACTACAGGCATGCACCCTGCAGCCAGTACCCTTTGGACACTACAGGCAGGCACCCTGCAGCCTGTACCCTTTGGACACTACAGGCAGGCACCCTGCAGCCAGTACCCTTTGGACACTACAGGCAGACACCCTGCAGCCAGTACCCTTTGGACACTACAGGCAGGCACCCTGCAGCCAGTACCCTTTGGACACTACAGGCATGCACCCTGCAGCCAGTACCCTTTGGACACTACAGGCAGGCACCCTGCAGCCTGTACCCTTTGGACACTACAGGCAGGCACCCTGCAGCCAGTACCCTTTGGACACTACAGGCAGACACCCTGCAGCCTGTACCCTTTGGACACTACAGGCAGGCACCCTGCAGCCAGTACCCTTTGGACACTACAGGCAGACACCCTGCAGCCTGTACCCTTTGGACACTACAGGCAGGCACCCTGCAGCCAGTACCCTTTGGACACTACAGGCAGACACCCTGCAGCCTGTACCCTTTGGACACTACAGGCAGGCACCCTGCAGCCAGTACCCTTTGGACACTACAGGCAGACACCCTGCAGCCTGTACCCTTTGGACACTACAGGCAGGCACCCTGCAGCCAGTACCCTTTGGACACTACAGGCAGACACCCTGCAGCCTGTACCCCTTTGGACACTACAGGCAGGCACCCTGCAGCCAGTACCCTTTGGACACTACAGGAAGGCACCCTGCAGCCTGTACCCTTTGGACACTACAGGCAGACACCCTGCAGCCAGTACCCTTTGGACACTACAGGCAGACACCCTGCAGCCTGTACCCTTTGGACACTACAGGCAGGCACCCTGCAGCCAGTACCCTTTGGACACTACAGGCAGACACCCTGCAGCCTGTACCCTTTGGACACTACAGGCAGGCACCCTGCAGCCAGTACCCTTTGGACACTACAGGCAGGCACCCTGCAGCCAGTACCCTTTGGACACTACAGGCAGGCACCCTGCAGCCAGTACCCTTTGGACACTACAGGCATGCACCCTGCAGCCAGTACCCTTTGGACACTACAGGCAGGCACCCTGCAGCCTGTACCCTTTGGACACTACAGGCAGGCACCCTGCAGCCAGTACCCTTTGGACACTACAGGCAGACACCCTGCAGCCTGTACCCTTTGGACACTACAGGCAGGCACCCTGCAGCCAGTACCCTTTGGACACTACAGGCAGACACCCTGCAGCCTGTACCCTTTGGACACTACAGGCAGGCACCCTGCAGCCAGTACCCTTTGGACACTACAGGCAGACACCCTGCAGCCTGTACCCTTTGGACACTACAGGCAGGCACCCTGCAGCCAGTACCCTTTGGACACTACAGGCAGACACCCTGCAGCCTGTACCCTTTGGACACTACAGGCAGGCACCCTGCAGCCAGTACCCTTTGGACACTACAGGAAGGCACCCTGCAGCCAGTACCCTTTGGACACTACAGGCAGGCACCCTGCAGCCAGTACCCTTTGGACACTACAGGCAGACACCCTGCAGCCTGTACCCTTTGGACACTACAGGCAGGCACCCTGCAGCCAGTACCCTTTGGACACTACAGGCAGACACCCTGCAGCCTGTACCCTTTGGACACTACAGGCAGGCACCCTGCAGCCAGTACCCTTTGGACACTACAGGCAGACACCCTGCAGCCTGTACCCTTTGGACACTACAGGCAGGCACCCTGCAGCCAGTACCCTTTGGACACTACAGGCAGACACCCTGCAGCCTGTACCCTTTGGACACTACAGGCAGGCACCCTGCAGCCAGTACCCTTTGGACACTACAGGCAGACACCCTGCAGCCTGTACCCTTTGGACACTACAGGCAGGCACCCTGCAGCCAGTACCCTTTGGACACTACAGGAAGGCACCCTGCAGCCAGTACCCTTTGGACACTACAGGCAGGCACCCTGCAGCCAGTACCCTTTGGACACTACAGGCAGACACCCTGCAGCCAGTACCCTTTGGACACTACAGGCAGGCACCCTGCAGCCAGTACCCTTTGGACACTACAGGAAGGCACCCTGCAGCCAGTACCCTTTGGACACTACAGGCAGGCACCCTGCAGCCAGTACACTTTGGACACTACAGGCAGGCACCCTGCAGCCAGTATCCGTTGGACACTACAGGCAGGCACCATGCAGCCAGTACTCTTTGGACACTACAGGCAGGCACCCTGCAGCCAGTACCCTTTGGACACTACAGGCAGGCACCCTGCAGCCAGTATCCGTTGGACACTACAGGCAGGCACCATGCAGCCAGTACTCTTTGGACACAACAGGCAGGCACCCTGCAGCCAGTATCCGTTGGACACTACAGGCAGGCACCCTGCAGCCAGTACTCTTTGGACACTACAGGCAGGCACCCTGCAGCCAGTACCCTTTGGACACTACAGGCATGCACCCTGCAGCCAGTATTCTTTGGACACAACAGGCAGGCACCCTGCAGCCAGTATCCGTTGGACACTACAGGCAGGCACCCTGCAGCCAGTACTCTTTGGACACTACAGGCAGACACCCTGCAGCCAGTACCCTTTAGACAATACAGGCAGGCACCCTGCAGCCAGTACCCTTTGGACACTACAGGCAGGCACCCTGCAGCCAGTACCCTTTGGACACTACAGGCAGGCACCCTGCAGCCAGTACCCTTTGGACACTACAGGCATGCACCCTGCAGCCAGTACCCTTTGGACACTACAGGCAGGCACCCTGCAGCCTGTACCCTTTGGACACTACAGGCAGGCACCCTGCAGCCAGTACCCTTTGGACACTACAGGCAGACACCCTGCAGCCAGTACCCTTTGGACACTACAGGCAGGCACCCTGCAGCCAGTACCCTTTGGACACTACAGGCATGCACCCTGCAGCCAGTACCCTTTGGACACTACAGGCAGGCACCCTGCAGCCTGTACCCTTTGGACACTACAGGCAGGCACCCTGCAGCCAGTACCCTTTGGACACTACAGGCAGACACCCTGCAGCCTGTACCCTTTGGACACTACAGGCAGGCACCCTGCAGCCAGTACCCTTTGGACACTACAGGCAGACACCCTGCAGCCTGTACCCTTTGGACACTACAGGCAGGCACCCTGCAGCCAGTACCCTTTGGACACTACAGGCAGACACCCTGCAGCCTGTACCCTTTGGACACTACAGGCAGGCACCCTGCAGCCAGTACCCTTTGGACACTACAGGCAGACACCCTGCAGCCTGTACCCTTTGGACACTACAGGCAGGCACCCTGCAGCCAGTACCCTTTGGACACTACAGGCAGACACCCTGCAGCCTGTACCCTTTGGACACTACAGGCAGGCACCCTGCAGCCAGTACCCTTTGGACACTACAGGAAGGCACCCTGCAGCCTGTACCCTTTGGACACTACAGGCAGACACCCTGCAGCCAGTACCCTTTGGACACTACAGGCAGACACCCTGCAGCCTGTACCCTTTGGACACTACAGGCAGGCACCCTGCAGCCAGTACCCTTTGGACACTACAGGCAGACACCCTGCAGCCTGTACCCTTTGGACACTACAGGCAGGCACCCTGCAGCCAGTACCCTTTGGACACTACAGGCAGGCACCCTGCAGCCAGTACCCTTTGGACACTACAGGCAGGCACCCTGCAGCCAGTACCCTTTGGACACTACAGGCATGCACCCTGCAGCCAGTACCCTTTGGACACTACAGGCAGGCACCCTGCAGCCTGTACCCTTTGGACACTACAGGCAGGCACCCTGCAGCCAGTACCCTTTGGACACTACAGGCAGACACCCTGCAGCCTGTACCCTTTGGACACTACAGGCAGGCACCCTGCAGCCAGTACCCTTTGGACACTACAGGCAGACACCCTGCAGCCTGTACCCTTTGGACACTACAGGCAGGCACCCTGCAGCCAGTACCCTTTGGACACTACAGGCAGACACCCTGCAGCCTGTACCCTTTGGACACTACAGGCAGGCACCCTGCAGCCAGTACCCTTTGGACACTACAGGCAGACACCCTGCAGCCTGTACCCTTTGGACACTACAGGCAGGCACCCTGCAGCCAGTACCCTTTGGACACTACAGGAAGGCACCCTGCAGCCAGTACCCTTTGGACACTACAGGCAGGCACCCTGCAGCCAGTACCCTTTGGACACTACAGGCAGACACCCTGCAGCCTGTACCCTTTGGACACTACAGGCAGGCACCCTGCAGCCAGTACCCTTTGGACACTACAGGCAGACACCCTGCAGCCTGTACCCTTTGGACACTACAGGCAGGCACCCTGCAGCCAGTACCCTTTGGACACTACAGGCAGACACCCTGCAGCCTGTACCCTTTGGACACTACAGGCAGGCACCCTGCAGCCAGTACCCTTTGGACACTACAGGCAGACACCCTGCAGCCTGTACCCTTTGGACACTACAGGCAGGCACCCTGCAGCCAGTACCCTTTGGACACTACAGGCAGACACCCTGCAGCCTGTACCCTTTGGACACTACAGGCAGGCACCCTGCAGCCAGTACCCTTTGGACACTACAGGAAGGCACCCTGCAGCCAGTACCCTTTGGACACTACAGGCAGGCACCCTGCAGCCAGTACCCTTTGGACACTACAGGCAGACACCCTGCAGCCAGTACCCTTTGGACACTACAGGCAGGCACCCTGCAGCCAGTACCCTTTGGACACTACAGGAAGGCACCCTGCAGCCAGTACCCTTTGGACACTACAGGCAGGCACCCTGCAGCCAGTACACTTTGGACACTACAGGCAGGCACCCTGCAGCCAGTATCCGTTGGACACTACAGGCAGGCACCATGCAGCCAGTACTCTTTGGACACTACAGGCAGGCACCCTGCAGCCAGTACCCTTTGGACACTACAGGCAGGCACCCTGCAGCCAGTATCCGTTGGACACTACAGGCAGGCACCATGCAGCCAGTACTCTTTGGACACAACAGGCAGGCACCCTGCAGCCAGTATCCGTTGGACACTACAGGCAGGCACCCTGCAGCCAGTACTCTTTGGACACTACAGGCAGGCACCCTGCAGCCAGTACCCTTTGGACACTACAGGCATGCACCCTGCAGCCAGTATTCTTTGGACACAACAGGCAGGCACCCTGCAGCCAGTATCCGTTGGACACTACAGGCAGGCACCCTGCAGCCAGTACTCTTTGGACACTACAGGCAGGCACCCTGCAGCCAGTACCCTTTGGACACTACAGGCATGCACCCTGCAGCCAGTACCCTTTGGACACTACAGACAGGCATCCTGCAGCCAGTACCCTTTGGACACTACAGGCAGGCACCCTGCAGCCAGTATCCGTTGGACACTACAGGCAGGCACCATGCAGCCAGTACTCTTTGGACACTACAGGCAGGCACCCTGCAGCCAGTACCCTTTGGACACTACAGGCAGGCACCCTGCAGCCAGTATCCGTTGGACACTACAGGCAGGCACCATGCAGCCAGTACTCTTTGGACACTACAGGCAGGCACCCTGCAGCCAGTACCCTTTGGACACTACAGGCAGGCACCCTGCAGCCAGTACCCTTTGGACACTACAGGCAGGCACCCTGCAGCCAGTATTCTTTGGACACAACAGGCAGGCACCCTGCAGCCAGTATCCGTTGGACACTACAGGCAGGCACCCTGCAGCCAGTACTCTTTGGACACTACAGGCAGGCACCCTGCAGCCAGTACCCTTTGGACACTACAGGCATGCACCCTGCAGCCAGTACCCTTTGGACACTACAGACAGGCATCCTGCAGCCTGTACCCTTTGGACACTACAGGCAGGCACCCTGCAGCCAGTACCCTTTGGACACTACAGGCAGGCACCCTGCAGCCAGTACCCTTTGGACACTACAGGCAGGCACCCTGCAGCCAGTACACTTTGGACACTACAGGCACCCTGCAGCCAGTATCCTTTAGACACTACAGGCAGGCACCCTGCAGCCAGTATCCGTTAGACACTACAGGCAGGCACCCTGCAGCCAGTACTCTTTGGACACCACAGGCAGGCACCCTGCAGCCAGTACCCTTTGGACACTACAGGCAGGCACCCTGCAGCCAGTATCCGTTGGACACTACAGGCAGGCACCCTGCAGCCAGTACCCTTTGGACACTACAGGCAGACACCCTGCAGCCAGAACCCTTTGGACACTACAGGCACCCTGCAGCCAGTATCCTTTAGACACTACAGGCAGGCACCCTGCAGCAAGTATCCTTTAGACACTACAGGAAGGCACCCTGCAGCCAGTATCCGTTGGACACTACAGGCAGGCACCCTGCAGCCAGTACCCTTTGGACACTACAGGCAGGCACCCTGCAGCCAATGCCCTTCGGACACTACAGGCAGGCACCCTGCAGCCAGTATCCTTCGGACACTACAGGCAGGCACCCTGCAGCCAGTACCCTTTGGACACTACAGGCAGGCACCCTGCAGCCAGTACTCTTTAGACACTACAGGCAGGCACCCTGCAGCCAGTATCCTTTAGACACTACAGGCAGGCACCCTGCAGCCAGTATCCGTTGGACACTACAGGCAGGCACCCTGCAGCCAGTATCCGTTGGACACTACAGGCAGGCACCCTGCAGCCAGTATCCGTTGGACACTACAGGCAGGCACCCTGCAGCCAGTACTCTTTGGACACTACAGGCAGGCACCCTGCAGCCAGTACCCTTTGGACACTACAGGCAGGCACCCTGCAGCCAGTACCCTTTGGACACTACAGGCAGGCACCCTGCAGCCAGTATTCTTTGGACACAACAGGCAGGCACCCTGCAGCCAGTATCCGTTGGACACTACAGGCAGGCACCCTGCAGCCAGTACTCTTTGGACACTACAGGCAGGCACCCTGCAGCCAGTACCCTTTGGACACTACAGGCATGCACCCTGCAGCCAGTACCCTTTGGACACTACAGACAGGCATCCTGCAGCCTGTACCCTTTGGACACTACAGGCAGGCACCCTGCAGCCAGTACCCTTTGGACACTACAGGCAGGCACCCTGCAGCCAGTACCCTTTGGACACTACAGGCAGGCACCCTGCAGCCAGTACACTTTGGACACTACAGGCACCCTGCAGCCAGTATCCTTTAGACACTACAGGCAGGCACCCTGCAGCCAGTATCCGTTAGACACTACAGGCAGGCACCCTGCAGCCAGTACTCTTTGGACACCACAGGCAGGCACCCTGCAGCCAGTACTCTTTGGACACCACAGGCAGGCACCCTGCAGCCAGTACCCTTTGGACACTACAGGCAGGCACCCTGCAGCCAGTATCCGTTGGACACTACAGGCAGGCATCCTGCAGCCAGTACCCTTTGGACACTACAGGCAGACACCCTGCAGCCAGAACCCTTTGGACACTACAGGCACCCTGCAGCCAGTATCCTTTAGACACTACAGGCAGGCACCCTGCAGCAAGTATCCTTTAGACACTACAGGAAGGCACCCTGCAGCCAGTATCCGTTGGACACTACAGGCAGGCACCCTGCAGCCAGTACCCTTTGGACACTACAGGCAGGCACCCTGCAGCCAATACCCTTCGGACACTACAGGCAGGCACCCTGCAGCCAGTATCCTTCGGACACTACAGGCAGGCACCCTGCAGCCAGTACCCTTTGGACACTACAGGCAGGCACCCTGCAGCCAGTACTCTTTGGACACTACAGGCAGGCACCCTGCAGCCAGTATCCTTTAGACACTACAGGCAGGCACCCTGCAGCCAGTATCCGTTGGACACTACAGGCAGGCACCCTGCAGCCAGTATCCGTTGGACACTACAGGCAGGCACCCTGCAGCCAGTACCCTTTGGACACTACAGGCAGGCACCCTGCAGCCAGTACCCTTTGGACACTACAGGCAGGCACCCTGCAGCCAGTACCCTTTGGACACTACAGGCAGGCACCCTGCAGCCAGTACTCTTTGGACACAACAGGCAGGCACCCTGCAGCCAGTATCCGTTGGACACTACAGACAGGCACCCTGCAGCCAGTACCCTTTAGACACTACAGGCAGGCACCCTGCAGCCAGTATCCTTTAGACACTACAGGCAGGTACACTGCAGCCAGTATCCGTTGGACACTACAGGCAGGCACCCTGCAGCCAGTACCCTTTGGACACTACAGGCAGGCACCCTGCAGCCAGTACCCTTTGGACACTACAGGCAGGCACCCTGCAGCCAGTACCCTTGGGACACTACAGGCAGGCACCCTGCAGCCAGTACCCTTTGGAAACTACAGGCAGGCACCCTGCAGCCAGTACCCTTTGGACACTACAGGCACCCTGCAGCCAGTATCCTTTAGACACTACAGGCAGGCACCCTGCAGCCAGTATCCTTTAGACACTACAGGAAGGCACCCTGCAGCCAGTATCCGTTGGACACTACAGGCAGGCACCCTGCAGCCAGTACCCTTTGGACACTACAGGCAGGCACCCTGCAGCCAATACCCTTTGGACACTACAGGCAGGCACCCTGCAGCCAGTATCCTTCAGACACTACAGGCAGGCACCCTGCAGCCAGTACCCTTTGGACACTACAGGCAGGCACCCTGCAGCCAGTACCCTTTGGACACTACAGGCAGACACCCTGCAGCCTGTACCCTTTGGACACTACAGGCAGGCACCCTGCAGCCAGTACCCTTTGGACACTACAGGCAGACACCCTGCAGCCTGTACCCTTTGGACACTACAGGCAGGCACCCTGCAGCCAGTACCCTTTGGACACTACAGGCAGACACCCTGCAGCCTGTACCCTTTGGACACTACAGGCAGGCACCCTGCAGCCAGTACCCTTTGGACACTACAGGCAGACACCCTGCAGCCTGTACCCTTTGGACACTACAGGCAGGCACCCTGCAGCCAGTACCCTTTGGACACTACAGGAAGGCACCCTGCAGCCAGTACCCTTTGGACACTACAGGCAGGCACCCTGCAGCCAGTACCCTTTGGACACTACAGGCAGACACCCTGCAGCCTGTACCCTTTGGACACTACAGGCAGACACCCTGCAGCCTGTACCCTTTGGACACTACAGGCAGGCACCCTGCAGCCAGTACCCTTTGGACACTACAGGCAGACACCCTGCAGCCTGTACCCTTTGGACACTACAGGCAGGCACCCTGCAGCCAGTACCCTTTGGACACTACAGGAAGGCACCCTGCAGCCAGTACCCTTTGGACACTACAGGCAGGCACCCTGCAGCCAGTACCCTTTGGACACTACAGGCAGACACCCTGCAGCCTGTACCCTTTGGACACTACAGGCAGGCACCCTGCAGCCAGTACCCTTTGGACACTACAGGCAGACACCCTGCAGCCTGTACCCTTTGGACACTACAGGCAGGCACCCTGCAGCCAGTACCCTTTGGACACTACAGGCAGACACCCTGCAGCCTGTACCCTTTGGACACTACAGGCAGGCACCCTGCAGCCAGTACCCTTTGGACACTACAGGCAGACACCCTGCAGCCTGTACCCTTTGGACACTACAGGCAGGCACCCTGCAGCCAGTACCCTTTGGACACTACAGGCAGACACCCTGCAGCCTGTACCCTTTGGACACTACAGGCAGGCACCCTGCAGCCAGTACCCTTTGGACACTACAGGAAGGCACCCTGCAGCCAGTACCCTTTGGACACTACAGGCAGGCACCCTGCAGCCAGTACCCTTTGGACACTACAGGCAGACACCCTGCAGCCAGTACCCTTTGGACACTACAGGCAGGCACCCTGCAGCCAGTACCCTTTGGACACTACAGGCAGGCACCCTGCAGCCAGTACCCTTTGGACACTACAGGCAGGCACCCTGCAGCCAGTACACTTTGGACACTACAGGCAGGCACCCTGCAGCCAGTATCCGTTGGACACTACAGGCAGGCACCATGCAGCCAGTACTCTTTGGACACTACAGGCAGGCACCCTGCAGCCAGTACCCTTTGGACACTACAGGCAGGCACCCTGCAGCCAGTATCCGTTGGACACTACAGGCAGGCACCATGCAGCCAGTACTCTTTGGACACAACAGGCAGGCACCCTGCAGCCAGTATCCGTTGGACACTACAGGCAGGCACCCTGCAGCCAGTACTCTTTGGACACTACAGGCAGGCACCCTGCAGCCAGTACCCTTTGGACACTACAGGCATGCACCCTGCAGCCAGTATTCTTTGGACACAACAGGCAGGCACCCTGCAGCCAGTATCCGTTGGACACTACAGGCAGGCACCCTGCAGCCAGTACCCTTTGGACACTACAGGCAGGCACCCTGCAGCCAGTACCCTTTGGACACTACAGGCAGGCACCCTGCAGCCAGTACTCTTTGGACACAACAGGCAGGCACCCTGCAGCCAGTATCCGTTGGACACTACAGGCAGGCACCCTGCAGCCAGTACCCTTTAGACACTACAGGCAGGCACCCTGCAGCCAGTATCCTTTAGACACTACAGGCAGGCACCCTGCAGCCAGTATCCGTTGGACACTACAGGCAGGCACCCTGCAGCCAGTACTCTTTGGACACTACAGGCAGGCACCCTGCAGCCAGTACTCTTTGGACACTACAGGCAGGCACCCTTTGGACACTACAGGCAGGCACCCTGCAGCCAGTACCCTTTGGACACTACAGGCAGGCACCCTGCAGCCAGTACCCTTTGGACACTACAGGCAGGCACCCTGCAGCCAGTACTCTTTGGACACAACAGGCAGGCACCCTGCAGCCAGTATCCGTTGGACACTACAGGCAGGCACCCTGCAGCCAGTACCCTTTAGATACTACAGGCAGGCACCCTGCAGCCAGTATCCTTTAGACACTACAGGCAGGTACACTGCAGCCAGTATCCGTTGGACACTACAGGCAGGCACCCTGCAGCCAGTACCCTTTGGACACTACAGGCAGGCACCCTGCAGCCAGTACCCTTTGGACACTACAGGCAGGCACCCTGCAGCCAGTACCCTTGGGACACTACAGGCAGGCATCCGGCAGCCTGTGCTCTTTGGACACTACAGGCAGGCACCCTGCAGCCAGTACCCTTTGGACACTACAGGCAGGCACCCTGCAGCCAGTACCCTTTGGACACTACAGGCACCCTGCAGCCAGTATCCTTTAGACACTACAGGCAGGCACCCTGCAGCCAGTATCCTTTAGACACTACAGGAAGGCACCCTGCAGCCAGTATCCGTTGGACACTACAGGCAGGCACCCTGCAGCCAGTACCCTTTGGACACTACAGGCAGGCACCCTGCAGTCAGTACCCTTTGGACACTACAGGCAGGCACCCTGCAGCCAGTATCCTTCAGACACTACAGGCAGGCACCCTGCAGCCAGTACCCTTTGGACACTACAGGCAGGCACGATGCAGCCAGTACCCTTTGGACACTACAGGCAGGCAGCCTGCAGCCAGTATCCTTTAGACACTACAGGCAGGCACCCTGCAGCCAGTATCCTTTAGACACTACAGGCAGGCACCCTGCAGCCAGTATCCGTTGGACACTACAGGCAGGCACCCTGCAGCCAGTATCCGTTGGACACTACAGGCAGGCACCCTGCAGCCAGTACTCTTTGGACACTACAGGCAGGCACCCTGCAGCCAGTACCCTTTGGACACTACAGGCATGCACCCTGCAGCCAGTACCCTTTGGACACTACAGACAGGCATCCTGCAGCCTGTACCCTTTGGACACTACAGGCAGGCACCCTGCAGCCAGTACCCTTTGGACACTACAGGCAGGCACCCTGCAGCCAGTATCCGTTGGACACTACAGGCAGGCACCATGCAGCCAGTACTCTTTGGACACTACAGGCAGGCACCCTGCAGCCAGTATCCGTTGGACACTACAGGCAGGCACCATGCAGCCAGTACCCTTTGGACACTACAGGCAGGCACCCTGCAGCCAGTATTCTTTGGACACAACAGGCAGGCACCCTGCAGCCAGTATCCGTTGGACACTACAGGCAGGCACCCTGCAGCCAGTACTCTTTGGACACTACAGGCAGGCACCCTGCAGCCAGTACCCTTTGGACACTACAGGCATGCACCCTGCAGCCAGTATTCTTTGGACACAACAGGCAGGCACCCTGCAGCCAGTATCCGTTGGACACTACAGGCAGGCACCCTGCAGCCAGTACTCTTTGGACACTACAGGCAGGCACCCTGCAGCCAGTACCCTTTGGACACTACAGGCATGCACCCTGCAGCCAGTACCCTTTGGACACTACAGACAGGCATCCTGCAGCCTGTACCCTTTGGACACTACAGGCAGGCACCCTGCAGCCAGTACCCTTTGGACACTACAGGCAGGCACCCTGCAGCCAGTACCCTTTGGACACTACAGGCAGGCACCCTGCAGCCAGTACACTTTGGACACTACAGGCACCCTGCAGCCAGTATCCTTTAGACACTACAGGCAGGCACCCTGCAGCCAGTATCCGTTAGACACTACAGGCAGGCACCCTGCAGCCAGTACTCTTTGGACACCACAGGCAGGCACCCTGCAGCCAGTACCCTTTGGACACTACAGGCAGGCACCCTGCAGCCAGTATCCGTTGGACACTACAGGCAGGCACCCTGCAGCCAGTACCCTTTGGACACTACAGGCAGACACCCTGCAGCCAGAACCCTTTGGACACTACAGGCACCCTGCAGCCAGTATCCTTTAGACACTACAGGCAGGCACCCTGCAGCAAGTATCCTTTAGACACTACAGGAAGGCACCCTGCAGCCAGTATCCGTTGGACACTACAGGCAGGCACCCTGCAGCCAGTACCCTTTGGACACTACAGGCAGGCACCCTGCAGCCAATACCCTTCGGACACTACAGGCAGGCACCCTGCAGCCAGTATCCTTCAGACACTACAGGCAGGCACCCTGCAGCCAGTACCCTTTGGACACTACAGGCAGGCACCCTGCAGCCAGTACTCTTTAGACACTACAGGCAGGCACCCTGCAGCCAGTATCCTTTAGACACTACAGGCAGGCACCCTGCAGCCAGTATCCGTTGGACACTACAGGCAGGCACCCTGCAGCCAGTATCCGTTGGACACTACAGGCAGGCACCCTGCAGCCAGTATCCGTTGGACACTACAGGCAGGCACCCTGCAGCCAGTACCCTTTGGACACTACAGGCAGGCACCCTGCAGCCAGTACCCTTTGGACACTACAGGCAGGCACCCTGCAGCCAGTATTCTTTGGACACAACAGGCAGGCACCCTGCAGCCAGTATCCGTTGGACACTACAGGCAGGCACCCTGCAGCCAGTACTCTTTGGACACTACAGGCAGGCACCCTGCAGCCAGTACCCTTTGGACACTACAGGCATGCACCCTGCAGCCAGTACCCTTTGGACACTACAGACAGGCATCCTGCAGCCTGTACCCTTTGGACACTACAGGCAGGCACCCTGCAGCCAGTACCCTTTGGACACTACAGGCAGGCACCCTGCAGCCAGTACCCTTTGGACACTACAGGCAGGCACCCTGCAGCCAGTACACTTTGGACACTACAGGCACCCTGCAGCCAGTATCCTTTAGACACTACAGGCAGGCACCCTGCAGCCAGTATCCGTTAGACACTACAGGCAGGCACCCTGCAGCCAGTACTCTTTGGACACCACAGGCAGGCACCCTGCAGCCAGTACTCTTTGGACACCACAGGCAGGCACCCTGCAGCCAGTACCCTTTGGACACTACAGGCAGGCACCCTGCAGCCAGTATCCGTTGGACACTACAGGCAGGCATCCTGCAGCCAGTACCCTTTGGACACTACAGGCAGACACCCTGCAGCCAGAACCCTTTGGACACTACAGGCACCCTGCAGCCAGTATCCTTTAGACACTACAGGCAGGCACCCTGCAGCAAGTATCCTTTAGACACTACAGGAAGGCACCCTGCAGCCAGTATCCGTTGGACACTACAGGCAGGCACCCTGCAGCCAGTACCCTTTGGACACTACAGGCAGGCACCCTGCAGCCAATACCCTTCGGACACTACAGGCAGGCACCCTGCAGCCAGTATCCTTCGGACACTACAGGCAGGCACCCTGCAGCCAGTACCCTTTGGACACTACAGGCAGGCACCCTGCAGCCAGTACTCTTTGGACACTACAGGCAGGCACCCTGCAGCCAGTATCCTTTAGACACTACAGGCAGGCACCCTGCAGCCAGTATCCGTTGGACACTACAGGCAGGCACCCTGCAGCCAGTATCCGTTGGACACTACAGGCAGGCACCCTGCAGCCAGTACCCTTTGGACACTACAGGCAGGCACCCTGCAGCCAGTACCCTTTGGACACTACAGGCAGGCACCCTGCAGCCAGTACCCTTTGGACACTACAGGCAGGCACCCTGCAGCCAGTACTCTTTGGACACAACAGGCAGGCACCCTGCAGCCAGTATCCGTTGGACACTACAGACAGGCACCCTGCAGCCAGTACCCTTTAGACACTACAGGCAGGCACCCTGCAGCCAGTATCCTTTAGACACTACAGGCAGGTACACTGCAGCCAGTATCCGTTGGACACTACAGGCAGGCACCCTGCAGCCAGTACCCTTTGGACACTACAGGCAGGCACCCTGCAGCCAGTACCCTTTGGACACTACAGGCAGGCACCCTGCAGCCAGTACCCTTGGGACACTACAGGCAGGCACCCTGCAGCCAGTACCCTTTGGAAACTACAGGCAGGCACCCTGCAGCCAGTACCCTTTGGACACTACAGGCACCCTGCAGCCAGTATCCTTTAGACACTACAGGCAGGCACCCTGCAGCCAGTATCCTTTAGACACTACAGGAAGGCACCCTGCAGCCAGTATCCGTTGGACACTACAGGCAGGCACCCTGCAGCCAGTACCCTTTGGACACTACAGGCAGGCACCCTGCAGCCAATACCCTTTGGACACTACAGGCAGGCACCCTGCAGCCAGTATCCTTCAGACACTACAGGCAGGCACTCTGCAGCCAGTACCCTTTGGACACTACAGGCAGGCACCCTGCAGCCAGTACCCTTTGGACACTACAGGCAGGCACCCTGCAGCCAGTACTCTTTGGACACAACAGGCAGGCACCCTGCAGCCAGTATCCGTTGGACACTACAGGCAGGCACCCTGCAGCCAGTACCCTTTAGACACTACAGGCAGGCACCCTGCAGCCAGTATCCTTTAGACACTACAGGCAGGCACCCTGCAGCCAGTATCCGTTGGACACTACAGGCAGGCACCCTGCAGCCAGTACTCTTTGGACACTACAGGCAGGCACCCTGCAGCAGTACTCTTTGGACACTACAGGCAGGCACCCTTTGGACACTACAGGCAGGCACCCTGCAGCCAGTACCCTTTGGACACTACAGGCAGGCACCCTGCAGCCAGTACCCTTTGGACACTACAGGCAGGCACCCTGCAGCCAGTACTCTTTGGACACAACAGGCAGGCACCCTGCAGCCAGTATCCGTTGGACACTACAGGCAGGCACCCTGCAGCCAGTACCCTTTAGATACTACAGGCAGGCACCCTGCAGCCAGTATCCTTTAGACACTACAGGCAGGTACACTGCAGCCAGTATCCGTTGGACACTACAGGCAGGCACCCTGCAGCCAGTACCCTTTGGACACTACAGGCAGGCACCCTGCAGCCAGTACCCTTTGGACACTACAGGCAGGCACCCTGCAGCCAGTACCCTTGGGACACTACAGGCAGGCATCCGGCAGCCTGTGCTCTTTGGACACTACAGGCAGGCACCCTGCAGCCAGTACCCTTTGGACACTACAGGCAGGCACCCTGCAGCCAGTACCCTTTGGACACTACAGGCACCCTGCAGCCAGTATCCTTTAGACACTACAGGCAGGCACCCTGCAGCCAGTATCCTTTAGACACTACAGGAAGGCACCCTGCAGCCAGTATCCGTTGGACACTACAGGCAGGCACCCTGCAGCCAGTACCCTTTGGACACTACAGGCAGGCACCCTGCAGTCAGTACCCTTTGGACACTACAGGCAGGCACCCTGCAGCCAGTATCCTTCAGACACTACAGGCAGGCACCCTGCAGCCAGTACCCTTTGGACACTACAGGCAGGCACGATGCAGCCAGTACCCTTTGGACACTACAGGCAGGCAGCCTGCAGCCAGTATCCTTTAGACACTACAGGCAGGCACCCTGCAGCCAGTATCCTTTAGACACTACAGGCAGGCACCCTGCAGCCAGTATCCGTTGGACACTACAGGCAGGCACCCTGCAGCCAGTATCCGTTGGACACTACAGGCAGGCACCCTGCAGCCAGTACTCTTTGGACACTACAGGCAGGCACCCTGCAGCCAGTACCCTTTGGACACTACAGGCATGCACCCTGCAGCCAGTACCCTTTGGACACTACAGACAGGCATCCTGCAGCCTGTACCCTTTGGACACTACAGGCAGGCACCCTGCAGCCAGTACCCTTTGGACACTACAGGCAGGCACCCTGCAGCCAGTATCCGTTGGACACTACAGGCAGGCACCATGCAGCCAGTACTCTTTGGACACTACAGGCAGGCACCCTGCAGCCAGTATCCGTTGGACACTACAGGCAGGCACCATGCAGCCAGTACCCTTTGGACACTACAGGCAGGCACCCTGCAGCCAGTATTCTTTGGACACAACAGGCAGGCACCCTGCAGCCAGTATCCGTTGGACACTACAGGCAGGCACCCTGCAGCCAGTACTCTTTGGACACTACAGGCAGGCACCCTGCAGCCAGTACCCTTTGGACACTACAGGCATGCACCCTGCAGCCAGTATTCTTTGGACACAACAGGCAGGCACCCTGCAGCCAGTATCCGTTGGACACTACAGGCAGGCACCCTGCAGCCAGTACTCTTTGGACACTACAGGCAGGCACCCTGCAGCCAGTACCCTTTGGACACTACAGGCATGCACCCTGCAGCCAGTACCCTTTGGACACTACAGACAGGCATCCTGCAGCCTGTACCCTTTGGACACTACAGGCAGGCACCCTGCAGCCAGTACCCTTTGGACACTACAGGCAGGCACCCTGCAGCCAGTATCCGTTGGACACTACAGGCAGGCACCATGCAGCCAGTACTCTTTGGACACTACAGGCAGGCACCCTGCAGCCAGTACCCTTTGGACACTACAGGCAGGCACCCTGCAGCCAGTATCCGTTGGACACTACAGGCAGGCACCATGCAGCCAGTACTCTTTGGACACTACAGGCAGGCACCCTGCAGCCAGTACCCTTTGGACACTACAGGCAGGCACCCTGCAGCCAGTACCCTTTGGACACTACAGGCAGGCACCCTGCAGCCAGTATTCTTTGGACACAACAGGCAGGCACCCTGCAGCCAGTATCCGTTGGACACTACAGGCAGGCACCCTGCAGCCAGTACTCTTTGGACACTACAGGCAGGCACCCTGCAGCCAGTACCCTTTGGACACTACAGGCATGCACCCTGCAGCCAGTACCCTTTGGACACTACAGACAGGCATCCTGCAGCCTGTACCCTTTGGACACTACAGGCAGGCACCCTGCAGCCAGTACCCTTTGGACACTACAGGCAGGCACCCTGCAGCCAGTACCCTTTGGACACTACAGGCAGGCACCCTGCAGCCAGTACACTTTGGACACTACAGGCACCCTGCAGCCAGTATCCTTTAGACACTACAGGCAGGCACCCTGCAGCCAGTATCCGTTAGACACTACAGGCAGGCACCCTGCAGCCAGTACTCTTTGGACACCACAGGCAGGCACCCTGCAGCCAGTACCCTTTGGACACTACAGGCAGGCACCCTGCAGCCAGTATCCGTTGGACACTACAGGCAGGCACCCTGCAGCCAGTACCCTTTGGACACTACAGGCAGACACCCTGCAGCCAGAACCCTTTGGACACTACAGGCACCCTGCAGCCAGTATCCTTTAGACACTACAGGCAGGCACCCTGCAGCAAGTATCCTTTAGACACTACAGGAAGGCACCCTGCAGCCAGTATCCGTTGGACACTACAGGCAGGCACCCTGCAGCCAGTACCCTTTGGACACTACAGGCAGGCACCCTGCAGCCAATACCCTTCGGACACTACAGGCAGGCACCCTGCAGCCAGTATCCTTCAGACACTACAGGCAGGCACCCTGCAGCCAGTACCCTTTGGACACTACAGGCAGGCACCCTGCAGCCAGTACTCTTTAGACACTACAGGCAGGCACCCTGCAGCCAGTATCCTTTAGACACTACAGGCAGGCACCCTGCAGCCAGTATCCGTTGGACACTACAGGCAGGCACCCTGCAGCCAGTATCCGTTGGACACTACAGGCAGGCACCCTGCAGCCAGTATCCGTTGGACACTACAGGCAGGCACCCTGCAGCCAGTACTCTTTGGACACTACAGGCAGGCACCCTGCAGCCAGTACCCTTTGGACACTACAGGCAGGCACCCTGCAGCCAGTACCCTTTGGACACTACAGGCAGGCACCCTGCAGCCAGTATTCTTTGGACACAACAGGCAGGCACCCTGCAGCCAGTATCCGTTGGACACTACAGGCAGGCACCCTGCAGCCAGTACTCTTTGGACACTACAGGCAGGCACCCTGCAGCCAGTACCCTTTGGACACTACAGGCATGCACCCTGCAGCCAGTACCCTTTGGACACTACAGACAGGCATCCTGCAGCCTGTACCCTTTGGACACTACAGGCAGGCACCCTGCAGCCAGTACCCTTTGGACACTACAGGCAGGCACCCTGCAGCCAGTACCCTTTGGACACTACAGGCAGGCACCCTGCAGCCAGTACACTTTGGACACTACAGGCACCCTGCAGCCAGTATCCTTTAGACACTACAGGCAGGCACCCTGCAGCCAGTATCCATTAGACACTACAGGCAGGCACCCTGCAGCCAGTACTCTTTGGACACCACAGGCAGGCACCCTGCAGCCAGTACCCTTTGGACACTACAGGCAGGCACCCTGCAGCCAGTATCCGTTGGACACTACAGGCAGGCATCCTGCAGCCAGTACCCTTTGGACACTACAGGCAGACACCCTGCAGCCAGAACCCTTTGGACACTACAGGCACCCTGCAGCCAGTATCCTTTAGACACTACAGGCAGGCACCCTGCAGCAAGTATCCTTTAGACACTACAGGAAGGCACCCTGCAGCCAGTATCCGTTGGACACTACAGGCAGGCACCCTGCAGCCAGTACCCTTTGGACACTACAGGCAGGCACCCTGCAGCCAATACCCTTCGGACACTACAGGCAGGCACCCTGCAGCCAGTATCCTTCGGACACTACAGGCAGGCACCCTGCAGCCAGTACCCTTTGGACACTACAGGCAGGCACCCTGCAGCCAGTACTCTTTGGACACTACAGGCAGGCACCCTGCAGCCAGTATCCTTTAGACACTACAGGCAGGCACCCTGCAGCCAGTATCCGTTGGACACTACAGGCAGGCACCCTGCAGCCAGTATCCGTTGGACACTACAGGCAGGCACCCTGCAGCCAGTACCCTTTGGACACTACAGGCAGGCACCCTGCAGCCAGTACCCTTTGGACACTACAGGCAGGCACCCTGCAGCCAGTACCCTTTGGACACTACAGGCAGGCACCCTGCAGCCAGTACTCTTTGGACACAACAGGCAGGCACCCTGCAGCCAGTATCCGTTGGACACTACAGACAGGCACCCTGCAGCCAGTACCCTTTAGACACTACAGGCAGGCACCCTGCAGCCAGTATCCTTTAGACACTACAGGCAGGTACACTGCAGCCAGTATCCGTTGGACACTACAGGCAGGCACCCTGCAGCCAGTACCCTTTGGACACTACAGGCAGGCACCCTGCAGCCAGTACCCTTTGGACACTACAGGCAGGCACCCTGCAGCCAGTACCCTTGGGACACTACAGGCAGGCACCCTGCAGCCAGTACCCTTTGGAAACTACAGGCAGGCACCCTGCAGCCAGTACCCTTTGGACACTACAGGCACCCTGCAGCCAGTATCCTTTAGACACTACAGGCAGGCACCCTGCAGCCAGTATCCTTTAGACACTACAGGAAGGCACCCTGCAGCCAGTATCCGTTGGACACTACAGGCAG
Source organism: Taudactylus pleione (assembly GCA_031769625.1). Lineage (NCBI taxonomy): Eukaryota > Metazoa > Chordata > Amphibia > Anura > Myobatrachidae > Taudactylus > Taudactylus pleione. The sequence goes on from JAUIMM010000482.1 coordinate 3,724,787, forward strand.
GCACCCTGCAGCCAGTACCCTTTGGACACTACAGGCAGGCACCCTGCAGCCAATACCCTTTGGACACTACAGGCAGGCACCCTGCAGCCAGTATCCTTCAGACACTACAGGCAGGCACCCTGCAGCCAGTACCCTTTGGACACTACAGGCAGGCACCCTGCAGCCAGTACCCTTTGGACACTACAGGCAGGCACCCTGCAGCCAGTACTCTTTGGACACAACAGGCAGGCACCCTGCAGCCAGTATCCGTTGGACACTACAGGCAGGCACCCTGCAGCCAGTACCCTTTAGACACTACAGGCAGGCACCCTGCAGCCAGTATCCTTTAGACACTACAGGCAGGCACCCTGCAGCCAGTATCCGTTGGACACTACAGGCAGGCACCCTGCAGCCAGTACTCTTTGGACACTACAGGCAGGCACCCTGCAGCCAGTACTCTTTGGACACTACAGGCAGGCACCCTTTGGACACTACAGGCAGGCACCCTGCAGCCAGTACCCTTTGGACACTACAGGCAGGCACCCTGCAGCCAGTACCCTTTGGACACTACAGGCAGGCACCCTGCAGCCAGTACTCTTTGGACACAACAGGCAGGCACCCTGCAGCCAGTATCCGTTGGACACTACAGGCAGGCACCCTGCAGCCAGTACCCTTTAGATACTACAGGCAGGCACCCTGCAGCCAGTATCCTTTAGACACTACAGGCAGGTACACTGCAGCCAGTATCCGTTGGACACTACAGGCAGGCACCCTGCAGCCAGTACCCTTTGGACACTACAGGCAGGCACCCTGCAGCCAGTACCCTTTGGACACTACAGGCAGGCACCCTGCAGCCAGTACCCTTGGGACACTACAGGCAGGCATCCGGCAGCCTGTGCTCTTTGGACACTACAGGCAGGCACCCTGCAGCCAGTACCCTTTGGACACTACAGGCAGGCACCCTGCAGCCAGTACCCTTTGGACACTACAGGCACCCTGCAGCCAGTATCCTTTAGACACTACAGGCAGGCACCCTGCAGCCAGTATCCTTTAGACACTACAGGAAGGCACCCTGCAGCCAGTATCCGTTGGACACTACAGGAAGGCACCCTGCAGCCAGTACCCTTTGGACACTACAGGCAGGCACCCTGCAGTCAGTACCCTTTGGACACTACAGGCAGGCACCCTGCAGCCAGTATCCTTCAGACACTACAGGCAGGCACCCTGCAGCCAGTACCCTTTGGACACTACAGGCAGGCACGATGCAGCCAGTACCCTTTGGACACTACAGGCAGGCAGCCTGCAGCCAGTATCCTTTAGACACTACAGGCAGGCACCCTGCAGCCAGTATCCTTTAGACACTACAGGCAGGCACCCTGCAGCCAGTATCCGTTGGACACTACAGGCAGGCACCCTGCAGCCAGTATCCGTTGGACACTACAGGCAGGCACCCTGCAGCCAGTACTCTTTGGACACTACAGGCAGGCACCCTGCAGCCAGTACCCTTTGGACACTACAGGCAGGCACCCTGCAGCCAGTACTCTTTGGACACAACAGGCAGGCACCCTGCAGCCAGTATCCGTTGGACACTACAGGCAGGCACCCTGCAGCCAGTACCCTTTAGACACTACAGGCAGCCACCCTGCAGCCAGTATCCTTTAGACACTACAGGCACCCTGCAGCCAGTATCCTTTACACACTAAGGCAGACACCCTGCAGCCAGTACTCTTTGGACACTACAGGCAGGCACCAAGCAGCCAGTACCCTTTGGACACTACAGGCAGGCACCCTGCAGCCAGTACCCTTTGGACACTACAGGCAGGCATCCTGCAGCGTCTGCTCTTTGGACACTACAGGCAGGCACCCTGCAGCCAGTATCCGTTGGACACTACAGGCAGGCACCCTGCAGCCAGTATCCTATGGACACTACAGGCAGGCACCCTGCAGCCAGTACCCTTTGGACACTACAGGCAGGCACCCTGCAGCCAGTACCCTTTGGACACTACATGCAGGCACCGTGCAGCCAGTACACTTTGGACACTACAGGCACCCTGCAGCCAGTATCCTCTAGACACTAAAGGCAGGCACCCTGCAGACAGTATCCGTTAGACACTACAGGCAGGCACGCTGCAGCCAGTAATCTTTGGACACTACAGGCAGGCACCCTGCAGCCAGTACCCTTTGGACACTACAGGCAGGCACCCTGCAGCCAGTATCCGTTGGACACTACAGGCAGGCACCCTGCAGCCAGTACCTTTTGGACACTACAGGCAGGCACCCTGCAGCCAGTACCCTTTGGACACTACAGGCACCCTGCAGCCAGTATCCTTTAGACACTACAGGCAGGCACCCTGCAGCCAGTATCCTTTAGACAATACAGGCAGGCACCCTGCAGCCAGTATCCTTTGGACACTACAGGCAGGCACCCTGCAGCCAATACCCTTTGGACACTACAGGCAGGCACCCTGCAGCCAGTATCCTTCGGACATTACAGGCAGGCACCCTGCAGCCAGTACCCTTTGGACACTACAGGCAGGCACCCTGCAGCCAGTACCCTTTGGACACTACAGGCACCCTGCAGCAAGTACCCTTTGGACACTAGAGGCAGGCACCCTGCAGCCAGTATCCTTGGACACTACAGGCAGGCACCCTACAGCCAGTACCCTTTGGATACTACAGGCACCCTGCAGCCAGTACCTTTTAGACACTACAGGCACCCTGCAGCCAGTACCCTTTGTACACTACAGGCAGGCACCCTGCAGCCAGTACCCTTTAGACACTACAGGCACCCTGCAGCCAGTATCCGTTGGACACTACAGGCACCCTACAGCCAGTACCCTTTGTACACTACAGGCAGGCACCCTGCAGCCAGAATCTTTCAGACACTACAGGCAGGCACCCTGCAGCCAGTACCCTTTGGACACTACAGGCAGGCACCCTGCAGCCAGTACTCTTTAGACACTACAGGCAGGCACCCTGCAGCCAGTATCCGTTGGACACTACAGGCAGGCACCCTGCAGCCAGTACCCTTTGGACACTACAGGCAGGCACCCTGCAGCCAGTATCCTTTAGACACTACAGGCAGGTACACTGCAGCCAGTATCCGTTGGACACTACAGGCAGACACCCTGCAGCCAGTACCCTTTGGACACTACAGGCAGGCATCCTGCAGCCTGTGCTCTTTGGACACTACAGGCAGGCACCCTGCAGCCAGTATCCGTTGGACACTACAGGCAGGCACCCTGCAGCCAGTATCCTTTGGACACTACAGGCAGGCACCCTGCAGCCAGTACCCTTTGGACACTACAGGCAGGCACCCTGCAGCCAGTACCCTTTGGACACTACATGCAGGCACCGTGCAGCCAGTACCCTTTGGACACTACAGGCACCCTGCAGCCAGTATCCTTTAGACACTAAAGGCAGGCACCCTGCAGACAGTATCCGTTGGACACTACAGGCAGGCACCCTGCAGCCAATAATCTTTGGACACTACAGGCAGGAACCCTGCAGCCAGTACCCTTTGGACACTACAGGCAGGCACCCTGAAGCCAGTATCCGTTGGACACTACAGGCAGGCACCCTGCAGCCAGTACATTTTGGACACTACAGGCAGGCACCCTGCAGCCAGTACCCTATGGACACTACAGGCACCCTGCAGCCAGTATCCTTTAGACACTACAGGCAGGCACCCTGCAGCCAGTATCCTTTAGACACTACAGGCAGGCACCATTCAGCCAGTATCCATTGGACACTACAGGCAGGCACCCTGCAGCCAGTACACTTTGGACACTACAGGCAGGCACCCTGCAGCCAATACCCTTTGGACACTACAGGCAGGCACCCTGCAGCCAGTACCCTTCAGACACTACAGGCAGGCACCCTGCAGCCACTAACCTTTGGACACTACAAGCAGGCACCCTGCAGCCAATACCCTTTGGACACTACAGGCACCCTGCAGCCAGTACCCTTTGGACACTACAGGCAGGCACCCTACAGCCAGTACCCTTTGTACACTACAGGCAGGCACCCTGCAGCCAGAATCTTTCAGACACTACAGGCAGGCACCCTGCAGCCAGTACCCTTTGGACACTACAGGCAGGCACCCTGCAGCCAGTACTCTTTAGACACTACAGGCAGGCACCCTGCAGCCAGTATCCGTTGGACACTACAGGCAGGCACCCTGCAGCCAGTACCCTTTGGACACTACAGGCAGGCACCCTGCAGCCAGTATCCTTTAGACGCTACAGGCAGGTACACTGCAGCCAGTATCCGTTGGACACTACAGGCAGACACCCTGCAGCCAGTACCCTTTGGACACTACAGGCAGGCATCCTGCAGCCTGTGCTCTTTGGACACTACAGGCAGGCACCCTGCAGCCAGTATCCGTTGGACACTACAGGCAGGCACCCTGCAGCCAGTATCCTTTGGACACTACAGGCAGGCACCCTGCAGCCAGTACCCTTTGGACACTACAGGCAGGCACCCTGCAGCCAGTACCCTTTGGACACTACATGCAGGCACCGTGCAGCCAGTACCCTTTGGACACTACAGGCACCCTGCAGCCAGTATCCTTTAGACACTAAAGGCAGGCACCCTGCAGACAGTATCCGTTGGACACTACAGGCAGGCACCCTGCAGCCAATAATCTTTGGACACTACAGGCAGGAACCCTGCAGCCAGTACCCTTTGGACACTACAGGCAGGCACCCTGAAGCCAGTATCCGTTGGACACTACAGGCAGGCACCCTGCAGCCAGTACATTTTGGACACTACAGGCAGGCACCCTGCAGCCAGTACCCTATGGACACTACAGGCACCCTGCAGCCAGTATCCTTTAGACACTACAGGCAGGCACCCTGCAGCCAGTATCCTTTAGACACTACAGGCAGGCACCATTCAGCCAGTATCCATTGGACACTACAGGCAGGCACCCTGCAGCCAGTACACTTTGGACACTACAGGCAGGCACCCTGCAGCCAATACCCTTTGGACACTACAGGCAGGCACCCTGCAGCCAGTACCCTTCAGACACTACAGGCAGGCACCCTGCAGCCAGTAACCTTTGGACACTACAGGCAGGCACCCTGCAGCCAATACCCTTTGGACACTACAGGCACACTGCAGCCAGTACCCTTTGGACACTACAGGCAGGCACCCTGCAGCCAGTATCCTTGGACACAACAGGCAGGCACCCTACAGCCAGTACCCTTTGGATACTACAGGCACCCTGCAGCCAGTACCTTTTAGACACTACAGGCACCCTGCAGCCAGTACCCTTTGTACACTACAGGCAGGCACCCTGCAGCCAGTACCCTTTAGACACTACAGGCACCCTGCAGCCAGTATCCTTTGGACACTACAGGCACCCTACAGCCAGTACCCTTTGTACACTACAGGCAGGCACCCTGCAGCCAGTATCTTTTGGACACTACAGGCAGGCACCCTGCAGCCAGTATCCGTTAGACACTACAGGCAGGCACCCTGCAGCCAGTACCCTTTGGACACTACAGGCAGGCACCCTGCAGCCAGTACCCTTTGGACACTACAGGCAGGCATCCTGCAGCCAGTATCCGTTGGACACTACAGGCAGGCACCCTGCAGCCAGTACCCTTTGGACACTACAGGCAGGCACCCTGCAGCCAGTACCCTTTGGACACTACAGGCACCCTGCAGCCAGTACCCTTTAGACACTACAGGCAGGCACCTTGCAGAAAGTACCCTTTGTACACTACAGGCAGGCACCCTGCAGCCAGTACCCTTTAGACACTACAGGCACCCTGCAGCCAGTATCCTTTGGACACTACAGGCACTCTACAGCCAGTACCCTTTGTACACTACAGGCAGGCACCCTGCAGCCAGTACCCTTTGGACACTACAGGCAGGCACCCTGCAGCCAGTACCCTTTGGACACTACAGGCACCCGGCAGCCAGTACCCTTTGGACACTACAGACAGGCACCCTGCAGCCTGTATCCTTGGACACTACAGGCAGGCACCCTACAGCCAGTACCCTTTAGACACTACAGGCACCCTGCAGCCAGTACCCTTTGTACACTACAGGCACCCTACAGCCAGTACCCTTTGTACACTACAGGCAGGCACCCTGCAGCCAGTACCCTTTGGACACTACAGGCAGGCACCCTGCAGCCAGTACCCTTTGGACACTATAGGCACCCGGCAGCCAGTACCCTTTGGACACTACAGACAGGCACCCTGCAGCCTGTATCCTTGGACACTACAGGCAGGCACCCTACAGCCAGTACCATTTAGACACTACAGGCACCCTGCAGCCAGTACCCTTTGTACACTACAGGCAGGCACCCTGCAGCCAGTATCCGTTGGACACTACAGGCAGGCACCCTGCAGCCAGTACCCTTTGGACACTACAGGCAGGCACCCTGCAGCCAGTACCCTTTGGACACTACAGGCAGGCACCCTACAGCCAGTACCCTTTAGACACTACAGGCACCCTGCAGCCAGTACCCTTTGTACACTACAGGCAGGCACCCTGCAGCCAGTACCCTTTAGACACTACAGGCACCCTGCAGCCAGTATCCTTTGGACACTACAGGCACCCTACAGCCAGTACCCTTTGGACACTACAGGCAGGCACCCTGCAGCCAGTACCCTTTGGACACTACTGGCAGGTACCCTGCAGCCAGTATCCTTTGGACACTACAGGCAGGCACCCTGCAGCAAGTATCCTTTAGACACTACAGGCAGGCACCCTGCAGCCAGTATCCTTTAGACACTACAGGCAGGCACCCTGCAGCCAGTACGCTTTGGACACTACAGGCAGGCACCCTGCAGCCAGTACGCTTTGGACACTACAGGCACCCTGCAGCCAGTATCCTTTGGACACTACAGGCAGGCACCCTGCAGCCAGTACCCTTTGGACACTACAGGCAGGCACCCTGCAGCCAGTACCCTTTGGACACTACAGGCAGGCAGCCTGCAGCCAGTATCCTTTGGACACTACAGGCATCCTGCAGCCAGTACCCTTTGGACACTACAGGCAGGCACCCTACAGCCAGTATCCTTTGGACACTACAGGCACCCTGCAGCCAGTACCCTTTGGACACTACAGGCAGGCATCCTGCAGCCAGTACCCTTTGGACACTACAGGCAGGCACCCTGCAGCCAGTATCCTTTGGACACTACAGGCACCCTGCAGCCAGTACCCTTTGGACACTACAGGCAGGCACCCTGCAGCCAGTACCCTTTAGACACTACAGGCACCCTGCAGCCAGTACCCTTTGTACACTACAGGCAGGCACCCTGCAGCCAGTATCCGTTGGACACTACAGGCAGGCACCCTGCAGCCAGTACCCTTTGGACACTACAGGCAGGCACCCTGCAGCCAGTACCCTTTGGACACTACAGGCAGGCACCCTACAGCCAGTACCCTTTAGACACTACAGGCACCCTGCAGCCAGTACCCTTTGTACACTACAGGCAGGCACCCTGCAGCCAGTACCCTTTAGACACTACAGGCACCCTGCAGCCAGTATCCTTTGGACACTACAGGCACCCTACAGCCAGTACCCTTTGGACACTACAGGCAGGCACCCTGCAGCCAGTACCCTTTGGACACTACTGGCAGGTACCCTGCAGCCAGTATCCTTTGGACACTACAGGCAGGCACCCTGCAGCAAGTATCCTTTAGACACTACAGGCACGCACCCTGCAGCCAGTATCCTTTAGACACTACAGGCAGGCACCCTGCAGCCAGTACGCTTTGGACACTACAGGCAGGCACCCTGCAGCCAGTACGCTTTGGACACTACAGGCACCCTGCAGCCAGTATCCTTTGGACACTACAGGCAGGCACCCTGCAGCCAGTACCCTTTGGACACTACAGGCAGGCACCCTGCAGCCAGTACCCTTTGGACACTACAGGCAGGCAGCCTGCAGCCAGTATCCTTTGGACACTACAGGCATCCTGCAGCCAGTACCCTTTGGACACTACAGGCAGGCACCCTACAGCCAGTATCCTTTGGACACTACAGGCACCCTGCAGCCAGTACCCTTTGGACACTACAGGCAGGCATCCTGCAGCCAGTACCCTTTGGACACTACAGGCAGGCACCCTGCAGCCAGTATCCTTTGGACACTACAGGCACCCTGCAGCCAGTACCCTTTGGACACTACAGGCAGGCACCCTGCAGCCAGTACCCTTTGGACACTACAGGCAGGCACCCTGCAGCCAGTACCCTTTGGACACTACAGGCAGGCACCCTGCAGCCAGTACGCTTTGGACACTACAGGCACCCTGCAGCCAGTATCCTTTGGACACTACAGGCACCCTGCAGCCAGTATCCTTTGGACACTACAGGCAGGCACCCTGCAGCCAGTACCCTTTGGACACTACAGGCAGGCACCCTGCAGCCAGTACCCTTTGGACACTACAGGCACCCTGCAGCCAGTACCCTTTGGACACTACAGACAGGCACCCTGCAGCCTGTATCCTTGGACACTACAGGCAGGCACCCTGCAGCCAGTACCCTTTGGACACTACAGGCAGGCACCCTGCAGCCAGTACCCTTTGGACACTACAGGCACCCTGCAGCAAGTACCCTTTGGACACTAGAGGCAGGCACCCTGCAGCCAGTATCCTTGGACACTACAGGCAGGCACCCTACAGCCAGTACCCTTTGGATACTACAGGCACCCTGCAGCCAGTACCTTTTAGACACTACAGGCACCCTGCAGCCAGTACCCTTTGTACACTACAGGCAGGCACCCTGCAGCCAGTACCCTTTAGACACTACAGGCACCCTGCAGCCAGTATCCGTTGGACACTACAGGCACCCTACAGCCAGTACCCTTTGTACACTACAGGCAGGCACCCTGCAGCCAGAATCTTTCAGACACTACAAGCAGGCACCCTGCAGCCAGTACCCTTTGGACACTACAGGCAGGCACCCTGCAGCCAGTACTCTTTAGACACTACAGGCAGGCACCCTGCAGCCAGTATCCGTTGGACACTACAGGCAGGCACCCTGCAGCCAGTACCCTTTGGACACTACAGGCAGGCACCCTGCAGCCAGTATCCTTTAGACACTACAGGCAGGTACACTGCAGCCAGTATCCGTTGGACACTACAGGCAGACACCCTGCAGCCAGTACTCTTTGGACACTACAGGCAGGCACCCTGCAGCCAGTACCCTTTGGACACTACAGGCAGGCACCCTGCAGCCAGTACCCTTTGGACACTACAGGCAGGCATCCTGCAGCCTGTGCTCTTTGGACACTACAGGCAGGCACCCTGCAGCCAGTATCCGTTGGACACTACAGGCAGGCACCCTGCAGCCAGTATCCTTTGGACACTACAGGCAGGCACCCTGCAGCCAGTACCCTTTGGACACTACAGGCAGGCACCCTGCAGCCAGTACCCTTTGGACACTACATGCAGGCACCGTGCAGCCAGTACCCTTTGGACACTACAGGCACCCTGCAGCCAGTATCCTTTAGACACTAAAGGCAGGCACCCTGCAGACAGTATCCGTTGGACACTACAGGCAGGCACCCTGCAGCCAATAATCTTTGGACACTACAGGCAGGAACCCTGCAGCCAGTACCCTTTGGACACTACAGGCAGGCACCCTGAAGCCAGTATCCGTTGGACACTACAGGCAGGCACCCTGCAGCCAGTACATTTTGGACACTACAGGCAGGCACCCTGCAGCCAGTACCCTATGGACACTACAGGCACCCTGCAGCCAGTATCCTTTAGACACTACAGGCAGGCACCCTGCAGCCAGTATCCTTTAGACACTACAGGCAGGCACCATTCAGCCAGTATCCATTGGACACTACAGGCAGGCACCCTGCAGCCAGTACACTTTGGACACTACAGGCAGGCACCCTGCAGCCAATACCCTTTGGACACTACAGGCAGGCACCCTGCAGCCAGTACCCTTCAGACACTACAGGCAGGCACCCTGCAGCCAGTAACCTTTGGACACTACAGGCAGGCACCCTGCAGCCAATACCCTTTGGACACTACAGGTACCCTGCAGCCAGTACCCTTTGGACACTACAGGCAGGCACCCTGCAGCCAGTATCCTTGGACACAACAGGCAGGCACCCTACAGCCAGTACCCTTTGGATACTACAGGCACCCTGCAGCCAGTACCTTTTAGACACTACAGGCACCCTGCAGCCAGTACCCTTTGTACACTACAGGCAGGCACCCTGCAGCCAGTACCCTTTAGACACTACAGGCACCCTGCAGCCAGTATCCTTTGGACACTACAGGCACCCTACAGCCAGTACCCTTTGTACACTACAGGCAGGCACCCTGCAGCCAGTATCTTCTGGACACTACAGGCAGGCACCCTGCAGCCAGTATCCGTTAGACACTACAGGCAGGCACCCTGCAGCCAGTACCCTTTGGACACTACAGGCAGGCACCCTGCAGCCAGTACCCTTTGGACACTACAGGCAGGCATCCTGCAGCCAGTATCCGTTGGACACTACAGGCAGGCACCCTGCAGCCAGTACCCTTTGGACACTACAGGCAGGCACCCTGCAGCCAGTACCCTTTGGACACTACAGGCACCCTGCAGCCAGTACCCTTTAGACACTACAGGCAGGCACCCTGCAGCCAGTACCCTTTGTACACTACAGGCAGGCACCCTGCAGCCAGTACCCTTTAGACACTACAGGCACCCTGCAGCCAGTATCCTTTGGACACTACAGGCACCCTACAGCCAGTACCCTTTGTACACTACAGGCAGGCACCCTGCAGCCAGTACCCTTTGGACACTACAGGCAGGCACCCTGCAGCCAGTACCCTTTGGACACTACAGGCACCCGGCAGCCAGTACCCTTTGGACACTACAGACAGGCACCCTGCAGCCTGTATCCTTGGACACTACAGGCAGGCACCCTACAGCCAGTACCCTTTAGACACTACAGGCACCCTGCAGCCAGTACCCTTTGTACACTACAGGCACCCTACAGCCAGTACCCTTTGTACACTACAGGCAGGCACCCTGCAGCCAGTACCCTTTGGACACTACAGGCAGGCACCCTGCAGCCAGTACCCTTTGGACACTATAGGCACCCGGCAGCCAGTACCCTTTGGACACTACAGACAGGCACCCTGCAGCCTGTATCCTTGGACACTACAGGCAGGCACCCTACAGCCAGTACCCTTTAGACACTACAGGCACCCTGCAGCCAGTACCCTTTGTACACTACAGGCAGGCACCCTGCAGACAGTATCCGTTGGACACTACAGGCAGGCACCCTGCAGCCAGTACCCTTTGGACACTACAGGCAGGCACCCTGCAGCCAGTACCCTTTGGACACTACAGGCAGGCACCCTACAGCCAGTACCCTTTAGACACTACAGGCACCCTGCAGCCAGAATCCTTTGGACACTACAGGCAGGCACCCTGCAGCCAGTACCCTTTGGACACTACAGGCAGGCACCCTGCAGCCAGTATCCTTTGGACACTACAGGCACCCTACAGCCAGTACCCTTTGGACACTACAGGCAGGCACCCTGCAGCCAGTACCCTTTGGACACTACAGGCAGGCACCCTGCAGCCAGTACCCTTTGGACACTACAGGCAGGTACCCTGCAGCCAGTATCCTTTGGACACTACAGGCAGGCACCCTGCAGCCAGTATCCTTTAGACACTACAGGCAGGCACCCTGCAGCCAGTACGCTTTGGACACTACAGGCAGGCACCCTGCAGCCAGTACGCTTTGGACACTACAGGCACCCTGCAGCCAGTATCCTTTGGACACTACAGGCAGGCACCCTGCAGCCAGTACCCTTTGGACACTACAGGCAGGCACCCTGCAGCCAGTACCCTTTGGACACTACAGGCAGGCAGCCTGCAGCCAGTATCCTTTGGACACTACAGGCATCCTGCAGCCAGTACCCTTTGGACACTACAGGCAGGCACCCTACAGCCAGTATCCTTTGGACACTACAGGCACCCTGCAGCCAGTACCCTTTGGACACTACAGGCAGGCATCCTGCAGCCAGTACCCTTTGGACACTACAGGCAGGCACCCTGCAGCCAGTATCCTTTGGACACTACAGGCACCCTGCAGCCAGTACCCTTTGGACACTACAGGCAGGCACCCTGCAGCCAGTACCCTTTGGACACTACAGGCAGGCACCCTGCAGCCAGTACCCTTTGGACACTACAGGCAGGCACCCTGCAGCCAGTACGCTTTGGACACTACAGGCACCCTGCAGCCAGTATCCTTTGGACACTACAGGCACCCTGCAGCCAGTATCCTTTGGACACTACAGGCAGGCACCATGCAGCCAGTACCCTTTGGACACTACAGGCAGGCACCCTGCAGCCAGTACCCTTTGGACACTACAGGCACCCTGCAGCCAGTACCCTTTGGACACTACAGACAGGCACCCTGCAGCCTGTATCCTTGGACACTACAGGCAGGCACCCTACAGCCAGTACCCTTTAGACACTACAGGCACCCTGCAGCCAGTACCCTTTGTACACTACAGGCAGGCACCCTGCAGCCAGTATCCGTTGGACACTACAGGCAGGCACCCTGCAGCCAGTACCCTTTGGACACTACAGGCAGGCACCCTGCAGCCAGAACCCTTTGGACACTACAGGCACCCTGCAGCCAGTATCCTTTAGACACTACAGGCAGGCACCCTGCAGCCAGTATCCGTTAGACACTACAGGCAGGCACCCTGCTGCCAGTAATCTTTGGACACTACAGGCAGGCACCCTGCAGCAAGTACGCTTTGGACACTACAGGCACCCTGCAGCCAGTATCCTTTAGACACTACAGGCAGGCACCCTGCAGCCAGTACCCTTTGGACACTACAGGCACCCTGCAGCCAGTACCCTTTGGACACTACAGGCAGGCATCCTGCAGCCAGTACCCTTTGGACACTACAGGCAGGCACCCTGCAGCCAGTACGCTTTGGACACTACAGGCACCCTGCAGCCAGAACGCTTTGGACACTACAGGCAGGCACCCTGCAGCCGGTACCCTTTAGACACTACAGGCACCCTGCAGCCAGTATCCTTTGGACACTACAGGCAGGCACCCTGCAGCCAGTACCCTTTGGACACTACAGGCAGGCACACTGCAGCCAGTACCCTTTAGACACTGCAGGCAGGCACCCTGCAGCCAGTATCCTTTTGACGCTACAGGCAGGCACCCTGCAGCCAGTATCCTTTGGACACTACAGGCACCCTGCAGCCAGTACCCTTTGGACACTACAGGCAGGCACCCTGCAGCCAGTACGCTTTGGACACTACAGGCACCCTGCAGCCAGTATCCTTTGGACACTACAGGCAGGCACCCTGCAGCCAGTACCCTTTGGACACTACAGGCAGGCACACTGCAGCCAGTACCCTTTAGATACTACAGGCAGGCACCCTGCAGCCAGTACTCTTTAGACACTACAGGCAGGCATCCTGCAGCCAGTACCCTTTGGACACTACAGGCAGGCACCCTGCAGCCAGTATCCTTTGGACACTACAGGCACCCTGCAGCCAGTACCCTTTGGACACTACAGGCAGGCACCCTGCAGCCAGTACCCTTTGGACACTACAGGCAGGCACCCTGCAGCCAGTACCCTTTGGACACTACAGGCAGGCACCCTGCAGCCAGTACGCTTTGGACACTACAGGCACCCTGCAGCCAGTATCCTTTGGACACTACAGGCAGGCACCATGCAGCCAGTACCCTTTGGACACTACAGGCAGGCACCCTGCAGCCAGTACCCTTTGGACACTACAGGCACCCTGCAGCCAGTACCCTTTGGACACTACAGACAGGCACCCTGCAGCCTGTATCCTTGGACACTACAGGCAGGCACCCTACAGCCAGTACCCTTTAGACACTACAGGCACCCTGCAGCCAGTACCCTTTGTACACTACAGGCAGGCACCCTGCAGCCAGTATCCGTTGGACACTACAGGCAGGCACCCTGCAGCCAGTACCCTTTGGACACTACAGGCAGGCACCCTGCAGCCAGTACCCTTTGGACACTACAGGCACCCTGCAGCCAGTATCCTTTAGACACTACAGGCAGGCACCCTGCAGCCAGTATCCATTAGACACTACAGGCAGGCACCCTGCAGCCAGTAATCTTTGGACACTACAGGCAGGCACCCTGCAGCAAGTACGCTTTGGACACTACAGGCACCCTGCAGCCAGTATCCTTTAGACACTACAGGCAGGCACCCTGCAGCCAGTATCCGTTGGACACTACAGGCAGGCACCCTGCAGCCAGTACCCTTTGGACACTACAGGCAGGCACCCTGCAGCCAATACCCTTTGGACACTACAGGCAGGCACCCTGCAGCCAATATCCTTCAGACACTACAGGCAGGCACCCTGCAGCCAGTACCCTTTGGACACTACAGGCAGGCACCCTGCAGCAGTACCCTTTGGACACTACAGGCACCCTGCAGCCAGTACCCTTTGGACACTACAGGCAGGCACCCTGCAGCCAGTATCCTTGGACACTACAGGCAGGCACCCTACAGCCAGTACCCTTTGGATACTACAGGCACCCTGCAGCCAGTACCTTTTAGACACTACAGGCACCCTGCAGCCAGTACCCTTTGTACACTACAGGCAGGCACCCTGCAGCCAGTACCCTTTAGACACTACAGGCACCCTGCAGCCAGTATCCTTTGGACACTACAGGCACCCTACAGCCAGTACCCTTTGTACACTACAGGCAGGCACCCTGCAGCCAGTATCCTTTGGACACTACAGGCAGGCACCCTGCAGCCAGTATCCTTTAGACACTACAGGCAGGCACCCTGCAGCCAGTATCCTTTAGACACTACAGGCAGGCACCCTGCAGCCAGTACGCTTTGGACACTACAGGCAGGCACCCTGCAGCCAGTACGCTTTGGACACTACAGGCACCCTGCAGCCAGTATCCTTTGGACACTACAGGCAGGCACCCTGCAGCCAGTACCCTTTGGACACTACAGGCAGGCAGCCTGCAGCCAGTACCCTTTGGACACTACAGGCAGGCACCCTGCAGCCAGTACCCTTTGGACACTACAGGCAGGCACCCTGCAGCCAGTACCCTTTGGACACTACAGGCACCCTGCAGCCAGTATCCTTTAGACACTACAGGCAGGCACCCTGCAGCCAGTATCCGTTAGACACTACAGGCAGGCACCCTGCAGCCAGTAATCTTTGGACACTACAGGCAGGCACCCTGCAGCCAGTACCCTTTGGACACTACAGGCAGGCATCCTGCAGCCAGTATCCGTTGGACACTACAGGCAGGCACCCTGCAGCCAGTACCCTTTGGACACTACAGACAGGCACCCTGCAGCCAGTACCCTTTGGACACTACAGGCACCCTGCAGCCAGTACCCTTTAGACACTACAGGCAGGCACCCTGCAGCCAGTACCCTTTGTACACTACAGGCAGGCACCCTGCAGCCAGTACCCTTTAGACACTACAGGCACCCTGCAGCCAGTATCCTTTGGACACTACAGGCACCCTACAGCCAGTACCCTTTGTACACTACAGGCAGGCACCCTGCAGCCAGTACCCTTTGGACACTACAGGCAGGCACCCTGCAGCCAGTACCCTTTGGACACTACAGGCACCCTGCAGCCAGTACCCTTTGGACACTACAGACAGGCACCCTGCAGCCTGTATCCTTGGACACTACAGGCAGGCACCCTACAGCCAGTACCCTTTAGACACTACAGGCACCCTGCAGCCAGTACCCTTTGTACACTACAGGCAGGCACCCTGCAGCCAGTATCCGTTGGACACTACAGGCAGGCACCCTGCAGCCAGTACCCTTTGGACACTACAGGCAGGCACCCTGCAGCCAGTACCCTTTGGACACTACAGGCACCCTGCAGCCAGTATCCTTTAGACACTACAGGCAGGCACCCTGCAGCCAGTACCCTTTGTACACTACAGGCAGGCACCCTGCAGCCAGTACCCTTTAGACACTACAGGCACCCTGCAGCCAGTATCCTTTGGACACTACAGGCACCCAACAGCCAGTACCCTTTGGACACTACAGGCAGGCACCCTGCAGCCAGTTCCCTTTGGACACTACAGGCACCCTGCAGCCAGTACCCTTTGGACACTACAGACAGGCACCCTGCAGCCAGTATCCTTGGACACTACAGGCAGGCACCCTACAGCCAGTACCCTTTAGACACTACAGGCACCCTGCAGCCAGTACCTTTTGTACACTACACGCAGGCACCCTGCAGCCAGTACCCTTTAGACACTACAGGCACCCTGCAGCCAGTATCCTTTGGACACTACAGGCACCCTACAGCCAGTATCCTTTGGACACTACAGGCAGGCACCCTGCAGCCAGTACCCTTTGGACACTACAGGCAGGCACCCTGCAGCCAGTACCCTTTAGACACTACAGGCAGGTACCCTGCAGCCAGTATCCTTTGGACACTACAGGCAGGCACCCTGCAGCCAGTATCCTTTAGACACTACAGGCAGGCACCCTGCAGCCAGTATCCATTAGACACTACAGGCAGGCACCCTGCAGCCAGTACGCTTTCGACACTACAGGCAGGCACCCTGCAGCCAGTACGCTTTGGACACTACAGGCACCCTGCAGCCAGAATCCTTTGGACACTACAGGCAGGCACCCTGCAGCTAGTACCCTTTGGACACTACAGACAGGCACCCTGCAGCCAGTACCCTTTGGACACTACAGGCAGGCAGCCTGCAGCCAGTATCCTTTGGACACTACAGGCATCCTGCAGCTAGTACCCTTTGGACACTACAGGCAGGCACCCTGCAGCCAGTATCCTTTGGACACTACAGGCAGGCACCCTGCAGCCAGTACCCTTTGGACACTACAGGCAGGCACCCTGCAGCCAGTACCCTTTGGACACTACAGGCAGGCAGCCTGCAGCCAGTATCCTTTGGACACTACAGGCACCCTGCAGCCAGTACCCTTTGGACACTACAGGCAGGCATCCTGCAGCCAGTACCCTTTGGACACTACAGGCAGGCACCCTGCAGCCAGTACGCTTTGGACACTACAGGCACCCTGCAGCCAGTACGCTTTGGACACTACAGGCAGGCACCCTGCAGCCGGTACCCTTTAGACACTACAGGCACCCTGCAGCCAGTATCCTTTGGACACTACAGGCAGGCACCCTGCAGCCAGTACCCTTTGGACACTACAGGCAGGCACACTGCAGCCAGTACCCTTTAGACACTGCAGGCAGGCACCCTGCAGCCAGTATCCTTTTGACGCTACAGGCAGGCACCCTGCAGCCAGTATCCTTTGGACACTACAGGCACCCTGCAGCCAGTACCCTTTGGACACTACAGGCAGGCACCCTGCAGCCAGTACGCTTTGGACACTACAGGCAGCCTGCAGCCAGTATCCTTTGGACACTACAGGCAGGCACCCTGCAGCCAGTACCCTTTGGACACTACAGGCAGGCACACTGCTGCCAGTACCCTTTAGATACTACAGGCAGGCACCCTGCAGCCAGTACTCTTTACACACTACAGGCAGGCATCCTGCAGCCAGTACCCTTTGGACACTACAGGCAGGCACCCTGCAGCCAGTATCCTTTGGACACTACAGGCACCCTGCAGCCAGTACCCTTTGGACACTACAGGCAGGCACCCTGCAGCCAGTACCCTTTGGACACTACAGGCAGGCACCCTGCAGCCAGTACCCTTTGGACACTACAGGCAGGCACCCTGCAGCCAGTACGCTTTGGACACTACAGGCACCCTGCAGCCAGTATCCTTTGGACACTACAGGCACCCTGCAGCCAGTATCCTTTGGACACTACAGGCAGGCACCCTGCAGCCAGTACCCTTTAGACAGTACAGGCAGGCATCCTGCAGCCAGTATCCTTTGGACACTACAGGCAGGCATCCTGCAGCCAGTACCCTTTAGACACTACAGCAGGCATCCTGCAGCCAGTATCCTTTTGACGCTACAGGCAGGCACCCAGCAGCCAGTACCCTTTAGACACTACAGGCAGGCACCCTGCAGCCAGTATCCTTTGGACACTACAGGCACCCTGCAGCCAGTAACCTTTAGACACTACAGGCACCCTGCAGCCAGTATCCTTTAGACACTACAGGCACCCTCCCACTGCCCGGAACCTCTTCAAGACTCCCCGGCTATCACTGGTCCTGCAGTCCATCTGGCTTTCATCTTTCACTACATTGCAATTCAAGGCGTAAATCTCTGATTTGTATCTTTATTTTAACACTTAGCAGTAGTCTCCATAGGGGAAAATGTAATAATGGATAACTTGTTCTGGAATTATTTTCAATACTTCAAAAGGATTATTAAAATGCATATAATTATTTTAATGACTTTGTTAAAAATAACCTCTTATTAATCCGATTTTTAATGCATTTGCTGAATTGATTTTTTTTCTTCTGTCTGTAGAGAAAAGGGACGATGTTGTGTCTGTCTGACATGATTCATGGTCCCAGTCAGGATGTAGTTTATAGACCGTAGGGCTAAATGCCGCCGGTCTATATCCCGATAGCAGAAGCTTAAGATAGGCGTTGAAATACCGACACCTATCTTAATCCCGACGCCGGAATGCCGAAGGACCGATCGAGGTAAGTCTGGCTGTCCTTAGCACTTAGCCATGGGGGGTGTAAGGTTTAGGCACCCCCGGGGTGACTTAGGTTTAAACACCCCCTGGGAAGGGTTAGGCTAGGGGAAAGGGGGTTAGTCCCAGTCATTTCACTGCAATGCCGCATTGTCACCCTGTTACTACCCAGTGGCGGAACTGCCGGAGACAATGGAGTCATTTGCCGCCGGGCTCCAGCCCTTAAGGGGGCACCTGGCTCCATTGTCCCCCGGGCCGTTCCAGGCACTGCTATGGAGATGGAGCGACGCTGAACGGCGCTCCACCTCCAGCGGCGTCAATACGGGGGGGTGCGATCACACCCCCTATTTGCCGGGCGCCCACTGAGTGTGTTACCAGCGGGTGCCTGGCTCCTTCTTTCCCCCAGCGGTAGCCGGAGGAACGGAGCTCACTCCTGAGCTCCACTTCCGGGTCCCGCAATGCACTATGGGAGTGACATCATGACGTCACGCCCATAGTTCCGAGGAGCGGGTGCCGGGGACGGAAGGCAGCAGCACTGGAGCGGGGTTTCAGGTAAGTATTGTTTTTTTTCTTTTTTTTTCTTGTATGTGCTTGCAGGGGGGGGGCGCTCACTACAGGGGGCATTATTGGTGGCTCACTACAGGGGGCATTACTGTGGGCTCACTGCAGGGGGCATTACTGGGGGCACTACAGGGGGCATTGCGGAGGCTTACTACAGGGGCATTGCGGGGGCTTACTACAGGGGGCATTACTGGGGGCTTTCTACAGGGGGCACTACTGGGGGCTTACTACAGGGGCATTACTGGGGGCTTTCTACAGGGGGAATTACTGGGGGCTTTCTACAGGGGGCTTACTACAGGGGGCTTACTACTGGGGGCACTACAGGGAGTTTACTACTGGGGGCTTACTACAGGGGGCTTACTACTGGGTGCACTACAGGGGGCTTACTACTGGGGGCACTACAGGGGCACTGCAAAGGGGGACCACTACTGGAGGTACTGCACAGGGGGACCATTACTGCGGGGCACTACATAGGCGGCACTGCATAGAGGGACCACTACAGAGGGCACTGCACAGGGGGACCACTACTGGTGGAACTGCATAGGGGGCGGCAGCTGGGGCTGGCATAGGTGCTGGGCGGGTGGTACATTTTAATTTTGGGGGGGCACCAACATTTATCTTGCCTCCGGGCACCTGGGATGAAGTTACGCCACTGTTACTACCTACCTTGCATGCATAAGTCTTGTTTTATTACTGTGTCCCAATTATGAAGCGCAACGGAATATGCTGACACTATATATATGTTAATAAGGTATGCAGTCGCAATGTAAACCTTTACAATGTCGACATTCACAATGTTGACACAATGACGACAGTTATGATGTCGATAGTGCTGAAATAGTAACATTGAACATGTCAACATCTGAAGGGCCTGATTCAGACCCGCTCACTAGATGCGGCCGCTCGCTCCCAGCGTATGGAAATTCAGCAAAGTGACGTCAAGGCAGGCGATCACACGGCAAGGCATAAGCACGCCCACTATGTCTTTGCGAGCGATCACTTTGTGTTTATAGAAGCCCACAAGCCTGTCTTTAGCCGCCCACTAGTGAACGTCATCTCGAGGAAGTATATACAATCATCGGTACATCGGGTTCTATCGAATCTGACCGCAGCGCTTACGGTTGACTGTACCGCACTGCAAACACTTCAGTGTATTATTCAACCATGTGACGTGCACTACGACACTGCCCATTAATTATGCACGCCCCAGAAACACTCTGGCACGCCTGCGTCCGCAACTCCACTCCCCCGTTACTACTGCCCTGCCCCTGTTACCACCTACAAACGGCCTCTCCTGTCACTCATTCCACTGGGCTGTCTTTGCAGGGCGAGCGAGCACATTCCGATCACTCGTACTAGTTTGCGCAGGCGCACTGCGAACTACACCCATGCGCACATTAGCAAACATCGTCTGCAATGAGCATCTATTTGCTAGCGAGCAGGTCTGAATCAGGCCCTAAGTCCATATGCTCACAATGTCGATTTGTGAGGGTTAGAATGCGGCAGCTGATGGTTAGCGTTAGGCTGCGGGAGGGGAAAGTTAGGGCTAGGCTGCGGGAGGGGAAAGTTAGATCTAGGCTGTGGGAGGGGAAAGTTAAGGTTAGGTAGCTGGAGGGGAGGATTAGGAGTTAGATACTAGATTGAGGGTAAGGTTGCAGGCAGGGAGGGTTAAGATAAGGCTGCGAGAGGGGAGGGTTAGGGTTAGGCTGCGGGAGGGGAGGTTAGGGATCAGATACTTGGCAGAGGGTAAGGCAGGGGAAAGAGGCTCTGGATACAATCCTGAGAGTGGCCTCATTCAAATTTAAATTGTAGACGCTCCAACACAAACATAAGTGGTGCTAGCAAACAGCCAACTTGACAGCCTTACAATACAGAGAGTATCTTTCTGCCTGCCATACAGTAAAAACAGCATGCCAGTCAAGAGCGTAGCTATAGAAGGTGCGGAGAGTGAGGCTGGTAAGGGGCCCAGGCCACCTACGGGGCCCGACCCTCACCCTGCACCGAGTTACACTGCTGCTGCAGGGCATCTGGGCCCAGAGTTGATCTAAGCTACAGCCATCTCTAGCTGCTGCCTGTATGTATTGTGATGTCACAGTGCAGGTCACAGCCCTATATAAGGGATGCCCAGCTACTGGCAGCCATTTTGTGGCTATAGCCATCTCTAGCTGCTGCCTGTATGTATTGTGATGTCACAGTGCAGGTCACAGCCCTATATAAGGGAAGCCCAGCTACTGGCAGCCATTTTGTGGCTATAGCTATCACTAGCTGCTGCCTGTATGTATTGTGATGTCACAGTGCAGGTCACAGCCCTATATAAGGGAAGCCCAGCTACTGGAAGCCATTTTGTGGTGACATTTTGTCCTACATTGATACTCTCTGAGTAGTTCCTGCTTTATTTAGGTGACTTTGGATAATGACTACTGATATGGATTTTGGATTATATCTTCCAGTAAGATCCTGTACAGGAACATCTTCAGAAAAAAGAATCTGAATAATGTTTTCAGTTAATAACTTTGGCCCCTATTTACCAACGAAGCATGCCGATCACAATGGCTAGTTTGCGCACTGCGATGCATATACATGCGCAGTACGCAACAATCGGTGCGTAACAATTGGCCGATTGCGTGCGTATTAGCAACTGAGTTCCTTGCTGAATCAGGCTCTTGGACCCTTGTTGCCCAATTCCTGTTACATGCTGGACAAATATGGAAAAGGACCTTGGACTGCACACCCTGAAAATATATATAATAGGAGGTGCTACTTGTTGAGACTATTATTTGTTTGTGTCTGCAATAATAGTCTCAACAAGTAGCACCTCTCATTATATATATATTCAGGGTGTGCAGTCTAGGATTCTTTTCTATATACTCTAATCAGTGTGCTCCTTTGCACACCCGAAGGCATGAGACATCTTCAGCCTGGGCTAGCACCCCTCCCACATTGGTTTTAAGCAGGTAGTATGGCATTGTGAATGCACATTAGTAAAAGGCACAATTTAGGTAAGTCCTGCAAAGTTATATACTGTAGTGCAGCTTTGGTTTGATTTTTGGGGCGTGGGTCCCCTGGATTGCTTTGGTTGGGCTGCTTCAGGGCATCGCTTTATAACTCATTTTTCCTTTTTTGCACATTTAACACTTCTATTGTCTGTTTATTATATATGTATTTTCACATCTCTATTCTTATATATGCAGCAGTAGCTGCTCTTTATCCAATTTTACACTCCACTTTTCTCATTAGAGCGATGCCCTGGGGTGGCTCAGCTGGGCTGGTTTGGGGGTGTCCTGCGCCCTGGATTTGAACCTCAGTATGTTAGGGACCTACCCTAAGAGGTTACTGTGAAGTGGTGGGTAGGCCCATAACCTTGGCCATGATTATGCTAAAACCTCTATTTATTGCAAAATTCTATTGCAAAATGTATTATATATAATTAGTAATTTGGAGTTGTGCACCTGTGATTTGTTTTTTTTGTGTCTACATGCTGGACAAAACAATTACATACATCTGAAGCCTACGACCAATCTGTTTAGGTGCGCATAGTTATTCTAGTCTACAAGTAGTTGTTTCCTATAGTTTTGTAAAATTATCCAGTATATAAGTTACTATATAGAGGTATGTTTTCTCATAACTTGCCAATAGTTATAGTTAATATTCTGCAGACTAGAGTACGGAAATTCCAAATGAAGTATCCTGAGTTGGTTTAATCACAATTGTATTTTGATTGCTGGCAATCTACATAGCGTGTGTTTCTGTTAGTTTGATAAAGGGATCTTCATATGTGCACTATATGTTTATGTAATACGTCCCTCACCCCATTTATGAGAGATGAGGAGTCAATTAAAATGTTGAGGAGGGGAGGTCTTGTTGGCTGGGACCCACTCTGTTACTCCCCAGAGGTGAATCCACTAGCTGGCTGGTAACCGAGCAGACAGGACTTTCCTCTCTGTGAGGGAGTTTCCCAGCTGCTGGACATGGGGTGGGTGTTCTCCTCCTGTCAGCAGGGACAGATTAACAATGGTGCGGATGGAGCTACAGCTCCAGGCCTCCACATAAAAATAGGCCCATCATCATGGTAGCTGACCCCAGTTTAGGTAACCCTTCTGAAGTGAGTCCCCATGGGGTTGGTTCCAGTGTAGGTACCCCCTTTAGCAGTGAGTGCCAAGGGGGCTGAATGCAGTGTAGGTACCCCCTTTAGCAGTGAGTGCCAAGGGGGCTGAACGCAGTGTAGGTACCCCCTTTAGCAGTGAGTGCCAAGGAGGCTGAACGCAGTGTAGGTACCCCCTTAGCAGTGAGTGCCCAGGGGGCTGAACGCAGTGTAGGTACCCCCTCAGCAGTGAGTGCCCAGATGGCTGGTCCAAGTATAGGTACCCCCTCAGCAATGAGTGCCCGAGGGGCTGCCCGCAGCTGCACTAACAACAAGAATCACAACTTGTGCACACGTTTGCAGACACTATAGGAGTTGGATTACTAGGAGTAGAGGGCAATCAGCTCCAGAGGTGCCTCAAAGTTTGACCAAGTCCTGTAAGGGCAGAGAGGGGAACACATACACCAGCCTATACCCTACCATACTTCCAGCCTGCCTGCCTAAATACCCTGGGGTACTTCCAGGGGCCTGTAATACAATGCAATTAAACAAGCTGCAGCCCCCACAGGCACCCTGCAGCCTCCCAGACAGCAGCCCCCCAGGTGCATGCACAGCCTGGAATTCCACAGTGTCAGTCACCCAGCAGCAGGAAATGCTTGGTGTCCACTGCTGGCTAACTCATGATGAATGAGAAGATGGTCTCCAGGGGAGTGACGGGTGACCTCTGATGCAGTGACCGGTAGGGGTAGCAGCAGCCGCCAATCCGATCCACAGGCAGCCAGCGTGTGTGTGACTTCGACTTTGAGACGCTGCCTGTGCCTCTCAGCGGGGAGCCAAGGGAGGGTGAGTAGTGGATCATGAAGGAGTGGGTTGATCTGCAAAGCACAGCCGTAGGTGGCTGGTCCCTGGGGAGGGGTGAACCACCATGAACAAATCTTGGCGTCTACAGCCATTAATATGCCATTTTCAGTGACCCCAAAAGAGTCCGGCCCACCGGGAAAACTCCCTGTGAGTTCAATGGCCAATCCGCCCCTGGGGTAAGGATTGCAGGATTGGAGGGTTGAGGTTAGGCTGTGGGGGCGGGGAAAGTTAGGGTAAGGCTGCAGGAGTGGAAAGTTAGGGTTAGCCTGGAGGGTTAGGCCCTAGGAAGATGGTTAGGGTTAGGCTGCGGGAGAGGAGGGCTCGACTGCGGGAGGGGAGGGTTAGGGGCTAGATTCCAGATTGAGGGTTAGGCTGCGGGAGAGGAGGGTTAGGCTGCCAGAGGGAGGCATAGGGCTAGGCTGTGGGAGGGGAGAGTTAGGGTTAAGCTGTGGGAGGGGAGATTTAGGCTGTGGGAGAGGAGGGTTAGGCTGCGGGAGGGAGGCCTAGGGTTAGGCTGCGGGAGGGGAGGTTTAGGGTTAGGCTGCCGGAGGGAGGCATAGGGTTAGGCTTTGGGAGGGGAGGGTTAGGCTGTGGGATGGGAGGGTTAGGGTTAGGCTGTGGGAGGGGAGAGTTAGGATTAAGCTGTGGGAGGAGAGATTTAGGCTGTGAGAGAGGAGGGTTAGGCTGCGGGAGGTGAGGTTTAGGGTTAGGCTGTGGGAGGGAAGGGTTAGGGTTAGGCTGCAGCAGGGGAGGTTAGGGGTCAGATACTAGGCAGAGGGTAAGGCTGTTTGGGGTTAGGCTGCCGGAGGGAGGCATAGGGTTAGGCTGTTGGAGGGGAGGGTTAGGGATAGGCTGTGGGAGGGGAGGTTTAGGCTGTTGGAGGGGAGGGTTAGGGTTAAGCTGTGGGAGGGGAGATTTAGGCTGCGGGAATGGAGGATTAGGGTTAGGCTATGGGAGGGTTACGGTTAGGCAGCAGGAGGGGAAGATTAGGAGTTAAATACTAGGTTGAGGGTTAGGCTGCGGGTGGGAAGGGTTAAGGTAAGGCTGCGGGAGGGGAAGCTAGGGTAAGGGCTGCAGGAGGGGAGTGTTAGGGTTAGGCTGCGGGAAGGAAAAGTTAGGATTAAGCTGCGGGAGGGGAGGATAGGGATCACGTGTAGGTAGATGGTAAGGGCTGCAGTAGGGGAGAGTTAGGCTGCAGGATGGGAATGTTAGGATTAGGCTGCGGGAGGGGAGGATAGGGATCAGATGTAGGTAGATGGTAAGGGCTGCAGGAGGGGAGGGTTAGGCTGCAGGAGGGGAATGTTAGGATTAGGCTGCAGGAGGGGAGGTTAGGGGTCAGATACTAGGCAGAGGGTAAGGGCTGCAGGAGGGGTGGGTTGGGGTTAGGCTGTGGGAGGGGAAGGTTATGGTAAGGCTGCAGGAGTGGAAAGTTAGAGTTAGCCTGTGGAAGGGAAGGTTAGATACTACGGAGAAGGTTGGGGTTAGGCTGTGGGAGTGGAGGGATAGGCACGAGGGGGAGGGTTAGAAAGCTGGAAAGGGGAGAGGGTTAGGCACTAGAGGGAGGGATAGGCTGCGGTAGGGGAGGGTTAGGCACTAGTAAGATGCTTAAGGTTAGGCTGCGGTAGGGGAGGGTTAGGCACTAGTAAGATGGTTAGGGTGCGGTAGGGGATGGTTAGGCACTAGTAAGATGGTTAGGGTTAGGCTGCGGGAGGGGAGGTTAGGCACTAGGAGGGTTATGGATACTCACCGCCGGAAGCTTTGACCTCACCAGCTGACCACTGTGCCCGGAAAACACTGCTGGAGCCACCGGACCCGCTGTACCAGGTAAGCCACCACTGGCCCACCAGGAACGTTTTGTCGACATTCTTATCAAGTCGACATGCAGCATGTCAACATTATGACCATGTTGATATTCTCATATCTACATGATGAATGTCGACAAAATAGACCACACCCACTAATAATGTTTTACTTCTTGACTTTACAGGAGATTAATAAGCAAGCATGATTACAAAGGCTCTTTAATGAGCGCAAAAAACTTACTACATGCTAAGAACACGTTGTGCAGCACGAATGGCATTTTGTGATGGAACCTTTTTCTGCGCACGTGCTTGGGTACAAGGGGCGCACATACATCTAATGTCCACTATAGCAGTGAGTGGGGGAAGGAGGGTGAACAAAGTATAGCATCTTCTGACTGGGAGAGCTGGATGGGGGTATTCCTTGTTGAAAATGGCATATACATATCTGGTATTGTGCCTACCTCCAAAGACTGAGGGTTTTTTCCATGTCCCGATAGGCGGCAGTAGTCCGGCTTCAGCCTATACCTGCAATAAGAACACTTTTGCATTCCGGTTTATATGGGAAAGAGCAATTTTTTGTTTTTCTAACAACGTAACAAAACATTCATGTAGGATAGAGATAGTCCCAGTGTCCCCTCACTCCCAATTCTCTCTAAAGATATAGGGCCTGATTCAGAGCCACTCGTAAGCGGCAGCTCGTTCGCTCCGAGCGATGTTTGCCCAACTGCGCATGCGTACGGATCGTTATACGCATGCGCGAACCCTATATATGTATGGGACATAACAGTTGGTGCAACTAAAAGCATGGACACACCTGGGTAAATGAGGAACATGAAGCATAATGCAAGCATGGGGGGCAAGTATGTATATATGCCGGACTGACTGGTTGACTAGAATTCTGGCTGGGGTGATTGCAAGGGAAGACATAAGTGGCTATGAAAAAAGGGTGAGTGTTAGGTCCGTCCGTCTTATTGACCAAGACATCTGTTCTTGCTAATGTTTAATGATCAATGGTGTCAGGTGATGCCAGTAAAGGGCAAGAGTGGTTGAAAACACATACTCCAGAGTAGGGCTTTACCAAAGGCATGGTACTGGTGCCCATGACTTTCCTCACCAGTACCTGAAGCGGCATTTGGTTGTTGGCTCCTGGCTCTCTGCACACTTGACGTCACGGAGCTGCAACAGTAGCCGAGGACGGAAGCCGAGACAAGCCAACCAATACGTAAAGCCTGGGAAGGGACTTGTCGGAGTGAACCAGGTGGAGGTGGGGACTATGGAGATGCCACAGAGAACTGTGGATATAGGATCTCATTCAGACCCGCTCGCTAGATGCGATTGCTCGCTCCCAGCGTATGGAAATTCGGCTAAGTGGCGTCAAGGCAGCCACTCGCAGGGCAAGTCATAAGCACTCCCACTTTGTTATGGCAAGCGATCACATCAGTGTGAAATTCCACCAAGTGACATGAACTATGACACTGCCTTTTAATTTTGCACGCCTCTGAAATGGCATTGCAACATTGGCATTGTCACGCCTGCGTTCGCACCTCCACTCCCCCGTTACTACTGCCCTTCCCCAGTTACTACCCACAAATGGCCTGTCCTGTCACTCATTCAGATGGGCTGTCTATGCTGGGCGAGCGAGCCCTTCTAGACCACTCGCAGTGGTTCACGCACGTGCATTGGGATGCATGCGCAGATTGGAAATATCGTCCGTGAACGAACGAGCGGCCGCTTGCGAGTGGGTCTGAATCAGGTCCATACTGTATAGCCCTGACCCAGAGCTTAAAGTGATAAGGTTTAGGGGGTGTCTTAAATAGTGAATGAGTTACATAATGTTACTCACTCATTGATGGTACAAGGGGCTGACACAAAGAGGGTAAGAATATTGGGATAACCAGCCCAAGACCTCCTAACCTAGGCTGGTAGTGAAAAGTTGGGGGCAAAATGGCATGGAGTCTCTGTCTCTCCTATTCTTCACTAACCAGCACCAGGCTGAAGACTCTATAACATGTGCCACAATGTCAACAAAACTTAAACTGGTCAGCCTAGGGCAGGAACCCATGGGTCTAGGTGGGACTCCATTTTGGGGGGTCCCCACTTCCCTAGGGATTCCAGCCTTGGACTGACTAGTCTAGGGCTGGTTGACATTGTGGCTGGGGGCCCCAACTGTGCATGGCTCCCTGCTATAGTGTCACCAGCCCTGGCTGGCTCAGTGGAGACTAAGGGGAGACCCCACTCCATTTTTACCTCCTTTTATTTACACTAAATTGTCGGCAATGCCCATCGGTTTTTAATGTACAGCGAAACAGACCCTTAGTAAATTTACCCCTATACATCTTGATTGAACACCCAACGCTGAAATTTTGATGTTCAGGATAATAGGCGTTTTGTGGTATGTTTGATCTACAGTATTACTGGTATGGATAACGTTGTTTTCAATACGAATGTTGTTTTGTACTATCAAGAATTTGCTCTTGCTCATATCATGATGATAAACATAAATATTCTCTGATGCAAATATTTAAATGAAAGTATATTGTGGCAGTATCACCAGAGGTGGTGCTGGTGAGAAGCAGATTCTGTGTGTGGCAGGATAGATCCGCCCACACAGAGTAGAAAAGCATTGTGGGAAGATGTATAATGGCTGTCGTATGACCAGAGCCCAGGTGAGGATGCTGGTGAACACAGCCAGACAGTCCAGGTGGGGCTGCAGTGTGAGTGAAGCAGACCAGGTGGTCAGGATTATGCCTGCAAGGAGGCAGGGAGATCCATATACCTCTGACACTGTCCTTGTGAGAGGCGGCAGCCAACAAGCTAAGGAAGCTATACCA
Organism: Taudactylus pleione; assembly: GCA_031769625.1. NCBI lineage: Eukaryota > Metazoa > Chordata > Amphibia > Anura > Myobatrachidae > Taudactylus > Taudactylus pleione. Next base: position 3,753,480 of record JAUIMM010000482.1, read on the forward strand.
GGCCAGGAGGCCAGTGTCCAGTCCTGCATGTGGCAGGAAGGACCACAAATCTCAGAGACTGTCAGAGACTTTCATGCAGATTAGCTGCTTCTATAGAGCGGGTTCAAGAAGTGAGCTAGTGTCCTAAGAGAGGGCTAGGTTGTTTATTATTTTCTGTTTACTGGTTTCCATGCTGGAAGTAAAGCACCATTTTCATTTATTTTTACTGGAACGCAATGTGTGGACTCTCTAACTCTGCACCTAATCACTGCAACCCTGACACCAATCTACCGAGCTAATTACATACATATATATATATATATAGCCTGATTATTTAATAAACTGGATAGCAAAATAACTTTTAGTCAACAACTTAACCTCTGAACACATAGCAAAAACCAAAAAGTGTGGATGCAAAAAAAACACCCACTAAATATAGTTAAAGCAATATCTAGTTTTGGAACACATTGTATATTTGTTGGCAGCTGAATATACAGCCCGGACGTGACTGTGCTTCAATATAATTCTGCTTACTTTTAAAACTACGATGCGTCACAATACATTTCAGGATCAGAAACAGGAGACCTGACAGAGTAGATACCTGTATACTGCTCGTTACGGAACATGTCACGGAATAAGCTGCTGATTGTGACACTGGCGCGGTCCTGGAAATGTAAAACACCTCCCAGCACCCAGCTGGTTGGAGGGTTCCTTGTCAATGCGTAGTCCTCTCAAACGCTCCTCTATATTGCAGATGTAAATAGCAGCACTGCAATGTCTACTAAATAAGAAATAACAATTTGCCTGGTTTGCTGGCTGATAGGCAGAGTATGGAAGAGGACAGATAATAGGGAAACGCAGCGAGTGATATATATTTATGCAGCACTTTTCCTCTATGAGAAAAGGTACTGGAAACTGTAACAAAAATAAAAGTTACTGCACTCACCTAAATTGCTGGTCCTATGGCCAGGTTAGTGCCTCCCTGGTCTATTGTAAGCAGCTGGCATGGACTAATCTTTTGATACAAGATCCAAGATTTCGTGTTGACATAGCACCAATGATGGCAGAAAAATTAACTTCCTGTTATCCAAAAACAAAGTAAGGTTCCGCTACTCAGGTGCACCAGAAAACAAGCACTGTGCTTATGACTGGTTGATATGGTCATCGACACTGATGAAATGTTGACATTATTAGATTGTCGTGTGTCCTGGTGCAGCAGCTACATACCTAACAGCGGTGTCTTCTGGGTCCGGCGTTCAGGTAAAGTTGACTTCCAGCTGTCATCCATTGGTTCCAGTGGTGAGTAACACTGAACCTTATCCTAACCCTCCCCTCCTGCAGCCTAACCCTAACCCTCTCCATAGTGCCTCATCCTAACCCTCCCATCCTGCAGCCTAATCCTCCTCATAGTGCCTAACCAAAACCCTACATGGAGGACAGAACAATGGAAAGATGGTGTCTACATGGTGGACATAACATTGGCTAGATGGTGCCCCCATGGTAGGCAGAACAATGAATAGATGTTGTTATCATGGTGGACAGAACACTGGATAGATGGTGTCTACATGGTGGACAGAACACTGGATAGATGGTGTCTACATGGTGGACACTGCATAGATGATGACTACATAGTGGACAGAACACTGGATAGATGGTGTCTACATGGTGGACAGAACACTGGATAGATGGTGTCTACATGGTGGACAGAACAATGCATAGATGGTTTCTACATGGAGGACATAACACTGGATAGATGGTGACTACATGGTGGACAGATAACTAGATAGATGGTGTTCACATGGTGGACAGAACACTGCATAGATGGTGACTACATGGTGGACAGAACACTGGATAGATGGTGACTACATGGTGGACAGAACACTGGATAGATGGTGACTACATGGTGGACAGATAACTGGATAGATGGTGTTCACATGGTGGACAGATAACTGGATTGATGGTGTTCACATGGTGGACAGAACACTAGATAGATGGTGTTCACATGGTGGACAGAACACTGCATAGATGGTGACTACATGGTGGATAGAATACTGGATAGATGGTGACTACATGGTGGACAGAACACTGGATAGATGGTGTCTACATGGTGGACAGAACACTGGATAGATGGTGACTACATGGTGGAAAGATAACTGGAAAGATGGTGTTCACATGGTGGACAAAACACTGCATAGATGGTGACTACATGGTGGACAGAACACTGGATAGATGGTGACTACATGGTGGACAGAACACTGGATAGATGGTGTTCACATGGTGGACAGAACACTGGATAGATGGTGACTACATGGTGGAAAGATAACTGGAAAGATGGTGTTCACATGGTGGACAAAACACTGCATAGATGGTGACTACATGGTGGACAGAACACTGGATAGATGGTGACTACATGGTGGACAGAACACTGGATAGATGGTGTTCACATGGTGGACAGAACACTGGATAGATGGTGACTACATGGTGGAAAGATAACTGGAAAGATGGTGACTACATGGTGGACAGAACACTGGATAGATGGTGACTACATGGTGGACATATAACTGCATAGATGGTGTTCACATGGTGGACAGAACACTGGATAGATGGTGTCCACATGGTGGACAGAACACTGGATAGATGGTGTTCACATGGTGGACAGAACACTGCATAGATGGTGACTACATGGTGGACAGTACACTGAATAGATGGTGACTACATGGTGGACAGAACACTGGATAAATGGTGACTACATGGTTGACTGAATACTGGATAGATGGTGACTACATGGTGGACAGAACACTGGATAGATGGTGACTACATGGTGGACAGAACACTGCATAGATGGTGACTACATGGTGGACAGAACACTGCATAGATGGTGACTACATGGTGGACAGAACACTGGATAGATGGTGTCTACATGGTGGACAGAACACTGGATAGATGGTGACTACATGGTGGACAGAACACTGGATAGATGGTGACTACATGGTGGACAGATAACTGGATAGATGGTGTCTACATGGTGGACAGAACACTGGATAGATGGTGTCTACATGGTGGTCAGATAACTGGATAGATGGTGTCTATATGGTGGACAGAACACTGGATAGATGGTGACTACATGGTGGTCAGATAACTGGATAGATGGTGTCTACATGGTGGACAGAACACTGGATAGATGGTGTCTACATGGTGGACATAACACTGGATAGATGGTGACTACATGGTGGAAAGATAACTGGATAGATGGTGTTCACATGGTGGACAGAACACTGCATAGATGGTGACTACATGGTGGACAGAACACTGGATAGATGGTGACTAGATGGTGGACAGAACACTGGATAGATGGTGATTACATGGTGGACAGATAACTGGATAGATGGTGTTCACATGGTGGACAGATAACTGGATAGATGGTGTTCACATGGTGGACAGAACACTGGATAGATGGTGTTCACATGGTGGACAGAACACTGCATAGACGGTGACTACATGGTGGACAGAACACTGGATAGATGGTGACTACATGGTGGACAGAACACTGGATAGATGGTGTTCACATGGTGGACAGAACACTGGATAGATGGTGACTACATGGTGGAAAGATAACTGGAAAGATGGTGTTCACATGGTGGACAAAACACTGCATAGATGGTGACTACATGGTGGACAGAAAACTGGATAGATGGTGATTACATGGTGGACAGAACACTGGATAGATGGTGACTACATGGTGGACAGAACACTGGATAGATGGTGACTACATGGTGGAAAGATAACTGGATAGATGGTGTTCACATGGTGGACAGAACACTGGATAGATGGTGACTACATGGTGGACATATAACTGCAAAGATGGTGTTCACATGGTGGACAGAACACTGGATAGATGGTGTTCACATGGTGGACAGAACACTGCATAGATGGTGACTACATGGTGGACAGTACACTGGATAAATGGTGTTCACATGGTGGACAGAACACTGGATAAATGGTGACTACATGGTTGACTGAATACTGGATAGATGGTGTCTACATGGTGGACAGAACACTGCATAGATGGTGACTACATGGTGGACAGAACACTGGATAGATGGTGACTACATGGTGGACAGAACACTGCATAGATGGTGACTACATGGTGGACAGAACACTGGATAGATGGTGTCTACATGGTGGACAGAACACTGGATAGATGGTGACTACATGGTGGACAGAACACTGGATAGATGGTGTCTACATGGTGGACAGAACACTGGATAGATGGTGTCTACATGGTGGACAGATAACTGGATAGATGGTGTCTACATGGTGGACAGAACACTGGATAGATGGTGTCTACATGGTGGTCAGATAACTGGATAGATGGTGTCTACATAGTGGACAGAACACTGGATAGATGGTGACTACAAGGTGGTCAGATAACTGGATAGATGGTGTCTACATGGTGGACAGAACACTGGATAGATGGTGTCTACATGGTGGACAGAACACTGGATAGATGGTGACTACATGGTGGACAGATAACTGGATAGATGGTGACTACATGGTGGTCAGATAACTGGATAGATGGTGTCTACATGGTGGACAGAACACTGGATAGATGGTGACTACATGGTGGTCAGATAACTGGATAGATGGTGTCTACATGGTGGACAGAACACTGGATAGATGGTGACTACATGGTGGACAGAACACTGGATAGATGGTGTCTACATGGTGGACAGAACACTGGATAGATGGTGACTACATGGTGGACAGAACACTGGATAGATGGTGATTACATGGTGGACAGATAACTGGATAGATGGTGTTCACATGGTGGACAGATAACTGGATAGATGGTGTTCACATGGTGGACAGAACACTGGATAGATGGTGTTCACATGGTGGACAGAACACTGCATAGACGGTGACTACATGGTGGACAGAACACTGGATAGATGGTGACTACATGGTGGACAGAACACTGGATAGATGGTGTTCACATGGTGGACAGAACACTGGATAGATGGTGACTACATGGTGGAAAGATAACTGGAAAGATGGTGTTCACATGGTGGACAAAACACTGCATAGATGGTGACTACATGGTGGACAGAAAACTGGATAGATGGTGATTACATGGTGGACAGAACACTGGATAGATGGTGACTACATGGTGGACAGAACACTGGATAGATGGTGACTACATGGTGGAAAGATAACTGGATAGATGGTGTTCACATGGTGGACAGAACACTGGATAGATGGTGACTACATGGTGGACATATAACTGCAAAGATGGTGTTCACATGGTGGACAGAACACTGGATAGATGGTGTTCACATGGTGGACAGAACACTGCATAGATGGTGACTACATGGTGGACAGTACACTGGATAAATGGTGTTCACATGGTGGACAGAACACTGGATAAATGGTGACTACATGGTTGACTGAATACTGGATAGATGGTGTCTACATGGTGGACAGAACACTGCATAGATGGTGACTACATGGTGGACAGAACACTGGATAGATGGTGACTACATGGTGGACAGAACACTGCATAGATGGTGACTACATGGTGGACAGAACACTGGATAGATGGTGTCTACATGGTGGACAGAACACTGGATAGATGGTGACTACATGGTGGACAGAACACTGGATAGATGGTGTCTACATGGTGGACAGAACACTGGATAGATGGTGTCTACATGGTGGACAGATAACTGGATAGATGGTGTCTACATGGTGGACAGAACACTGGATAGATGGTGTCTACATGGTGGTCAGATAACTGGATAGATGGTGTCTACATAGTGGACAGAACACTGGATAGATGGTGACTACAAGGTGGTCAGATAACTGGATAGATGGTGTCTACATGGTGGACAGAACACTGGATAGATGGTGTCTACATGGTGGACAGAACACTGGATAGATGGTGACTACATGGTGGACAGATAACTGGATAGATGGTGACTACATGGTGGTCAGATAACTGGATAGATGGTGTCTACATGGTGGACAGAACACTGGATAGATGGTGACTACATGGTGGTCAGATAACTGGATAGATGGTGTCTACATGGTGGACAGAACACTGGATAGATGGTGACTACATGGTGGACAGAACACTGGATAGATGGTGTCTACATGGTGGACAGAACACTGGATAGATGGTGACTACATGGTGGACAGAACACTGGATAGATGGTGTCTACATGGTGGACAGAACACTGAATAGATGGTGTCTACATGGTGGTCAGATAACTGGATAGATGGTGTCTACATGGTGGACAGAACACTGGATAGATGGTGACTACATGGTGGTCAGATAACTGGATAGATGGTGTCTACATGGTGGACAGAACACTGGATAGATGGTGTCTACATGGTGGACAGAACACTAGATAGATGGTGACTACATGGTGGACAGATAACTGGATAGATGGTGACTACATGGGTGCCAGATAACTGGATAGATGGTGTCTACATGGTGGACAGAACACTGGATAGATGGTGACTACATGGTGGTCAGATAACTGGATAGATGGTGTTCACATGGTGGACAGAACACTGGATAGATGGTGACTACATGGTGGACAGAACACTGGATAGATGGTGACTACATGGTGGTCAGATAACTGGATAGATGGTGCTCACATGGTGGACAGAACACGCCCTACAAGTTGGTTGATATCTGGTATCAGCAAAGTTGCAGAAATATGTCCCTGTAATGCATACGTCTAAATCAAAGCACATAGGGGTTCATTCATAAAGAAAATTAAAACTTATGTTTCACTTTATATCACATTGGTTTGATGCTATATTTAGCTTTGCTAAGTAGCAAATTATGAATACTTACCTTTCAGACGATGCGATCCAATATCCAGGTGTCCGGCGGTCCAGTCATTTGCTGCATTCCAGGGTGAGCAGCCGGGAGGCGAAGACAGGTCCTTCCTGCGCACGCGCCGACAGCTGAGCTCAGGGGATGCTGCAGTGGCTTCTGGGGCATCAAGGGGGTGGAGCTAGTGCTGAGTGCTGGGCACTGCGGGCAGAAGACAGGGAGGTAAGCAACTTCCCTGCACGCTTCGTGGCTGTGTTCAGATTACGCTATCCTGAGACGGCGAATCTGAACACAAAGGAGAAGCGGAAAGCAGAGCTTTTCATCCTTTAATGAAGCACACTGACCATACTAAGGTATAATGACGCCATTCAGCCACGGAGCGGGGGTGCAGTTGGAGAAATAATGAACTTCTCCCCGGTAACCCGCTCTGAATTGCACCAACCAGAGAAAAGCCCCGTTTACCGCAAAACAGGACTTTTCTCTGCTCCACGAATAGACCCCTTAGCTCTTAATCTATTTTGTAACCCATCTATGGAGACCACACTAGAGAGCAGAACAAAGACATTATGAAGAAACCGCGAGGATGAGTGATTAGCGCAGCCTTTAACAGCTGCATGTAATACATATGGAAACTGGAATGAATACACTGTAATATACCGTTTATGTATTCACATCTCTGCAACTTCATGCTGATTAGCTGTATAAAGACTGCAAGTATATTTTAAACATTCTTACATTAATATGTATTAAGATGTCAAAGTGAATAGAAGTGATTTTTTTATTTCAAAGTTGTGACAACATTTTCAGTTTTGCTGTCATGTTCTTAATTGTTCAATGAACTGTACCCAAATATAGGGCCTGATTTCCTACGGATCTCTATTCTGCTTATACGCACGCAACACAGGTGCTAATATCAGTGGTGATATGTAAATGTTTGCATTCACATTGCGATCGCAGCCTAACATAAGGACGCCCACTTCCCCATACTCACATCCGTATACTTGGCCAACAGAGAGAAACAATCGGTAACAGCGGACCCATACGCACAGGTAGGGCAGGTCAGACCTCACTCAGAAATTGATGACTTCAGCGCACGCTATGAGGCCTCAGGCTGTGTATGGTATTGCAGTGGATAATTTATGCACGCCCCTGCAACGCCGTTGAAACACATTGGCACGCCTGCGTTCGCCCGGTCACCTCCCTGTCACCACCCACAAACGGCACTTCCTGTCAATCGCTCTGCCATGGGTCTGTATATCCAGTGCGAAATAATAGGCCGATTGCATGCGAATTAGTAACTGCGATAATTGCTGCATCAGGCCCATAGACGATTGCTATACAGCAGGGGTCTTCAACCTTGGCCCTCCAGCTGCTGTGGAACTACACATCCCAGCATGTACTGCCATAGTTTTAGCATGCTGTTATATCAAAAAGGTGGCAGTGCATACTGGCATGTATAGTTCCACAGCAGCTGGAGGGCCAAGGTTGAAGACCCCTACTACAGCAATAGCAACAGTGACACCAACAGGCTATAAAGGGTATCACACAATGTCAAATGAATTGTAAGCTTGCAAGCTATTCAATCTTTTTTTTTTCTGTCCAGTAATGCCCACTCTTATTAATATGGTGTTTGTTCCAATTGCAAAGGTGCTAAAGAAATGTTACTGTGCATACATACAGTCAGATTTGCTAGATCAACGATAACAATGAACGATATGAACGATTTTACCAGCGATTTCATGAACGATTGAACGATTTCTGACAGTATAAAATTAATGAAATCGTCAAAATCTGACTGCAAACACAGTCAATTTCAGAAATTGTTATCTGACATATGGGCACGCGCATCGTTCATCGATGCATGCCCAACATGGCAAAGATATGAGCGATTTTTACAATCGTTATCGTTCATATCTTTAAGAAAATCTGACCGTGTCTACGCAGCATGTCAATCATATATAGGTGTTGACATAAAGTAATCTCTAAATTCACCACAATGAGAGTACCTGTATTATTAATCTCAGATAGTCCCCCAACCTTGGTAACGCGTGCTGCTGCTACCACTTTAGCGTCCTTTGCTGTAGTCCCGTCTGTGACTTTATGCTAATCCTAGTATCAGCTCTTCCCTGGTGTACAGCTGTGCGTCTGCGACTTTATGCTAATCCTAGTATCAGCCCTTCCACTGGTGTACAGCCGTGTGTCTGCGACTTTATGCTAATCCTAGTATCAGCCCTTCCACTGGTGTACAGCCGTGTGTCTGCGACTTTATGCTAATCCTAGTATCAGACCTTCCTCTGGTATACAGCCATGTGTCTGTGACTTTATGCTAATGCTGGTATCAGCCCTTCCCTGGTGTACAGCCATGTGTCTGCGACTTTATGCTAATCCCGGTATCAGCTCTTCCCTTGGTGTACAGCTATGTGTCTGCGACTTTATGCTAATCCTAGTATCAGCTCTTCCCTTGGTGTACAGCCGTGTGTCTGCGACTTTATGCTAATCCTAGTATCAGCTCTTCCCCCGGTGTACAGCCGTGTGTCTGCGACTTTATGCTAATCCTAGTATCAGCTCTTCCCTGGTGTACAGCCGTGTATCTGCGATTTTATGCTAATTCTAGTATCAGCCCTTCCCCCGGTGTACAGCTATGTGTCTGCGACTTTATGCTAATCCTAGTATCATCCATTCCCCTGGTGTACAGCCGTGTGTCTGCGACTTTATGTTAATCCTAGTATCAGCTCTTCCCTGCTGTACAGCCGTGTGTCTGCGACTTTATGCTAATCCTAGTATCAGCCCTTCCCCCGGTGTACAGCCGTGTGTCTGCAACTTTATGCTAATGCTGGTATCAGCCCTTCCCTGGTGTACAGCCGTGTGTCTGCGACTTTATGCTAATCCTAGTATCAGCCCTTCCTCTGGTATACAGCTGTGTGTCTGTCACTTTATGCTAATCCTAGTATCAGCCCTTCCCGTGGTGTACACCCGTGTGTCTGCGACTTTATGCTAATCCTAGTATCAGACCTTCCCCTGGTGTACAGCCTTGTGTCTGCAACTTTATGCTAATCCTAGTATCAGCTCTTCCCTTGGTGTACAGCCGTGTGTCTGCGACTTTATGCTAATCCTAGTATCAGCCCTTCCCCTGGTATACAGCCGTGTGTCTGCGACTTTATGCTAATCCTAGTATCAGCCCTTCCCCTGGTATACAACTGTGTGTCTGCGACTTTATGCTAATCCTAGTATCAGCCCTTCCCCTGGTATACAGCCGTGTGTCTGCGACTATATGCTAATCCTAGTATCAGGATATTTGATTATAAATGATTGACGAATAATAATTAAATAAAAAAATATTTTTACTAATGCTTGAAGTAGTAATGTTATAAAGAAGGGATTGTAAACAACTATATTATACAGTACAGTGCCAAGTATCATCGGTGGTATACTCAAGTCTAGCATATTGGATTTTTACTGATTCTGGCTGGTATGGGTATGCTGGGACTTGTAGTTCTGCACAGTTGGAGAGTTGGTCAATAGTACCCAAGGGGATGTGACCCTACTGGTGGTTCCACAAGACAGTGTAGGTACAAGACTGTGAATGTATCGCTGGACCTGTGAATGACAGTCACCATTCTGACCCGTAATGTGATGACACAAACATTCATCCTCATTGAGAAAACACATTTCTGGGAAGGAAGCGATTAGGGCTACTTACCGCGTGCGCAGGATTACACTGATCAATTGGGCTTTTGAAATCCGTTCTTAGTTCATCAAAGGCAATTATCTGCAAGAGATGATTAGAGGAGAGGAGCGTTTCTAAGAGGCAGGCAGCGGATATGCATTTCAGGAGACAGTCTATGGCAGTCTGGTTATTCTATGCCATCAAAGCATCTGCTGAATTATTTCCAAACCCCTCATTTAAATTATAATACGGTCCATGACTCTTCTAATTTTTTACTTTTTTTTTTTCTTTGTTTTTAAAGCATAATTTTTTTATTCTATGAAATAAAAGGAGAATATTAACTGTTTTACAGGTCAAAGGAATGATAATATTTTGCAAAATTAGCTGATTACACCCCCTCAAAAAAATGGGTCTCACAGTCGCACATATATTGCCTGGTTATAATCCTGCTCTTGGATGATATACTTGTTTTCTCAGATTCTGTTATTGTCACATTACATGTCTGATGCTGTGAACTGTGTTGATCTTTAATAAACTTACTATTTAAAAAATATCAAAAATTAGCTGATTACAAAAAGCCATCTCCAAAAAGTGTGAGCTCAGAATAGGTTTTTTCTGCAGGTGCGGGATTTTTGCTATACAATTAGGTGCAGGGTTTTTAATTTTTTGAGAGTCGGGAGGTTTTTAATTGCGCACCTACAGAGCACGACCAATTTTTCCTAAAATCCATATTTTTAGGAAAGGTCAGGAAATGCTCTGGGACCCCAGCGGTACCCCCCCTAATGACTAATTAAGCAATTGGAAGTTTCCAATTGGCTTAGGGGGTCATTCAGACCCGCTCGTGAGCGGCAGTACGCTCGCAAGCGGGTCGATGTTCCCCCACTGCGCATGCGCACGACGGAGGGAGCTCCGTCGTGCGCATGCGCGAGACCTGGCGAGCGACGGGCTCTCCATCGCTCCGGGTCTCGCACCAAAGGGGGCGTGCTGTCGATGTTGATTGACAGCCCGCCCCTTTTGGTGGGCGTGCCGGGAACGCCTACCATCTCAAGCCGGCCCCACTGACATCACTAGTGATGTCAGTGGGAGTGATTTTGGCTCTGATAGAGCCAAAATCACTCCAGGGCTAGCGGCAGCGAGACCCTACCGCAGGGTCTCCGTCGCAAGCCCGATGGTCGCGATGGTCAAGACCATTGCGACCATCATCATGGACGCTCGCATGTGCTGTGGGTGGTCACCCACAGTTTTGCGAGCGTCCATAAGGACGCTCCAAAAAAAGGTAGGAGGGCCCTGATTCAGAGTGAGCGCTCTGGTCAGAGCGTTCAGCTCTGAATCAGGCCCTTAGTCAGTAAATACTCACCTTCTGAAGCGGTACCTTCTCCCCCCAGCGTCAGGACCCGGTCTCCTGCAGCAGCGGTGTGTGTAAGTATGTTTGTGAGTGTGTGTGTAAGTGATTGTGTGTGAGTGTCTGTGTGACCCCCGTGTGTGTGTGTGAGCCCCCCCCAGAAGCAGCTACAGAGAGAACTACATCTCCCAGCAGCCACCACCCTGCCAAAGGGAATCGGTATGAAATAACGCCAGCTGCATGGCCGGCGGTTCTATTCCCGGCAGCGCCTGGCCGACCAAATCAGAGTTCCCGGCATCGGAAGCCCGACAGCGCTGGAAATCACGATCGTCGATAGGTAAGTATTGACCAACATAACCTAACCCTCCATAGGGGTGCCTAACCCTAAACTCCCCCCCCCCAAGTGCCTAACTCTAACACTCCCCCTTCCCTGCTACCTAAACCTAAGTCCCTCAGGGGGGTGCCTAACCCTAAGTACCCCCGGTGGTGCCTAACCCTCCCTCCCCCTAGCCTAACCCTCCCAGGGGGTTCCTAACCCCCCACCGGGTGTCCTAAACCTAGCCCTCCCCCCCCCCCTGCGGCTGTCCGCTCACGGCGCCTGGCATCCCTTCGATCGGGATGCCGGGTGCCGGTCTCCCGGCGCCAGGGAAATGTCAGGCGTCTACATCTAGACACCCGGCATTTCACCCTCGCCGGGATATGACAGTCGGGAAGCCGGCTGCCGGTATTAAGGCAGCCGGCTTCCCGATTGTATACCTTCCAAAGAGCCCCCTAGCCTCCCAGCAGCCTCCTCGACTGCCAGCAGCCCCCTCCCCAGTGCAAAGATGGAGGGGGGATGACCAGGAGCCGTGGAAACCAACAGACCGCTAAGTACGTTTTTCTTTTTTCTTGCACCTTGGGGTTTTCAGTGCTGAAAACCCCACGTCATACTTGCCAACTCTCCCTCATTGTCAGGGAGACTCCCTGAAATAGCAGCAATCTCCCTGTCTCCCTGAAGAGTCTAGCAATCTCCCTCATTTCATCCTTACTCCCATTATGAAGCTGTTATATTAAAAAACAGAGATATATACATTCTAATGGGATCATTAGTGTCATTTCCCTGCATTGGTTATTATAAGGCACAATGATCCCTATGAATTTCTGAATAGTATTAGTGTGTTTTCATCAACAAACAGATCTTACTAACTGCTTTTGGGCTGGTTTACATTTGGATGTAAGTCAGGTTTAGGACACGCCTCTCAGATTTATCAGTACACGCCCATCACATGTATGACACGCCTCTCAGATTTATCAGTACACGCCCATCACATGTATGACACGCCTCTCAGATTTATCAGTACACGCCCATCACATGTATGACACGCCTCTCAGATTTATCAGTACACGCCCATCACATGTATGACACGCCTCTCAGATTTATCAGTACACGCCCACTGTAACACGCGCTCATAGGTGCTGCTTTCACTATCTCCCTGATATGCTTTTTCAAAAGTAGGCTAGTATGCCCCACGTGCATTTCTTTTCAAATTGAATATCGCGGGTATCGGGAGCGTGCATACCCGTGGTATTCCACAATTGGGGGCGAGTTCTGAGTGATTTTCGCATAAAAAAACCTTGCTCCCAACAACAGTATCAGTTCATGTTGGTACTTGTAGTGCCACGAGAGCTTGCACTAGATTCTACATTTTTTTCCCTGTTCCCCCCCCCAGCCGAGGTATCAGAGGTGGCCAGTGCTACTCTGCAATGGGCGGCTCATCTCCAGGCGCAAACTGCGCACATCCGATGCGGTTTTATAATTTCCTGACAAGCGCAGGATAGTAAATCCTGAAAACCACATCCGATGTCCGGCACACGCCGCATACCAAAGGGCAGCTTGGGAAATACCAGCCTCTGCGTTTAAGGCGGCCATCTATTATTATTGATGGAATGTGCAATGTGATCTGGGATTGGACATTACCGCCCATAACCGCATTGTAAGATGGGATCATATCGCTGTATCGTCCAGCACACGCAGGGCCAGGGAAGCAGCCCGTCCGGCTGACTGCACATACACAGCCGCCATTGCTGGCTAATTATGCAAAGTGTAGCCCATAGACTACAACAGGCTCACGCCATCTTCAGATGGCGTTGCCTGCGGGGGCCAATCCCAGGAAGCATCACGTCCCCCAAATAAACCTATGGGGGGGGATGGAGGGATCGCAGCAGATATAAATCTGGAGGAAACTTAATATTCGCCGTTAAACCCCCCCGAAAGATTAAGCCGCAAATATACAATGATAAATGGGCCCCTAAGTGTGGGAATGAAAGTTTACTTCATAGAACATGGCCGAAATAAGCAAACAAGCTGTCATCCGTCCCCCCCGTCGCAGATGAAGATGTGATTTCCCGCTGACTGATCTTGTATCACTGATTTCCACCTTCAGCTATATCTTATTTATTCAACCATTGATAAAACAGTTTCCTTATTACTTATACTGAAGAGAGCAGATTTGGCTGCAGGCATGGAGCCGCTTCCAACCCCCCCCCCCCCCCCCCCCCTGCTGTTCGCAAGCCCCACATTGATTCTCCGCAAATCTATATTCCCCGTGCACAGATACAAATGGAAATATATTTATAGACCAATATTTAGACAACGCTGGTTTTATTTATATTCCGTAATGTGCTGATGGGACGTAAAGAAAATGACGCCCATTGTTACTGGTGAGACCCACATACAGCAGAAAGTAAAGTCAGTACATTTAATCCCATTACTATTCGTATCCCTGCTCTCTGTGCATAGCTCCATTGTAGGCGTGCCCCTATTTATTTCTGTTATAAATCACAGTCTCACTGCCAGGGTCAGTTCCACCATAATGCGACGTAACAGCGAGATATTAGGGGTACAATGGGTCTTATTCATATCTGCACTCAGGACCTCGTTCAGAGCCGCTCGCAAAATGCGAGCGCTCGCTCTGAATGAGGGCGGTCGCTTCTATGTTCTGAGCCGGCCTCCTGGCCGCTCGCTAGGCTGTGGGTGATCACCCACAGCTTTAGCGAGCGGCCAGGTTGATGGTCGCGATGGTCAAGACCATCGCGACCATCAGAGCTTGCGACAAGACACTTGTGGTAGGGTCTCGTCTACCGCAAGGCCCAGTGAGCTTTCGGCTCTACAAGAGCCGGAAGCTCACCACTGACGTCACTCGTGATGTCAGTGGGCCGCCCCCCAAACGGCCGTCGTTCCGTCGGGAACGCCTCCGTTTGGCCAGCCACCCTGCCTACAAAACAGTGCAAGCTGTCGATCACCATCGACAGCCGCCCCTTTTGTAGTGAGCCCCGGAGCAAGAGAATTTCTCTCACGCTCCGGGGTTTGCACGTGCGCAGTGCGCCCGCTGTATGTGTGCAGGGCCTCAACATCAACCCACTTGCGAGCGCATAGGCGCTTGCGAGCGGGTCTGAATGAAACCCTCAGACTGAGCGATTGTTTGCCTCCGCGCATGTGCTTAGCGATTGAATTGCGATCACGCGCGCACAGGGGATTCCCTTCGCTGAGTGACAGGTAGTCAGTATTTGTGTATCTGTGTGCCAATGAGTCTGAATATACGAAACGCCACAAAAGCAGCGGCGGCAACTTTTGTTCATGCCAAATTCTGCGCCTAATTCTTGTGTGGTTAAAGTCGCAGCCCGGCATCTCTGGCGCAGACTGAGTGGTGTTTTGCTACGTTTGCGGCACAAATAAGACTAAAACGTTTTTTAAAAAGTCGATACGTTACTCTTAACGGCATGGCAGGTTGGCACCGCGTGGCGTATAGAGGCTGGGTGTATGAGGGCACATCTGTACATTTCTAGTTCTACACATCGCTTATGAGACAACGTACCTGGTATTAATGTGTATTGTGCCGGGGGCTGTTTAGGAACAATAGGGTACAGCCTGTCAGAGGCTGCACATATGCTAGACCCCCACTACATTGTCGTCTCCCTCCCCCCACAACCACATTTTTAGCCGTTACACGATGCTGCCACCTCCCCCCTTCTGCAGTATTACTGTCGGGATATGACTTGGAAGTGAATGAATAGCGATCCCTACTGTATTAGGCCCAGGGACCACATAATGGCACATTTGCTTTTGCTGGTCTTATTATTATATAGTGATAGGTTCACTTTAATCCCACCCCCAATCGCCCTGATTTTGGCAGGACAGTCCGGCTTTTTGGGCACTGTCCCATCTTCGGGCCACAGTGACCCTTGGGAGGGGGGGGGGGCACGTGCACTGAATCTAAACAGTGCGGGTTCAGACCAGCAACTCGGGAGCACTAAGAACGGTATGCAATTGGGAAGCCGGCGGACGTAAGCCCGACAGCCGGCTTCCCGACTGCTTTATCCCTGTGAGGGTTAAATGACAGGCGTCTAATTCTAGACGCCTGTCATTTTACTGATGCCAGGAGACCGGCGCCCGGCATCCCGGTCGAAGTGATGTCAGGCGCCGCTGCGGACAGCCGCGGGGGGGAGGGTTAGGTTTAGGGCTCCCGGGGGGGACTTAGGGTTAGGCATCCCCCCGGGAGGTTAGGCTAGGGGGGAAGGGTTAGGCTAGGGGGGGGAGGGTTAGGCTAGGGGGATGGAGGGTTAGGCATCCCCCCGGGAGGTTAGGGTTAGGCTAGGGGGAGGGAGGGTTAGGCTAGGGGGAGGGAGGGTTAAGGTTAGGCATCCCCCCGGGAGGTTAGGGTTAAGGTGCCCACACATATAGCGACATTTTACACGAGTTGGCCGATTTCGACGAATCGTGACGACAAATCGGGTAAAAAAAGTACAAATCATGAGTTTATACTCACGAGCATGATGCCGATGCGCGTCCCCGCTCGTCGTACATCGCATCTTCTGATCTGCCGTGCTGTAGGGCAGATTAGCCAATCTGGGATACAATGCATTGGCTGCAAGATAGATCTTTAGTCAGATTGGACATTTTTAACTCCAAATCGTCATCACGACGGCAAGGGAGCTCCCGTGAAAGTTCATGAGGAAATTGGCCATAAAATCGTATCGTGAGGACATCGGTATGTGTGTGGGCACCTTTAGGCTAGGGGGAGGGAGGGTTAGGCTAGGGGGGGGGTTAGGGTTAGGCTAGGGGGATGGAGGGTAAGGCATCCCCCTCGGGAAGTCAGGGTTAGGCTAGGGGGAGGGAGGGTTAGGCTAGGGGGAGGGAGGGTTAGGCACCCCGGGGGGAATTTAGGGTTAGGCTCCCCCCCCGGGGGACTTAGGTTTAGGCGGCGGGGAAGGGGGGGTTAAGTTTAGGCACTTAGAGGGGGGATGAGGGTTAGGCACTGGGGGGAAGGTTAGGGTTAGGCACCCCTAAGGAGGGTTAGGTTAGTTGATACTTACCTGGGGACGATCAGGATTTTCAGCTGTGTCGGCCTGCCGCTGTCGGGATTTGAACCGCCGGACTTATGTCCGGCGGTAATTCGTATGTATTCCCTAAGAACACTCCCATAGTGACGGAAAATAGCCTGTTCTCCCAGATGTTGGGGGAGATTTACTAAGCCTTGGCGAGAGATAAAGTGGAGAGAGATAAAGTACCAACCAATCAGCTCCTGTCACTTTACAGGCTGTGTTTAAAAAATGTCAGTTCGGAGTTGGTACTATGGGGGAGATTTAATAAAGCTTGAAGAGAGATAAAATAGGAGATAAATAGCACCAACCAATCAGCTCCTAACTGTCACTTTACAGGCTGTTTCAAAAAATGACATTTAGGAGCTAATTGGTTGGTGCTATTTATCTCCTATTTTATCTCTCTCCAAGCTTTATTAAATCTCCCTCTTTATCTCTATTCAAGGCTTAGTACATCTCCCCCATCGGGTGGGGTGCTTTAATAACATTATTAAGGCATTCAGGGGCTGATTCTGCGCTGGGAGCAAGTACAGTTGCGCCTTGATGAAACCGTTCTGCGCTGCAGGTGGGGACAGAGGTAGAATGTGCAGAGAGCGTTACATTTGAGACGTCCGTGCCTAAACTCGGATCTAATTTGCAGTGTAAGAATAAAGCTGTCCAGCATACGTAGGCTACATGCAGCCAGTATTTACCCTGCATGCAGAAATAATCAATGTATTTGCCCGGCGACCGGCAGCAGATTCCAGGCACTAGAGTAATCTCTAGTGCTATGCCGGAGTTTCCTGTGCATGCCCCAGCCCTTTCCCCTGTGATTTCCCTATTGCGTCTGCGCAAAATGCCGGGAAAAATGGCCGCCAGACCATTTGTGGAGCTATGGTACCACCGACGCAGGACTCCGGAGAGGTAAGTATTTAGTAAATGGGTGCAAGGTGTACGGTGTGGGACCGGTTAAATTGCAAAATAAAACACTGTTGTATAAACAGAGTTAATACCTCCTCCCAAAACTCTCGGCAGGTTCAGGAAGAAAGATATTGCTGCCTAAGGGGGGTGCGTTTATAATACATGTTATTATCCCGTTATAGAACACACAGCATACATATGTGTCTCTGCATTGTACGATATGTCACAAACCACTTTAGGTCCTGGTAAAATAACATCCGCCTCTAATGACCTGGAACTGAGAAATTCATTATTATTTTTCTTACTGAGGCTTAAAATAAAATACCAAGCAGAGATCACTTGGTAAAACGTTATAAGGTCCTAATAACCTCGTGTTCCTTGTGCAGATGTGTCCTCCAGCAATGAAGCCTATAAGCATTCAGGTTACCTCTCTGGCCTCATAAAAATGTTCCACTTCTTCTTCTGCCCCTAATGCAATGTTTTATATTCTGATTTCCTGGAATGCTGAAGTGGGTAATCTGAATAATGTGTCGTTAACTTTTTATCACCAGGGTTTCCTAATCGTCTCCTGTGGATATTGATGTCTTATGCCCGTAGGTTATGGCAAATTGCGGAACTGACTTCTCTAGTTCTGATATAAAGATGAAAGTCAGGGCGGCATCAACTAACTTATGTATGTGGACACCCAAAAAATCACAGAGAGAACCCACAAATTCACCCTGGTGGAATCGAACTCATGACCCCAGTTGTGTGAGGCAGCAATGCTAACCACTGTGCCACTGTACACTTTTACAATTATTAGGGGCAGTTCCTGGGTGTATTTCTACATAGGTGACTGAAAATGAACGGGGGAGATTCAGAAGAGGTGGTAAGTGCCAAATGCACCACAATAACCAGCGCTATTAGACACTCATTCATCCTCGGTATGTAGGAAACCAGATAATAAATGACTTTTGTCTATCTTATCTGCAAACATCAAAAGCCGTGTAAACACTATACGATATATCGGTGATCGGAACGATATATCGTACACATCGTTTAATGTGTACGGCTGATCCATCGCTCACGGTTGCCGTTCATTGCATCGTCTCATTTGCTGTTCTGCTCGGCAGATGGGATGCAATGAACAACGCGGTTCCGTTACATGCAGCGTGTAAGCATACTGTACATCGCGCCGTCGTATGCCGGATCATGCAGTGTGTACGGCACACGCGGTGTATCGTTACTTTGCATCGTTCCGTCACTGAGTACCCGGCTTTAGATTCAGATGTTATTAAAGAACGATAAGCACACTTTTGGGCCAGTATGTGCGCTAACCTGCGGCGGCATACCCGGGGGTTTGGTTGTGTGCGAGGTCACATGATGTTTGCGAGATCTCGCCCATGCGCAGTGGCATTGGCCAGGAGGCGCGACACACAGCCTAGTGCTGAGGCACTGGGGGGGTCTTGCAGGAATCGCCGGAGGGGGGAGTTTTCTCTCTCCCACTCCGGCAGCCCCGAGATGTTGATACATCTCAGCGTTATTGCATCCTGCTTCCCCTCGATAGGAGGCGTACCAGGAAGAGCTATAGTGACCTGCAGGGCCGGCGCCAGGCTTTGCTGCACCCAGCGCCGGACTGTGTTACCGCCACTTCCCTCCTCTGCTCCCTCCCCCTGAGCGTTTATCAGCAAAATAGCGCCGGGTGGGAGGGAGGGCTTTTCCTGCGCCCGCCGGATCCAATGGCGGTCCGGGCGACATACCAGCTTGCCCATGCCTAGAGCCGCTACTGGTGGCATGATAAGTGCTGTTATATTATAGTACATCTGCCCCACAGTGCTGAATAACCACTTGTGGGTATATTGTAGATGAAGGAGCAACACCAGATTGGTGATTCAATAGATACCCAAATACAAGCTGACGACATCTACTCCAGACAGATTTACACTTTAGGCGCGATCTAAAGTCAGAGCCCAGTTGGTTACATGGGATGTACTGTAGTCGGCATTCCGGAGGTCAGAATCCCGGCGCCTGGAAACTCAACCGCTGACATTCCGATGGTGATTATTAGGCTTGGGGTTGACAGGGAGAGGTGATAGGGAGAGGTGACAGGGAGAAGCAGTGGGTGACAGGGAGAGGTGACAGGGAGAAGCAGTGGGTGACAGGGAGAGGTGACAGGGAGAAGCAGTGGGTGACAGGGAGAGGTGACAGGGAGAAGCATTGGGTGACAGGGAGAGGTGACAGGGGGAAGCAGTGGGTGACAGGGAGAGGTGATAGGGAGAAGCAGTGGGTGATAGGGAGAGGTGACAGGGAGAAGCAGTGGGTGACAGGGAGAGGTGACAGGGAGAAGCAGTGGGTGGCAGGGAGAGGTGACAGGGAGAAGCAGTGGGTGACATGGAGAGGTGACAGGGAGAGGTGACAGGGAGAAGCAGTGGGTGACAGGGAGAGGTGACAGGGAGAAGCAGTGGGTGACAGGGAGAGGTGACAGGGAGAAGCAGTGGGTGACAGGGAGAAGCAGTGGGTGACAGGGAGAGGTGACAGGGAGAAGCAGTGGGTGACAGGGAGAGTGTGACAGGGAGAGGTGACAGGGAGAAGCAGTGGGTGACAGGGAGAGGTGACAGGGAGAAGCAGTGGGTGACAGGGAGAGGTGACAGGGAGAGGTGACAGGGAGAAGCAGTGGGTGACAGGGAGAGGTGACAGGGAGAAGCAGTGGGTGACAGGGAGAAGCAGTGGGTGACAGGGAGAGGTGACAGGGAGAAGCAGTGGGTGACAGGGAGAGGTGACAGGGAGAAGCAGTGGGTGACAGGGAGAGGTGACAGGGAGAAGCAGTGGGTGACAGGGAGAGTGTGACAGGGAGAGGTGACAGGGAGAAGCAGTGGGTGACAGGGAGAGGTGACAGGGAGAAGCAGTGGGTGACAGGGAGAGGTGACAGGGAGAAGCAGTGGGTGACAGGGAGAGGTGACAGGGAGAAGCAGTGGGTGACAGGGAGAGGTGACAGGGAGAGGTGACAGGGAGAAGCAGTGGGTGACAGGGAGAGGTGACAGGGAGAAGCAGTGGGTGACAGGGAGAGGTGACATGGAGAGGTGATAGGGAAAGGTGACAGAGAGAGGTGACATGGAGAGGTGATAGGGAAAGGTGACAGAGAGAGGGAAGAGGCAGTGGGTGACATGGACAGAGTGATAGGGAGAGGTGACAGGGAGAAGCAGTGGGTGAGAGGGAGAGGGTGACAGGCAGTGGGTGACAGGGAGAGGGAGGGGCAGTGGGTAACAGGGAGATTCAGTGGGTGCCCGACACATTATACCACACTGTAGTGCCCCACACATTATACCACCTCTAGTGCCCACACATTATGCTACATTGTATGCCCACACGTTATGCTACACTGTAGTGCCCACACATTATGCCACCTGTAGTGCCCACACATTATGCCACCTGTAGTGCCCACACATTATGCTACACTGTAGTGCCCACACATTATGCCACCTGTAGTGGCCACACATCATGCACACAGTAGTCACCACACAATATACCACTGCTGTGCCCACACATTATGCTACACTGTAGTGCCCACACATTATGCCACCTGCAGTGGACCCACATTATGCTACACTGTAGTGCCCACACATTATGCTACATGTAGTGCCCACACATTATGCCACCTGTAGTCCCCACATTATGCCACCTGTAGTGCCCACATTATGCTACACTGTAGTGCCCACACATTATGCCACCGGTAGTACATTATGCACTTGTAGTGCCCGAACATTATGCCACATGTAGTGCCCACACATTGTGCCATCTCTAGTGCCCACACATTATGCTACATGTAGTGCCCACACATTATGCAACCTGTAGTCCCCACACATTGCTACATATTATACCACCTGTAGTGTCCACACATTATGCTACACTGTTGTGCACACACATTATGCCACCTGTAGTGCCCACACATTATGCCACCTGTAGTGCCTACACATGCCACCTGTAGTGCCTACACATTATGCCACCTGTAGTGCCCACACATTATGCCACCTCGAGTGCCCACACAGTATACTCACCAGCAGCATCCTCAGGCAGCTGGCAGAGCAGCAGTCACACCCTCACAATGGTAAGGTATTCGCTCGCCACAAGATTGTATTCCCCCCTATGCCCACGTGGATAGTAGACGTTAGACAGTAACTGATGACATCAGGGTACATCTAGGGAAGGGGATCTAGCTGTAACCGTCTCACAATAGGTCACGCCCATGAGGCCGCGCTGCTGCTAAACTCCAGGTCGGAGGAGCATTTGATGGGCTCCTCCAATCAGAGCTCAGCACAAGTGCACTGCAGCGCTGATCCTGACTGCACTGTGCCCTGGTCCTCTCTGCGTGTAGCTACCGGCCGGCTCAGGCACAGCCTTGATGACTGCTCGGCAAGCAGCTGCTCTGCAGCCTGCCATACAATTATAAATGGCGCCGGGCAGTGTGGACCCCTATATTGCGGCAGGCCCCGGTGAAGTGCACCGGATGCGTTCCTCCCGATGGTTAGGCACTAGGGGAAGGATTAGGTTTAGGCTGCAGTGGGGAGGGTTAGGTTGCGGGGAGGGTTAGGGTACTTACCCACAGGCATCGGTATGCCGCTGTCGGTATTCTGACTGCCGGCATCCCGACTGCCTGGATCCCGTACCCACCCCGGCCGCAGATTTCCCCCTGATTCAGAGATGGCTGCACCTATGCGGCCCCCATCCAACCATTAATGAAAGTACCAAGGGGTCTATTTATTACATCAACATTTTTGCTGTAGAACGTCTTTAGTTTTGTTTTTAATAAAAAGTAAAGTGGGGAGTAATCCTGATTTATCCGCACATTGTGGTGTCGACGTTATGTCTACATTGTGTGACTTGTTGATCGTTTGAGTACATCTCCAATTCCAGGCACCCTGCAAGTCAAACGTGGGGCAGCGCCAGTGCCGCCCCCAGCGCCTTTGACAACGAAACCACTGGAACAAACCCTTGTTACAGCCCTGGTTGTACACATGCCTGCAACATCTGGTTGTACACATGTCTAGCATGCACCTAGTTACACCCACCCACACAACTAGTACACCTGCATGCCACACACACCCAGTGCCCACACTGTGGCATAATATGAACTTGTGCTGCTACAGTGTATAACACATTTGTAGTGCTGGGAGAATATACACATTATACTTTCCCCACTTATCATATTGACAATTTTATTGGTAGGAGCCCCCACAAGTTAGTTGCCCTGTGGCCCGCACAAACCTTAATCCAGCTTTACACGCACCTGGGGGCTGATTCAGAGATATACAGTGCATCCGGAAAGTATTCACATTTCTTCACTTTTTTCACATTTTGTTATGTTACAGCCTTATTCCAAAATGGAATAAATTCATTTTTGTCCTCAAAATTCTACACACAATACCCCATAATGACAACGTGTAAAAAGTTTTTTTTTGAGATTTTTGCAAATTTAATTTAAAAAAAACAAAACACTGAAGGTGCATACACACACACAATGATATTTTGAATGATTATCAATAACAATATAGTTTATCATTCAATCGTTGAAAAAATCATTCACTTTCTGAGTTAAAACGATGAACGATTATCGTTCATGCGCGTTCACACATTTGTAGTTTGTAGTTCAGTCAGACTGACTCAACGATTTTCAGTAAGGGAATATGCAAAACTCGTTTGTAGTTCAAAAAAATCGTTAATTACATTTAGTAAATGAACAATTTCAGTAAACGATTTTCATTCATTTTTCCCTTGAAAAAATGAACGAAAATCATTTACTAAAATCGTTCATTTACTAATTCGTTGTGTGTGTGTATGCAGCTTTAGAAATCACATGTACATAAGTAATCACAGCCTTTGCTCAATACTTTGTTGATGCACCTTTGGCAGCAATTACAGCCTCAAGTCTATTTGAATATGATGCCACAAGCTTGGCACACCTATCTTTGGGCAGTTTCACCCATTCCTCTTTGCAGCACCTCTCAAGCTCCATCACGTTGGATGGGAAGCGTCGGTGCACAGACATTTTCAGATCTCTCCAGAGATGTTCAATCGGATTCAAGTCTGGGCTCTGGCTGGGCCACTCAAGGACACTCACAGAGTTGTCCTGAAGCCACTCCTTTCATATCTTGGCTGTGTGCTTAGTGTCATTGTCCTGCTGAAAGATGAACCGTCGCCCCAGTCTGAGGTCAAAAGCGCTTTAGAGCAGGTTTTCATTCAGGATGCACAGAGCGCAGGGTGTAGACAGGCATCCTACAGTGTCTGCAGCTGAGGACACTCCAAGCCATCGCTGCACTTACCGGTGCTGCTGGCCTAGCCCCTTCCGCACAATGCAATGACGTCATGCGTCCGACGTTGGGCACTAAGGGGGCGTGGCCAGCATAGGAAGCATTTAAGCCCTGTTAGGGGTCAGCTTGCACTGCCCCTTAAGCCGCAGCACGACTGATATGTTGCGGCATTTGGGGAAGGGGAGGGGGCAGCGACAGGGACCGTTTCCTGAAATGGAAGCGTGTCATCTCCATTTTGTGGGAGTGCCGGAGTCTTTCCGACGCAGATTTACTGGCCTTGGCTACTGAGATAAGATGGCCATTCTGACAGCCTCATTTATCAATGAGTTTATCACTCAAACTAGTGCTAAATGTCACTGAGTATGATAAATGGTGTTCCAGCCAATCAGCTCCCAACTGTCATTTTTCAAACACATGACAGTTAGGAGCTGATTGGCTGGAGCACCATTATCATATGCAACAAGTTTTATCATTCGTTGTGAATGATAAAACTCGTTGATAAATGAGGCCCTGAGTCGCCTAGAGCTGCATACACACACAACGATTTTGTCACCAACGATTTTTTGAATGATTTTCTGTCAGATTATCTGTCAGAATTTTTAAAGTGTAATGAACGATTTTTTTGAACTACAAACGATTTTTGCATATTCACTTAATGAAAACCGTTCAGTTGGTCAGTCTGACTGAACTACAAACGTGAACGCGCATGAACGATAATCGTTCATCATTTTAACTCATAAAGTGGAGGATTTTTTAAACGATTGAACGATAAACAATATCGTTACCCATAATCGTTCAAAAAAAATCGTTGTGTGTGTCTGCACCTTTAGACTCACTCAGGTGGCGTATGCCACAACCGATGATGATCTCATGCTGCCTTTGGATGGCGTCACTTGTCCTCAAATGCCTTCTGTGGCAATACCATATATTGTACGCGGCTGCGATGCAAACAGCGTTCATCTCTGAATAATGCCCCTATTTGTACAGATGCGCGCATCACGCGCTTAGATAACAAAGACAAGGGGGTACATTTACTAAAGTGAGAGTTTTTAGAAGTGGAGATGTTGCCCATAGCAACCAATCAGAGTCTAGCTCTTATCTTCTACAAGGTGCTAGATAAATGTAAAGTAGAATCTAATTGGTTGCTATGGGCAACACCTCCACTTCTAAAAACTCTCACTTTAGTAAATATACCTCAAGCAGTTCTGTGTTTGGGGTTCAGACTATTAATCCATTCTCATGTAAAGCAATAACAGGTAAACTGTCCATTGCCACCAAGGCATTGTGGGTAGTGATATGCAAATGACCCTATTACATGCTATTAGCATTTACGGCAATAGCCGGCCTGCAGATCATTTTCTAGAAGCATCACAGATGTGAGGAATCCGCTAGCAGACTATTCCGAACCCAGCTCTCGCAGCTGCTGCCAGCCACAAATGAAACCCTCAGGATTTATTTTCTTATCTAATTTATTTTTGCATTATGCAACGTTTCCTGGATAATGCTGAACGCTGCCTCAATAACGCCATATCTGTATTTTCAGCACGGTGGTTAATAAAGCAGTCACTTTTGTTACGGAGCGGTAACGAGGCAGCGCCATTCTCTCCGAGCCATGAATAGTTAATGTGTACAGTATAATCTCTCTCGCTGCGTTTATCATGCTGGATGGGAGAGCACCGCACGCCGCGCTCCCAATAAGAGCATAATTCCATCTGATTGCAATAAACGTGTCATTTGTTTATGTCTGTGACAGCTCCTGGAAGAGGCTGAGCAAATGAAATGTATAAATCTCAAGGGCAGGAAAACAAAGTTATCTGCAATTTGTCATCAAACACAGAAAGGCTACAGCCGCAGACGAAAATAGGATCAAGTTCCTGCGCAGTTATTTATTTATTATCCGTTATTTATACAGCGCACACATATTCCCGCAGCACTTTACTGAGAATATTTGGCGCTTCATATTAGTCCTTGTCCCAGTGGAGCTTACAATCTATGGGGTTGATTCAATCCAGCGTGATCCTGTTAAGCTCCCAGGATGGAGCTATACAATTGCCCATGTAGCGCCCGGCACTTATGTCGGCAGATGCAGTTTACCTCGATGCTCTTACCGCGTAAGATGATGCATCGTGGCACTAGTGAGCGCAGATTGCTGCTCACACCTTAAAATGCGCATCTCGTTCACATAAATAAAACCAGAAGCTACATTGTTAGCGTCCAATGATCAATGGGGTGTGCGACATTCCTACATCTGTGTGCGACTGAGCCCGAATCTGAGTAAAATGGACTCTGATGGGAGCGGCCGCAGTTTTTCCTCTTACCAACTACTGTGATGCTTCATCTGCTTCTGCGACTCTGTACGTGTATGAAATAAATGAATGTGCGGCTGAAGTCGCAGCCTAATGTCTCTAGTACACTGAGAGCGTCTTTTTGCTGCGTCTGCGATGCAACAAAGACGCATAATTTGAAGAAAGATATAGTACGCCACACCTCTCAGATGCGTTGGACGCGCCGCACCTACTGTAATACTTTCCTTTTGTTTCTAATCTATCTCATATCTAAAGGAGATGTCCACTCGTCATGCCATGCTTTAATTCACATCCTCTAATTTATAATAATGTTTGCTGACATCATTATTTATATTTTAGCTCCTTCATGTCACGTACCCACCTGAGTTGGGATGTAGTTTATTGACCGGTGGATTCCGACAGCAGAAGCCCAACAAGGGACTTAAGATAGGTGTCGAAATACCAACGCCTATCTTAATCCCGACGCCGGAATGTCGTAAGACGCCGGACTGATCGAGGTAAGTCCAGCGGTCCTCAGCACCCAGCTGCGGGGGGAGGTGTTAGATTTAGGCACCCCCGGAGGGACTTAGGGTTAGGCACCCCCCGGGAAGGGTTAGGCTAGGGGAAGGGGGGGTTAGAGTTAGGCGCCACTGGGGGAAGGTCAGGGTTAAGCACCCCCCGGGAGGGTTAGGTTTAGGCACCCCCGGTGGGGACTTGGGGTTAGGCACCACCCCAGGATTTTTAGGGTTAGGCATCCCTAAGGGAGGGTTAGGGGGGGAGGAGGGTAGGGTTAGGGTACTTACATGCTCTGTCGGGATTCTTCTGTGTCGGCCTTCCGGCGTCAGCATTTCATCCTGGCGGCTATTGAGCTGCTGGGATTTCATACCCAACCCCTGAAGTTAATCACATGCATTTTACTAGCATTTAGTTGTTGTTTTTTAACGCATCCTGTTACATTCATTTGTCCTTACTACAAGTATATACACTGCAGAAGCCTAAAAGTGAGCGCTAAGGACTGAAAATTCACTAGCATCAAAAACATGAAACGCGTCTGCTTGTGCTGTAAGCGTGTACAAGGTTTATAATCCCAGCTACTCTGTAACGCAAAGGGTTTAATTGCCTTGAAAAGTTTTTAAGGATTGTGCCTATCAATGCAACAACATGTCACAGTGCTTCTGGTTGTCCGTGGCCAGCTCACAAGTGTTTAGGTTGGAAATAACTTCTGAACTTTTTGTACTTATTTTTCTAAAACAATAGGGAATAGAAAACAAAAATAATAAAGGAACAATTTACAAATGGGTCAGGAACAGAATGAAGAAAAAAAAACCACGTGTGGATTTCCTAAGAAGTATGTGTCATATTTTCAGCTTTACAATAACCCTGCAACCCTGAACTAGCAGTACTGCGGGGTCTCCAATCTATGGGACACACGCGGTTTAAGATAGGGTAACCCCTCCCGGATCCTGCGGCCCCCTGATGCTCCAAGGCACTGAATGTAGACTCCGGCAGATGCAGGTTACCAAAGCTGCTGATTCAGCCAAAACCAAATTTACCATCCTCTCACATTCTAGAATCTAATATCTCCTATTTTTTTCCCATTTGCAGACTTCTTTATCTAATCTCTAGAGAGAACCACAGAATATTGTCCTCGTCTGCTTTTGACAGATATATATTACTTTTTTTTTTTTTTTAAAGCTCATCCGTAAAGTAGGAATTACTTCAAGTAGAGAATTGTCTAAGGGCCACATTCATCAATGCTGTTTTGGGGGATATTACCCCCCACTACCACCGTTTTCAGGGAATACCTCTGTTTTTGTTTGCAAAAGCAGCCCCCGTGGGTTTCTAAGGGGGCTGCAAAAAAGTGAAATGTGCCAAGCCCAAGGTAACATGATGCAATATTTTTTCCGGCAGAGGGATCCGAACGACCCCTCCCTGGTGCTGCCTGCTTCCAGATGTGCAGTAGCATGGAGGCACAGGGGCAAACTCGAAAAGTAAAGTGATTGCAAATATCATTACTTAATTTCTTACTGATTGCCAGTGCGGGCTCTTATCCCGGCAAATCAGACATGTAGGGGAACAAAAAGACCCTACAGTCGCAAATTGCAGTAATAAGGAGTCTTGCCGTCCGACAAACCGGTTTGGTATGTATGTAGATGTACACACACACTTACCGACTAACCGACCAATATGTCTGGCCACAGCAACCGGTAGTGATGTTATTGTGGGCGGTTCCTGCCGATGGCATATGGGTCAGTGAGTCGATCGTCAGGGCACACAAGCAGCTTCTGTAGTGCTCCACGGCCGAGACAATAGTTCTGTGCATGACGCCATTTACATCGTGTGTACACTCTGATCGATGGCCGGGACGATATATCTTTCGTCAGTTGTACGAACGATATATCGGCCCGTGTGTACCCAGAATTACTCAATGAACATCTGCAGTTCAGTTCCCCCTGCATCACAAATTTACTATTCCTGGAAACAACCCAGTCTGCACGGCGTGGGCCAAAAGCGACGGCTTCCAATTGTCCGGTTTTACTTGGACAATCGGGTTTTGGAGCGCCAGACGAGAAGCAGAAAATGATCATGAAATAAAAACCGCTGTCTAATGGTAACTAATGCAACCTGACGTCGCGATGCTCTGCAGAGACATTTCCCTGAGAAGTGTGGCTACGCGGATCCTGAAAATGCCTCATTTCATTACGTAACCAAGAAAATTAGCAGCGGCACAAAGACTCACACAGGCCGAGGGGTGTTCAGCTGGTGAAATCACCCTATATCATCTTATTAGCGGCAAGCTATTAGTCTGTCAAAGCAACGTTTGATCGGTTATAAAAATTTAAAATAAATTTGCAACCATTTAATTGTGAATAGAAAACCCCAAATATGCTTCTCGCTGTTGACAAAATATTTATAAATAATGAAATTATGGATGGACTGCAACAAGAGAAGCTCTAAAAGTATATGAATTCAGGGCCTGATTCAGACCCGCTCGTGAGCGCATTGCGCTCGCAAGCGGGTCGATGGTGGGCCATTGCGCGTGCGCGAGCCCCGGAGCGAGTGAGAAATCACTCGCTCCGGGGCTCGCTCAAAGACGGGGCGGCTGTCGATGGTGATCGACAGCTCGCCCCGTTTTGTAGGCGGGTAGGAGGGGGAGACTGCGTGCGCAGAACAGTTTCCAAATTCTACTACACATGCATGCTAAATAACTGGTTACATTGCGATGGCTACGTTATAGCAAGGCGTGCTGCGATGGTGGTGACGCCACCAGTATTTAACATCCATCCCTAATGCGTGGGTCCTGTTAAATGCACCCTCTATATGTAATTAAAATTGTAAATCCAAACAGTGATAAATATCTGCCCCTGCCTCGCATGCAGCGACAGAAGAGTTAGGGCCTGATTCAGAGCCGATCGTAAGCGGCCTCTCGTTCGCTCCGAGCGATGTTTGCCCAACTGCGCATGCATACGGATCGTTATACGCATGCGCGAACCAGTCAGTGCGGTCGAAATTCATGTGCTCGCAAAATAGCGAATGCCTGATAATTTGAGTGACAGAATGAGGCGTATGTGGGTGGTAACAGGGGAAGGTGCTTGAAAACGGGGAGTGGAGATCCGAACGCAGGCGTGCTTAAAGGTCAAAACGGGCGTTTTAAGGGTGTGCATAATTAAAACAGCAGCGTCATTGAGCACGTCACTGGGTTATTTAATAGCCAGAACTGCTCGCAAAATTGTGGTAGCAAAAACCAACCACAAGAATAGCGAGCAGCTCATACCCTCATACTCGATTAATCTAATAAATAGCGGACATGACGTAGGATGCGAGTGGCCAGGGGGCGTAGTTTCCCAAAAAACGACCGCAAGTTTTGTTCGCTCGTTCAGACCTAGAGGCGTGAACAGACCGCAAACAGCGAACGGTTCATTTGAATAGCCACCCCTATTTTCAGGACGAGCGAGCGCTAATTGCGTCCGGCTCTGAATCAGGCCCTTAGTTCTCCTCTCCTGGAAATGCTCTTGTTATATACAGATTATCTCGTGCATCTCTGCTTCTCCCCGGATTTACCAAACTGTCCACATAATTCAGAAATCAAAATAAAGAATCCGATCTGTGGTTCCGCTGCCCCCGAGTCACATTAGAGCGGAGACATTATCCTGTCTGGTCTCATTTCCCATTCTGCCTCTCATCGTCCCATTCTCACATTCTGCAAGATGCTTTCCTATAAGAAAGAACTCGTTCTCCAGCAAAACAGTATGCAATGCTTCACTCCCTGCACAGCTGACAGTGCGGCTAGCAGGAGCTTTATATGACAGAACATTTGTATTTACCGATGGCTAGCCCCGTGCAAATTGTATGAAATGTGGAGCCATTGTCCTTGCGCAATTTGTGATGTCTTTGGCTTGTGTCCTAGCTCAGAGGTTTTCAAACTCCACCACTACAGTCCAGGTTTTAAGAGCACAGGTGACTTAATTAGTGCCTCAGTCAATCTGATTTAACAATCTGGCATCAAGCATGAAGTTTGGGAAACTACGTCCGAGGCAATTGTTCACAGAGGTGAGGTTGCTGTTGCTGCGTACAGAATTATAGTCTGGTGTTTACAACAGGTGTGGTATATTTTGTCGACATGTCGACTGATAAAATGTTGACGTGATTACAACATTTTAACATGGTGGTCTAGCGGTGACTTACCTAACAGGATGTATACGGTGGTATTCCGGGTCCTTGCGGTGACGCCAGGATAACTTCTGGGGGATCCTGTGGTACTTTCGTCAGTGAGTATTGCTAACCCTGCCCTTAATACCTAACCCCAACCCTTCCTCTAGTGCCTAACCTCAACCCTCTCCCTAGTGCTTAAACTCAGCCCTCCCCCTACTGCCTAACCCTAGTACCTAACATTAACCTCCCCCTAGAGCCTCACCATAACCCTCCCCCTAGTGCCTAACCCTCCCCCTAGTGCCTAACCCTTAAGATCCCCCCTAGTGCCTAACCCTCCCCTTAGTGTCTAACCCTTACGATCCCCCCTACTCCCTAACCCTCCCCCTAGTACTTAACCCTAACTCTGCCCCTAGTGTCTAACCCCAACCCTTCCCCTAGTGCCTAACCCTCCCCCTAGTGCCTAACCCTCCCCCTAGTACTTAACCCTAACCCTGCCCCTAGTGTCTAACCCCAACCCTTCCCCTAGTACCTAACCCTCCCCCTAGTGCCTAACCCTCCCCCTAGTGCCTAACCCTCCCCCTAGTACTTAACCCTAACCCTGCCCCTAGTGCCTAACCCTCTCCCTAGTGCCTAACCCTCCCCCTAGTACTTAACCCTAACCCTGCCCCTAGTGCCTCACCCTAACCCTCACCCTAACCCTCCCCCTAGTGCCTAACCCTAACCCTCCCCCTAGTGCCTAACCCTAACCCTCCCCCTAGTGCCTTACCCTAACCTCCCCTTAGTGCCTTACCCTAGCCCTCCCACTAATGCCTAACCCAACCCTACCCTTAATGCCTAACCCTCCCCCTAGTGCTTTACCCTAACCCTCCCCCTAGCGCCTAACCCCAACCCAACCTCCCCCTAATGCCTATCCCTCCCCTTAATGCCTAACCCTCCCCCTAGCGCCTAACCCCAACCCAACCTCCCCCTAATGCCTATCCCTCCCCTTAATGCCTAACCCTCCCCTAGTGCCTTACCCTAACTCTCCCCCTAGTGCCTTACCCTAATCCTCCCACTAATGCCTAACCCCAACCCTCCCCCTAATGCCTAACCCTCCCCTTAATGCCTAACCCTTCCCCTAGTGCCTTACCCTAACCCTCCCACTAATGCCTACCCCAAACCCTACCCTTAATGCCTAACCCTCCCCCTAGTGCCTTACCCTAACCCTCCCCCTAGCGCCTAACCCTCCCCCTAATGCCTAACCCTCTCCCTAGTGCCTAACCCTCCCCCTAATGTCTAACCCTCCCCCTAATGCCTAACCCTCCCCCTAGTGCAAAACTCCAACCCTCCCCCTAATGCCTAACCCTCCCCTTAAGGTCTAACCCTCCCCCTGGTGCCTATCCCTAACCCTCCCTCTAATGCCTAACTCTCCCCTTAATGCCTAACCCTCCTCCTAGTGCCTTACCCTAACCCTCCCACTAGTGCCTAAACCTCCCATTAGTGCCTAACCCTTACGATCCCCCTAGTGCCTAACCCCAAGCCTCCTCCTAGTGCCTAACCCTCCCCCTAGTGCCTAACCCTCCTAGGGCCTAAACCTAACCCTCCCAAAAGTGCCTAACCCTCCCCCTAATGCCTAACCCTCCTCTTAGTGCCTAACCCTCCTCCTAGTAGCTAACCCTCCCCCTAATGCCTAACCCTCCTCCTAGTGCCTAACCCTCCTCCTAGTGCCTAACCCTCCCCCTAGTGCCTAACCCTCCCCCTAGTGCCTAACCCTAACCATATCCCTAAGCCTTACCCTAACCCTCCCACTAGTGCCTAACCCCAACCATCCCCCTAATGATATTGTGAATGCCAACAACGTAAATGTCGTCATTATGACTACTTGTCGTTTGTAACAATGGCAAAATCCACATGATAAGCCTAAAGTAACTCTCTTGGTCCCTATCAAAATGCCGGGATGAGCTTTATGACACAAATTAGACACTCCCCAATTCCACTCGACCGCACCCAAAGTTAATCAAGACCATACCCCAAATTGATAATTGGATTTGACTGCCCAAAAAAAGCAGAATTGTTGGGGGTTATACACATGTGGACCTCAGGCATTATACCCAAAATCTCAGGGTACCCACCATTTTTTTTAACT
Organism: Taudactylus pleione; assembly: GCA_031769625.1. NCBI lineage: Eukaryota > Metazoa > Chordata > Amphibia > Anura > Myobatrachidae > Taudactylus > Taudactylus pleione. The sequence continues at coordinate 3,786,917 of JAUIMM010000482.1, forward strand.
GCCGGGCTACCTAGAGGCAAAGCTGATGAAAAACCGGCAAGAATATGAAAATATAAAAGCCCACATTCTAACCAGAGTTACCCTTTAATAGTTGCTAATGTCACTTGGTTAACCATGGATATCATGGTGGTGTAGAGGTCAGTATTACTGCTTCACAGCACGGAGGTCAAAAGCTTAATTCCAGGCCAGAGTGTTATAAGTGTGGAGTTTGTATGTTCTCTTTGTGTTTGTGTGGGCTTCCTCCTGCTTCCTCCCACACCCCAATAACCTACTGGTAGGTTATCCCTAGTGCATATGTGCACATGTGGTAGCGCATACAGATTGTAAGATACTGGGGCAGGGACTGATGGCTGATGAAAATGACAAATATAGACGGATTGCACTTGCAACTGCGTATGCAGATCGAGCGACTGTCAGCTATTGCGCATGCGTATAAACCGCACTACACGGGCGCCGCGAATACACTGCGATTATGCACGCAGACAGGAATCCATCGCAGAGTGAGTGACAGGCTGTGAGCATTTGGGATGGTGACGGGGGAGTGGTTGGAAAAACGCAAGTCGTGCCTGTCCGTTTGGACGCTGTTTCATGGGCGTGCATAAATTAGCCGCTGCAATTGCACATGCAGCGTCAGTACTATGAGACTTGCAATTTTTGCGACAGGTCAGACCTGCTGTAATTGCGCGTGAGGGGCCGATGTGCTTTGATGTTACCGATGTATACGCAGGACTGTGAGGTATTATGGATGTGAGATAGCAGTAGTGGGCATCTCTATGCTGGCTGAGCTGTGGCTGATGTTACAGATGTATACACAGGACTGTGAGGTATTACAGATGTGAGATAGCAGTAGTGGGCGTCTCTATGCTGGCTGTGCTGTGGCTGATGTTACCGATGTATACGCAGGACTGTGAGGTGTTACAGATGTGAGATAGCAGTAGTGGGCGTCTCTATGCTGGCTGTGCTGTGGCTGATGTTACTGATGTATACACAGGACTGTGAGGTATTACAGATGTGAGATAGCAGTAGTGGGCGTCTCTATGCTAGCTGAGCTGTGGCTGATGTTACAGATGTATACACAGGACTGTGAGGTATTACAGATGTGAGATAGCAGTAGTGGGCGTCTCTATGCTGGCTGTGCTGTGGCTGATGTTACCGATGTATACGCAGGACTGTGAGGTGTTACAGATGTGAGATAGCAGTAGTGGGCGTCTCTATGCTGGCTGTGCTGTGGCTGATGTTACAGATATATACACAGGACTGTGAGGTATTACAGATGTGAGATAGCAGTAGTGGGTGTCTCTATGCTGGCTGTGCTGTGGCTGATGTTACAGATGTATACACAGGACTGTGAGGTATTACAGATATGAGATGGCAGTAGTGGGTGTCTCTATGCTGGCTGTGCTGTGGCTGATGTTACATATGTATACACAGGACTGTGAGGTATTACAGATGTGAGATAGCAGTAGTGGGTGTCTCTATGCTGGCTGAGCTGTGGCTGATGTTACAGATGTATACACAGGACTGTGAAGTATTACAGATGTGAGATAGCAGTAGTGGGCGTCTCTATGCTGGCTGAGCTGTGACTGATGTTACAGATGTATACACAGGACTGTGAGGTATTACAGATGTGAGATAGCAGTAGTGGGCGTCTCTATGCTGGCTGTGCTGTGGCTGATGTTACAGATGTATACACAGGACTGTGAGGTATTACAGATGTGAGATAGCAGTAGTGGGTGTCTCTATGCTGGCTGAGCTGTGACTGATACTGATGTATACACAGGACTGTGAGGTATTATTACAGATGTGAGATAGCAGTAGTGGGTGTCTCTATGCTGGCTGAGCTGTGGCTGATGTTACAGATGTATACACAGGACTGTGAGGTATTACAGATGTGAGATAGCAGTAGTGGGTGTCTCTATGCTGGCTGTGCTGTGACTGATACTGATGTATACACAGGATTGTGAGGTATTACAGATGTGAGATAGCAGTAGTGGGTGTCTCTATGCTGGCTGTGCTGTGGCTGATGTTACAGATGTTTACACAGGACTGTGAGGTATTACAGATGTGAGAAAGCAGTAGTGGGTGTCTCTATGCTGGCTGAGCTGTGGCTGATGTTACAGATGTATACACAGGACTGTGAGGTATTACAGATATGAGATGGCAGTAGTGGGTGTCTCTATGCTGGCTGTGCTGTGGCTGATGTTACATATGTATACACAGGACTGTGAGGTATTACAGATGTGAGATAGCAGTAGTGGGTGTCTCTATGCTGGCTGAGCTGTGGCTGATGTTACAGATGTATACACAGGACTGTGAAGTATTACAGATGTGAGATAGCAGTAGTGGGCGTCTCTATGCTGGCTGAGCTGTGACTGATGTTACAGATGTATACACAGGACTGTGAGGTATTACAGATGTGAGATAGCAGTAGTGGGCGTCTCTATGCTGGCTGTGCTGTGGCTGATGTTACAGATGTTTACACAGGACTGTGAGGTATTACAGATGTTAGAAAGCAGCAGTGGGCGTCTCTATGCTGGCTGAGCTGTGGCTGATGTTACAGATGTATACACAGGACTGTGAGGTATTACAGATGTGAGATAGCAGTAGTGGGCGTCTCTATGCTGGCTGTGCTGTGTCTGATGTTACTGATGTATACACAGGACTGTGAGGTATTACAGATGTGAGATAGCAGTAGTGGGTGTCTCTATGCTGGCTGAGCTGTGACTGATACTGATGTATACACAGGACTGTGAGGTATTATTACAGATGTGAGATAGCAGTAGTGGGTGTCTCTATGCTGGCTGAGCTGTGGCTGATGTTACAGATGTATACACAGGACTGTGAGGTATTACAGATGTGAGATAGCAGTAGTGGGTGTCTCTATGCTGGCTGTGCTGTGACTGATACTGATGTATACACAGGACTGTGAGGTGTTACAGATGTGAGATAGCAGTAGTGGGTGTCTCTATGCTGGCTGTGCTGTGGCTGATGTTACAGATGTTTACACAGGACTGTGAGGTATTACAGATGTGAGAAAGCAGTAGTGGGTGTCTCTATGCTGGCTGAGCTGTGGCTGATGTTACAGATGTATACACAGGACTGTGAGGTATTACAGATGTGAGAAAGCAGTAGTGGGCGTCTCTATGCTGGCTGAGCTGTGGCTGATGTTACAGATGTATACACAGGACTGTGAGGTATTACAGATGTGAGAAAGCAGTAGTGGGCGTCTCTATGCTGGCTGAGCTGTGGCTGATGTTACAGATGTATACACAGGACTGTGAGGTGTTACAGATGTGAGATAGCAGTAGTGGGTGTCTCTATGCTGGCTGTGCTGTGGCTGATGTTACAGATGTATACACAGGACTGTGAGGTAATACAGATGTGAGATAGCAGTAGTGGGTGTCTCTATGCTGGCTGAGCTGTGGATGATGTTACAGATGTATACACAGGACTGTGAGGTATTACAGATGTGAGATAGCAGTAGTGGGTGTCTCTATGCTGGCTGTGCTGTGGCTGATGTTACAGATGTATACACAGGACTGTGAGGTATAACAGATGTGAGATAGCAGTAGTGGGCGTCTCTATGCTGGCTGTGCTGTGGCTGATGTTACAGATGTTTACACAGGACTGTGATGTATTACAGATGTGAGAAAGCAGTAGTGGGTGTCTCTATGCTGGCTGTGCTGTGGCTGATGTTACAGATGTATACACAGGACTGTGAGGTATTACAGATGTGAGATAGCAGTAGTGGTTGTCTCTATGCTGGCTGTGCTGTGGCTGATGTTACAGATGTATACACAGGACTGTGAGGTATTACAGATGTGAGATAGCAGTAGTGGGTGTCTCTATGCTGGCTGAGCTGTGGCTGATGTTACAGATGTATACACAGGACTGTGAGGTATTACAGATGTGAGATAGCAGTAGTGGGTGTCTTTATGCTGGATGAGCTGTGGCTGATGTTACAGATGTATACACAGGACTGTGAGGTATTACAGATGTGAGATAGCAGTAGTGGGTGTCTCTATACTGGCTGAGCTGTGGCTGATGTTACAGATGTATACACAGGACTGTGAGGTATTACAGATGTGATATAGCAGTAGAGGGCGTCTCTATGCTGGCTGTGCTGTGGCTGATGTTAAAGATGTATACACAGGACTGTATACACAGGACTGTGAGGTATTATGGATGTGAGATAGCAGTAGTGGGTGTCTCTATGCTGGCTGAGCTGTGGCTGATGTTACGCAGGACTGTGAGGTATTACAGATGTGAGATAGCAGTAGTGGGTGTCTCTATGCTGGCTGTGCTGTGGCTGATGTTACAGATGTATACACAGGACTGTGAGGTATTACAGATGTGAGATAGCAGTAGTGGGTGTCTCTATGCTGGCTGTGCTGTGGCTGATGTTACAGATGTATACACAGGACTGTGAGGTATTACAGATGTGAGATAGCAGTAGTGGGTGTCTCTATGCTGGCTGAGCTGTGGCTGATGTTACAGATGTATACACAGGACTGTGAGGTATTACAGATGTGAGATAGCAGTAGTGGGTGTCTATGCTGGCTGTGCTGTGACTGATGTTACAGATGTATACCCAGGACTGTGAGGTATTACAGATGTGAGATAGTAGTAGTGGGTGTCTCTATGCTGGCTGAGCTGTGGCTGATGTTACAGATGTATACACAGGACTGTGAGGTATTACAGATGTGAGATAGCAGTAGCGGGTGTCTCTATGCTGGCTGAACTGTGGCTGATGTTACAGATGTATACACAGGACTTTGAGGTATTACAGATGTGAGATAGCAGCAGTGGGCGTCTCTATGCTGGCTGTGCTGTGGCAGGCATTAACATATTTCCGCAGCTTCATTGCTTGCGATTACGCAGCTGCAATTGCGATCCATACTAAGGCTGGGTACACACCTAAACGACTGGGAATCGTGGCGATGTTCAGGGCGATTTGCCTTCACCCTGGACATTGCATGATTGCCAGTACACACTTAAAAGATTTAATGAACGACGGAACAATCACTGTGTACAGGACGCTCGCAAGCGGGTCGATGGTACCCAAAAGCGCATGCGCACGACGGAGACTGCGACGGGGAAGCCGTTGCTCGGGTTCTCGCACCAAAGGGGGCGTGCTGTCGATGGTGAGTGATAGCACGCCCCCTTTGGTGGGCGTGCCGGGTCGTGGCTGCCCAGACGGAGGCGTTCCCATGGGAACGCCTACCGTCTGGGTCCGGCCCCACTGACATCACTAGAGCCAAAATCACTCCAGGGCTTGTGGCAGCGAGACCCTACCGCAGGGTCTCGTCGCAAGCCCGGCTATGAATCAGGCCCTCTGGATGAAAGTGTAAATTAAATTCTATAAACAGGGAGATTAATCTTATTCAGAGCAAAGTTTTCCAAGTTTAACCAGAAAGAAATTGTAAATATTTCAAGGGTCAATGGGCCTGATTCAGACCCGTTCGCTATTTGCGGTCATTCGTTCAAAAACAAGGGGTGGCTATTCAAATGATCCGTTCGCAAATTGCAGTCTGTTCACACCTCTAAGTCTGAACGAGCGAGCAAAACATACGCTCGTTTATTTGTTAAAAACGCCCCCTGGCCGCTCGCACCATACGTCATGTCCGCTATTTATTAGATTAATCGAGTACATCGACCAGCGTATGAACTGCTCGCTATTCTTGTGGTTGTTTTTTTCAACCAGTATTTTGCGAGCAGTTCTGAGTTAAAAAAAACCAAGTGATGTGGTCAATGACGCTGCTGGATTAATTATGCACACCCTTAAAACGTCCGTTTTGACCTTTAAGCACGCCTGCGTTCGGATCTCCACTCCCCATTTTCAAGCACCTTCCCCTGTTACCACCCACATACGCCTCATTCTGTCACTCAAAATAGCAGGCATTCGCTATATTGCGAGCACATGAATTTCGGCCGCACTGACTGGTTCGCGCATGCGTATAACGATCCGTACGCATGCGCAGATGTGCGAACATCGCTCGGAACGAGCGTACTGCCGCTAGCGAGTGGCTCTGAATGAGGACCTATGAGCGCGAGAAGAAAGTCATCCAGCTGGATAGCTGCTGCTAATTCTCCGGCGTCCAGGCTGCGGCCAGGCCTGGGCACGGCACAAGTCAGTGTAATTTCACTTCATTTTAAACACGACATGACAGGAAGATACGATGGTACTGAATAATCCAAAAGCATTAAAACTTCTAAGAAACTCGCTCCCCGATGAAAACTTAATGTCAATAATTCATTCCAAATGGCCTGAAATGCAGAACCATGAATGGAATGGGAGAAGGAAACAGATGGACGACGGCGGTAGATGGAATTCTGTCGCACGCTGAGAGGGGAACCGCAACATTTAGTGCGATCTGGTGTATATGTTGCAATTACAATTTCATGGCTCCATACCTATTATACGACACATTAAACACCCAGCTGTCATACATGGCCATCCTTATAGAGACATTAAAATTATTTCATTTATTTACATTTTTTACAGTTTCAGTTTTATGGGGATTATTTTTGATGGGTAAAATAAAACGACTCCAATCATTATACAGTGTATTGGTCGGAGTCCGCAATCCCTTACTATAATGATGCTGTTCCTCTGGTCTCGGTGTTCACTGTTATAGGGTTAGGGAATAAGGGGACAGCCACAATCCTATCATGCACCCGATGACAGGCGTAGGAGCTACCCAAAACGTAATTTTGTACGATGTTGCAATAAACCAGCCGGAATGCGCACGTAGGATTAATCCTGGCCATCTTCTGTGGCGTCTTGCTTCAGTTCAGTAGCAGAAGTGGCTGAAGCAGGGTTGGACGCAAATGCAATCGCCTACGGATGCTTGCCAAAGCACATCCGACGTAAAGACTGTCTTCTCATATCTGTCAAATGTCGCTCTTCTGCGGAAAACATCGGTACCATCGAGGCAGATCGACCACTCATGCAGCATTTACAAGTCTGACCAGTTGCAGACATTGCAAGTCTCGTTGCACGCAGGCAGCTCTCATGCTGTGTATTCAGTCGCAGTGGCTAATTTATGCACGCCCATGAAACGGTGTTCAAACAGAGAGACACCCCCCCCCCACCAGTCACCACCCCCAAACGCTGACAGCCTGTCACTCACTTCGCAATGGATTCCTTTGTGCGTCCGTAATCGTAATGCAATCGCTGCACGGCTTATACGCATGCACGATGGCTTACAAACACTCAATCCGCGTCCGTAATCGCAATTGCTGCTGAATCAGGTCCAATGTGCGGAGATTACACACAAAGAAGTGCACACAATAATAGGGTAATTTCTTCCACATGTTGAGCACAAGATGCATTCCGGGCGGCCACAGCAACATTTGCACCTGGTTTACGCCAGGCATGCGTCACAGACATTTACGACCCACTTGCGTCCCTGTTATAGACCATATATTTATGGGCAGCAAGCGCACTTCATACTAGGCATCCTCAGAACACCCCAATCTCACCAATATTAGTGCACACAAATCTGGGGCGCACTGAAGCACTTGGGCACTGTTCTGGGCATTCCCAGTATGAATTTACACCGAAGAAATTTCCATAGGAATGTGATGCACCCCAATCACCCCGGGGCAACACACAATGATCAGGTCAATCTCTGTTTGCCCAGGAGCTCTGAACTTTCCACAACACAGAACCAACAAAACATTAAAGTTCACCATCGTTAAGTAGTGCAGGGGGAGAGATAGAAGAAATATCGAAATAGATTGCGGCTTCTGAATGAATAGCAGGAAGCCGATGCTGTGTAAGTAACAGTGGAACCTCATGAAAAATGGCTGCGCGGGAGTTCCGGTTAGGAGGAGGGGGTCTCATGGAAAAGTATTTTTCTCTGTGCTAATTTAGCTTTAAAGACGCAACCCCACAGTTATCTTTCCAGAGGGTAGCCCCTTCTCCTCAACTGGCAAGGAGCTCAGTGGTCCCTCTTCAACAGATGTCTCAGGGCCTGAATCAGCAAGGAACACACGCTAGCAGACGCACGCACCCAGCCGCTGCGAGAATATGCTAATCAATGTATTCGCACGGAGACCGCAGCACAAGAAGCAGACACCCAGCAAAACATAAAGCCGGCCACCTATGCTGTGATCGACAGCGCAAACATCGGGAACATCGAGTGCCATCAAAGCTGCGTGTAAGCTAAGGGTAGACCTGACCCTGCCTCAGGACTTGAGAGATTCCTGCACGCAGAGAGGCGGCCGTATGCATGCGGTGCCGTTGAGATTAATTTATGCGTGCCCATGTGACGGCGTGCGAACGCACAGGCATGCCAGCGTTTGGCCGACCACCCCCCTGTCACCACCCACAAACGGCACTTCCTATCAATCAACATCGAAGGTCCCTGCGTACTCTGAGAGAGCCCTTACCATACTCAGCAACCTGTTCGCGCACGCGCAGATCGCAAACATCGGCTCGCACCGTGCGTTCTCTCACTTGCGTTGCTTGCTGAATCAGGCCCTCAGTCACCCGTCCAGCCTCAGGCCGGCACTGGTTCCACATAATATATCCATTCAGTTATTTGATAATTATTACTGTTGCCTCTGGAATCCTCCTGTGCAAAAACCGCACTTGACCACGCGAGCCGTATACGAGCGACCACGCTGTTCAGCTAGTTCCCTCTGTCTCTGCTGCCGATCTGCGCCACGTGATCTGTGTGCATACTATACACAGGACCCAGGAGGAGGCTGATGTCACTGTATGTTACATCTTACCATCCCTACAGATGACAAGCCCCACGTCCTCTACCACTGAATAATCTCGCGTTCTTCAGTGGCCTTAGGGCCTGATTCAGAGCCGCTCGTAAGCGGATGCTCGTTCGCTCCGAGCGATGTTTGCCCAACTGCGCATGCGTACGTAATACGCATGCGCGAACCAGTCAGTGCGGCCGAAAATCGTTTGTTCGTTAAATAGCGAATGCCTGCTATTTTGAGTGACAGGAGGAGGCGTATGTGGGTGGTAACAGGGGAAGGTGCTTGAAAACGGGGAGTGGAGATCAGAACGCAGGCGTGCTTAAAGGTCAAAACGGGCGTTTTAAGGGTGTGCATAATTAATACAGCAGCGTCATTGACCACGTCACTGGGTTATTTTATAGCCAGAACTGCTCGCAAGATTGTGGTAGCAAAAACCAACCACAAGAATAGCGAGCAGTTCATACGCTGGTCGATGTACTCGATTAATCTAATAAATAGCGGACATGACGTAGCGGCCAGGGGGCGTATTTTAAAAAAAAACGACCTAAAGTTTTGTTCGCAAAGAGCGAACGGTTCATTTGAATAGCCACCCCTTTTTTTTGAACGAACGACCGCAAATAGCGAGCGGCTCTGAATGAGGTCCTTATTCCGCTGTGGACAGAAACCGAGGATAAACTAAGACGTGTGGACTCTGACTGCATTACTTTTACCAAGACATTAATATCAACAGTTTAATTGATCGTTGCATAAAACAAGACCCAAAAAAATCCTAGTTTAATACCACAGCATAGAACCATAAAATAGATATGACACTATTATCCTGTACAGAAGTTCAGGAGCTGGCATGCTGGCATGGCATGACTAATACATCTCCCTGGCTCAGATTATCGCACAGCTTCGCCCTGTAATTAGCTGGGTAGGATGATCTCTAACATGCCGCCTCCGGAGAGTTTGGGAGCAAAGACCTTGCCTCTTGCAAAACGGCTATAGATGCAGAGATGTCAATCATTGTTCCTCTCCCCGAGGCACCAAGGAGCAGGGTTACCAGATCAGCCACGGAAATCCGGACACATGAATTACACTCGCTGTACTGCTGTAATGCTGTCCACGCAGAAGCCCATGTATGACATTGGTACATATCCTGACTCTGTAATATGACTCACTTTACCTGCTACGGATTTTCCCACTTATTTTCCAATTACAAGTAGCTGGAAGTAAATAATACACCTTTTACGCCGAAGCTAAAACCCGGGTTATTGCAGGGTTAACCCGGGCAGCTCCCTGGTGTAAAAATGGAGAGGGTTGGATCGCTGTGTCGAGTGACCCGGCAATCCAACCCAGGTAAATAGCAGGGTTTAACACGGGAGTAACCCGTGAAACCCTGCTGTGTGTATGGCGCACTCCGGGTCTTGATGTTCTGCAGTGCGCCGCAAGCCGGCCGATTCGTCATCTCCAAGCGTCCACTTTCACGCCGGAAAAGCCGGGTCTATGCAGACCCGACTCTGGTGTGAGCGGCGCCGACTAAATGCCCGGGTCTGATCCGGATAGGAACCCTGGGCCTGATTCAGAGCCGGACGCTCTGACCAGAGCGCTCGCTCTGAATCAGTGCCCTCCTACATGAAAATGGAGCGGCCTTATGGACGCTCGCATAGCTGTGGGTTACCACCCACAGATATAGCGAGCGTCCATGATGATGGTCGCGATGGTCAAGACCATCGCGACCATCGGGCTTGCGACGAAGACCCTGCGGTAGGGTCTCGCTGCCGCAAGCCCTGGAGTGATTTTGGCTCTATCAGAGCCAAAATCACTCCCACTGACATCACTAGTGATGTCAGTGGGGCCGGACCCAGACAGTAGGCGTTCCCATGGGAACGCCTCCGTCTGGCAGCCATGCCCCCGGCACGCCCACCAAAGGGGGCGTGCTGTCAATCAACATCGACAGCACGCCCCCTTTGGTGCGAGACCCGGAGCGACGGATAGCCCGTCGCTATCCGGGTCTCGCGCATGCGCACGATGGAGCTCCCTCCGTCGTGCGCATGCGCAGTGGGGAACATCGACCCGCTTGCGAGCGTCCTGCGCTCGCGAGCGGGTCTGAATTACCCCCCCCTGTTCCAACTCCGGGTCAGACCCGGAATTTTGGTGGAAAAGGGGTATAACTGATGAGAAACATACTAGAACCATACTTGCCAACTCTCCCTCATTGTCAGGGAGACTCCCTGAAATAGCAGCAATCTCCTTGTCTCCCTGAAAAGTCTACCAATCTCCCTCATTTCACCTTACCCCCATTATGTAGCTGTTATATAAAAGAAAAAACAGAGATATATACATTCAAATGGGATGATTAGTATAATTTCCTTGCATTGGTTACATGTATTTTCTGAGAAGTATCAGTATGTTTTCATCAACAAGTAGATCTTACTAACTGCTTTGGGGCTCATTTACATTTGGATGTAAGTCAGTTATATGACACGCCTCTCAGATGTAGCCGTACACGCCCACTTTACCGCCGCACTCATAGGTGTTGCTTTCACAACCTCCCTGAAATACTTTTTCAAAAGTAGGTAAGTGTGACTAGAACACAGGTTCTCAAACTCGGTCCTCGGGACCCCACACAGTGCATGTTTTCCAGGTCTCTTCACGGAATCAAAAGTGAAATTATTATAACCACATGTGGATCTTTTAAAATATGTCAGTGAGTAATGAATACACCTGTGCACCTACTGGGTGACCTGGAAAACCTGTCCTGTGTGGGGTCCTGAGGACCGAGTTTGAGAACCACTGCACTAAAATAACCGCGATCCATTAATTCAGCTCTGGTAACTACAATAGGAAGACAAGTAGGAGAATCACGAGCAGTTTTTATAGCCAGTTAAATGGGCCACCCCCACCCGGAGAATTTGGGTAATCTATGAGGGTTTATTCTGAGCAGTTATGAACCAGCCCCTTTCCTAACACGGTCGGTATCTGGACCACTGCACATAGATGGGACATTCTGACCCGGAGACGGTAGCAGTGCGTTACATTTGCAGAATGGAGGAAGGGATTAACACCATAGCCATTAACTGTACCCGGTGGGGGCTGGGATTATCCTGACAGGTGCTGAATAATTCAATACCTGTCACAATAAGAACCACTGTGCGCTTGGTAATTACTTTGATGTCAATCCTTGCATCCATTTAGCAAGTATAACACATGTCTGGGTCAGGAGTTCGTACTTATGATCACTGAACCCAGAGCTCGCTCCCCTCTGCTGTAATCTGTGATTTCGATGAAATGCCGTGAAATCTGCATTTCAGTCTGACCTGCATTTTACTTCTCATCAATTATGCCTAATAAACTCAGCATTTAAAGCAGCAATCCTACAGAGTAGTTTTTTTTTTTATCTCTTAAGCTGCATACACACACAACGATTTTTTGAACGATTATTGTTAAATGATATCGTGTAACGATAATCGTTTGAAAAATCGTTCACTTTCTGTGCGAAAATGATGAAAGATTATCGTTCATGCGCGTTCATGTTTGTATTTTGTAGTTCAGTCAGACTGGCCAACTCAACGATTTTCATTAAGTTAATATGCAAAAATCGTTTGTAGTTCAAAAAAATCGTTCATTACACTTTAAAAAATCTGACAGGTAATCTGACAGATAATCGTTCATAAAATCGTTCAGAAAATCGTTGGTAACAAAATCGTGTGTGTATGCAGCTTAAAAGGTAAGCACCTTTTAAGCGTGCATCTGATTGGCATTTTTCTTAGCTGTCTTTATACAAATCATTATCTCCTTTTCAAAATCTCTCTGGGGGTTGCAAAGAATGGCTGGCAGTCATACACATGCACATGGGCACAAAGCTTTTATCTTGTCATAAGTCGATAAAGGGGAAAAGGATTTACATTACACAGCAGACCAAGGGCCTGATTCAGAGCCGCTCGTAAGCGGCAGTATGCTCGTTCCGAGCGATGTTCGCACATCTGCGCATGCGTACGGTTTATAATATGCATGCGCGAACCAGTCAGTGCGGCCGAAAATCATTTGTTCGCTATATAGCGAATGCCTGCTACTTTGAGTGACAGGATGAGGCGTATGTGGGTGGTAACAGGGGAAGGTGCTTTAAAACGGGGAGTGGAATTAAGAACGCAGGCGTGCTTAAAGGTCAAAACGGGCGTTTTATGGGTGTGCATAATTAAAACAGCAGCGTCATTGACTACGTCACCTGGTTGTTTTATAGTCAGAACTGCTCGCAATATAGTGGTAAGAAAAACCAACCACAAGAATAGCGAGCAGTTCATACGCTGATCGATGTACTCGAATAATCTAATAAATAGCGGACATGACGTATGATGCGAGCGGCTAGGGGGCGTATTTTTTAAAAAAACATCCGCATGTTTTGTTCGCTCGTTCAGACATGGAGGCGTCAACAGACCGCAAAGAGCGAACGGTTCATTTGAATAGCCACCCCCTTTTTCTAATTGCGTCCGGCTCTGAATCAGGCCCCAAGCTCAGAGAGCCAGCCAAAGCCTTTCTGACCTCTACTATGGCATGTGACTGTGGTTGCCATAGTAGTCCATGATACTGTTTATGAATTTTAAACATTAGGAGCAACCTGAACAAACAAACCACATTAACAAGATAAATGCCAAGATTGTTCTTATAGCGTGCCACAGGGCTGGGTGCAGTCACTGCTCTAATTATGGGGTCTATTTATCAAACAGTGAAAAGTGTGGAGAAGTTACCCATAGCAACCAATCAGCTTTTAAGCAGCATTTATCAAGTACAGTCTATAAAATAATAGGTAGGAGCTGATAGGTTGCAATGGGCAACTTCACGCTTTTCACTGCTTGATACATAGGCCCTGATTCAGAGGTGCTCGCTATTTGCGAGCGCTCGCTCTGAATCAGGGAGGGACGTTTTGTTTTCTCCGGCCTCCAGGCCTCTCGCTAAGCTGTGGATGACCACCCACAGCTTTAGTGGGCGGCCTGGCGATGGTCGCGATTATCGCGACCATAGGGCTTGCAATGAGACCCTTGTGGTAGGGTCTCGTCCACCGCAAGCCCTAGTGAACTTCCTGCTCTAATAGAGCAGAAAGTTCACTACTGACATCACTGGTGATGTCAGTAGAGCCGCCCACAAACGGCAGGCGTTCCTTCAGGAACGCCTCCGTTTGTCCAGCCACCCCCCCTGCACTCCTACAAAACGGGGCGAGCTGTCAATCACAATGTAGTGAGTCCTGCAGCGAGTGAAAATGTACTCGCTACAGGGCTCGCGCACGCGCAGTGTGCAGCGTGCTCACTGCCCGGCCTTCGACCTGCTTGCGAGCGCTATGCGCTCGCGAGCGGGTCTGAATCTGGACAATAAGTATCCAAATCTGTCTCAGGACTCAGCTGCGAAGTGATTTGCAAAATCGGAAAAGGGCGCTAAGTTCCGAAGCCAAATGTCACGTGCATTTGGAGGCCGCCATGTCTAGGGGCGGGTTCCACTTCCTTCTACTAACTCTGCTACAGCCAGAGGAGGATGGCTCATGAATTATGCGTCCAATCATTTGTAGGATATAAGGGCCTGATTCAGAGTCGCTCGTAAGCGGCTGCTCGTTCGCTCCGAGCGATGTTCGCACAACTGCGCATGCATATGGGTCGTAATGCGCATGCGCCAACCAGTCAGTGCGGTCGGAAATCGAGCGCTCGCAAAATAGCGAGTGCCTGCTAATTTGAGTGACAGGATGAGGCGTTTGTGGGTGGTAACAGGGGAAGGTGCTTGAAAACGGGGAGTGGTGATCCGAACGCAGGCGTGCCAAATGGTCAAAATGGGTGTTTTAAGGGTGTGCATAATTAACAAAGCAGCGTCATCGACCACGTCACTTGGTTGTTTCTTAAGCCTGAACTGTTCGCATGATTGCGGTAGGAAAATCCAACCACAAGCACTGCGAGCAGTTCAGATGCCTTTTGATGTACTCGATTAATCTAATAAATAGCGGAGATGACGTAGGATGCGAGCGGCCAGGAGGCGAGCGCATGTTTCGTTCGCTCGCTCAGACACAGAGGCGTCAACAGACCGCAAAGAGCGAGTGCTCAATTTAAATAGCCGGCCCCTTTTTCTGAACGAGCGAGCGCAAATAGCGTCCGGCTCGGAATCAGGCTCTAAGTCCACAATTTTAACCCTCTAGTTGCTAGAGACAACGTAACTACACCTAGGGGCGGAGCAATGACAGTATCCCCTATTAAGGCGTTACAAAAACCACTCATCAGCGGCAATTGTAAATGAATAAATATGACAGCGGCAGATAAGTGTCACTGAGCTGCCCCAACGCCACTTGTCCGCAGTAGCAAGGGTTAAATGGCCTCTTTGCCTGACCAGTCCAGCAGTTTTCTTAACTACATCACGAAAATATATTGTCGTTATTTCTGCTTCATTCTAGTTATAAATAATGTTTCTGATATGGCCGCTTCTGTTTGCGCAGTCCCGACACGGTGTCACGGAGCAGGTACCGTAGTGCTGTATTCCCGACACGATGCCTGTTGAATGAGTTTTCCGCGCACGTCTGCGGTAACCCCTTTTATGTACGGGGCAAAGCGATAATAAGCCCTATTGCTGAATAAATTCAAGAAAAAGTTCTCCTTGGACAATGGGTGCGGCTGGATAGGGCGAGATTCTTCCCTCTGTCTTCCTCTCAGATTCCCTGATTTGGGCGGGAGAGCCCCGATTCCCGGACATCGTAAACGTTGGCGCTTATTGGTGGATCGAGGGCAGGGTTAGGATGAACTGGGGTGGGGTTTCGATCAGGGCGGGGCTTATTTTCTCAATAGCTTTGATGGGCAGTTTAAATTGGTGAGATGATTGAAATTAAAGAGGAGTGTGCGGGAGAGGGGGGGAGGGAGAAATTTAGGGATTACTTTTGTTGGTTCCACTCTGTACTAGCTCAGAGCTACAAGATAGCAGCGCCGATCGGCAGGGCATGTATGTAGCTGTCACTATCAATGCCCTGTCCCTACAGCAGGGACAGCGATGTCCCTGGTGCGGTGGCTGACGGCTCCAGGGCCGCATGCTCAGTTGAGCCAGTGGGGACTGAGATACATGTCCTCAGGCAGGGATCGCCGTAGGGGGGAGTAAACGCATCGTTAGTGCTTCCTGCTTCACCTCGGAAGCGATAAATTGGCCCGTTAGGTGCCGCTGTAATACATCTCCCCCAATGATCCCTATGGCTACACACATTTTCTGAAAAGTATCAGGGTGTTTTCATCAACACGAAGATGTTACTAACTGCTTTGGGGCTCATTTACATTTGGATGTAAGTCAGTTATATGACACGGCTCTCAGATGTAGCAGTACACGCCTATCACATGTATGACATACCTCTCAGCTGTAGCAGTACACGCCTATCACATGTATGACACCTCTCAGATGTAGCAGTACACACCTATCACATGTATGACACGCCTCTCAGATGTAGCAGTACACGCCCACTTTACCGCAGCGCTCATAGGTGTTGCTTTCACAATTTCCCTGAAATGCTTTTTCAAGAGTATGAACTACAACCAGTAACCACACACTGTAACCACACACCTAAAATACAAACAGGAACCACACACTGTAACCACATACTATAACAACACACTGTAACAACACACCTAAAATACAAACAGTAACCACACACTGTAACCACATACTATAACAACACACTGTAACAACACACCTAAAATACAAACAGTAACCATACACGGTAACCAATCACTGTAACCACATACTGTAACCACATACTGTATCCACATACTGTAACCACATACTATAACAACACACTGTAACATACCTAAAATACAAACAGTAACCATACACGGTAACCAATCACTGTAACCACATACTATAACAACACACTGTAACAACACACCTAAAATACAAACAGTAACCATACACGGTAACCAATCACTGTAACCTCATACTGTAACCACATACTGTAACCACATACTATAACAACACACTGTAACACACCTAAAATACAAACAGTAACCATACACGGTAACCAATCACTGTAACCACACATGGTGACCATAAACGGTAACTACACACCCCCGAACCACACACCGTGAATACAAAAGGTAACAACAGACTGTGGCCCTGATTCAGAGTCGGACACTCTGAAAGAGTGCTCGCTCTGAATCAGGGCGTTTGTTTTTTTTTTTGGTGCGGCCTCCGGGCCGCTCGCATAGCTGTGGGTGACCACCCACAGCTATTGCGAACGGCCAGGTGATGGTCACGATGGTCTCGACCATCGCGGCTTGCGACGAGACCCTTGCAGTAGAGTCTCATTGCCGCAAGCCCCAGTGAGCTTCTGTCTCTTAATAGAGCCGGAAGCTCACCACTGACATCACTCGTGATGTCAGTGGGGCCGCCCCCAAACGGCAGGTGTCCGTCAGGAATGCCTCCGTTTGGACAGCCACTCCCCCTGCCTGCCTCCAAAACGGTGTGTGCTGTCGATCAAAATCGACAGCCGTCCCCTTTTGGTGCGAGACCCGGAGCGACGGAGCGCCCGTCGCTAGCCGGATCTCGCGCATGAGCGTGTCGGAGCCGGATCCGGCGTGCGCATGCGCAGTGGCCAAACATCGACCCTGTATCCACACACGGTAACCACACACTATAGTCACACACTGTGAATACAAATGGTAACCATACACGTTACCCAAACACTGTAACCACACACGGTAACCACACACGGTAACCACACACTGCAACCACACACGGTAACCACACACTATAGTCACACACTGTGAATACAAATGGTAACCATACACAGTACCCACACACTGTAACCACACACTGCAACCACACACGGTAACAACACACTATAGTCACACACTGTGAATACAAATGGTAACCATACACAGTACCCACACACTGTAACCACACACAGTGCCCACACACTGTAACCACACAATGCAACAACACACTGTAATCAAACACTATAACACACTATAATCACACACTATAACCACACAATGTAACAACACACTGTAATCACGCACTATAACAACACACTATAATCACACACTGTAACCACACATGGTAACCACACACTCTAACAACACACTATAATCACACACTGTAACAACACACTATAATCACACACTGTAACCACACATGGTAATCACACACTATAATCACACACTGTAATCACACACTGTAACCACACATGGTAATCACACACTGTAATCACACACTATAATCACACACTGTAATCACACACTGTAACCACACATGGTAATCACACACTGTAATCACACACTATAATCACACACTATAATCACACATGGTAAGCACACACTGTAATCACACACTATAATCACACACTATAATCACACACTGTAATCACACACTATAATCACACACTGTAACCACACATGGGGCTCTATTTACTACAATCCGCATATTGAATGTGGATTGTAGTGTGATATTACCGAGTGAATTCGCATTGCGAATTCAGGCAATATCACAGGGATTTACTATAAATCCCTTGCAGGGACAGAGCTTGCGATAAAGCTCTGTCCCTGCGAATCCCATCCGCACTCTAGTCGCGGTATTTTCGGAAAAAATACCGCGACTAAGAGCCCGCGCATGCGCCGACCCACCGTCGCTGCTACCCCCCCACCGATGCTAAGCCCCGCCCCCCGTGATCGCGGACCCCCCGCGACCCCCCTCTCTCCCTTCATTACACTTACCTGCATCCTCCTGGCCTCCGGTGATCTTCGCCGGGCTTCCCGGTCATGTGATCTCCCATACTGCACTGGGACCCGATCACCTGATGACCGGGCAGCAGTGCACTGTGGGAGACCAGCTGACCGGAGGGGAGCCATCACCGGAGGCCCGATCACCGGTCCCTGGATTCAGGTAAGTAAAAAAAAAATTTTTCCATTTTTTTTTTCTTTTTTTTACAGCCATCAGCTTGCGGTCTGTTTAGACCACACAGCTGATTACAGGGACTGACTCCCGGCTCTGCTCTCCCCGTTAGAGCAGAGTGGGAGCCCGGTAACCGGGGGAGACCCTGGATAACGCCACCTCCAGGTGGCGTTATTATCACAGGGCTTCCCCCGGTATTTTTTTACAATTTATTTTTAGTAACTCTGGTCGGATCACATTTCCCATTACAATTATGGGAAATGCGATCTGCTTTACTAAAAATAAGTGATACTTAGGGGTTGGAGTAGAATTTGACTAATTCTACTCCAATTGCCCTGTAATAACTACAGGTGAAACTAAAATAATGTGAAAAGGGTGTGAAAACACAAAACAGCCTTTATCACTTTATTTTAGTAAAAATAATGTTAATAAATAGAGCCCATGGTAAGCACACAATGTAACAACACACTGTAATCACACACTATAACAACACACTTTAATAACACACTGTAACCACACATGGTAACCACACACTATAACAACACACTATAATAACACACTGTAACCACACATGGTAATCACACACTGTAATCATGCGCTATATAGAAACACAATGTAACCACGCACATATCGAATATGTATGATATAGTATCGAAAACACCTAAGTAACAACATTCCCAACAGAAGGTACTTGGGGCTGAGCCACACAGCTGGCCAGGTGCACAGAAACAAATCGTTAATAATCAGAATAACAAATGAAAGATATTAGGGTCTATTCATCATCCCTTCAATTTCTACAAAAGTGGTTGAAAAGGTTCAGGGCTATTCATCATCCCTGTAACGCAGGAGATACAGGAGATATCACAGATATCGCCTGGTTACAATTCTCACCCGATAATTTCCCCAGTCCTCATACTAGTATAGGGGACGTGGAAATTATGTCATTCATCAAGTACCGAAAAAAATTTTTTTTTTCAAAACTTGTGAGTGATACTGTTCACCCCCCTGAAATACAATTCACAAGCTGTCGTTTAGACGGCGGTTTGTACAGCATTCATTGTACAACATTCAGATCCCTGTAGCTGTGTTTGAGATGTAGTCAGTATCCCGGTGTGCGGGATGCCGACGGGCGAAATCCCGACAGCGTTGGGATCCCGGCACCAGAATCCTGACCGCGTGCATTAGGCTCTAGGGGGAGGGTTAGGGTTAGGCACTAGGAGGGAGTGTTAGGTTTAGGGTGCAGGGAGAGGGGGTTAGGGTTAGGCACTTGGGGGAGAGTTAGGGTTAGGCACTAGGAGGGAGTGTTAGGTTTAGGGTGCAGGGAGAGGGGGTCAGGCACTAGGGGGAGGGTTAGGGTTAGGCACTAGGGGACGGGTTAGGGTTAGGCACTAGGGGGAGGGTTTTGGTTAGGCACGAGGGGGCGGGTTAGGGTTAGGCAATAGGGGGGAAGGTTAGATTTAGGGTGCAGGGAGAGGTGGTTAGGGTTAGGCAATTGGGGGAGGGTCAGGGTTAGGCACTAGGAGGGAGTGATAGCTTTAAGGTGCAGGGAGAGAAGGTTAGGGTTAGGCACTAGGGGGCGGGTTAGGGTTGGGCACTAGGAGGGAGTGTTAGGTTTAGGGTGCAGGGAGAGGAGGTTAGAGTTAGGCACTAGGAGGGAAGGTTAGGTTTAAGCACCGGAGAGGGAGGTTAGGTTTAGGGTGCAGGGAGAGGGAGGTTAGGTTTAGGCACTAGGAGGTGAGGTTAGGGTTAGGCACCGGGGAGATAGGTGTAAGGGTTAGTCTTTCCTGCTTTCTGTATGGGTGTCGGGATTCTGGGGAGGGGGAGCCAGAACGGACAGCAGCAGGGCCAGCAGCAGCGGGGGAGCTGGGACGGACACGGGGATGGGACGGGAACCGGGATGCACACCAGCGGGCCGCGCAGGGGGAGGGCTCCACAGGCCAGCAGCAGCGGGAAGCTGGGACAGACACCGGTGACCGCGCAGGGGGGTGGTTAATGACAGTGGTGGGGAGAGCGGGGGACGTACAGCAGCGGGAGGGGGGCTACAATACAGAGCAGAGGGTGTTGGGTGAAAGAGCGGCGGAATAGAGAGGAGGGGCAGACGCAGTGAGGAAATACTTATGGATACCTCAGCTGTAGCGGGAAAAATATAATCCAAAAAGTTGGCTCAGCAAAAAGAGCAGCTGTTCGGAGAGATTTCTTACACTCGCAGCGAGTTCAAAACAAAATTATCACTAGCGATAATTATATAGGGGTCTATTCACTAAGCAGTGTTAGGAGACAGCGTGAAAAGTGATAAAAAAGTGATAAGGTACCAGCCAATCAGCTCCCAACTTTCATCTCACAGGCTGTGTTTGAAAAATGACAGTTGGGAGCTGATTGGCTGGCACCTTATCACTTTCTTATCACTTTTCACGCTGTCTGCTAACACTGCTTAGTAAATAGACCCCATAATGATGATTAGGCCCCTCTGGGAGAGTTATAAAAGTGTTCTGAGGTATAAAGCTATGACGAAAATAAATTTCTATTGAATAATATTGTCAGAAAGTCCCAAGGTACAGTAAGTCTGTATAAAGAGCAGATGCATGAACATGTCAGAGACCTATCTCGTCATGTGACTACCTGTAGCTTCTGCAGACGTTTCCCCACTTGGACCCCAGGGTTTTCAGTTTTGGGTGGAATATCCTTTGTGAAATCCAGGCTCCAGAGGCTGTTTCCCCGGGGACTGATGGGTTCCTCAATATCTCGGTGACAGGTTTTCCACCCAAACCTGAAAATTCCAATGGAGTAATCCAAAAGTTTGACCAGTGGTCCCAGTATAATGCATGTATAATGTAATGCACAAGGATTAGAGCAGCAGGGGCGTATCTATAATGGGTGCAGGGTGTGCGGGGCACATGGGCACGTTTGCGCATGCCCTGTACAGGAAAAATGGCCACCATGGCCTTTTTCCCAGTGACCTGCGCATACCGTATAGACTCTGGGCGCACTCTAGTGCCCAGAGTCTATAACCCCGGCGCTGGCCGCTCACAGCTCAGTGCGCTGCCGGCCGCCGGACAGAGAGGAGGGGGCCCGTGTCGGAGACTGCACACAGGCCCCCTCCTCTCTAGAAACGCCCCTGTAGAGCAGTAATGTTACATATTGGCTGTGTAAGAATTCGGTAATATGATAAGACACAGGGGCCCCCATTTATTAATGATCGCTATTGCAACCTGCAATCCTATCGCCGGGAATGTATCATACGGCACGAGCAGGGAGAGGGGCACTGGAAGGAGCCCGTCCCTGCGATGTGCACGTAGAGCTGCCGCACATGCGCTGTAACGCTGACTGCACATGCACGGCCGCCATTGCCGGGGAACCCTCCGCCGGGTAATTATGCCTGGTGTAGCCCATAGGCTACAGCGGCTAACGCCATCTTCAGCTGTGGGGGCCAATACCCAATATCCGGAAGTTGATAAATTTGGCAGCAACGCATCCCCCAAAGAAACCTATGGGGGATGGGGCTGCCTGTAGGAATGGATATACCTGCTGCGGCCCCTCCTTAATACATCCGGAGAATACTAAATATTTGCGGTTAACCTCCGTAAACTAGTGTTTTCGGGGATATAGCCACCAATATAGAATGGTTTGTTACCACGAAGGGTAGATGTAACTGCCTTGCCCTTAAGGGCCTGATTGAGCTGGCTGTAGGAATCCATCTTTGCGTGTCTTTACACCGCACCATGGAAACTTGCACCAGCCCTATGCTATCTCTGTCTGATTCTACATCCAAATACGTTCAGCATCTCCGCGCTGTAACCATCTGGACGCACGCAAAGTCCTCCTCAGACACACGCAAAGCAAATAAAACATCAGCCAACTCGCAAAGCAAATAAAACATCAGCCAACTACGCCATGTCGGCATAGCGTGCAACTCTGAATCAGGCCCTCAGTGTCAGAAATGTTTAATTCCTCTGGGAAAACATTTAAAGTTGCTCCTTAACTGCTGCCATATTTATGTGAAAGTCTGTACCACATCTCAAGTCTGTCCTGCAATATATGATGTAACAAAGTGTATAACTCTCTAAGATACATCACAGAGCCACCAACCTTCATCATGGCATCTTACCTTTCATCAGCAAAGGCCGATGAAAGGTAACAGAATATCAATAAGTCTCTTCCTTCAAATGAATAAATGTTGTTACATGAAGTTTTATATTTGAGTGTGTTTAGTTCTACAGGTATGAGAGAGACAGAGAGAGAGAGAGACAGAGAGAGGGGGGGGAGAAGAGAGAGATGGGGAGAAGAGAGAGAGAGAGAGAGGGGGAGGAGAGAGGGAGAAAAGAGAGAGAGAGGGAGAAGAGAGAGGGGGAGAAGAGAGAGAGAGAGAGAGAGAGAGAGAGAGAGAGAGAGAGAGAGAGAGAGAGAGAGAGAGAGGGAAGAAGAGAGAGAGAGAGGGGGGGAGGGAAAGAGAGACAGAGAGAGAGAGGGGGGAGAAAAGAGAGAGAGGTGGGAGAAGAGAGACAGAGAGAGAGAGGGGGGGAGAAGAGAGAGGGAGAAAAGATGGAGAGAGAGAGTGAGAGAGGAGAAGAGAGAGAGGGGGGGAGAAAAGAGAGAGAGAGGGGAGAAGAGAGACAGAGAGAGAGGGAGAGAAGAGAGAGAGAGGGGGGGATGAGAGACAGAGAGAGAGAGAGAGAGAGAGAGAGAGAGAGAGAGGGGGAGAAAAGAGAGAGAGAGGGGAGAAGAGAGACAGAGAGAGAGGGAGAGAAGAGAGAGAGAGGGGGGGATGAGAGACAGAGAGAGAGGGAGAAGAGAGAGAGAAAGAGGGGGAGAAGAGAGAGAGAGGAGAGAAGAGAGACGGAGAGAGAGGGGGAAGAAGAGAGAGAGAGAGAGGGAGAAAAGAGAGAGAGAGAGAGAAAGGGAGGGGAGAAGAGAGAGAGAGGGGGGAAAGAGAGAGGGGGGGAGAAGAGAGACAGATAGAGAGAGGGGGGAGAGAGAGAGAGAGAGAGGGGGGGCGAAGAGAGAGAGGGGGAGAAGAGAGAGAGGGGGGAAGAGAGAGAGAGAGAGAAATGGGGAGAAGAGAGAGAGAGAGAGAGAGAGAGAGAGAGAGAGAGAGAGGGGGAGAAGAGAGAGAGGGAGAAATGGGGAGAAGAGAGAGAGAGGGGGGTGGGAGAGACAGAGAGAGGGGGGGGAGAGAGAGAGGGGGGAAGAGAGACAGAGAGAGAGAGAGAGAGAGAGAGAGAGAGGGGGGGGAGAGATAGAGAGAGAGAGAGAGAGGGGGAGAGAGAGAGAGAGAGAGAGAGGGGGGGAGAGAGAGACAGACAGAGACAGAGAGAGATGGGAAGGAAAGAGAGAGATAAAAAGAGTCGGGGAGATTGAGATAGTAAGGTTGGAAAGATTAGAGAACTGGGAAGGAAAGAGAGATGGAGGGAAGAGAAAGAGAGACAAGGAGAGAAGGAAGAAAAGAAGGTGGAGAGAAGTAAAGTAAGAGACAGGGAAATAAAGTAAAATACAGGGTAATAGGTACAGTAAGTTGTTATAATAATTTATTGCATTCATAAATGAATATTGTGCGACCTTTCATAATCATAATAGTGTCATCCTGAGAACTTGTCTTTGTCTGAGGTGCCTGAAAAGTCCCTTGTAATACTGTCATTGCCAACAAGCAGCTGCGGTGGAACCACAATTCCCAGCAAGTTCTGCCAGCAGTTTTCAACACTCAGGCAATGTACTGACAGTCAGATAAAAAATTAAAGCGTCAAACTCCTTTAGTGGAGCAAATAAAAGTCCCAAAGTCACTGATCTGTCTCATTTTTGTTGCCCAAACTGTGTCAGTAAAAACGTCAGTAAGCAACGTGTAGGTAGTTTCGCCGCCCTGTCTGGCAGCCAGATAGCCCAGGTCGGCAAGCAGCCCCCAGCCCCCAATGCTCCCCTCTCCCAGTACTCCCCAGTTACTCACATGCCAGATGGCGAAGAAGATGAGGGCAGCGCAGAGGACCAGGGACAACATGTAGCAGAAGGCAGCGAAAGTAAATGCCATAGCGGCCCCGGGGCGAGCGGTGACTCCAGCCCCAGTCCCAGCGCTCAGGTGACCGGAGACCCCAGGGGAGCCCCCAGCCTCGGTGCGCTCTGCGCCACTGCTGCGCCCGGGTGCATTGGATGCGCGCAGCTGAGCCACCTCCAGGCTAGCCCAGCGCGGGACGCCTCATGGCGGGGGAGAAGGCTCAGAAGTGTCCGGCTCAGAGCAGCCCAGCTCCCAGGTCTCCCCAGCATCTCCCCACATCCACAGAGGACACTTCTGGAGTGCTGGATGCCGGTGCCAGTGACTCACTCCAGCCAGGGGAGGAGGACTAGGAGGAGGAGCAGCTCCCTCCATGTGCTGCTGGATGGAGGTGGGTGATGAGCAGTGTCTGGCTGGCATGGGGGGCTCAGTCACGGGCACTGTCCCAGTATTACCCAACCAGTGGCAGGGGTCTCACCTGAGGCAGGTGGCAGCACAGTAGCCCCTGACTGGTTACAGAAGAGTGTTTGTGTCCTTATTGTCAGTCACCCTCCTGGCACATCCATAACCATTGCACAAGTCACCATTGCACCCTCCTGGCACATCCATTGCACAAGTCACCATTGCACCCTCCTGGCACATCCATAACCATTGCATAAGTCACCATTGCACCCTCCTGGCACATCCATAACCATTGCACAAGTCACTTTATGTTCCGGTGTCCCAGGTGCCACAGATATCTGTGATAAAAGCAGCATTGTGCACAGTCATTAGTGCATGTACTGTGTAATAAGTGCAAATAGCAGAATATTTGCAGTCAGCTGAGGGAGGTGGATTTCTGCATCTGGTGTAGTGTAATACAAAATCAGACAAAAGTAAAGTCTAATATTCATTGATTCCAGCACCCAATACAGTGGCAAACGCAGGATTTCTAGAGGGGGGTTTCCAAATGCCTGATTTTAGAGCGATGTGTGGCCTGTCCATGAAGAGGGCAGAATTAGCACTTATCCAGTTTAATATGTTACATACAAAGTATATTGTGTGTCATAATTCCAGCATATACAGGAACAGTGATCACAGAAACCCATTATATGTGTCATACATAGTGTATTGTGTGTCATAATTCCAGCATATACAGGACCAGCGATCACAGTAACCCATTATGTGTGTCATACATAGTGTATTGTGTGTCATAATTCCAGCATATACAGGACCAGCGATCACAGTAACCCATTATATCTGTCATACATAGTGTATTGTGTGTCATAATTCCAGCATATACAGGACCAGCGATCACAGTAACCCATTATATCTGTCATACATAGTGTATTGTGTGTCATAATTCCAGCATATACAGGACCAGCGATCACAGTAACCCATTATATGTGTCATACATAGTGTATTGTGTGTCATAATTCCAGCATATACAGGACCAGCGATCACAGTAACCCATTATATGTGTCATACATAGTGTATTGTGTGTCATAATTCCAGCATATACAGGACCAGCGATCACAGTAACCCATTATATGTGTCATACATAGTGTATTGTGTGTCATAATTCCAACATATACAGGACCAGCGATCACAGTAACCCATTATATGTGTCATACATAGTGTATTGTGTGTCATAATTCCAGCATATACAGGACCAGCGATCACAGTAACCCATTATATGTGTCATACATAGTGTATTGTGTGTCATAATTCCAGCATATACAGGACCAGCGATCACAGTAACCCATTATATGTGTCATACATAGTGTATTGTGTGTCATAATTCCAGCATATACAGGACCAGCGATCACAGTAACCCATTATATGTGTCATACATAGTGTATTGTGTGTCATAATCCCAGCATATACAGGACCAGCGATCACAGTAACCCATTATATGTGTCATACATAGTGTATTGTGTGTCATAATCCCAGCATATACAGGACCAGCGATCACAGTAATCCATTATATGTGTCATACATAGTGTATTGTGTGTCATAATTCCACCATATACAGGACCAGCGATCACAGTAACCCATTATATGCGTCATACATAGTGTATTGTGTGTCATAATTCCACCATATACAGGACCAGCGATCACAGTAACCCATTATATGCGTCATACATAGTGTATTGTGTGTCATAATTCCACCATATACAGGACCAGCGATCACAGTAACCCATTATATGCGTCATACATAGTGTATTGTGTGTCATAATTCCACCATATACAGGACCAGCGATCACAGTAACCCATTATATGCGTCATACATAGTGTATTGTGTGTCATAATTCCACCATATACAGGACCAGCGATCACAGTAACCCATTATATGCGTCATACATAGTGTATTGTGTGTCATAATTCCACCATATACAGGACCAGCGATCACAGTAACCCATTATATGCGTCATACATAGTGTATTGTGTGTCATGATTCCAGCATATACAGGACCAGCGATCACAGTAACCCATTAAATGCGTCATACATAGTGTATTGTGTGTCATAATTCCAGCATATATAGGACCAGCGATACAGGACCAGCGATCACAGTAACCCATTATATGTGTCATACATAGTGTATTGTGTGTCATAATTCCAGCATATACAGGACCAGCGATCACAGTAACCCATTATATGTGTCATACATAGTGTATTGTGTGTCATAATTCCAGCATATACAGGACCAGCGATCACAATAACCCATTATATGTGTCATACATAGTGTATTGTGTGTCATAATTCCAGCATATACAGGACCAGCGATCACAGTAACCCATTATATGTGTCATACATAGTGTATTGTGTGTCATAATTCCAGCATATACAGGACCAGCGATCACAGTAACCCATTATATGTGTCATACATAGTGTATTGTGTGTCATAATTCCAGCATATACAGGACCAGCGATCACAGTAACCCATTATATGTGTCATACATAGTGTATTGTGTGTCATAATTCCAGCATATACAGGACCAGCGATCACAGTAATCCATTATATGTGTCATACATAGTGTATTGTGTGTCATAATTCCAGCATATACAGGACCAGCGATCACAGTAACCCATTATATGTGTCATACATATTGTATTGTGTGTCATAATTCCAGCATATACAGGACCAGCGATCACAGTAACCCATTATATGCGTCATACATAGTGTATTGTGTGTCATAATTCCACCATATACAGGACCAGCGATCACAGTAACCCATTATATGCGTCATACATAGTGTATTGTGTATCATAATTCCACCATATACAGGACCAGCGATCACAGTAACCCATTATATGCGTCATACATAGTGTATTGTGTGTCATAATTCCACCATATACAGGACCAGCGATCACAGTAACCCATTATATGCATCATACATAGTGTATTGTGTGTCATAATTCCACCATACACAGGACCAGCGATCACAGTAACCCATTATATGCGTCATACATAGTGTATTGTGTGTCATAATTCCACCATATACAGGACCAGCGATCACAGTAACCCATTATATGCGTCCTACATAGTGTATTGTGTGTCATAATTCCACCATATACAGGACCAGCGATCACAGTAACCCATTATATGCGTCCTACATAGTGTATTGTGTGTCATAATTCCACCATATACAGGACCAGCGATCACAGTAACCCATTATATGCGTCATACATAGTGTATTGTGTGTCATAATTCCACCATATACAGGACCAGCGATCACAGTAACCCATTATATGCGTCATACATAGTGTATTGTGTGTCATAATTCCACCATATACAGGACCAGCGATCACAGTAACCCATTATATGCGTCATACATAGTGTATTGTGTGTCATAATTCCACCATATACAGGACCAGCGATCACAGTAACCCATTATATGTGTCATACATAGTGTAGTGTGTGTCTTAATTCCAGCATATACAGGACCAGCGATCACAGTAACCCATTATATGTGTCATACATAGTGTAGTGTGTGTCATAATTCCAGCATATACAGGACCAGCGATCACAGTAACCCATTATATGTGTCATACATAGTGTAGTGTGTGTCATAATTCCAGCATATACAGGACCAGCGATCACAGTAACCCATTATATGTGTCATACATAGTGTATTGTGTGTCATAATTCCAGCATATACAGGACCAGCGATCACAGTAACCCATTATATGTGTCATACATAGTGTATTGTGTGTCATAATTCCAGCATATACAGGACCAGCGATCACAGTAACCCATTATATGTGTCATACATAGTGTATTGTGTGTCATAATTCCAGCATATACAGGACCAGCGATCACAGTAACCCATTATATGTGTCATACATAGTGTATTGTGTGTCATAATCCCAGTATATACAGGACCAGCGATCACAGTAATCCATTATATGTGTCATACATAGTGTAGTGTGTGTCATAATTCCAGCATATACAGGTCCAGTGATCACAGTAACCCATTATATGTGTCATACATAGTGTAGTGTGTGTCTTAATTCCACCATATACAGGACCAGCGATCACAGTAACCCATTATATGTGTCATACATAGTGTATTGTGTGTCATAATTCCACCATATACAGGACCAGCGATCACAGTAACCCATTATATGTGTCATACATAGTGTATTGTGCGTCATAATTCCAGCATATACAGGACCAGCGATCACAGTAACCCATTATATATGTCATACATAGTGTATTGTGCGTCATAATTCCAGCATATACAGGACCAGCGATCACAGTAACCCATTATATGTGTCATACATAGTGTATTGTGCGTCATAATTCCAGCATATACAGGACCAGCGATCACAGTAACCCATTATATGTGTCATACATAGTGTATTGTGCGTCATAATTCCAGCATATACAGGACCAGCGATCACAGTAACCCATTATATGTGTCATACATAGTGTATTGTGCGTCATAATTCCAGCATATACAGGACCAGCGATCACAGTAACCCATTATATGTGTCAT
Source organism: Taudactylus pleione (assembly GCA_031769625.1). Taxonomy (NCBI): domain Eukaryota; kingdom Metazoa; phylum Chordata; class Amphibia; order Anura; family Myobatrachidae; genus Taudactylus; species Taudactylus pleione. The sequence continues at coordinate 3,816,477 of JAUIMM010000482.1, forward strand.
ACATAGTGTATTGTGCGTCATAATTCCAGCATATACAGGACCAGCGATCACAGTAACCCATTATATGTGTCATACATAGTGTATTGTGTGTCTTAATTCCAGCATATACAGGACCAGCGATCACAGTAACCCATTATATGTGTCATACATAGTGTATTGTGTGTCATAATTCCAGCATATACAGGACCAGCGATCACAGTAACCCATTATATGTGTCATACATAGTGTATTGTGTGTCATCATTCCAGCATATACAGGACCAGCGACCACAGTAACCCATTATATGTGTCATACATAGTGTATTGTGTGTCATCATTCCAGCATATACAGGACCAGCGATCACAGTAACCCATTATATGTGTCATACATAGTGTATTGTGTGTCATAATTCCAGCATATACAGGACCAGCGATCACAGTAACCCATTATATGTGTCATACATAGTGTATTGTGTGTCATAATTCCACCATATACAGGACCAGCGATCACAGTAACCCATTATATGTGTCATACATAGTGTATTGTGTCATAATTCCAGCATATACAGGACCAGTGATCACAGTAAGCCATTATATGTGTCATACATAGTGTATTGTGTGTCATAATTCCAGCATATACAGGACTAGCGATCACAGTAACCCCTTATATGTGTCATACATAGTGTATTGTGTGTCATAATTCCAGCATATACAGGACCAGTGATCACAGTAACCCATTATATGTGTCATACATAGTGTATTGTGTGTCATAATCCCAGTATATACAGGACCAGTGATCACAGTAATCCATTATATGTGTCATACATAGTGTATTGTGTGTCATAATCCCAGTATATACAGGACCAGTGATCACAGTAATCCATTATATGTGTCATACATAGTGTATTGTGTGTCATAATTCCAGCATATACAGGACCAGTGATCACAGTAACCCATTATATGTGTGATACATAGTGTATTGTGTGTCATAATTCCAGCATATACAGGACCAGCGATCAGTAACCCATTATATGTGTCATACATAGTGTATTGTGTGTCATAATTCCAGCATATACAGGACCAGCGATCACAGTAACCCATTATATGTGTCATACATAGTGTATTGTGTGTCATAATTCCAGCATATACAGGACCAGCGATCACAGTAACCCATTATATGCGTCATACATAGTGTATTGTGTGTCATAATTCCACCATATACAGGACCAGCGATCACAGTAACCCATTATATGCGTCATACATAGTGTATTGTGTGTCATAATTCCACCATATACAGGACCAGCGATCACAGTAACCCATTATGTGTTATACATATTGTATTGTGTGTCATAATTCCAGCATATACAGGACCAGCGATCACAGTAACCCATTATATGTGTTATACATAGTGTATTGTGTGTCATAATTCCAGCATATACAGGACCAGTGATCACAGTAACCCATTATATGTGTCATACTTAGTGTATTGTGTGTCATAATTCCAGCATATACAGGACCAGCGATCACAGTAACCCATTATATGTGTCTCATACATAGTGTATTGTGTGTCATAATTCCAGCATATACAGGACCAGTGATCACAGTAACCCATTATATGTGTCATTCATAGTGTATTGTGTGTCATAATTCCAGCATCTACAGGACCAGTGATCACAGTAACCCATTATATGTGTCATACATAGTGTATTGTGCATTATAATTCCAGCATATACAGGACCAGTGATCACAGTAACCCATTATATGTGTCATACATAGTGTATTGTGTGTCTTAATTCCAGCATATACAGGACCAGTGATCACAGTAACCCATTATATGTGTCATACATAGTGTATTGTGTGTCTTAATTCCAGCATATACAGGACCAGCGATCACAGTAACCCATTATATGTGTCATACATAGTGTATTGTGTGTCATAATTCCAGCATATACAGGACCAGCGATCACAGTAACCCATTATATGTGTCATACATAGTGTATTGTGTGTCATAATTCCAGCATATACAGGACCAGCGATCACAGTAACCCATTATATGTGTCATACATAGTGTATTGTGTGTCATAATTCAAGTATGTACAGGACCAGCGATCACAGTAACCCATTATATGTGTCATACATAGTGTATTGTGTGTCATAATTCCAGTATGTACAGGACCAGCGATCACAGTAGCCCATTATATGTGTCATACATAGTGTATTGTGTGTCATAATTCCAGTATGTACAGGACCAGCGATCACAGTAACCCATTATATGTGTCATACATAGTGTATTGTGTGTCATAATTCCAGCATATACAGGACCAGCGATCACAGTAACCCATTATATGTGTCATACATAGTGTATTGTGTGTCATAATTCCACCATATACAGGACCAGCAATCACAGTAACCCATTATATGTGTCATACATAGTGTATTGTGTGTCATAATTCCAGCATATACAGGACCAGCGATCACAGTAACCCATTATATGTGTCATACATAGTGTATTGTGTGTCATAATTCCAGCATATACAGGACCAGTGATCACAGTAACCCATTATATGTGTCATACATAGTGTATTGTGTGTCATAATTCCAGCATATACAGGACCAGCGATCACAGTAACCCATTATATGTGTCTCATACATAGTGTATTGTGTGTCATAATACCAGCATATACAGGACCAGCGATCACAGTAACCCATTATATGTGTCATACATAGTGTATTGTGTGTCATAATTCCAGCATATACAGGACCAGTGATCACAGTAACCCATTATATGTGTCATACATAGTGTATTCTGCGTTATAATTCCAGCATATACAGGACCAGTGATCACAGTAACCCATTATATGTGTCATACATAGTGTATTGTGTGTCTTAATTCCAGCATATACAGGACCAGTGATCACAGTAACCCATTATATGTGTCATACATAGTGTATTGTGTGTCTTAATTCCAGCATATACAGGACCAGCGATCACAGTAACCCATTATGTGTGTCATACATAGTGTATTGTGTGTCATAATTCCAGCATATACAGGACCAGCGATCACAGTAACCCATTATATGTGTCAGACATAGTGTATTGTGTGTCATAATTCCAGCATATACAGGACCAGCGATCACAGTAACCCATTATATGTGTCATACATAGTGTATTGTGTGTCATAATTCCAGTATGTACAGGACCACCGATCACAGTAACCCATTATACGTGTCATACATAGTGTATTGTGTGTCATAATTCCAGTATGTACAAGACCAGCGATCACAGTAACCCATTATATGTGTCATACATAGTGTATTGTGTGTCATAATTCCAGCATATACAGGACCAGCGATCACAGTAACCCATTATATGTGTCATACATAGTGTATTGTGTGTCATAATTCCAGCATATACAGGACCAGTTATCACAGTAACCCATTATATGTGTCATACATAGTGTATTGTGCGTTATAATTCCAGCATATACAGGACCAGTGATCACAGTAACCCATTATATGTGTCATGCATAGTGTATTGTGTGTCATAATTCCAGCATATACAGGACCAGCGATCACAGTAACCCATTATATGTGTCATACATAGTGTATTGTGTGTCATAATTCCAGCATATACAGGACCAGCGATCACAGTAACCCATTATATGTGTCATACATAGTGTATTGTGTGTCATAATTCCAGCATATACAGGACCAGCGATCACAGTAACCCATTATATGTGTCATACATAGTGTATTGTGTGTCATAATTCCATCATATACAGGACCAGCGATCACAGTAACCCATTATATGTGTCATACATAGTGTATTGTGTGTCATAATTCCAGCATATACAGGACCAGCGATCACAGTAACCCATTATATGCCTCATACATAGTGTATTGTGTGTCATAATTCCAGCATATACAGGACCAGCGATCACAGTAACCCATTATATGCCTCATACATAGTGTATTGTGTGTCATAATTCCAGCATATACAGGACCAGTGATCACAGTAACCCATTATATGCCTCATACATAGTGTATTGTGTGTCATAATTCCAGCATATACAGGACCAGTGATCACAGTAACCCATTATATGCCTCATACATAGTGTATTGTGTGTCATAATTCCAGCATATATAGGACCAGTGATCACAGTAACCCATTACATGCGTCATACATAGTGTATTGTGTGTCATAATTCCAGCATATACAGGACCAGCGATCACATTATCCCATTATATGCGTCATACATAGTGTATTGTGTGTCATAATTCCAGCATACACAGGACCAGCGATCACAGTAACCCATTATATGTGTCATACATAGTGTAGTGTGTGTCTTAATTCCAGCATATACAGGACCAGCGATCACAGGAACCCATTATATGTGTCATACATAGTGTATTGTGTGTCATAATTCCACCATATACAGGACCAGCGATCACAGTAACCCATTATATGCGTCATACATAGTGTATTGTGTGTCATAATTCCACCATATACAGGACCAGCGATCACAGTAACCCATTATATGCGTCATACATAGTGTATTGTGTGTCATAATTCCACCATATACAGGACCAGCGATCACAGTAACCCATTATATGCGTCATACATTGTGTATTGTGTGTCATAATTCCACCATATACAGGACCAGCGATCACAGTAACCCATTATATGCGTCATACATAGTGTATTGTGTGTCATAATTCCACCATATACAGGACCAGCGATCACAGTAACCCATTATATGCGTCATACATAGTGTATTGTGTGTCATAATTCCACCATATACAGGACCAGCGATCACAGTAACCCATTATATGCGTCATACATAGTGTATTGTGTGTCATAATTCCACCATATACAGGACCAGCGATCACAGTAACCCATTATATGCGTCATACATAGTGTATTGTGTGTCAAAATTCCACCATATACAGGACCAGCGATCACAGTAACCCATTATATGCGTCATACATAGTGTATTGTGTGTCATAATTCCACCATATACAGGACCAGCGATCACAGTAACCCATTATATGTGTCATACATAGTGTATTGTGTGTCATAATTCCACCATATACAGGACCAGCGATCACAGTAACCCATTATATGTGTCATACATAGTGTTTTGTGTGTCATAATTCCAGCATATACAGGACCAGCGATCACAGTAACCCATTATATGTGTCATACATAGTGTATTGTGTGTCATAATTCCAGCATACACAGGACCAGCGATCACAGTAACCCATTATATGTGTCATACATAGTGTATTGTGTGTCATAATTCCAGCATACACAGGACCAGCTATCACAGTAACCCATTATATGTGTCATACATAGTGTATTGTGTGTCATAATTCCAGCATATACAGGACCAGCGATCACAGTAACCCATTATATGTGTCATACATAGTGTATTGTGTGTCATAATTCCAGCATATACAGGACCAGCGATCACAGTAACCCATTATATGTGTCATATATAGTGTATTGTGTGTCATAATTCCAGCATATACAGGACCAGTGATCACAGTAACCCATTATATGCCTCATACATAGTGTATTGTGTGTCATAGTTCCAGCATATATAGGACCAGTGATCACAGTAACCCATTACATGCGTCATACATAGTGTATTGTGTGTCATAATTCCAGCATATACAGGACCAGTGATCACAGTAACCCATTATATGCGTCATACATAGTGTATTGTGTGTCATAATTCCAGCATACACAGGACCAGCGATCACAGTAACCCATTATATGCGTCATATATAGTGTATTGTGTGTCATAATTTCAGCATACACAGGACCAGCGATCACAGTAACCCATTATATGTGTCATACATAGTGTATTGTGTGTCATAATTCCAGCATATACAGGACCAGTGATCACAGTAACCCATTATATGTGTCATACATAGTGTATTGTGTGTCATAATTCCAGCATATACAGGACCAGTGATCACAGTAACCCATTATATGTGTCATACATAGTGTATTGTGTGTCATAATTCCAGCATATACAGGACCAGTGATCACAGTAACCCATTATATGTGTCATACATAGTGTATTGTGTGTCATAATTCCAGCATATACAGGACCAGCGATCACAGTAACCCATTATATGTGTCATACATAGTGTATTGTGTGTCATAATTCCAGCATATACAGGACCAGCGATCACAGTAACCCATTATATGTGTCATACATAGTGTATTGTGTGTCATAATTCCAGCATATACAAGACCAGTGATCACAGTAACCCATTATATGTGTCATACATAGTGTATTGTGTGTCATAATTCCAGCATATACAGGACCAGCGATCACAGTAACCCATTATATGTGTCATACATAGTGTATTGTGTGTCATAATTCCAGCATATACAGGACCAGCGATCACAGTAACCCATTATATGTGTCATACATGGTGTATTGTGTGTCATAATTCCAGCATATACAAGACCAGCGATCACAGTAACCCATTATGTGTCATACATATTGTATTGTGTGTCATAATTCCAGCATATACAGGACCAGCGATCCCAGTAACCCATTATATGTGTCATACATAGTGTATTGTGTGTCATAATTCCAGCATATACAGGACCAGTGATCACAGTAACCCATTATATGTGTCATACATAGTGTATTGTGTGTCATAATTCCAGCATATACCGGACCAGCGATCACAGTAACCCATTATATGTGTCATACATAGTGTATTGTGTGTCATAATTCCAGCATATACAGGACCAGTGATCACAGTAACCCATTATATGTGTCATACATAGTGTATTATGTGTCATACATAGTGTATTGTGTGTCATAATTCCAGCATATACAGGACCAGCGATCACAGTAACCCATTATATGTGTCATACATGGTGTATTGTGTGTCATAATTCCAGCATATACAGGACCAGCGATCACAGTAACCCATTATGTGTCATACATATTGTATTGTGTGTCATAATTCCAGCATATACAGGACCAGCGATCCCAGTAACCCATTATATGTGTCATACATAGTGTATTGTGTGTCATAATTCCAGCATATACAGGACCAGTGATCACAGTAACCCATTATATGTGTCATACATAGTGTATTGTGTGTCATAATTCCAGCATATACAAGACCAGCGATCACAGTAACCCATTATATGTGTCATACATAGTGTATTGTGTGTCATAATTCCAGCATATACAGGACCAGCGATCACAGTAACCCATTATATGTGTCATACATAGTGTATTGTGTGTCATAATTCCAGCATATACAGGACCAGCGATCACAGTAACCCATTATATGTGTCATACATGGTGTATTGTGTGTCATAATTCCAGCATATACAGGACCAGCGATCACAGTAACCCATTATGTGTCATACATATTGTATTGTGTGTCATAATTCCAGCATATACAGGACCAGCGATCCCAGTAACCCATTATATGTGTCATACATAGTGTATTGTGTGTCATAATTCCAGCATATACAGGACCAGTGATCACAGTAACCCATTATATGTATCATACATAGTGTATTGTGTGTCATAATTCCAGCATATACAGGACCAGCGATCACAGTAACCCATTATATGTGTCATACATAGTGTATTGTGTGTCATAATTCCAGCATATACAGGACCAGTGATCACAGTAACCCATTATATGTGTCATACATAGTGTATTGTGTGTCATAATCCCAGCATATACAGGACCAGTGATCACAGTAACCCATTATATGTGTCATACATAGTGTATTGTGTGTCATAATTCCAGCATATACAGGACCAGTGATCACAGTATCCCATTATATGTGTCATACATACTGTATTGTGTGTCATAATTCCAGCATATACAGGACCAGCGATCACAGTAAAGCATTAGATGTGTCATAAATAGTGTATTGTGTGTCATAATTCCAGCATATACAGGACCAGTGATCACAGTAACCCATTATATGTATCATACATAGTGTATTGTGTGTCATAATTCCAGCATATACAGGACCAGCGATCCCAGTAACCCATTATATGTGTCATACATAGTGTATTGTGTGTCATAATTCCAGCATATACAGGACCAGTGATCACAGTAACCCATTATATGTAGCATACATAGTGTATTGTGTGTCATAATTCCAGCATATACAGGACCAGCGATCACAGTAACCCATTATATGTGTCATACATGGTGTATTGTGTGTCATAATTCCAGCATATACAGGACCAGCGATCACAGTAACCCATTATGTGTCATACATATTGTATTGTGTGTCATAATTCCAGCATATACAGGACCAGCGATCCCAGTAACCCATTATATGTGTCATACATAGTGTATTGTGTGTCATAATTCCAGCATATACAGGACCAGTGATCACAGTAACCCATTATATGTATCATACATAGTGTATTGTGTGTCATAATTCCAGCATATACAGGACCAGCGATCACAGTAACCCATTATATGTGTCATACATAGTGTATTGTGTGTCATAATTCCAGCATATACAGGACCAGTGATCCCAGTAACCCATTATATGTGTCATACATAGTGTATTGTGTGTCATAATTCCAGCATATACAGGACCAGCGATCACAGTAACCCATTATGTGTCATACATATTGTATTGTGTGTCATAATTCCAGCATATACAGGACCAGCGATCCCAGTAACCCATTATATGTGTCATACATAGTGTATTGTGTGTCATAATTCCAGCATATACAGGACCAGTGATCACAGTAACCCATTATATGTATCATACATAGTGTATTGTGTGTCATAATTCCAGCATATACAGGACCAGCGATCACAGTAACCCATTATATGTGTCATACATAGTGTATTGTGTGTCATAATTCCAGCATATACAAGACCAGTGATCACAGTAACCCATTATATGTGTCATACATAGTGTATTGTGTGTCATAATTCCAGCATATACAGGACCAGCGATCACAGTAACCCATTATATGTGTCATACATAGTGTATTGTGTGTCATAATTCCAGCATATACAGGACCAGCGATCACAGTAACCCATTATATGTGTCATACATGGTGTATTGTGTGTCATAATTCCAGCATATACAGGACCAGCGATCACAGTAACCCATTATGTGTCATACATATTGTATTGTGTGTCATAATTCCAGCATATACAGGACCAGCGATCCCAGTAACCCATTATATGTGTCATACATAGTGTATTGTGTGTCATAATTCCAGCATATACAGGACCAGTGATCACAGTAACCCATTATATGTGTCATACATAGTGTATTGTGTGTCATAATTCCAGCATATACAGGACCAGCGATCACAGTAACCCATTATATGTGTCATACATAGTGTATTGTGTGTCATAATTCCAGCATATACAGGACCAGTGATCACAGTAAGCCCATTATATGTGTCATACATAGTGTATTATGTGTCATACATAGTGTATTGTGTGTCATAATTCCAGCATATACAGGACCAGCGATCACAGTAACCCATTATATGTGTCATACATGGTGTATTGTGTGTCATAATTCCAGCATATACAGGACCAGTGATCACAGTAACCCATTATATGTATCATACATAGTGTATTGTGTGTCATAATTCCAGCATATACAGGACCAGCGATCACAGTAACCCATTATATGTGTCATACATAGTGTATTGTGTGTCATAATTCCAGCATATACAGGACCAGTGATCACAGTAACCCATTATATGTGTCATACATAGTGTATTGTGTGTCATAATTCCAGCATATACAGGACCAGCGATCACAGTAACCCATTATATGTGTCATACATAGTGTATTGTGTGTCATAATTCCAGCATATACAGGACCAGCGATCACAGTAACCCATTATATGTGTCATACATAGTGTATTGTGTGTCAAAATTCCAGCATATACAGGACCAGTGATCACAGTAACCCATTATATGTGTCATACATAGTGTATTGTGTGTCATAGTTCCAGCATATACAGGACCAGTGATCACAGTAAAGCCATTAGATGTGTCATACATAGTGTATTGTGTGTCATAATTCCAGCATATACAGGACCAGTGATCACAGTAACCCATTATATGTGTCATACATAGTGTATTGTGTGTCATAGTTCCAGCATATACAGGACCAGTGATCACAGTAACCCATTATATGTGTCATACATAGTGTATTGTGTGTCATAATTCCAGCATATACAGGACCAGTGATCACAGTAACCCATTATATGTGTCATACATAGTGTATTGTGTGTCATAATTCCAGCATATACAGGACCAGCGATCACAGTAACCCATTATATGTGTCATACATAGTGTATTGTGTGTCATAATTCCAGCATATACAGGACCAGTGATCACAGTAACCCATTATATGTGTCATACATAGTGTATTGTGTGTCATAGTTCCAGCATATACAGGACCAGTGATCACAGTAACCCATTATATGTGTCATACATAGTGTATTGTGTGTCATAATTCCAGCATATACAGGACCAGTGATCACAGTAACCCATTATATGTGTCATACATAGTGTATTGTGTGTCATAGTTCCAGCATATACAGGACCAGCGATCACAGTAACCCATTATATGTGTCATACATAGTGTATTGTGTGTCATAATTCCAGCATATACAGGACCAGTCATCACAGTAACCCATTATATGTGTCATACATAGTGTATTGTGGGTCATAATTCCAGCATATACAGGACCAGCGATCACAGTAACCCATTATATGTGTCATACATAGTGTATTGTGGGTCATAATTCCAGCATATACAGGACCCAGCGATCACAGTAACCCATTATATGTGTCATACATAGTGTATTGTGTGTCATAATTCCAGCATATACAGGACCAGTGATCACAGTAACCCATTATATGTGTCATACATAGTGTATTGTGTGTCATAATTCCAGCATATACAGGACCAGTGATCACAGTAACCCATTATATGTGTCATACATAGTGTATTGTGTGTCATAATTCCACCATATACAGGACCAGCGATCACAGTAACCCATTATATGTGTCATACATAGTGTATTGTGTGTCATAATTCCAGCATATACAGGACCAGTGATCACAGTAACCCATTATATGTGTCATACATAGTGTATTGTGTGTCATAATTCCAGCATATACAGGACCAGTGATCACAGTAACCCATTATATGTGTCATACATAGTGTATTGTGTGTCATAATTCCAGCATATACAGGACCAGCGATCACAGTAACCCATTATATGTGTCATACATAGTGTATTGTGTGTCATAATTCCAGCATATACAGGACCAGCGATCACAGTAACCCATTATATGTGTCATACATAGTGTATTGTGTGTCATAATTCCAGCATATACAGGACCAGTGATCACAGTAACCCATTATATGTGTCATACATAGTGTATTGTGTGTCATAATTCCAGCATATACAGGACCAGTGATCACAGTAACCCATTATATGTGTCATACATAGTGTATTGTGTGTCATAATTCCAGCATATACAGGACCAGTGATCACAGTAACCCATTATATGTGTCATACATAGTGTATTGTGTGTCATAATTCCAGCATATACAGGACCAGTGATCACAGTAACCCATTATATGTGTCATACATAGTGTATTGTGTGTCATAATTCCAGCATATACAGGACCAGTGATCACAGTAACCCATTATATGTGTCATACATAGTGTATTGTGTGTCATAATTCCAGCATATACAGGACCAGTGATCACAGTAACCCATTATATGTGTCATACATAGTGTATTGTGTGTCATAATTCCAGCATATACAGGACCAGTGATCACAGTAACCCATTATATGTGTCATACATAGTGTATTGTGTGTCATAATTCCAGCATATACAGGACCAGTGATCACAGTAACCCATTATATGTGTCATACATAGTGTATTGTGTGTCATAATTCCAGCATATACAGGACCAGCGATCACAGTAACCCATTATATGTGTCATACATAGTGTAGTGTGTGTCATAATTCCAGCATATACAGGACCAGCGATCACAGTAACCCATTATATGTGTCATACATAGTGTATTGTGTGTCATAATTCCAGCATATACAGGACCAGCGATCACAGTAACCCATTATATGTGTCATACATAGTGTATTGTGTGTCATAATTCCAGCATATACAGGACCAGCGATCACAGTAACCCATTATATGTGTCATACATAGTGTATTGTGTGTCATAATTCCAGCATATACAGGACCAGTGATCACAGTAACCCATTATATGTGTCATACATAGTGTATTGTGTGTCATAATTCCAGCATATACAGGACCAGCTGATCACAGTAACCCATTATATGTGTCATACATAGTGTATTGTGTGTCATAATTCCAGCATATACAGGACCAGCGATCACAGTAACCCATTATATGTGTCATACATAGTGTATTGTGTGTCATAATTCCAGCATATACAGGACCAGTGATCACAGTAACCCATTATATGTGTCATACATAGTGTATTGTGTGTCATAATTCCAGCATATACAGGACCAGTGATCACAGTAACCCATTATATGTGTCATACATAGTGTATTGTGTGTCATAATTCCAGCATATACAGGACCAGTGATCACAGTAACCCATTATATGTGTCATACATAGTGTATTGTGTGTCATAATTCCAGCATATACAGGACCAGTGATCACAGTAACCCATTATATGTGTCATACATAGTGTATTGTGTGTCATAATTCCAGCATATACAGGACCAGCGATCACAGTAACCCATTATATGTGTCATACATAGTGTATTGTGTGTCATAATTCCAGCATATACAGGACCAGCGATCACAGTAACCCATTATATGTGTCATACATAGTGTATTGTGTGTCATAATTCCAGCATATACAGGACCAGCTGATCACAGTAACCCATTATATGTGTCATACATAGTGTATTGTGTGTCATAATTCCAGCATATACAGGACCAGCGATCACAGTAACCCATTATATGTGTCATACATAGTGTATTGTGTGTCATAATTCCAGCATATACAGGACCAGCGATCACAGTAACCCATTTTATGTGTCATACATAGTGTATTGTGTGTCATAATTCCAGCATATACAGGACCAGTGATCACAGTAACCCATTATATGTGTCATACATAGTGTATTGTGTGTCATAATTCCAGCATATACAGGACCAGCGATCACAGTAACCCATTATATGTGGTCATACATAGTGTATTGTGTGTCATAATTCCAGCATATACAGGACCAGTGATCACAGTAACCCATTATATGTGTCATACATAGTGTATTGTGTGTCATAATTCCAGCATATACAGGACCAGTGATCACAGTAACCCATTATATGTGTCATACATAGTGTATTGTGTGTCATAATTCCAGCATATACAGGACCAGCGATCACAGTAACCCATTATATGTGTCATACATAGTGTATTGTGTGTCATAATTCCAGCATATACAGGACCAGTGATCACAGTAACCCATTATATGTGTCATACATAGTGTATTGTGTGTCATAATTCCAGCATATACAAGGACCAGCGATCACAGTAACCCATTATATGTGTCATACATAGTGTATTGTGTGTCATAATTCCAGCATATACAGGACCAGTGATCACAGTAACCCATTATATGTGTCATACATAGTGTATTGTGTGTCATAATTCCAGCATATACAGGACCAGCGATCACAGTAACCCATTATATGTGTCATACATAGTGTATTGTGTGTCATAATTCAGCATATACAGGACCAGTGATCACAGTAACCCATTATATGTGTCATACATAGTGTATTGTGTGTCATAATTCCAGCATATACAGGACCAGTGATCACAGTAACCCATTATATGTGTCATACATAGTGTATTGTGTGTCATAATTCCAGCATATACAGGACCAGCGATCACAGTAACCCATTATATGTGTCATACATAGTGTATTGTGTGTCATAATTCCAGCATATACAGGACCAGTGATCACAGTAACCCATTATATGTGTCATACATAGTGTATTGTGTGTCATAATTCCAGCATATACAGGACCAGTGATCACAGTAACCCATTATATGTGTCATACATAGTGTATTGTGTGTCATAATTCCAGCATATACAGGACCAGTGATCACAGTAACCCATTATATGTGTCATACATAGTGTATTGTGTGTCATAATTCCAGCATATACAAGACCAGCGATCACAGTAACCCATTATATGTGTCATACATAGTGTATTGTGTGTCATAATTCCAGCATATACAGGACCAGTGATCACAGTAACCCATTATATGTGTCATACATAGTGTATTGTGTGTCATAATTCCAGCATATACAGGACCAGCGATCACAGTAACCCATTATATGTGTCATACATAGTGTATTGTGTGTCATAATTCCAGCATATACAGGACCAGCGATCACAGTAACCCATTATATGTGTCATACATAGTGTATTGTGTGTCATAATTCCAGCATATACAGGACCAGTGATCACAGTAACCCATTATATGTGTCATACATAGTGTATTGTGTGTCATAATTCCAGCATATACAAGGACCAGCGATCACAGTAACCCATTATATGTGTCATACATAGTGTATTGTGTGTCATAATTCCAGCATATACAGGACCAGTGATCACAGTAACCCATTATATGTGTCATACATAGTGTATTGTGTGTCATAATTCCAGCATATACAGGACCAGTGATCACAGTAACCCATTATATGTGTCATACATAGTGTATTGTGTGTCATAATTCCAGCATATACAGGACCAGCGATCACAGTAACCCATTATATGTGTCATACATAGTGTATTGTGTGTCATAATTCCAGCATATACAGGACCAGTGATCACAGTAACCCATTATATGTGTCATACATAGTGTATTGTGTGTCATAATTCCAGCATATACAGACCAGCGATCACAGTAACCCATTATATGTGTCATACATAGTGTATTGTGTGTCATAATTCCAGCATATACAGGACCAGTGATCACAGTAACCCATTATATGTGTCATACATAGTGTATTGTGTGTCATAATTCCAGCATATACAAGACCAGCTGATCACAGTAACCCATTATATGTGTCATACATAGTGTATTGTGTGTCATAATTCCAGCATATACAGGACCAGCTGATCACAGTAACCCATTATATGTGTCATACATAGTGTATTGTGTGTCATAATTCCAGCATATACAGGACCAGCGATCACAGTAACCCATTATATGTGTCATACATAGTGTATTGTGTGTCATAATTCCAGCATATACAGGACCAGTGATCACAGTAACCCATTATATGTGTCATACATAGTGTATTGTGTGTCATAATTCCAGCATATACAGGACCAGCGATCACAGTAACCCATTATATGTGTCATACATAGTGTATTGTGTGTCATAATTCCAGCATATACAGGGACCAGTGATCACAGTAACCCATTATATGTGTCATACATAGTGTATTGTGTGTCATAATTCCAGCATATACAGGACCAGTGATCACAGTAACCCATTATATGTGTCATACATAGTGTATTGTGTGTCATAATTCCAGCATATACAGACCAGCGATCACAGTAACCCATTATATGTGTCATACATAGTGTATTGTGTGTCATAATTCCAGCATATACAGGACCAGTGATCACAGTAACCCATTATATGTGTCATACATAGTGTATTGTGTGTCATAATTCCAGCATATACAGGACCAGCGATCACAGTAACCCATTATATGTGTCATACATAGTGTATTGTGTGTCATAATTCCAGCATATACAGGACCAGTGATCACAGTAACCCATTATATGTGTCATACATAGTGTATTGTGTGTCATAATTCCAGCATATACAGGACAAGTGATCACAGTAACCCATTATATGTGTCATACATAGTGTATTGTGTGTCATAATTCCAGCATATACAGGACCAGCGATCACAGTAACCCATTATATGTGTCATACATAGTGTATTGTGTGTCATAATTCCAGCATATACAGGACCAGTGATCACAGTAACCCATTATATGTGTCATACATAGTGTATTGTGTGTCATAATTCCAGCATATACAAGACCAGCGATCACAGTAACCCATTATATGTGTCATACATAGTGTATTGTGTGTCATAATTCCAGCATATACAGGACCAGTGATCACAGTAACCCATTATATGTGTCATACATAGTGTATTGTGTGTCATAATTCCAGCATATACAGGACCAGCGATCACAGTAACCCATTATATGTGTCATACATAGTGTATTGTGTGTCATAATTCCAGCATATACAGGACCAGTGATCACAGTAACCCATTATATGTGTCATACATAGTGTATTGTGTGTCATAATTCCAGCATATACAGGACCAGTGATCACAGTAACCCATTATATGTGTCATACATAGTGTATTGTGTGTCATAATTCCAGCATATACAGGACCAGCGATCACAGTAACCCATTATATGTGTCATACATAGTGTATTGTGTGTCATAATTCCAGCATATACAGGACCAGTGATCACAGTAACCCATTATATGTGTCATACATAGTGTATTGTGTGTCATAATTCCAGCATATACAGACCAGGATCACAGTAACCCATTATATGTGTCATACATAGTGTATTGTGTGTCATAATTCCAGCATATACAGGACCAGTGATCACAGTAACCCATTATATGTGTCATACATAGTGTATTGTGTGTCATAATTCCAGCATATACAGGACCAGTGATCACAGTAACCCATTATATGTGTCATACATAGTGTATTGTGTGTCATAATTCCAGCATATACAGGACCAGTGATCACAGTAACCCATTATATGTGTCATACATAGTGTATTGTGTGTCATAATTCCAGCATATACAGGACCAGCTGATCACAGTAACCCATTATATGTGTCATACATAGTGTATTGTGTGTCATAATTCCAGCATATACAGGACCAGTCGATCACAGTAACCCATTATATGTGTCATACATAGTGTATTGTGTGTCATAATTCCAGCATATACAGACCAGTCGATCACAGTAACCCATTATATGTGTCATACATAGTGTATTGTGTGTCATAATTCCAGCATATACAGGACCAGCGATCACAGTAACCCATTATATGTGTCATACATAGTGTATTGTGTGTCATAATTCCAGCATATACAGGACCAGTCGATCACAGTAACCCATTATATGTGTCATACATAGTGTATTGTGTGTCATAATTCCAGCATATACAGGACCAGCGATCACAGTAACCCATTATATGTGTCATACATAGTGTATTGTGTGTCATAATTCCAGCATATACAAGGACCAGCCGATCACAGTAACCCATTATATGTGTCATACATAGTGTATGTGTGTCATAATTCCAGCATATACAGGACCAGTGATCACAGTAACCCATTATATGTGTCATACATAGTGTATTGTGTGTCATAATTCCAGCATATACAGGACCAGCGATCACAGTAACCCATTATATGTGTCATACATAGTGTATTGTGTGTCATAATTCCAGCATATACAGGACCAGCGATCACAGTAACCCATTATATGTGTCATACATAGTGTATTGTGTGTCATAATTCCAGCATATACAGGAACCAGTGATCACAGTAACCCATTATATGTGTCATACATAGGTATTGTGTGTCATAATTCCAGCATATACCAGGACCAGCTGATCACAGTAACCCATTATATGTGTCATACATAGTGTATTGTGTGTCATAATTCCAGCATATACAGGACCAGTGATCACAGTAACCCATTATATGTGTCATACATAGTGTATTGTGTGTCATAATTCCAGGCATATACAGGACCAGTGATCACAGTAACCCATTATATGTGTCATACATAGTGTATTGTGTGTCATAATTCCAGCATATACAGGACCAAGCGATCACAGTAACCCATTATATGTGTCATACATAGTGTATTGTGTGTCATAATTCCAGCATATACAGGACCAGTGATCACAGTAACCCATTATATGTGTCGTATACATAGTGTATTGTGTGTCATAATTCCAGCATATTACAAGACCAGCGATCACAGTAACCCATTATATGTGTCATACAATAGTGTATTGTGTGTCATAATTCCAGCATCTACAGGACCAGTGATCACAGTAACCCATTATATGTGTCATACA